>JAQPPZ010002502.1:6417857-7701428 GCA_028583015.1 Wollemia nobilis
TTGTTATAATGTGCAAGTGTTGCATGATTTTCCTGTTTAATGATGAAATCTTCTAAAAAGTTCATGAAAACCCCTTTTTTGGAGAATCTTTTGGAAAGTTCATGGAAACCTTTTTTTTTTCGACTATGTTTTTTGGTATGACCTGGAAGATTCCAGAAGACTAGTAAACCCTAGAAAATTTTAGAAGACTAGTAAACGTCGAAACATTAAAAAACCCTTCCATTTTGTGATTATAAAAGTGAGTTGCATGTATGTAACATAGCATTGTAGAGTTCCTCTGAATAAATATATGTTTATTGAGTCCTCCTTTTATCTGTTGTTCATATTTCTACTTGTAATTTTTATTCTGTGTTTGTTTTACATATACTCTGTTTTTCTTTTCAGTGACCATCCTTCTACAAAAATCACACAAAACAAAAAAATCCCACCACTTCACCAAGATTTGAATCATTAATTTCAAAACTCAAAAATAAACCCACAATCCATACCTAAACCGGATCCTCTGAACCTATCCTTAAATGGGCTAATTCCTACTTTAAAAAATACTCAAACAACCCACTAAATCAATTCTCATGCAAATAGAGAGAAAGTCTTACCAGTATAGGCACTACACCAACTTCTCCATTTCAGTTTTTTAGCACATGAGAGGTGGTATACATATATTAAAAAATAAAGAATTGTATGACAAAGGTATCTACCAAGGTATATTTCGTCGAACAATCTACCAAGGGATATTTCTTCAAACCGTCCATAAGGACATCTTGGGACCTGGCCTGAATCTAAGGGCTAATATTTGTCTAGGGCTTGCATGCCAAGAGAGACTACTAGTCTCAGTTTGACATTAAAAACTTGGAAATTTTAGTCTCAACCATGTGTATGGCATTGGGTTACTGTTAGCTTGATAGTTTTTTTTTCTCTCTATACGGTATGGTTACATCCACAATCTTAGGTTAGCTTGATAGATTTGACCCACAAGGTGAACCCAGGACAAGTTTGACACGGACTATAATTGTCATGGCCCACATATTTGTGAATCACAAAGTCTATGTCCTATTCAATAGATTAATTGGTGGTCATACATGCCATGTGGTCCATCAAGAGAGATACTTATGAATATGATGACCATATCATATAAGGTTCTCTAATTTGATAAGGTCCCTAAAATAATAATAACTGTGGTTTTTAAAGTTTTGGGGCCTTATAAGGAGACTAATTTAAGTATTGGTCTATGTCCTACAGCAAATTAAATAAACTATTTGTGCTTCTCAATTGGTATGTGGTCATCTATTGTGAATATGGATTTGCAGCATATTCTCATGGGTTTTGCCTATATTAGAAATCATAATAAGAAAAACAGGATTCGTTTTTTCATGCTTGTCTTTTTATATGATGCATATGCAACCAATTTCTTAAATACGATGTATATGTCAACAATTTCTTTTAAAGGAAAAATGAAAAAGAAGCTTTGATTCTTGACCCAACATTGTGGCAAGATGCTTCTGGTTCAACCATGATGATGTCGGGAGATTTTTAGTTGATCTTTATCTAGTATAATATGCTATGCAATGGCTTTGACTGTGTTGCTTATAAGCCTCTTGGATGTTTTAAGATATATACATATAAAAAAAATTGGATTTGTGTATAACAATTTTATGTCTCCTTGTCAAAGTTAAAATATATTTTTGACTTTAATTATATTGAATTTATTTTATTGTTTTTTTAATAATGAAGTTTTAAGCATACCAAATGGTCAAATTTAGTTGGTTAGATTTTTTAACATTTAAGAAGGAAATCTTGCCAAATAATATAGTAAGGATGAGACCATTTCAATCTCATATAATCAATTGAAAAAAATGTAATATTTATTTAAAAAAAAAAAACTTTACACATACTAATATTTGATTATAATAAAGCTTCACCAAATAAAGAAACACACAAGTTTCTCCAAGATTGAGAGGATAACAAACAAATATTCTGATTTACATTTAAATATGAATAAAATGGTAAAACAAAGTATTTCACAAGTATAGTGAGTTATAATGTATATAATTTGGTTGTGGAGGGGACAGCACAATAGTTTGGGCTTTGGCTCTTCTTCGAGAAGTCCAAGATTCAAACTGTGGTGTGTGAGTGTGTGTTAATCTCCTATTGATAAGCTTAGTTTTCGGTCTTACAAGGGGTCATGGTTAGGATACGGGTTTCACCTATATTACATCATCATATAGTGGTATTACAACAAAATTTAGATATTATTCATGTGTCACTTGGCAAGATTTAAACTTGGATCTCCTTCTTGAATGCTGAGGAATATAATTAGTTGAGCTAATACCATTTGATAATTATTGTTTTATTTTCTAATATTATATTTGATTTATTATTTTTAATTTTATGATATTAATTACTTATATATAAATAAACATAAGATCAAATATTTATATTTAAAGTCCCAAAGGAAACATCAATGGGCTTTGGCTCTTCTTCGAGAGATCCAAGGTTCAAACCATGGCATGGACGAGTGTGTGAGGGGGTGCATGTACGGTGGGTATGTGTTAATTTCCATATTGATAAGCATAGCTCTCGGTTTTAAGAAGGGTCATAGTTGGAAGGAGACTGTTCAACCCTATGCATTGGTTGTAGGGGTTTCTCACACTAATCAAATAAAAAAAAAAATTATATTTAAAGATAAAAAATAATAAACTAATTTGAAATACAATCGTAGGGGTGTCTCACACTAACCAAATAAAATAAAATATTTATATTTAAAGATAAAAAATAATAAACTAATTTAAAAAACAATAAAATATAAATATACAATGTGTTTAACTATAGTATATATATTTTAACTTACCTTCTTAGAAAGGTAGAAAGCAATCTAAAGTTAACGGAGAAGTGTAAACCTTAGACATAATGGAACAAAGTGTATTCAAAGTGTATTCCTTTGACATGGATGGTATTTCTTCTACAAACTCATAATGCCTTTCAATATGGTTACTTGACTTTTTATGACTTAACAAAGTTGTCTCATCAAGGTTTATTTTATTATTAGTCTTTAGCTTTGTAAATATTTATAACTGATTTGTCTCATCAATATTTATGGTTGTTTTGTTTTATCAATACTTATTTCATTGCCAGTGTTTCTATCCCAAAGATTCGTCCACTTAAAAATTCCTTTCTTACTAAGTCTCTTGCACTGCAAGGTAGGCATGTCAGCTGCATATGCCCCATTTTCTTTCCAAAGGCAAATTGCTTTGGAGCAAAGAGTCCAATCCTGTCTATCATCCAAAAAGTCCCATTTAACCAAGCCGACTACATCTTTCCAAGCTTCCCATATTCTTCTTTCGATAGGTATGCAGTGCAGCAAATGCAAAGTCTTCTTCTGATGGAAAACCAATTTGGTGTTTTAAAGCCTCTAAGATTTATCAGTTGATGGTTCTTGGAATCTCGTTTGGTGGTATTTTGAACATCAGATGGGGTTTAAGTTGTTCTTGCAAAAAACGAAAGAAGTGTCTCACTGGGGTGTGGACGTTCCGAGTTTCTATGCATTTGAAGGTGTTTGTCTGGTTAGTTATTATGCAAGATCTTCATAGTAGGGCTCGTCTAGCCAAATGGATGCTTGCATCGGATGCTTGTTCCAGTTGTGGAAAAAGTGAAACGATTAAGCATATTTTTTGGGAATGTCCGAGAATGAGAAAGGTATGGAGAAAGACAGTCTGGTTGTATGACAATGTTGTTCAGGGGCAGCTAAGGTGGAAGACAGTGTTGTTTGGAGACTTCATAGACTGTGTGAGCCACAAAAGGATGTTTTAGCACATTATCAAACTCTCTCTCTTGTTCAGTATTTGGAAAGATAGATGTAGTCTGATTTTTAAAAATGAGGAGGTGTCGTTTGTTGTTACTGTTAGCAAAGTTGCTGAGCTTGTTTCTAGTCAACTTAAGGTGTTTAGGTCTGAGATTATTCAAGATTGTATTAGAATTGATAAAAGTGTTAGATTTGACTGTTTGTTGTTCATTCGCAATCTGTAATGTTGCTATAATGATGTATTCTTTGATTATTATTTAATATGAAGTATTTTTTCAATAGAAAAAAATACTTATTCCATTGCTAGTCTTTGGTCATGTGACTTTTTATCACTTAACAAAGTTGTTTTTTTCAAGACTAATTATTTATATATAAAAATAAATATAAGATTAAGTATTTATATTTAAAGATAAAAAAACTAAAAAATAAAATAAAATAATTTTAAAAAATTATATATATGAGTATATAATATGTTTAATTAACAAAGTTGTCTCGTCAAGGCTTATTTTATTATTAGTCTTTGGCTTTGTAATATTTTATCACTATTTGTCTCATCAAAACTTATTCTATTACTAGTCTTTGGTTATGTGAATTTTTATCACTTAACCGGGTTGTTTAGACTTATTTTATTAATTACTTATATATATATATATTAAAAACAATAATATATATAAATATACAATTTGTTTCTCAGGAAAGCTCTCAAAGAAGATGCACCTCAAAAGGATCCATTGTTTTGGAGGAAGATATTGTTGAAGAGGCTTATCTCCAAAATAGTTTTTTTTTTTCACGTGGGTTGTTATTCAAAACAAGATCCTCACTCTTGATAATCTTAAGAGGAGAGGCTTTTTGTTTTCAAATATATGTGAGCTATGCCTAAATGATGAAGAATCAATTGATCACTTATACATTTACTGTGAATACACACAATCAGTTTGGGGAATGCTTTGGAAAGATCTTGGTGTGAGCTGAGTTCTACTTAGATCACTAAAATATTTGATCCTTCAATGGAAATGCAACTCTGCAAAAAAAATTCTAAACGTCCAATTTATCCTCCCACACTTCTGTTGGATAATTTGGAAAGAGAGAAACCACGTGGTCTTCAGAAGTTACAGAAAACTCATAGCAATGTTATTTGATAGAATCAAAGTCTATGTAATTGAAAGCTTCTCAACCGAATACTCCTCAGGTATGGATAAAATGGAGGAAATGATGACAACTCTTCAATGGTTTTCTATAGATGAAAAAGAAAGAAGTGAAGACACGGGTCTACTAGCTTGCCAAATGAAGAATGGGACCCAAATCATAAAAAATTGACATCATGAGGAGAAGATTTCGGTAGCATCTTTGATTTGAAAGTCTGATTGTCAACCACAAGCTCTAAATTATGTCCCAACCATTGACAATTTACCCTACATGGTGCAACCATAATTACTATGACACCCCATCACCTCCCAAGCTACTCGAAGCGTGTGTCTTGACAAGTGGTAAGTTTAGATTGCTCAGATGGGGTGACGATAGGTGGGTTACTAAATTCCACCTTAACTTCACTTATGCATGCAATCAAGTTGCAACAGGTTGTAGGTGGAGAGAAAGCAAGAACCGAGGAGAGTTGTGAATCACCATGGGGGGATTTGAGCAGGACAAAGTCAAAATATCCATTAGAATTTGAAAATTATTCATAGGTTTGGCTGCTAATCAAGGAAGGGGGGCTTGAACCATTGCTAATGAAATGCATGGGTTTTAAATCATAGATTCCAAGGCTATGGAAAAAAACATGGAAGGAAGGGAGAGTCATAGAATATGTTAATAAAAAATATTAGTGTTGATGAGTAGGATAGCATCTTTTTGGGATATTTTCTTCTGTTATTATATTAGGTCTTTGCTACAATTTTACAATACCTTTGTAAAGCCATTTGTAATTATTGTTTCAACTTTTACTACATTTATGTAGCACTTTTGTAAGATCCATATGTAAATACAGGTTTGGGTCTTTGTATAAAAAAACTCCCTTTAATTTTACCCTCTTATATATATATATATATACTAACATTTTTTTGCACCTTTCAATACATGTCAAAAATAAATTTAAAGTTAATGGAGCAAAGTCTATGCCTTTGACATGGATGGTCTTCTGCAAACTCATATAATGTCTTTCAATATGGTTATGTGTCTTTTATCACTTAACAAGGTTGTCTCATCAAGACTTATTTTATTATTTTTTCAATGAGTTTACACAGGTTTTTATGAGGGTCTTGGTCCCCTCATACTGAGTGGGGATTGAACCTTTGGACCTACCAAAAAAATAGACTTATTTTATTAATAGTTTTTTTTGTCTTTGTAACTTTTTGTTGTTGACCTGTCTCATCAACACTTATTCCATTACTAATCTTGTCTCATCAACACTTATTCCATTACTAATATTGGGTTTTGTGACTTTTTATGACTTAAAAAAGTTATTTTTATCAAGACTTATTCCATGAGTTGTCTCACCAAGATTTATTTTATTATTAGTCTTTAGCTTTGTAACTTTTTATCAGACTTGTCTCATCAAGACTTATTCCATTATTAGTGTTTGGTTTTGAGACTTTCTATCACTTAATAAAGTTTTTTTTATTGAGACTTATTTCATTATTATGTGGTTTTTTATCACTTAACAAAGTTGTCTCATCAAAACTTATTCCATTAGTAGTTTTGTAAGAATACTCGATGTGGTCTATGGCAAAATGTCTATCATTAGTAGAGAAGGAGGACCTGGGGGAGAAAGTAAAACTTTCCAGATTCATTTCACTATCTATTGATGAGGTGATGGTTGTGGACAACACATATTGGATTTGTATGCATGTGTATACTTTTCAAAACAATGTTAGGAAGCTTAGTTTGCTAGTTTTTTTTTTGAGAAATACTTCTTATACACATCCATCATAGGGATTGAACCCGAGTCACATCACCGATAATGCAAGTGGCATCCTTATGGTTAAAATATTTACCTTGTAGTCACTATTTATAGTAAGTGGCAAGGTTAACTTCATTGAAATAAATTTAAAAAAAATAGTTGTAAATAATAAATTATTAAATTTTTTAAATAAAATTATAATCTATATATATATTATTGCTAAATGTTATTAAATTTCATATATATATATATATATTAAATATATGCTTATAGGAATTTGAGACTAAGGGTTGAATCTTTAACTTCGTCAAGCTGAAGGGCCCCACTCACTACTCTACCAAGCCTTTGTGAATTTAATATATATTAATATAAATAAATTTAACTTTGTCAAACTGAAGGGCCCCCACTCACTACTCTACCAAGACTTTGTGAATTTAATATATATTAAAATAAATAAATATCTATAATTGATAAACAAAAAAAGAATACTTGACTAAATGCTTTTAACTAAATGCTTATGGTTAAAAGATTTACCTTGTAGTCATTATTTATACTAAGTGGCAAGGTTAACTTCATTGAAATAAGTTTAAAAGAATGGTTGTAAATAATAAATTATTAAATTTTTTTAATAAAATTATAATTATAATTATATATATATATATATATATATATATATATATATATATTATTGTTAAATGTTATTAAATTATATATATAATAACCAATAAATATAAGTATATGCATATAGGGATTTGAGACTACAAGGGTTGAATCTTTAACTTTGTCAAACTGAAGGGCCCTACTCGATGCCCCACTCACTACTCTACCAAGACTTTGTGAATTTAATAAATATTAATATAAATAAATGTCTATAATTGGTAAACAAAAATAAATAAAATATATATTCAATCTTTATTATAAGGTTTAACAATTAATTTTTTTTAACACACAACACACACCAAGCGTCACGGTTTGAACTTTGGACCTCTCAAAGAGAATCCAAAGCCCTTATCGTTGCATTGTCCTCGCAATTGAATTTCAAATTAATGTAACTTATATAATTGAGTTTTGTCGATTTAAATTAAAATATTAATTTTTTTAAGGTTGAATCCTTGACTTCGTCGAATTGAAGGGCCCCCACTCACTATTCTACCAAGACCTTGTGAATTTAATATATATTAATATAAATAAAGGTCCAAAATTGATAAATAAAAATAAGTAAAAAATAAAAAATATATTCAGGGCTCAACAATTGAATTTCAAATTAAATTAATTAAGTTTTGTCGATTTAAATAAAATATTAAAAATTTCAAATCCAATTGATTATGCTGGTGCGGACAGGGTCGTGCGTGACTCCCAAATGATTTTGATGGTGTAGAATCCCCTAGTCATGGTTTCTCAGACTAAGGCGGCCTCGCAAGGGGTTTTTTGCTAAATTAAAAAAAATGAGTTTCACTCAATAAATCGAGCTTCCAATCTTGTGGGTGGACACTAACATTTAGCTTAATAGGTTTAGGGCAAGCAATGGGGAGGGGAAGACTTTTACACTACAAGCCAAGGTTCCAATCCCAAGTAGTGGTGAGTAAAGAGTTTCACATTAAAATACAATGTTCCAATCCCAAGTTTAAACGTTAAAATTCATTGTCCAATGGATTATAGGTAAGCAATGGAGAACAAAAAGTTTTACAAGGTAGAATAAGGTTCTAATATTATGGGTGAACCTTAATATTTTAGTAATCCAGGGTTCTAATTTCATGTGCAAACCTTAACTTTTAAGGAAGCAAATGCAAGTAGGGATCTAGTGCAAGCAAGAGGAGACCTCATATTCCAAGTTTGTGTTTCAAGTTTTTGAACAAATTCAAAGAATGAGGGATTTTTATGAGAAAAAAGTAGCTTGCTCAAGAAAGAAAAGTCATTCATGGAAATCCTAATTGGGACTAAGAATGTCTTAGTTAGAGGAAATAATTTTTTCCAATCAAGGACAAAAGGAAGAATGAATCTATAGTAATCCCTGTCGAAGTGGTAGATGTTTCATTCGAAGTGATTATCAAAAATGATCTAATCAAACATGATTTAATGGTTCTTAAAAACTAAAGGTCAATATATAGATTAATGAAAATATTTAAGTATTTCGAATATTCAAAAGTGAATTGAAAAAATGAGATTTTAGTTCATATTAATCACTAACTTTCCTTCTGAGAGGTTTTTTCTCATCATATTTTCTAGTTAAAAAAATAATAATAAAATAATGGATAGTGACCCATGGTTTATAAGGGAATCTAGTTTATATTTAATACTATAGAATAAGAACTTTTAGAAATAAACTCTTAAAGGCTTAAGTGTGGGTTAGAATTTTGGGCTTTTGTACCAACTTATTAATGAGTATTTAAAGAATATTGGTAATACACTAACGAATATTGCTTATTACTAAGGAGGTTTGGAAGAATATTAATAATATTCTAGGGGAGTTCATCTAGGAGCCATTGACTTTTAGGGAGTAAAAACAAACTTTATATACATGAATGTGTGGTCATATATGTTACAAAATATATTTTGATATATTTGAAACAAGAAATGAATAATGAAAACATTTGTATTTTTTTTTGGATGAAAAGGCCATTATATTAATAAAATAATGTCTAATCATACAAAAAAAGGATGGGTGGGACTAGCACACCCTGTAAACCAACACACTAACCACTGTGGTTAAGAGTACACAAGAGTGTCAGAAATAGTCCATAAAAAGCTAGATAACAACCACCAAAATAATGTCAAATATGCATTCAGAAAGAAAGGAGCCGAGAAATCACTGCCAGGTGGAAGGCCTAAAGTTTTTCTCCATATGGTCATAAGTCCATCCAATAGTTGAAGAAGTTGGAGCCCCCCAACCATCAACAATAATACCATTAACAATACGGGTCTGTGCATTTGGTACAATTTCACCCCAACCAAGGGCATCATCTTGCTTAGGAGGCTGAACATCCCAACCAGAGGCTAGGTGAGACGGGCCTCCAGCTCCATATTCTCCACATTTGCACTGTGGGGAGTTGGGACCAATGTCTGGTAGCAGAGAGCTACAGTCAGCGATGGGTCTCCCGGTGAGTTGACAACCGAGACTTGGAACCTCTCCTAGAAGGGGAAGAAAGAGGCACATGACTCATAGCACAAATCTTTTGACAGAGTCTTTGGCCCACAAGAAATCTCTCAGAAGCTTATCCAAATTTTTATAACAATATTTGGATGGAATCCAACAAGACGAATAATAGACATGGGTAGTGGCTAAAACCTTAGAACAAATCTAAAATTTTCCTACTAGAGAAAGTTTCTTACTAGTCCAGTAAGAAAGCTTCTTGTCCACTTTATCAATAACATACTGGCACAATTAAGTAGAGGAACCATGAAACGCAAAAGAAATTCCAAGAAATTTAAAAACCTCACCCAACTAAATCCAAGTCCATTGGAAATGATGCAGCCAACATGGCAGTTGGAATTGAGATTGTTGAAAATAGGAGGTTTTTTTCCATTGTATAGAAGAACCAAAGGATACAAAAAATACCTCTAAACAACTAATAGCCGAGGAAAGAGATTGTTCATATTCTTGAAGTGTTAAGAAAGAATCATTAGCAAAATGACCATTGACCAACTGACGGTCAGAATTGAGGAGAGAAATACCCTTGATTAATCCTTGATCCACCTTATGGGCCAACAAATAGCCAAAAGCCTCTACAACAAGAATGAAAAGATATGGAGCAAGAGGGCACCCTTGTATTACAAAGCGATTAAGAAAAATTGATTGATATTGACTATTATTCAAAGTAAGAACAACTAAAGCATCTTGAAATAACATAAGAATGGTGCTCATAAACACTGGCCCAAAACCTAGAGCCTAAAGCATGGCAGTGATGAAGTACCACTCCATATTATCTTAGGCTTTCTCAAAGTCAATCTTAATTAATAAAGCATCTTGTTCAAAATTTCTTGCCCACTCCATACCTTCCCAAATAGCAAGAACATTATCAAGAATGTATCTTCCCTGAACAAAGCCAGTTTGTTTAGGTCTAACAATCAAAGGCAAGAGAGATTTAAGATTAAGCACAAGGGATTTGGCAATAATATTATAGCTCACATTAAGAAAGGTGATCGACCTTCAATTAGTAATGAGCTCGGGGTCTCAAGACTTGGGAATAAATTTAACATTGTCTTTGTTAATAATGGAACCCAGTGAACCACATTGCAGGGCTTCAAGATACACTTTGTGGAGATCAAAACCAAGCATATCCCAGAATTCTTTGTATAATTCACATGGAAAGCCATCAAGACCAGGTGCCTTATCATTGGCCATGAGTGACAAGGTATTTTTTAGATCTTCTAGAGAAAGAGGAGTATCATAGAATAACATTTTCTTAGGAGAAAGCTTGTTGGGGACAACAATGGTACAATTAGTAAGAGCTTGTCTTCTAGCATCATCAAGGGGTTTGGAAGCAAAAACACCTTGATAATGTGAGACAAAGGCTTTGACAATGTCTGAAAAATCTGTGAATCTCTACCCATCAACTTGAATGGCTTGAAACTAGGAATACTGTGCAGGAGGTCTGAGGCATTGAAAAAAATCTTTGGTCACTCTGTCCCCCACTTTGAGCCAATGAATTCGAGCATGTAATTGAGCACCCTTGGCTTCATACAAATTAGATTTTTTTAGCTCATGTTGAATGGAAGAAACTTAGGATTGAGAAAGAGAGCTAAAATGAGAGGCTTCAAGCCTGAGACAGGCTTTGGATAACTCACTCTGCAAGGTAAACTTAGCATGTTTTCACCATTTTGCAACTTCAACACCCAAATTCCGTAGTACCTCAGTGGTTCATTGAATTACAACATTCCACCACTCAATCCTTCCATAAAGACCATTAGGTATAGGAATCAAATTCCAAATATGACATATATGAGCTTTCATGCTAAAGCTATGTAAAAAAGAATCATTCAGGTAAAACTATGAAGAATGCACTCTAGATTGAAAGTTTAACATTTCCATTGAGAATAAAATATATTAATGATAAAACAATGTAGTACCAGGTAAAGTCAGCACATACGACGAAGAAGGCAAAATATGAGAGAACTGAAAGTTGTCACACTCATAAATCATGGCTCTGTCCAATATTTCCAAAACCCTTGTAGAAGCAGCCTGTAAATTGGACCAAGTGTAAAAAAGAGCTTGAGGGAAGTCAGAAGGTGAGAAGTAGGAATTAGGGTCATAAATACGAAGCTTATTTTTCATAAAAAACCAAGATTCCTTTTCACCTAAGCACCACTGCATTGGGGTATGACTAACCTTGTCAGAAGCTTTCTCCACCATATTAAAATCTCCACAGAACACCCAAGTGGCAAAAGGTAGATTCATGGCAAGCCATCTCCACATCTCACATCAATCAGAAGCGATGTTCAAGGTATACATGTTAACCACCCCAAATGATTTTTCGTAGATCTCGAGCAAAAGCCAAAGAGCTTGATTGGATGGGTTAACACCTCAGGTCACAACATTATTTTGTAATCGAGGTGTAAGGATAGTGATGACTCCCCATTTTCCTAAGGAATGATTCATAAAAAAAGAAGCACTTCATGGCCACAAAAGGTCACATGCACACCACATATGGAAATAAAAAATCTTAACTTCTTGCAAACATAAAAAATCGAGGCTTCCATGCACTCGAGAAACATTTGACATCTCATTTCGGGCCAAATATTTTATGATCAGATCCGTCAGTCCTCAAACATTCCATGAACGAATAAGGGTATCATATGGGATACGACCCATAAAATAACCCACCAAGGTATGACTTTCAAACCATTCACAAGCCGTATGAAATTCATGCAAAGGAATAACAACTTTAGGGACAGGGTCTTTACCTCATGATACACTTTCGGAATGAACTTGCATGGATGCTTCATTAGTGCCATTGAGCTCTCCAGAAGACTCAGAAGAAAATGAGTAGACTCAGAATAAATATTTGTATTTTGATACAATACATACCATATGACCAAACAGATGACAATATATTACAAAGTGAAAATGATAAAAATAAAGATGAAAAGTTTTGGTCTAAGACAAACACAAAGTTAAAGTAAGATGATCATATAGTAGTAGATGAATTTGATTAGGGCTATTCCACTTCCTAAAAAGTAGAAAATAAATCCCCTCTACCTCATCCAATGGTAAAATTTGTCCTAGATAATTCAAAGCAAACATTAGAATAAACTAGAAAGGATGCTTAGGATGAAAAATTATAGTGTGCAAGTTTAAATTTAGAAGGAATTAAAATTTCAATGAAAGATGTGAAATTAAATTTTAAAGCAAAGAAGCTGGAAGAAAATAAGTTTGTGCTAGAATTTACAATATATTCAAGAAGTGGAATCAACACATTACCAAAACATTAGCATTAAGGAAATAAAGATAGCAAAAATACCAAAAGAATGAAAAACATGAGATGGATGCCCTTGGGAACCCATCACTAATGATAAAAATATCATCAAATACCAATACAATGGATCATTTCAAGAGACATCTAAATACCTTTAGTAATTATCTGCATGTTGTGGTGCAATGGTAAATACCTTGGGTGTTGGTAGAGGCCGACCCAGGTTCCATTCCCCTTGTCTCCATCCTGCAGATATATGGTATAGTTAGGAATGTCCTATGTGCTAGTAGAGGTCGACAAGGCTCCATTCCTCCTATGCCCAACCTGTTGAAAGTGGCACCTCGAAAGGGATGTTTTCCACTATAAATTAGTTTTACCCAGGTGTTGTAGGTGAGTTGGAGAGGAGAGGGCAATCCTCCAAGGAAGGTCCCAGGTTTGAATCTCCACCCTACCAAAAAAGATGAATTGGGTACCCAAAATCCAATTGATAATGTTGGTGCGGGCAGGGCTGGGTGCGACCCCCAGGTGACTTTGACAGTGTAGAACCCCCTATTCGTGGTCTCTTAGACCAAGGCAACCTCGCCAAGGGTTTTTCGATTTTAAAAAAAAAAAAATACCTTTAGTAATTATAAATTATTTGCACAACCTTTGACTAACAAATCATTAAGTTCAAGGTACATGGCTAATATTATAAAGTAGTCCTAAGGGTTGGATGAATTGGTAAGTTCTAGCGCTTACCAAGAGGACACCTAGGTTCAAACTTAGAGGCAAGGCTATTTGGGGCAAAGGTAGTAGATTATCCTGACTCCACTGAGTGCATGTCAACTCGATGACAACGATTCCAATCTTGAGCCACTGATGGTCTCCCTCACATTGGGTCATTAATAATGAGGTGAGGTAGGGGTTATAGAGATAAATCCAAGGATTTGAACCCAAGTCTGATAGTAGCAAATAAAGGGAAGTTATAGATTCTCCTATTTATAAAAAAAAGACAACATTATAAAGTTAACTTTATAAGGTTAACTATACAAAGTTACTATATGGGTTTGTTGGCTTATACAATAAACTCTATGTTATATTATATAATATTAGCCCATAGACTTAAAAAAATAGAAAACATCATATAATATTGACATTATCCAAGGAAGGAAGACTATACAGTTCAACAACCCTCATGATATGAACTAAGGGGACAAGGAGAGAAAACATTATTAAATTCTCCTTTAATGTAAAGTCTCCCACACCAAATCAATTCAAAAATCTGGTAAAACTCACCTTGGTTATGACCTTGTTTAGAAAATTTGTAATTTTCCCATACAAATGGTTCTTATACAACTTGATTTTTAATATGCCAAAATAGAATTATAACTCAATAACTATCATGTAAATCTAAAAAAAAAATATGAATTCTAAAAGAAAAAAATAGGCAAGTTTTGCTTTTGTATGAAGGAAATATAACCTCCAAAATTGGACCTAAAATACAACCCTAGAAGTCCTTCCAATTTCTCTTGAGATGCAACTTGGCATAACTTGGCTATCATATTGAATTATATCCCTAAGCCAATTAAAATTGATACCTACAAAATGAGCAAATCAAACGATGAAAAATTAAAGCTTTTGAATAGTCATGGACAAAATACAAATATGAAATTTTATTATCTTTCATCCACTTAGGTTCCACATCAACTATAGGGGGATAATACCATTAACAACCAAGGTCTAGTAAAATTGGTGAGAAAAATCAATTAGCTACATACGTGATAATAATGAGCAAGTAAGTTTATCAATACCAAATATAACCTTCTCTATCCTCCATTTGTGCAATAAAACCTCCCACTCTTTCAACCATGGAGCTTATGCTTTGTAATTTTTTTTTTATTTGTGGAAAACATCCCAAAAGGGATGCCACTTTCGGGTAAGACCCAAGGAGGCAGGGGTATCCATTCTGCCAAAAATGCCCAGGACTCGGACCTGGCCTACCACCTTTGACATACTCAAGGAGCAAACAAACACACAAAACCAATTTAAAAATAAGTAAATAACAACAAAAATAATAAAATAAAATAAAAAACATGCTCCTTGAGTGTGTCAAAAACAAAAGCACAACCAAACACGCACAATAAGAAAAAAGAAACCACAACACAAACCACATAGAAAAACACAAGAACCACATAACAAAACACAAACAAGACAAAAACAACAGAACACTACAAAGACATAACCCAAAAAAAACATGAAAAATAAACACAACCAAAACCTAAAAAATAAAATAAATAAAATAAAAATAAAAATAAAAAACAACCAACAACAGACAATAAACAAAAACAAAAAACATAGAAAACACTCACACATAAAAACACGAAATAACACAAACAAAGAGAAACCCAAGAACAAGAACGAAAAAAACACAAGAACAATAACAAAAAACATAAAAAAAAACAAAACAACAAAAACACAAGAACAACGAAAAACAACACAAAGAACACAAAAACAAAACAAAACAAAAGAACCCACCCACCTTAAAAAACTAAACAAAAAAAAACAAAGAAGAAAAAAGAAAAAAGAAAAAGAAAAAAAAACAATGAACAAAACAATGACCTATCTAGACCAGAAGACTATTAAGGCAAGAATCAATAGAGGAAACAAAATAAAGAATAGAATGAGCTAGGGAACTAAAAAAAACTGAATGAACCAAAGAGAAGCAAAAAAAAAAAACAAGAAGAAACTAGGTACCTTTAGAACTCGGAGCCATCCAAAGAAATGATAGAAAGAAGAGCTTCCCTAATTTGAGAAGCCCACCATATAGGAGGGTGGCCATAACAAGTAAGATCACCTTTGTCCAAAGCCCAATTAGCTAAAGCATCAACACTCTTGTTTTGATCTCTCGACCACATGATTGTAATCAACTTTCAAAAATCCCATCTGGATTAACCGAATCTTCTCAATAATTCTTTTTATTCTCCAATCCACCTTATGATTCTTAGAAGGAGTCTTCAAGAGATTAATCATAAGTTGAGAATCAGACTCAACTAACACCTTTTCCCATCCAACCTTAGTAGCCTCCTGAAGGCCTCTGAGGATACCATACCCCTCAGGAAGGTTATTGGAAAGAATACCCAAATTCTCAAGAAAAGTAAAAACCAGGGAGCCATCCGAAAGTCTACCAATTCCTCCCACACTGGCTTTTCCAGGGTTCCCTCTAGAGGCTCCATCAAGTATTGACTTTTCCAAAATCCTTAGGAGGAGGTTGCCAATTTCTAGTCCTATCCATCTTACTAATACTCACATTCCCTTTAAGTTGGTTGCCCTTAGAAGGTTTAATCTTCAATCTTTGCATCACTTGATCCCATCTTTGGTGGGAGTTTTGGGGGTGATTAAGGAGTTGATGGACTGATTCAACTAAGTTGGCTATGGTCTTTTGCCAAATATAGTGAATATCCTTCCTATCTTGATTAAAAATTTGGCTATTCCTTTCATTCCAAATATTCCAAAGAAGAATGGTAGAACCCATCCAAACTAACTGCCTAATAAAATGATCAACACCCTCTTGATTAGGCCAATCCCTCCAAAGCTGTTCAAGAGTAAAAAAATTGGACCACTGTAAGCCAAGTAAAGTGGCCATTCTCCTCCATAGCTCAGAGGCTAAAGTACACTCAATAAAAATATGGTTGATATTTTCTACATTCTCTTCACACATTTCACATCTAAAAGGGCCATGAAAACCACGCTTCATAAGTTGCTCACCAAGAAGCACCCTACGATGCAATAAAAGCCAATTAAAGAACCTCACCTTAGGCCAAAGCTTTTGAGCCCACAATTGAGAAAATATGTCCGAAGAATGGTTGGGATTATTATGGCATAAGGTCAAATAACCTTGAGCAACGGAATACTCACCCTTAGTAGTGTTGTTCCATCCAAAACAATATTTTTCATGGGACCAAGAGAGGGATCTCATATGAAGGATGCCTTGGATATCTTGTCTTTGCCTTTCTAGGATTTGAATAGGCCAGTCCTCAATAGGGATCCAATATCTACCAACCTTTGAATTACCAAGATGGTACCGACAGTAATTAGCCACCTTTATCCAATTAGCTCGGTGAAGCTCCTCCATCAAAGGCCTCCAATCGAGAAACTGAGTTATCAAAGGCTTGTGACCATCCCAAGAATCTCATCCAAAAATTTGCATGTTGACCATTATGAATGATCCAAAATAATTTTTTCTTTATCAAATCCTCACCAGCCTTAAGAACTGCTAAAATGGGAGAACCTTTGGTAGGAAGTTGATAGCGAACAAGGTCTTCAGGACTTTTGTTCTCAAGCATATTTAGCACTGGAGATTATTGGCCCAAAGAGCATTGGGGTTATGCAACATCCTCCAATATAATTTAGCAGCTAAAGCTTTGTTGTTATTAATTGAAGACCGGAATCCTAACCCCCTTCACTCTTAGGAAGACATAAAGTATCCCATTTCACCAAGGCCCATTTTCTTTTCTCCTTAGTACCACTCCAAAGGAAACGATGACTGATTTGATCCAATTCTCGAAGAACAACCTTTGGGATATTCAAAATGGAAGAAACATAAATAGGAATAGCTTGAAGGACTGATTTTACCAAGGTGATTCTACCCCTAGAAGAAAGCCACTTGTTGGTCCACTTTCCAATTTTCTTCTTGACTTTGTCCAACAACCAATTCCAATCTTTATTTTTTTGCCTTTGAATATTTATGGGAATACCTAAATAAGAGATTGGAAGAGAGGTCTTCTTATATCTTAATTTATCCAAGACCATGGATTCCTCTCTAGCAGAGCAGTGAAAGAAAATAACTTTAGATTTGTCTTCATTGATCAACCGCCCAAGAGCCTTAGAAAAATAGCTAATGATTTGCTTAATATTAGAAGCTTCCTTAACCGTAGCTTTACCTAAAAGAGTAGAGTCATCCACAAATTGAAGATGAGAGATAGGTCTAGCTCCATGAGCAATGGTAACTCCCTCAAGGGTTTTGTTTTCCCTCTTTTTGGTTATAGTCCTACCCAAGCATTCAACAAGAATGATGAATAAATAAGGGGATAGCGGGTCACCTTGCCTAATACCTCTGGAAGCTGGGAAAGACCGAGAAGGCCTGCCATTGATAAGAACTAAGTAGGAAACCGAAGAGATACATCCCATAATCCAATCCATCCAATCCTTAGAGAAACCAAATTGCCTCAAAACTTTGATAAGGAAGTGCCAATCCACTCTGTCATAAGCTTTGGATAAGTCTAACCGAATGAACATAGAAGGAGAATTTTGCATATCCATGGAATGGATGGCTTCCTGAGCAAGAACTATCTCATCTACTATTTGACGTCCTTCCACATATCCCCCTTGCTCTGGGGAAATAATCTTATGCAAAAGAGGCTTCAACCTTTCTCGCCATGATTTTAGTAATGATTTTGAGAAGAACATTACATAAAGCAATAGGTCTAAAAGCTGAGATATGATCAACCTCTTGAGCTTTTGGAACAAGAGTAATATAAGTTTTATTGATAACCTTCAAAATTTCTTTGGCTTTCCTGGCTTCTTCCACCACCTCTAATAAATCAACATGAAGGATATCCCATAACTCTTGGTAGAACTCAATAGGAAAACCATCAGGACCTGGGGTTTTCCATTTTTGCATTTTAAAAACTACTTGTTGAAGCTCATTGATAGTAACAGGAGCAATCAAAATAGAGTTCTCCTCAGAAGTGATAAGAGAAGGGATTGCTTGAAGAACATTTTGTTGAGAAGCTGAGTCAAGAGGAGTAGCAAAAAAAATATTGGAAAAGTAATCAACAACAATAGAGTTCATGCCATCCCAAGTATAAACAACATCTCCAAAATCTCGAATTTAAGGAAGAAATAAAGTTGTGAGATCTTCGAGCTAGAAGAGATTTGTGAAAGAAATTTGTGTTTCGATCTCCTTCTTTGAGCCATTGAATTCTAGATTTTTGCTTCCATAAGATTTCTTCTCTTTTTTCCCATTCCTCTAACCGAGTTGTGAGTTTAATTTCATCTCGCACTTCTCTTCTCTGTGAGGCCATCTAAACGGATTTTCTTATTCAAATTTTCAAGATGAGCAATAACTTCATGTTTTTTTTTATGAACATCCCCAAACTCTTTCCAGCTCCAAGTCTTGATTTTGGATTTAATGTATTGCAGTCTTTTGGCAAAACAGAACATCTTAGTCCCATGCCTAGGTTTACCTTCCTTCCACCATTGTTGCACACGAGGTCTGAAGGAAATGTCTCTAAGCCACATTAATTGAAAACGAAAAGGAGAGAAACTCACATTGGTTTTCCACATTTCCACCATGACTAGGCCAATGATCCGAACCAACATTATTAAGAGTCTTCACTTTAGGAATGTGACCATGGATTAAGAAATTTTCAGAGAGCAAAAACCTATCCAATCTCTCCATTATACAAGCTAAGCCTTGCCTTCTGTTAGACCAAGTCATAAGGCCATTATCTCAGTTGGATATCCACAAGATGGAGGTTTGCAATATATTCGCTCATGAGGTCAGTGCTTTTGTCCAAATTTCTATTTCCCCCACTTTTCTCATCCAGAGAGAGGATGGTATTGAAATCTCCTCCGATCAAGATCCAAGCTTCAGGAAAATGAGAGATAATATGAGTAATATCCTTCCACTGTCTTCTTTTTTCCTCCAAAGAAGTCGGGGCATAAACAATAATGCAGAGCATAATCTGGTTGGAATGTCTACTTTGAATAGCTATAGCCAACAAACCCCAACTGCCAATCATATGGTGAATAACTACCTCTTTTGGGTCCCAAAGACAAGCAATGCCACCCGAAGTCCCTTGGGAACTGAGGGAAACCACTTTTCCAACTGGCCAAATTTTACTGGCAATTAAGTCCATATCCTCCATTGACATCTTTGTTTCTTGAAGGAAAACAAGATGTGGATGATTTATCTGAATCATTCTTCTAATTTCATTTTGTTTTGAAAGACTCCCTTTGAG
Organism: Wollemia nobilis; assembly: GCA_028583015.1. Lineage (NCBI taxonomy): Eukaryota > Viridiplantae > Streptophyta > Pinopsida > Araucariales > Araucariaceae > Wollemia > Wollemia nobilis. The sequence continues at coordinate 6,437,964 of JAQPPZ010002502.1, forward strand.
TCCTCTAATATTCCAAGTGATGATCTTCATTAATACCAGGGCTAAAAAATTTGGGAAGGGCATTAATCTTACCTTCCTCTACAAGCTTTTCACCTTCTTTTACCATATGATATTGATTGGTCTTGCGACCTATTTTTTGATTGGAATCCATCTTCAATTTTTTTTCCCTGTTTCTTGACTTATTCCAATTGAATCTGAGATGGCTTCTAACCTTGAAGAATGCTCATACACAACCAAAATTTTACTAGATGGTTCAAGGGAGTCTATATTGGGACCTTGCATTATTTGAAGTTTTGACATTTGAAATATTGTTTTTCTTGTGTAAATTTTCTCCCTTTTTTTTTTTCTGTTGAAAACCTTTGATTTGTTGGTTTGTCTCTAAGTTCTTCCCTTCATATTTAAATTGTGTTTCTAAGATTTCAGTTTCCATTATTTCCTCTTCCTCACTTGGGACATCATTTGTGGAAAGTATTTCAAACATATTAGCAAATGACTTTGATTGATCCTTCATAACTGGTTTTTTCTGAGTGTTCTTCTTCTTAGGTATTTGGAAACCTGTTGAGTTTATATCTTCTTTCTTTTGATCAGGAATTTTATTTGGGCAAGCACCGGCCAAATGACCATATTCATGGCAAATTCTACAACGAAAAGGAATGTTCTCATAGTCCACTACTTGCTCCCAAGTGTCTTCCCCAAATTGTAATGTGATATTTTTAGGAAGGGGTTTGTCAAAATCCATTAAAACACAAATTCGAGCATAAATAATATGTTCAAAATTTTGAGTACAATCAACCAATCATCATAAAAGTTCCTAAAGAGTTTCCAATTGAAGAAAAAATAGTAGGATTCCAAAATTCAATAGGGAGGCCAAAGAGTCTAACCCACACGGGAGCTATAGAAGGCATCTCTTCTTCGGCTTTAAATTTAGTATGCCAGGGCTTCATGAAAAGCCCCGCCCTTCCAAAAAACCAAGGACCCCCTTGAAAAGTTTTCTCTCTATCTTCATTATTAGCAAATAAAACAAGAAAATAACCATTTGGATAAATAGAGATTTGTAACTCACCTTTAGTTTTCCAGATTTTTGCAGCCCAGACTTTGAAAGCAGATAGACTCGGACGAAAACCCACGAACCGACAAATTAGTCCTCTTTTTTCCAAATCTTCAATGCCAGTCTGAATGTTACCCATATCAAGCTTAACAATAGGAGTTCCATCACCGCTTTAAGACATCCCGACTCCATTTTCCTGGGATCAATATTAGGTATTCTTAGAGGTTTATGGGAAGCCCTAATATTGATATTAGCATTGGGCCGAGGCTGTCCACCATGAAGGGCATCCCTAAAATTCATTTTTGGGACCGAGTCTTCAAAATTCTTACCCTTGACAGGGGTTTTCATAGTAGAATTATTTTGTGGGTGCACCTTAGCACCAGATTCACTTGAGATATGAGCCATTTTTTGATCAACTGCTTGAAACTTGTTTCGTGATCTCTTTAATCCTTGCCCTAGACGCCGTGGAAAGGTATGGTTTTCACTTTTCTTTTGAGCAGAAAATTGGAAGCCGTTGTCACTCAAGTTCACAGTATGATCTGTTGAAAGACAAATTTCTAACCCATCTTGTATCCCCTGCAACATTTCCTGCTAAAATATTGAGCATAAACCACAAAAATATTGGCCGCTAGGGCCCGAAGGCCCTAAAAACCAACCTCTGGAGCTGCTTGCACTCAACCCGGATGAAACCCTCGCATAGCCGCTTGCCAAATATATCGTTCACACATAGGGATGCGCTAGGATCTGTGTTGCTCCAAATGATATGAAAATTGGTGGAGACGTTCTAGGGTTTTTCAGGCATCTACCCTCAAAATTTCAGCTCAATCCGAGTTCGGATGAGTGAGATATGGCCGAAACGAGTTCGGAAGTTTGGGCAGTCCTATGAAAAATGTTTCTATTTGCAAATTCAATAATCCTATTTTATTGTAGTTATGCTTTGTAAATTTTATACTAATATTGAACTAAGACCTTCATATCTTTTGCAAGGATTTCAAATTACTAATATTATACAAAATTCTAGATGATTGGTCTACATAACCATTCCTTGGAGAGGGAACTTACAAACAACTCATCTATAGACTCAAAATCTAGAGTGTCTTATAGTACATTTGATTTTACCCAAAAATCCTTTGGCAAGTAGGGATCATGCCTTAGTGCTTGAAATTTTTTTTAATCAAATAAATGTTAGGTATTTATCCATATCATTTAGAGTAATTCTATAGAAAATTTTCAAAAGGATGGATTATTTGGATTTTAAAATCCTAAAATTTAATTCTAGTTTTTTTTTAAACCCTAAAAATTCCAATCCATGTCCTTCCTCCATAATTGATGCTCTAAGAAATATCACTTCCCTAGTGTTTTCTATTGTAAGGAAAAAGCAATTAATTGATGTTAACTAGTGAAAATAAAATATGGGACCCATATATGAATACTTACTTTGTATCAGCCTCCCCAACTATGGAATTTCATTGAATCAATACACAAAAGTTTATTGTGATCCAAGATCCAAATGCACAAATAAGGTTTTTGAAGAAACTCTAAAAAGACAATGCCAATGCAAAATTTAGCTTCATAGTTAATCCTCCTAAAAATATATCTCCTTTGGAATTGTTTGAGATGAAGAATCAGTATTTTGGGTCAAGTAATGGAGATTCACGTTGAATTTGATATAATGTATTTAAAAACAAATGGAATGGACACACCACATAGATCTTAACATAAAAAATAGAGAGATAAAAAAAGAAAAAAATAAAAAACATAGAGTAGGTGTTCTTGGGCATCCATAACTAATGATAAAAAATGACCATACATTTATACACAAGGTATTAAACTACCTCTATTAATTACAAATTAACTATATAAACCTTACCTAATCTATCATTAAGGTTAGGATATAAAGTTAAGCTTACAAGTTTTTATAAGGTTAATTTTATAAAGTTAATAATATGGACTTGTAAATGCCAACTTGGAAAATTTTAACATGGAGCAACATGAGGAAAAGAAGATTCCAAGGGCCAAGCAAATGCAATCTATGCCATAGAGAGGAGGAATATGTGAACCACCTCTTCTTGAAGTGCTCATACTCAATAGAAATATGGAGTAAGTTCCTAAAGGATAATAAAGTTGAATGGGTTATGCCCAACACCATACAAGATTTATGGAACCAATGGAATAGCCCAACTAAAGAGAGGCTCTCCAAGTGGACTTGGAACTTATTCATAAGCACATTTTTTGGATACTATGGAACGAATGCAACAAAAGAATCTTCAAAAATGAAATTATACACCTAACAAATCATATAACAAGTTTTAAGCATTGATTAAGGAAAGGGTCAAATGTCACTCCATTGAAATCAAAGAAAAACCCTAGACAAGAAAAACTACGTGTGAAAATCCCTGACTCAAGGGTGGTTCAAGTTAAACTTTGATGGGGCTGCCAAAGCAAACCCATGGGAGGTAAGAGGAAGAGGATCATCTAAAATAGTAAAGGTGATATAATCATAGCTTAATCCGAGTACTATGAAAGGTCCATAATGAATCACATGGAGACTAGAGCAGCCTTGAAAGACTTCATAATTGCATGGAGTTTGGGAATTAAAAATATAGAGGTAGAAGGAGATTCACTGCTTATCATCAAAAACCTAAGGAATGGAGAAATGAATGGGATATCAAAGTAATTATGGAAGAAGTACATGATGTTATTCAAACCTTCAAGAATGCAAGTCTTAACCATACCTATAGAAAAGTAAATAAAGTTGTTGATAGCTTGGCCAATTATGGGGTCTACTCAAGATCTAAGGCATTTTGGGGTAGAGACATTCCGAAGAATATCATTAAGGTGGTAGAGAAGGATTGGCATGAGTGGTCAAAAAATTCACAAAACACAAAACAGATTGAATTAGATTAAGGGAGTAAGTTCATACTCATACAAAATTTATGGAACAGATTGAAGTGCTCATACTCAATATAAATATGGAGTAAGTTCCTAAAGGATAATGAAGTTGAATGGGTTATGCCCAATACCATACAAAATTTATGGAACCATTGGAATAGTCCAACTAAAGATAGGCTCTTCAAGTGGACTTGGAACTTATTCATAAGCATATTTGTTGGATAATATGAAATGAATGCAACAAAAAAATCTTTAGAAATGAAAGTATACCACCTAACAAATAATATAACAAGTTTTAAGCATTGGCTAAGGAAAGGGTCAGATGTCACTCCATTGGAATCAAAGAAAAACCCTAGAAAAGGAAAACTATGTGTGAAAATCCCCGACTCAAGGGTGGTTCAAGTTAAAGTTTGATGGGACTACCAAAGGAAACTTAGGGGAGGAGGAAGAGGATCATATAAAATAGTAAAGGTGAGATAATCATAGCCTACTCTGAGTACTATGGAAGGTCCACAATGAATCAGATGGAGACTAGAGTAGCCTTGAAAGACCTCATAATAGCAAGGAGTTTAGGAATAAAAAATCTAGAGGTAGAAGGAGATTCACTGCTTATCATCAAAAACCTAAGGAATGGAGAAATGAATGGGAGATAAAATTTATTATAGAAGTACACTGTGTATTCAAGCCTTCAAGAATGCAAGTTTTAACCATACCTATAGAGAATGAAATGAAGTTTTTGATAGCTTGGCCAATTACAGGATCTACTCAGGATCCAAGGTATTTTGGGGTAGAGATATTATGAACAATATCTCTAAGGTGGTAGAGAAGGATTGGCATGAGTGTTCAAAAAAATTTCACAAAATAGATTGAATTAGATTAAGAAGATCCCAAAAACAATATGGTCTGAGACACAATTAAGTTGATTCAAGTGAGTTCAACATAATTCTAAATAGAAGTATAAATTCTAAGTTTATAAGAAGGGAAAAGCTTTTATAGGAAGGTAAGATTAATGTCCTTACCAATTTTTTTTAGCCTTGGTATTAATGAAGATCATCACTTGGAATATTAGAGGACTCAAAGGGAGTCTTTCAAAACAAAACGAAACCATCCACATCTTGTTTTCCTTCAATAAATGAAGATGTCAATTGAGGAAATGGATTTAATTGCTAGTAAAATCTGGCTAGCTAGAAAATTTGCTTCCATCAGTCCCTAAGGAATTTTTGGTGGCATTAATTTCCTTTGGGACCCAAAGTAGGTAGTTATTCACTATATGGTTGGTAGCTGGGGTATTTTGGCTATAACTATTCAAAGTAGACATTCTAACCAAATTATGCTTTGCATAATTGTTTATGCTTCGACTACTTTGGAGGAAAAGAGAAGACAGTGGAAGGATATAAATTATATTATCTCTTATTTTCTTGAAGTTTGGATCTTTATCGAAGGATATTTCAATACCATCCTCTCTCTTGATGAGAAATGGGAGAAAGAGAAATTTGGACAAAAGCACTAACCTCATGAGTGAATATATTGTAAACCTTCATCTTGTGGACATCCAGCCAGATAATGGCCTTATGACTTGATCTAACATAAGGCAAAGCTTAGCTTGTATTATGGAGATATTGGATAGGTTCTTGTTCTCTAACAATTTATTAATCCATGGTCACATTCCGAAGGTGAAGACTCTTAACAATGCTGGTTCGGATCACTCGCCAACCATGGTGGAAATTTGGAAAACAGATGTGAGTTTCTCACCTTTTTGAATTTAGTTAATGTGGCTTAGAGATAGTTCCTTCAGACCTCGAGTGCAAAAATGGTGGAAAGAAGGTAAACCAAGGTATGGGACTAAGATATTTTGTTTTGCCAAAATGTTATAATACATTAAATCCAAAATCAAGATTTGGAACTGGAAGGAGTTTGGAGATGTCCAACAAAAATGAAGTTATTGCTCAGCTTGAAAGTTTGAATAAGAAAATTTTTTTAGATGGCCTCATAGAGTAGAAGTACATATGAAATTAGAGTCACAACTCAGTTAGAGGAATGGGAAAAAAGAAAACTCTTATGGAAGCAAAAATCTAGGATCCAATGGCTCAAAGAAGGAGATCGAAACACAAATTTCTTCCATAAATCTCTTCTAGCTCGAAGATCTCACAACTTTATTTATTCCCTGAAATCTAATTCTAGATATGTTGTCTACACTTGGGATGGCATGAAATCTATTGTTGTCAATTATTTTTCTAATCTTTTTGTTGTTGCACCTCTTGAATTGACTTCTCAATAGAATATTCTTCAAGCGATCCCTACTCTTATCACTTTTGAGGAGAACTCTATTTTGATTGCTCCAATTACTATCAATGAGCTTCAAAACATGGTTTTTAAAATACAAAAAGGAAAAACCCCAGGTCTTTATGGTTTTCCCATTGAGTTCTATCAAGAGTTTTGGGATATCCTTCATGTTGATTTAATAGAGGTGGTGGAAGAAGCCAGGAAAGCCAAAACAATCTTGAAGGTCATCAATAAAACTTATATAGATCTTGTCCCAAAAGCTCAAGAGGCAGATCATATCTCAAATTTTAGACCTACAAATTTATGTAATGTTCTTCTCAAAATCATTACAAAGATCATGGTAAAAATATTGAAGACTCTTTTGCATAAGATTATTTTCCTTGAACAAGGGGGTTATATGGAAGGGCATCAAATAGTGGATGAAATACTTCTTTCTCAGGAAGTCATCCATTCCATGGAAATACAAAAATATCCATATATGTTAATTTGTTTAGACTTATCTAAAGCTTATGATGGAGTGGATTGGCACTTCCTTATCAAAGTTTTAAGGCAATTTGGCTTCTCTCGGGATTGGATGGATTGGATTATGGGATGTATCTCTTCGGTGTACTAATATATTATTATTAATGGTAGGCCTTATCAATTGTTACTTGCTTCTAGAGGTATTAGGCAAGGTGACCCCCTCTCCCTTTATTTATTCATCATTCTTGATGAATGCTTGGGCAGGACTATAACCAAAAATTGAGAAAACATAACCCTTGAGGGAGTTACCATTGCTCATGGAGCTAGGCCTATTTATCATATTAATTTTTTTGATGAATCTTCTCTATTAGGTAAAGCTACAGTTAAGGAAGCTTCTAAAATTAAGAAAATCATTAGCTATTTTTCTAATGCTATCAGGCAATTGATCAATGAAGACAAATCTAAAGTCATTTTCTTTCACTGCTCTCTTAGAAAAAAATCCATGGTCTTGGATAAATTAAGATATAAGAAGACCTTCCTTCCAATCACTTATTTAGGCATTCTTGTTAGCTTTTGAAGCTATAAAATTAAAGGAAATGCAACCATAAGTATGGAAATAAGCATACAATGTTATAACTATGATAATGGCTAACTAATACACATGAAAATATGATAAGAAACTTCAAAAATAACTCAATAAATAGCTATTAATGAAAGCTCACAAAAATATACAATGCTATTCAATGGAGGTCACAACCTCTCCATATTTGTAAAAATGGATTTGCATTTGTATCTACTACTACTCTATATATGCACTCAAAAATCCACTCTATTTTCTACTCTATGAAGGCCTATTTATAATAAGATGCAACTCTTTGCCTTCAATATTCCTATGACACCTCACTATTCTATTTTAAGGACTTATGTACATGTGGACTACATGCACATTTACATCATTGCACATTCTAACACTTGTGCATTTATTACATTGCATTAATAAAGTACTTAAGTCCTAATAAACTCCTAATCTAAATATGTACCCATGATGGTACATTAGTAAAGTACCAAATAATGTAATATATTCCAACACCCCCTATATTACATTATTTGGTTTTTGAAGACTTTAGTCTTCAATAAGAATCTTGATTTTGGTTCTGGATTTTGTATCCTCCTTCTCTATTGTTTGAGTCATGTTCAAACAAATAGTTAGTGTCTTCATGATATGTTACTCTTGCTGAAAGAGCTTTAACTTCATGTTCATTTGTAGATTCTTCTAGTTCTTCTATTTCTTGAATCCTTTGAGCTAAGTGTCCTTTCTAATTCCCTCCATGATATTCCAATTGAGGGTATTGATTCTGAGAAGTATATGGACATTGAAATTGTTGCTTTTGTGGTTGATACTACCTTGGTTGGAATACCCTATTTTGTTGGTTTCCATAATTTGTATGATTCCCCTGATTCTAATTTCTAGGATTGAATTTGTAGTAGTTAGTGCTATGTAATTTCTTCCTGCATACATGACAATATCGATTATTCCAAAGTTTTCGTTCTTTTGAGGATGATGCAATATTTCTCTGTGGATTGTCTTTTGAGACCAATGCATTGTTAGTCATTTTATCTTTAACTATATTTTCTACCTCATATTCTTGAAGAATATTGACTAACTCATCAAAGGAAGTATATTTACTTAGGACTTGTAAATATGTAACTAGATGGTTGTAGCTATCAGGAAGTGCTCTCATGGTTGCTTTAACAAGAAACTTATCTTTTATCTCTTATCCTAAGGTTAATAATTTCCCTTTAATATCTGCTACCTTCCTTAGGAATAGTTCTACACTTTCACCATTGTTCATTTTCAAGGAATGTAATTGAGTTTGAAGATTTAAGATAGTAGCTTTATTTTTCCCTTCAAATATTTTCTCTAAGGTTTTCCAAGCTTCTATAGATGTTCCTACTGAGCCAATGTAAGCTTGCATTTCATCTATGATGGCACAATTTATTATCATTAATACTTTTGCATCGCTTTCTTCAAACTTATAAATCTCTGTATCACCTAAATTAGGTTTAGTAGTTGTTCCTTTGACAATTTTCCAAATATTTTCAAATATCAAGATTACCCTTACTTTGTTTTTCCATGAGAAGTAGTTTGGACCTTTAAGTAGTTGAGATTTTGTAAGGATGAATTTGTTTGTTGTCATGATGGTCCTAGTATGTTTCCTTGTAACTCCCTAGTTTAGAGAATGTGAACTATCTTGATAAAACCTTTTCAAGACTTAGGTTTTGTAGGACTCCTTATGTCTCCCTAGTGATAAGCTATAAGCTTGATAAAGTGCTTAGTAGTTGTTAGTTCACATTTTTAGTTGATTTTGTAATGATAATAATCAACTCTTATTTTACCTTATTTCTCCTATTGAACTATGCACTTTCAAATTTAATGAAGTTATCTTGTAGTAGGATGAGTATGAGATAAATATCAGCAATATTTTCCAATCCTTTAATCAATGCTATGAAAAAGTTTCTACACTTATTTGATTTTAATTTGGTGTAGAATTCCTTATATCTCCCTAGTTAAAAAAACTATGTATTTGCAACTTAAGTTTTACTAATCTTATAACTCCTTGGTTTTAAGAATTTGCAAATATTTGAAGCAATAACAATAATGGTTTAAATGCTTATAATTTCAAATTCCTTCTTATGATTAAAAATATTTTCTAGATATTTAACACCTATCATTCAATTTCTCTAGAGTAAGTTTTAGTTGATTTTAAACTTAATAAACTTGCAATATAACTCTTACCTTTCCAATGATTAATTTAGACTTGCATGTTCTCTATATTCAACTTGAACTCCTATGACTTGATGGTATTTGACTCCTTGTCAACTTTGAGATGCTACGTAAAACTATCACTCCTTATTTGTCACTAAATTACGTGCCTTCTCCAACATTCACAAGCAACCCTATGGTCTTCTCTACAACCAACGAGCATGCTTCTTTTTGATGTCTATATGCTGACTTGTTCACCCCAATTCAACTGGCGATCTTGCCCTTCAACGTCGATATTTCTATATGCACACTTCTTCTTCAACAGGTAAACTAAAATGCTTTATCAATCCTTGATCTCCATGTGCTATAGACTCTTTAATGCTGCCTTAATTTCACTCTGTTATCTTTGAATTGATGTACCCTCTATGAGTGTTGCACAAGTGCTTCCTTTAAGGTGTGTTTCTATAGGATTAAAACATGGTGTAGGAAGGATGGTGCCAAGTGGCACTTGCTTTATCTAACTCCTTCCAAATGCTTCTACTACACCTTCTTCCAACATCAAATTACAAGAGACATTAAAAGAGTTAATTATTACCTTCAATGCCTCAGACCCATGACTAACACTTCTTCAAGAGTGTTATACAAATTATGTTGCATCTAGGTATTCTTCTATGTTGAGCGCATGTTACCTTCTATGCTGAGCGCATGAGACACCTTCCACATGGTGTAATTTCTTCACCACTTTACCCTAACTTCCTTGGCTATAAAAATTCTCTCGCTTTGCTACCTTAACGCTCATTCACTACAGGTTTTTATAGTAGTTAAACATTTCAATTGATCAATATTCTCCTAATGCTTCTATTGGAGAGAAATGATGGTGATTCTCTCAATGCTTCTCTAGCAAAGATGATTATTCTTCCAATGCTTCTAAAGAGTGCCAACCAGATGTATGCAGTAGCTTCAATGATGGGTAACTCCTTGAATCTAAGTTAAACTTGGAGGATCTATGTTGTAAATTTGGTGTGTCTCCTAATTATCTAGATGGTGCAAATTTCCTGAGTTTGCTTTACCACATGTAAAGACTTCCATGTTGTATATCTTAGTTGAATGTAATACTTTATTTGGTGCAATTTGTGTGGGAAAAAATATTCTTACTCTTGGTTCCAATGATGCTACTCCCAACGCTTCTATTACATGGATAGAACCCTACAATACTTGCATCATTTGATTTACATTGTTGATCCTGTGATGCCTTAACCAAAGGCTTCCAACTATCATATGTACCTAACTTTTTCTTCATCAAAGGTTACCGGATATACCTTCTTTTGCCTTCACCAAAGGCTATTTTGATTCTAGACATATTCAACTTGACGTCCTTAGTATAGCTATACCTTCTACATATTTATTTCACCTTTCTTACTATCCTCTACTTGTAAGTAATATCTACTATTTCTTGGGTGATGAACGTAGGTTGATACTACTAAAACTATCTCCCTTTCCTTGGAGATTCTTCCTTTTTAGAGATCTTTAGAATGGCTCTAATGAGTTGTTATGCAAATGTAGAATAGGATGATGTAGACGTTTGCCCCCTGTGATTTTAAACTGATTCTCTTGACTTCTCAAAATGTTGGTTTCAACTTCCTTTGTAGGCTAAGATAAACTGAATTCAATATTATCTTCAAACCCTTGGCAATAATTTTTTTCTTGGTAAATGATCCAACCAAAAAGAGTGCACCTATATATTGTATTATGTCGTATTCATTCATTCAAAGCATAAAATGACACAATTGCATAGATTCAACAAAATTGATTTCCTTGTATTAATATTTATAAAGAATATTGGTTACAATTATGCCCCTCTTAGGGTCACCCAAATGACGATACAATTAATACAATGCCAAAGCCCTCAATAGGGTAGGCACACTAATAATGCTTTTCACTTGGTCACAAACTACTCTAGGGTCGAGGTACCCTATTTTTCATGATGGGGAAGGAACTTGATGGTTGGTTCTCCTTTGAAACTATTTCCTCTACTGCAAACCGTAGCTCTGGTGAGCGGTCTGCACTATAAACCATGGCTGAAAGCCGTGGTTAGCACTCTGATAGGCTTACCCTCAATTCCAAGGGTAGTGGGCTTGACCTCCTTGTCCAATTGATGTTCAAGGGTCGCCTTCGGTGTCCTTCTGACAGGTTTGGTGGTTGATTCACTATGATGGGCCTTCGTTTGCTCGGATTTGCATTTCTTGGCTCTTCTAGGCTCCTAGAACTTCCATGGCAAATTGATCTTTGGGTGAATAGCAAAGTGGCCTTCTCCAATGCATGAATTTAGTATGCAATTCGATAGGGCTTCGCTGCTCGCTTGATCAATTAACTCTCTATTGATAATTCGATAGTGCTTCGCTATTCAAATCATCTATATCTTCTCCCCATTTGGAGGGGTATTTATAGGATGCCCTAGGGCTAGGGGTGGCTTCCTGGAGAAGCCAAGATCAAGAAGAGGTGGTTAGGACAGTTGGAATGGAAGCCTTTGGAATCTTCCATCCATTAACCACCTTCTTCTAGATCAAATGGTCGTTCAAACCGATTTGGCTCGGATTGAAGGCCAACTGAACTTCAGTTAAGACCGTAGGTCACAACTATGGTCTAGACTATAAACCGTAGGTCTCAGCCATGGTTCAGGCCTGTAAACCATAGGTCTGGGCTGTGGTTCAGACTGATTAGGCCAAGGAGCCCAAATTGAGTGGTTAGAACCATTGCTCTATCTTGGAGTCTATCCAAGATCCTCCATATGGTCTTGTAGCATGTCCATATGAGTAGTCGCCCTCGACATGACGCGTTTTAGGTGTCTACAGATGCCCCTTTTGAGATGCGTTGTGAGATCGAACAATGCTGAGCAAAAATAGACCTCCTAAAATGATGTCGAAGGTTCTATGATGATCATTAGTCAGATCAACATTAGATGCCCTAGGTCCTGCAAAAGGATGCGCATCCTGGAATCATTGCTTCCAACTCTTTGGAGGCTTAAACTTGAAAAGTTTGTACTCATCATCAGACATTCGGATAGCATCAATTCCAAGTAGGCTTTCACGCCTATCAATCCGAAAGGATGAGAGTTACAAACAAATTATCATATTTGCTATTTTCCCCAAGCAAAGGGGTAAGCTTATGATAGTTGTTGACAATGATTCGCAAGGACGAACACAATTTTGACAAGATCAAGGGATCTACGATTTTAGGGATCTTCTATTGATTTTGATTATGATTTGATATTATGACTACCCCCTCAAGCGACGAGTCAATGAGAGTAATGACAATGATTAAAGTGACGATGTCGCTTGACCACCATGGATGATCTGAACAAATTTAGATTTGAGCAAATTAATGCCTTGGCTAGGCCTAGTTCAGCTTTTGATTCCAACTATTAATAGTATTTGCACATTTCTATCCCATGGAGCAGTCGGGCTACAATAGTCATCTTAGGGAATCGAATTGATACAAATCCAATTAGATTTGTGTTGAATCAAATTATCGATGATTTGTTGAAAAGATGTCATAGAAGAAATGACATGCAACGCCTCATTCCCATGGAGCAGTCCAGCCTTGAAGGCCTTCTTAGGGATTGAAAAGAAGCATATCAGATCAACAATGACCATTTTACCCCAAATGTCCTTATGGTAATTTACTCATCTTGTCGGATTGCATGGAGCGCAAGTCGCTGCAACCGCCAAGTGTATAGGGTAAATTACTGAATACGAGGCGCATTTGGTGTTTTTAATTATTTGATTTTTTTTGAATGTTTTGAATTATGAATTGAGTTTATTTATTTGGTTGGGAGGTGCATCGCTCCATGAAAGGATTGTCATAGTGATGACCTCGGTTGAATGTACTTTATAATCTCAACCAGATATTTGATTTTTAATTGGATCTCGATGCTTTATTATCACCAAATTTCCAAATTGATTGATTTTATTGAATTTTGATCCCATGGGAGGCATTGATTTATCATTTTAAACCTTCCCATGGTGGGATTTTATTAAATTGCTTGCTAGTTGCAAACCATAGCTAGGGTCTACGGTTCCCATTTGCAATTTTGGGAACCACGGCTAGGGCCTACGGTCCGCACGAAATATGAGAAGCTTATAAAAAGCCCAATTTTCAAATTTCTCTCATTATTCCCTGACAATGACTTGCAATCTGGAGCTCTGATAGTGACAACTGAGAAACTGACCTACAACCTACCAAACTTTACATGCACACCTACTCACAACACGATGGCAGAGCACGGGCAAGCTTCTTCTAGCCACGGCGGACGAGGCGAGGGCAAGGTAATTCAAAAACCAAGACCTCACATCCATTACCAATAAAATGAACCAAATTAAGTAATTGGTTAATCAATCACACTAAATTGTTGGCAATGAACCCCACCTTAGGCTAGGGTAGCTTAGGATTTATTTTTTTTTAATTTTTTTTATTTTTTAGCCATGGTATTAGACCGATGGGATCTCAGTCGGAGACCGTAGGTACCAATTACGGTTCCCAATTGATCAATTGGGGACCATAGTTGCCAACTATGGTCAGCATTTAAAATCCCAATGGTCAATTTTTGACCGCATGCGGACCGTAGGGTTGACCCGTGGTTCACAAACTTTAGAAAAAAATTATCAAATTTTTAATTTTTCTAAGTTTTAATAGGCAATTAATGTCATTTAATGCATTTTTGACCTGTCTGAGTGACATTTTTGATTTTTAGGCCTGCATGATGACATGTTTTTGCAATTTTATCAATTTTTAGATATTTTTGATGATTTTTAGGTCATTTTTAAATGTTTTTGCTTGTTTTTAGTTAGATTTTTCTTATATTATGCTTTCTATTTCAGAGATTGACCTCTAGAGCTCGAGAGCCTGACATCCTTAAGACTCTCCATGGAGAGCTCACTCTCGAGGAGCGAGAATGGTTCGAAGTTGTCAACTTTGGCTATGTACTAGATCTACCCACTATCAGGGTAGATCAAGCCTACTTGACTGCATTGGCCCGACGTTGGAATGCGTGGACCAACACATTTCACCTACCTATAGGTGAAATGATGGTTACCCTAGAGGATGTCTACAGGATCTTTAGGATCCCCATTGATGGTGAGGCCATCATCTCTTCTACTTCTAGGGCTAAGGAGTCCATTTTTGATGCCATCTTCGATGCCCGGAGCGAGGAGGCTCAGTGCGACATTGATCATGGAGGGGTCCATATCGGCTATTGGTAGGGGAAGAATGTCTTCTCCATACGTGAGGTCATATTTATGCACCTGGTGGTGCAAGTTGTGCTTCTAGACTCCTCGAGTATGAGGATTCCCTAGAACCTCTTAGCCACTATTCATAGAGTTGTTCAGAGCACCATCCGTCGACCACTACGACTAGCCTGGGGGAGCACCCTACTCTGCCAGCTATATAGAGAGCTCTACCAGATTACAGATCGGAGCCATCGAGGGATCAGCTGTAGCCTACTTCTTCAGATTTGGGGCTGGTAGCATATCAGGATAGAGCATCCTAGGGAGCTACCACTGCATATCATAGAGATCGATGATGCTCACCAGTGTTATGCCACCTACTGGCCTCGAGAGGAGGAGGGGTTCAAGAGCAGGACCCATGTTGGTGATGTCCAACATTATATCACATGGTTTGTAGGACTCAAGCTAGATGATATCGAGTGGTGGCCTTACATGGAGTGCCCTGACTGGACTGAGGCCGATGAGTGGCTTCGACAGGCTCATCGAGATAGATGGCTACTCGGCCAAAAGGTCGAGATTAGAGAGTACCAATTTTATTCTCGCATCCTATGGTAGTTCGACCTAGTGCAAGACATTCTAGAGATCCCCTTTGTCTATAAGCGCTTGGCTTTAGAGACACATCTTCCATGGATCTAGCCTCCAGCTCTAGGGGATGAGCTAGATGATTTCTAAGAGACTAGAGTTGACCAGGCTATTACCACTCCAGCATACGATGGATGGTGGTCGATGCTATGATGGCATGGATCAGGGCCTCTAGGTAGAGTTGATGATCAGGTAGAGGCAATGACGGATCCTGATGGGTAGGGTGCACCAATGGATAAAGGGTGGATGGGGCATAGAGGCCACCATCGAGGAGGCTCCCAGGGATGACCCAGATGATGAGGCTCTAGAGGAGGGTGAGGTTCCTCTTGATAGCATAGAGGGGCTACTCTTAGCTTAGGTTGCTAACTTGTAGAGTCAGCTTGGTAGATATCAGACTCAGTAGTGTGAGCGAGACACTACTATCACCACTCTAGAGGTGAAGCTAGCTGACCGAGATAGGTAGCTAGCTAAGGCATAGGAGGAGATCACTAGTCTCACAGAGTGAGCTACAATAGTAGAGGCTCGAGTCCAAGAGCTCACTAGCACCCATGATGTAGCAGTGGCACAATGGGGTGAGGTAGTTGTAGAGAGGGACCTACTTAGGCTACAGAGGGGAGACCCTACATCCTCTCAGATTGTCATGGGACCTCCAACCACTCCACTAGTCATAGGTGTGGATCCTATGGTAGAGATCAGGTGGCTCACTTATCTCGTAGAGGAGAGAAATGATCGATTGGATGTGAGGGCAGCTCACATCTCTCAGCTAGAGGGCTTCATCGAGCTGAGGGGTTTACAGGTTCCAGAGGATAGGTAGGCTATAGGGTCATAGAGGACCAGGACCAGGACTACAGGGCAGTCCTCAATGAGTTCCAGCCATCGGACTCATAGGACCGAGCGGACTCATCGATCTTCTAGCACACACGGAGCTAGCTCTCATAGGAGCCATAGGGATACAGGGGGTGATTCATAGGCTAGGGGTATAGGCCCTCCTTAGTACACATTTTTTGATATATGTATTGTACCATTTTTGAGTGTAAGGTCGAGGACCTACATAGTTGTAGCCTGAGAGTATTTTTGTACTCCCGATGTACTTTGAGACACATATTTATATATGATATGACTGATCATTTTATGGCTCATTATTGTGTACTCATTTATTTTTTATTTTATGTTTATGTGATGCACATGGATGCAATGCTTATGTTATGTTGATGCTATATGATGTGATGTATGGATGTCATGCACTAGATAGCTATTTAATTTATGATGATGGTATGCAGTGATCTAGATGCTTAGATGTGCTTTTTATGATGGATGCATATGGATGCGATGTTTTTCTTAATGCATATTTGATATTGCTTTATTGTATGCATTAATGTATGTAATGATTTATTTACATGATGCTAATCTAATGTAAATGAACTTGTATGCTTTAATCACTTAAAACATAAGGAATAAATGCAGATATGTTTATCAATCTAATGGATGACACCACAGAATGTATAAAAATCATGAATGTAATTGAAAATCCTTAAGATAAGAATTTAATCAATTAATCACCCATATATGAAATGCAATGGTATGCGATGTTATGATGCGAATGATATAATGTGTCATTCGATTTTCTTTTACAAAATTTGAAAAATATGCATGATATAGTCAGTGGCCATCTAAATATTATTTCTAATATCCATCCGGTATCTATCCTATATGTTGATTGTGCTTTATATAATGATGTATCATGGATTCGATACTTTGCAATTTGATGATTTATATGGTTGCGATATTTGACATTTTGTTGCTATGGGAGAAATTTTTGAGGTTTTCCATGAGACTCAAACACCCTAATAGACTTATCAAAAGTTGCATACTAACCACACTAGACTTTTGAGATAAAAGGCTTTTGCTAGGATAGGCCCTAACTGTTCATTATCCCCTGTGTGTGCACATGATTATTTTAAGATAAGACACGAGCGTTCCCCGATGTCAGGTGGGATTCTTTCAGCCCATTGCTAAGATAGGGGTTCCACAAATGTCTTATCCAATCCCAAGTTTAGATTTTAGTTGGACTAAGCCACTAGGCAATGCAGGACACCTGAAGCTAGCTCTTCCACATTCAAACATTGGTCTTGTTCATAAGCGAGGTGCTAATGCATCAGACATATCATCATGCGTAAGGTATAGTAGTGCCGACAATTCCAAGGATTCAGGCTCATTCCTTTCTATCCTTCAATTTTTGGGATACTTGCTCATATGTAGTGAAGCAAGGGAGTCGATTCCATCTTCATTTTGAACTATCTTTGGATCTTCATTTGATCTCTCTTCGAACTAGATTTTGGATCTTCATTTGATCTCCGCTCGAAATTTTGATTTATGATCTTCATTTGATCTTCACTTTGAACTTTGATTTAAGCCTATTTTCTTGATCTTCACTCGATCTTCACTTTTTGGCATTTACATTTGATAATTTTCTTCAAAAACTTTCCTTTGGGGGGATTTACTTGGGAAAACTATTTCTGGTATATCGATTGAGAATATCGATCTTATGATATCAATATGGGATATCACTCTGGGGAGTCGATCTATGATATCGATCTAGGGTATCAATCATGAGGATTGATGTGGGATATCTCTATGGGATATTGCTCATTTTATCATAAGCAAGGGATTCTGAATAGGGAACTAACCTATCCTTTTGCCAACTACCAATATTTCCCATACCGTCCGCATAGAGGGATAAGCAAGAATAACTCTTTTCGCTTCAGGATACCCGGTCCTGCTTCACGACTTTCATCTTCCCCTAGTCCTTATTAGGATTGTTTAAATTTGTTGATTAGTGATAGGCTTCTGATATGCTAAGGGCTATACTAACTGAACCTTAGCTACAAAAGCAAAGCAAGCTTTCTACCAACTCTTGATAAGACCACTAGGTATGGCTGAATGACCGAAAAACCCTAGTATATCTCCATAGCAACATTATAGGTTGTGTTGAAAAACACAATTACTCACATGAATGATGGATCATGATAAATGCAGAGATGCATGATTTAAACACAAACGTGGTGTCATTTGTAAGACTGACAAACATAATCCCTCCTACTACGGAATGCAATGGATGATGAATGCCTATATGCAATGCAATAATGCAGCGAATGCATGTGTAAATGCAAAATGAGAATGCAAAATTCAAATGCAAATGCAAATGTTTTTGGATTATATGCTTTACCAATTTTTTTGGATTTTATTGATTTTATAATTTTTATGGGTTTTGAGCCTCATAATTGACCAAACGATGAGTACATGCCTCTAGAGCCTTTAGATTGACCAAGCAATTTTTAATAATCCTTGGAGCTTTTAGGATTGACCAAAGGGATTATGGGTACCTTTGGGGCATTTTGGGATGACCAAGCGATTTTGAGAATCCTTGGAGCCTTTGGGTTGACCAAGCAGTTTTTCAAAAACTCTTGGTGCCTTTTGAATTTGACCAAAGGGCTTACAGATGCCTTTGGAGCTTTTTAGGATGACCGAGTGATTATAAGAAAATCCTCAAGGCTTTTAACATGACCAAGCAGTTTAAGGGAACCTTGGAGCCTTTTGGGAAGGGCATGCTGCCCTATATACCCCTAGTGAGTGTGCCATTCGACGATGGTGAGGGAGGTGCAATACCTCTAGATTCCTCATTTTTCCTTATCGAATTTGGCGTGGCTGGTGGGAAAGGTATGCTACCTTGAAGACCCCTAATGTGCATGCTATTTACTAAAAAGTAATCAGCTTATTTAGGAAGAGTGACAGAAATCAACTCCCCCAGGTGAAGATCGGACCTCACCGGTGTGCCTATGCTTTGGCACGGGTGAACGAGAGAACCATCCTCATGGATCTCATCCCATTCTACTAGGTCTTCGATGACCCTCTTAAATGATTGGCAACTCCGAATGTCATGTCCATGCACTCGATGATACACACAAAAGGGACCCCTATTAGGTGACCCAGTCTCGGATGCCCTATGCTTGAATTTGGGTAATATGAATGCATGTGCCTCATGTAACTTTTGAAACAAAGTTAGAGTAGTCATCTGAAATGAAACTACTCGTTGCACTGGCCTATTGGGCCTACGAGGTGACTGACGACTCCGAGGTCGCTCTTGAGGAGGTGTGACCTCCACTTCAGCATGTTGGGGCACTCTAAGAGAACCATATACATGATAAACCCCCTTATCTATCAAATTTTGCACCACACTCTTAAATTCATGATAATATCGAATGCCATGACCCTCTATTCGATGGTAGAGACAGTAGTGATGCTCCCTATAACCCATAGGTTTAACTCTATTTGGGTTTAGAGGGATGACATTAGGCAAGGTGATGACCTTAGCCTCTTGCAGCTTCTGAAAGATATCAGACATAGACTCTTGTAATGGAGTCCCACTATGTTGCGACTATTTTGGGCTCTTGCCCCGCATTGGTTTGCTTTGAGAATCCAATGGTTGGGTTGGCCGCATGGGCTTTTGCTTTCATTGAGGCTTTTCCTGTACTTGCATAGGAAGCGATTCATCCTCAGGCAAGGGTTGCTTTTGTAATTCCAGATTTTCAATCCGGTTTTTGATAAAATGCAATGCCTTATCTTGCTCATCCATTCGATGCTCCATCCATTCTAGATGGCTTAAAATGGATCGCAAGACTGACAAAGAATTCATATGTATTTCCAATGACTGATTCAAAATACCTTTGTCATTTGAAGGAAATAGAAAAGTGGATGCTATGGATCCATTAGGTAATTGCAAATCACCTATTTCCTTCACTTGAGTTGATGTGGAAGCTTCTTGATGACACACTTCATCAGTGCTATCCACATGCTCATGCATATGACTCAGCTCAAGCTCTTGTTTCACTTCATTGTGTTGAACTGTGTCACTTTCAGTACCCCCAATCTGATGTGAGGAACCTACTTGTTTGTGCTCTTGAGATGGTGCCATGAGAAATGAGTCAGGAGTGACTAATTTCAAAAGTTTTAGCCCTGGCAATGTGAAAACACCACTGGATTGCCCCATCTCTAGCTCTATGTGATTAAGAATCACTTGATCATTCTAGCCTAATGTCGACCATTCCCACAAACTCATGAGAAAACTCCACAACTGCATGCATCGTAGGTAATTCATCAACATACTGAGGTTGTTCTATTTCAGTCATGATAACTGAACCTTCTTCATGCTCATACGATGTCTCCGGGATAGGATCCGTAGGTGGAGACTCGATGAAAAGTTGACCTAGATCCTCAGTGGACTCTATGGTGGGCAGCATCATAATGCTGGCCTCTATAAGCTCTTCATATTCACCATAGTCCTCGTGAGAACTATCTGGTGACATGTCGGATGAAGAGGGTGTGATACACTCAGGTGCATCCATGACCATGCTAGGTTCTTCCTCCTTGATAGGAGTGTGAAGATCCTCTAATGATACCTCTGAAGTGGCTGTGAGCAACTCCATAAGGGCATTCATTAATCCTTCCCTACTAAGCGGTGTCGAGAGTGCAGGGGTTGTAGGTGACTCCACAGGTGATAGCGGTGGGGATGGTAACTCCACCATCATCTACGAGGCTGCATCCACACTTTGGATAGGCTCATCCAATTTAACTTGTAGATGCATAGGCACCTCACCAGGTTCCTACGGATGATCCTCAAGCTTATAATACTTGAAGGGATCTGGGTCCGCCTCAACTACATGAACTTCACCTCCATGGGTGTACTTAATGCATTGATGCACTATTGATGGTACGCACTCCATGGCTCTTATCCACGGTCTTCCAAGCAGTAGATTATACTATTTTGATCCCTCTAAAATGTAGCACAATGTAGGAATAATATTTTGTCCCACCTCGATGGGGAGGACTATTGTGCCTACTGTAGGGGATTCCACATCGTTAAAGGCTTGCAATATGAAATTTGTTTCCTTGATGTGAGAAGGTGGAATTTTGAGATGTTTGAACGCTGAGGTGGTAATGATATTAATCGATGATCCTGTATCCACCAACACTCGCTTATACGCAATCTATTGTATCCTCGCTATGATATGCAATGGAGGATCAGATTCCCTGATAGGGATAGGTTTGACTTCCTATTTATGGAAAGTAATCATAGGTTCCTTATATGGTGGAATAGACTGTATATGCCCCAAGGATTGTGATGACTTTTGAGCATTGACACTGCTCACCTGTCGGACTTGACTACTCTCGACCTCATGCTTACGCATGGGATCCCTAGATGTCTCTTTCTGTTGCTCTTCGATAACCCTAGGCATGTCTATCTATCTAGAAGAATGGCTATCTACTTGCTTAAGTGGCAACTCTTGATGATGCATTGGGTGCATCGCGTTGACTTGTTGCCTAAGCACTCTAGGTATGAGCTTCTTTTTAGGAATTACCTCACATGATTGTTCTTCACATGCTTTCTATTGGTAAATCCTCTCTTCACGTCATTGGAGCTCATCCAACCTTTGTTGATGCGCTCTCTTTCTCTCTGTGGACTCACGCTCTAGGCGCTTACGCTGACGGTGCGCCTCCTCCAATTGATCTTGGAGTAGTTGCCTCTCATGGGCTGCATGAGACTCAGATTCCCTATAGGACTGACTCATGGAGTATGATCCACAACTCTCTATCTCCCTAGGTGGAGACCTAATGACTTGGGTTCTCACCATATGTGAAGAAACCCCATGATCTGTATGGGTGAACCCCCTACGTGATGAAGGGAGCTCATGATGACTATCAGAATGTCACGCTAGGAGGATTGGATCCTCAGGTGCATGATGAGTGTGATGCCTAGCAAGGAGGTGTACGAGGTTTGAAATATCCTTAGGAGAACATCGGGAGCGTTCAGAGCCCCTCCATGAATTCTTTGACTCATTAGCTCGTGATTGAGCTCTATCATGCCTAGTCATCATGATGAACCGACTAAACAAGACTTGAGAGGTTTCCTCTCTTACTAAAAATTATGGCCTCAAGGAGGGCCTTATCTTGATGAATTAAGCAATAAAGAAGCATACAAAGTAAACAATGTGATTATCTCCTTTACATTTTAAAATTTGAGCCCTAAACTATTTGATGTGTTTCAATGATTTGTTGTATCAGTGTAGAAACTCTTATCATGTTTTGCAAAACTTGTTGGATTTTATTCTTAGTTTAATGGCTTTCACCTGTACGCTCGTAGCTCGACAACTTGGCTATGAACTCCAAGTCATGTAATCCAACCTATAATGTGTGGTAATGAAGCCCACACATGGTCAAGGAGCACAGGTCCTCCCAGATCCTCACCCATTTTCCCCTAGTCAATGTTATACCCTCCGAAGAGAATACATGCAAATTTTCTAGGGTACGAAAGGTTCTCGGATCCGGTATTGGTCTAGTATCCAAAAGGTTCATGGGATTTGGGCCAATGGATGGAAGTTACGCCCACCGTCGTTGAACCCTACTAGTGGTTGGATGTCAAGCCCAACTCACTAGCGTTTAAGTGCCAAGTGGTGTGTGTGGTTCCTTTTAATGTACATAAAAGAAATGCATCATATAGCATACATGCTCATTTTCTAAATGCTATGCAAATGAAAGAACGTTTCAAATTCAGAAAATGCAAGCTATTCTAGATGCTCTTTAAGACTATGCACATTACGATGATAATTGGCCACTAATTGGGCCTCACACATGCAAACCATCCACACAAATTCTATCAAGCACGTTGGATTCTAGGGCGGATTACAATCAGAGATCCACTATTCCTAGCAACGCCTTTCTAATGAAAGAAAGATACAAAGCAACTAAGACCTAATTCATTTCCTTTTCTTAGTTCTTTTCCTAATTTGCATTCCAAATTTAACTTACTATAAAAACACAGAGAGCAAAAAAGTGACAGAGGGGTGAGAAATAGGTCCTACCTCAAATCCTCATTTCGATATTACTAATCTGACTATCTATGTTGTAGGAAACCGTAGGTCTGATCTATGGTTTTGACTATAACCCATGGGTTGAACCTACGGTTCAATTGTTGGCCCACAGCTGGTAGCTATGGTCTATACCTGCAAGTCAAAAAAACAAAAAAACATAGTCAGATCCTATAAATGTGAGGTTCCACCATGATCACCTTCTGATCCAACCAAAAAGCGTGCACCCATCTACTATACTATGTCGTATTCATTCATTCAAAGCATAAATTGACAAGATTGCATAGATTCAATGAAATAGACTTTCTTGTATTAATATTTATAAAGAATCTCGGTTACAATCATGCCCCTCTTAGGGTCACCCAAATGATGATACGATTAATACAATGCCAAAGCCCTCAATAGGGTAGGTGCACTAATAATGCTTTTCACTTGGTCACAAACTGCTCTAGGGTGGAGGTGCCCTCTTCTTCACATTGAGGAAGGAACTTGATGGTTGGTTCTCCTTTGAAACTATTTCCTCTATTACAAACCATAGCTCTAGTGAGTGGTCTACACTGTAAACCATGGTTGAAAGCTATGGTTAGCACTCTGATAGGTTTACCCTCAATTCCAAGGGTAGTGGGCTTGACCTCCTTGTCCAATTGATGTTCAAGGGTCACCTTCGGTGTCCTTCTAACAGGTTTGGTGGTTGAATCACTATGATGGGCCTTCATTTGCTCGGATTTGCATTTCTTGGTTCTTCTAGGCTCCTAGAACTTCCATGGCAAATTGATCTTTGGGTGAATAGCAAAGTGGCCTTCTCCAATGCATGAATTCAGTATGCAATTCGATAGGGCTTCGTTGCTCGCTTGATCAATTAACTCTCTATTGAAAATTTGATAGCGCTTCACTATTAAAATCCTCTATATCTTCTCCCCAATTTGAAGGGGTATTTATAGGATGCCCTAGGACTAGGGGTGGCTTCCTGGAGAAGCCAAGATCAAGAAGAGGTGGTTAGGACAGTTGGAATGGAAGCCTCTAGAATCTTCCATCCATTAACCACCTTCTTCTAGATCAAATGGTCATTCAAACCGATTTGGCTCGGATTGAAGGCCAACTAAACTTCAATTTAAGACCGTAGGTCACAACTATGGTCTAGACTATAAACCGTAGGTCTCAGCCATGGTTCACCTATAAACCATAGGTCTGGGCTACGGTTCAGACTGATTAGGCCAAGGAGCCCAAATTGAGTGGTTAGAACCACTGCTCTATCTTGGAGTCTGTCCAAGATCCTCCATATGGTCTTGTAGCATGTCCATATGAGTAGTCACCCTCGACATGACATGTTTTAGGTGTCTACAATTAATTTTAAATTTAATAATCCAAGCTTTTCAATAATTTTGCACTATAGAATATGCAAATTTTTAGAGACTTCTCTTACTTAGACTAGTCAATTGAATGTTGATATTTTTATTTCTCTCAAAATATATCTAAATTCTATTTTTTTGTGCAGGTTTGAACCTTGTAGACAATAACTTTTGCACTACCTTGAAGACTTCAAATAGAAATCTATTTATGCAACTTTTAAATCTTGAAATTGGTGCTCAATAAACTTTAATAAGAAACCAAATATAAAAGTTTAGCTAATGAATCTTTTGCACCTTTGTTGCATACCCTTCTACCTCTATAGATGATGATGATGGTGATTTGAATCACCTAAATGTTGCCTTTTTGTAGATGATATTGTATCTCTTCTAGGATGTTCCAAAAATAACCCCTTTTCTCACCTATTTGTAACTTTAACACTTCATTAAATTGCTGCCTGAAACTGTGATTTGGTGGCTTCAATGCTCCTTCAAGATATACCTTTGAAATCTAAACCTTAGCAACTACTCATGCTTCTTGAATTGCTGCTTTCTCACTATCATCAAATATAAAAAAAATTATATTTTAAAGCAATAAAAACCTTCACCTAAACATTGTCCTTGAATCTCAAAAATTTGGTAGGAAACTCCTCCAAATCACAATTGAGATATTCCTCAAGAACCCTTCAATGATAATTCCGAAATCTCTTAGATTTGGTGGTTTCTCTATCTCCTTTCTATTGTCAAATTTTAACTTCAAACTAGATCTTTAAACTACTCCAAAATTTGACAAACTTCTTGCCAAATATTTCTCCCTTGGGCTTATTATCAAATGCCAATAATTATCACAATTTATTTACTATCAGGAGTTTCTCCTTCATAGTAAATTTCTCCAATGAGTTATTCTAGGAACTCCTTCAATGAGGCTCTCCAAAAATTCTCATTGTTTCTCCTTGAGACCTCTCCAACGTCTTCAATATTGCAGTTTCAAAAATACTTCAATGAGAGCTTCTTTGATCCCATTCTTGGATTTCCTAAATCCATAGGTATTGAAATCTAAAATAGGAATTTTTGATAGTCCTTCTCTATCCTCAATCTTCCACTATGGAAGTTATTCATAGGGCATTCTATGGACCTCTTCTTCAATGTAAAGTTTTCAATCTTCAATGGAGATCATCAATCTCCAATATTCACTAGGTTTCTTCTCCTAGAGTCTCTTCTTCCTTAAAAGGGGTCTTTTTTCTAGGACCTATTCCTTGATTTACAACCTTCAATGTGGCTTCCTTGACCACTATATATTATTATTAGTCTCAAAATTATTATTTTAGGTACTGGATTGATTCCAAAGAAGATATTATTCCTAGATCTTGTAGGAAGCTTCCCAAATTTCTTTGAATCTCCTTTCTTTTGCAGCAAAGTATTAGGTAATGATAAAAGAAATTTCTATAAATCTATAGAAAACAATCTTCACTAGTTGGATTGCCAATCTAGTGGAAGCAATATTGAGTTCTAGTCTTCACAAGTTTTTTTGCAACTCTGTGGAAAAAATCTAGCCAAAAATAATTTCAAAAATTCTAAAAATAAGATTTGCAATCTCCTCTCAATCTCTCTTGTGGCTCTTCTCTATTTCCTATTGATCTACCTAGTGCTATGATACCATTGTTAGATTTTGAAGCTATAAAATTAAATAAAATGCAACCACAAGTATGGAAATAAGCATGCAATGTTATAACTATGATAATGACTAACTAATATGCATGAAAATATGATAAGAAACTTCAAAAATAACTCAAGAAATAGCCATTAATGAAAGCTCACGAAAATATACAATGCTATTCAATGGAGGTCACAACCTCTCCATATTTGCAAAAATGGATCTACATTGTATCTACTACTACTCTATATATACACTCCAAAATCCACTCTCTTTTCTACTCTATTAAGGTCTATTTATAATGAGATGCAACTCTTTGCCTTCAATATTCCTATGACACATCACTATTTTATTCTAAGGACTTATGGACAGGTGGACTACATGCACTTTTACATCATTGCAAATTCTAACACTTGTGAATTTATTACATTGCATTAATAAAGTACTTAAGTCCTAATAAACCCCTAATCAAAATATGTACCCATGATGGTACATTAGTAAAGTACCAAATAATGTAATATATTCCAACAATTCCTCTCAATATTCAAAGACTGAAAAAAATACTGGAATTGGTTGTTGGATAGAGTTAAGAAGAAAATTGGAAAGTGGACCAATAGGTGGCTTTCATTTGGGGGTAGAATTACCTTGGTAAAATTAGTCCTTCAAGATATACCTATTTATTTTTCTATTGTGTTGAATATCCCAAAGGTAGTTCTTAGAGAATTGGATCAAATCAATCATCGGTTCCTCTGGAGTGGTACTAAGGAGAAAAGAAAATAAGCCTTGGTGAAATGGGATACTTTATGCCTTCCCAAGAATAAAGGGGGTTAGGTTTTTGGTTTTCTTCTAATAACAATAAGGCTTTAGCTGCTAATAGATATTGGAGGATTTTGCATAACCCCAATGATCTTTGGACCAAGAATCTTCGTGCTAAATATGTTGAGAATAAAATTCCTAAAGACCTTGTCACTATCAATTGTCTACCAAAGGGTTTTCCATTTTAGCGGTTCTTAAGACTGGTGAGGATTTGATTAAGCAAAAGTTATTTTGGATCATTCATAATGGCCAATAGGTAAATTTTTGGATAGATTCTTGGGATGGTCACCAACCTTTGATAACTAAGTTACCTGATTGGAGGTCTTGGATGGTGGAGCTTCATCGAGCTAACTGGATAAAGGTTGCTAATTACTATCGATACCGTATTTGTAATTCAAAAGTTGGTAGATATTGGATTCCCATTGAGGATTGACCTATTCAAATTCCAACAAGGTAAAGAAAATATATCCAACACATCCTTCATATGAGATCTCTCTCTTGGTCCCATGATAAAGATTGTTTTGGATGGAACAACACAACTAAGGGTGAGTATTCAGTTGCCCAAGGTTATTTGGCCTTATGCCATAATAATCTCAACCAATCTTATAACATATTTACTAAGTTGTGGGCTCAAAATCTTAGGCCTAGGGTGAGGTTATTTACTTGGCTTTTATTGCATCACAAGTGCTAACTGGTGAGCAACTTATGAAATGTGTTTTCATGGCACATTTTGTCATGACCTGCCCTTGACAAACTTTTTATTTGGATGATTTTATGTTTTGCTATTGCTTCTTCTGATGAGATGATGGATTATATATTAATTTATCTTGCAAAGCATGCATTTTTGGTGAAAATTTTTAGTGAAATGATTTATTATCTCATATTTAAGTTTTTGTTAAGCCTAGATTTTATGGAAGAATAAGATGTTGCTAATGGAACTTTACTTTTGTAGGAATGAGTTTGCTATTGGTGGCAAAAATAATTGGTCACCAAGAAAGGGAATGTCCAAGGAAAATGATGTGATGGGTTATTTGATGAAGTATTCAAAAGCAACATGAATGAGTGCTTATTTCATGAAGATGCATAACATGAGTTGCATAAAAGAAATTAATTATATTGATATTTAGCTAAATATTGCTTATCTTATAGTAGTTTGTTTTTTTGGATGAAATTATAGTGGTTATGGAATGCTTGTTTGTTAAAGATCCTTTTTAGAAGAAGGAAGCATATGTTTAAAAATAACATTTCTAGAGTAGAATCTAGAAAGGAAAGATTTATTAGTAGATATAAAGATAATAATGATCAATATGAATTTCTTGTTTCTAGTATTATTATGAGACTGAACCTCGTATAATTGTTATTTTGTTTGATTCACTTGGTGATTGTTTTGACGTCAAATATTTTGGATAAAACATAGTTATGATTGTAGCTATATTTTGGCTTGGTTTTTGGGTGTGCAATCATGAGAATTATGTGAAGTGTTGTTTTCCACCACCTTTGTGTTAAATATAATTTAATGAATGGCCCTCGAAGTCGATGAAAGAACCGGATCGTGCCGAGCAAGTGGAGTAATGTTTTTGGTAGTGGAAAAGCTCGTAGAAGGAAGAATGGGTCAGGAAGCAAAAATGAGAGGTTTTTGAAAGATCACTTTTGGATGGTCGGGAAAAAATAAAAGGAGAGCGTGTTGGAGAAGAGTCTATCCGACGAAGAAGGAAGAGTAGAGACACTGGGTAAGAAGGTTTGATAGATCTGTGGTGAACATTAGGTAGAATTCAAAGAAAATAAGCTAGTTTGAAATGTGCTTTGAAATATATTATGTTTGGAGTATGTTTTTTTGGTCAATCATTATTTTTCTTGGGGAAAGAATCTAGTGCATCAGCAGCAAAATGAATAAGGAAATGGGTAATTTCTTGTGTATATAAATGCAATAGAGAGTTTGTGCTTTTGACCACGTTCCTAGAACTTAAGTGACTGAAATTAAAACTTACCCTAAATAACGTGATTGTATAATTGACTTGTGTTTTTCCTGAGGTCGTGCGTATTGGAAAAAATAGGAGAATTTCCTTGTGTAAAGGACTAGTAAATGAGTTGTTTGTGAATCAAATATTTCTACTTCTCATAAACATTTTGTTTCTGCATAAAGCTTGGTTTTTAGAAGAATAGAAGATTTTGGTAAAACTTTGCTGCTAAGTTTTAGATATCAAACTTTGATTCCTGAGTTTGATAGCTAAAATTTTAAACCATGAGCTAATGGAGAGTGAATAAGAACTACATACAACTAAATTAGGATGGTAGAGTAAGTGGGGATTTTGAATGGAAAACTTGTAGGACATATTTAAAGAAAGCTACTTTAAATTGATGAAATGAAGCAAAAAATATGTATGAGTTTTTGGGATGATGTTGCTCTTGTATGTATATACCCTCCTAGATGTTGCTAAAATATTAGTAACTTGAAGGAAGAAACAAAAATGTATGATTGACCTTATGTTTTCTGTTAAAGGAAAAATAGTAAACGTTTGCATCAAAGGAAGAAATTGATTTTATGATTTTTGCCTGTCATTCGTATACGTGTAATAGATATTGACTATGATAAGGAAGTTTTCATATGATGATATCATTGTTTGTTTGGTTAGAAATAAGTAGAGTATATGTTTTAAGATATGCTTGTCATTGTGTTTGATGCATGCAAAGTAATTCTTTTATTTGGAAACATGCAAAACTTTGATTCTTTTGGGTGCAATCTCTGATCCTGATGAGTGGATATTCTCTTTCCGAAGACCAGAAGAATTCTCACATGAATATGTACCACTTAAAGAATGGCTACCGAGGGTCGCAATAAAGGATAAAGAACTAGAATTCAAGCTGAGTCTCAGCCATAGACACAGAGGGGTGTCTTACGCTGGTGAAGAAAGAAAGCTTTATTTTTTTCATGAATCAATTCTGTCAGCTAGCTTCAGTATCACTCGCAAATTTTTATTATAAAGCATGTTGAAGATATGTGTAGTTAGAGGAAGAATGTATTAAAATTTTTGTGGAAATATATTTTGTAATCTCGAGTTAGAGGTTACTATAGAACCTCATAGATTGTAAGGTATATTGTGGTGCTTATGGTAAAGCCGAATCCAATCTATATGTGTCTATTTGACTATTCTTTTGCATCATCTTTATGAAGGTGAACCTATTAGTAGAGAATGATTTTTAAAGATGTCATTAAGCATCTAAGATTTTTCTTTTCGTAGATAAGAGTTGTGCAAGTGTTTTATAGAGGGAATGAAAATGCATAGTGATTCTGAAAATGAAATATCATCTATTAATCCAATTAAGAATGAAAATATTGTTTGGATGCTTAAATTTGATGGATCTAAATCCAAAAAATGTAGTGGAGCTAGTGTGGAATTGATTAGTCCTAAAGGTAAGTCATCTCTAGAAATGTATAATTGCAGTTTCCTTGCACTTGTAATACGACTAAATACGAGGCTTTGATATTCAGTTTGTAGTTAGTCTTAAGGAAAAACATTAAATGTTTGAAAGTGCTAGGAGATTCAGAATTGGTTGTTAACTATGTGAAAGGCCAATACACATGTCATGATAAAAAGTTTATTCATTATAAATTGGATTTAGGGATTTAATTGAAGAATTCCATGCTTTCAATATTTCATTGATATCTAGGAAAAACAATCGAATTGTTGATTCTTTAGCTATCGTAGTAGGTACTCTTAAGCCTATTGATAATATGAGGTTAAAGAAATTTTTAAGTGAGTTAATACCCTATCCTTCTATACTTGACAATGTGAAAAATTTATAGGTATTTGAAAGTGATAAACACATTTTTGATTTTGTAACTAATTCAGACATTTTTGAATATCAGGTGATCGATGAGGATGAGAGATTACAAGAAGATGAAAATGAGGATTATGAGGTAACAAAGAAAATCAATGTGATTCCTAAAGGTATTGTTTCTCTCGAAAAGCTTTTTGATGTTGATTACAAAAGCAAAAGTTGTAATAAAACCTCACTCCCATAGGATGCTTATAATTCCATTGATCTTGGGATTAGTAAAAACCCGCATAAGGTCCTCATAGGAAAAGCTTGCACTCATCAAGAACAAGATGGAACAATTTAGACTTTGAAATATTACGTTGATGTAATAGCATGGAGTTATGATAATTTAAATATGTATAATGAAAACATCATAAAACATACTATTCATTTAAAGCCATATCCAAAATCATTTAGACAAAAACAAAGACTAGTTAACCCATTGTTAGAGCCTCTTATAAAAAATGAGGTTAAGAAGTTGTTGGATGCTAAGATTATTTTTCCAATCAGACACTCTACATGGGTAGCAAACATTGTACCAGTTAGGAAGAAAATAGGTGAAATTTATCTGTGTATAGATTTTAGAAATCTCAATAAAGCTTCACAAAAGGAAAACTAACCCTTGATTTCTATTGATCATATTTTGCAAATGGTTAATGGTTCTAAGATGATGTATTTTCTTGAGGGTTATTCTGAATATAACCAAATTCTTATTGACCCAAAACACAGAATGAAAACTAATTTTACCACGATGTGGGGTACCTTTGCTTATAGAAGAATAACTTTTGGATTGCTTAATGCAAGTGCCACATTTTAGAGAGCCATGGATTATGCATTTAGATATTTGATGGTAAATGCATAGCTATTTATGTTGATGACATTCCTATTTTCTCAAAGAACAGATCTGACCACATTAATGATTTGAGAAAATTTCTTCAAAGGTGTAGAGAGCATGGCATTTCTCTAATTCCCAAAAAGTGCATTTTTGGAGTAACTGAAGGTAAAATTTTAGGCCATGTCATCTCAAAAGAAGGAATTCCATATATCCTAAAAGAATCAAAGCTATCCAAAAAATCCCTTTTCCTGGTAGCAAAAAAGAATTACGATCATTTTTTGGAAAAATCAACTTTGTCAAGAAATTCATTGCAAGATTTGCTAAAATAGTAAAACCATTAAATGATATGTTGAAGAAGGATGCTAATATTAATTAGACTAGTGAAACTAAATCAACTTTTCAGGATGTTAAAAATCTAATATCTTCTGCACCTGTGCTTGTGAGTCCTAATTACAAGAAACCTTTCTATATTTATTCATTTGCTTATGAGAATTCTTTTGCTAGTGTATTAACTTAAAAGAACAAAGATAATTTAGAAAATCCTATTGCTTTTTTGAGTTCACCACTAAAATATGTACAATTGAAATACACTATTTTGGATAAACAGGTATATGCTCTTTTCAAAACTATGAAGAAGATTAAACATCACATTTTTCACAGTAGAATTTTTGTAATAGCACCTGACCTAGCGATCAAAACAATATTGATGCAGAAATAACTGGGAGAAAGGAGAGGTAAATAATTGGCTACTTTGCAGGAGTTTTATTTAGAGATCTGTCCGATGAAGCTGGTTAGAGGACAAGGTTTGACAAAGTCTCTAGCCAAAATCAATCCTCAAATCGCGTGTCATCAATACACTACAAAAAGCATCACCACGGATGAATGATATAATGATATTGTATATTTTATTTTGAATGGTAAGTGCCTTGATCACTTTAATGCTATGCAAAGAAGAGCAATTCAATTGAAAAGATCTAATTTTATGATTAAAATTGGTGTGTTATACAGAAGAAATCATGAAAGAATTTTCCTTAGATGTTTGAGTAAGGATGAGGCTATGCAAATTCTTAAGGATTTTCATGGTAAGTATGGTACTGGGAATGGATTAGCTAATGCCATAGTGCACCAAATTTTGAGATCTGGTTACTATTGGCCCCACATTTTTAAAGATGTCCATGCTCATGTTCGTTCTTGCCATACATGTCAGATTACCACCAACAGAGAATGAAATACTGCCATGCCTTTACAACCCATATTTGAGGCTAGATAATTTGCACAATGGGGTTTATATTTCGTAGGATTTATAAAACCAAACTCTTCACCTAGTCACAAATATATTTTAACCATCATAGATTATTGTACTAGATGGACTAAGGTCATTCCTACTAAGAACTTTACTTCTGAAGTAGTTATTCAATTTTTAGGACACATTGTTACTAGATTTGGTATACCATATTCTATTGTTTGTGACAATGGTTCTGATTTCACTTCACTTCAATTTGTAGAATGGGCTTACGAAAATAAGGAAAGCATAAAGTTTTCTTCAAATTATTACCCACAAGGTAATGGTTTAGCATAATATACTAATACAAAATTATTATCCATAATTAAGAAATTATTGAAAATGAATCCTAGAGACAGGCATAACAAGTTGAAATATGCTTCATGGGAAGATAGAACTAGATCAAAGGGGCCTATTGGTACTCCTTATCATTTTTTTATTAGTTAAAATATTTAATTAAAAATGGGTTTTAACAAGTATCCAAAACCTGATTACAAGAAAGTAAAGAAAGTTGAAACCAGTTGTAAAAACCAGAGAGGCAAGGATAGGAAACATAGTCCCACCAAGCTAGAAGCACCATGAAGGATGCCCTTGAATCGAAGACATGAAGGAATAGAGGGCAAAATAGAGGATACCATCGACCAGTAGAAAGAAGCTAAGGGCAACACAGGAGATGCCTTTTACAAAAATCCCCAACAAGAAAGGAAGTCCTAAGCTTCATCTTTATATTCTGCACCAACTTCATGAAGTTCATCATTTGACTCATCCATGTCAACATATTTATCCTCGTATTTATCATTCTCAGTAGCAGTAGTAGCCTTGACGTCCTCTTTGAAAACAAATATCTGACCACCATCCTCAGAAAAGGATTTCCTGAAGAAGAGTAGGTTCAGAGCATTATGGAGATTGGCCATCTAGGATATGCAATTAGAAATAGAGTTGATAATGAATTGTTGCAAATACTAACCAGGGATGTCCTTCTCATCATCCTCAAAGTCAATAATCAGGGACTTCTTTTCTTGCACCAACTTCTATAGACACATAGGGGAATTTTTGAGAAGCAACACACCCCCACTGAAAAATGCATTCCAATCCTCTTGAAAACTTTGAAATACCATTTTGCAGCAGGGACCCTCTAGATGTTTCTCAGTTTTAAATCCAGATCTTGCTTACCTCCTTTTTAAAAGTTGTGTTTTTCTTGCATTCTAGCTTTGATTATCACAAGCTTAACTTTTACATGCTAGAAATCATTCATGCTTAAGCCAAACCTTGCACCGATACAAAGAAAATCCAGAAAGCAGTCAAATAAATACATGAAAATCAAAACTTTCCCTTTTAGTAATGTCACGAAATCGCGACACTTCCATTTATGGAAATGTCACGAAATCGCGACAGAAAATAGAAAATCGGCTAAGTCGCAAATGTGTAGCGAAATCGCGACACTTTCCATTTTTGGAAGTGTCGCGATATCGCGACATTTCCATTTTTGGAAAGTGTCGCAAAATCGCTGTCGACCGGAGGAGAGAGAAGAAAGTTGTACGGAGGGGCGCGATTTGGCGACATGTCGCGATATCGCGACATGTCGCATTTTCGCTGAGAAAAGGAGAAAAGTGGCTAAGTCCAAAAGTTGCAGCGATTCGCTGACACGTCGCGAAATCGCGGTCAACGCGGTCAACGCATGCAGCTTTGGCGGAACCGTCGCGATTTCGCGACGTGTTCCATTTTCGCGGGTTCGAGGAAGCAAAGGAGGAACAGTAGAAAATGTCAGCGAATCGCGACCAGAAGCTCAGTCGACGACTTAACCCAAAAAGATGCAGCGATGCGCTGCACGTCTCAGAATCGCGGCTGTTAACGAAGAAGAGAGTCCGAAATGAAAGTGCAGCGATTCGCTGCACACTCGTTGAGAAGGGGGTCTAAAGAGGAAGTTGCAGCGATGCGCTGCAAGTTCCAAAGTTGCAAAGGCGCGGGGCATTGAATATAAAAGGGAGCAAAGTAAGAGCTGTAGCGATTCGCTACTATTTTTGGGATGAGGCTCGACAAACCAAAAGTGCATCGATGCGCTGCACGCCTCAAAATCGCGGAGCGATAGTTTCAAAGAGTCCAAAGTGTAAAATTTGCAGCGACTCGCTGCACGTTTTCTAAGAGGTAAGATTTGCAGCGATGCGCTACCCCCTTTTGTGAAAGTGAAACCAAAGGAAGAAGCTTAAGGAAGAAGCATGTCGCGAAATCGCGACATGCTTGAAGAAGCCTGTGCGGTCGCCAGGGAAGGTCGCGATTTCGTGACATGCCACGAAATCGTGACATGTCGCATTTTCGCGGCCTGCGAGGAAGAAGTTGCCGATGAGCCAGGGACGTCGCGATTTCGTGACATGTCGCGAAATCGCGGTAGGAGAGAGAAGGTCCTCAAAAGGCCTGAAAGTGCATTCCAGCGGTAAACAGAAGGCATCCTGGGATAGCGACACGTGTCAAAGCATGAGGCAGACAAGCAGGGCCGACATGCAAGCTTATTTTGTGGTTTTTAGTCTGATTTTAATGTTTTAAGCTTGGATTTGATAATTTTATTAAAGTGCTAATGCATCTTTTCTCTTTCATACAGGATTCCACCTGTCACCTACGGGACAACTAAAAAAGACCATAAAGGCAAAGTTAAAGTGCAGATTTAATCAAACACCGCCATGCTAGAGGAGAAGAGGCCGGTAAAAGCATTCAATGGCAAATTTATGATAGAATTAATAGCATGAAGACAATTTCAACTCAGGGATGGGTCTACGGATCAAATTGATGGAGAAGTGGTGACTCATCCGGCTCACCAACAGGAATTGATGAGAGCATTCATTTGTAGTTGCGAATGAATGCAAGTGGCATTCAACTCTATCTTCTCCATTTATGGCAGCTAACTGCATAGATTTACAGAATGGTTAAGTTCTATCCATAGCTTTGTTTTAAGTGGCTTTTATTGTAAAACCCGGTCCTAGGGTTTAAGATGATAAGATTTGCAATTAGAGAAGAAGATATTTCTGAAAAGATCAGGGTCTGTCCTGAGTCTATAAATACTTCTTCTCAATGTAATTGCGAGAGGCGGAGACTTAGAAATAAAAGGCTTATAAGCAATTTCTTGCAAATTTTGTGAAATCCTTTGTTTTCTGGACTGGGAGTTGATGTGCTTTTGCTATTTTCTGTGGTAGCATGGCCAGGAGCCTAATATTTTATAGATCTGTGATAAGTGTATCTTCTTCTGTTATCCGTTCCATTAAAGTTTGTTAGATATATGCTGTAAATCTGCCATTATCAAGTTTAAATATGCTGTTAGGCTTCAGTTGTTCTATTGTCTCCTAGGGGAAATTACAGATTTGAGGTTCAAGTTTGTTCTAATTGCTCTGTCTTCACTGTGTGAGCTAGGCTACCGGTGAAAGATACCAGTTTTAACCAACTTCCCTTGGATTTATAATTTTTTGCTAGATCTGTTCCACTTTGCCTTGTGCTCTTAGTTGAAAGTGATCTTAGAAATCTGGACACTTTCTTCTTGGATTTGTTCTGTTGTGAAGCTAGTAGTATAGATAAAATTGATAGTTTTAAGTTTTACAGTTTAAAGTCTGATAAACTTCTCTTTCTGCCCTACCCTACCCTCTCTTTGTTTTCGATGAAATGATCCATTTTTACTTTCTTTATTTGTCTTTTATTTGAATCTGCTGACCCATGAGAGCTAGATCAAGAATCAAGTTAAATCTGATTGTTAACAAGTAACAACTTGTGACAACTACTGAACAAGTTCAAGAACCCCCTGTAAGGTAACAGATAGTCCATATTGAAATCTATTCCAGAAGTGGAAAAGAGTGAATAGACATTCGACCCGACTCTGTAACTCGCACCTTGGATAACCAGCTAGATCCTAAAGTGAGTGGGATTCATCCCGTGGGTGTCTCTGGAGCTTCCTGCTCATTCTTCACAGGGTGTGTATGAAAGTCGGACCAACATCTTTTAAAATGGCGCTAGAAGGAGGGCTATGAACTCAGTTCATAGTGCACTTGTTAAGACTACACCAACATTTGAAGCTTGACCCACAATCAATCCGGTCATTTTAGACATTGTAAAAGTGGACAATTTTGTAAATTGTCAGTACAATTTTGTAAGTTGTCAGTACAGTGTTTTAAATTTCCAAATACAGAACTTGTTGAGAACTGCAAAGTTATAAGTGTTTGTGAAAGCTGGATTCTACATACAGGGTAACAAGGTCCCACCCCAGAGCTGGAGAGCTCCTTGTCCCTGAATTAGAAACTCCGAGAAGAACTAGCCTCAGAAGGGCCAAGTCTCTGTCAGAAACAGTTTTATCACCATTGATAGTTACTCCAACCAGAGCTCAGAATATCCCTGTCAATCCATTAGCTATGGCAAATTGGTTGGGCTCCACAGCTTTGAACATTTCGGGTATAGCCCATGACTTGCCCAGAAATCCAGAAAGATATCTCCCCAGATACAAACATGATGGGACAAGAACTGCAGAAGAACACTTGGTTGCATTCAAGAATGCACTGAAGTTATTAAATGTACAACATGAGGATGTTGCCTGCAGACTCTTCCCGTTTACTCTCCAGGAGGGAGCTTATGATTGGTTTCTAAATCTTACCAATGATTCTATCACCAGTTGGAATGATTTAGAAAAAGTTTTTGTATCACAGTTCGGGGAAGTGATAGACCCCAGTATTTTATATCAGCAGTTTTCTGGCATCAAGAGAGAATTGAATGAATCTATCAGATCCTATAATGTCAGATTCCAGAAAGCTTATGGTAGACTTACTGGGTATTATGTGCCTAATGCAGACTTGGCACTAGAGATCTTTAGAAATTCTTTAGATCCCATGACCTCTGTCTTCTTGAAGAGAGATGCCACTGTTACCAATTTGACAGAAGCTTACAAAGAAGCTTTGATTCTGGAAAGACAGTTGGGACCCCAGCCTTTAAATCTTCAGCAAACTCCTCTGATCACACAACCTGCTCCTGTGTTCAATCCTATTCCACATCAGATGATGTTACCAGTTTGTCAGACTTTACCATCAGCAGCACCATTGGCTGCAGCACCGGTTGAGAATGTACAAAACCCTGTGAAAGAAGCTGACAATGCCAGGATTGAAGAAGTCTCAAAGATTGTTCAGAAGCTGGCCAATGATTTTTTGAGTTTTAAAAGGCAAACTTCTACTGGAGACAACCCCAACAGATACTCATATCAGCCAAACAGATTTAACAGGCCCCCATATGAACCTAATAAAGATTACAAAGGTAAAGCTCATGATGTGAACATTTGTGATTTGGCCCTGCCCAACTGGTGCAGAATCCATGCCACTTCTCAGCATGGGGAGTTAGACTGTCTGGAATTTTGCAATGCATTTGAGGCTTTGTCTGCAGATTTCACCTCTCAGGAAAATCAAAGAGCTGCTGATGGCCCAAGTTCATCTGGCCACAGTGCAGCCATGGTCCTAGATTCTTTCTCTTTCCCGGATGAATCCGAGAATGTAGTTGAAATGCCTATGGATGAGGTACAGGCTTTCCAACAGTACAGAAGAGATAACTACAACCTGAGGAACAGGAATCCAGAGCCAAATACCACATCAACTCCTCCTGACAATTCTCATAATATTCCTCCTGACCCCTCTCCAAGCAATAATCCACCTCCACCAAAGGGAGGAGCTCAGAGAGTACCAGATGTTGTTGTTCCTCCACTTAACAAAGGATATAACATAGTGGAAGACATGAAAAATATTAAGGCCAACATTACTCTGCATGAGCTGGCACAGATTTCAGAGCAGAGAGACAACCTGATAAAGACATACTCTGGCCCTGCTGCTAAACCTGTAGACAAGGGAAAGAAAATAGCAAATGCCAATCTAGCCATGTACAAAGAAAAAACTGAAGTTCCCCCCTTTTTACTGATTGTCAAAATTTTTGGGAAGAACTTACATAATTGTTTGGTAGATTCAGGTGCATCTGCTAATGTCATGCCATTGGCCATTTGTCAGCAATTGGGGCTGACCCCAATGAAGTCTGAAAGGAGAGTTGTCCAATTGGACAAGTCAGAAGTTAAGGTTGTTGGAGAGCTTCAAAACATTCATATCCAATTGGCATCTGAGCCAAGGGCTCAACATAAGATTGAAATCCAAGTTGTGGATATCCCAGTGGGATACGGGATGTTGTTGAGTAGGGATTGGTCTAGGTCCTTGAATGGATATTTAGCCACAGACTTTTCACACATGTGGTTGCCATGGAAGGGAGTAGCAAATCAGTTGCGGGTTGATAGAGAACCCAGGTACAAGCACACCATTACAGAGTACAATGCAGCTAATGAAACTGTCAATATTGCAGAGGTAGATATTGGTGTCTACAATTTGACAACTGGACAGAGTAACCAGTTTAATAAAGCTCATCCTGTACATACTAATGAAGTTTGGACACTTCATGTGGATGGAGCAAGATGTAAACAGGGATCTGGGACAGGGGCAGTCCTCAAGGGACCTCAAAGTCAGACATTTTTTATGTCTTACCGCCTGCAGTTCCCATGTACTAATAATTTAGCAGAGTATGAAGCTCTGATTTTAGGTTTAAAATTTGCATTGGATAAAAATGTGAGAAACATTCAAGTTTTCACTGATTCAGAATTAGTGGCAAGCCAAGTCAGGGGTAAGTTTCAGTGTAAAGCCTCTTATCTGAAAGGATACAAGCACAGAGCTTGGGATCTTGTGGAAGGCTTTGATGCATTTAACTTAACACATATACCCAGGGAACAAAATTCACATGCAGATGTCTTGGCATCTTCAGCTGCAAGTTTAAAGCCATTGGAGGAATTCAAATGGGATAAGTTTTCAATTGAATTAGTCCCCTGTCCTTCGGTTCCAAACAATATAGATAGCTTTCAAGTTTTCTCAGATGATCAACAGATTGTGAACTTCTTACAGAGTACTAATACCTTTGAGAATGCTATAATTGATGAAGGCCAAAGGGACACCCTGATGGAACAGTTAGATGATGACAGGGGAATCATGAGATTGAAGGACAATAGAATCCCAAAGGGAATGGTGGAGCTGGAGAGGCTATTTGATGTTGACAAGATCAGGCAGAGGGTGAATTCTGAAGATTATGTGGGCACCACAGACAATGAGACTGAAAATTTGAATGTAGGCACTGAGGAGGATCCAAAGAACATCAAGTTGGCAAAGGATTGTGATCCAGAAATAAAGAGAAATATGATTGATTTCCTGCACAGATCCAAGGATGTAATGGCCTGGTCATACAAAGATTTAAAGGTATTTGATCCAAAAGTTTACACCCACATCATACCTTTAAAAGAATCTTGCAAGCCTTTCAGACAAAAATAGAGGCATGTTAATGCTCTGTTAGAACCTCTCATTCAGAAAGAAGTGGAGAAGCTCTTGAGTGCAGCAATTATTTTTCCCATCAGGCATTCTACTTGGGTGGCAAATCTGGTGCCAGTCAGGAAGAAAAATGGGGAGATCCGCCTGTGTGTGGATTTCAAGAATTTAAATAAGGCATCAGAAAAGGACAACTATCCTCTGCCTTCTATGGATGAAGTCCTGCAAATTGTTAATGGATCAGAGATGATGTCTTTTCTGGATGGCTTCTCAGGGTACAACCAGATATTGGTTGAGAAAGAAGATAGAATGAAGACTGCTTTTACAACTAAGTGGGGTACTTTTGCTTACAAAAGAATGCCATTTGGTTTAATAAATGCTGGAGCAACATTTCAGAGAGCAATGGACCATGCCTTTAAGGGGCTTATGGGCAAATGTATTGTTGTGTACATGGATGATTTAACAGTCTTCTCCAAATCTAGATTTGATCATGTCAAGCACTTAGAGTCTGTGTTTAACAAGTGCAGGGAGTTTGGCATTTCTCTGAATCCAAAGAAATGCATTTTTGGTGTAACGAAAGGGAAGCTCCTGGGGCACTTAGTCACAAAGGATGGCATTTCTATGGATCCAAGCAGAGTTGGGGCCATATCTGGCATACCATTTCCCAACTCCAAGAAAGAGTTGAGGTCATTCTTTGGAAAGATAAACTTTGTCCAGGAAGTTTATCTCTGGCTTTGCAGAGATAGTTAAGCCAATGAATGACATGTTAAAGCAGACTGCCCAGATTGTCCTGGACCCCAGAAGCTAAGGCTGCCTTCCAAGAAATTAAGACAACTATTAAACAAGCACCAGTCCTGGTAAGCCCAGACTTCAGTGCAGATTTTTATCTGTACACTTTCTCTTCAGAACATACACTTGCTGCAGTTCTGACCCAACGGAGGGAAACCGGAGAACATCCAATTGCTTTTAAGAGCACTAATCTGAAGGGAGCTGAACTGAAATATTCTAGATTAGACAAACAAGCTTATGCTTTAGTAAGAGCAGTAAAACAGTTCAGACATTATATACTCAGAAGCAAAACTCATGCCATAGTGCCAGACCCAGCTGTGAAATACCTCCTAAGTCAGAATGAGTTGGGTGAGCTGAGGGGCAATTGGGTTACCAGGTTGCAAGAGTATGACTTGGAGATTAGGCCTGCTAAACTGATCAGAGGACTTGGCTTGTCCAGACACATTGCTGAAGTGCCTCCACAAGCAAGAAGTTAATCGATTGAATTTTGAATCTGATGATTGGTATGGAGATATCATTCATCTGCTACAGTTTGGAGTTTGCCCATCCCATTTGAACAGAACTCAAAGGAGAGCATTAAAGTTAAAAGTTGCTCACTATCTCCTCAAGGCAGGTACTCTGTACAGGGAGAATTATGCTGGCATCTTTCTAAGGTGCATTTCTCCCAGTGAAGTCAGTGAAGTCATGGCTAGTTTTCATGAAAAACTAGGGGCAGGGCATTCATCAGGATCTGCCACAGCACATAAAATATTAAGAGCAGGCTATTACTGGCCTACACTTTTTAAGGATGCACATCAGCATGTCAGAACCTGTCATCAATGCCAGAATTTTGCAGCTAAAGAAGCCAACCGGGCCCTGCCATTGCAGCCAGTGGTGATAAACAAACCTTTCATGCAGTGGGGACTTGATTTTGTGGGGGTAATCAATCCAAATTCCTCAGCAGGACATAAATATGTTCTGACAGCTACTGACTATTGCACAAGGTGGGTTGAAGCAGCAGCCACTACAAGGAGTACAGCCCAGGAAGTCATTGAATTTCTTGAATCAAATGTCATAACTAGATTTGGGGTTCCCCTGAATTTGGTATGTGATAATGGACCAGCCTTCCAATCATTGGAATTTGCAGATTGGGCATACCGGATGGGGATAGTTATCAGATTCTCATCCAACTACTATCCCCAAGGCAATGGATTGGCTGAGTCCACCAACAAGAATTTAATGAATGCCATCAAGAAGTCTGCAGCAGATAAACCTAGGCAATGGCATACATTGTTGAAATATGCACTGTGGGCTGACAGGATAAAACATAAGGTTGCTCTTAAGACCTCTCCCTTTGCTTTGCTGTATGGTACCCAGCCAATTGTTCCCATCTCCTTGAAGTTGCCCACCTACCAATTTGCCTTAGATTATTTTGAAGATCATGATGATGCAGAAGCCCGAGTTTTAGACCTCACTAACTTGCAGGATGAAAGACTCCAAGCCCTGGAGCACTTCAGTAGGCACCAAGAAACTGTCAAGCGGTGGTTTGACAAGAGAGCCAAAGTGAAGGCTTTCAGACTGGCTGACTTGGTGCTTCTGTGGGACAAGGCCCATGAGAAGAAGGGTAAGCACACAAAGTTGCAGCCACTGTGGATAGGCCCCTACCAAATTGCTGAAATATTGGGTAACAATGCTTTCCGTTTACAAGACCTGGATGGTAATTTTCTGGACCTCCCTGTTAATGGTCAATACTTGAAACATTATTTCTCTGCTGTTCCATCCAATGTGTCATTTGAATGAAGTCATAAAGAAGTTGTAATATGTGTACATATTGTAAATAGCTCTGCAAGTTTATTTTGCTTTAGTATAGTTCTAGTTTTCTTGTGCATTTGCTTCAATAGTTTTTAGTTTTATGTTTCTTCTTAGTTGCCTGTACAGTTTTTAGTTGTTGTGTTTTTAGTTAATCCTTGCTTTTATTTAAGTCTGTACAGTCTTTTGTTTCAGTTTTAGTTGCTTTGCTTCTTTTTCTTTGCTTCCTGTACAGTTCAGTGTTTTAGTCTGTACAGTTTTATTTTGTTTTGCTTTAAGGCCAGTTTTATTTTTGTTTTGCTTTAAGGCCTGACTGTCCTTGAAAGTTTGTGCAAAGTCCTTTAGCTTTTAAAGGTTTCTGTCCTTTGCCTTTGTCTGAACATTAATGAAAAGTCAGCCTGCTGAAGATTGTTTTATTCTGAGCTGATAAATCCACAATCCAGTACCCCATTCTGTTCATTATTCTAATTGAGATAGTCTGCTTACACTGAACTGTAGAACTATTTTGCTATTTCAGGATGAAGGTAGAGGGATGATTGGATCTTGTGTTTTACTTGCCACAGTTGTTTTAATTGTAGAAAGCTGCTATGCTGTTTAGTTGGAGGAACTCCCGGGGAATCCAAGAAAAGTTGGTTATAAGAGGGGACTATGATTCATGCAATTATTTGGGTATCCACAGAGGCTATCATTGCCTAGACTGAAACAATTCCAGATTGATCAAGTGATAAAAGAAAGTTGTGATTTCTTTAAGGCCTTCCAGATATTGATATATTTCAAAAGAAGAGAGATGAAAAAAAAAAAAAAAGGAGAGAGAGAGATAAAAGAAAGAGAAAAGGGTTGCTCAATGAAAGAGGCAGCCAATACTCCATTCCACCATACAGTTGTAAATTTGGGTCGTGTAAATCTAAAGGGTAACTCTGTCTAGGCTGTAAAAGGCTAAACTAGTAAACAGAGCTCTACTCGGTTTCCCCTTTTTTATGATCTAGAAAAGTTAATCAATCCAGAGTTCATCAGTCAATCCAGTCATCCTTGAAGAAAGTTCTATACCCTTGTAATTGCACATCAGAAATCTTCCTTGAAGTAATTCAGCCTAGTATGTCCTTGGAAAATTTTAACAGCTAGCAGTTAGTGGTCAATTTATTGTGAAGAATGTCTGTGGCAAGGCATGATGCATGGTCTTTTTGTTTTGAAGCCAGAGTCCTGGGTTCTAAAATAGTGCTACTATTTTACCCGCAGATATCGCCATTTGTTGAGAAGCAACACACCCCCACTGAAAAATGCATTCCAATCCTCTTGAAAACTTTGAAATACCATTTTGCAGTAGGGACCCTCTAGATGTTTCTCGTTTTAAATCCGGATCTTGCTTGCCTCCTTTTTAAAAGTTGTGTTTTTCTTGCATTCTAGCTTTGATTATCACAAGCTTAACTTTTACATGCTAGAAATCATTCATGCTTAAGCCAAACCTTGCACCGATACAAAGAAAATCCAGAAAGCAGTCAAATAAATACATGAAAATCAAAACTTTCCCTTTTAGTAATGTCACGAAATCGTGACACTTCCATTTATGGAAATGTCACGAAATCACGACAGG
The DNA here is from genome assembly GCA_028583015.1 of Wollemia nobilis. Classification (NCBI taxonomy): domain Eukaryota; kingdom Viridiplantae; phylum Streptophyta; class Pinopsida; order Araucariales; family Araucariaceae; genus Wollemia; species Wollemia nobilis. The sequence continues at coordinate 6,482,477 of JAQPPZ010002502.1, forward strand.
AAAATAGAAAATCGGCTAAGTCGCAAATGTGTAGCGAAATCGTGACACTTTCCATTTTTGGAAGTGTCGCGATATCGCGACATTTCCATTTTTGGAAAGTGTCGCAAAATCGTTGTCGATCGGAGGAGAGAGAAGAAAGTTGTACGGAGGGGCGCGATTTGGTGACATGTCATGATATCGCGACATGTCGCATTTTCACTGAGAAAAGGAGAAAAGTGGCTAAGTCCAAAAGTTGCGACGATTCGCTGACACGTCACGAAATCGCGGTCAACGCATGCAGCTTTGGCGAAACCGTCATGATTTCGCGACGTGTTCCATTTTCGTGGGTTCGAGGAAGCAAAGGAGGAACAGTAGAAAATGTCAGCGAATCACGACAGAAGCTCAGTCGACGACTTAACCCAAAAGATGCAGCGATGCGCTGCACGTCTCAGAATCGCGACTGTTAACGAAGAAGAGAGTCCGAAATGAAAGTGCAGCGATTCGCTGCACACTCATTGAGAAGGGGGTCTAAAGAGGAAGTTGCAGCGATGCGCTGCAAGTTCCAAAGTTGCAAAGGCATGGGGCATTGAATATAAAAGGGAGCAAAGTAAGAGCTGTAGCGATTCGCTACTATTTTTGGGATGAGGCTCGACAAACCAAAAGTGCATCGATGCGCTGCACGCCTCAAAATCGCGGAGCGATAGTTTCAAAGAGTCCAAAGTGTAAAATTTGCAGCGACTCGCTGCACGTTTTCTAAGAGGTAAGATTTGCAGCGATGCGCTACCCCCTTTTGTGAAAGTGAAACCAAAGGAAGAAGCTTAAGGAAGAAGCATGTCGCGAAATCGCGACATGCTTGAAGAAGCCTGTGCGGTCGCCAGGGAAGGTCGCGATTTCGCGACATGCCGCGAAATCGTGACATGTCGCATTTTCGCGGCCTGCGAGGAAGAAGTTGCCGATGAGCCAGGGACGTCGCGATTTCGCGACATGTCGCGAAATCGCGACAGGAGAGAGAAGGTCCTCAAAAGGCCTGAAAGTGCATTCCAACGGTAAACAGAAGGCATCCTGGGATAGCGACACGTGTCAAAGCATGAGGCAGACAAGCAGGGCCGACATGCAAGCTTATTTTGTGGTTTTTAGTCTGATTTTAATGTTTTAAGCTTGGATTTGATAATTTTATTAAAGTGCTAATGCATCTTTTCTCTTTCATACAGGATTCCACCTGTCACCTCGTGGACAACCGAAAAAGACCATAAAGGCAAAGTTAAAGTGCAGATTTAATCAAACACCGCCATGCTAGAGGAGAAGAGGCCGGTAAAAGCATTCAATGGCAAATTTATGACAGAATTAATAGCATGAAGACAATTTCAACTCAGGGATGGGTCTACGGATCAAATTGATGGAGAAGTGGTGACTCATCCGGCTCACCAACAGGAATTGATGAGAGCATTCATTTGCAGTTGCGAATGAATGCAAGTGGCATTCAACTCTATCTTCTCCATTTATGGCAGCTAACTGCACAGATTTACAGAATGGTTAAGTTCTATCCATAGCTTTGTTTTAAGTGGCTTTTATTGTAAAACCCGGTCCTAGGGTTTAAGATGATAAGATTTGCAATTAGAGAAGAAGATATTTCTGAAAAGATCAGGGTCTGTCCCGAGTCTATAAATACTTCTTCTCAATGTAATTGCGAGAGGCGGAGACTTAGAAATAAAAGGCTTATAAGCAATTTCTTGCAAATTTTGTGAAATCCTTTGTTTTCTGGACTTGGAGTTGATGTGCTTTTGCTATTTTCTGTGGTAGCATGGCCAGGAGCCTAATATTTTACAGATCTGTGATAAGTGTATCTTCTTCTGTTATCCGTTCCATTAAAGTTTGTTAGATATATGTCTGTGAATCTGCCATTATCAAGTTTAAATATGTTGTTAGGCTTCAGTTGTTCTATTGTCTGCTAGGGGAAATTACAGATTTGAGGTTAAGTTTGTTCTAATTGCTCTGTCTTCACTGTGTGAGCTAGGCTACCGGTGAAAGATACCAGTTTTAACCAGCTTCCCTTGGACTTATAATTTTCTGCTAGATCTGTTTCACTTTGCCTTGTGCTCCTAGTTGAAAGTGATCTTAGAAATCTGGACACTTTCTTCTTTGATTTGTTCTGTTGTGAAGCTAGTAGTATAGATAAAATTGGTAGTTTTAAGTTTTACAGTTTAAAGTCTGATAAACTTCTCTTTCTGCCCTACCCTACCCTCTCTTTGTTTTCGGTGAAATGATCCATTTTTACTTTCTTTATTTGTCTTTTATTTGAATCTTGACCCATGAGAGCTAGATCAAGAATCAATTTAAATCCGATTGTTAACAAGTAACAACTCGCAACTATCGAACAAGTTCGAGAACCCCCTGTAAGGTAACAGACAGTCCATATTGAAATCTATTCCAGAAGCGGAAAAGAGTGAATAGACATTCGACCCGACTCTGTAACTCGCACCTTGGATAACCAACTAGATCCTAAAGTGAGTGGGATTCGTCCCGTGGGTGTCTCCGGAGCTTCCTGCTCATCCTTCGCAGGGTGTGTATGAAAGCCGGACCAACAGGAATGAACACACTTCAACTTGGGTGATTCACTTTTAGCCCTTTTCCTCAGCATGAGAACAATATCGACCATCACTATATTTTTTGTGGACATAGAGGATGGAGGAGTGGACTTGGAAGGACTAGGTTGGATAAGACTAGGTTTAGCTTTAGGAGTGGGAGGAGGGATAACACCATGAGGGTAGTGAATTACCCAATGGCTATACAGAACCTTGAGTAGACCTGTTGGTCACAAATCTGCCACAGAAAGGATTTTATATGTATATGCGCCCTAGACTTGGCCAACATTGAAAGGCCGAGAGAAAGAGATGTCTCCCGGGCCAATATCCAGAGAGGGCTGGTTCCCACACTAATCTAAACTGGTTTCAAGACTAGATATGCAGGAAAGAAATGGGAAAATGTGAAAAGAAATGGGAAATAACAAAAAGGGATGTAAATATGGCCAAATTCGATCGTTAATGGGGAGAACAACCTCGAACAACAATAACTTCAACAGATCCTAAAGCTAAGCAGCAACTGACTCTTAGAATACTTATACAAAAATTAGATTACGCATTAGCCATGAGTCCGCTTCCAATTGTACTTCAAACATTCAAATGCGAACACAGCCAAATTCAGAACAACAAAATTTAACTTATGCTAACACTGGACTAACAGAAGTAACTCAGACAGAAAGCTAAACATGCACAACCATTTAGATCACCAACTCTAGAAGACACTAAGAATGGAAGCAAATGCATCTAGGAAAACTATTTCAATTTCTGCAACAAGATCCTCCTCCTTTTGCTTGAGTTTTACATTGGTATTTATAGAGGTTTGTCCTCTTCCTTTCATATTACAACATTTAATACATGAAGCAAATTTTGAAGAACAATCCCCTTAATCTGCCTCGGAGAAATGACAGTCCCTGCTTTTAATGGATTACAACTGAGAATGAAACAAAAATGAGGGCCCATATCTTTCATTAAATGACCATTATCAAGGGAAAATGAAAGTTGTTAAGAGATCACAATTAGGAGCTTTGAATATTGGAGGCGTCTTTAATTTTGGTAGCATCAAAAACTGCCTTAGGTTCTTCCATCTTGCACACCTCGGTAATCAGCAACATTTAATCATGAAGCTTCCTTGACCATGATCTAAAAACCGTTGGAGAGCCTTTAATTGATCCTTATCTCCTTTGCATGTTATCCTATGCAATCCTGAAAGAAAATGCAAACAAAATTGTATCGGGCCTTTGTTATTGCTTTGGTCGCGAAAATGTGACAGGTCACGAAAATGCGACATGTCACGAAATCGTGACACTTTTACATTGCTGCTTTCTCTCTCCGCCACCAGTCACGAAAACATGTCATGTTGCGAAATTGTGACATCTTATCTTCTTTTTGCTCTTCTCTATGATATGTCGTGAAATCGTGACATTCGCCTCTACTTTTGCTTCTTCGCTACTCCTTATCGAAAAAATGAAACATGTCGCAAAATCGCAACATCTTTCTCTTGCGCTGTCTTTTCCTCCTTCTTAACCACAAAAACGTGACAGGTCATGAAAATGAGACATGTCGTGATATCGCGATGTTTTTCATTTGCCTTGTACGGTTCAGCTCTCAACCTGTGAAAACGCAACAGGTCGTGAAAATGAGACATGTCGCGATATCGTGACATTTTTCATTTGGTCTTTTCTCCACAATATGTCATGAAATCGTGACACTTTCTCTCTTCTTGCACTTTGATGCTTTTAGGCCGCAAAAATTCAACATGTCACGAAATCGTGACATTTCGTACAATCTGATCGCCTCCTTGCTTTTACCTTGTGAAAACGCGACATGTCGCGAAATCACGACGTCTTTCATGCCTTATGTTTTTCTTTCAACCTTGCCGCGATAACGTGACATGTCATGATATCACGACATTCCGTACCATTTTCTCCTTGCTTGCTTTTCTGTCGTGATATCACGACATTTTTCATTCACATTGCCCTTTGCTGCTTTATGTCACAATATTGTGACACCTTCTCTTGTTCTGCTCTATGGCCACCGCAAGTCACGATTTTGTGACATGTCACGATATCGTGACAACTTCATTTTAGTGCTTCCGTTGACTATGTTGACCGTGAAACTCCAACACGTCGCAATATCATGACAGTTTTACCCCCTTGCTACCGTTGACTGCATTGACCGCAAAAATGCGACAAGTCACAAAAATGCGACATGTTGCGATATCGCGACACTTTCTTGACTTAGCCCTTTTCTGCATTTGGCGTCACGAAACTATGACAGGTCGCGATATCGCGACAAATTCCCATGCTTGCAAATTTTGGATTTGGACCCCACAAAAATGTGACAGGTCGCGAAAATGCAACATGTCGCGATATCGTGACATCTTTTGGGCTTAGATTTTTTTTATGGTATGGACGTCGCAAAAACGTGACAGGTCGTGATTTTGTGACATGTCGTGAAATCGTGACACCTTTGCTTTTTCATTTACAAACAGAGGAGTGAGTATCTTTACACTTTGAGCATTCTTTTGCTTGAACAGCAACAACAAAAACAATGTGGCAAAAATGCCAACATTCTTGGCGGCTCGCGGGGTATACAGTTCTATTGTATGCATGAATCTCAGGCCTTTATTCATTGGGCAACAGAGTCAGGAAACAGGAGGAGCAGGAAAGTAAGTGCTGGTTGAGGCTGGATGTCTCTGTAAGCTACTACAACACGCTCTGGCGAGTACTTGGCATTGAAAAACAGGACCTGCAACAAAAATTATGGAAGAGCAGAACTCCCTTATTTTTGTAGAACTACTGCACTTTGCCTAGCTTAGTTGAGCTGAGTAATCACTAGGTACTATGAAAGGATCTCCATGGCAGTAGTGAAAAGCACCTGAGATACAAAAATGGAAATGAATGGATGGATGACCCGCGGATGCGCAGGCCGTGGAACGAGAATGGGGAATGATGGGATGGTGAAAAATGAAGGAGTAGAAATAGTAGATGCAGCAATAGGGTGCTACGGTGCTTCCAGCTACTAGGGTGCTATGAAACAGATAATGAAATAGAAGTGAATGGAATGGAGATTATAGTAGAAACTGTGGAGAAATGCTTAAAAGATAAAAAATTAGAAGAAATGGGAAGTAAAGAAAAGGGAACATTAGAGAGGGGAGTAGAAACAACAGTAGTGGCTTGAATATTGGCAGAAGAAGGAGTAGGAGAAGGGAATGAAGTAGAGGGGAAGGAAGAAGTAGAGAGGAAGCCACTAACTTCTGGGGAGGAAGGAAAAGAAAAAGAAAGAAACGTACCTATGGGCTCGCATGCAAAAAGAGCCAAAGTAATTTTTTTTTTTTACTTTTGTTTTTCTATGTACAAGGTAACTCCCAAATTAGCTGTGAACTCTTGGGAGAGATACACACCTAAACATGGCTCTATCTCCTGGATCCTAGACCTTGGACAGACACTTAGTAGTCTCCTGATTGATAATTAGCTCAGAGTCACCAAAGATTTGAAACTATTGTGCTCCAAGTGTCCTAGCCGTCTTGAAACCTAAGCACAAAGCCTCATCATCTACAATATTATCTGTGTAGATCCAATTTAATTGGTCTAAAGAAGAAGATTGAATTCCAAAAGGTAATACTCGAACAGTCCCAGCTTCAGCGTCATTTTTGTATTGTGCTACATCAAAATAGAACTAAACTTGCACTGGATTTTGACCAACTTGATCAGGAGATAACTCTACTTCAACCCCTTAAATATTTGTAATGGAATAACCACCAATTTCATTTTCCACCATGGCATTAAAATTGAGCATTGAAAAGTCATCCTCTAAGCAAGGCTCATCCAGGACTTCATCCATCAAATTAGAATTGTCCAATTCTTCAGTTATCAGATTGACAGACTGTTTGGACTTTTCTTCTTCTCCCATCTTCTCAATATGAAAGGTAGAAGGCTTTTGATTGTAAATCCGAATTTTTCTCCCTTTGAAAGGAATCTCCAAGTGAGAATAATCCAAAGAAAGGTAGCCTCCTAGTTTGGCAATAAATTCCCTTGACAAACACATGCTGAAAAATGGTTCCAAATCGACCACAACTATCTCCTAAATTACTGTAATCTGAGGCATATTATGCAGAGCAATAGGAACATCCTTGATTACACCCACTATTTTCACTGGAGTCCCGTCCAACTGCAAGACACCGGGGTTACTTCTTGTATATTCCATTCCCATTGCTTCACAAACCGCCTTTGGCATGACAGTTATCGCAGCACTAGAATCAACCAAGCAGTTATGTACTATCCAATCCTCCATCCTGAGTGACAAGTAAAATGGGGGTGGTCTATTCTTTCCAGTGGTTGAAGTAGTCAGAGTTTGAGACATAACTACCTGGGCTAGAGCTTTCCCCTTACTTTGTATGGTTTTTAGGAATTCCTGTAAGAGATTTACCTGTCCAGGCAACTGCAAGGTGTCATACAGACTTACCTTAGTTGGTATCCATTTGAGTTCTTCAACAAAATTGTACTCCATCAAGATCTACTCTTTCCCTCCACTGGAAGATTCAAATTTTCTTTTATATTGCTGGGTAGCCTCCACTCGTTACCGTTTGGTCAATGATGGATACCGCAATGTCTCTCTAGCTTATTCTTTTGTTTTTCGCTTGCGGCTGAGATACAGAAGCTTGTTCCTTCTCTTTTGCTAGTGGTGGAAGTGAATCCTTCAGCAAAATAGGTGATTGTCGTTGCACTGGAGAGTCATGAGCCTTTGTAGGTATTTGCTGCTTTTTTGTGTGTATAGGAGGTACTTTCAATGGATCCATCTTGGTCGGATCTACGAACATTGGTTTCTTGCTGCTGCGTGTCAGGACTGCTATGTGTTCCTCAAGAGACTCCACGGAATTAAGATCTACCTCTCGAATCATGTTTAAATGGCTCCCTGCAAGAACTTGCAAATAATTTTGGTGGACCATGCAAGTGGACTCATCATGTGGGTCATTACAGGAAGAACACGAGTAAGATGGCTCATGTAAAACTTTAGAAGGGCTAGCCTCTTCACTTACCAGGATTGCTGAGTTCCTTTCAGGTACTTTCTCCATAGCCTTGCTAGGAGCAAGTTGTTATCTAGTTACTGTCGACATAAATCTTCATGGATGATAGTTCCTTTCTGCCTCTCTCCGTTCCATAGATGTCACCTTGTTAGTGAGAGATCTCATAGCCGACTGAATTTCTTGTAAAATAACCAATTGAGCATCTGGGCTTGAGGACATAGGTGGTGCTGATAAAGGTAATGGAACCTATGGGGAAGGTAATGCAGGAGTTGGAAGTGGAGAGGCTAACCATGGAATGCTCGATGTAGGCAACTATGGGATAGTTGGAGCAGGGAGCTGGGGAACTAGAATGGGTGTGATTTGAGGTGCACTTGAGATCCATGAGGGAATGGGATACATGGAAGGCATAGGCTATGAAAAGGAACTAGAATATAAATGCTTAGGAAGATCAGGTAAGATGGGCATTGTTACCTTTGGTGGAAGCCTACCTATGGCAATCAAGTCAGCTTTCGCCTTTTGCGCTTGTTCAAATAGTTATGGAAATGTAGTCACGTTGGACTACTAGACAGCCCAACTGATGTTTGTGTTAAATGCTCTGAGGTAGTAAAATGTAGCTAGCTCATCAGAGGCCAAACACCATCAGGAATTCTCTACCAGATTCTGGTAAATCTAACATTGAAATCAGCTATCTCTTCCTATGGGTGCCTTTGAATTACATTAAATTAATGCAATAAGGAGTATAGATCAGCTTGTTCATGAAAATTTTTGACTAAAAATTCTCCTAATTGATCCCATGATGTAATGGTGCCTGGTTGCAATGATCGATACCAATATAACAATTTACCTCTCAGTGATAACACCAACAATTTAATCATTACATCTTCATTGGTTATGTCATGGATGGTCGCCAAAGAGGCTACATCATTAATATGCTCATAAGCAGTCTTACCAATACCATCATAGGTTGGCAAAGCTTTCAAAGTAGCTTGAGGAACTGGATTTTGTGCCAGTAAGTTCAAAGCTCCCGAACCATTCCATGCCGAGAACTTCCTTGGTGGAGGATGTTGGGCCATTTGGACTACTGGATCTGGATATAAGAAGCTTGTAGCAGTACTGGGAGGAGTTGGGGATGGCACAAACTAACCCACAGCCTACGATAAAATAGCAAATTATGGATTCATAGGAATTACCAATATTGAGCGCTCCCTCTAGTTCTGAATATCAAGCTCGAAGAATTTGACTGGATCTTCTAATTCTTTGGCAATTGATCTCGTGATCATGAAGCAAAGATGCAAAAAAAAATTTCACGACTTCACGATTAGATATTTTTGGGTACAATCACCTTCAAAAGAGTCACCAGATGAACTTACAATCTTCGCTTTGAGGTCAAGACAGTTCATAAAAATATTGATTCCTCTGGGTATCAACAAATGGAACTTGTGAGTCCCACTGATTATAGATCTTTCTGAGACAAAAATAGTCTGTTCCACCGGGCGTGCCAAAACTGTTGGTCACAAATCTGCCACAGGAAAGGATTTTATATGTATATGCACCTTAGACTTGGCCAACATTGAAATTCCAAGAGAAAGAGATGTCTCTCGGGCCAATATCCAGAGAGGGCTGGTTCCCACACTAATCTAAACTGGTTTCAAGACTAGAGATGCAGGAAAGAAATGGAAAAATGCGAAAATAAATGGGAAATAATGGAAAGGGATGTAAATATGGCCGAAGCCGATCGTTAATGGGGAGAACAACCTCGAACAGTTATAACTTCAACAGATCCTAAAGCTAAGCAGCAACTGACTCTTAGAATACTTATACAAATATTAGATTACGCATTAGCTATAAGTCCACTTCCAATTGTACTTCAAACACTCAAATTTGAACACAACAAAATTCAGAACAACAAAATTTAACTTATGCTAACATTGGACTAACAGAAGTAACTCAAATAGAAAGCTAAACATGCACAACCATTTAGATCACCAACTCCAGAAGACACTAAGAATGGAAGCAAATGCATCTAGGAAAACTATTTCAATTTCTGCAACAAGATCCTCCTCTTTTTGCTTGAGTTTTACATTGGTATTTATAGAGGTCCGTCCTCTTCCTTTCATATTACATCATTTAATACATGAAGCAAATTTTGAAGAACAATCCCCTTAATCTACCTCAAAGAAATGACAGTCCCTGCTTTTAATGGATTACAACTGAGAATGAAACAAAAATGAGGGCCCATATCTTTCATTAAATGACCGTTATCAAGGGAAGATGAAAGTTGTTAAGAGATCACGAATAGGAGCTTTGAATATTGGAGGCATCTTTAATTATTACGGCATCGAAAACTGCCTTAGGTTCTTCCATCTTGCACACCTCGGTAATCAGCAACATTTAATCATGAAGCTCCCTTGACCATGATCTGAAAACTGTTGGAGAGCCTTTAATTGATCCTTATATCCTCTGCACATTCTCCTATGCAATTTTGAAAGAAAATGCAAACAAAACCATATCGGGCCTTTGTTACTGCTTTGGTCGCAAAAATGTGATAGGTCACGAAAATGCGACATGTCACGAAATTGCGACACTTTTACCTTGCTGCTTTCTCTCTCCGCCACCAGTCGCGAAAACATGACATGTCACAAAATCATGACATCTTCTCTTATTTTTGCTCTTCTCTATGATATGTCGTGAAATCGTGACATTCGCCTCTGCTTTGGCTTCTTTGCTACTCCTTATCGCGAAAATGAAACATGTCACGAAATCGCAACATCTTTCTCTTGCGCTGTCTTTTCCTCCTTCTTACCCACGAAAATGCGATAGGTCACGAAAATGAGACATGTGATATCACGACATTTTTCATTTGCCTTGTACGGTTTAGCTCTCAACCTATGAAAACGCGACAGGTCATGAAAATGAGACATATCGCGATATCACGACATTTTTCATTTGGTCTTTTCTCCACAATATGTCACGAAATCACAACACTTTCTCTCTTCTTGCACTTTGATGCTTTTAGACCACAAAAATTCAACATGTCACGAAATAATGACATTCCATACAATCTGACCACCTCCTTGCTTCCGCCTCGCGAAAACGTGACATGTCGCAAAATCGCGACGTCTTTCATGCCTTATGTTTTTCTTTCAACCTTGCCACGATAACGTGACATGTCGTGATATTGCAACATTCCGTACCATTTTCTCCTTGCTTGCTTTTATGTCATGATATCGTGACATTTTTCATTCTCATTGCCATTTGCTGTTTTATGTCGCGATATCGCGACACCTTCTCTTGTTCTGCTCTATGGCCACCGCAAGTCGCGATTTTGTGACATGTCGCGATATCGCGACAACTTCATTTTAGTGCTTCCATTGACTACGTTGACCATGAAACTCCAACACGTCATGATATCATGACAGTTTTACCCCCTTATTTCCATTGACTATCGTTGACTGCGTTGACTGATCCTTTTTACAGAGATCTTTGTCTTTGATTTATTTGATTTTAGTATCCCAATTGTGTTTCTCATGATGAATTGACCTCCATTTCACCTGTTGCCCTATAAGATCGACCAGAGTTTTGATGTCAACTTCAAAGGTCCTATCATGGATCATCACTCTTCCACTGTCCCAAGTGCCCAAAAGGCAGAGGTAATTTCAGGATCCTCTTCATTGAAACTCTTAAAAAAATTAAGGAATCCCCTTGCAGTGATGATAGCTTCAAAAATGGAATCCATGACAATGATGGATGGCTCAATGAAACTCATGTTGATAGAATAACAAAGGCTCTGAGGATGAATTTGGAAAGGACAATGATGGAGGTGAAAGAGAAAATGACTGCTATAAAAAGAAGTAGCCTTGGGTCCAATTTTGGGAGCAATAAAATCTCCATCTCATCTGGGGTATCAAGTGAATCAGGGAAAGGTGAGTCTGCATGAATTGAGGTGACCATGATAGACCTCACTTGAACCATCTTGGATATGGAGCATGTGAGAGGCCAAACCAACCTCCCACATGATGAAAAAAGTGGATTGGGTGATGGGATCGACGATGAAGGCATGAAGGAAGAGGCAAACATGGATGGAAGATGGAAGGTGTGGGAAAGGAGAAGAAAATAAAATGGATGGTCTAATGATGATGGGATGAAATAAAATGATCGCATTGGAGGAGAGGTGGGGGTGAAAGACAAGAAGACGAAGGCCAACATGATAAGGACGGACGGTGAGGCAAGCAAGCTTGAAAAACCAAAAATGAAAATATATTGAAAGGTGATGTGGATAGTATTATATTGAAAAACCAATAAATTCAATTAATCCTCGTAACAAGGTTACGTGGGAATTAGTGGAAATAGAAACAAAATCAACGAGCATTTAACCCATTTGTGGAAAATATGACTTGCTCCACATCATCATTTGTCTCATGTGAGGATATTCTATCTTGCTCCACGATAGCAGTTAATTCCTGAGGAAGGCCACTTATACAAGTCACCAAGCTTAGTTTATCATTGGTACTTCTCCTTATCATTTAGTTTATGGTCAAGATCCCATTTTTCCTGCTAACTTGGAATTGTAGACTCTATAGTTTATGAAATATTATCTTGAAACTGATGATAAAATAGAGGTAATATTTACTCACCTAATGAGCCTAGATGAAAAGAAGGAAGATGACTTACAATATTTTAGTAAGCATCAGGAGGTTGTAAAAATATGGTTTGATAAGAGAGCCAAGGTCAAGCCTTTAGGATTGCTGATTTGGTTTTGTTATGGGATAAGGCACATGAAAATAAGGGTTATCATGATAAATTTGACAAACTTTGGTTGGGCCCCTATTAAATTTCTAATATTCTTGGGCAGAATGCATTTAGATTGCATGATCTAAGTGAAGAGAGTATTCCTTTACCTGTCAATGGGTAATTCTTAAAGCATTATTTCCATCCTTGAGACAAAGTGTACAATCATCACTTGTATATATCCATTTCTTGTACTTATTTTTATTTTTGTTTTGCAAGTTTTTCCTGTATGTAACTTTTTTATTTTATTTTTGTTGGTGCATAGTTTTTTGTGTGTGTGTGTGGGTGAAATTTTGCATACTTCACCCACTCTTCCATTCAATAAGTGATTCCCTCTACTCGAAAGGAGTTCACTCTTTTTTTAATACACTACTGGATGAGTGGAAGGTACCAAGTGTTGGAAATTTTGAGTTCCTAAGCTAAGAGTTGTCATTGATGTCAAAAGGATCTATGTAAGCTAACACTATGTTTGTGTAGAAGCAAAGGTTTTTGATCAAAGGTTCAAGAAGGGATACATGGAATTTGGTTCTAAAAGGATCTTCAAGGGAATCTTAGCAAAAGGTTTTTATTTAAAACCATGGATGACATATTTGAAATGGGTTTTTATTAAAACCCAAGTTGGCTTTTAGTTTCATCAAAAAAGTTGCCCCGGTTATGAAGAAATTTAATTTCAAAGGTTTTATTTAAAACCATGGATGGAATATTTGAAATGGGTTTTCTTAAAACCCAAGTTGGCTTTTCGTTTCATCAAAAAATGTGCCATGGTGATGGAGATATTTAATTTCAAATATTTGGTTTAATTTTTTTTTAAGCGAAAAACCCGTTGTGGGGCCGCTTTGGTCTGAGAGACCATGAACAGGGGGTTCTACACCATCAAAGTCACTCGGGAGTCACACCCGACCCTGCCTCGCACCAACATTATCAATTGGATTTTGGATACCCAATTTAGCTTTTTGGTAGGGTGGAGATTTGAACCTAGGACCTCCCTTGGAGGATTGCCATCTCCTCTCCAACTCACCTACAACACATGGGTCGGTTTATATTTTAATTTATTTAAAATTTAAATTTAAATTTTAAGTTTAAGATAAAAAGAATATTCACCGATGTCATAAAGGAAGGTTCAAAAGTGCCAACGTTTCCAAGCTAAGGGAAGGCATTTATATATGCCATTAAATGTTTGAAGATTAATCATCCTTGCTCTTGTTGTTAATACAATTGTTGGAAAGTGAATAGAGCTCGTGCGAAAAAGGTTTTAGTGGTGGAAGCAACGAATAAATCGGATGGCGTGCGAAACCCAAGTTACCTTTGGTAGTGTGGCTTATTGGCAACTTAGGTAGTGCAAAGGCATTTGGTAGCACGAGGTCATGCGTTCGATTTTGGCAAGGTTCGTTCATTGTGCTTTGTGGTGGAAGCACCAAGGGCACACGGTTTATTTGAGGCACATGGGCCTGTAGCAAATAAAGGGAAGTCGTGCCCCTTTTGAATTATGAATGAGTGGATAGCTCGTTTGGTTACCTTATCTTCAAGTGGAGAGAGATCCACAAGTCAGTACAACAGAGAGACAGAGTCTTCTAGAAGATCACTAGCCAAAGTAGAAGGGGAAAGAGTTCTCCTGTGGAAGAGATCCATGAACTTGAGATTTAGGGGATCATCATATCCTTTGGACAGAGGTCCATAAACATTATAATTGGGAAGGATTCCCAAGAGATTATTTGAGAAATATTTAGAAGAAATATTTTCTATGGAGGTAGCCCACATTTGGTGAACCATGTTAAAAATGATGTCTCTCATGTGTGTGATGTGTTGTGTGATGTTTACTACTTTATTAATGTTGATGCTACTATTTGGGGAAAATTTTTATATTATACTATTCACCCCCCTCTCAGTATAAGCACATGTTCTTCAATTGGTATTAGAATAGGTCTCTCCGTGAAGAGTCTAATAGCTTGGAAGAGGATCCATTAGTAACACACATGTGCTCAAAGAGTGAAGAAAGTTTAGACTTTGAGGAAACACTCTTCAATTGTCTCCAGGATATTGAAAGGATTCAATAAGAGAGGGCACAACTAAAAGAATAAATACGAAATGATGAATTGACAAGAATTGAGCTTCTACAAAGGCTAATAGAACTCAAAATAGAAGTGAAATAAAGAAGAGATATTGAACATTAGTTGAGAGATATGTTGGAAACAAAATAAGTAGGACTCAAAAGAGTGGAAGCAGAGATTGTGAAGTTAAAATGCAGAACTAAAAAAGTATCAAGTAAGCTAGAGAAATAAGCATGTCAACAAGAGGCAGGAACATCAAGCAAAAGGGAGGTATCTTACCATATCTCAAATAAAGAAGACCGTAAAATAAAGAAAATCAGATCGAGTCCTCAACAAGACAATTTATAAAATTCCTTCCATGGACATTGTTTTTCTTGCAATAAATATGGTGATAGAGCTATGCAATGTACTAGCAAAGACAATGATAGTAGTAGTACATATTCTCTTGAACCACATATGGATAATGATGTTAAGTGTTATAAATGCAATAGTTTTGAGCATACAACTAGAAGGTGCAAACTATAAACCTTTAAGTCTAGCACTAGAAAGGAAGAAAAAGGGAAAGGAAAATTAAAATCCTTACTAATTCAAATAGCATTGCATGCACAGGATAAAGAAGAAAAATGGTTTATGGATAGTGGATGCTCTAGACACATGACAAGAGAAAAGGACAAGTTCATAACTTTGAAATAAGGAAATAGAGGGTCAGTAAACTTTGGGAACAATGGTTCAACAAATATTTGTGGAAAAGGAACTCTAAGTATAGGCAATGAGAAAGCAAAAGCTGAAAATGTTCTATATGTGGAAGGTCTAAAACATAATATCTTGAGCATTAGTCAACTTTGTGATCAAGGTCATATAGTAACTTTTCATCAAGATAGATGTGAAGTAAGAAAATCTAAATCTGGAAAACTTGTAGCTAGTGCTATAAGAGAAAGAAATCTTTATGTACTCAATGAAATAAAAAAGGAGAAATGTTTCTTATCCAAATAAAATGAGATCCATTTTCAACATATAATATTGGGGCCAAATGAAAATCTTCTAATGGCCTTATAAGGTAAAGAAGATAATTCTATAGAATACAAACCAAAAGGAAGTAATGATAAGGAAAAAGGCAAACAAATAGATGATTATTCAGCAGAGAATGGTTACGATCTCAAGGGAGAACTTATTCATGCTCTTGACACAACAAAGAAGGTAAGAAAGCAACACTCTAATATTGAAAGTTAGTTTCAAGAATGTGATGAAGAAAGATTATTGCTCATAGAGGACTTAGAGAAGTCAAAGGCTAAGGCAAGTAAGTTCAAGGATAATTTAGAAGCAAATATTTTGGAGTGTGAAAAGTTAACACAAGAAGTGGCACTACTAAAGGAAGATTTAGAGGATTCCAAGAAAAAGTTGTACAAATATGTGACCAGTGCAAAGAATGTGGATAAAATAGTCAAGATACAAAGAGGAGCAACAAACAAGACAGGTCTTGGTTCCAAACAAGTTCAAAAGAAATGGGAAGAAAAGTCTAATTCAAGTATTGAAGAAGAAGGAACTTCAGAAGAAGATACTTTAGAAGATGATAGTGTAAGTAGGAATGAGACATCAAAGGATGAGTTGGACAACAGAGAGTTCAAAAAATATAGGAATAATGCACAAAGAAGATACATATGGAACAACAATCAGAATAGGATACTAATAAGGTCTAGGAAAGGAAGATTCAATGGGAGATGCTTCTCATGTCACAGGTTTGGGCACATGGCTTCACAGTGCGCAAAGGATAACTTTTCCATGGGTATTACTACTCATGCAATGAGTATGGTCATAAAGAAATGAATTGCAGGGTTCATGGCAGAAGAGGATATGGCTTCACTAGGAGGTATCCTAAGACATTTGCACCTCCAAGGAATAATAACATTAAGTGTTATAAGTGCAATAATTATGGACACACAATAATATGGTGTAGAGAAAATATTCCAAAAGTAGGTATGAATAGGAACAGAACATGGATGAGAATAGGAACAAGAACAGGAACAGGAATATGGATGAGAATAGGAACAAGAACAGGAACAGGAACATAAACATGGATGAGAACAGGAGCAGGAATAGGAACAAAAATAGAAATGATAACATAAACAAGGATGATGGCTTGGAAAGAAATAGTGAGAGGATTCAAAAAACTCATAAAGGAAGAGAGAAAGATAAATGTAAAGAGTAGTTATTTCGGGGAGTAGAAATACTCCCACCCTAGAATTAACCACCTCATGAAGAAGTGGGGGAGGGGCTAAGATAAGAGGCTCATTCTTAGCCCTAAGACCCAAAGGTGACCCTTTGCCATTGATGACAAAGGGGGAGAGATTTGTGTATATTGAGGAAAGTTTTGATATGGGGAGAGATTTGATATTTGAGAAAGCTTTGGGCCAGGGGGAGCAAAGTCCCAGGGGGAGAAAAAAGAAGGTTAGATTTCAATAAAAGGATATGGGTTGCCATCAATGACAAAGGGGGAGATTTTTGGACATTTTGAGTTCCTAAGCCACGATATGTCATTGATGTCAAAAGGATCTATGTAAGCTAACACTATGTTTGTGTAGAAGCAAAGGTTTTTGATCAAAGGTTCAATAAGGGATGCATGGCATTTTGTTCTAAAAGGAGCTTCAAGGGAAGCTTAGAAAAAGGTTTTTTATTTAAAACCATGGATGGCAGATTTGAAATGGGTTTTTCTTAAAACCCAAGTTGGCTTTTCGTTTCATCGAAAAATGTGCCTTGGTGATGAAGAAATTTAATTTCAAAGGTTTTATTTAAAACCATGGATGGTAGATTTGAAATGGGTTTTTCTTAAAACCCAAGTTGGCTTTTAATTTCATCAAAAAAGGTGCCCCGATTATGGAGATATTTAATTTCAATTATTTGGTTTAAATTTTAATTTATTTAAAATTAAAATTTAAATTTAAATTTTAAATTTAAGATAAAAAGAATATTCACCAACGTCATAAATGAAGGTTCAAAAGTGCCAACGTTTCCAAGCTAAGGGAAGGCATATATATATGCCATTAAATATTTGAAGATTAATCATCCTTGCTCATGTTGTTAATGCGATTGTTGGAAAGCAAATAGAGCTAGTGTGAAAAAATGTTTTAGTGGTGGAAGCAAGGAATAAATCAAACGGCGTGCAAAACCCAAGTCACCTTGGGCAGTGTGGCCTATTGGCAACTCGGGCAATGCAAAGGCATTTGGTAGCATGAGGTCATCCGTTCAATTTTGGTAAGGTTTGTTCATTGTGCTTTGTTGTGGAAGGGCCAAGGGCGCACAATTTATTTGAGGCACGTGGGCTTGTAGCAAATAAAGGGGAGTCGTACCCCTTTTGCATTGCAAACAAGTGGGTAGCTCGTTTGGCTACCTTAGCCGTGGATAAGGCGTTCATAGTGAGGGTAGGTCGAGGGGTAGAAACCCATTAAGGAGGTATGCAAATTTTTGATAAAAATTTAATTAATGCTCTAAAGTTTGGAGTGATAAGGATTAGGAAATATTTTATTTTTGTAAACCTTTGTTGTGTTTAAAAGGTTAAATAATTATTTTGTTGGTGAAAACCATAGATGATTATTTGAGCCTTATGATATTGATTTGAATTTTTGAGAGCATTATTTTAGGAGAAATAAGGGTTTTGAATGAAGTAGAATTTGTGGAAATTGAATAATGGATTATTGATTATTATTTTTAGAGGATTTTTCTCTAGAAGGACTTTGGTGGATGTGATTATTGAGTTGGAGTAAAAAGGTGTAAATTGAGTTATACTTTATCTTGTGATTATTATTTGAAGTCCACTAACCCTTATTAATATTGGAAAGGAAAGTTTTGTTGAGTGTGGTAGACTTTGTGAACAACTTCTTGGCATCAAAAAGGTATGGGCACATTCTCCTATTGATTGTTATGGTGGTTGATTTCTGAAATATCATTGGAGTGAAAAGGATTTATTGTGGTTTCCTATTTGAAAAATGGTTGGTTTAATGCTTCAAGGATTTTTGGTTTGATAGTTGTGATTAAAACCTTATTTTATAAGCATTGTTGTTGAAGTAAGTTGTTGTGCAAAGAACTTGAACTTGAGCTGAAAAGAACATGAGTATAATTGTTATGTAAGAGTTGTTGTTGAGTGTTTTTGAAGATATTTTGAGTTGGTTGATTCATTCTTGGACCAGGGTTTGTGAGAAAGAGTTGTTCCTTGTGGCGATTTGTTGAGTAGAGTTGTTTGAGCCTAGTCAAGTGATTGTGTGAAGTGGTTTTTCAAGTTCCATAAAACAAACTATTCTATATTCTGATTTGGGTTGAGTTGAGAAGGAAATTGGATTTGAGTATAGAACATATTAAGTCTCTAACAATTCTCTTTATTCTTCTATGAGATTGCTGAGTTGAGATTGATTTGAGTTGAGATTAGGATTTGAGTATAGAACATATTGAGTCTCTAACAATTCTCTTTATGCTTCTATGATATTGCTGAGTTGAGATTGGGATTTGAGTATAGAACATATTGAGTCTCTAAAAATTCTCTTTATGCTTCTATGAGATTGAGTTGAGATTTTGTTGAGCTAATTTAAGGCAAGTCTTTGAGAAGGCTTATGGACTGATTTTGAGTAAGCTTTTGTGAAGGCTTGCTATGCAGACTTGAGCAAGTCCTAGAGAGGGCTTATTGAGCAGATTTGGACAAGTTCTAAGTGAGCTTGTTGAGAATATTTGGACAAGTTATGAGTGAGCTTGTTGTGCAGATTTGAGCAAGTCCTAGAGAGGACTTATTGAGAATATTTGGACAAGTTTTGAGTGAGCTTTTTGAGCAAATTTGGACAAGTTCTGAGTGAGCTTGTTGTGCAGATTTGAGCAAGTCCTAGAGAGGACTTATTGAGCAGATTTGGACAAGTTCTGAGTGAGCTTGTTGAGCATATTTGGACAAGTTCTGAGTGAGCTTGTTGAGCAAATTTGAGAAGGTTCTGAGTGAGCTTGTTGAGTAGATTTGAGCAGGTTCTAAGTGAGCCTATTGAGCAGATTTGAGTAGGTTATGAGTGAGCCTATTGAGAAGATTTGAAGAGGTTCTGAGTGAACCTATTGACAGAGCTTTGGAGGTGATAAAGTATAGAGTATAGAGTCTTAGTGGATAGATATCCAGCAGCTAGGGCAATTGAAGAAAAATTTGAGTGAGGAGTCTTCAAGTGGAGAGATTTCCACAGGTCAGTGCAATAGAGAGATAGAGTCTTCTATAAGATCACTATCCAGAGTGGAAGGGGAAAGAGTTCTCCTATGGAAGAGATCCATGAACTTGAGATTTAGGGGATCATCATATCCTTTGGACAAAGGTCCATAAACATTATTATTGGGAAGGATTACCAAGAGATTATTTGAGAAATATTTAGAAGAAATATTTTATGTGGAGGTAGCCCACATTGGGTGAACCATGTTAAAAATGATGTCTCTCATGTGTGTGATGCTTTGTGTGATGTTTATTTCTTTATTAATACTGATGCTACTATTTGGGGAAATTTTTTATATTATATTGTTCACCCCCATCTCAGTATAAGCACATGTTATTCACCAAGTGGTGGCGATAGCAGTCATGGATGGATCAAAGTGTTGAATAAACAACAAAATGAAGCAGGGTGGGTCATAGCATGGGTGGACTTTGTCCTAAAAATCTTGGGTAAAACATTCCAAAACACCTACCCAATTGATTAGGCAGATATTTTGAGGGGTTATCATGTGTGGACAAATTGTAAAAGCCTACCCTTGTAAAGAAGATAAAATCCCGCCCATCCCAGGTAGGAGATGCAAATACAAAAGGGGTCGAATGTCAAAGAAGTTTCTACCCTCACCATAGTACCTCTACAAGCAGGAAAAGGAGCAAAGGAAGCATCTGATTGACATGCAAGTCTCCTGCCACCACTTGAAACTCAAGTGGAATATGTTCATGCAACTACAACAGTTCCTATACCTGACAACATATGTAGAAGTGATGGATTTTTGGTGCAAAACTCCCAAGGTACCCTAGTATCTGTCATCCATCGCCTCAACCAGAGGATCGTCAGTCGATAAGGACAAGGTAGCTAAGAGATGATTAGTTGGGCAAAAGCATTATAAGATCTAAAGGCCTAGATTCAACCAAGTACATCTACCTCTTTCTATAATATCGATGCTATCCAGTGGAACAGTGTACCAGCACGATGCTTATCTATTGCAATGATTGTCTTCTCACCCATCACCATTAATATTTGGATTTTGATATCCATGTAAATATAATTATAAATAGTGGAATTCTAGTCATTCCTAAAGGGTGGATCTTTAGCCATTACAATTATTATGTAAGGTTTCCCCTCTATAAATATAAATTTTGCACTATTTTGTCTTTAGATGCATCCTCTTATTCTTTACTAAATGTATGAATATTCGATTCTTTAGCCGTTTAATTTATCCTATGATATTATGCTATCTAGATTACATGGGGTGTGCTTGAGTGACTAAGGGGGAGCATATTCATTATATGGATTGGGAGTTTATTTCTACTAACCCCACCAGAACAAGAGCACTTTGATTCTACATCCTAGATCTCATGCACCTATTTGTCGATACTAGAATTTGCCTCCCACCCATCGTTGATAGAGAGCTAGGAAAATATGTCATTGGGTGATTTTTTGGGTGTAGGGCTTGTGTTTCTGATGGGGTATTGCACCTACATAGGTCTTGATGTGGCTATACCCATCCTTGTGAGTTTTGGCTATGACCTTTTTATTTATTTCTTTTTGCTTTTCCTTTCCCCTCTCTTATAGTGTAGAGTAGCTAAAATTACCCCATAGGAACTGTCCTTATCTAGAGATCATAAACCCCATAATTATGATATGGCATCCATTCTATCCTACTTGGCATTGATCCGTTCACCCCACCTATGCACGGTGTCAAATTATCGATCAAAATTTTTTGGTGACTCTGTTGGGGAACTCACTGAGTTTGTGTTTTAGGAAATTAGAGTTTGGTGGCTCTTTGATTTACCTAGATCTTTTCAAAGACACCTGGTGAATCCAACTATGTAGTATGACCAGATCATGAGACCAATCATCCACCTATGTTGAAGATCCAAACATCCCATAGGACTCAAGGTATGGTGAGCAACCTTGACCTTGCAAGCAAAGATAGTATGCTCACTTGGCGACTCTAACTCCAACTCTAATATTACAACTGGGACCTCTAAATACTGGTGCCTTGATGGCCTAGCCATATTTACCCTAGTGGAATGATCCTGGTACCCTTAGTCTCCCTCACTGGTATGATATTCTAGAATATGCCTTCGATGCCCTACCAAACTATAGTGGTGTCAAGGGAGCTGTGAAGGAATACCTTGAAAATGTGGCTTCTATGGTCATCCTTCACAATATTGTGCAAAAATATGCAATGATCAAGCTACTGGTGGCTTCCCTTGAAGGCAAATCATGACTCTAGTACAATACCCTATAGCCAAGAAGCATCTCTACATGGGTAGATTTTGTGGAGCCTCTCATGGATGTGTTTGGAGAAGTGGAGGACCCCTTCCAATATCTGAACCAATTCACATTTATCAAGAGGAGCCCTCTTGAAAGTGTGGTAGACTTCAATGTCTATTTTGAAAAGAGTTGGAAGAGGATTCCATTGCAGATCCTCCCAACCTCCACCCAGGTGCATCTATTCTACATCCAAGATCTTGGTCTTGATATCAATCTTCTCCTACACCAATAAGGGGAAACTTGTTTTTCCTAGCTCCATGAGGAGGCTATCAGAGCTGAGCAAGTTCTGATGTGGAGGCTCCAACTCACTAGTTCCCTGAGGGAGATAATGCCATATCATGAAGTGGGCACACACCAGGAGCAGGTCTATCATAAATCCCACATCCATAAATATGGCATGACCAATCAACCCTAGATCCTCGAGAAGCTGGGCAAGAACATGGATGCTCATGAGCGAGAGAAGGAATCGATGGCAAAGGAAGATTCAATAAGGAGATTGACACAACTAGTAAATATTGAAAATGGACAACATGAAAATATGGTCCCTGACAACTCACCACCTGAAATACATAATACGATGGTAAAATATATTTTCACCCTAGCTTTCAAGGGCCTAAGTGTTTAAATACTTAGTAAAGAAAAAAATTATGATTTTACTATAATTCTGAGCTAGTGAGAAAAGTTCTAAATAGATCACAAATGGTGCCTCAAATACAATGTGATCTGATCTGGCCACTATAGATTTAGAGGATGATTTGCATTGAACACCTTGTCTCAGGTGTGCTGGTCATGCCATAATTTTATGGCTGGTAAATAAAGCCTTGCATTATGCATGGCCACTGCATTGGGAATCACAATTTTTGACAAATGGCCATTGCACAAAAGAGCCCTATGAATGGTTACCACTTGGTCAGGCATCGAGAAGCATCAATGAAGGAGTCCCCAAAAATTATTTAGGAAATGTAACATTCTCCCCCATCTCTATGTTTTTTCCTAGTTTTTTGTTCTTCCATGATTGTCTTGACCCCGTAACCCAATGGATACATTCATCAATTTTCAAGACCTCTCACTTAGAGCTGCAACAAGCCTTGAAACTCACAAATGCAAGCACAAGGTAAGGTGGGTATGCTATAAATAGCCCCTATGGTAAGATGCAATTGAGACCATAAAGTGCAAACCGCAAGTTGTGGTTAAAGCTAAAATGGCCTCCTAGTCGATAACAATCCATAAAAAAGGATTTTTGCTGGATTATGTGAAAAATATGGCCTAGGATAGACGAGATTAAATACAATGGCAATCTGTCTGCTCTTGTAATGTCTCAAGTCTTCGATGGGTTGTGTTTAGGAAAATTCAATCCATAAGAGCACCTCGTGAAAAAGGGTTTATGCCCCATTGGTTTCACTTGAAAATATTCAGATTGCTTTTCCCTTTGTGTATCCCTTTTTCCCCACCCTTTCCTCCCCTTTGCCTTCTTCTCCCCTTTGTTACCTGTAACTCTTTCGATTGGTAACAAAGGCTTCACTATTTTTGTTGTTTCCTATTCCCCTTTCCTCCTGTGTGTGTCTTACAACAAGCCTCTTAAAAATTTGCTTGTTATTTCCACTACTTGTCTTCCTGCTACTCTTGTCCATAGTAGTTCTATCTATGTCAGTTGCGTTGGCCTTGTCCTTATGGCTTTCTTTTTATTGTTACTACCCTATGCTCTCGTCGGTTGGGACCTTGTTCCTTTCCCTCTGCTTTGCTTTTTCTATGTTAGATGTCTCATTTATTCCAACTTCTTTTTGCACTCATTTTTATCCTTGCATCATCTCCATCATTGCGTCCTCATTTCTTCGGTGCCCTTCCTTCCCCTATTTCATTTTCATGTTGTGTTAGTTATATTTGCTAATCCTTTTGGGTTATTTTTTCCATGAGATGGAAAACCCCTGTAAGTCACCAAAGTGTGGGTGAAATTTTGCATCCTTCACCCAATCTTCCCTTTAGGAAGTGATTCCCTCTACTCGAAAGGAGTCTACTCATTTTTTTGAAGACACTACTGGATGGATGGAAGGTACCAAGTGGCAATGGCAGAAGTCATGGATGGACCTAAGTGTTGAATGAATGATGGAATGAAGCAAGGCGGGTCATAGCATGGGAAAAACTCATCCTAAAAAGCTTGGGTGGATATTATGAGGGGCTAGCATGGGCAGAAAAATTGTAAAAGTCCACCCTTGTAAAGAAGATAGACTCCCATCCATCCCAGGTGGGAGATGCAAATACAAAAGGGGAAAGACATCAAAGAAGTTCCTGCCCTTGCCCTAGTACCTTTGAAAGTGGGAAAATTAGCAAAGGAAGCACCCACTCGACATACAAGTCTTCCACCACCATCCAAAACTCAAGTGGAAGATATTCATATAGCTGCAGTAGTTAGGGTACCTAACAATGTACATAGAAGTGATGGATTTCTGGTGTGACACTCCCAAGGTATTCTAATATCTGTCATCCACTGCCTCAACTAGAGGATCACCAATCAAGGAGAAGGAAAAGGTAGCTAAGATTTGATCAGTTGGGCAAAAGCATCAGAAGATCTAAAGGCCCAGATTCAACCAACTATATATACCTTCTTCTAGAATATCGGTGCTATCCAGTGGAACAATGTATCAGCATGATGCTTGTCTACTGCAACGATTGTCTTCCTGCACACTGCCATTAATGTTTGGATTTTGAAATCCATGTAAATATAATTATAAATAGTGGAATTCTAGTAATTCCTAAAGGGCGACTCTTTAGCCATTACAATTCTTATGTAAGGTTTCCCCTCTATAAATACAAATTTTGCATTGTTTGGTCTCTAGCTACATCCTCTTATTCTTTAATGAATGTATGAATATTCAATTCTTTAGCCGTTTAATTCATCTTGTGTTATTATGCTATCTGGATTCCATGGGGTGTGCCTAAGTGACTAAGGGGTAGCATATTCATTATATGGGTTGGGTATTTAATTCTTCTAACGCCACTTGAATAGGAGTGCTCTGATTTTGCATTCTAGATCTCATGCACCTATTCATCGGTATCAGAATTTGCCTCCCACCCACCACTGATAGAGAGCTAGTACAAAGACATAATTGGGTGATATTTTTAGTGTAGGGCTTGTGTTTCTAATAGGGTATTGTGCCTGCATAGGTCTTGATGCAACTATACCCATCCTTGTGAGTTTTGGCTATGACATTTTTATTTATTTCTTCACTTTCCCTTTTCCCCTCTTTTGTGGTGTAAAGTAGCTGGAATCACCCTGAAGGAACAAACCTTCTTTGAAGATCATCTGTCCCATCCTTATGATGTGATGGTCGTTCTATGTTGCTTGGCACTGATCCGTCTGCCCTGCCTTGCGCATGGTGCTAGATTATCGACCAATATTGTGTATACATAATTTGGATGCAGTCATCACTTGTTGGGTTTTTTGTTATGTTTCATTTTGAAATTTTGGTTGGTTCTTTTTTTTTTTATCTTTCAATAATATAGGTTAATGCCAAATTTTGTGTTTTGGTTTATGTTGACATTTTTTTCTTTGTTTTCACAATAGGTTTTGGGTTTGTGTTTTCCAGATTATGGTATAGTTGTGCAGTAGCAATACAATTTTATCGTTTTGTTGGATATGTTTCTTAATATTGGAAGATATGTTGCCTGTTTGAAATTAGATGAAATTGAAGTTAGTGAAATTAGATTATTTAGTAGTTATTATTTAATTATGGATTAAAATAGTGGATGTTGAAGTAATATGACATGTTGCTAAAGCTTCACATGTAAGATCACATTAAAAGGATATTTTTGACTCCTGATGGATGAAATCATTCTGGTTTGTGGATTAGGCAAAAAAATTTATAGACTCCATATTAAGCCTTAGATGATCTCTAACCCAAGAGGTGCATATGATATTTACAAAACAATCAAATACTTATAAAAAAAATAGAGAAATGCAAATCAATAAAAATCCTAGGTGGTTTAGATAATCTCTACTGGGGCTATAGATGCCTGGCTAGTAGTAGAGCAAGGTCTAGAAGAGGTCAAGATCATATCCACTGGAGATATGGACGTTTGACTAGAAGTGGAGCAATGCAGAGGTAAAATTTTATGAGTAAATTTTTTCATAGTCTAATTGCAAAATAAATGAGGAATTTCAGATGGATTCAAAAATAGAGAATGAATTTACAAAACACACACTAAGCTAAAGCAAATGAAGTGTTTACATTCAATTGAAGTTATTTAACTCCATATTTCTTGGATGATACTGGATGATTTATTTTTTGCTAATATTTGGTTTTCTTGATTTCAAACTGGGTTCTTTATCCAAAATGCTTAGAAGCATTTTCTAGCAGAGTCACCATTTATTGTTGCCATTGCACAACGTGTAAAATTTTGATGTTTATATGAAATTTTGGTTTTGCTTTGTTTATTTTAGTTCATGGTGTCATGAAAGGTTAATAAGGTTTGAGGGTCTGTCTTTGTCATGGTCTCCTTGGAAAGGTTCTTAGAGATACATTCTTGTCATGTTTTATCCTTTTGGCTTTTCAAAATCTTGTCAGTCCCATGTCCAAATCAAAGCATGGTGGGAACCATACATCCTTATAATTATTCATTTTCCATTTACATTGTGAATCCCCAAAAAGTTTGTAATTTAAACAAATACAAATATATATATATATATATATATATATATATATATATATATATATATATATATATATATATATATATATATATATATATTGAAAAATGATTTTATATAAAATAAAATAAAAAATAAAATAAAATAAAATAAAGCAATATGAAACTTAGGAGAGCACTCAACTTTACCTTATGGATTTAAATAACTCAATTGTTCTTTTTAATTAATATTTTAAATGTTTATGTTAGGAGAGCACTCCACTTTACCTTATGGATTTCAATAATGCAATTTTTTTGTTTTAATTAATATTTTAAATGTTTATGTTTGTAGGTTCCTAAAAAAATATTGGTCCAACTTTTGAGGTGAACCCGGATCGACATGGTAGCATGGTTTTTGAGGATGAACACTATGACATGATTTTCGAGGTGAACCCCTGATTTGACCAACCAACAGATACAACATCAAAGCATGGTCAACGTGGAGGTATAAAGTCCAAGAGGAATGTGATCAATATGGGAGCACAAATACCAAGGAGCTTCTTAAGGGCTTAGCTGAGTCATAAGAAACTAAGAGCACTAACGTTGATAAACCCTCCATGGTGATACCATCAGATACATGTGGGATTACAACCATAGTGAACAACATTGGTGAATAGTGACACGAAGTGGAGAGTGGTGGCGGTGATGGTATATTAGTAGATGAGGACTAAGTGAATGTTTTCCTTCATTTCAAGGACAAAACATGATTCAATCATGAAAGTCACTATTGTGGTGAGGGCAAAATCCATGAGAGATAAAGTTAAACTTGGATCTTGAGTGGGTTTCTAATAACACTGTGATGGTGGTAGTTCTCTTGGAGCTATACTTAAGAAGATGTTTATCATCGAGTTTATCTACAAAATAAGAGGATAGTGGTTCATGTGGAGTTGGATGTGAATGACATGGTGCACTAGTACATCGTGTTCTCATGCTTTTATTTTTTGAATCAAATGATTCCAGTGGATATAACCTCATAGAGTTGCTAAGCATTGCGTAAAAAAATATTGGAAAGTGTTCTTTATTACTTAATTATTTTGGCATGAGAAACTTGAATATAAAAAAAATAAGGCTTTATGTGGAACCATAAAGTTTCTTTATGCTCTCCAAAGGATTTTTTACATTCTATTATACATTGAAAGGGCCACTCCGGATTGCCATAGCTAAGTGAACAATGGTAAGATCAAGTTCATGCAAACTAAAACATGATGTAAACGTCAATACTAGATAAAAAAAAGAACCTGACACAGTCATAGTGGCAATGTAGTTTGGTGAAGCGATGATGATGGTGAAACGTGGATATTTATGATAGTAAAAAGGGATGAATTTGTGCATTTAGTGGTACATATAAATATGAACAAAGACTTAAATACATTTCCAGGGATGGAGGGGCCATTCAAGCGGATCGAGATTCTCCCCACCCACAAGCATATTGAAGATAGTGTTTTGCTCGATGCCATCGACTCAAAGAACATCAAATATAGTATGCATCCATGGTTTTTATGGTTTCATTTTTTTTTTACATATTGCATTGGCCAAAAATCATATGAAAGCCATGGATTTTGTCGAAGAAACTATGTTATTGCCTATCGAATGACCTTCCTTCAATCCATTTGTGTTGACGAATCGATGTGATGGATATTTTTTGATGATCAACCACTTCCATAGGGTACTCAGAATGATTGGCTTAATATTTTGGAGGGATATTTAGCCTTGGATTGCTCAATGTAGGGCATATTTCACATACAAATTAATTTGAACAATGTAAGCCTATTCTAGAGCTTAAATCACAAACAATTCACCTAGGCATGTTGGGATTATCCCATGTAAGCATGTGTGAGTGATGGTTTTAATAGAAGCACAACCATTTTATTGAAGATGTTAAGTACGTCTCCATAATCATGATCAACAACACTACAAAATAATCACTGTCTAAATCAGAAGTGATGATGAGAAACATACTCTCCTTTGGAACCCAGGTCAACAACGTTATGAATACATCATTGGAAAAATTCAACAGTCCTAACATCATCGCTTTATTATATTTTAAAGGTATAAGCCATCATGGATATCGTATTCAACATCATATTTTAAAATAGGTGCTATATCAAACAACGAGGATAATCACTATTATTAGACAACATATTTGATCATGTGGTCAGTCTCATTATACAATGTAACATTGGGATTTCTACATAAAGCATCATGAAAAAGCGTTACCAGAATAAGAGAGAATGAATTTCATTTCAATTACAAATATGACAGCAAAAGAGAAGGAAGACGAAGAGGAATAGTTTGCCATTGAAGAAAATATGAAACAAATGGGTTTACGGAAATTTTAAATACCCATTGAAGCTCATGAAATAAGGTCAAAGATTTTTCAAAGTAAGTGTACATTGGAAGTTGGATTTTTTTGAAGAGCCTCTCCTCCCTTGTTGCTAGACTACACCAAATTTCACCTATTGTAATTTATTTAAGCAAGGTATTCTACAAGTGTATTCATTAAAAATATTTCATGTTGGCAATATATTGGAAATTTTTAATAAGTTTTACGCATGCGGATGGTAGACTTATTTGTTTTTTTAATATATTGTGTTTTTTCCCTTAGAATATTGCATCACATTAATATTGGACTACGTGAAGATAGGTCGGATTAATGTTGGTTTAGTGCAGGATATTCGTTTATGCAGATTTGGGTCAAAATTTTAAAAAAGTTTTAGTGACTTGCTCTTTTATTTTATTTTATTTCTAACTGTAGCATTTTTTCCTTTTTTTAATTTCATCAAACAAAACGCAAAAATACAAATAAAAAATAAAAATTTAAAACCCCAAAAAAGGAGATACATGAATTTCAAGAATTAAATTTCAAATTTTCATGCTTATGTAAATTCACACATTTGGAGGAAAATTTGAAGTTTTAAACTTTGCACATTTTTTCAAATAATCAAATTAATTTCATTTTATGAAAATGGAAATTTCAATAAATTCTAACTTTTCATTAAAGTGAATAATTAATATTATATTCCAAAGTTCCTAAATTGCAAAGTTAGATTTAATCATTTTTATTTTTATTTTCAAGCAAATCATAACAATCAAAGATAAAATTTGGTTAACAAACGAAGATAAAATTTGGTTAACAAACGAAGATAAAATTTGGTTAACAAACGAAGATAAAATTTGGTTAACAAACAAAGATAAAATTTGATTAACAATCAAAGATAAAATTTGATTAACAATTTGAGATAAAATCAATTCAAATAAAATTTTCAAAGGTTAAAATAAAATATTTATCAAATTTTGAAAGTTTTTAGTTGATCAACAATTTCACATTTTCACAAATTCTATGAACAACAATATCATAGTAAATCAAATCAACACCAAAATAGGCCCCTTGTTAAAAGGTGTATGCAACACTGAGGTATCCAATTAACTGTTAGCATTTCATATTTTTTGCTAAGCATTGCAAGCAAGTTTAACACATTAAAAGGAACCTTGGGAAAATCACAAGTATTTCCTTGCAAGAGAGGATATCCAGGCATAATCCTGACTGTGAGTATATTCTTGTAATTGGATAAAAATAACACTCAAAACTGCCCTTCTACTACCTAGCGTGTGTGCAATAAAAATGCTTTCATTTCTCTTTCTTTAGCACTTTATGTTAGACTTGCATGGTTCTTCTCTTTCACTGTGTATGATACAAATATTTCATCTTCTCTTGGTCTATTGTTTGTTCTCCCTACATTGCTTGTGTTGCTCTGCATTGTTGGTGCCTCTCTATGGAACTATTGGTGCTTAGAATTCTCAATAATGTTGCTCTCCTTGTTGATATATGACTCTATTGTGGTGTTGATTATTTTGATGTTTACCTCCATGATGGCTTCTTGATGGCACTATTTTCCATGATGGTGCTTTATCGCCTTTGGTTCCACATTGTACCTAAAAATATTGTGTTGTTGTTCATATGTTTCTATTCTAGTCATCTAGATGATGCTATACCCTATGATGACACTGTCTAGTTGGCACTGTGTTTGGATATGATGTTGGTCATCTTGTGAGCACTATAGTTAGCAATGTGTTTGGCTATGATGTTGGTTGTCCAATGTGCATTGGTTGCCTAAGTGGTGCTTAATACTTTTATGGAGCTTGTATCCTTGCACAATGAATAATACGAGTGATATTGCACTCCCTTAAAATTATTTACTTATTTATACTAGTGTCTTACTATAGTGTTGCATTCAACTAACTCTGAATGATGCACTACACTAAATATTAGTCACTGTTATGTGTAGGTTTGAAGGTGAAGTTCTACATTCTAGATTTACTTTAAGCTCTGGATACAACCCTTAGCCTCCACTATGTTCTATTTTTTTGCCATGAACATTCAAATTCTTACTACCTTCTTCTAATACATGCATTCTTTTCTTGTCTTCTCATAGCTTCTTTTACGTTCTCCAAGCTAGACATATTCCATAATGTTGCTCACTTTTAGATACCAATATATTTAAGTGTCTTCTTTTGTTGTCCTTCTTGCAAGTGCAGGTGCAAGATATTCATGCGCTAGATCACTTTAATATGTAGTGTTATCTGCCTTGTAGATTGTTGTTTTAAACTCTTCAAATTGTTGCCTTTAATATCTTGTCTTCTTACCTTCAACTTTTCTAGTGTTATCTGTCTACTCCTGAATCCATCTTTAATCTTTGTTGTTTTGATTTCTTTACTCCTTATAGCTTCTTATAACCTTAATTATTCCCCCTGTGCTAAATTTAATTATGATATATCCATGGGCTTGTTGTTGAATGGTGATTATTATCCCAAATCCAATAATTTTTTTCTTGAAACCCCTTTATATCTCTCTCTACTTTCAATACTTCTTCTATATCTCTTTAATATTTCTACTCTATATTCAATGTTGTTCTTCTAGATTTCAATATTTTTCTTGATTGAATATGTTTCCTTCTCTAGCTTCAAATTTTCTTACTATTGTGATGCTTCACTTGCTTGTGGAAATACTATGAATGTTGCCTTGGAAAATCTAAACTTATTGTTTCTTTTCTTTAACATTGTCCTTGTGGCTTTCAAATTCTACCTTTCTATTTAATGTTATCCTTGTGACATGCAAACACTTTTAATATTACCTTTGTGGCATTCACTCGTTTTTAATATTGCCCTTATGGCCTTCACTCTTTTCTTTCCAAAACATTGCTTTTTTGTTGTCTTGATTCTCTAATTTTGTTGTACAATGTGGACTACTAATATGTTGTCTTTGATGTACTATGTGTTGTCCTTTAAGTAGGATTTTCCTCAAGACTTTCTGTTGTCTTGAAGTTTTCCTACTATCTCCAAATTTTCCTTAATGGTCTCTTTTATTGCTAAGGATATTTTCCAATAGGTTTTCTTCTCTATATTTAATTTATTAATGGGAATTTTTTCACGTATCCTTAATCTACTTTCTATGGGACTTCTCTTTTGGAGTCTCCAAACTTTTATCAATATCAAGGTCTATCTTTGAGACCTAAAACTATGCTATAGATTGCATTCTATTCTGAATATATTCTTGGAATAGGTAAACTCAATCTATCTAATTTTTTTTATTATAATGATCAATTTTTATTCTTGAGTTGGTTCTCTAAAATCTAAATCTTTAATCTTCACTGGTTGTCCTTCAACCTAGTGGTATTAATTCTTGGCTTCACTAGTTTTTCTTCAACACAATGGAAATATTATCTTCATTGGTTTTTCTTATCTAGTGGTAATGTCCTTAACTTCACTATTCTTTCCTTAGCCATGGAAATTATCCTTAGACTATTTTCAACTTTTAAAAACCTATGCAAGTAAACTTGTTGTGGCTCTAATACCATTGATAGCTTTTGAAGCCTAATACTTAATGTAAATCTTACAAGAAAATAATCACAATATCAAAATAAAGTTGCAATATAATGAACTCAATAAAGATGATAATAACACAAGAATAACTCAGAAATACTCATAAAATAATCACATGGAAATGCTCACAAAAATATTGAAAATGATATAGAATAAATGTCTACTAATGCATGCAATAAGTTATGCATTTTTTATACCAATTACAATGCTTTGTCACAAATATATAATAGTATGTGAATCCTCATATGGTGCACTCTTGACCTTCACTCTTATTTTTAACTCTTCACTTTCTATTACAACCCCAATATAGCATAGTCGGCTATATTTCCAATTATAATTACTTTTCATCAATTTCATTTACATATAGGTATAGAGTTATTTGATTTATATTCAATTTCGTATCTTTACAAGAGACTCCGTCCTCTCTAAGTGGCTACGAGACTTTTCCCTCTTCGAGTGGCTGATTGCACTTTTGATCTTCATTTGGTTTCATTGAATATTGTGTAAATTTTATTATTGGAAGCATTCTGCTTCAAGTGGTATCAAAGCATGATCTTGGCAAATTCCTCAGACACCTGATTTTGGACTTAGAACCTGAGTAAAACAAAAATTCATAGTCAGTGGTTTGATTCATAGTCTGGCAAGATATTTAATTTGGCTATTAACGAGTAGGTGGAAGCAATATCTCCATTTATTTGTAGGCTCCAATAAATTTGATCGTTGAGCAAAACATCGATCATATCGTTCATAAACCAATAAAAATCATAAGAAAACTTAAATTATTTCTAAGGTTTTAAACCAATAGAAACTTTTTATCTAGATATTTAATGAACATGCGACACATCATAATTAATTCCTTATAAACCTAATTCGGTGTTCGGATGACGATTTTTGGCCTATAGTGGTTTCAGGTGCATCGCATACTCGTCAGTGAATTACCAACATTAGAGCCATTAAATTTTGACTAATTATTTTCTTTGACCATGTAATCAAAGGTTCGTAGCCAGGGAGATTATGCATCATGGGATTAAATAATTTAATCTAGTAATTATAAATAATGTCATATTAAGGTGACATATGCAGAGTCCTACTAATCATGAACCTTGAATTTGATAACTCCCATCTTGGTGTTAATAGAAGACAAAATCCAATGATTGGATGAAATTATGTTGAAGTCTTGATTAACATAATTTTTTTTCAACTAATTCTAGGGTTCAGGCAGTGAGCAGTCTTCCAGTCGATGATGAATCCATGGCCAAAATATCGACTGACCTTATTTCCATTATGGTTGTTATCCCACATTGGACGTACATACGTTTGCATACGATTTAAAATTGTAGATGCACTACTTAAGAACTGTGATTACCTTTGGTAGCCACGCGATTCACATTCATGAAATTTGGGTGAAAATTCTTCAACACTTGGTGAAATCTTCAATGATTTGACTTGTTGTGGTTGACTATCCCTTGCATATATGTGTCGATTTTAAACCACTTTCAATTAAAGGGGACTTAGTCCCATATTGATTTTAAACCACTTTCAATTAAAGGGGACTTAGTCCCATATTGCTATTGTGACAGATGATTTAAGGTTTATAAGTGGTAACTCATGCCTTTTTTATTGATGAGTTTTTCACTACTAGGTTCGCGAGGTTCGCACCCGTGCTGATAAAATTATGACTATTTGTGGCTTAAATTGTGACTATTGGTAGTTTGAAACTTGACCGTTGGATTCTTACCATTGGAAATTGACCATTGTTGTTCCTGCTTTACGTGGATTTGTGACCGTTGAAAGTATCCATTGGATTTCAAATAGATTTGCATTTCAAAATTTGTAAGGAGCCGTTGTTGTTCAGCCAAAACAATTTTTTTTTGAAGATTTAGTCATTGGATTTAGCTATGCATTTCTATACCAATTACAATGCTTTGTCACAAATATATAATAATATGTGACTCATCATATGGTGCACTCTTGACCTTTACTCTTATTTGTAACTCTTCAATTTCCTATCTAAGGACACATGTGCACTTACATAATGGACACTTGTGCCATTTACACTCACAACACTTGCACACTTACATGACACTTGTGAATTTCCTGCACATTATTACATTACATGAAATATAAACTCACACTCTAATCTAAGATACACATATAATCTAATATTGTACCAAGGTGGTACATTGGCATGTACCAAATAATGTAATAGTCTCCAACAATAAAAGCAACCAATAGTACTGAGTTACAATAACAAAGCATTGTTATATCAATTACAATGCTTTGTCACAAATATATAATAATATGTGACTCCTCATATGGTGCACTCTTGACCTTTACTCTTCTTTGTAACTCTTCAATTTCCTATATAAGGACACATGTGCACTTACATAATGGACACTTGTGCACATTTACACTCACAACACTTGCACACTTAATTACATGACACTTGTGAATTTCCTGCACATTATTACATTACATGAAATATAAACTCACACTCTAATCTAAGATACACATCTAATCTAATATTGTACCAAGGTGGTACATTGGCATGTACCAAATAATGTAATAGTCTTCAACAATAAAAGCAACCAATAATACTGAGTTACAATAACAAAGCATTGTTATACCAATTACAATGCTTTGTCACAAATATATAATAATATGTGACTCCTCATATGGTGCACTCTTGACCTTTACTCTTATTTATAACTCTTCAATTTCCTATCTAAGGACACATGTGCACTTACATAATGGACATTTATGCACATTTACACTCACAACACTTGCACACTTACTTACATGACACTTGTGAATTTCTTGCACATTATTACATTACATGAAATATAAAATCACACTCTAATCTAAGATACACATCTAATCTAATATTGTACCAAGGTGGTACATTGGCATGTACCAAATAATGTAATAGTCTCCACAATAAAAGCAACCAATACTACTGAGTTACAATAACAAAGGAGTTTCGAAACTTATTTACAATCAATTTTTCCATGAATTCACAAAACATATTGAGATACAATGCCATTTCATCTGCAAATATGTTCAATAATGAAACTTCAACCCCAATTTTGTCTAGTAGAGGAGAATTATGTATAAATTTTGACAATCTTGCATGTGGGAAATTTAAACAATATAAAAAATTTCTTGTATGTACTTTGATTGAGCATTAATGTAGTAAGGGTTCAAGAAATGTTGTGAATAATATATCATTGATGTTTTATCATATTATGCTTATAAGGATTATGGGAAGTTGAGAAAGTGATTGTTTTTTGGTAGGTTATATTAAAAGTGGGTTTTTGTCAAGGATCCCAAAACCTGATTACAAAGGATCAGATTACAACACAATAGATCAGAATGAAACAAAAGGAATTCATCCAAGGATGGACAAAAGGACAGGTTGGACAGCCAAAAGGAATAAAATAAGGAACACACTAGAGGAACAGAAACAAGAAAAGGAAGGCACCATCCTTTGCACCAAAGAAAGACGTCTTCCTTCGTGCCAAAGGAAAATTGGGCAAGAAGGGAAAGCCTACAAAAAAATCAAATTTGAATCAAAAGGTTCCAAAAAATATTTTGAAGAAAACAAAGGGTGGAAAAAATTGCCAAACCACCCCAACCACTAAAAACATTTTGAAACTTTCCCATAGGCAAGAAAAGTAAACAAGGCCAAAAAATTAAATTTGAAACATCCCAAGGGTGAGAAAACTAGAAACCACCATCGAGAAACAAAGATCTGATGGGAAACTAGCATACCATGCAGGGGAGCCTGAACAAAAGCAAAAATGGAACAATAGCCTGAAATATGGAACTAAAGTGGTTCAACAACAAAAGGAACACCCTAGGCCACAGAGTCCTTATGCAAAAAATGAAGCCTTCGAAAACACCTACCCAACAGAGGAAAAAACAACAGTAAAATAATATTTATGAAGGAAAGGATGGGAAAGTGCCATAGGAATTCAAAAGGAAGGAGTCACGAGGATGCATGAATACATATGATAAAGAAAAAACTAGAAAATAGTAGCCATTCATCCCAGACAACCTTCACTAGTAGCTTCAAGGTCACAAAAGAGGTAGTCCCACAAGGAATCAAAAACAAGAAAAATAGAGGCCCCCAGAAGCCATAAAAGGAACTGAGAACCTGTAGGAACCACCACCTCAAACCCAAAGAGTAGAGTCACAATAGAAAGCACATGGGAAACCCCTAAGACCAAAATGATGTTGTGCAAAACTGCTCATGAAGCCAGAATTCCTTAGACCCACCAACAAAAAACTTGAAGGAAACAAGGAGGAAAACCTGTAAGTATTCAGTAGAAATACGACCAAAGGATACAAAGCCATAAAAGAAACTGAAATCCTGCAAGACCCACCACCTCGAATCCAAAGAGCAGAGTCATAGTATAAAGCACGTGGTCCCTCCCCAGACCAAAAGGATGTTGTGCAAAACTGCTCAAGAAGCCAGAATTCCTCAGACCCAACCATTCATAACTAAAAATCCTCAATGAGTAGATGTCAAGAAGACTTCCCAAAACAACCTGAGAAAAAAGGAAATTTCAAGGAAAAACCCTGAAAGATCCAAAAAAACCTAGGAAAAGTCCTAGGGAAGAACCTAAACACATCTCAGAACCCAGACATCGAAGGAAAATGTAGGATAGTGGAGCAAAAGTGGAGTAAAGGTTTTCCCACCATAGGGAAAGGAAAGGGAAGAATAATGGAACAATGATATCCCCCCAAAATGAGATCATCTGCAACACCTTCCAGCCAAAGAGGATGGGAAAAGGAGGTGCCAGGGAAGTTGGGAAAGGATCAAGGACCTGGGACAAGGCAGAGGAAGGGATGCAGGAAAGTGGAACATGACTTCCATAGGAAGTCACCTGTAGAGCCCCCTCTTGATAAAGTGATTGTTATTATCAAACTCTTTTAATATAATTCATAATTGTAGTTATTCTTCTATGACATCAATGTCAAGGTTGATTGCAATTGATGAATTCATTATGGGTTTCTAACACCACCCACCTAGAATTGTAATTTTTTTATAATACTAAGTTTTCCAATGGTAATTAGTGTTTCCATTTATAGTACCTCTATGGCCAAACTAAAATACATCAACTTGTCTACCACTATTGCCATAATGTATATAAATCCAAAAACTTAGATGGTGCAAACTCAAGTTCTTACTGCATAAGACAACTCAAAAAACAACAACAACAATATCAAGGATCCTTCTAATACAAAAAATCCAAAAGAAGTATTTAATTATGCTTATAGAAATGTTGTGGAGAGGAATCATAAAAAGGTGCAAAGAAGGTATAACCTAGGGCTAGGGCTAGATTCATGGAGCTTTACTAGAATCTAGAACTTAGGATTAGCGATGAATGTCATACCACAAGTATGGTATTGTACAAAAATCTTGGAGAGATTTAATTAAAAATATGACTAGGAGTGAAAGAACATCAAGCCACATTCTTGGAAAGAGATGACATTATTCATTTGTGAAGAGGAAATAAAGAAGATGCTAATGCAAAATTTAATCCAACAATGTAGGTGACTTACAACCCAAAGGCCCAAGAAGAATATTTTAATAGGTTTGATTATGACAACTAGAATAACTTGTTGGCACCACATCTAAAAAATCCTAATGAAGCCTAAAACTTCAAGTCACTAATTAAAACTAACCAATTTAAAGATGATGTCCACCTGGTCTTATTGGGTATGTTAGTGTTTTTGAGTGAGTTGATTAATGAACTTGTATATGAGGAGCATGTGGCCCTCCTACATATTGTGTAGACTTATCTAGGATACTTTTAGATGATCAACTATGTAAAATACAACATAGAATAGATGAAAAAATAGCTTAGGAACTTTAATGAGACCATAAATTCAACCATATATCATGCTTATTCTGGTTGATCCAATATCATAAGAAGCACTAGTTCCTAACATTTTAGTTAGATCAATAGTTCTTGATAATAAGCCTTTGCCTATTGTGGAATGCATAGTCATACCCTACCATTAATAAAATACTTTATATGACTTCTATGATGTAGTGCACCATTAAATTATGAATGGTATGAAGGAAAAAGTCCCTTGGCTATCATAGGAATGCCATAATTAGTTGAAATTAGGCAAGTTGACCAAAATAAATTTCTACCTTGGCAAATACAAGTCAATCATTTGGCTTTCTAAGTTTTCCATAATTCTATTTGAACTAGCCATGTTTATGCCCAATTACATATTTAATCTTGAGTAAATGAGAAATTTGGACTATATAGGCTTAAAGTACTTCAAAGGATAAAAGAAGTCTACATTTTATAAAGATAAGAATTATATTGTAGCCATTACACCCAAGATAATATGGTTCTATCCATTCATTGAGGAGAAGATGAAGAACTTCATATTGACCCTCTTAAGATATTTCTAGTTAGATGACCTTGAGAAGTATTTCAAAAAATAATTAGAGGCTCATGGGCTCAATACTTTCTATGTGCATTAAAAGATATACAAGGTTAAAAAGGAATCCAACCTAAGTGAAGAACTTACACATTTCAAATTGAAAGCACCTTATAGGTATGCAAATGAGATCCAATAATGGTATGATCATACACCAACTAGATATGCTTTTTACACTAGTTCTAGGAAGCATGATGACTTCGATTCTTATCTTAAAATCAACCATTAGACCAAAAGTTGTATTGAGAAGCATGCTATAATGAAAGGAAAATATTGGATTGGAAAAATATGTGGTATGAGATAGAGGAATTAAAAGATGTTATTAAAAATGGGCCATTTAACATAAAATTTTAAAGTATTTAGAACCATATGCACATAAAATTAGCAAAGAGACTAAGGTTAGACATAGAATCCCTAGATATTCTAGACATCACTATAATGAATACCCAATCTACATTGGTAATAATTAGTCATATGGTTAAGAGCATAGCTAGGGAATGTAGGATAATAAGGGAAAAAGACCCTCATGGTTTAATTTTAGAACAAATGGGTATAGGTACAAAAATAACACCAAGTAAGATCTCAAGTGAAGGTACTATGGTGCTTAAGGAAGGAGAAATTGCACTAGAAGGTACTCCTTTCAATATATTTATCACTAAATACCAATGGATGGAATTTTATGCCATCACCTATAGTGAAGTGGCTAAATAATTTAAGAAGTATGATGAAGCATATAGAGAAAAAATGAACCTAACTAGGGTTACAATAGAGGTCACAGAACTATAAAAACTATCCTTCCTCTCGCTTATTTCCCTTGTGATTAGTCTTCTCCTTTCTCTTGTTATCATCTCTCTTATATATTTTTATACTTTTTTTATTATCATTTCTTTCATCCCCCTACTTTTTCTACTACACTCATTTATCCATAAATAAGTTCAATTGTTGGATCTCTAAAATGAACACCATATCCTATTTATAATCAAGTCTCTAGTGTCTCCACTTTATTGATCACCATAAGCTACCATTAAAATCATCATTGCACATCCACTTATTTCATATTTAAAAATTCCTTTATCTCCACTAGTGTTGTAATTATCCACTACACTAACACAAGTTCTTATCAAAGTTTCAGTGCCTACTTCCATATTTTCCTCTCTCTCCACAAAATTTTCTCCACCTACCATGTCATATTTCCTACCTTGACTACCAATAACCTTAGCCTAAAGACCCAATATAAGGATGATGATATCACTAGCTTGCATCTTCCTAACCAAGTATGTCCACACCACTAAAGAGTAGTAGACCACTACATGAGCTAGCTAGTATATTTTTTGCAACTCACTAATGCACAAGGAGGTTGAAATACAAGAAAAAAAAATTTGGATAGATAAAGTAAGAAGAAGAGAAGATAAGAAACAAATTCATTCAAAAGGGAAAATCTCCCAATGTGTAAATGGTCATGTAGTTACAACTCATAGAAGGTGGTAGGAACATAATAATCATAGAAGCACTCAAAAAATACCTCACCAAGCACTTTACAACCTTAAATGACTTTCTCACTAGAATGTCCAAGCTAGACTTGACCCAAATTGATACATTTTTGATGTTATAGTTGGCCAGTTAGTTACAACTTGGTGTAACAATAAAATGTGCATAATAAGTGATAGAGAATTAAGCTAATAAGAATTAGGTACAAGAAAATACACAAGTTATGAGTTATCTAACAATTTAGAAGTGGTATCTTCAGTAGGATATAGACGCCTTAATGAAAGATGTAGTCAAGAAAGTACATCTATAAAAACAAGTTGAGTTATAAATCAAACTCAATGAAATTGATAAGCCAAAAAGGTAGTTAGAGGATCTCTAGGTATAACTTGAACAAAGATAAAATCATCTTAAATTGTAGTTTGAGCAATAAAATTAATACTTAGATACAGATAGAGCTAATGTAAGTTGTATCCCAAGGAAAATACTAATAGATTATTCATCTATATAAGGAGAATGAAGAATTAAGAAAAGGGGATTAATAAGGGAAGGGATTCACCTCAGATGTGGAACAAGTCAAGTTCCTATGGGATGAAAAAAGGACTAAGGTATCAAATGCAAAGGGATACTTTAATTCTGTTGCTAGAGCAAAGGTCATCCTAGAGTAGGTTGCTAAAACTATTCAATAAGTAGATGAGGAATTAATTAGAAAGGAAATACATTAGGATATAATAAAATAATTGGCCATCATTATGTAAGCACAAATAGAACAAATTGTACTAAATGATATAGAGAAGCTAGTCAAGCAATTGAAGGTGGTTCTTGATGCTAAGTGACTACTAGAGTTATACAAGGATAAACTCGTTGCTTTGAAAACTTCAATACTGAGTATAATAGCTAAGATATAGGATTGTATAGATGTTATGATGCTAAACATCTTTGATGAACAAAAGATACTCCTTAGTGAATACCAACTACATAAAATAATTGAAGGATAAAGCTAAAGATAAAATTGATACCTCAATATATAAAATAGATAAGTTGAATTCATTAGTTGAGAAGCTAAAGAAGCTAGTGGAGTAATAGGAGGGAATTTCTAAGAATCCATATGAAGATCTTATAGTGGAAGTTAAGATTATTATAGGCCTAGAGCTACTAGGAGATGATGTATGGCAAATTTTGGAAAATTTTGCTTAATATACTTCCATAGAGACTAAGGAGATCAAATAAATATTATAGCTTTGTTGTGGGATGATTTTATATATTTCATGCCTACGGATAGAGGTAGAAACTAGGATATCTTTCCAATTGGTCTTGGTTCCCTATGAAGTCATAAGAAACTTAGTATCCCAATTACTACCTTGGGATTCCTAACATTTAAGAGGATTATAAATTTAAAAAATAAATAAAAATATTAAAAAAATTAAAGCCTATAGAACACCTAATTTGCAAAGTGGGATATAGAGGTGTGATATGA
The DNA here is from genome assembly GCA_028583015.1 of Wollemia nobilis. Classification (NCBI taxonomy): domain Eukaryota; kingdom Viridiplantae; phylum Streptophyta; class Pinopsida; order Araucariales; family Araucariaceae; genus Wollemia; species Wollemia nobilis. Next base: position 6,524,386 of record JAQPPZ010002502.1, read on the forward strand.
TCTAGGTATGAAATCTACTAACATATGAGTAAATTATTATTGTAGGAGGAGAAAATCACTCATCATTAGGCCAAGTGCACCAAGGATGTACAAATGTCATGGAAGATCTTTAGGAAAGAAATGGTTTGTCTTTTATGATGCCAAAAGCTATTTGTAATGCCTCTAAGTAGTTTATTGATGAAATTAAAGGTATGTGATATTTAGTAGTGCATCATATTGCTAAAGATACCCCTAAATTAGTAGAATTACTAGGAGTAGAAATTTGTCACCCGAGGTAATTCCTAAGTGAATTATTCCTATAAATGAAAACCATGGAATCCATTGTAAACATATTTTGGCCCTTCAAGAAATTAGAGCCACACTTTTTGAAACCCGTATTTTACTTGCTCTAATTATAGAAACAATAAAGATATTGTGCATGGCATTTACTCTCCAATTTTAGCACTACTCTTTTGGATTGTGGAATGCATGGTGATTGTGGTACTCTCTTTTTGCTTTCTAGCCATTTTTTTCTATTATTTTGATTTCATATTCATGGGATCACTATTGTTATTCAATCTCTTTGTGAGTTGATTGATCACACACTTTATTTATTATGACTATGACCATACTTTATTTTCTTGTAATTTACTTTAAATATCTCTCACCCTTACCTTCCATACATTTGCTTTATTGTCTTTAGTTTTAGTACTGAGATTATATTAGTTTACATTAACAATAATATTGGGGAGCCATCCTAAATTTGGAGGTCAAAGGAGGCATAATCCTTTTTCCTCCAATATTATTGATTGAATTGGTAAGGTGCATTAGAAGTTAGAAATTTTAGGCATTCAACAATCACAATAGTAAAATAACCCATTAATAATTAATGAATATCATCAATATATGAGCTAATGATTTGTAATTAAGATTTTCATCAAACCTCCATCAATAATGCTTAAATATAATTGAGGTTTTTTAATCAATATTGTAAAATATATTTAAATTAAAGTTGCATAAAAAATTTACTAAGAGAGATCAATTTAATTAAGCTAAAATGAACACCTCCACCCAATTAAGTAATAATTTTTTTTATCAAAAGAGTATGTATATATTACAAGAGGTCATTATTTCAGTAATTATATCCCTTTTTTTTTTATAAACCTTGCTTCTATCATTCCCCTTCTTCCATAAAAATTCTCTTCATCTTGTCTTGTTTTACCTTTTTTCTATCTCTCTTCCATTATCGCATCATGGCTTATTAAAAAAAAGTGCAAATACCAAAATATGAGTGAGTCACTTGCTTTGGTGAGTGAATAACTCCCAAAAGTGAGTACTTGCCAACCATCCTCGTCATGAGTGGACCACCCAGGCAGGTGAATTTCCCTTGCTTGTCGATTGCTCTATTAAAATTATAATCTGACTCATCACCAAGCCTGACATTGTATGATGTAATATAGATAGGCCTAACAACATTCATTATATAATGTAATAATTTATTATTATATTTTATCATGTAAATTCTATGGATTGTGGATAACCTTTTTATGTATAAACCCTCTTTGTAACTTGTAATTTACCTTAATCCCTCTTGTTATATTGACTTAGTTTAAACTTTATTATGTAATGAGGGTTATGGAATTGGTATAAATCTACCCTTCCACTCCTCATTTAATTGTATATATCTCTAAACCACATAATATATAGTGACTATTTACAGGCACCCTAGATCTCTTATTTTTTCTCGTCCTTCTTTACGCTTTATATATAAGTGTAGACTCCTAAAATTTGCACATGCTCATTCCTAGATTTTTGGAGATATGTATAGACACTTGTAGGCTTGCATAGGTATTAATAGTCCATCATAGGTCATCATAGGCCATCATAGGTAGTCATAGGCAATCATAGGCCATCATAGGCAACCATAGGCCATCATAGGCCATCATAGGCAACCATAGGCCATCATAGGCCATCGTAGGACACCATAGGCCATCATAGGCCGCCATAGGCCATCATAGGCCATCATAGGCCATCATAGGCCATCGTAGGACATTATAGGCCATCGTAGGCGACCATAGGCCATCGTAGGCCATCATAGTTATCCCTAGGCACAAAACCTATAAAAATATATAAAGTGCACCTAAAATGTCTTCTATCCACAAGAGGGCCATTTACTAGCCCTCTAAGGTCACCTAAGCTCTTTCCTATGCCTAATTAGGGCCCCATGAGACCATTCCTTACCAAAAACTCTAATTAGAATAAGTAGGATTATAATTTGTAATTGAATTTCACTTAAGTTACACTTTATCATTAAAAAGGGTTTAATTAGGATTAATGATCAAATTAGTCCTAAAAATGTTCTCACACATGTGTGCACCCTAAGTTGGTTAGGATATTTCCTAAAAATGCTAACTCAACCCCCATCTAAATTAGGAGTTAGCTAACCCTAGTTAACCCTAATCCTTGCTCATACATGTGTGAGGATGATATATTTACTTTAGGGCATGTGAGAGGATGACTAAGCTTACCACCTCCCAAACCCTAACCTAACCATACTAGGAATTGACCCTAGGGTGTGGTATACTTAACTACCCCTTGACCTTGGTTTTTCCTATAAATAGAGGGTCTTTTCCCTCATTTTACCTCTCTCACATTTTCATTCAACCTATCCAGACTCTACCGAAATCACACCAGAATCACCTTCTATGACTTTGCTTTTGACAAACAACATCAAACAACCTCTGGACCCTATTCAAACAAAAAATATTCATCAAAATTCAACTACAGTCCAATTCACCCCCTAGCCTACGAACTCGGGATCCAATTCACAGTCTACCCTATGAACTGGTCGTACAACAGGTCTATAACACCATATCAGGTATAAATTAGTTTTTAATAGTTTCTATAACATTTCTAGCAACTTTCATCATGTTTTTTTGTATATTTGAATCGATTTATCTTCATAACTATGGGGATTGACCAAGGTATGCCCACAAATACACTAAACCCATTTTTTAGGCCTAAAAAGGTACAAAAGGACATATACTAGCAGACTACCAGTGGCAAACATGCACAAAAACCCACCTTCACTGAGGAGCTCTAAAAGATACCATCAAATGCTTCAAATTTGTGATGAAAATAGGGAATAAATATATCCATTGAAAGAGAGACTTATTTTGTAACCCTACATTCAAAATGAATAAAGTAGCACTATGAACATTTTCTACATTTGTTTTTAGAAATGGTTGTCTTTCAGTTGCTTCATTTTGGCATGCCTAGTGGGACCCCCACTATGGTTGTTTTAGAATAGTGCTCAAACTAATCTAACTCAATTTTTAGTTTTCTTTTGATGTTTTAGGTACTCTGAACACATAATATAACCCAATAAAGCCCTAAAACACAGTTTAGGCCCTTAGATTCAAAGTTTCAAACCTCTAGACTCAGTTTACCCCCTAACCTACGAATCAACAACCAATTTTCATGCCACCATGCGAACTTCACAAAACATCAAAAGAATGGGGATGTCACATTATGACCAATCCCTTCATCATTATGCCACCCAGGCCACCTCTCCATGTATTCCCTAACCTCATCCATGTCGTTATCTGCAACCATATTTTGTGTCACCTATTCTCCAAACACCCCCATCTCTACTATGTAGTATTCCACTTCAACCTACTCCACCACCCACTTAGCAATTTCAATATTTCCCTTATTTTTATTTTTCATTCTTGTCTTCGTGCCCCTATCCCAACCCCATTTACACATTGGAATATTGATCCCTACCTACCTCAATTTTGTCACCCCTCCCATTGACATCCAAAACATCCTTTCTTGCCTTGATAGCCTCAAGTGACACTTGAGCCATTGTTTATGCCATGCTTCTCCCCATTGCTTTGCTACAACCCACATTCCCTCACCTTCTACCACTCTAATCCCTCACTTCCACATACAACTTCCATTGAAACCCAGGTCCATAATCCAACCACTTGCACCTACTCCACATGCCTCGCGCTCATCACCACTTGAGCCATACATACACCCCATGCCTGCTCGCTTAGCACCACTTTATTATAATTTCCATCAACTGCTCCACCAATACCTCCTAGTTCAAACCTGGGATCCACCCATCGACCCAATGTGCCCTAAGTTGTGAAACTATAGAGAGAACAAATTTTGCATTTATCTTTGACAACCCGGGCATGACATTGATTTATGCCACACTTTTGAAATCCTAGTCCAAGACATGTTGTTCGATGAATCTCTCCCATAGCCCAAACCTACTCTCTCTCCTACTTGAATTCAAATCCCTCCACATCATCTTGTACCTCACCCTAAACCATCACATGAATATTTCACATCCACACCTTGTTATTTCTAGCAGTTATCCAACTACACGGATTACCAAAAACTTAGTTGCATTGTCACTTCACACATTCTTAGCTTGCTTTCTCCTCCTATTTATTCTTCCATTAATTTTTCCTCTTCTTGCTATCTCACGTAGTTGTATGGTCACGCTTCGAGCGGCTACATACCTATACTGATTTTACCCTTTTCTTCCTCTTCTTCTTGTCTTCTTTTCTTCGTTGCTTTGCTCTTTCTTCTTTGTTACACTTCTTCATTCTTGTTTTCGTTTACATCTATTCTCACTCCTAATTTTCCTTGTTTTCATTATCACATACATTCTCCCATTTCCATACTTATCTCATGTTTTCTAAACCCCCATGCACTAGGGCAACCATTATCACAAATTCCTCTTCTCATTATTTCTTCATCCACATATCTCCTTTGACATGGTTTCTAATCTCATTTGGTTACGTCTCACAAAATTCCTCTTATAGATACTTTCTTTTCATGTCATATCTTTCACATTGCATCCATTGCATATATACATCATTTTTCTTTTACATCTATATTCATGCTTGTACATTATCCCTATAGAAATGCACCCATGATAAGAATAATATACACACTTGTTAGCATTACCACTTGGATGTATATTCCCCTTCTTAGTATTACAGTGTATATGGTGTATTGCGTGATTTTTACCAGTCACCAGTTAATTCAATCAAACGTCACCTCTAGCTGATAGGTTATTACACTACTTATAGCTTTCTCTTGGTTGGTTCAACTTATTTCAGGGACCATTCACACATGTCATATATTTAAGAAAATTTTAAGTCTAGGGAAGATAACACCTTGCATAGACATCACCACATAGCGAATGGTTTCCCCTACTCATCCTATCATTTGCATGATCAACATATGATTTAGGGATCAAAATAAGCAAAAATCACAAAAATGGATAGAAAAAAAAAGCCAACACCCACATTCCAAAAGAAAGAAAAAAATAACACAAAAGAATACCACAAAAAGAGAATCAACAAAATGAGGGGCAAAAAACAAAAGGAAAAGGCTCCAAAGAAACACAATTTTTATGCTTCATCTTCTTTGATCCTTAGTTTAACATAACATCATGGGATGATTTGAATCGCCAGATATAGGCTCTAAGTGCCTGCATACCAGTGGAATAGTCTTACAAGTGGTGACACATCTATCACATTAGCAAACTTCTTTTGTATAGATCACTGCGCACTTGTGGATGAGCTAGCTACTTTGGTTATGTTTACAATGGGTTAGTCCTACCTCCCTCAAAATGGATAAATGAACATCATTTATTGCACACACTGGTCCTTGATAGACTTTGACCCAGTCAAGTTAGTTATGAGTTTCAGATGGATCTTGCTCAGTTTCTCATGAGGTTTGATTACTATAACTATGATTGTCAATATTATTGCATAATCCCTATACCATTTTAAATCCTTGAGATTAGAGAACGTATCACATTGCCACTAGTTATACTACAATACGAGTGCTTCCTCTATGCATTTCAACATATACATACATGCATAATTGCATCTATCCTACATTCATGCATTTACATTTAAACATGCATCATTGCATCTATCCTACATTCATTCATTTATATTTACATCATTCTACATTACATCTACACTACAATGATATCATTCTCCAAACTGCTACCACATGCACACATATTCATTCATCATATATTTACCTATCAATATTCTACATCGCACATACATGAGAATGTAGCGACCCCGGGAACACACGCACCGGTCCCTTTTCTAAACCCTACTTGCAATGCTATTTAAAATACCAAAGATAAAATGGAAAGACAAGAGGAAAAAGCATATAACATGAAATAACAAAATATGAATCTCTTTATTGATATTGAAGCTCGGTTACATGTTGGTCCCTCTTAGGGATACCCATTTTGATACTATAAATTACAAATAGGCAAGGAGTGCCCCTTTCATGAAGAGGTGGTGCGCTTATAAAAGCTTCCCGGTTTCGCACATGAAAATGTATGAGGGCTTACAGATGCCTCCTTCTCCAGGTCTATTTCCTAGAGGGATCCCTTTTTGCTCTCGTATGTTGCAATCTTCGTCCGATGTACCTGTGGCCCTGCAAGCAATGAAACAACAACGCACATTTAGGTGTTCGAGATTGCCTCCTCGGATGAGGTTGTTAGTAATCAAAGAGTGTAATAGAAATATGATAAAACTATGCCATAAGATCATGTAAATCTATGCTAATGATATGAAAACATAAAGAAATAGAATAAAAGAAGCTATGTCTATCTAAGCTAAGCCTGCGGGCCACTGTCCAAGACAACGACCGCTAAAGTAAACCTTGCCCTCTTTGCCCCAAAGCTATGGGTCAAAGACTATAATCTGATGTTGAAATAGTAGGTGTTATGCTCTTCAATTCGTCAGAGCTCCACCGTACATGTGATCTCAAAGAGAACTCTCCAAGTCTCGAAAGCTCTCCTCAAAAGAATGTCTCTCTCCCTTATGTGATAAAAGATCCCCCTTTGGTGCTCTTAGGCTTGCACCTTTTATAGCGTGAAACCCTAGGTCTATGTCCAAGCCCTAGGAATGAATTTCTCATGCGTAGTGCAAGTTAGCATGAGAAGATTTTGTCCATTGTCTATATTCGAAGGCCAGTTAACTGAAATCTAACTGCCCACTTGAGTCTTCTATGCAAACTGGTCGTTAGCATGAGAAGATTTTGTCCTTTGTTTATGCTTGGAGGTTAGTTAACTTAAGTCTAAATGCAAACTCAAACCTCCCATGTGAACTGGTCATGAAAAGGAATGCAAAGTCACTCCCGCTCACCTTTATTGCATGCAGACTGCCACTTCCACCCGAGATTGGGCCTGTTTGTCGATAAACTACTTCTTATGGCTTAGCCACTGTCATCTGTAGTGGCTAAGATCTGGCCGCTATCATCTATAGCGGCTAAGGTCTGGCCGCTCTAGGCTTGAGCGGCTAGGATCTGGCCGCTCTTGGTTTGAGCGACCAAGCTTGGATGGCTTGAAAAGGCCCCAAATGAGTGGTGAGAACCACTATTGATGTTTGGAAAGTCCAAGATTATGTCTTATGATCTTATGAGTGTGTCTATGTGAGTAGCTCCCCTAAGCATGACACGATTTAGGTGTCTATAGATGCCCCTTTTTTGCGATGCATTGTGTGGAAAACACAACGCTGAGCAAAAACGTAGACTGATCTGTTTGTAGGGTGTATGGTGATCAATGGTCTGATCAACGTCGGATGGCCCAATCATGCAAGATGGCACGCATCCCTTGAATCATTGCCTCAATATTTGGAGGACTTAGCTCAGTGGATTTTGCATGTTAAATTGCACTCATTCCTCAAACTCAATCGGGTAGCTTCAACTGCTACAACAATTCTGACTAGTAGGAGAGCTACAATTAAAGATGTCATGTCTGCTTACGTTCCCAACAAACAAGGGAAATTTGTGATTGTTGTATGCAATGATTCGTAGGACGAACATGATTTTGTTATGATCGAGTGATATTTTGTTGATTTTGATTATGATTATGTTGAAATTTTGAACTACCTCTTCACACAATGAGTTGGTGAAGAAATGACAATGAATGAAGCGACAAGTCGCTTGACCAATATGACTAATCTGGTTCCTTTCTAGCATTTGTTGCTTTTAATGGGCAATCCCACATCCAAGTGTGATTCCAATTGCTTATGATAATCATCCATCCCTATCCCGAGGAGTGGTCCGGCTATCAATAGCCTTCTTAGGGAGTTAGGATGAGTGATTCTATTTATGCCTAGATTGTATCACTTTGACTTAATGTTTTTGATGTCATAGGGGAATTAGAATGACCCCTTCACACCCATGGAGCAGTCCGACCATCTTGATCTTCTTCGGGTTTGAAGGGTGACATATCGTAATTCCAAAATGAGTTGTTTTTGCCCCAAGTGGCCTTATGGTTATCTACTCATCTCACCAAAATACATGGAGTGCAAATCGCTGCAATCATCGAGTGGATAGAGTAGGTAACTGGATACGAGGCCTGCTTGAGATTATGATTTTATGTGATTTTTTTTTGTTATTTTGAACATTATGATGATCCTAAACCACCAAAGTGTGTTTATTTATTATTTTTGTGGGATCCCTCAGGGAGAAAATCCCTTATTTTACTCTGTGGATCTGGCCGTTGTCAGGTCTAGCGGCCTATGAGTTCCTGCCTGTGGCCACTATCGCCTTGGGTGGCCAAGAAGTTCGGGATGCTGATGTCAGTAGCGGCCAAGGTGTAATTAAGGAAATATAAAAATTTGTTTTTCTAGGGTTTGACCTATCATTTTCACTATTGAAGATTCATTTTTAGAGCTCTGGTGCGACGACGATGGTTGCGACTTTGAAACTTGCTGGTGCTGAGGATATGGCTGCGTAGGGTGAGACATCAACTGCTGGAGGAGCCGAAGCTTCTCGGGTATTTCTCTCTTCAAAACCCTAGCTCTCTTTTCTTTGTCTAAGTAAAACTGAACCTCACTAAGTAATGAGAAAAAAGAACCTCACTAAACCTACTGGCAACGAACAAACTCCATAATTAGGCTTAGGTTCCCTTTTGCTATGGTGGGTTAGTCCCCAATTTTGCTTTCTATCAGTGGCTTCAGCCTAGGGTTTTTCAAATTTTTTTAGTTATTTACCTGCTGCCACCATTTTGGGTATTTTGAACTTAGCCTAGTTTTGATGCTTGGGTGGGAAATTTGCTTTACATTCTATTTGTTTTCCCTCCCTCTGTTATTATTTTTTGAATTATTTTGTTAGTTTGCAATTTTTTTTTTATTTTTTGGCCAAGGGTTCATGGGTTTGTCGTGCCGCCCCTTGGCCGCTGTCGCTCAGAGCGGCTAGCTCTGAGCCGTTGTCGCTCAGAGCGGCCAAGCTTGAATCCCAATAGTCAAAAATTTGACCATTGGGCCTTGGCCGTTGCTGCCTCTAGCGGCCAGGTTTCGGTCGTTGTAGGTGACAGCGGCTAAAGCTTGAGCCTTGTTTTTTTGTTTTTTTTTTTTGCATATTTTGTTGAATTTTTTATGACTTTTTGAATTTTGCTTTGCTTGATTAGGTGCAATTTATTCTTCTTTTGCTTAGATTTAGAGTAACTCATACTCTTTTGCATCATTTTCATGTTTATTATGAATTATGCCTTAGATGCACTGTAGTTATGTTTTGTCTTTCTTCTGCTTTGCTTAGATCCTCACTGCTTGGGCCCGAGACCCGAAGCTCCTACTTGACCTGCTTCCTAGATTTGATGACACTGACTGGGAGTGGTTTAAGGCCCATGGGCTATAGTACGTCATCAGGTTGCCCCATATTATGGCTGACCAGGCTTATCTTACGGCCTTAGCCCACCGTTGGGACCCGCGGACCAACACCTTCCACCTTCCACCCGGCGAGATGACTATCATGTCGAAGGATGTTTATAGGATCTTTCGGATCCCATTCGATGGGGTGCCCATTGTTTCATCGACCACTAATGATCAGGTGGCCGTCTATGCTCGAGTGTTTGGAGCACGCTCTGCACAGGCCCTCCGAGAGACTGGGTTTGGGGGAGTATCTATCAAAGCTTGGTATGATGCTCATGTTTTCATAGCGAGGCATGTCGTGTTGCTGATGGTGATCAACAATGTTCTTATCTCGGACTGCTCGGGTTTGAGGTTCCCTTGGAACCTCCTGGTGATGGTGCAAGACCTACTGGATAGCGAGGAGCCTATCATATATGCATGGGGTAGATCGCTATTGGCTCAGTGCTATGATGAGTTGTACCACATCCGTCGGTGGGGACATGTCAACATTACCTATAGCTTGCTCCTATAGGTTTGGGGATGGGAGCACATTATAGTAGATCACCCTAAGGGGCTCCTAATCATGATCACAATGGTCGATGCTCGGACACAGTGCTATGCTGCCAGATGGGCTCGAGAGCATGAGGAGCGTAAGAGCCACACTTTTGCAGGGGAGCTATCCCACTATACTGATGCTTTCACCAGACTATTGGCCGGAGATGTCGTGTGGCGGCCTTACTATGAGTGTCCTTCTTGGGATGATCCAGCTAGTTTTACTGCTAGGACACGACACGAGCGATGGCTCGTTGGTCGTAAGATTGCCATCTGGGAGTATTTCTTCTACTCTCGGGTTCTTCATCAGTACGGATTGCAGTAGGATGTGCCCTTGATACCATTCTTGTACAGGTGCCTCATAGCAGAGAAGGACCTACCTCCACGATAGATCACAAAGCTTTCAGATGAGGAGGATGCCCCAACCGTAGACCCTATAGTGGTTGGGGGAGTTATAGAGGCCTAATATCAGTGGTGGGGTGATCGAATGTGGCATGGCATCGATAGCCTAGGGCATGAGGATGATGGCGGGGGTGATGGCGTAGATCCGATAGGATGCAGGGTTCGAGCCAGGACCAAGGTATGGGGCTAGCCGATAGAGCAAGTGGTAGTAGAGGATCCTGATGTTCCTGAGGAGGAGGAGGAGTTAGAGCCCGAGGAGAGAGACTCTCCTCTAAGAGCATAGTTGCATGAGGTCGAGGCTGAGCTTTAGGCCACTAAGATCCAGGTACAGTGGTGAGATGCTACCATTGAGCAACTCTCAGCATAGATACAGGCTCTATAGGCTACTATTGGGGGTGGCGATGTCAGGATGCAGTTTGTTGTTCCTCCTTCTACACCATAGGAGGCTCCAACGGTAGGTTCAAGGGTAGATGTGGGACATCTCCAGTCTCTATTGGATGAGCATGAGGAGTGGATCCAAGGACTTGTGGATCATGTTACCCTTCTTCAGATGTAGCTTAGGAGGCATGGGATTGTCCCTAAGGATCCAGCAGGTGTGGGTGGTTCACAGGTCAGTGGGCGCTCCACCTCGGGGTAGTCTTCCGCCCATCCTAGCCAGTGGACCCAGACTCGAACAGAGAGACCTACAGGCTCACATCACTCGACTCATGATACCGCCATAGGGGGAGGTAGCACTAGAGGAGGTGATGCAGGGGGCTCAGGCCCGGTACTTGATTGATGCTCTACTTGGTCCTTGATTCATTTTTGAGGTCGACTGACCTAGATGACTGTAGCCCACGGGAATTTTTGTATATCCATTGGACTTGACACACATACTTTTATGATAGATTTGCTTTTTATGACTCATTATGTGTATCATTTATTGCTTTATGTTTTTGTTATTATTTTGTTTTATGATATGATGCGATGATGGTATTATGATGATTTGATGAATATGCTAGATGATAGATGATATTTGAAGATGCTTAGATGGATGTGTAGATGCTTATATGTTTTGATGATATGATGCGATGTATTTTGTTGATGAATGATGAATTTATGATTTGGTATGCAAATGGATATTGCCTATATGTTTTATGATGTGGTTTATGGATGATTAATGACTTGTTTTTGTGGATGCAAATGTTATTGTTAAATGCATGTTTAATTTTTGCTTTAATTATATGCATCTAACTTATGTGATGGAATGGTATAAATGAACCTTGTATGCTCTAATCACTTAAAACATACGGAATGCATATGACATTGACAATCTTAATGGGTGATACCACATAAAGTAAAAAAATAATCATGAATTTAAATAATCACTCCTATCATAAGAATTGATTAAGTATTCATATATGAGATGTAATGGTGTGTAATGTATTTTCTTAATAAGTTTCTATAAATTAAAAGATATAAAGTAGTCAGTGGTCTTCTATATACTATTTCTAATATATATGCGGTATCTGTCCTACTATGTTGATACCCCCTAATTTATAGGATCTTATAAAGAATATGATGGTGTGAATGATGTTATGATTTGTTGCTATGTAAGAATTTTTGGGGCTTTCGAAGATTCAATCACTCTAGTTCCCCTATCAACAACTTGTCTACTTACCACTTAGACTTTTGAAAAGTAAGGCTTTTACCATGGACCTAGTTTTTCATGATCTCTGTGTGTGCATGTGATTGTATATTTTGAGATAGAACTCAAGCATTTCCTTCAATGTCAGGCAGGATTCTTTCAGCCCATTGCTAAGATCAGGGATCCTCAGGTGTTCATCTCATCCTTATGTTGGACTTAGTTGGACTATACCACTAGGCAATATTGGGTTACCTAAGCTAGCTCATCCACATTCAAACATTGGTCTACACAAATGCATGAAGCAGTTGTGGTAGACATATCATCATGCGTAAGGATTTCTCCTTCCAGTTTTGTACAATGCTGAGAATTCCAGGGATTCAAGCTTTATTCCCTTATTTTTGGCTTTGGATTTTTGCTCATATGTAGTGATGAAAATCACTGTTTATTTTGATTTGATTTTTTCTTTGAGCGGGGATTTTTTTGTAGTGATGATAATCATTGTTTATTTTGCTCATACGTAGTGATGAAAATCACTATTTATTTTTGATTGATTTTTTTGAGCTTGATTTTTTTTGGATTTTGATTTGTGTATCGGATTTTTGCTTTGAAATCTGGACTGTATGCTTGGCCTTTTGAATATGTACTTTGCTTTGGGATTTTTGCTTATTTTGATTTAAGCAAGGGATTTTGATAGGGTAAAGCTTGTCCTTTTGCCAATTCTCAGCACCTTTAAACCGGTTGCATAGGGGGATAAGCAAGGAAGATCCTTTTCGCCTAAGGTAACCTAGACCACTTTGTAGCTTTCATATTTTCCTTGTACCAGCTAGGATTTTAGTGTTTCAATTAGTGATGGGATCTTGAATATCCAAGGCTTTATCACAACTAGGCCTTACCTTCTACTAATCAAAGTTGTTTTCCTCAAAAGTTGATAAGATTACTAGGTGTGGTTGACTAACCAAAAAGCCTTATTTTATTATGTATAGCAACAAATAATGGTTGTGTTGAAAAACACAATTACACACATATGGATGGAGGTATGGATATGAATGACTTGTGCGACAAACTATGGTATCAATTTTAAGGCTCTCATGACATATACAATTGTAATGTATGTGAAAATGTAATGCAATGATGTGGATGCAAAATGTGAAGTGCAATTGTTTTTGTATTTTTGATTTTACGTTGTTTTTGTATTTTTTGATTAATTTGACCAAAGGGCTTATTATGCCTTTGGGGCTTTTGGTATTGATTCTGACCAAGCGGTTTGAATACCCTTGGGGCTTTTGAATTGATGTTTGACCAAGTGGTATGAATTACCCTTGGAGCCTTTGATTGATGTTTGACCAAGCGGTATGAATTACCCTTGGAGCCTTTGATTGATTGGATTTGACCAAGCGGTTTGAATTACCCTTGGAGCCTTTGAATTGATTTTTGACCAAGCGGTTTGAATTACCCTTGGAGCATTTTGAATTGATTTTGACCAAGTGGTATGAATTACCCTTGGAGCCTTTTGAATTGATGTTTGACCAAGCGGTATGAATTACCCTTGGAGCCTTTGATTTGATTTTGACCAAGCGGTATGAATTACCCTTGGAGCCTTTGATTTGTATTTTTGGAATTTTATGTTTTTATGATTTGTTTGTGTTTTTGACATATTTGAATGTTTTTGTGTTTTATGACATATTTGAATGTTTTTGTGTTTTATGTGTAAAATGCCTTTAAGTGAATGATATTGAGAGGTTCAGGCTCTTCAACACCATCTAATGATATAAGGCGATATGCTCCAGGCCCAACTCTCGTTGAAATCATATATGGACCTATCCAATTTGTTGTGAACTTATCTCGTAGATGCATCGGTAGATTTGAATTTTGCTAGTTTTCTTTGAGCACTAGATCTCCAGCCTTGAATTCCCTTAGGTGGACTTTACTATTGTAAGCTCGCACAAGGTGATCTTGGTAAACATGGAGATGCTCTAAAGCATTGACTCGACGTTCATCAAGAAGCATCAACTGATCAAGGCGACCTTGTTGTGCAACTTCATCATCTATGAAGTCCTTTAATGCTACGCGTAGAGTCAAGATTTCCAACTCTAGAGGCATGATGGCTTCAGTGCCATATACTAGTGAAAATGGTGTTGCCCTAGTGGGCATTTGTATACTAGTCCTGTATGCCCATAGTGCAAGAGGCAAGTACATGTGCCAATCCTTATGATTTTCTTGCATTGTCTTCCTTAAAATGGAGACTATTGTTTTGTTTGAGGCTTATGCTTGCCCATTTTCTTGTGGATAATAAGGCATTGAAAAACTATGCTGAATATGGTATTTGTTCATTAAAGCACACACATTTTTGTTCTTGAAAGATGGCCCATTATATGATATTATCTTAGAAGGGACCCCAAAATGACTTATGATATTGTGGAGTATAAACTCCACAATCCTTGGTCCAATTGTTGATGTTAAGGGGATCGCTTCTACCCATTTAGTGAAGTATTCTGTGGCTGTTATGATGAATGTGTGTTGACCTGAGGATGAGGGTGAGAGTTTTGCAATCAAGTCTAGTCTCCATTGCGAGAATTGCCATGATGTATGGATGGGCTGCAAAGTTTGCGATGGTAAGTGCATTAGGTTTGCATGATGCTAGCACTTACTACATTTCTTAACATACTCACAACAGTCCTTTTACATGGTGGGCCAATAGTAACCCATTCTCAAGATGCGCTTAACAATGGCCATGCCACTGAAATTGCCTCCACATGTTCCATCGTGAGCTTACGAAACTACCCAAGATGTTTCTTGGGGCTCAAGACAACGGAGCAATACTCCATCATATCCTCATTTGTAGAGGATTTATCCTAGAAAAATGTATCTTGTTGCTCTCTGCTTGAACGTTCACCTTTCAATATGTGACAAACCTTGAGGTATTATTCCAAGCTTCAGGAAGTCCTACAGTTGGGAAAGACAATCCTGATAGGCCACAAATTCTATAGAATAGATAGCTTGCTCTTCCTATATTTTTGAGGTAGTGAACATGGATTTAGGAACAACTCTATGGTATATGGTTGCACCACACTCTACAGGTCCTTGGGAGATCAAATACCCCAAGGTGTTGTTTGCAAGAAATATCTGGCTACGAAGGACCAATCTTGATTTGGTTCGATGTTGATCATGTTGATTGATTATTGATTTTCAAAAGCCTAACGACATATTGCTGAGTGCAAAAGCACTTTTATATGAACGGTTGTAAATTTAGCATACAGATTCTAAGGGATTAAGTATCCCAAAGAGGCCATGGTGTCTGCAAATTTATTTGACGTACAAGGGATTGTCTCGATGTCGATAATGGCTGAGGCCAAAGACCGATGTCATAATTTCATGACTTGTTTGAGTTTCAGGAAAAGCAATTTTTAGCAAGAAAGGAAAAGTGTAGCGATTTCATGATAGGTTGAACAAGAAAGAAAAAGTGTCGTGATATCACGACATGTTGAGCAAGAAGGAAAAAGGGTCGCGATATCATGACATGTTGAGCAAGAAAGGAAGAGTGTCATGATTTCGCGACAAGTAGAGCAAGAAAGAAAAAGTGTCACGATGTCGCGACATGCTAGAAAGAGTGTCGCGATATCATGACATGTTGAGCAAGAAGGAAAAAGTGTCACGATATCACGACATGTCGCATTGTCGCGATCAAAAGAGAAGAGAAAAAGCAATAGGGAAAAAGTGTCATGATATCGTGACATGATGAGCAAGAATGAAAGAGTGTTGCGATATTGATCCATATTAACCAAGAAGGAAAAATGTCACTTTTTGGTGATATGGTGAGCATGAAGGAAGAAGTTTCGTGATATCATGACATGTCGCATTTTCGTGACCAAAAAAGAAGAGAAAGAGCAAGTGGGAAAAAGTGTCTCGATATCATGACATGTCATTTTTGCGACTAAAGAGAGAGAAGAGCAAGAAGGAAAAGTGTTGCGATATCACGACATGTCACATTGTCATGTCAGAGGAAAAGCAAGAGGAAAAGTGTCGCGATATCGCGACATGATGAGCAGAATGAAGAGTGTCACGATATCGCGACATGTTGAGCAAGAGGAAAATG
Organism: Wollemia nobilis; assembly: GCA_028583015.1. Taxonomy (NCBI): domain Eukaryota; kingdom Viridiplantae; phylum Streptophyta; class Pinopsida; order Araucariales; family Araucariaceae; genus Wollemia; species Wollemia nobilis. The sequence continues at coordinate 6,540,731 of JAQPPZ010002502.1, forward strand.
TGTCGCTTTTTGGCAATATGTTGAGCATGGGAGAGTGTCTGATATCGCGACATGTTGCATTTTGTGACCAAAGAGGAAGAGCAAGTGGGAAAAAGTGTCGCGATATCGGGACATGTCGTTTTTTCATGACTAAAAGAGAAGAGAAAGAGAAAAAGTGTCACGATTTCACGACATGTCGTATTTTCATGACCAAAAAGAGACTAGGCAGAGGAAAAGTTGCACGATATCATGACACGTCGCATTATTGCGACTAAAAAAGAAGTGAAAGAGGAGGAAGGAAAAAGTGTCATGATGTCGCGACATGTTGAGCATGAAATAAAGAGTGTCGCAATATCGCGACATGGAAAAGTGTCACGATATCATGACATGTCGCATTTTGTGACCAAAAGAAAAGAGAAAGAGCAAGAATAAAAGTGTCACAATATCGCGACATGTTTGAAAGAGTGTCACGATATCGCGCATGGTGAGCAAGAAGGAATTAGTGTCGCTTTTTGATGATGTGTTGAGCATGAATGAAAAAGTGTCACGATTTTGTGACATGTCGGATTTTTGCGTCCAAAATAGAAGAGAAAGAGCAGGAAGGAAAAAGTGTGGCGATATCGCGACATGTCAGTTTATCGCAACCAAAAGAGAAGAGAAAGATCAAGATGGAAAAAGTGTCACGATTTCGCAACATGTCATCCTTTTACGACCAAAAGAGAAGAGAAAGAGCAAGAAGAAAAAGTGCCATGATATTGCTACATGTCGCATTCTCACGACCAAAAGAGAAGAGAAAGAGGAGGAAAGAAAAAGTGTCGTGATTTCGTGACATGTTCAGAATGAAAGAAAGGGTGTAGCGATATTGCGACATGTCACTTTTTCATGACCAAAAGTGAAGAAAAAGTGTTGCAATATCACATGTCATATTTTCATGACCAAAAGAGAAGAGAAAGAGCGGGAAGGAAAAGTGTCATGATTTCGTGACATGTCGCTTTTTCATGACCAAAAGAGAAAAGAAAGAGGAGGAAGGACAAGTGTCATGATATCGTGATATGTCACAGTTTCATGACCAAAAGAGAAGAGAAAGAGGAGGAAAGAAAAAGTGTTGCAATTTCACGACATGTTCAGAATGAAAGAAAGGGTGTAGTGATATCATGACATGTCGCTTTTTTGCGACCAAATGTGAAGAGAATAAGCAAGAGGGAAAAAGTTCGCGATATTGAAATGTCATATTTCATATCAAAAGAAAGAGAAAGAGAGGGAAGGAAAATGTCATTCAACAGTCACTTTTCATGCCAAAAGAGAAAAGAAAGAGGAGGAAGGACAAGTGTCGTGATATCGTGACATGTCGCAGTGTCACGATCAAAAGAGAAGAGAAAGTGTTAGGAGGCAAAATGTTGATTGCGTGTTCTAAGTGTGTGTCAATTTGTAAGGATGTTGCTCTTTGTTGGGGTGGCCGTAGGGGGCTAAGGAAGAGTCCCTATTAGTCTTGTTTCGTTTCAATTGTGCTGATTTGTAATAGGTTTTGGGTTAACCTGTAAAACCCGGTTGTAATGATTTTGTACCTTAATTACCAAAAAAAAAACTTTCGATTTGCAAAGACCACTGCTAAACACAAATTTTTGACATACGCATATCCTAGCTCATAACTCACCAAGGTGCAACTAATGTAATATATGGCTTGCTCTTTATCTTGTGCATTATTTTGGGCTAACATGGTGCCCAATGCAAAATCAGTAGCCGATATATATAGTAAAAATGGTATGTCTAGCCTTGGTGGAGTCAATACTAGCAGTGTTGCCAGATAAGTTTTTATCTCTGCAAAGGCTTGATGGCATTCTTTATCCCAATGAAAGGGGACTTCCTTGCATAGAAACCTGTTCATAGGTCTGCATTTTTTTGAGAATTGCACGATGAATATTTTGATGGATGCTATCTTACCTTGTAGGCTCCTCAACTCCATAATGTTGGTAGGGGCAATCATTTCCAGTATAGCCTTTACCTTCATAGGATCTACTTTGATGCCTCTCTTAGATACAATGAATCCCAAAATCTTGCCAGAAGTTATGCCAAATACACACTTCTTAGGATTCAATCGAACATTATGTTCTATGAGGCGATCGAAGACTTGTCTAAGGACTTCGACATGCTCTTGTTGCAACAGGGACTTGGCTAGTAAGTCATCCATGTAATATTCCAAGATCTTATGCATATAGTCATGGAATATGTATGTCATGGCCCACTAATATGTGGCACCAGTATTTTTGAGACCAAATGGCATCACTTTGTAATAGAATGTTCCCCATGGAGTAATGAAAGCAATTTTATGTTGATCTTCAGGCTTAATCTAGATTTGGTTGTATCCAAAAAAACCATCCATTAGGGAGAGCATTTCATGACCTGTGGTTGCATCTACAAGAGCATCTATGTTTGGAAATGAGAATGAATCCTTTGGTGTTGCCCTATTTAAATCCTTGAAATCCATGCAGATACAGACTCTTTTGTTAGGTTTCCCTACGGGTACCATGTTTGACACCCACTCAGGGTAGTCGATAGGAACTATGAATACTGCATCCAGTAGTTTTTGCAATTCGTTCTTCACCATCAAAGCGATGGTTGGATGCATTTTCCTCAGTTTTTTCTTGACTGGCTTCTTCATGGGATCCAATGAAAGGTTGTGAATGACTAACTTTGGATCTATCCCTGGCATGTCTTTGTAAGTCCAAGAAAAAATATTTGGCCTCTCCTTGAGGAGAGGAATTAGGATGGCTTGTTCCTCTGGAGATAGACTTTCTCTAAAATTGACTCTCCTTGGTTGGGTAGGATCATCGTTGATGTCCACCTCGAAAGTCACTTCTATAGCCATATGTGACCCATCCTCTAGCTGATGAGGCATGGGTATCAAATGAATGTCATCGACAGGATTTACAGGACCTAGTGACTCAGGTTCCAAACCAACATGGAAGACGTCATACATACAACCTGATGCAAAATGGAATGGTTGTAACATCTCTTCATTGGTGAAGAGGTCTTCTAGCTTTATGGGTGAATTAGCATGATCCCAATCAATAGCCTCTACATCAAGATGCAATGATTTGGTAGGATCTACTGGATTATGAAGTGGAGTGGTCAAATCAATGGAGATCATGTTGATGGATGGGATGAAATCTCCAGGACCACATGGGTGCGATCTTGTCTCAAGGGTTTCCCTTCCATACTCACGATGAGGTTCTGGAGGAATGGGAATTTTTGGATCTGGCCCATGAGCAGGGTGGACAATAGGATCATTGGGCTCTAACTACTCTTTGAATGTAGGTGGAGGGGGGTTGACCATCCGATGAATGGCAGCTAGGTCAATAGGTCTCCCCAAAAATCGGAGATGAGGGTCTATGGCACGAAGTGCCACCTCTCTCTCTACTAGCTCATTGACTTTCCACAAGTGGTGAGGTCCAAGATAAGCCATCTCGGTCTCATCCTCAAAGTCATCATCACTTATCTAGAAACCGTTAGCATTGGTATGCAGCCCTAATACAAGGGGCTCATGTCTTGGCCCCAAGTAGGCCATCTCTGTTTCATCTTCATATTCTTCGTCACTTATGAAGAATCCATTTGCATTTGTCTCTTGCCCCAAAGTTAGGGGTTGATGGCTTAGGCCTAAGTAAGCTCTTTCTGTTGAGTCTTCTGATTCATAGTCACTTTCATCTGATGTATATCCACTCTCATCGTGGATGGACCATGTGAATATTTGCAAATAGCGAGGCCCCTGATAGGCTAAGCCAAGTTGTGCCTCATCATCACTTGCCTCATATCCATTCTCCTCATCCCACGAGTTGTACCCTATTGGGGTGGAATCAATTGAGGTGTTTGGATGATAAGTTTTTGGAGGCGGTATGTTTACCGTGGCCACTTGTTTGTTGCTCAAATTTGCTATTCTTAAGGGGTGATAAGGAATGAAATCAATGTCTTCTCCCAACCCTATGCTTAATCTTTCCAATGTTGCTACAAGAGAGTCATCTTGACCTTCGCTATAATAACCTAAGCCAAATCTATCAGAGGGAAGCTGATATAGTGGCTCGTAGGGCCACCTACATCCCTGCTCATATATGCCAAGGCCATAGCCATGCCAATGGCAATGCTCAAAGTAGCTTAGAGAAAACTCAGGATTAGAGAGGTAATGAACATTGACTATGAATAATTCGTCACCATCCTCTTCTATATCTGAAGACTTATGAGCGTAGTCCAGGCCGACATAGACAAAATTGGTTTGGTTGGGAGGGATTCCAAGTGGAACCACTATTCCTACTGGTGGCCTCAAGTCTTTAGGCCTCCCTATGTCTTGTGCAGACTCAATGATAGGTGTAAAGGTAATGTTCTGCACAAGGTACTCTCCTATGCCTGTACTTGCCAAGTGTATTGATGCATGCGACGTGGATGACCCCACGGATGATACTGGCGAAGTAGGGTGATAATCACTATCTTCATCTTGATCTTGAGGATCTTCCTCTTCCATAGGACTTGGTATTTCAGCAATGGCTATAGTTGGCACTTCTTTGGGTCTTTCTTCCTGAACTAAGGGTGCCTTTAGCTTTTGATTGTCTTTTGGTTTTGATGTTGATGGTACTGTAGAAGCATTGACTATCTTGATTCCATTAGGAGGTGTTGATGTGCATGGGTCTTTTCTTACCCCTTTGTCTTTGTTATCCCCTTGTGTGGTTGGGGATGAAGGTGCCACATATAGGTGAGTAGAAGGGATCATGAATTCTCCTAGAATGTCCACCTGATTGACGTATTTAAAAGGCTCTTCATCGGCCAGAACCACATAGACTTTGTTTTCGTGCACATACTTGACACACTGGTGCAAGATCGAAGGCACACACTTCATGGCCCTTATCCAAGGATGCCCTAAGAGGATGTTATATTGCATAGCTCCTTCCAAGACATGACACATCATGGGGATGGTCTTGTGCCCCACCTTGATGGGTAGGACTATCATTCCCATAGTATTGCATAAAGCATCATTAAAAGCTCTCAATGTGTAAGCTCCTGGAATGATATTGGTCTTGGGTATCTTGAGGTGCTCTATTGCAGTTGTTGTAATGATGTTAATCGATGAACCTGTATCAACCAAAAACCTCTTGAAAGGTAAGTCATTGATGGATGCTACAATGTTTAGCAGAGGGTCTAGTAAGGCAGCAGAAATTGTCTTAATCTCATGATCATAGAATCAGATTACAGGTTCTTGGCATTCTTGCACTTGTCCCACAAAGTGAGTGAATGCATTCGCATCTTGTGGTTGAAGCTCAATTGTTCTTAAAATCTCCATTAGAGTCTCCCTATGCTTTGGAGACTATTGTATGAGCTCATAGATGGATAACTTAGCTGGAGTCATCTATAGGTTTTGCTCCAATCTACTTCGAATAGTTACCACAGGTCACGTTGGTGGACCTAGAAGGTTGTCTTGCCTTTGCCTAGGGGCAGCTAGGATGTTCATGGGAGCTGCAGGTGGTTGTGGTTGACCATACCGCCTAGTCCTTGTTGCTATGTTAACAATCTCAACCATCCCCATGCATCCATGGGTAGGTATGTCAGCTCAAACCTGATTGACTTGGGCCCCTTGCTCTCGAGGGGCCTCATGATTGGGCAATGGGTTTCTGTATATGCCCATGTCTCTATTATCAGGAGCCAGTGGATTGTCAACTTTGAGTTCTCCTACCTCAATCATGTTTTGCACTTGGTGCTTAAACCCGATGCAAGCCTCAATGTCATGCCCCGGTATCCTATGATAAGGACAAAATTGATCTTCCCTATATCATTTTGGCTTAGGATGGTTGGGATCTATAAGAGGTATATCAAGAAATCTGATCCTCCTGGCCTCGCTCAATTGATTAAATATTGATTGCATTGATTATGTCAGAGGCATGAAATAACGAGGCGACTTGCATTCTTAGTTTCTTCCCTGATTGTTCTTTTGGTCGTAGTTGGCTGGTGGGGGATGTGCTTGATAGTTCTATGGTTGTTGTGCACCCCCATCCTTGGGTGTAGCTAATATGACTTGATTGACTGGAGCAAGGTTGCCCTGCTTCTGCTTATACTTGTCATTCTTACCATTCTTGTTCCACTCCTTTTTGTTTCGGAGCTTAATGGTTCCCTCATCTACTTTTATCTCTTCGATGAGCTTGGCCTGTGCTAGAGCTTCTTCAAATGAAGGATACTATTGGATTTGTAGCAAGAGGGAGATATGTTTAGAACAAATTTTGGTGAACATGCGAATGATCTCTTCTATGGGAATGAAGAATGATAATTTTACCATGACTTTTCTCCATCTATTCCCATAATCCATTACTGGCTCATCATCATATTGTTTCAAGTTGGCCAGGTCTGAAAGGTTCACCTTCTTCTTAGCACCAAAGGAGAAACACTTTAAGAATGCGTTTACTAGTTGTTCAAAGTTGGTTATGCTATGCTTAGGTAGTTGGTTGAACCATTGAGTGGCAACACCTAAAAATGTCATTATGAATGTTCTTAGCATAAGAGCGTCATTGTCTTCAAGATGAAAACAAGCATTGATAAAATTGGTGACATGCTCTTGTGCATCCTCTTCACCTTTAAACTTTTCTAACCTAGGCATCTCAAAGTGCTTAGGATATGGAGGGCTAGGGATTGATGGGCACAATGGTTGATTGTGTATCTTGCTCAATGTTGGTGAGTTCCCAACTGCCTCTTGTTTCTCAAAGGTTTTCATCTTTTTAGCAAGCTCTTGAAATACCTTTGATGCATGGATTTCCTCCTCTTGTAAGCCTATTCGCATTGGCAATGGAGGTAACTCTCTATCCATTTGATTTGTTCCATTTTCCTCTCTCCTAGGAGGGGACCCAGGATTATGATCCTGGTTTGCTATGTTTGCCCTTCCCCCATTAGTTGGATTTCATTCATGATTTGGTGGGGGGTTTCATTGTGGGCTATCTTGTCTAGTGCGCCTCTCCTTAGGTGAGTCAGCATGTCTTGTTCTTTGTTGGTCACCACCATTTGCCTATAAATTATTAAGAGCTAGCCACTCAGCTTGCTCTCTTAAGCATTGCTCATGTTGGCGCAAGAGTCTTTCTCTTTGTTTCTCTTGTTCAAGAGCTTCTACTAGCTCTCACTCCTTATGTAATGCATTTTCTAACTACCTCATTCGGTCAGTTTGTGCTGTCATAGAAGACTCATGTTTATCTGACTCTGTTCTTGTTGTCTTGACTCATAGATTCCTCGAGGGGGTTTCTGTTGTATCTGTACTCTTGCTAGTTAATGTGACTTGTTCAGTGTACTATTGAGTATCCCTATGATCAGACTCCATGCGTCTTCTATGGGGTCACTCTGAGGTACCCCCATACTGGGAGGTATGTTTAGAAGTCATAGTTCATGAGCTTCCAGATGCAGAGTTCTCAGTAGCTACAGTTCTTTGAGTTGGTTGAGTAGGAAATCGATCCAACCCATCTAGCTATCTTGTTTTCCATGGCTGGTCCCATGGGGTGCCATTTACTCCTATGAGGTCATAGTCTACGGGAATATTTCCTTTTGTGTGAAGGGTTTCTTCTATATGATTCCCATGACTAGATGTAGCTCTAGTTTCCTACCCTTCAGTGGGTAGACCTATTTCATATGTTTCTTGTGAGTCTTGAGGTGTTGCAATTCTTGTTTGCCTTCTTGATGAAGAGGGCTTGGTGGTAACATGTTTCCTCCATGTGGATGGAGATGTAGCAGTCTCGTCATCCCCATGTGAAGAATGGGTTTTAGAACCTTCTTTATGTCCATGTGAGGAGGAAGCCCTTGAAGCTTCCTCACATCTTTGAGATGTTTCTATGTGTTTAGAGGAGGCCCTTGAGGTCTCCTCATGTCTCCTTGATGAGGATGGCTGTGAAGCCTCTTTTTGTTTATGTGACTTTGTTCCATGATGTGGTTCCTTACTTGGGGTTTCTCGAGGAGATCCCCCAAGGGTTGAGTTATCACCCCTTAGGCTCATGGAGCTACGTCTCACGGTCTTACGGGTAGGTCATTCAATGTTACTACGACTCCGCCTATGGGCATGAATTGCTTTTGTCTCTCCCTCGGTATCATACCGAGGGTGCTTACTTCTTGTTTTGACCATGTTGTTTTATGACTTGATATTTTGAGTTGCAAATTAGGAATGACCACACAATACCAAACAAATGTTTATCTTGATTACCAATTTGAGTGTGCCCTAGACTGTTTGATGTGTTTTGATGTGTTGCTCTTTCAATTTCTTTGCTCTTGTTCTTGGATTAAGAATGAGAAGACTCATCCATAGTGACAATCAAGTACACTCATGCCAAACATGATTTTCTCAAAAGAAGCTAGGGTACACCACTGAAGACCCAATGGAGGGTTCGCCTAGCTCTTCCACTCTGAACCAATGATTGTTCCAATAGTGGGAGACAGTTTGAACACAAGTAACTTAGTGTCACTATAAGTAAGTTTCTCAATCCATTTCTAGGAAGCTCTAGGGGGTAAACCAGTGGAAGGAGATGAATTCCAACGTCACTGGACTGAATTGAAGGTTGGTGATGAAATCCAACTCTCCAATGTTTTAAATGAGACGTGCGTGTGTGGTGTTCATTTTAAGCTTGCGTATCATAAAGTGCATCATATAGCAACAATGAATCTTTCCTATATGCCTAAGTGCAAAAATACATTTCAATATTCAGAAAGATGCATGAACTACTATGATTTGTATGAGCACACTTTATCTCATGCAACTATGGCCTCTAGCAGGGCCTCAAAGCAAGCAAACAACATACAATGTCTAGCACGTTGGATTCTAGGGCAAAATTTTTAGGCATAAGCCATTGTTCCTAGCAATGCCTAGTGGAAAATTTAAAAGGAGATCTAAGATATGTGCAACGCTTAATTATTTCTTCTTTTATTCCTTCAATTTCCAAACATAAATGTGCTTTAAGTTCTCTATTTTAAACACACATAAGTAGACATAAAGCTGTAAAATATCAGAGAAGCTATACCAACCTTTGATCCAGCTCAGAGAGTCTATGTTTTGACCTCTGATGCACTCCAGTCCTGGCCGTTGTTGACCAGAGCGGCTGATTCTTGGCCGTTGTAGCTCAGAGCGGCTAAGCTCTATTGGTCGTTGTAGCTCAGAGCGGCTAGTTTTTGGCCACTGTAGCTCAGAGTGGCTAGACCTACACACAAAATTAAGTTAGTATTCCGGCAAAAAATGAAAAATTAGTGGTGGTCCCACCGTGATCGCCATCTGTAGCGACCCCGAGAACGCACGCATCGGTCCCTTTTCTAAACCCTACTTGCAATGCTATTTAAAATACCAAAGATAAAATGGAAAGATAGGAGGAAAAAGCATATAACATGAAATAACAAAAGATGGATCTCTTTATTGATATTGAAGCTCGGTTACATGTCGGTCCCTCTTAGGGATACCCATTTTGATACTATAAATTACAAATAGGCAAGGAGTGCCCCTTCCACGAAGAGGTGGTGCACTTATAAAAGCTTCTCGGTTCCGCACACGAAAATGTATGAGGGCTTACAGATGCCTCCTTCTCCAGGTCTATTTCCTAGAGGGATCCCTTTTTGCTCTCGTATGTTGCAATCTTCGTCCGATGTACCTGTGGCCCTACAAGCAATGAAACAACAATGCACATTTAGGTGTCCGAGATTGCCTCCCCGGATGAGGTTGTTAGTAATCAAAGAGTGTAATGGAAATATGATAAAACTATGCCATAAGATCATGTAAATCTATGCTAATGACATGAAAACATGAAGAAACAGAATAAAAGAAGCTATGTCTATCTAAGCTAAGCCTACGGGCCACTGTCCAAGACAGTGGCCGCTAAAGTAAACCTTACCCTCTTTGCCCCAAAGCTATGGGTCAAAGACTATAATCTGATGTTGAAATAGTAGGTGTTATGCTCTTCAATTCGTTAGAGCTCCATCATACACGTGATCTCAAAGAGAACTCTCCAAGTCTCGAAAGCTCTCCTCAAAAATATGTCTCTCTCTGATATGATAAAAGATCCCCCTTTGGTGCTCTTAGGCTTGCACCTTTTATAGCGTGAAACCCTAGGTCTATGTCCAAGCCCTAGGAATGAATTTCTCATGCGTAGTGCAAGTTAGCATGAGAATATTTTGTCCATTGTCTATATTCGAAGGCTAGTTAACTGAAATCTAACTGCCCACTTGAGTCTTCTATGCAAATTGGTCATTAGCATGAGAAGCTTTTGTCCTTTGTTTATGCTTGGAGGTCAGTTAACTTAAGTCTAAATGCAAACTCAAACCTCCCATGTGAACTGGTCATGAAAAGGAATGCAAAGTCACTCCCGCTCACCTTTATTGCATGCAGACTACCACTTCCACCCGATATTGGGCCTGTTTGTCGGTAAACTGCTTCTTATGGCTTAGCCGCTATCATCTACAGTGGCTAAGATCTGGCCATTGTCATCTACAGTGGCTAAGTTTGGCCGCTCTAGGCTTGAGTGGCTAGGATCTGGCCGCTCTTGGTTTGAGCGACCAAGCTTGGATGGCTTGAAAAGGCCCCAAATGAGTGGTGAGAACCATTGTTGATGTTTGGAAAGTCCAATATTATGTCTTATGATCTTATGAGTGTGTCTATGTGAGAAGCTCCCCTAAGCATGACATGATTTAGGTGTCTACAGAGAAATCACACATACATTAAAATCAAATCATGACACATATATAAAGTCATGATAAAATGTGTGTATATATATTATGATGAATAATACCCTTAGGCTACAAAAATGGAAAACATCTATAGCACATATCAACCCTACTAATTTCCATGAGTCTCTCCACTCCCCTCTTGATCCAGAATCGCTTGCTCCATCCCATGTACCTATACCATCCCAATCGACACTAGCAATGCTACCACCTACGTTGCCATAGGCCCTATTGCTCTATCTACATCTAGGGCAACTTCCACTACTTGAGACAGTACTGGTACTACTATCCTTGACTCCCTCAGAACTATAGATGGTGCATTGTCAACTCTACTATGACTGCATATGTATCCATGATCGTGATCCTAATCTCTGCTATGACAAGTCATAATATAGAAGTGGGTGCCCATATGAAACTAAGGTAAGCTCACATTGCAACCTCGCTACCCTCTCCTCTTTGATTAACCCCAACACATCATTTTGTGCCTTCCATAAATGATCTACCTCCACCCTCAAAGTAGTCATATCCATTGTGATCTAGTCCTCTACCCTCACTCGCTCCACCTCCTCTAGTACCTGTCACTGCCTCTCTATCTCAGCACACAAATCTTTCACCTCTGTCGCATGAGCAACTTGCTCAACATCGCTATTTACCTCCATCTACTACACCCTATAAACCTCCACCTTCAATATATTCCTTGTAGCCATAGCATATACAACCAAGTGATATAAGCCCTATACAACCTCAACATGACTTGCCTCCTTCGCATCGAGCCACCTGTGCAACTTCGCACACCATATATCCACATATCTCCTCTTTGTGTCACTCACCTACTCAACTACCACTAACCTCTCCTCTAGCTCATAGTGCTCCTATATCCATTTCTCCAAATCCAAGGCCTAATCTACCTCACTCTCACGTAAGCACCCCTCCAGATATCATACCCTCTCTCAATACCAACAACTCCTCCTCAACATCTATAAACTAATGTACATTGAAAGGTATATCACCCATATATCCAACATCATCCTTCTCCATAATCATCGTATATCCCTACAAAAATCCCTTAAAGGCATCACCTACCATACCACATTTCTCCTCGTCCATAGGCAATGTATCATCCATGGGTTGGCCCTCACTGTCAATCTATCACTTTGATGACCTCCCTATAGGAATACCAGACACATCATATCAACACTGCCTCTATTATTTAAGATGTTCCTTTGTCTCATCACCTAATCCTACACCTTCCTCTAGCCTAACTCCTCTTGGTGTCTATCCCCCTAGTGTAGGCAATCCACTTGCTAGCTGCACCCAGTGATCGATCACTCCAATGCTTGGCTCCCAACTCCGAGTGGCCCACCATGCATAATACTCAGGTGTAGTCCCTACATCATCCACATAAGAAATCACCATCGGTGGATTCCTCTCACCACTCCAGGTAGGCACCACAAGTTGCTCCCCTCGATCACCCTACCTCCTATATATCATAACCAGTGCATCTGGTCTCCCTTGCTGCAATCCAAACTGGTGCATGACCTTACTAAAAGGAAAGAACTATGCCTATCATGCATACCACCCTATAACCCATAACCTTTGGTGGATAGCTCCCAACTACTCCCCATCATTCTCCCACATCTCCTTACCCTTCCAAGGCCTCCACTAAATATGCTTAGGTTCCAAAGAGCCAAACTGTATCCTCAAAAATAAATAATCACCCTCATGTGGCCTCTTCATCCTCTTCTCCTCATTTGTACGCCATCTCAAATCATAGGGTACAAGGTCACCCATATTTGCATGCACACCATATGGCAATAGCGTCAACCACTCTACTACTATATGCTCTCATGCCTAAACCTATAGCAATGTGGTCTAACTCAAACCCGTCCATGCTGCTCACACTACATTGTGTAACTCTTTATATATATTTTACAACAGTGCAGGTGCCCATGTGAAAAAAACCTCATAATCCACCATATATCATACTACATCCATAATATTCCAAGATAATTTTACTCCTGAGGTATCTGACATAGCATATGTAGATATCATAAGCATCACAACACATTGGAAATCTGATAAAATATTCTTATACCAATAATACTCATAATCCACCCACTTCCTCATGTCTACATCTCCTCACTTTGCACCAAATTTTCAATGCAACACCTCTTCCTATCTCTCATACACTACTACCCTCACTGGAATGTCTTCTATTGGTAGTTTATATATCCTGTATATGTCCTCTAGAGTAATGGTCATCTCACCTTTAGGAAACTGAAAAGTGTTTCTATCTGGATCCCACATCTCAAAAAATGCAAAAATATATTCTCTTTTGGCATGAACACTCACACAATCCCATAATGACTTCATCCACACCTTCTCTAGCCACTCCACATCCACCTCACCCAAGGCCTCGCCCAGGGCATCCCTTAATGACCGCACACAATACTGTGACTCAATCATCTTCATCTATTCCATCCATAAACATCATAAAATGTTGATCAGTTTCACATACATACATATTAATTTTCATCATTTCATACAAATTATCATGGCATACAACATTCATACAACATACCTCATGCATAAAACAACAAAATCAACCCCTTTTGCTCAATTCACAATTCACCATGTGAACTCTAGCCTAGTTCATAGGTCACCATGTGAACTCAGGCCCAGTTTGCATTCCACCCTGCAAACTCAACTGGTAGGCCATTTTTGGGCACCCATTAGCCCCTTTCCTAATAAATTGGTCTCATCATATACAAAAATAGTGTTTTTGACACACAAAAAATCATGCAAACCCCAAAACACATATCTCAAGGTAAGCAATTTTAACATACACAACAACATCACACAGTAGCAAACCAGTGACATTTTGGGATACCCATTTCACCCTTTCATGGTGAAAGTTCAAAAATATTCCAAAAATAGTGCATATTTTTCACCCAACACATTCACACTCAACCACATACATCTCGTGGCATGCAATTCCAAAACACAACAAAACAATTTGAAACACCAAAAAAATCATCTTTTTGGATACCCATTTTGCCCTTTTACAATGAAAGTTCAAACGGTTTTCCAAAACAATACACCATTCCCCACATTCAACACAGTCAAACCTCACCAACATTCATCCTATGACACACATTCACGTGACTCACAAAAACATAACAAATCAAAATAACAGTCACATTTTTGGACACCCATTTCACCCTTTGATGATAAAAAATCAATCACATTTTAAAAATAGTACAATTTTTAGCATGAAAATCAAGGTCAACTATTACATCAGTCACACAGTCAAATATGCCCATTTATTGGTCAACACAAAAAATAGGTAACATTTCTAGATACCCATTTGGCCATTTTCACACTTTGTGTACGCATTCGTCACATGCAAAAACATATTGACACACAAACTCACATTCCCATATTTTTTAAATATTCACGCATTTCAAAATCAAATCCGGTTGGAGTATTGAATACTTATTGATGGGTTCCTACATTAGCCACTTGTGCTAGTCTGCCCTCTCGCCATATTGGCAATAGCTCAGAATCCCGCAAGCACTTCACTTTACAAACTAGTCATCATTCCTTCCTCCTTGCAACTTCTCACAACACAAATTAAGCTTTACATGCCTCCAAAAAGCTTTATATACCTCAAAATCCTAATTTGTAGGCCACCCTACGAACCACAGTCCAATTCATAGATTACCTTGTGAACTACAATCCAATTCGTAGGTCGCCCTATGAACCAACCCTCAGGATACCATGTCCACATTTTCTTCAATCCTACAACTTCTTCCTTTCCTCCACCGTCTGCCCAAATTTTCCCACCTTTTATCAATAATTTTCTTCTATTAATCGACTCATCACCACATTTCATTCGTATCATTGTTGATTCCTCATTTGAGGGGGTATTCATACACAAATTCGCTTTGCATACAACCAAATAATAAAACATCCAATCATGATTATCACATATGTCTACAATTTTTTTTGTTGAAGATTATCTCAAGATAAACCTCATCCTAAATCAGACATTTGTTAGATCATGAGAGCCATGCACAATATCAAAGATGTCTCACTTTCATTCATGTATATCGATGTCGACCACATATTGAATGTTACACTTAATTTATCCATGCCACTCAACTCAAATGGTTTGATATATGTCATCATGCACTCATTAATCAATCAGAATCAAAAATTTGAATAGGTAGTTGTTCTATTCGTAATTGGACCATCTTGTGTTGGTCGCAAAAGCAAAGCAATCTTAAGTTGCCCTCACAAACAACTTGTACGATATTGCAAATATTGTACTAAATTGGCAAATCATCATGTTTCATCCGTAACATTCATTTGTATTCATCCACCCATGTCTTCTTCATCCTCTCTCTTCTTCCTTTTGGATTTGGATTAATGTTGTATGGTCACGCTTCGAGACGCTACATGCATTTGATTGGATCCTTCTTAGTTCTTCTTATTTTGGATTTATATCAATGTTATATGGTCATACTTCAAGTGGCTACATACCTTTTATTGGATCCTTCTTATTTCTTCCTCTTTTAGATTTATATCAATGTTGTATGGTCACACTTCGAGTGGCTACATACCTTTTATTGGATTCCATTCTTCTCTTCCCCTTCTCTCCACCTCTGTTTGGTTCTCTATCAATGTTGTATGGTCATGCTTCAAGTAGCTACATACCTTTGATTGAATTCCATTCTTCTCTTTCCCTTTCTCATCCAGTTCACAAACACCTCACCACCCTCCTTCATCATATTTTTGCACTAAACTGTGTTTCACACAACATAGTACAAAAAGGGGTAAATGTAGACACCTAAAAGTTGCACATGCTCATTCCTAGATTCTTATAAATCTGCATAGACACTTGTAGGTTTGCATAAGCAGTCATAGGCCATCATAGGTAGTCATAGGCCATCATAGGCAGTCATAGGCCATCATAGGCCATCAGAGACCTTCGTAGACTACCATAGGCTATTGTAGGTTACCATAGGTGACCATAAACCATCATAGGTAGTCATAGGCCATCATAGGCCATCGTAGGTTGCCATAGGCCATCATAAGACATCGTAGTTATCCATAGGCACAAAACCTATAAAACTATGTAAAGTGCACCCAAAAAACATTCTATCCACAAGAGGGCCACTTACTAGCTCCCTAAGGCCACTTAAGCCCTTTCCTATGCCTAATTAGGGCCCCATGGGACCATTTCTTACCAAAAACCCTAATTAGACTAATTAGGATTCTAATTTGTAGTTGAATTTCACTTAAGTTACACTTTATCATTAAAAAGGGTTTAATTAGGATTAATGATCAAATTAGTCCTAAAAATGTCCTCACACATGTGTGCACCCTAAGTTGGTTAGGATACTTCTTAAAAATCCTAACTCAACCCCCATCTAACCTAGGAGTTGGCTAACCCTAGTTAACCCTAATCCTTGCTCACACATGTGCGAGGATGAGATATTTCCTTCAGGGCATTTGAGAGGATGACTAAGCTTACCACCTCCCAAACCCTAACCTAACCATGCTAGGAATTAACTCTAGGATGTGGTATACTTAACTACACTCCCTGAATTTGGTTTTTTTTATAAATAGAGGGTCTTTCCCATAATTTTACCTCTCTCACATTTTTAGTCAACCTGTCCAAACTCTGTCAAAATCACAGCGGAATCACCATCTACGACTTTGCTTCTGAAAAACAACATCAAACAACCTCTAGATCCCATATGGATAGAAAATCTTCATCAGAAGTCAACTACAATCTAGTTCACCCCCTAGCCTATGGACTTGGGATCCAGTTCATAGGCCATCCTACGAACTGGCCATACAATAGGTCTACAACACCACATCAGGTATATATCAACTTTTAATAGTTTCTATAATATTTCTAGCAACTTTCATCATGTTTTTTACATATTTGAGTCGATTTGTCTTCATAACTATGGGGATCGACCAAGGTAGGCCCCCAAACACACTAACACCCTCTTACATGCCTAAAATAGGTACAAAATGACATACACCAGCAGACTGCCAATGGCACATGCACACAGAAGCCCACCTTCACTGAGGAGCTTCAAAAGATACCATCAGATGCTTTAGATTTGTGATGAAAATAGGGAATAAAGATCTCCACTGAAAGAGAGACTTATTTTGTAACCCTACATTCAAAATGAATAAAGTAGCACTGTGAACATTTTCTACATTTATTTTTAGAAATGGTTGTCTTTCAATCGCTTCAATAAGATGAGTGGATGGATTGCTTCTATTAATTTCTAGAAAATATTATGAATTAAAACAAGGTATTAGAGTGGGTATGGAGCTACCTCATTTGGTCACATAGAAGCACAATTTGAAGCCTTTGATTTTTCTTCTAAATATTAGGGGAAATTTTTCTTCCAGGTTAATAAGCATATTTAACACAAAAATCAATGATATCCTTTTATTTATTTTTTATTTAGGTAAATAATATTAAAATGGTGAGTTTTTTGAAACCTCAGCAATACTGAAGCAGACTGAGATACTAAAACTATAGCAAAGTGTTACAAAGCATTACCTACTTCTTTTTGGAATTTTTTTATAAATCTTCCGTTGATATTCAGCCCTTTTTCTTCAGTAATTAGATGAATGGAAAAGGTAAAGACCACTCCCCCAACCTTAATCCTACCCCCTTCCAAGTTGTTGCAACCTTCCTAGATAGATCTTCATCAAACCCATTGCATTCTTCCAGAAAGAAGCTTAAACCTCCATAGATAATTTTCCAAACTTTTTCCTTACCCTTGACTTCTACATAGTTTTTTGGTTCCATCTTCATAAAATCTCCACCCATATTGCTAAAATTCCTCCACAAAATATTAAAATTCCTTTAATATACTACTTCCAAAACTGAGAGTAAATAAACAAGAGAGAGCTTGCTATAGTATAGGATTCCAACCAGATTTTATAAATCTAGTCATACTTGGCATAAATTAATTCCAATTTGGGTTGTTTCAACTTGTATGCATGCAAACATATCTCAAATCTTGTTGTTCTTTATTTTTTCTTGAATTCTACTTTGAGTTCATCTTTGAATTCAGCTTCATCTTATTTAGTATTTGTGTCTTCAAGATTACAAACTTCATGAACTCTCTCATTGTCATAAAATTCTTGTATGAGAACATTTCCTATTTATTCAACTTTTGAATCATTCAATTATTTATTTTCTTGTATAGTAACTTATGAACATTCACTTAAAGCATCATAATAAATTCTTGAGTTAGATAAACTTGGAATGTCAATACTACATGAAGAATGAAATATCATTTCTAGAAATGATTCATCTATTTCCACTTTCTTCTTAAGAGATTCAATCAACTCTTTTTGTTTCAAATTCTCATATTTATGAAGCTTAAGTGAAAGCAATGCCATATACATTATGCTACCTATATCTAGAGGTATCATAATATTATCCTTTCCATCAAGTAATTACCTCAAAAAGTCTTGCAAATAAATAGTATTCAAATGTTTCAAAGCTTTCATCCATGGTTTCACTATAGATTAGTTTTGAAACTATATCTATCTATCCTTCAAAATTTTCAGTGAAAATATTAATTCTAAATTTATCACCTCTAATATTTTTGTAGAAAAATAATTAACACCAAAGCAAATACATGAAAATGAACACTTGCGATAAAAATAATACCTCTTTGTATTAAAATAGGGGAGCCTTAGTATCCCTATTTTACAATGCTTGATGCCCCAATGCTTGGGGATAGATGTTACAATGCTTTTCTTTTTATGGAGTACAAATGTTCAAATGACAATTTCAGGCTCTCCTAGCAAATCAACTGGTGTTCTTCATTATTTCACTACAACTTCAAAGGGGTGAGTGGGCTTCTGAATATCTAGTGAGGGGTGAGGGGATCACTCCAGATTTAAAAACTTTCCAAATTATTGTTTCTTGCACACATAAAAAGGCAAACAGGGGATTTAGTAGCACCTGTATAAATGCAAACATGAACCCTTGAAATAATATTATAGAAAATGGAGAAAACAAAACCACATGCCTTGCTGAAATAAAATTACTGATCGTGTTTGTCATGTTTTTTTATCTCTAAGAAATCATAAATGTGTGTTTAGGACTGGTAAATCATGGATGGGCAATGGGGAAACCATGCAAGGGTAGTTTTTATTGTGTAATTGCAGATGAGCAATTGGGATGAATGGCAAAAGGTTACAAAAGTGGGCTCCGATAATTTAGACCTCTAGTCTCCTTAGGATGCATGTGAACTCCTGGTGCTATTTCAGTAGCCTAATGGTATATGTGTTTAGCCTCCTTTGGTTGATGGGGTAAAGGTGACTTTATAGGCTCCTTACAATTTTGGAGGAAAATGGGAGGTGATAAGCTAGGATTACCAAGTGGTAATCCAAGGCTACCAAATGGAGGGGCAGTTAGAGTGAGTCACCTAGGGTATCTCACTTAACTGGGGTGATGTGACTGCAAGTGGAATGAGGTGTAAGGGTTGTCCCATGTGAAGGGACAAAGGGGACATGGGTGTGTGAGATGTGGTAAGGGATGTTGGTGAGGTGGCTAGGACACATGTCTAGTGGGTAGATAGGGTATCCTAGGTTGATTTTCCAGATTTAATAAATCTAGAAAATAGATTAATGTGTAGGATTTTATATGCCTAATTTCATACTTAGGCATATAACTTTATTATGTAGGATTTGTGATGTGGGGTGAAAATAAGGTTTGTGGATGCTTAGGTTTTGGTATCTATAGATGCCCCTTTTTTTACCGTGTTATGTGAAATACAATGCGATGCAAAAACCAATGACACATATGAAGAACATAAGCTTATACTAAGAGGGGGGTGAACAATATAAGATAACTTTTTACTTTTCTTTCCCAAATAGTAATATCTAATATTATCAATGGCAATATCAATAGTAGTAACCAAATATATGCATAAATCATCACACATAATAGAGACACCAATTAAATGTTGTTCACCCAATTTGGGCTACTCAACGAAGAAAATCATTCAATAAAATTTTCTCAAAAAATATCTTGGGAATCCTTTCCCTATTACAATATTTATGGAACTTTGTCCAAAGGAGAGACCAATCCACTAATCAAGTTCATGGGCACCAACCCATAGGAGACACCAATCCCATCAGCTGGTTTGTGGATCTATATCCATAGGAGAACTCTTCCTCTACTTTGGCTGGTGGTCATCTAGAAGACTACTACCTCCACTACACTGGGTTGTGGATCTCTCTCAACTGAAGAATCCTATCCTCACTTAAAAGACCTCTATCCTCAATACCCTAGCTAATAGATCTCTATCCACTGGAGACTATTGTCCTCTACTCTATCACCTCCAAAGCTTGATCTCAGCTATGTATCAAATCTACACTTAACATAGTCCTTCTGTCTAGCAAAAATCTGCTCAATATTCATCTCAAATCTACACTAAACATAGTCCTTTGTTCTAGCACAAATCTGCTCAATATTTATCTCAAATCTGCACTAAACATAGTCCTTCGGTCTAGTACAATTCTTCTCAATATTTTTCCTTGGTTTGACATAAACCTTTCCTCAAATCTACACCAAACTCTATCCTAAAATCTATCCTCAAGCCTTAACATAAAGCTTGTCTCAATAAAAAATTCACTCTACTAGATCTACCCCAAATCTTAACTCAAGGTTTGAAAAAATCAATAAATCAACTCTACTCACAAGTCTTCTCAAAGACTTACCTCAAATATGCTCTACAAGTCCTCACTAGAACTTGTCCAATCTGCTCAACAAATCTTCACCAAGACTTATCTCAAATTTGCGCTACAAGTTCTGATTAGAACTTGTCCAATATTCTCAACAAGTCTTCACCAAGATTTATCTTAAACCTGCATTGTAAGCTTCCACAAAAGCTCACTCAAGTCAACTCACTCTATTACAAAAAACCTCTTCAAGCTTCACACATAATCTTATTTTAATCTCATAGAAACATATAGAGAATGGTTAGAGACTCAATATGCTTCACACTCACAACAATACTCAATACATTTCAATATCTCTTGTTTTACCACATAAACATACAGAGAATGGTTAGAGAATCAATATGTTTCACTCTCACACAACACTTACTTCCAAAATCTCTTCAAATCAATTAAGAATAAAGAATAATTTTGTTTTACAAAACTTGAACTATCACTCCAAAAATTCCAATCAAAGAAGCCCAATCAACTCCACTCACCCAATCACTCAATGAAAGCTTAGTCAACAATGCTTATCAAACAAACTTCATATAACAATGATACTCATGATCTTTCACAAACCCTAGTTCAAGATAGTTTTCAATTTCACCTAACAATGATACTCATGATATTTCACAAACCCTAGTACAATATAGTTCTCAACTTCACATAACAATGATACTCAATATTTTCAACAATGCTTATCAAACAAAGTTTTTAGTATCAACTTTCATTCCAGACAACCCACATCAATCAAAATTGGATTTCTCAAAACCAAACTCAACAAAGCTTATAAAACAATCCCTTTCACTCCAACTTAGCATTCACAACATCCAAAAAATTCACTCACAAGGAATATATGTCCATACCTTTGATTTGAAGAAGATTTGATTCTCAAAACCTATCTCAATAACACTCACTCTTTTTTCCAATCTCAAAGGTTAGATAGCAAAAAATTATCCTTAATATTTTCTTTCAACAATATTTCACTAAGTCAAAATATCAAAAAGGCACTATGCCTTATTTCTCCTTTCAAATCAATTTTTTATAACATAATTTTATTTCAACAAAACATCTAACACCCTTGGCATAACTTATTACTCCTTTTATCCACTAAAAATCAAACACCTAAATTAAAACTTTGCATAACATTTTATCTCCTTTTATAACTGTAGCACCTTAAAAATGACTCACATTAATAAAACCTAAGTTAAGAAACATTTAAAAAATAAAATTTAACTACCCTCAAACCTCAGCCTCATTTTTTATGCCCGTTACAAGTTTTTTTTAGCCCTCTTGCAGAATCGATAGATTTTGTGCAAAATTCGTAGATTTTGTGCAAAATTCGTAGATTTTGCACAAAATCGGGTCACCCAATTTTGTCCAAAACCAAAAAATGCCTGCCTTACCTAGGAAAAATAATGTGGTTATAACTTTTTTGTCTCTACCTGGACAACTACACGATGATTACGAGATTGGCTTGATCGATTTCATCTAGAATAGAGGAGGTTGTAACCCCCCTTCAATTTTAGCCCAACCCCTCAGCTGAATTCTTCCTTTTTTAATCTAGGCTCCTCGCCTCGGATTCCTCCTGGAACCTTCGCATAATCTCATCCATTATTTTTTCTATTTTGTCATGTTTTTGTAGGTTCAAGTTGTGCATCGGTCAGATTTGGGAAATATCGTTATGCCTGATTGCGATATCGTTCTGCCCAATTTCAAGATCGTTCTGCCCGATTTTGACAAAACTGCCTGATTTTATTTGCATCACACATCTACGCTATTCAGCTTACTTAGGGGAATCTAGACCTCAGTGTTTGCATTCTCTATCCTCTGTTATTCTATTTAAAATCATATTTATTATCTGTTAGCTCATTTTAAATCCATTTTCATTGATATATTAGCTTTTATATTCATATTTCATCGCTTTTTTTATGAATGATCATGTATTTAGCATAGATATGCATTCAATCATTAAATAATCATCCTTTTATGTCCATTATTGATCACAATTCATTTCAATAGATGCATACTATTCTGTAAATATGTTGTTTTCTATATCAAAGTTGTCAAACTACAACTTTTTGCCCTAATAGGGTAGATTTTTGCATAATCGGACCACCCGATTAGTATAATCGGATCACTTGATCTTGATGGATTTTGACCGATTTTACCTACAACAAAGAATCAAAAACTACATCAGACTTTCGAATACATTTCAGAGTTAAAATTTCTTTTAAGCATTGCATAGTTTATCTAAATTTACTTTTCTATGTCTTCATAAGAATTAAAATTGCATATAGGTTAATATAGTTGCATATTGGCCAAACTAGATGTATGCGAGATTTGATTAAAAGAACACATAAAAAAAATCCCAAACCAAGGCATGGAAACTACCACAAAAGTTTTCCTAGTGAACACCCAATTCGTAAAAAAATTAGCAAAGAAGACATGATCTCAAATGTCTCTCCTCGAGGTGTAGACCTACTATTATCCCATTCCCCTTCGAGGCACGAATCCATTAGCCTGGAGGAAAGGAGTGTGAGAATTTTAGAGCTACATTCTTTGGTGAACCCAATGTGAAAACATTAGGCATATTTCTGATTTATTAAAAAAAACATCAAAATTACAAAATATAGAACAAAACAAAAATTCAAGATCATTAGTTTAAGTCACATAATCTTGCATTTCATAGATGGTAGATTACAACATAAGAAGAAATGTCTGAATTGATGTAAGTACAATATTATCAACCCAAGAATTTTCTTCATTAGGTAGTGTGCCATACCCTGAGATTTGGAGAAGATTATAAATTATAATGATTAAAGAACCTCAACTTAAGAAAATCATAAGGTTTGACTTGTCTAGAATCCTGGATCCCGATAGTGCACCTTTTTACTTTGACCTTCAAAGAGCATGTGATAGGCGGCTATTGGATAAGAGAGCTACCATTTACCTAAGTCTTTGCTCCTTTGAAGATTATATTTAGAATATAATAATGGTACATAAGTTTTTATCACATGTGGAAAATCAAGAAGTTGTCTTAGATGATAAGAGAAGATTTAATAAAGTTCCTAGGGTTGTGCTTTATCAAGAATATTGCCATGAATTGTACTTTTGCATGTCAAACTGTGAATTTGATTGTATCACTATAGCTCATTTCATAAAATTCTTAAAAATCAACTTTCAGTTTGAAGAATACTATATGACCCCTGAGGAATTGGAACCTGTTAATGATATCTATAGGCTTTTCCAATAAAATTAAAGTATAATATCTATAATATTATAATTTTTATTTTGTTTGTTGTATTTTTTGCAATCCAAAAAACTACAAAAACCCAAAAACATAATATAATATATTAGTTAGGTATATATATAACATATATACCCCAAGCATTAAGCATATATATATATATATATATATATATATATATATATATATATATATATATATCTACAAGATAAAATATTTTTAAGAGAAATGCCTAAATTAAGAAGTGGAAAACAAGTAGAACATGAACATATAGGAGAACAAGATCAAGGAAATCCTGAAGATGAAGTTCAAATTGAATATTATGTATCATCAGAATCAGATGAGGAAAACCATGATAAAGAAGAAGAGGTTTTCTATCATAAGCCGCAAGTAGATGAAGAAGGCAATATTAAATTTACCTCCACACAACATTTCATTGAGTTTCTAAAAGACAATATAGATGTCATTAACCATGTGATATAGATAGAAGCTTAACTCCCTATGGGATATTATTCAATAGAGGCTTCCATATAGGCTGCTCTGCGATTGAATGGAAATCCATTAACATACATAAACAAAAATCAAGATGGTACATATCAAAATGTAAGAAAAAAATTGAATCAGAATATAGCACAACCATCACCGGTAATAAATTCAAACTCCAAATAAAAAAAACCATCTTCTTCCTCACAAAATTTAGCATACAAAATTAAGAAGATTCACCATCTTAGTCAGAATCAGCAAAAGGTTCAACAAAACAAAATTCCCTATCAGCTTCATAATACTCCTAGTAACACTCTACATAATAGTGTTTCAGTTGGGAATCATTATGCAACAACACCAAATTATTATCAAAGACACAATAATATGATACAAAAAAATCAATTCGATGGACAACAACAAGGGCTTGAAGCCATGGTTAAACAATTAGCTTCAATACTAGATCAAATATATCCCTACCGTCCCTCTTATAGTTATAGAGAGATGTGTAGCCAACCCTTGGATCCTATTGTGGTTGCTCAACCATATCCTAAGCATTTTCCTATGCCTGTCCTACCGATATATAAATGAACCAAATATCCTATTGAGCATCTTTGCATGTTTAGGACATGTCATGATATCTCTCATGATGACTTGTTGTTACTAAAGATGTTCCCTAAAAGTCTCGAAGGTATGGCTTTAGAGTGGTATTATCAATTACCTATAAAATATTTAAGGAATTTTGAAGAGACAATAGAAATTTTTGTTCACAAATTCAGTGCTTACATAGAGAGGCATGTGACTATTAAAGATTTGTATAATTTGAATTCTTAGGCATATTACATTTTGCTTTACCTCACCATGAAATGTTGGATATATTCATTAGTAATTTACAAGAACAATTGTCTTATGAGATTTATACTTCTATAATAACATCCTTTGATCAGGCCATTGATTTAGCAAGAAGGGTAGAAGAAGCCCTTATTAGAAGAGGTCAATTTAAGAATAAATATGAAGATAAAGCTTCTAAAAATCAATATAAAAATAAATAAGTAGTGGGTGACGGAGTTACTGACAGCAGGAATACTCCAATTGTTAATGCTGCAGAAACATTTAAGAAGTTTTTATTAAAATTTCCTGATAAACCACCGAGAGAATTTACAAGATTAAATCAACCCTTAACAATGATTTTACCTCAACTATTGGAACAAGGCTTGATACGACTGCCTGAAATCAGACAACCAGATACTACTATAGCTGGATATAGGGCTGACTTACATTGTAATTTCCATAAAGTAGATGGGCATTCTAAAAATTATTGTAAAAGGTTAAAGCATGTGATACAATATTTGATTGACAAAGGAAAAATGGAAGTTCAACAATTTCTTGCAAACAATAATACTCAAAATAATACCCAAAAACAAGCAAATCAAAATGCAAATCAAAATCTAGATATTTTTCAACATCCTTTACCCAACCATGGTAAAGAAGCAGTAAACCAATTATATCATCACAATGTTCCTCATCCAACTCGATATGTGGGAGCCATTAGTAGCTTTTTACCACAACAAGATTTTCAAACATCTTTATCTGTGGTCACAACTAGACCAATACAATATTTTCAATCATCTTTGAAAGATACTAAAAGTAATACATAAAGCAACACAAAAAGTAAAAATGGGAGAGAACTAGATATTACTTCAAATATTTCCAAGTATGAATCGGATCAAGTCACTCCTATCACAGATTTATCAGTTCTAGAAGAACCATTTCCAATAAGAATAACTACTAGATCATCATCTCAACAAAGGCTTTAAAAGTGGAAAATGCTAGATCCCATTTTGGTAATCCTCGACATAGCAACATTGTGGGTACCATTGGGGTTATCACAAGACAACAAGAACAAGTTCAAAATTCTCAACCACAAATTCAAAATGAAAAATCAGCTCCTTTTGTATTGAGAACTCCCACTAAGGGAAACAATATACTAGGTTCACAACAAAGATCTCCATATGATATTAATGAACAATTAGCAACCATCACAGTGAGAATTTATCTTTTGGATCTTTTAAGAACTTCCTCCATACATAGGGAAGAATTAATGAGAACTTTAAGCAAGATGATGGTACCTAAAAATATTGAACTTAATACTGTGGTGAATGCTGTGACTTTGGATGATGCACATTTTATAGATTTTCGTGACAAAGATATCCCTCCTCAAAGCATGTATAGATATAATACCTTATACATTACAACATTTATTAGAGATGTAGGAGTCAAAAGAGTTCTAATTGATAATGGATCATATTTAAACATCTGCACATATGATTTTTTTCAAAGATTTGGGTTTAAAAAAGAAGATATGAAAAGTATTGAAATGATTATTAAAGCATTTAATGATGAAACTCAAGAAACATGTAGAGTAATGACAGTCCCATTGCAAGTTGGACCAAGAATTTTGGATATGATTGTATTTGTTGTACCTTGTTTTGCATCATACAACATTCTTCTAGGTTGACCTTGGATCAATGCAATGAGAGCAATACCTTCCACATTACATCAATGTGTCAAATTTGAGTTCAAGAATCAATTAGTCACCATCCATGGTGATCCCAGACCATTTGATATGTGTGTTGTGGCAAAGCCTATAGGGGTTCTATTCTATCCTGCTATATCTTCTTCTCATCCCAGTCCACCCTCATCATCAAAAACATCTAAATCTAAATCATCATCAACTTCTAAATTCATATCAATAAAAGTATGTTCCAAATCACCAACATCAATGAATTCTAAGTCATTATCATCATCATCTTCTGAGCTCATATCCAATCCATTTATTAAATCCACAATATCAAATCGACCTCCTAAGTCTACAGTGTTTAAATTCACAACATCTAAAGAACCAGTTAAGAAAGATATTCCATCTACTTCATATGCTCTTTCAGATGAAGTATTACCGGAATTATATTTAATCTTTGCAAATACAGAAGAAGTCAATTTTGCTACCCGATATTCCTTAGAGTTATCTAAGTTACCTCAATCTCCCCGAAACTTGGGCTTTCTTTGAAGCATTTGCCATATTGGGAGTTGTGCCTTTGTGTATGTAGGGTATGATTGGGGTAAAATTTTAGTTGTAAAAGTTACAGTTGATCGAGATGGATTTGCTAAGTGTTATTTTTTTGATGGATATATAAAATCAAAACCAATGATGTGTAATATGGGTTATAGAGGTAAAGGTTTAGGACCTCATGAAAATGGTATGAAAGAACCTTTAGAAGTTGAAGATTGGCCTGCTCGATGTGGTCTTGGCTATATTTCCATAAAAATAGAACCATTACCATATAAATATGATGATCACCTCATAACATATTAAGGATATATGGAACAAAAAGAGCTTTTTAAAAAGGATACATACATGCAATATGTTAACTGTAGCTTATACAAAAATTATTTCTTCTCCGGATGAATGTCTAGAAGATGATATCTTTCATGATATATCTCTTGATGAAGTTTTAAGGAATAAATTCTTCTTTGATGGATCTATACCATGTATAGATCATGTTGAAGCAACTAATCCTCAAGAAGAACTAACCAAATGCACATTAGAAGAGTTACAAGAAATGGGTGTATCACCCACACCACCCAACTTTGAACAAGACTTAAATATTATTGTTGGAGATACTTTAAAAGTTAATATTGGAACAAAAGAGAACCCTCGCCTAGTCAAAATTAGATCAGAACTAAGTGAAGAAAAACAAAATTTATATATTGAATTTCTCATATAATATGTTGATGTTTTCACTTGGACATACGAAGATATGCCAGGTTTATATCCTTATGTGGTTTTGCACCATCTAGTAGTGCGCCCTGATGCTAAACATGTAAAACAAAAACTTAGAAAAATGCATCCTAAAGTAGCATTACTAGTCAAAAGTGAATTAGAAAAGCTTTTGAATGTAAATTTTATACAAGCTATTGACTATGCTGAGTGGATATCAAATGTTGTTCTAGTAACTAAGAAAGAAGCTATTAAGATTAGGGTTTTTTTAGATATCCCTACAGATCTCTACTTAAACTCTCTAAAACTGATTAAGTTAACAATTATATTTCAAGTATTACTCAATACGAATTAAGCAGATAAACTATTGAATAAACTCTAAAATCAATTGATGATAATATAGCCACTCCATGTGGGCACACCCTCACTGTAAAGGCACTTATTGTGAATATGCAGATGAAGAATATAAATGCAAGATGAAAGATATATGATTCACAAGAATAAAACTTGGACCTATAAATAATAATCTAACTAAATCACATATAGTCGTTGGCTATATTAAAACTGGATTGTAGCATGACTCCCCTCCTCGAAAAGCTTTGTCCCCAAAGCTGGAAATGACTAGAAAATACTTTCAAATTCCCAGGTTGCATCTTATTTAGATAAGTCTTGCCATTTGATGATAAACTCTTGTATGTGACGAGATATTATTTTGCAGGCTTTGGTCTATAAAACTACTTTTGGTTGGAGATAAATATGCCCTTCATCATCCAGCACTGGTAATTTTGACTAAGATTGTAATTTTTGGCCAATTACCTTTTTGAGACAGGAGATATAAAACACTGGGTGTATGCGAGAGGATTGAGGTAACTCCAGTTGATATGCTACTTCCCCAATGCGACGCACAATTCTATAGGGGCCATAAAACTGTGGCACCAACTTTTGACTGGATTTGATCTTCAAAGACAACTTCTTGTAAGGATGAAGGCATAAAAACAACATGTCACCAACATTGAATGCCCATTCCGAATGATGTTTGTCCTATTGCTGCTTCATACGATTTTGTGCTTGTATCAAATTGTCTTTTAGCATAGGAGCATTGCTTGTCGTTGTTGCAACTAGTCATCTACTAGGGCCACTTTGGAAGATCCTGGTACATAATCTATGACAGTTGGTGGCTTAGTTCCATACAATGCTTCAAAAGGAGACATCTTAGTGGAATAATGGTAGGAAGTATTGTAACACCATTCTACCAATGAAAGCCATTGACTCCATTGATATTGTTTATCTTGTACAAAACATCTCAGATAAGTACCCAAAAATTTGTTAACCACCTCTATTTGACCATCTATTTGTGGATGATATGTGAAATACATGTTTAATTTTGTACCACTAAGTCAAAACAATTTCTTCCAAAAATTGCTAGTAAAAATGGGATCTCTATCACTTACAATATTTTTGGGAATTCCGTGCAATTTAAAAATTGAATCCATAAATACCTTGGCCACTTTACTTGGTGAAAATGGATGTTGTAAGGCCTAGAAATGAGCATATTTGGAAAGGCGATCAACTACCACAAAAATTATTGTTTTACCTTCTAACTTAGGAAGCCCTTCAATAAATTCCAGAGATATATGTTCCCACTAACGACCTGGAATAGGTAACGGCTACAACAAACCTGGTGACTTGACTTTTTCACCCTTATTGCATTGGCACACTTCACACTCAGCTACCCATTACTTGACTTCCACTTTTAGCCCTTTTCAACAAAAGGATTGTTTAACTCGTATGTAGGTTTTTAGAAACCCTGAATGTCCTGCTGAAGGAGAGGCATGTGACTCCTCTAGAATCTGTGCTTTTATTGGTGAGTTGTGTGGGATGTAAATGCGACTCTATTTGGTCATAATATGTAAAAAGAGGGTATTTAGAGGAACCCATGGATAATTCTTGAATTATTTGAGTTGTTTCACTGTTGGACATCCATTCTTCCTGCAACTGAGACACCCACTATGAACATGGACTTGAAATAGCATTAATAACTACTTCATCTTCGTATTTTCTAGATAATGCATCAGTTGCCAGGTTTTATTTACCTTTATACTCAATTACAAAATCATATCCCAACAATTTATTCAACCACTTATTTTTTTCAGGGTAAGAAAACCTTTGTTCTAGAAAATGCTTGAGACTGCTATGATCAATTTTAATAATAAAATGGCTATTGATTAAGTAATGCCTCCATTTTTCCACTGTGTGTAGAATAGCCAACATTTATTTTTCATAAGTAGATCTACCCAAATTCTTCCCTAAAAGTTGTTTACTTTCAAATTCCAAGGGATGACCCTCCTACATTAGTACTACACCAATACCTGTTCCTGAGGCATTGCATTAAATAACAAATGGTTTTTGAAAATCTGGAGTGGCCAAAATGGGAGTCATACACATTACCTCTTTGAGAGCCTTGAAGGATTTGGTAGCTACTTCTGACCATTGAAAATCATCCTTCTTGGTGAGATCCATGAGAGGACCAGCAATTTTACTATAGTTATGCATAAATTTACGGTAATAGCCAGTGAGACCCAAAAAACCATGAAGTTTCTTAATAGTTTTAGGCAAAGGCCATTCCTGTATTACCTTAATCTTATTGGGATCCACCTTAACACCTTCATGAGATACTATATGACCTAGGTACTCAACTTATTGAACACCAAAGGAGCATTTGGATCTTTTGACAAACAACTTTTCCTTGTGTAGGATATGGAAGACTTTACCCACATGTGATAAGTGATCTTGCCACAATTTACTATAGATGAGTATGTCATCGAAGAAGACGAGGAAACATTTATAAAGAAAATAATGAAATACCTGATTCATGAGGCTTTGGAAGGTATATGGAGCATTAGTGAGACCAAAGGGCATGACCAAGAATTCATAATGACCCTCATGAGTGCGAAAGGCGATTTTGGGGATATCTTCTTCCCTAACTCGGATTTGGTGAAAACCTAAATGTAAGTCTAGTTTGGTAAATAATTTGGCACCATGTAGCTCATATAGTAAATCATCAATGATAGGAATAGGAAATTTATCTTTGATCATGATTTTGTTGAGAGGACGAAAATCAGGGCACATACGCCAAGAATTGTCTTTTCGGCGAGCTAGGACTACTGGTGAGGAGTAAGGACTAGTACTATGACGGATGACACCATGGTATAATAGCTCTTGAACAATATTATCAATTTCTATATTTTGGGGTTGGGGATGTCGATAAGGATGACCATTGGGTGGAAGACTTCCAGGGACTAGATGTATGGCATGGTCATGAGATCTTTTGGGTGGTACTCCTTTTGGTTCTTGAAAAACTTCCTTATAGTTATCCACAATGTTTTGGAGATCTTCCTATTTTATTGTCGACATATCTTGTTCTAATTTCTCTAAGCAATTGATTCGGGCTATGAATCCCCCACCATATTTCCTTAAAATATTTTCCATGCTATGTGAACTTACAAATTTTAATGGAGGTGTGGGTAATCCCTAAAGATGAATGATCCTCCCATTGGCTTGCCACTCCACAAAGCGATGTTTGTGATTAAAACCCAATGATGGTTGTATCGCTCCAAATTTTTTGCATCCTTACCTTCAGGCTATAGGATTTGCGCCCGAAAGGGGAATACGAGAAGGATGGGACAATACCTCGGACTGAGAGGCCCTTTGAAGGTCCCGCCTCTCGGGGGAGGGGTATAAGGGTGAATTTTTGAAGGATGGTGGGTTCACCAGGAAAATTTTGAGTGGCAGTTTCCACGCCTAGGTTGAGAGTATGTTTGATGTGTTCATTTTGTGCTTTAATCATTCAATCCTAGGTTTGGCCAAGATGAATCTAAGCTATTCTATATGTCAATGCTGATTTTCATGAATACAAAAAACATGCATAAATGCTAAACATAGAAAGTAGGCTAAATAAAATAGAACATACCTAATTTCGGATGTCTGATGAAGATTCTGAGTTTTGTAGAAGTCCAAAATCATCTCAAATCGTACGTAATCATCTAAAATTGCATAGAATCATCTCAGATCTCAGTCGGTCGTCTGAGATCAGACGAGATCATCGTCGATCTGATGAATTCGAATTCATCAAAAACCTGCAATCACAAAAATAGATACAAAATACCAAAAATGCAACTGCAAAAGCAAGGGGAAATGATAGAAATAACAATAAACTTGCCCAAATGATAAATCCAGATAGCAATTAAAAGGAAATGCATCAATTTGACAATTTATTTTGACTTTATCATGCATCTATACTAAATGAGGTGAACTCCAGGATGCATAAATATAATAACTAAGATAATGCTTAAAGAAATGCAGAGAAACGACAAGAAAATGCAAACTCTGGGCTCTGATTGCCCCCAATCTGGACTACAATCGAGATCACCTCCAATCGTACGAGATCATCGTCGATCTATGATAGGATCATCCGAAATCATCTGGAATCGCCTGCGATGATCCAAGCTTGCTCCAACTGAAGAACAGTAAGATTCCTGCAAGAAAATTTGAAATATGCAATGCAAACAAAAGTATGAAGGTGTTCTAAGGCACAAGGAACTAAATTTGTAGGGAAATCCGTCAACTAGGGGGTTTAGGGGGATAAACTGAGAAATTCCCAGTTTATATAGGATTAGGGAGAGGTTAGGAGGTTGGAGATCATCCCAATTTGGGAGATCTCCAATGGGGGAGACTCTAACTGCACAGACACACTTTTTGCCTAGGTTAGAGAAGCTGTTGAAACATAAGCTAAT
Source organism: Wollemia nobilis (assembly GCA_028583015.1). NCBI lineage: Eukaryota > Viridiplantae > Streptophyta > Pinopsida > Araucariales > Araucariaceae > Wollemia > Wollemia nobilis. The sequence goes on from JAQPPZ010002502.1 coordinate 6,573,492, forward strand.
TATGAAAATTTGGTTTTGGGATGAAATCGTCTGGACGTTCTGTTCCAGATGAATTCATCAGATCTGGGATGATTTCGTCTGATCTGTGACGATATCGTCCAACGGTCAAAACAAATCCTAAAAATGGCACGAAAAACAAGGGAAGCGGGTAACGGGCGGTTAACGGGCGGTTTGGGGTTAAAATTCAAATTTTTATCTTTTTACTAAGGTTTAACTGTGCCAATTTTAGGGTGCTACATTTTGCCCCCTCTTTAGCAATTTTTCGAAGAAAATGCGTTAAAGACGAGTTCTTCCCGTTTTACGAGAAAGCAAAAATTTACTCAATTTTCTAGACGACGATTCTTGGTCGAATCGTATGACTGCTGACTATGGTGCCCCCTCCGTGTTTTTACCCAAATCGAATGTTTGAGGTAAAAGCGCGAAAAAGCAAAATTAAAAAAAAAGTTATTTTTTAAAATAAAATTAAGAAAATAGGGTAAAACCCTAATTCATTTTTACTATTCATTTTTACTGTTTTAGAGCTCTACAAAAGAAAATGGTTGAGACAGCGCACCGATCGATAGAGGTCCGACGCGGGCTACGGGTAAGGATCTAATCCTAGTGAATTATGTTTGGATTTAATTTGTGCAATTTTTTGATTGAAATTTTGATTGTTTGGGGCATCGCGGCTATTTTTAAGCCATCGACGATGTCGGGATGAAATCGTCCCTATTTCATCGAAATCGTCTCTAGATCGTCGATTTCGTCTGAGAGCGAAATCGACGAACTAGGGGCGATCTCGTCCAACAAGGGGCGATCCCCAAGTTGCGAAATAGGAGACGATTTCATCCTAGAAAGGATGATTTTGCCCAATTTAGGATGATATCATCCAATAGTGAACGATATCATCATTTTTAAGAAATTAAGCTTGATTAAAATGTATTTAATTTGATTTTAATGATTGGTTTATTAATGAATTTTATTGTTTTATTGTTTGTTTTGCAGAGGGGATTACTAAAGAGTCGGGAGTGGAAATACGATGGGCTGAGAGACGACATAGCCATGCTCGACCAGGCAGAGCGCGATCGACTAGCACAGGTCGGTTTGCAGCATGTGGCAGAGATGCCACAAGTATCGACGGACATGGGGCTACTGATAGCCCTAGCAGAGAGGTGGTATCCGGGGTCGTCCTGCTTTTGGTTATCGACAGGGGAGATGGCTCCCACACTAGAGGACGTATGGAGGATCTTGAGGATCCCCATACAGGGACGGCTGATGACTCCTACGGCCAATCAGGGCCAGGCGATGATGAGGCTGAGCGGAGACCCGAGCTTCACCCTGGAGAAGGGCGGAGTGAACATCGAGTCTCTCAGGCAGATGCCTAGGGCATCTAGGCTGACTCGGGTTTTGGCAGGGGTGGTGGGTGGCTTGCTGTTGTGCCACCAGAGCGGGTGTAGATTACCCTGGCTCCTCTTAGATGTGGTCTGTGACATGAGAGACCACGGATATAGATATTCATGGGGTAGCTTTGTGCTATGCCACCTGTATAGGATCCTGCATGGGGTCGTATACAAGGGAGGCCGATGTCTGGTTGTGACATCACTGCTGCAGGTTTGGTGTTGGGAGCACATCACGATGCGGAGGCCGATAGGGCTCCCACTGATAGGGGTTGACCGGGAGAGGCCCCGGGTTTTCTATTGGTGGTTACAGAGGGGGTCACAATGGCGGATAGATCTACCGATGTCACGGAGGTTGCTAGATGACCTCATCCCAGACCAGATCACCTGGAGGCCATGGAGAGAGCATCCAGGGTGGGCCGAGGATGGGCAGGAGCTGGCTCGCATCAGGTGAGTCTTCTAGCTGAGGATGGAGCGGGGAGAGGTAGAGCTCCACCGCTACGACCGGGTTCTACGATAGTTCGGTCTACAATAGGGGATCCCTTCTCTCAAGGATTATGAGTACTCCCAGACTATCTAGGATAGTACTACACTGAGCGGGGCTCCAGACATGCAATGATTCTAGAGTCAGGACATGGATGATGCCCCCATCTAGCCAGTGGATGGTGACGATGTTGGGGTTGCCGATGGATACGATGCCTGGTACGTAGGCATCCACCCTCCTCGGATGATGAGGGCATAGGGTCCGGTGCACGCCATGGTGCGATGGATGGGGAGGCGATGCCAAGCTGCTATTGAGGCAGTGCGAGGTCATGGCAGGAGAGAGCAGCGACGGTCTCCGTAGGAGAGATGCCAGAGGATGGCACGGGCTCCATAGAGGCCACAGCAGATAGGGAGGAGGGAGGAGAGATTCCCTTCTCAGCAGGGGGAGAGACCACCATCGCCCGATAAGGGCAAGGGTGTCGAGGTGGGGGAGAGCAGCGAGACGGTGGCTCTCCGGGCTGAGGTTGCCCACCTTCGGGCTCAGGTGTAGACACTACAGGATGAGGCTACATGGCTCAGGGCTCGGAGTAGAGGGGCGAGCACTCAGGATCTGGCATGGTCTATTGCTCAGACCACATTCTACCAGGGGTTATACTATCATGTGGTCCCAGAGGGATAGAGGGTACCATTGCCAACCCCCATTGTAGATCCGATCATGATGGGATCATCGAGGACATCCTCACGATCGACGATGAGGACCCGAGACACAACCCGGACCTCTATGGGACCACCTCCTCCACCTCAGGGTGGGGGAGGAGATGAGGGTGAGAGCTCGAGGGCTTCTCGAGGCTAGCTGCTATAGAGTGCAGATTGTATTATTAGTACTTTTTGAGGGGATTGAGTATGCCAGGGTTTTGATTGTGGCATACCAATCCAGATGATGTACATAATTGATTGAGATATATAGATTGTCTTTTTGATGATATGACTTGTGTATATGTTGTATGATGCTTTAATTTTGAATTTTGTGATTGATTATTTATGTAATTATGTCGTTGGAAATAAATTATAATGTTATGTCATGGCATAAAATTGTAAATGAAATAATCTGATGTGAATAAATTGGTTGTTTTGTGGTGTGATTTGATGAAAAATAAAAGAGACTTCTAACAATAATTTCAAAGGACATTGTCACTGTTATAGACCATTTCATGGAGTCGCCACTCGCTAGGTCGTCAAGCTAATCCCAATATAGAAATATTGCTAAAAGTAAAAGAGTGCTTAAGAGACTGTCTTAAGACTTTGTGTTGTGATGATGGAAATGATGATGGTGATGATTTGTTTTCAGATTTTCATAAAAAATATTATGCATGACATATTAAAGAAATATGATTTTTTGCTAGGCATAAATTCCTAAGTGTGATAAATTTTTTGAATAAGTCCCTAGGAACTATACCATCATTGCAAAATTGAATGTTGACATAATGACATAAAATAGAATAAGTGTTCGTTCATTTTAAAACTCAATTGTGTAACATAATGATGTAAGTCATATGTTTTTATAAATTAAAATGAATGGGAAAATAAAATTAGAGCAATGGTTTGCGCTAGGCATAGAATTATAGGTATAGACTTATACCATCATCGCGAAATCCAAAGAAGAAATTGATATTTTAGTTTTATTGCATGATTTGATTTTTGATTTTGAGATAAACAAAAAATAATAATATATAACTTGACTTTATTTACTAGATTTTGTAATATGTTGTTTGAAAGAATTTTGTGATTTGTGAAAACAATGTATGTAATTGTTTTTATACTAAACAGATGTTCTGAAATAAGAAGAAAAAACTATTCCAAAAGAGTTGCAGAAATATTTTAAATTATCTCAAAGACAAATGTAGATTTATAAGGAACCCTCATGTGCAAATGTGAGTTCATTACCGATCTTGATTTATCATAATGATACAAAATCTCTCAAATACAAATGTGTGTGCAATTGTATTGTTCATTCACCAATTTTGAGCAAGAAAGTTTGATACAAGTAATTTGACTTAACCAAATAAGGGTTCATTGACCATGATTTATATGCATGTAACCGTACCAGACTACTATGTAAGTCGGGTCAGCAAGAGCTAGCTGATCCATAAGCAGATATAGGTCTGTACAAAAGAAGGTCGCTAATGTGACAGACATATCACCACGCTAGGAATTACCCAAGGCCAAGCGGGTTGGGCACAAACCACCTGTTATGGGGCTTACCTCACAGTTTTTGAATAATTGAGAATTCCAGGGATTCAAGCTCATTCACCCTTCTTTTCTTTTCAAGGGGTAGGGAAAGGGATTTTATTTGTTGTTTGCTTTTTCTTTTTCTTTGTCTCTTTTTTTTTTTTGTATTGTTGCTTGGAACTTGAGATAATGCTGAAATATTGCTGAGATGGTACAAAATAATATTTTTCTTTTTCTCATTTTCTTTGACTTTTCTTTTTCTTCCTATACTAGGGATACTTGCTCGGATTGGCTGTAGAGCAAGGGATTTTTATTCTGGGCAGGGGTGAGCTTGTCCTTTTGTCAATTCTCAAAGATTCTAGACCATGTGCATGATAGGATAGCAGGGGAAACTTTTCGCTCAAGAAACCACTTCTACTATGTAGCATCATATCGAATTTGCAATGAAATCATTTTAATGTGAAGAGATGTACTTGGTTTAAGGAAATAACAAGATCAATTCTTCTATGCTCAAAACTTTATTTAATTCAACTGTGGACTTTGATATAAGAGAGATTAATAATCATACCAAATAAAATCAAGATATTTATTCATGTGAGTGTGAAAGTGCGGGATTCCAAATAAATGTTAATTTATCCAAAACAACTAAAAATATAACTGCAATACTTCAAGAATTGACAGGTGCAAAAATAAAAGATGTTTTTCGAAGATTTTGATGATTTTGATGTTTTTTATATTTTGATTTTGATTGATGAATTGAGAAGATACACAATGTGATTGTTTTTGAATTTTTTTTTTTATATAAATGACTAAAATGAAACAATATGCAAAATACAATATATACAAATGATGAAATGACCAAATGTTATGCATAATAACGCTTAAGATGCATAATGTTCATAGGTTCTTTAAGATATTTACCATCTAAGGTAGCTAATTGGTATGCTCCCGATCCAAATTTAGCAGTGATGATATACGGTCCAAGCCAGTTGGGCTCAAATTTACCTTTAAGGTCTTTAGTTGCATTAGTATTTTTTTTATTTTCTTTTAAGACAAGGTCACCGATCTCAAAGGATCGATGATGAAATTTCTTGAGGTATGCTCGTTTAAGCTTGTTTTGGTAGGCACGAAGATGCTCCAAAGCATTGATGCACTTTTCATCTAGGAGTTCCAACTGACTAAGTCTGCCAACATGATATTCATCTCCTACTTCAGTATCTTGAAGTAGTAGAGCCAAAGAAGGAACTTCTAATTCAAAGGGAAAAATAGCTTCAGCGCCATAAACCAAAACAAAAGGTGAAGTACCTATGGGGGTGCGAACGCTAGTTCGATAAGCCCACAAAGCAGGATATAGTTGGATGTGCCAATCTCGACCAGATTTATTGACCAGTATTTTGAGGATTTTGATTAATGTTTTATTAGATGCTTCGGCTTGGCCATTACCCTAAGGATAATAGGGAGTGGACCAACGATGTTGAATTTTATATTTTTGACATAATTTCTTGACATCTTTATTTTTGAAACAAGTTCCATTATCTGAGATAAGATTTGCAGGAATGCCGAACCTACAAATAATTTGATTAAAAATAAATTTGGAAACTTGGGTTCTAGTGCAAGAAGCTAAGGGCATAGCTTCAACCCACTTCATGAAATACTCAGTGGCGGTTATGATAAATTTGTGTCCATCAGATGACACAGGGTTGATTTTTTCGATGATGTCTAAGCCCCATTTTGAAAAGGGCCAAGGAGATGAAATAGCCTGTAGTTCTTGTGCAGGTGCATGGACAAGGTCAGCGTGTTTCTGGCACTTGTCGCAATGGTGCACATAATCATGTGCATCATTTTCCATGGTAGGCCAAAAATATCCTATCCTAAGGAGCTTCTTAGCAATGGCGCTACCACTAAAATGTCCCCCACAAGATCCATTGTGGGCTTCACTCAAAGCTGATCTAGATTCTTCTAGATTCAAACATCTCAGTAGGATGCCTTCAAAAGATCTCCTATACAAGGTATTACCAATAATTACGAAGCGACTTGCTCTTCTACGTAACAACCGATGCTGGTTGCTATTACAACCTTCAGGAAAGGTCGCATTTTGAAGAAAATTAAATATATCAGTGTACCATGGTTCAAGAGTAGTTTCGTTGATTAGAAACACATCCAAAGGTTCTAAGCATGATTTATTTGAAGCGGGTTCCTAGAGTCGACGAATAATGATGGTAGCATATTCATCATCTAACTCCAAGGGCAAAAGAGATGTAGTTGCAGCCATAGCGTCAGCCGCACGGTTGCTAGTTCGAGGAATAGCTTCCAAGGTAACTTGATCAAATAAAGCTAATAATTGTAGGACATATGCTTTATATGGGCATAATTTATCATCTCTGGTCTGATAAACATCATTGATTTGATTTATGACAAGTTGAGAATCATCGAAAACCAATAAATTTTTAATTTTCAGTGCCAAGGCAGCTCGTAATCCAAGGATTAGAGCCTCATATTCAATAGTATTATTAGTGCAAGCAAATGTTAGTTTGAAGGACAGAGGTATAAGATGTTTCTATGGAGATATTAAAATAATACCTGCACTAGCCCCACTCATGCATCGGGCTCCGTCAAAGTATAGGGACCATTGCTCTGGATGGTCTGCCTCTAGTTTAAGGCATTCATCGAGAAACTCAATGATGAGGGGATGGGTAGACTCTAAGGGTGCAATAGCTAATTGATCTGCTATGATTTGACCCTTAACAAACTTTTGTCCTATAAACATGAGTTCAAACTCGCTTAGCGCAAGAACCCACTTGGTTGTGCGACCAGATAAATAAGGTCGAATCATGAGATATCGCAAAGGGTCGAATTTAGCAATAACATATGTTTTCTGACTGAGCATATAATGGCATAATTTCTATGTAGAAAATATGACTACGAGACATAACTTCTCTAATACTGTATAGCGAGTTTCATAACTGATTAAAGTTCTGCTAATGTAATAATTAGCATGTTCTTTCTTCTCATCGTCAAGTTGAGCTAACATAGCTCCTAAGGCAAAATATGAAGCAAAAATGTACAAGATAAATGGGCGATCAGATCTAGGTGGTGAAAGCACCGGTGGTTTAAGAAGATATTGTTTGAGGAGTTCAAATGCTTCCTGACATTCGTCGTCCCAATGAAAAGAGACATCTTTCTTAAGAAGCTTAAGAAAGGGTCCGGTTTTGTCTGCCAACTTATCGATGAAGCGGCGAATAGCTTGAAGTTTACCTTGTAGACTTCATAATTCAGATATATTTGTGGGTGCGGGCATATCAGTGATAGCCACGATCTTGAGAGGGTCAATTTTGATGCCACGTAAAGAAACTATAACCCCCAATAATTTACCGGACTTGACTCCGAATATACATTTAGCTGGATTCAATCGGATAAGATATTCCCTTAACCGATCAAAGACTTTTCTCAAGTCATCTAAATGATCATCTTCTTTGATGGAATGAGCTATAATATCATCTACATAATCATGTAGAATATCATGCATCATATCATGAAAGATATAAGTCATAGCTCATTGATAGGTTGCACCTGCATTCTTCAAACCGAATGGCATCACTTTCCAACAAAAGGTTCCCCAAGGGGTAATAAAGGTTGTTTTAGCCTGATCTTCAAGAGCTATCCTGATCTGATTATAACCAGAGAATCCATCCATTAGGGATATCATTCCACTCCTAGAAGTAAAATCAATGATCTGATCCATGTTGGGAAGAGGAAAATCATCTTTAGGGCATGCAACATTAATATCTCTGAAGTCTATGCAAACCCTAACCTTGGTAGCTTCTTTCTTAGTTACCAGAACTACATTTGAGATCCATTCAACATAATCAATGGCTTGTATAAAAATAACCTTCAAGAGCTTTTCTAATTCCCCTTTGACTAGTAAGGCCACTTTAGGATGCATTTTTCTAAGTTTCTGTTTAATAGGTTTAGCATCCGGATGGACTACTAGGTGATGCATAACTACAGAAGGGTCTAATCCTAGCATATCTTCATATGTCCAAGCAAAGATATCTTCATATTGTTTAAGGAATGCAATGTATTTATCTTGTTTTTCTTGACTCAATTCTGATCCAATGTTGATTATGTGAGGGTTACCTTCGGTTCCAATGTTAATCTTTATAACATTTTCAACTTCCATATGTAGATCTCTCTCAAAATTAGATGGGGCGGGTGAAACACCTAATTCTTGTAATTCTTCCAAGGTTAGCTTGGATAATTTGTCTTGAGGAGTCGTGGCCTCAAGCTGGGCTATAATAGGTATAGAGCCATCGAAATAAAATCCGTTATATAACAATTCCTCAATGGAGACATCATGGAAGATATCCCCCTCCAACTCATCGTCGGATTCAACAATCATCTCAGGGTAAGCTATGGATAGCATATTACATGTAAATGGGTTATTCCTTAAATGCAAAGCATCGCGTTCATCCAAATAATCTTGGTAAGATATGAGATGGTCATCATCCTCAAATGGGAAGGGCTGACCTTTACTAGGAAATAGGCCCACACCACATCGGGCAGGCCATGGTTCTACCTCAAAAGGTTCTTTCATACCATTCTGGGAAGGTCCCAAACCTTTCCCTTTATATCCCAATTTAAGCATTATAGGCTTAGCTTTAACATACTCATTAGCAAAATAACATCGAGCATACCCATCATAATGAGTCTTGATGTTTCTAGGTATTCTTCCCCAGTCATATCCCTTATAAATAAAAGCACAGCTCCCGACTTGGTAGATACTTCCCATAGGTTGTGGGAGGCCCAAGGTACGAGGAGAGGGTGGCAATTTATTTAAAATATGGGAATATTGCATAGCAACGTTTGTTTTTTTTTATACAAGAATTTTAGATAAATCGGGTAAGAGCTCATCAGTAAGAGCGTAAGAGGTAGAAGGATCATTTCCTATGTTTTCGGATGCGAAAAACATGCCTCTGATAGGTGTAGACGTTGTAGAGATGTCTATGGATGGATCTATAGGTATGGAAGTTATAGGAGTAAAACAAGAAGCATTGGTTGTGGGTTTAGGATCTTTTTGAGGTCCTAATGTGGTTTGTTCGGAAGATGGTTGAACTATATGTAGAGGTGTAGTTGATGGGGAAAAAGTAGATGATGTTATTAGTGTGTGTTTCACACGTTTAGGCGGTTGATTAGAATTAGGATGTGTGGATGATAAAGTAGGGCAAAATTGAACTCCAACAGGTTCTGCCAAAGCACACATATCAAAGGGTCTAGGATCACCATGAATGGTAACCAACTGATTTTTAAATTCGAATTTAACACATTGATGTAAAGTTGAGGGAACAACTCGCATCGCGTTGATCCAAGGGCGACCCAAAAGTATATTGTATGATGCAGGGCAATGTACAATAAATACGGTTGTGTCTAAGGTTCTTGGGCCAACTTGCAATGGGATAGTAATAACTCCACACGTTTCTTGTGTTTCGTCATTGAAGGCTTTTATGATCATATCAGTTCTTTTCATTTTGTCACTTCTAAACCCAAATATTTGGTAGAAGTCAAAAGTGCAAATGTTTAAAGATGAACCATTATCAATCAAGACTCGTTTAACTGCTACATCTCCAATTAGGGCAATAATATATAAGGGGTTATCCTTATGTAAACTATGTTGTGGTATATCTCTATCCTGGAAGTCAATACAATCGACTTCTCGAGTTATGATAGTATTGGACATGGTGTTAGGTTGAATATTTTGTGGTACCATCATCTGGCTTAATGTGAGCATTAATTCATCCCTATGGGTAGAAGAAGATCTTAAAAGGTCCAAAAGGGAAATTCTAGCTGTAGTATTTGATAATTGTTCATTAATATTATAAGGAGGTTTAGGTTGAACATTAGGGGCATGATTCCCTTTATTAGGAATTTTCAAAACAAATGGAGCTGATCCATCATTCTGAGTCTGATCTTGTTGAGAGTTTTGAGCCTGTTGTCGAGTAACAGCTCCGATGGTACCTACAATATTATTTTGTGGATGATGAATGGGTCTTGGTCTAGCGTTTATGGCTTGTTCATTAGAAAGTAATTGGTGAGACGATGGTCGAGTAGTGACTCTTCTTGGAAATGGTTCTTCTGGAACCATAGAACTTGTGATAGGTTGAATAGGATCTGATTCATCTTCAGAACTATTCGATTGATTTGAGGTGATTTCCATGTCACTTTTAGTCTCGTATTCGGTATCACTAAGATCAGGTGTCCGAATATTATATAGAGGTCTGGTCGTAACCATGGATAAAGTTGTGTCAAATACTTCCACATCATGAGTAGGTGAATGTCCACTAATAGTTCCTACATATCGGGTAGGAGGGGGAACATTATGGTGCTCAATTTGATTAGCCACTTCTTTACCATGCTTTGGTAAAGGATGTTGAAATATGTCCAAGGATTGATTGGCATTCTGATTCTGATTTTGAGGGATGTTCTTTTGAGCATTATTAGGAGGATTTTGTTTAGGTTGAAAGGCTTGCACCTCCATCTCATTGTTATCAATCAGGTCTTGTATTTTATGTTTTAATATTTTACAAGAGTTGGTAGCGTGTCCAGGTCCTCTATGGAAATCACAGTGTAAATCAGCTCTGTATCCGGGTATAGTTGGATCGAGTTCCCGTATATTTGGTAATTGGATCAAACCTCATGCTAGTAATTACGGGAGAATGGTTGATAAAGGTTGATTTAACCTAGTAAATTCTCGGGGTGGTTTATCAGGAGGTTTCAGTATAAATTTCTCTGTTGTTTTCGTAGCATTAATAGTAGCGATATTTCTACTATCAGTGACTCCATCACCCACAACTTGTTTATTTTTATATTGATTTTTGGATGTTTTCTCATCATCTTTCTTTTTAAGTTGACCTCTCCTAATAAGAGCATCTTCCACTCTTCGAGCTAAATCTATAGCTTGATCGAAGGTGGTCAAGGTAGCAGTTGATAACTCATAGGATAGTTGTTCTTGCAAATTATTGATAAAGATATCCAACATTTCCCGATAAGGTAACACAAAGTGCAATTTTCCTATCAACTGTCTCCATCGAGCTAGGAAATTGGCAAAACATTCATCTTTGTCTTGTTTTAGGTTGTATAAATATTTAATGGTTACATGCCTTTCAATGTAGGCACTAAATTGATGCACAAAAGACTCGACGGTTTCTTCGAAATTCCTCAAAGAATGAGTGGGTAGTTGATAATACCATTCCAATGCCATTCCTCCTAAACTTTTTGGGAACATTTTTAGTAATAACAAGTCATCATGTGATATATCATGATAGGCTATCCTAAACATACGAAGATGCTCTATGGGATCTTCAGTTCCTTTGTATATAGGTAGGACAGGCATAGGAAAGTGTTTAGGGTATGGTTGTGCTACAACTATAGGATCTAGAGGCTGACTGCACATCTCTCTATAATTGTACGAGGGATGGTAGGGATCTATCTGGTCCATGCGGGAGACTAACTATTTCACCATGGCTTCCAGATTACCAGTTTGTCCACCATATTGGTTCGGTGGTATTTGAGCATATGATGGCGTGACGTAAGGATTGGATGCCATATTGCTGTTATGCAAATGGTTGGTAGGAAGAGTATTATGAAGAAGATTTGTTGTAGCATTATGTTGTATCCCAGATTGTTGGAAATTGGTGTTAGGTTTTGTTTTGGGCTTTTGTTGATTTGAGGTATGTTGATCAATAACTTGGCAAAATAGAGCAGTGAATGATGGTTTCTTTTGTGTGGGAATAACCCTAGGCTTGGTAATAGGCACTCTAGATGGTTGGGTAACTTGTTGTTGTTGCATGTTCTAGATTATAGCGGCCATATCCAAATTGGATGGTCCAACTTGATCACTTTCTTGATCAACGAAGGACAAGGGATTAGTGCATGTGTGATATATGTCTTCTAGGGTTGCTTGAGTATCACTAATTTGATCCTTGTCCATATGGACTGCTCTATTAAGAGTGCCAATATTAGTATTGAGGAACTTCCAAAAATGTTCCATATTCTCAAAAGTGACAGCTCCTTCCGGAGATATTTTAGGAGATGAGGATCCTTCCTCTCTAACAATTTCTCTTTGTTCATTTCCTTCAGCAAATTCTTCTTCTTGTTGGTCTAGGGTTCCTTCTTCCTGAATTGGGTCTTCAGGAAGGACATCCTGGTTTATTTACTGGTTTTCCTAACCAATCTTCTTCTACTTCAGTATGTTTTCCATTCCTAAGTCTAGTCATTATGCTTAAATTTAGATTTTAGCAAATATATATTGATATATATATATATATATTTGCAACAAATTTGGGAGGTATATATTTTAATTATATACCTACTACAATACTTAAAAGAAAATGTTTTGATTTTTGTTATTATTTTTGTTTTGTTTTTTATGATTATAAAGACAACAAACAACACACAAAATGCAAGAAATAATAATAATAAAATAATGGCTTAGTTTTCTATAAATAGTTTATAGATGTCATTGATGGGATCAAGTTCATCAGGAGTCATGAAATGCTCCTCTTCAAATTGGAAATGGTTTTTCAAGAATTTGACAAAGTGTGCTATGGTGATGTTATCTACTTCTGACTTTGACTTGTAAAAATAGAGCTCATGGCAATACTCTCGATATAACACAGCTCTAGGAACTCTATTCCATCTCTTTCTATCCGTAAGGACGACCTCTTGATCCTCTATACGAGATAGAAATTTATGTACTACAATTGCATTGTCGAGGTATTCCTCAAAGGTGTACAACTCAGAAGACACAAGGGCTCTTTTATCTGCTAACCACCTATGGCAAGCTCTCTGAAGTTCATGATATAAGGTCACTTGATCAGGATCTAGGATTCTATCTAGGACAAACCTCTTGATTTGCCTAAGTTTGGTTGATCTAGATTCAATGATATTCAATCTCCTATTAAGTTCGTCCCATAAAGGTTGAACCCTATTTGTTTGAGGTACTCTAAGTACATAAGTAATCTCTATAGCTGCTAATTGATTCTCAACATTAATGGTGACAACTCATATTTTATTATAATCTACCATCTAAATATGATATACAATCTTTGATTCTAAATGCATTTATGTTTTGTTGTTGTTTTTTTTATTGTTTTCAAAAGGTTTTTAGTTTTTCACGTCGGGTTCACCAAAATGTATCGCTCCAAATTTTTTGCATCCTTACCTTCAAGCTATAGGATCCGCGCCCGGAAGGGGGATGCGAGAAGGATGGGACAATACCTCGGACTGAGAGGCCCTTTGAAGGTCCCGCCTCTCGGGGGAGGGGTATAAGGGTGAATTTTTGACGGATGGTGGGTTCACCAGGAAACTTTTGAGTGGCAGTTTCCATGCCTAGGTTGAGAGTATGTTTGATGTGTTCATTTTGCACTTTAATCATTCAATCCTAGGTTTGGCCAAGATGAATCTAAGCTATTCTATATGTCAATGCTGATTTTCATGAATACAAAAAACATGCGTAAATGCTAAACACAAAAAGTAGGCTAAATAAAATAGAACATACCTGATTTCGGATGTCTGATGAAGATTCTGAGTTTTGTAGAAGTCCAAAATCATCTCAAATCGTATGTAATCATCTAGAATTGCATAGAATCATCTCAGATCTTAGTCGATCATCTAAGATGAGATGATATCATCGCAAATTAGATGAAATCATCCCAGATCCGATGAATTTGTTTGGAACAGAATTTCCAAACGATTTCTTCCCAAAACCAAATTTTCATAATTAGCTTCTATTTCAACAGCTTCTCTAACTCGGGCAGAAAGTGTGTCTACACAGTTAGAGTCTCCCCCATTGGAGATCTTCCAAATTGGGATGATCTCCAACCTCCTTACCTCTCCCTAATCCTATATAAACTGGGACTTTCTTAGTTTATCCCCCTGAACACCCTAGCTGACGGATTTCCCAGCAAATTTAGTTCCTTGTGCCTTAGAACACCTTCATACTTTTGTTTGCATTGCATATTTCAAAATTTCTTACTAGAATCTTACTGTTCTTCAGCTGGAGCAAGCTTGGATCGTCACAGGCGATTCCAGACAATTTCGAACGATCCTGTCGTAGATCGACAATGATCGCATACAATTGGAGGTGATCTCGACTATAGTCCAGATTAGGGGGAATCAGAGCCCAGATTTTGCATTTTCTTGTTGTTTCTCTGCATTTCTTTAAGCATTATCTTAGTTATTATATTTATGCATCCTGGAGTTCACCTGATTTAGTATAGATGCATGATAAAGTCAAAATAAATTGTTAAATTGATGCATTTCCTTTTAATTGCTATCTGGATTTATCATTTGGGCAAGTTTACTGTTATTTCTATAATAACAGTAAACTTGACAGTAAACTTGCCCAAATGATAAATCCAGATAGCAATTAAAAGGAAATGCATCAATTTAAAAATTTATTTTGACTTTATCATGCATCTATACTAAATGAGGTGAACTCCAAGATGCATAAATATAATAACTAAGATAATGCTTAAAGAAATGTAGAGAAACGATAAGAAAATGCAAACTCTGGGCTCTGATTGCCCCCAATCTGGACTCAGTCGAGATCGCCTCCAATCGTATGAGATCGTCATCGATCTACGATAGGATCTTTTGAAATCATCTGGAATTGCCTGTGATGATCCAAGCTTGCTCCAATTGAAGAACAGTAAGATTCTTGCAAGAAAAATTTGAAATATGCAATGCAAACAAAAGTATGAAGGTGTTCTAAGGCACAAGAAACTAAATTTGCAGGGAAATCCATCAGCTAGGGGGTTCAGGGGGATAAACTAAGAAAGTCCCAGTTTATATAGGATTAGGGAGAGGTTAGGAGGTTGGAGATCATCCCAATTTGGGTGATCTCCAATGGGGGAGACTCTAACTATGTAGACACACTTTCTACCGAGGTTAGAGAAGCTGTTGAAATAGAAGCTAATTATGAAAATTTGGTTTTGGGATGAAATCGTTTGGACGTTCTGTTCTAGACGAATTCGTCAAATCTAGGATGATTTCGTTTGATCTACGACGATATCATCCAACAGTCAAAACAAATCCTAAAAATGGTGCAGAAAACAAGGGAAGCAGGTAACAGGCGGTTAATGTCCGGTTTGGGGTTAAAATTCAAATTTTTATCTTTTTACTAAGGTTTAACTATGCCAATTTTAGGGTGCAATTGATTCGGACTATGAATCCCCCACCATATTTCCTTAAAATATTTTCCATGCTATGTGAACTTACAACTTTTGATGGAGGTGTGGGTAATCCCTAAAGATGAATGATCCTCCCATTGGCTTGCCACTCCACAAAGCGATGTTTGTGATTAAAACCCATGATGGTTTCCAATTGTTCCATCCATGCAACACTTAAAATAACCTCTAAATTTCCTAATTCCATAACAAAAAGTGGACCTTGCCAAGTATACGTACCCATTTGTAGTGAAATTGAAGAATTCTTATCGAGACATTGAGAAACTTCCCTGCTTGTTGCTCTGACTTGAAACTGATCTTGAATAGAAGAGTAGACATGTAGACCCAGTGTCCTTGCAAGTCTTGCATCAATGAAGTTGTGAGTACTTTCAGAATCAATTAGTACCATCACTCGCTGCTTTCAAATGAAACCTGCCACCTTGATTGTATGGTGAGAAGATAACCCCATAAGAGCATGTACTGAAATAGTTATGGTATCCTCCTCAGTGACTACTTTGTTGTGTTTGTTTTGGTCCTCCATCGGGAGATCCTCAAGCACATCATACTCCTCTATTTCTTCTTCTTACTTGTTGACATATTCAATCTAAAATTTTTATCTTGGTGTACATGCTTGATCTTTGGGATACTGAGTATGACATTTGTAGCAGACGTACCGAGATGGTTGATCATTTTTATGAAAGGACTTATGGCGGACTAGAGGTTGCAAATATGAATCACGTCATGTGGATGGGCCTATGTGTGCCTTTGTTTTTGCCAAGTCAGCAATCCTTATACACTCATCTAACTTGGATGGATTGTGCAGGTCTACTTCAAATTTAATGTGAGCTATTAATCCATTTCAAAAAACCGCTACTACTACATCCTGTTGCAGGTCTTATGCATAGGAAAGCATACTAGTGAATTTTGAAATACAGTCCCCTACTAATATGGTTTGCTTAAGTGACAATAATCGTACTATGTATGAACCTGTGGAGCCCTTGTCGAATCTGTGAAGAAAGGCTTTTTTGAAAGTATCCCAATATAATGCATATTTGGGCTCCTCACGTTTATACCATATAAACCATTGATAAGCTTCAGTGCTAAATTTGGTCTCTACAAAAGGGACTGTCCCTTTCAAAAAACTTGTAAAATTCTAAGATACCATCCATTTTTGCGATCCACTTGCATGGATCCTGTCCTTCAAAGGCAGGCATGCCAATGCATGGATAATTAACTATATTTTAAATATTGGTTGGGAATGAACATTTTTTCTCTCTTGTTCCTCATTACTTCTCTGTCTCTAGTTGTTATTGTGATAAGGTCTATAAAAACCTTTGTTGTTGCTCCCTATTTTCTTCATTGCCCACATTCGCACTATTTTGGTGACCATTATGATTCAGGAACTGACTATTTTGACCTCTATGGTATGTATAGTCATCCTGATAGACATCCATACTCCAATGATTGGAACTAGATGGATTTGGTTGGGGTGGTTGCCTAGATGTGTTGAAGCTTGCAGTCATTATCTAAAGATTTACTATTAAATATTTTAACAACTCGTCATTGAGCACTGACCGAATACTCTCTACTTGGGTGACGTTTTATTGTGCAAAATTTGAAGAGGAATTGGATGCCATTGGGTTGACCATTGGATGACTCGAATTAAAGCTACCAATTCCAGATGGAGAAGAAGAATTTTTTGTACCTTGGCTTTGACGAGCTCTTCTGGAATTATTGTTGGGAGTTTTTGAGATTGTTAATCATCCGTCAAATCCTTTGATCCAACTTCTGCTCATGCACCTTTCAAAGTATCTTGCTTAGGAGCCTATGAGCTTCAAATTTTTGAATTTTTTTTTTGTTAAATTGTTTAAAAATTTGGTTTAAATTCCATCGAATAGTCACTCCAATTGTGACACGGATTTGAATTTTGGCTCACCTCCTTTGACAACTTTTCAATTTTTAACAACTATCACCAATTTTGACAATGTTGGCAATTTCTTGACAAGTTTTTGATGACTTTTGGACAATTTTAGCAAGTTTGCAAGTTCTTGATGACGTAAGCAAGTTTGGACACTTTGTGGTTTTGACAACAAATTTTGTAAATCAAAATCGATACACAGCACCGTGACACACAAAAACGAACACAAATATTTTCAAAGTAGGACTCTACAAGATAATGTGATAGGACCACACGACTAGACATGAACCCCAACACGAAGGATCCAAGAGCCAACGTGACACTAACCAGTGAGGACTCAACCTATACTCAATGTGGCATAGACAACAAGGAACGCGACTAACTCAAGACACAAGACGATCAACTCAAGACACAAGATATGACATGAGACTCAATGTGGTGCGGACAACGAGGGATGTGGAATGCAACCAACTCAAGACACAAGACACAACCTATAGAGGGAACAATGAACATTGACTGATGACGGACACAACACTATGAAGACACACCACACAAGGGAGAGAATGGAAAGGAAAACTAGGCATGACAATACAAAGACCATCGAACAGAGAGGACAACTGACACGTAGGATAAGTGACGAATGATGACTAGCTATGAAAGGTGACAAGAACGAGTACGTACAAAGGAGGAAGAGCGGTGTGTGATCGAAGTCACAATTTAGAAGATACTCTCTCCTACTTTTAAATGCCTCAGGGTCTCCCACACAATCTATGTGGGATAATTATCCCCAAAACAAAAATAAAAAAAATTATTGTGTACCTTAACCTTAGCTTTAGCTTTAATACTTTTATTTCTCGTGATCTAATTGGTCGACGACATTTGTGATTGTTTTGTGTTTGAATATAAGTGATTCTATGAGGATTTTGATTTATTGGGTTGTCCTTGATAACCTGGATGTGGTAGATGTTTTAACCAGTTAGGATTCAAAATGAATAGCGATGCGTAAGCTTGCCCAGCATAATGGTGCTATGTTCCTTGTAATGCCTGTGATTTTTACCACTATAGCTTGTTATAATTTGACCATCCAACAATAGTTCTTAGGCATTGATTATAGGCCAATGGAGTATGCTTCCTAGCCACGTGAATAGTTCATAAATTTAGGGTTGCCAAATATGTTTCCTCCTTGCAAAACTAACTTTATTGGCTAGCAATATATTCTTTCGTCACTATGGATACGAAACAGGAGTTTTAACGACTGTAGATATGAATAGGGATACCCCCAGGCCTTGCTTGGCTCGTAACAAAATCTGATACCACTTGTTAGAGATCCATATGGATCTCTACTTAAACTCTCTAAAACTTATTAAGTTAACAATTATATTTCAAGTATTTACTCGATACGAATTAAGCAGATAAACTATGGAATAAACTCTAAAATCAATTGATGATAATATAGCCACTCTAGGTGGGCACACCCTCACCATAAAGGCACTTATTATGAATACGCAAATGAATAATATAAATGCAATATGAAATATAGATGATTCACAAGAATAAAACCTGGACCTATAAATAATAATCTAATTAAATCAAATATAGCCATCGACTATATTGAAATTGGATTGTAGCAGGTTTGCACTGATTTTAGAAACATAAATGTTGCATTACCTAAAGATGATTTCCCCCTCCCTAATATGGATCATATCATATATTTCATAGTTTGGAGTGGGATGCTCTCCCTCATGGATGGTTTTTTAGGATACAACCAAAT
The DNA here is from genome assembly GCA_028583015.1 of Wollemia nobilis. Lineage (NCBI taxonomy): Eukaryota > Viridiplantae > Streptophyta > Pinopsida > Araucariales > Araucariaceae > Wollemia > Wollemia nobilis. The sequence goes on from JAQPPZ010002502.1 coordinate 6,592,491, forward strand.
CAAAATAGCTCCTGAAGACCAATCTAAAATAGCCTTTATTACTCCTTGGGGAACATTTTGTTGGAAAGTAATGCCATTTGGATTAAAAAATGTAGGTGCAACATATCAAAGAGCTATGACATACATATTTCATGATATGATGTATGATATTCTACATGATTATGTGGATGATATTATAGCTCGTTCAACAAAAGAAGATGATCACATTAATGATTTAAGAAAAGTGTTCGATAGACTAAGGGAATATCTAATACGATTAAATCTTGACAAGTGTGTATTTGGAGTTAAATCAAGAAAATTATTGGGGGTTATTATTTCTATGTGAGGTATAGAAGTAGATCCTCTCAAAATTAAGGCTATCCTTGATATGCCACCCCCTAAAAACATATCAAAGTTAAGAAGTTTACAAGGAAAACTTCAATCTATCCATCACTTCATCGACAAGTTGGTGGATAAAATATGACCTTTTCTTAAATTAATTAAGAAGAATATTCCCTTCAATTGGGATAAAAAATGTCAAGAAGATTTTGAGAGTATTAAACAATATCTTCTTACTCCTCCAATTATTTTTCCTCCTAGACCAAATCATCCATTTATTTTATATATTTTTGCTTTAGAACTTGTGCTAGGAGCTATGTTGGCTCAAATTAATGATGAAAATAAAGAACAAGCCACATATTATATAAGCAAAACTTTAATAAGTTATGAAACCCGATATACTCCATTGGAAAAACTTTGTTTAGTGGTTGTGTTTTCTACACAAAATTTGCATCATTACATGCTTAGTCAAAAAACATATGTTATTGCTAAATCTGATCCATTAAGGTACTTGATGAGTAGACCTTACTTATCAGGACGCACAACTAAGTGGGTTCTTGCTCTTAGTGAATTTGAACTCACATTTATCGGCCAAAAATCTATTAAAGGCCAAGTTATAGTTGATCAGTTAGTTGTTGCACCTTTAGAATCTACTCATCCTATGAACATTGAATTTCTTGATGAGTGCCTTAATCTAGAAGAAGATCATTCTAAGACATGGTCTTTGTATTTTGATGGAGCTAGATGTATGAGTGGTGTAGGTGCCAGTATCATATTGAAATCTCCCCAAAAGCATCTTATACCTTTATATTTTAAGTTACAATTTGCTTGTACTAATAATACTGTAGAGTATGAGGCTCTAATCCTTGGGTTACGAGCTACTTTAGCTTTAAAAATAAAAGTTTTATTAGTTTTTGGAGATTCTCAACTTGTGATAAATCAAATCAATGAATTTTATCAAACACGAGATGAGAAAATTTATCCTTATAAAGAATATGTCCTTAATCTTATATCATTGTTTGAAAAAGTAACTTTAGAAGCTATTCCTAGAACTAGCAATCATGTTGTCGATGCTATGGCTGCAACTGCTTCTTTGTTGCCTTTGGAGTTGGATGATGAGTATGCTACTATCATAATTCGCCAAATCCAAGAACCCACTTCTTCTAAGTCATTTTTAGAACCATTAGATGTGTTTTTGATTGATGAAATTACCCCAGAGCCTTGGTATGCAGATATTTTTAATTTTCTCCAGAAAGGGATTTTCCCTGAAGGACTAGATAGAAACCAACATAGGCTACTATGTAAGCGAGTCATTCGCTTCGTAATTGTTGGTAATACCTTATATAGAAGATCTTTTGAAGGTATTCTATTAAGATGTCTCAACCTAGAAGAGTCTAAGAAAGCCTTAAGTGAAGCCCATGATGGATCCTATGGAGGACACTTTAGTGGAAGTGCCATTGCCAAAAAGCTCCTTAGAATGGGATATTTTTGGCCTTCCATGGAAAAATATGCTAATGATTATGTGCATCATTGTGATAAGTGTCAAAAGCATGCTGACCTTATCCATGCTCCTACTCAGGAACTTCAAGCCATATCCTCTCCTTGGCCCTTCTCTAAATGGGGTTTAGATATTATTGGTAAAATCAATCCTATTTCATATGATGGTCATAAATTCATAATAACAACAACAGAATATTTTACAAAGTGGGTTGAAGCTATACCTTTAGCTTCTTGCATAGGATTTCAAGTTTCTAAATTCATTTTCAATCAAATCATCTATAGATTTGGAATTCCATCTAATCTCATCTCTGATAATGGAACATGTTTTAAGAACAAATATGTTAAGAAATTATGTCAAAAATATAAAATCCAACATAGATGGTCCACTCCTTATTATCCACAAGGTAATGGCCAAGCTGAAGCATCAAATAAAACCTTAATCAAAATCCTAAAAATATTAGTTAATAAATCTGGCCGTGATTGGCATATACAATTATATCCTGCCTTGTGGGCTTATCGAACTAGTGTTCGTACTCCTATAGGCGCTTCACCTTTTGTCTTGGTTTATGGTGCCAAAGTAGTTTTTCCATTTGAATTAGAAGTTCCTTCTTTAGCTCTTCTTCTTCAAGATACTGAAGTAGGAGATGAATATCGTGCTAGCAGATTTAGTCAGCTGGAACTTCTAGATGAAAAGTGCATCCATGCTTTAGAGCATCTTCGTGCCTACCAAGACAAACTTAAAAGATCATATGCAAAGAAAGTTCATAATCGATCCTTTGAAGTTGGAGATTTAGTCTTAAAAGAAAATAAAAAAAATACTAATGCAAGAAAAGATCTAAAAGGAAAATTTCAACCTAATTGGCTTGGGCCATATGTCATCACTACTAAATTTGGATCAGGTGCATATAGATTGGCTTCCTTATGTGGGAAATATCTCAAGGAACCCATGAATATCATGCATTTGAAGAGATATTATGCATAAAATCAAAAGTTCCATCTCTGTACATAATTGTAAATAAATTTCTTCATCATTTGCAACCCTCCTATTATTAAAATAACAAAAAAAAATGAAAAATATGAAAATTTCCAAAATATTTCAAAATTGTTAAGTTATTCATTTTGCATCAGTGTGTGTTATCTTCCAAAAATCCAAGTTATATTTTATTGTATTTCAGATAAATTCAAAATTTATCTTGAACCATGCACTTAATTTACATCTTTCATAATTTTGATTTTGTTGCTTTGATTATAAATCTCTCTTGTATCGAAAAGCACTATTACTTCACTAAATAAATTTTGAGTTTTGGGAAATGATCTTGCTACTTCTTGAACCAAGAACACACTCTCACATCTTAAAAATGATTTGTTGCAAATTCGAAAAGGATACTACATAGTAGTCTTAGTTCCTTAAGCGAAAAGTTTCCCCTGCTATCCTATTATGTGCATGGTCTAGAATACTGGGAATTGGCAAAAGGACAAGCTTCCCCCTACCCGAATAAAATCCCTTGCCCTACGTCTAATCTGGGCAAGTATCCCAAAAATAAAGAAAAATAAAGAAAAAACAAGAAAAAGAAAAAAGAAAGAAAAAAAGAAAAATAAATAAAGAGAAAGAAAACGAGAAACAATAAAATCCCCTTGTTCAGAAATGAACAAGAAATCCCTATTCCAAAAATTTGAAGAAAAGAAGGGGGTAGTGAGCTTGAATCCCTGGAATTCCTTAGTTATTTGAAATCCATGAGGTAAGCCCCATAACAAGTGGTTTGTGCCCAACCCGCTTGACCTTGGGTAATCCCTTTCGCGTGGCGACATGTCTATCACATTAGCGACCTTATTTTGTATAGACCAATGTTCGCTTGTGGATTAGCTAGCTTTTGGTAACTTGACTTACATAGTAGTTGGTACAATGGCATGCACAAAATCATGGTTAATGAACATTTCACTTGCACACACATTGGTTCATAAAAGTTTGCTTGTATCACTACCTTACTCAAAATCGGTAAATCAATTTCACAAGCACACACATTTGATCCCTGAGAGATTTTGTATCATTGTGTCAAATCAAGATGGATAATGAACTCACTTATCACACACTGGTTCTTGATAAATTTGAATTTGTCTTAGAAATAAGTTAAAATATTTCTTTAAAATTTGTTAGACAACATTTTATCATCATTCATTTCTTCAAAATCTCAAAAATAGCTCACTCCAAAAGAACTTGTAGTCCAAAATTATTTATCATACATTACATTTTGACTTCGCGATGATGGTATAATTCCTAGTAACTGTTTTCTCAAATTTCACACTAGGAATTCTATGCCTAGCGCAAGTCATCTTTCTCAATTTTTAGGTTTTAATAATTTCATATGGCACAATGAATTGTCATACATTAATTTGCATTTCTACAAACAAACCATTTCATATTATCATGCATCACATTTTTCTTTGACTTCACGATGATGGTATAATTCCTAGGAATTATTCTTCTCAAATTTCACACTAGGAATTCTATGCCTAGCGCAAGTCATTTTCTCAATTTTAAAGTCTAAACCATCCCATATTTATTAATATTCTTAAATATGTGATACAAATGATTTGTTTTATATCAACTTGTGTCTTCAAAATAAATAGTTTCACATTATCATGCATTGCATTTTGACTTCGCGATGATGGTATAATTCCTAGAAATTATTCTTCTCAAAATTCACACTAGGAAGTTCATGCCTAGCGCAAGTCATCCTTTCCAAATTTTCATGCTTAAATCACCACCAATAAACTTATCAAAATATTTCTTACAAGTCAAATTGTCTCAAAATAAAAAATCAAACATCTTCTTTTATCACCATAAGCCTCAAGATTATACTTGAGCACCACAAAAACTTTTCTCTTATTAGCAATACAAAACTTCCTCACAACAAGATCCACTTCATGACCTAGTGAGCACCGATCTCCACCAACGGTCATATAACAGCACAACATCCTCCGAGGAACATTGCTAATCTATTTATTTCATTATTTTACAAAAACATCTTTTCACAACATATTTTTCAAAAACATCTTTCAAAAACACATTTACAAAAACTCAAGTCAATTTTCATTTTAAGCATGATCAAAACACTTAAATTAAAAGCATGATTATGAGAAATTTAAACATCATAAAAATTCAATAAAATGCAATCAAATCATATAAAAATCACATCAGACAAGAAGGTCAATATATATATATATATATATATATATATATCAAAAGTCCATGTACAAGATAAAGTTAGACTGGTATGCCACAATCCTCAAAAATCGATATACTCAGTCAATAGATATATGATACAAAATATCTAAGATCACCCCCTAGATCCTCTAGAAATCTGAGCATCATCATCCCCACCAGGGGATCGTGGTACTCGGAATCCTCCTACTCCCGTGGTAGTAGTCGTTCGGGTAGTCGATCGAGATCTAGAGTGACTCGAAGTCTCCGATATGTCAAGCATCGAAGGCTCTGGATGCCTCTACTCCACAGGCACTACTGCATGATATAAACCCTGATAGAAACCCACCAACTGAAGTGCTCGAGTCAATATCCTCCTTGAGTCACTCCTCCCCGAGCTCACTGACCAAGAAGATGTAGGAGCTGGATCCCTAGCTCCCTGTCCCACCTATGTCTGAGCCTACGCTTGTGCAAGCTCTACCTCTAGATTCTAGATCCTAGCTCTCAAACCTACATCCTGTGCCTCTAGAGACTCAATCTTAGTCTTCTGGGAGGCATTATCCTCCCTCAAACTAATCACCTCTGCCCATAGAGCGGCTATCTCACTGCTCTCTCCCTCCTCCATAACTCTCTTGCCCTTCCCGAGTGAGTCAGGTCTCTCCTCCTACTGAGGAGATGCTCCTCCCTCCTATGGGGGGATACTCTCCTCTCCCCCTCTCTCCCCTAGAAGCTCTCTCTCACCTCAGGTTAGTCTAATGACCTCCTCTGGTGTGAGGTCCCCCTCTCCTAGGAGGAGCCTAATCCTGTCTCCTTCTGATTGCATCTGATCATAGGCCTGCTCTACTACAGTCCTCGACCTGGTAATCCTCGTGGGCCGAATCTGAGCATACCAAACCTAGTAACCATCAGTCACCCCAACATCATCTCCAATGGTTGTAGGGACCATCTCGTCATCTGCATCTGGGTCCATAAACTTTGCCATGTCAGGAGCCCCACTAACTATGGTAGTATCCCAAGTGGACCTAGCAAAGTAAATATCCCTAGTCCGAGGGATGTCCTACTGCAACCCAAACTATCGCATGACTCGATCAACGTGATGCAGCTCCACGTCACCCTGGTCCATCCTCAACCAAATAACTTGCCTCACATGAGCCAACTGATATGCATCCTCTACCCAACCTGGATGATCTTTGTATGGCCTCCATGTGATGCTATCTACTGTCAAGTCATCCAAGAATATCCTAGTCATGTCCATAGATATTCGACTCCTCAGAGCTCTACGAGGACACCAATAGAAATACCTAGGTCTCTCTACATCCAACCCCTCTAATGGAAGCCCTATAGGTCTTCGTATGGTAATGTGCTCCCATGCCCAAACCTGTAGAAATGAAGTGAGGGGTAGTGCTACAACACCCTTGTATATGACCTTGAATAGAGTCCTATACAAATGGCATAGCATGAAATGCCCCCATGCAAAGACTCTCCCTTGATCTCTCATGTCGGCCACAACCTCTACTAGAGTCCATGGTAGAATATGGCCATTGAAGTGGCTTAGAAGTAAGCCACCAATAATCCCACTCAGTACAACTATGAGCCAAGAAACTCCTAGTCTCTGACTTAGAAGCTCGATCCCAATGCCTCCACTCACCAGAGGGAAGTGAGGATCACTAGATAGTCTCTGAAGCACCTGGCTCTGGTTTCTATATGTGGCAACAAACATCCCCCTGATAGGTACTCTCAGTATCCTCCAAATATCCTCTAGTGTAGGGGTCATCTCCCCTATCGATAGCTAGAAACAGGAAGAACCTAGGTACCACCGCTCAGCCAAAGTAGTCAGCAGTCACATATCGACTAGAACCTGTGGTAACTCCACCACATGTAATAACCCCATAGTACCTAAGGTATCTCTCTCTACCATCGTGAGTGCATTCAGGTCCTCCTGCAATGCTCCATAGCGCCACTCCCTATTCTTCAATTCCCTTTTCTATTCAAACAAAGAAAATCAAAATTTCAATCAGTTAATTAATAAACAAGTTTTGTCTAAAATCGGTTAGTTTTTTATGATATCGAACACTTATGCTCGATATCGGTTATATTTTAGCGATATCGGGTGACTTTGTTCGATATCGACCGATTTTTTGCAATATCGGGTGACTTTGTCCGATATCGATCGATTTTCTACGATATCGGATGATTTCGTGCGATATCGGTCAATTTTTGTTCAAAATTGATCGATATCACCGAAATCGAGCTGATATCATAGAAATCGACCCAATTTCATCGACGCGATGAAAAATGGCAACTATGCCCTAAAATCCAAATTAAACATAAATTTAAGCACAAAAAAATCATAAAAAGTAACTTAAACTTAGTTTTAGATCCTTACCCATATCTGGTTAGCCCTTCTACGCACCAGATCTGCTTGGTGAGGAACTTTCGCCATATTTTCTCTCTAGAGCTCAAAAACCAAAACAAATGTATAGTAAAAATGAATTAGGTTTTACCCTAATTCTTTAGTTTTATTAAAATTATTCTAAAAATGGGTAAATTTTGAGTTTTTCACCAAACTTGGAATTTGGTGCCAAAACTCGAAGGGGGTATCATACCTAAAATATTTTAACAATAAAACTTGAAATCATCAACAAAATGTGCAATAAATTTTTGCTTTCTCGTAAAGCATGCTGTACTTTTCTTTAACACACTTTCTTTCGAAAATGCGCTAAAGAGGGGGCAAAATGTAGCACCTTAAAAATGACTCACATTAATCAAACCTAAGGTAATAAACATTTGAAAAATCAAATTTAACTACCCTCAACCCTCTGCCTCATTTTTCGCACCCATTACAAGTTTGTTTTAGCCCTCTTACAAAATCGGTAGATTTTGCACAAAATCGGGTCACCCGATTTTGTCCAAAACCAAAAAATGCCTACCTTAGCTAGGCGAAAAAATTTGGTTATAACTTCTTTGTCTCTACCTGGGCAACTACATAGTGGTTGCGGGATTGGTTCGACCGATTTCATCTAGAATAGAGGAGGTTGTAACCCCCCTTCAATTTTAGCCCAACCCCTCAACTGAACTCTTCCTATTTAATCCAGGCTCCTCACCTCGGATTCCCCTTGGAACCTCCACATAATTTCATCCATTATTTCTGCTATTTTTCTGTGTTTTTGTAGGTTCAAGTTGTGCATCGATCAGATTTGGGTGATATCATTCTGCCCGATTGCGATATCGTTCTACCCGATTTTGATATCGTTCGATTTTGACAAAACTACCTGATTTTATCTGCATCACACATCCGTGTTGTTCAACTTGCTTGGGGGCATCTAGACCTTAGTGTTTGCATTCTCTATCCTCTTTTCTTCTATTTAAAATCATATTTATTATCTGTTAGCTCATTTTAAATCCATTTTCATTGATATATTAGCTTCTATATTCATATTTCATCACTTTTTCATGAATGATCATGTATTTAGCATAGATCTACATTCAGTCATTTAATCATTGTCCTTTTAAGTTCATTATTGATCACAATTCACTTCAATAGATGCATACTATTATATAAATCTATTGTTTTTTGTATCAAAGTTGTCAAACTACAACTTTTTGCCCTAATCGGGTAGATTTTTGCATAATCGGACCACCCGATTAGCAGAATCGGATCACCCGATCTTGTTGGATTTTGACCGATTTTACCTACAACAAAGAATCAAAAACTACATCAGACTTTTAGATACAGGTCAGAGTTTAAATTTCTTTTAAGCATTGCATAGTTCATCTAAATTTACTTTTCTATTGTTTGTTGTCTTCATATAAATCAAAATTGCATATAGGTTAATATAGTTGCATATTGGCCAAACTAGGTGTATGTGAGATTTGATAAAAGGAACACATCAAAACAAATCCCAAACCTAGGCATGGAAACTGCCACAAAATATTTCCTGGTGAACCCCACCTAATTCGTCAAAAAATCACCATAAGAAGGTATGATCAAGTACCTCTCTTTCGAGGTGTAGACCTACTATTCTCCCATTCCCCTTTGAGGCATGGATCCATTAGCCTGGAGGAAAGGAGTGCGAGAATTTTAGACCTACAATAACTCATAAACCATTTTAACTATGCAAATTTTAATAATAAAAACTTTAGGAAATTAAAAATTTAATTTCCACCTTTATGCATTTCGTGTGCAATATCAAACCTTAGCAAATGAGCACATACCTTTTAATTGCAACAAAAAGGGTCTCGACGAGTTTTGACCTCACGATCCCCTTCTCCCAAGAACCTCTGCACAATGTGTGCCCACCAAGTGGGATATGTGCCCACATGCAATGAACGAGGGTCATGCCTCCATCTTAATCTTCCTCCGACGATGCAAACAAAACGAAAACCAACTCTGCCTTACCCAAAACACTATCGCATGGATTCAAACCCGTGACTTGTCACCTGTGAGTGACTTACCACTGCCCTTGCTACCAACTGTGCTACCAGAACTATGTGTTTGAGAAGTGTGCTCCACTAATACTTATGCCTTAGTCTACCTCCTTAAAGCTTCTAACACATGCGATTCCCTTCAGACCTTTGGCGCATGAATTCATTTTTTATTTACACGATCTCATGGATGATTTTACTAAGGTGGGTTCTTAACCCCTTTTTATATGCATGGAAATATCTTTAAAGACATAGATGGATGAAATAATTTGATTTCAAATTTAATTCGAATTATGGCCCTTTAAATTAATTTAAATTTAAATTTACTTTTAGGTAAAATATTTAAATTTAAATTTACCTTTAGGTAAAATATTTAAATTTAAATAATTTAAAACTTAGGGCATTATAAAATTTCACATGGGTCTTTTGGAAAATAATAAATTTATCACCCCACAACATTTGTTTCTCTTCACACCAAACTATAACAAAAAAATATTATTATTTTTATCAACCTGCTTCTTGCCTTGCTGGAAAAACCACTGGAGGACATTTATAACACCATAATTTGGACATCAACATTTTGACATAAATGCATGGATGATATTGAAACTTGTTCATCATCCTCATGACATTAATGATGAAAAACCTTGCTTTCTTCTTGACATCAATGACAACAAAAATTACTCATATTTACAACAATCTCCCCCTTTGTCATTGATGGCAACTCATTTTTCTTTTACCATTTTATTTACCTTTTTATGTTTTGCTCCCCCTGACTGAATGCTCTCCCCCTAAATCAAATCTCTCCCCATTTGACATCAATGGCAAAGGGTCACCTATGGGGCTTAGGGCTAAGAATGAGACTCTTTGCTTAGCCCCTCCCCCACCTCCTCTCTTGAGGTGGTTAGTTTTGGGGTGGGAGTAAATCTACTCCCATATTGCAATGCTCTTTTCTTTTGTCAACTTTCTCTTTCCATACCTTTGAAGTCATACCTTTTTGAACATTTTGAGAATCCTCTTTCTTGCATATCCTTGGAAGATTTAGAAATTCTATTCTACACCACCTTGCTATATGCCCAAAATTGTTGCACTTATAACACTTAATGTTGTGATTCCTTGAAGATGCAAATGTCTTAGTTTTTCTCCTGGTGAAGCCATATCCATTCTTATCATGAGCCCTACAATTTACTGCCTTGTGACTAAACTGATTACAAGAGTAGCAATACCCTTGAAAAAGCTACATGTTTATGAAATTTCCATATTCTTGTCTTTCATGTGTCCTACACTGTGTAGCCTTGTGCCCAAACCTATGACATGAGAAGCATCGTCCATTGAAGAAAACTTGACTTGACCCCATTGGTCTCTTGGTCTCTTCTTCCCTGTGCTATTTTTTGTTCCATTTGTTTCTGATTTGTGCATTATTCCTTTTCCTGTTGATATTTTTATTGTCCAACTTATCCTCAAAAGTATTAATTTCTCTTATACCCTCTTCTTCGGAAGCTCATTCTTCTTTGGTGTTTGACTTTCCTTTTTTTGCTTCCTATTTTCCTTTTTCTTCTTCAAAACTAAGTCTTGTTTTGGTGATTGATGATCTTTGTGCATTGATAATCCTATCCAAAGTCTTTGATTTTTTCTCAAACTTGTGTAGCTTTTCCTTAGAGCCTTTTACTTCCATCCTTAGTGAAACTATCTCATGTTCTAATCTTTCACACTCTATATCTTTTATCTTTAATTTTTTAGCCATACCTTCTTCCATTTTCCTTGCCTCTTCAACCTTAATTTTGAAGTTAGTGAGCTCTTGTAGAAACTTTGCTTTTTATTTCTCATCTTCTTGAGATTGAACCCTTAATCCCAATTTCTCCATTTTTAATTATTTGATATCAACAATAAGTCTTTCACATTCTAGCTCTTTTACCTTTGACTATTCAACCATACCTTTTTAAGCTCTCCTTGCCTTTTCAATCTTATCTTTCAAGTCAGAGAGATCTTGTAGAAGCCTTGCATTACATTTCTCATCCTCTTGTATTTGAGACTTTCATTATAAGTTCTCCCTTTCCAATTCAACAAGTTCCTTAAGAGTGGCTTCCTCTTCTTCTTTTCTTTGGTCTTCAATAGGAGCATTTTCTTCTATTATCAAAAGTAGAGTTTCTTCTTCATACCTATTTTGATTGTGCTTGTTTTCCTTGAGTTCCATTTCATCTTCACTGCTGCTAAACCCATTGCAATAACCTGCATCATGACCGAGTTGACCACAAATAAAATATTCTTCACCATCTTGTGGACAATAAGTTGCATGGTGACCTGTATTCCCACATATGGTACAAAACTTTATCCATTTAGTCTCTTCTCCACTACTTGATTCATATCTTGAATCTGTTTCCACTTATCCTCCTAGAGAAACAATTTTATTGAGAGCAAAATCAAATTCCTTTTCCTTTGCACTACTATCATATGCATTTTGTGGATAATAAAGTGCCATGTGAACAATTTTACCACATTCAACACATCTCACAAAGTTTTCCTCTTTTATTTTCTTAATAACAATCTTGCTAATAAAGGTATCAAATACTTATTCTATAGTTGTGTGTGTTTCTTTTTTCTTAGGTCTCATGGTTCTTCTTTTTCCTTTCCTACCCATGTTTATTCTTGTAGGATCTTCCTTCAAGCTGTTAGACCTTTTTTGAAGGAACCCACTCTGATACCAATTGAAGAACACAAGCTTATACTGAGAGGAGGGGTGAACAATATAAGATCACTTTTTACTTTTCTTTCCCAAATAGTAATATCCAATATTATCAATGGCAATATCAACATTAGTAACCAAATCAATGCAAAAATCATCACACACAATAGAGACACCAATTTAACATGGTTCACCCAATGTGGGATACTCCACAGAGAAAATATTTCACTAAAATTTTCTCAACAAATATCTTGGGCATCCTTTCCCTATTACAATGTTTATGTACCTTTGTCCAATGGAGACACCAATATCCTAATAAATTTTGTGGGCACTAACCCATAGGAGACACCAATATCCTCAGCTGGTTTGTGGATATCTATCCATAGGAGAACTCCTGTGCTCTGGCTAGTGATCCTCCAGAAGACTACTGCCTCCACTGCACTAGCTTATGGATCTCTCTCTATTAAAGACTCCTATCCTCACTTAGAAGACCCTTGTCTTAACTACCTTGGATAATGGATCTCTATCCACTAGAGACTATTGTCCTCTGCTCTATCACCTCCAAAGCTTGATCTCAGCTCTATCTCAAATTTGTACTAAACATAGTCCTTTGGTCTAGCACAAATCTAATCAATATCTATCTCAAATCTACACTAAACATAGTCCTTCGGTATAGCATAAATCTACTCAATATCTATCTCAAATTTGCACTAAACACAGTCCTTTGATCTAGCACAAATCTGCTCAATCTATGTCCTTAGTATAGTATAAAATTGTCCTCAAATTTGCACCAAAATATATCCTCAAATCTATCCTAAAGGCTTAACATAAAGCTTGAATCAATCACAAATTGACTCTGCTAGATCTACTCCAAACATTAACTCAAGGTTTTAACAAATCAATCAATCAAATCTGCTCATAAGTATTCTCAAATACTTACCTTAAATTTTCTCTACAAGTCCTCACTAGAACTTGTCCAATCTACTCAACAAGTCTTCACCAAGACTTATCCTAAATATGCTCTACAAGTCCTCACTAGAACTTGTCCAATTTGCTCGACAAGTCTTCACAAAGACTTGTCTTAAATTTGCATTGTAAGCTTCCACAAAATATCACACAAATCTGTCCAACAAGTCTTCACTAATACTTACCTCAACTCTGTCCAATATGATTTTAAGCTTCCACAAAAGCTTACTCAAATCAACTCACTCTATTATAGAAAACCTCTTCAATATTCACACAGAATATTGTTTTAATCCCACGAAAACATATAGAGAATGGTTAGAGATTCAATATGCTTCACACTAACAACAATACTCAATCACTTTCAATCTCTCTTGTTTTGCCATAGAAACATATAGAGAATTGTTAGAGACTCAATATGTTTCACTCTCACACAACACTCAATTACTTCCAAAATCTCTTCAAATCAATTGAGAATAAAGAATATTTTTTTTTACAGAACTTGAACTATCACTCCAATACTTCCAATCAACTAAGCCCAATCAACTCCACTCAACCAATAACTCAATGAAATATTAGTCAACAATGCTTATCAAACAAACCTCACATAACAATGATACTCATGATCTTTCACAAACCCTAGTTCAAGATAGTTCTTAACTTCACATAACAATGATACTCATGATCTTTCACAAACCCTAGTTCAAGATAGTTCTCAACTTCACATAACAATGATACTCAATATTTCCAACAATTCTTATCAAACAAAGTTTTTAGTATCAACTTTCATTCCAGACAACCCACATCAATCAACATTGGATTTCTCAAAACCAAACTCAACAATGCTTATCAAACAATCCTTTCACTCTAACTTAGCATTCACAACATCCAATAATATTTAACTCACAAGGAATATATTCCCATACCTTTGTTTTAAAGAAGATTTTATTCTCAAAATTAGTCTCAATCACACTCACTCTTTTTGCCAATCTCAAAGGTTACATAGCAAAAATTTGTCCTTAATATTTTCTTTCAACAATATTTCACCAAGTCAAAATATCAAAAAGGCACTATGCCTTATTTCTCCTTTAAAATTAATTTTTATAACATAACATTATTTCAACAAAACATCTAACACCCTTGGCACACCTTATTACTCCTTTTATCCACTTAAAAATCAAACACCCAAATTAAAAATTTTCATACCCTTTTATCTCCTTTAATAACTCATAAACCCTTTTAACTATGCATATTTTAATAATAAAAACTTTAGGAAATTAGAAATTTAATTTCCACCTTTATGCATTTTGTGTGCAATATCAAACCTTAGAAAATGAGTTCATACCTTTTAATTGCAACAAAAAGGGTCTTGATGGGTTTCGAACTCAAGATCCCCTTCTCCCAAGCACCTTTGAACAGTGCATGCCCACCACTTGGGCTACATTCCCACACATAATTAACGAGGCTCACACCTCCCTCTTAAGCTTCCTTCAATGATGCAAACAAAATGAAAACCAACTCTGCCTTACCCAAAACACTATTGCACGGATTCGAACCCACGATCTATAACCTATGAGAAACTTACCACTACCCTCGCTGCCAACTATGCTACCAGTACTGCCTATTTGATAAGTGTGCTCCACTAATACTTATGCCTTAGTCTACCTCCTTAAAGCTTCTAACACATGCGATTCCCTTTAGATCTTTGGTGCACAAATTCGTTTTTCATTTACTCGATCGCATGGATGATTTTACTAAGGTGGGTTCTTACCCCCTTTTATATGCATGTCAATATCTTCAAACACTTTAGCAAATGAAATAATTCAATTTCGCATTTAATTCGAATTATGGCCCTTTAAATTAATTTAAGTTTAAATTTTACCTTTAGGTAAAATATTTAAATTTGAATAATTTAAAACTTAGGGTATTATAATGTTTCACATGGGTCTTTTGGAAAATAATAAATTTATCACCCCACAACCTTTGTTTCTCTTCACACCAAACTATAACTAGAAAATATTATAATATTATTATTTTTATCAACCTACTTCTTGCCTTGCTGGAAAAACCACTGGAGGATATTTATAACACCAGAATTTGGACATCAACCTTTTGACATAAATGCATGGATGAAATTGAAACTTGGTCATCATCCTCATGAAATTAATGATGAAAAACCTTACTTTCTTCTTGACATCAATGACAACAAACCTTACTCATATTTCCAACAACCTCTCTTTATTGTATGAATGGACTCAAATTTTCTCGATGCTCAAGAATGAATGATTTTTGAAAATTTTGATTTGTTTGTTTACCCCCTCAATTGGTAAATGGGTAAAGGATGAAACCCATGAACCAATTGACCAAATATGGGTGATGAAAGGAAATAGATGATTGAATGATGTAAATTTTGTATGCAAATGTATGATGCCCCAAGTTTGGGATTGTTTGTGTTGTGAATTTACCTTTTAGTTTTAGGATGTGTAAAATATTATGTTAAAACCACCAACCATGTTTGTGAGTTTAGGGGCCCCGCTACTATTAGTTGCTCCTGTGTGTCAAAACCAACACACTAAGAATTCGATACTCGAGTTATTGTGGTTGTTACCAAATTGTGATTGATTGGTTTCTACTTTTGTACCCAATGAAAAGGGTTTAAGGATAACCTTGTGCAAATCATGTTGAACACAACCATGCTCAAATATTGAGGTACCTAGATAATTGATTCCACATGTGATGATGTTGGATGATTGTGAATAATCATCCTTATTGTGAGCTACCCATCCTACCGGATTACATGGATTTCTAACAGTTGTAATCGCCAGATGTATAGGGATAGTCACTAAATATGAGGTGCACTTAAGTTATGATGATGATGATGTGCATGTTTGATGTGGTGTACATGATTGATTTAGTTTTTTTGAGGGTTATTTTTGTTGTTTTTTTGGATAAAAATGCATGAACTTGTTTTTGGTATTTTATTTGTCTTTGAAGATGAAACAAAAATGCATGAATTATTTTTTGTGTTTTTGTTTTGTTATATGTATGGATGTATATGAAATGATGTAATTAATTGTGGAATTAATGATGAATGATATGTTCTAATGATCATTTGGTATGTTATAGATATTTGTGTGATCCACTATATTCTTGTCACTTAATCAGGGGCATTAATATGTGGTATTTATAATGATATGTTGTAATGACCCAAAAACACACAAAAATAAAATACAAAAATAGAAAAAGTTTTTTTTTTTATTTACTAAGGAGAGAGATACATGAACCCTTCATGAAACCTTAACCTAATTAATATTTATCTAAATTTTCAATCCCCTAAGTTTTCCTGAAAGCTACATCTCACAAAGTACCCTAACACAAGTCTATCTGTGTAGGCGTATCATGTGTTACTAAAAATAAGTCCATATATCCCATCACTCTTTATGAGCTAGAATTAACACCTTCAGTCTATCGAAGGTATACACACATATCCATACCATACACAAGTCATTATGTGTAGGTATGCTATGAGTATTGCGAGTTAAGTTATCCATATCGTCTACACAATGAGCTATCTTAACTCAAATGTAGTCTCTCCATAACTTAGTCCTTTAAAATATCATTTGAATTAAAATATTCTAAAATAATTCATATTAATCAAAGGTCTCATTTAATTAAAATCTCCTAAGATAATTCATATTAATCAAAGAGGTTTCTCTTTAATTAAAATCTCCTAAGATAATTCATATTAATCAAAGGTTTCTCTTTAATTAAAATTTCTTAGGTAAACCTTACTAATCAAAGATTCACAACCTTAGACTAATACGCCTTCATGGCGGATGCAAAACAACCTCTACAGAAAGGTCAAAGGACTACCAAACTTAGAGTCCAAACAAGGTAAAACCAGGTGCTAGGCTTTCTTTTCTACCGCCACTACCTATCCCAAAGGGACTGAGCTTACGTAGCAACGGAACTCCCACACAGATGCGGGTGGTTTCCCATTACAAGCAGCGCTTCCCAAACACAACACTCCTACTTAACACAGGTGGTTTTTCCACTACAAGTGGTGCTTTTCAAACACAATGCTTGCTCTAAAACATAGGTGGTTTTCCCACTACAAGTGGTGCTTTTCAAACACAATGCTTGCTATTTAAAATAGGTGGTTTCCCCACTACAAGCAGTGCTTCAAATGCACGATGCTTTCCATTTAAAATAGGTGGTTTTCCCACTACAAGCAGTGCCTCAAATACATAGTGCTTTCCAATACAAGCATCTAAACACACAATGCTTCACACTACAAGCATCTAAACATGCAATGCTTCACACTATAAGCATCTAAACACATAGTGCTTCACACTACAAGCATCTAAACACACAATGCTTCACACTACAAGCATCTAAACACATAGTGCTTCACACTACAAGCATCTAAACACACAATGCTTCACACTTCTTAGATGCAGGGGGTTTCCAAACCTTTCAAAGGGATTATCACGCTACAGGGGAGTATAACCAGGTTTCACTCTAAATCATTCATCATACAAATGCATGTATAAATGGATAAAGTTTTAAAACCCTCCAACCTTAATACTCCTACGAAATGGAATCCGGTGGTGTCTTGGCTACCTCTCCCTTTGCTTGCTATGTGCTCCTATCTTTCCCGATCACCTGGTCTACGTCCTCCTCTATCTTCTACCTTCTCCCTTGGTTTCTTTTCTCCCTTGCACCTTATGTGCTCCTTTGCTCTAGGTGGCCCATCCTTCGTCCCTCCTCGAATCCCGAGCCAACCTCGAGCCCCCTTTCTTCAATGCTTCCATCCCTCATCCTCTTTTTCCCTAGCAGCAACTAGTTCTTTTACCCATAATTTCCATCTTTGGAAATTAATAGCCCCCTAGATTATTTACATAGATTGCACTATATAGGGGAAAGGGATATTTACATTATTAAAATGAAGAATGGTACCCTTTTTAATAAAATATCCTTTACATGATATTTTATCACCATTTAAAATATATTTCTTTTATTTAAAACAATTTCATAATTGCTCTTTCTTTAAAATAAAAGATTTCTATTTATCTTAAATGGATTTTTCATTCATTTCACTTAATTAAAGTCTATTAATGAATTTACATTATCATTAAAATGAACTTCTTTAATTATTTTAAATGAAATCTCATTTATTAATTGAAATGAAGTTTACTAATGAGTTTAAATGAATCATATCATTATTTAATCAAAACCTCATTAATTAATTTAAATGAATCTTCATTTAGCATTTAAATTTAATTTACTTTCCTTCATAAAAATGATGCTCTATTATCACTTCAACATAATAGTTTACTTTATGCATCCACATACATTTTGCAGTTGTTCTCCTATTGAAATTCCAACATTATGCTACCCAAGCCATGATGCAATAGAGAGCAATCAAATTTATAAAACAACAAAGAGGGAATCTTTCCATCAACCCAATCACCTATCTCAACCAAATATTTTATGATAGCTACTAGGCTATCAACTAAGGCTCAAGGTGATCAGTCATCGATGATTATCCCTTCCGACAATGCATACCTATATGAAGGTATCTATCCATGTTACCTTTGAGTACCTTAATCATCATTTCCCCTGATCTTAAGTACCCTCATTTCTGGTGGATGCTTCTACCTTCTCCACCTATGAGTGTACCTGATCCTGCACACTTGGCAATATGTTAGCGATAACATGCCCTTCTAAATCAACTAAACATCATATAGTTGGTTCAATTGTTCAAACTAAGTATCACCACATCATAGGTTAATACATTGTTTCTTTGTGCCATATAGTCTACTAGGGAGGGTCATGACATCCTCCCCCACTAGAATTAAACATCATCCTCGGTGTTTCTAGTTTCCTTTGTTTTTAACAGAAAGTAAAAATTATTACATCATATAGCTTCAAACAAAAAGGGAAAATATTTTTGCATAACCTCCACTTTCTCCCAAGTGGAATTTTTCTCAGAGAACTGGTCCCACTAGACCTTACATTGTTCGAGAGTCCGATTCCACAGAGACTTAGAACGAAACTCAAGAATCTTCACCGGTAGTACTTCAATGGCCTTTGGATTTGCCATCTACAAATTAGAAACATCCCACACATGTTCAGGGTCAGCAACATATTTCCTAAGCAAGGATATGTGGAAGGTGTCATGGATTTTGGATAGATTAGGTGGTAATGCAAGTCGGTATGCAACCAGAATGATATTTTCTATGATCTCAAAGGGCCCCACAAAATATGGATCCAACTTCATGGATTTGATAGCACTCTTCTTTGGCTTAACCCTTAAGAACACCTTATCTCCAACAAAATACTCTCTTGGAGTCCTTTTTAGATCTGCATAACTCTTCTACCTATCTGCAACTTCTTTAAGCCTTTGCCTAATTTCCTTTAGCTGATCTTCCATCACCCTGACCATTTCTGGCCCAATCACAACTCGGTATTCTAGGTTATCCCAAGACAATGGTGTTCTACACTTTCACCCATACAAGGCATCGAAAGGTGCCATTCCTAGCGAGGAGTGATGTCCATTATTGTAGGCAAACTCTACCAAAGGTAGACAATCTTCCCAATGAGACTTGTGATCCATGTAGTACATGTGGAGCATGTCTTCTAGAACTTGGTTTACCCACTCTATTTGGCCATCTATTTTAGGGTGGTATGCTGAACTCATATTTAGTTTCGTACCAACTGCACTATGAAGGGATTTCTAGAATTCAAAAGTGAATTTGGAGTCTCTATCTGAGATAATTACCTCAAGAAATCCATGCAATCAGAATACCTCTTTGATGAATCTACTAGCCACCACCTGAGCATCATCCTTGGTATTCCTCGGTATGAAATGGGCAACCTTAGTCAATTTGTTGACCACTACAAATATGGCATCATGTTGGTACCGAGTCTTGGGTAAACCCACTATAAAATCCATGGATATAACCTGCCATTTTTGCGTAGGTATATCATGCAGATATAGTTTTCCTATAGGATGCTGGTGTTCTACCTTAAATTTCTGACATTCGAGGCATCAAGCAACAAAATCCATGATGTCCTTCTTCATTCCTACCCAAAAGAAGGTTCTTTTCATGTTTTCTCGCATTTTGGCTCCTCCCGGATGAGCAAAATAAGGAGATCTATGGGCTTCTTGCATTATCAAGTTCCTTAAATCACCCATATTTGGTATGATGACCCTTCCCTTATAACATATAAAGTCATATTTCACACTAAATTCCTTATTTCCTTCAAGATCTCTATTCATATTAACTCAAATTTCTTGGCAATACTCATCCTGAGATTGCTTCTGTCTCACTCGATCCATCAAGTCCATGTGAATTTTAGTTATGGTTGCTATATATTTTCTTCTACTCAAAGCATCAACTACTTTATTCTCTTTTCCTTTTATGTACTCAATCTCGAAATCATACTCAGCGAGAAATTCCACCCATCTTCTCTATCTCGCATTGAGTATTGGTTGGGTGAATATGTACCATAGACTTTGATGGTCGGTCTTTAATTCAAAGGGTCTTCCCACCAAGTAGTGGTGCCAAACCTTTAAAGCATGCACCATTGCAGCTAGCTCTAAATCATGTGTAGCATAATTAACTTCATGCTTTTTGAGCTTCCTTGAAGTATATGCCACTACTGACTCCTCTTGTGAGAGTACCCCTCCCAACCCATCTATTGAGGCATCAATGCACACTGAAAAGTCCCCTTGTGGATCGGGAACCTTTAGTATTGGTGCAGTAGTAAGCTTATGCTTTAGTAGTGCAAAGGTAGCCTCACACTTTTTTGACCACTTGAATTCCTTTCCCTTCTTCTGAAGGTTAGTTATGGGTCCAACAATCTTGGAGTAATCCTTTATATAACATCTATAGTAGCCCATTAACCCCATGAAGCTTCGCACTTCAATCACATTAGTAGGGGGTGGCCAATTTAGGATAGCCTCTATCTTCTCTGGATCCACAACAATTCCCTTTGCTGATATGACATGTCCAAGATATCGTACCTTTGGAACATAGAATTCACTCTTAGCTAGATTTCCATAAAGTTGATTTTTCCTTAGCAATTCTAACATGATCCTAAGATGTTTATCATGCTCTTCTCTATCTTGAGAGTATATAAGGATATCATCTAGGAATACCAAGACAAATTGGTCCAAGTACCTTTGGAACACACTGTTCATTAAGTTCATGAAAGCAGCTAGGGCATTAGTCAGTCCAAAGGGTAGAACCGTAAACTCATAATACCCATACCTAGTCTTAAATACCATCTTGTGAGTGTCTTCCTCATGAATTCTTAACTAGTGATACCCTGATCTTAGATCGATCTTAGTAAACACCTTGGCATCCTTTAGTTGATCAAATAAATCTTCAATCCTAGGTAAAGGATATCGATTCTTGATTGTAGCCTTATTTAGCATCCTATAATCAATACACAATCTTAACGAACCATCCTTCTTTTTCATGAACAAAACCGATGCACCCCATGGTGACACACTTGGTTTTATCAAACCCTTCTCTAATAATCCCTGCAATTGAACCTTTAGTTCTTGCATTTCAATAGGATTCATCCTATACGAGGATCTATGAATAGGCTCGACTCCTATCATAAGTTCAATTGTGAAGTCAAATTCCCATACAGGAGGTAGCCTAGGTAGGTCCTCTAGAAATACATCCTAAAAATCCTATAAAATCAGATGTTGTCTTAGTATTTCTCCTTTCTCATAGTCTTCCACTTCATTAAGTTTTACTACATACACTATTCCTCCTCTCTTTAGGATCTTTTTCAATTGCATAGCGGACAACATCTGAGGTTCAAATGCCCCTTGTTTGCTATGAATTCTTAGTCTCCTCCCACCTTCTTCTAAATACTCAATCCATCGATCTTGAAAATTGACTAAGGCTTTATGAGCCTGTAGCCAATCCATCCCTAGGACCACATCAAAGGCGTGTAGGGGAGCTACATATAAACAACATTATGTAGTCCCCTTAGATAGAGTGATTTCTGCCATAGGATAACACTGGTTCATCGAGTAGGTCTGCCCAAAATCGTACTCAACCTTCCACCCTTGAGCCAAATATCCAGGCCTTTTCGACACAATCCTTGCTATACTAGATGAAATAAAACTATTAGTGGCCCCACTATCTATCAAAATGTTTACTTGCTTATTAAAAACCTTACCTTTCACAAGTAATGGGGTGGCTTGTCCCTCTAGCTTCTGCTGCATCCCCATTGCCCTCCCCATAAAACTTGGAGATACTAATGTTTTTCATACCCATAGTTGTTTCCTTTTTTGCTAAGGCTCTGGATTGCACTTGTTCTATAGTTAGTCCACTATCTAGACCAATATTTGAGCCTCGAACTTGTGAATTTTGGTTCATAGCTATTTCCAACAATTATCTTATCTGATCCTGCATAGCAGCGATCATAGCGGTGAGGTCTTCTACCTCCCTATTGGGGCTTATTGGTCCCCCATCCTAGTTTTCTTCTTTGACATTACTTTGTCAAGTTTTTCTAGGTGTAGGCCTCCCTCTTCTGGTCTTAGGTGGCATCTTAACCTGGTTCCATCCAAGAAAGAAGATTAGATTATAGTTTCATCTTAAGTTGTATCTCTAATTCAAGCCATAATACAAAGTTCTCTTGCTAGATGCATTAACAATCTAACTAGGGTAATATCCCAGGCTAGGATGTGTCATTGATATTGAAGCCCATACTAAGGTATCCTAACATCCACTCTACCTTGGGGTTAATTCCTGTCAGATTCTAGAAAATAGGGTATTCTAGATCATCCCAGCTTTAGCCTTTACCTTAAGCAAGCCTTCATTGGAGACATCTAATTCCCTTTAGCACACATAGAAGCTCTATACCCTCATACCTAGAGCTCTGATACCAAATGTAATGACCCAAAAACACACAAACAAAAAAAATACAAAAATAGAAAAAGTTTTTTTTTTACTAAGGAGAGAGATACATGAACCCTTCATGAACCCCTAACCCAAACTAATATTTACCTAAATTTTCAATCCCCTAAGTTTTCCTGAAAGCTACATCTCACGAAGTACCCTAACACAAGTCCATATATGTAGGCGTATCATGTGTTACTACAAATAAGCCCATCTATCCCATCACTCTTGATGAGCTAGACTTATCACCCTTAGTCCATCGAAGGTATACACACATCTCCATACCATACACAAGTCATTATGTGTAGGTATGCTATGAGTATTGTGAGTTAAGCTATCCATATCATCTACACGACGAGCTATCTTAACTCAGATGTAGTCTCTCCACAACTTAGTCCTTTATCTCCCTAAGGGGGTCTCAATTCCCTTAGGTCTCCTATGTTCACCCTAAGGGGTTCTTAATTCCCTTAGGTCACCTCTGAGTTCACCCTAGAACTCTACTCTTGGATTTCTATTATTAAGCAACCAAACAAGAATACATCTAGATACTAAAACAACAAAGAGTAATCACTAAGCATCCAAAAAATAAAGAAGGATTAACACTAAAAGAGAATGTCATCCAATGGAAAGAGAATCAGTTACCTATTATAACCAAACATGGAAATAAAGTAAAAGTACCTTCTCTAAACCAATAAATAATTATTGCATTAAATATTGCATGGTAAATTCTCCTTACTTTACAGAATATTACATTAACTGCATCAAGGATATCTCCCCACAATTCTAGTCTATTTGAGCATAAGTAAATCAACATAAAATACAATTACCTATACTTTGTTTCCATTGAACTCCTTGCTTCTCCTTGCTTCCCATTGGTTCTTTGAGGGTAGTAGGGGATCAGGGTACTCATGGTTCAGGATAGGCATACCTCTAAATGCATCTATTCATTTACTTTGCCAAATTGCAACTATACAAAATTCAATTAAGTTTCCAACCATCTAATGCATAGTGGATATTATAAAAGATCCTTTACTTTTATCTTCACCTCTCAAGTTCCCTTAGAGAGCCATCCAACATGTACTACTTAGATCAAGGTCTAACTTTAATCAAATCCATTCATATCTTAAAGCATTAAAGTCCCATACCTTTAACCTCTAAAACAATCCTTCATTCATTCCCTAAATCAAAGCCCCATAACTTCAATTCAAAGAATAAATATAACATCCTTTTAATTCACAATTCCAATCAAATCTAATACTGTTTTAAAGCATTAAAGTCCCATACCTTTAACCTCTAAAACAATCCTTCATTCATTCCCTAAATCAAAGCCCCATAACTTCAATTCAAAGAATAAATCTAACATCCTTTTAATAAAGTCTACATCATAGACTTACTAATCAAATATTTTCAACCTTAATCTTAGATTCATAACCTCAATTAAAGATTCACAACCTTATCTAAAGATTCACCACTTTAGTTAAAAATAACCCCTTCATGATCTTATTACACAAAAGGTCTTACTTTAATTAAAACCACATAAGGCAAATCTCATTAATTAAAGGTCACTTTAATTAAGATCTCATAAAATAATTCATAATAATCAAATATATTACTTTAATTAAAATCTCTTAAGATAATTCATATTAATCAAAGGTCTCTCTTTAATTAAAATCTCTTAAGATAATTCATATTAATCAAAGGTCTCACTTTAATTAAAATCTCTTAAGATAATTCATATTAATCAAAGGTCTCATTTCAATTAAAATCTCCTAAGATAATTCATATTAATCAAAGGTCTCATTTCAATTAAAATCTCCTAAGATAATTCATAATAATCAAAGGTTTCTCTTTAATTAAAATCTCCTAAGATAATTCATATTAATCAAAGGTCTCATTTCAATTAAAATCTCCTAAGATAATTCATATTAATAAAAGGTCTCATTTCAATTAAAATCTCCTAAGATAATTTATATTAATCAAATATTTCTATTTAATTAAAATCTCTTAAGATAATTCATATTAATCAAAGGTTTCTCTTTAAATAAAATCTCTTAAGATATTTCATATAAATCAAAGGTCTCATTTCAATTAAAATCTCCCAAGATAATTCATATTAATCAAAGGCCTCATGTCAATTAAAATCTCCTAAGATAATTCTTATAAATCAAAGGTCTCATTTCAATTAAAATCTCCTAAGATAATTCATATTAATTAAAGATCTCGTTTCAATTAAAATATCCTAAGATAATTGATATTAATCAAAGGTTTCTCTTTAATTAAATCTCCTAAGAAAATTCATATTAATCAAAGGTCTCATTTCAATCAAAATCTCCTAAGATAATTCACATTAATAAAAGGTCTCATTTCAATTAAAATCTCCTAAGATAATTCATATTAATCAAATTTCTCTCTTTATTTAAAATTTCTTAAGATAATTCATATATTTTTTTTTTAAATTTGAAAAAAACTTGTATTAAAATAAAGAACAATTACAATTGGGAGTAGACACATCCCAGTCGAGAGCAAAGAAGCAATATTACAACAAGGCACGAAATCGTGACATGTCACAATATCATGGCAACAAACCAACCTTGGCCACGCCAGAGCAACAAGCCGCGAAATCGTGACATGTCGCGAAATCGTGACAGTTCGACTCCGTGGCACCTAAACACCAAAAGTGTCGCGAAATCGCGACGGCGCATCCCCTTGGCACCCATTCACCAAAAGTGTCATGAAATTGCAACGAGTTTACCAAATGGCACCTAATCTCCAGAAGTGTCGCGATATCGCGACGAGTTTTCCCTTTGGCGCCAATTCTGCAAAAGTGTCATGATATCGCGACGACTTTTCCCCATGGCGCCAATTCTCCAAAAGTGTCGCGATATCATGACGAGTTTTCCCCTTGGTGCCCATTCTGCAAAAGTGTCACGATATCGCGACGAGTTTTCCCCTTGGCGCCCATGCATCAAAAGAGTCGCGATATCGCGACCATTTTTCCCCATGGCTCCTTTTCTCCAAAATTGTCACGAAATTGCGACGAGTTTTCCCCTTGGCGCCCTTTCTCCAAAAGTGTC
Organism: Wollemia nobilis; assembly: GCA_028583015.1. Classification (NCBI taxonomy): domain Eukaryota; kingdom Viridiplantae; phylum Streptophyta; class Pinopsida; order Araucariales; family Araucariaceae; genus Wollemia; species Wollemia nobilis. The sequence continues at coordinate 6,618,585 of JAQPPZ010002502.1, forward strand.
ATGATATCGTGACACGTTTTCTCCTTGGTGCCCAATCTTCAAAAGTGTCACGATATCATGACGGCTTTTCCCCTTGGTGCCAGTTCTCCAAAAATGTCACGAAATCGCGATGACTTTTTCCCTTGGCGACCATTCTCCAAAAGTGTCGCGAAATCATGACGACTTTTCCCCTTGGCGCTCATTCTCCAAAAGTGTTGTGATATCACGACGTCTTTTCCCCATGGCGCCTATACTCCAGAAGTGTCACGATATCGTGACAATTTTCCCCCTTGGTACCCATTCTTCAAAAGTGTCGCAATATCACAATGGTTTTTCCCCTTGGCGTCTATTCTACAAAAGTGTCGCGATATCGTGACGATTTTCCCCCTTGGCGCCCATTCTCCAAAAGTGTCGCGAAATCGTGGAAACTTCCACCCAAAGGCCGCGACGGTGCAACAGGTCGCGAAGTCGCGACAGCCTCCCTCCAAAGGCCGCGACGGTGCAACAGGTCACGAAATCGCGACAGCTTCCCTCCAAAGGCCACGACGGCGCAACAAGTAATTCTTATAAATCAAAGGTCTCATTTCAATTAAAATCTCCTAAGATAATTCATATTAATCAAAGGTCTCATTTCAATTAAAATATCCTAAGATAATTCATATTAATCAAAGGTTTCTCTTTAATTAAAATATCTTAAGATAATTCATATTAATCAAAGGTCTCATTTCAATTAAAATCTCCTAAGATAATTCATATTAATCAAAGGTCTCATTTCAATTAAAATATCCTAAGATAATTCATATTAATCAAAGGTCTCATTTCAATTAAAATCTCCTAAGATAATTCATATTAATTAAAGGTTTATCTTTAATTAAAATTTCTTAAGATAATTCATATTAATAAAAGGTTTCTCTTTAATTAAAATCTCTTAAGATAATTCATATTAATCAAAGGTCTCATTTCAATTAAAATCTCCTAAGATAATTCATATTAATCAAAGGTCTCATTTCAATTAAAATCTCCTAAGATAATTCATATTAATCAAAGGTTTCTCTTTAATTAAAATCTCCTAAGATAATTCATATAAATCAAAGGTTTCTCTTTAATTAAAATCTCTTAGGTAAACCTTACTAATCAAATATTCACAACCTTAGACTAATATGCCTTCATGGCATATGTGAAACAACCTTTGTAGAAAGGTCAAAGGACTACCAAACTCAGAGTCCAAACAAGGTAAAACCAGGTGCTAGGATTTATTTTCTGCCGCTACTACCTGTCCCAAAGGTACTGATCTTACGTAGCAACAGAACTCCCACACAGATATGGGTGGTTTCCCATTACAAGCAATGCTTCCCAAACACAACACTCCTACCTAACATAGGTGGATTTTCCACTACAAGCGGCGCTTTTTCAAACATAGTGCTTGCTCTAAAATACAGGTGGTTTTCCCACTACAAGCGGTGCTTTCCAAACACAGTGCTTGTTATTTAAAACAAGTGGTTTCCCCACTTCAAGCAACGCTTCAAATGAACGATTTTTTATTATTTAAAATAGGTGGTTTTCCCACGATAAGTAGTGCCTCAAATACACGGTGCTTTCCAATACAAGCATCTAAACACATAGTGCTTCACACTACAAGCATCTAAACACGTAGTGCTTCACACTACAAGCATCTAAACACACAGTGCTTCACACTACAAGCATCTAAACACACAGTGCTTCACACTACAAGCATCTAAACACATATTGCTTCACACTACAAGCATCTAAACACACAGTGCTTCACACTTCTTAGACGTAGGGGGTTTCCAAACCTTTCAAAGGGATTATCATGTTGCAGGGGAGTATAACCAGGTTTCACTCTAAACCATTTATCATACAAATACATGTATAAATGGATAAAGTTTTAAAACCCTCCAACCTTAATACTCTTGTGGAATGGAATTCGATGGTGTCTTGCCCACCTCTCCCTTTGCTTGCTACATGCTCCTGTCTTTCCTGATCACCTAGTCTGCATCCTCCTTTGTCTTCTACCTTCCCCCTTGGTTTCTTTTCTCCCTTGCACCTTACGTGCTCCTTCACTCTAGGTGGCCCATCTATCGTCCTTCCTCGAATCCCAAGCCAAACTTGAGCCCCTCCTTTCTTCAATGCTTCCATCTCTCATCCTTTTTTTCCTTGGCGGTAAACAATTCTTTTACCCATAATTTCCATATTTGGAAATTAATAGCCCCCTAGATTATTTATATAGATTGCACTATATAGGGGAAAGGTATATTTACATTATTAAAATGAAGAATGGTACCCTTTTAATAAAATATCCTTTACATGATATTTTATCACCATTTAAAATATATTTCTTTTATTTAAAACAATTTCATAATTGCTCTTTCTTTAAAATAAAATATTTCTATTTATCTTAAATGGATTTTTCATTCATTTCACTTAATTAAAGTCTATTAATGAATTTACATTATCATTAAAATGAAATTCTTTAATTATTTTAAATGAACTCTCATTTATTAATTGAAATGAAGTTTACTAATGAGTTTAAATGAATCATATCATTATTTAATGAAAACCTGATTAATTAATTTAAATGAATATTCATTTAGAATTTAAATTTAATTTACTTTCCTTAATAAAAATGACGCTCTATTATCACTTCAACATAAAAATTTACTTTATGCATCCACATACATTTTACAGTTGTTCTCCTATTGAAATTCCAACATTATGCTACCCAAACCATGATGCAGTAGAGACCAATAAAATTTATAAAACAACAAAGAGGGAATCTTTCCATCAACCCAATAACCTATCTCAGCCAAATATTTTATGATACCTACTAGGCTATCAACTAAGGCTCAAGGTGATCAGTCATCGATGATTATCCCTTCCAATAATGCATGTCTATATGAAGGTATCTATCCATATTACCTTCGAGTACCTTAATCATCATTTCCCCTGATCTTAAGTACCCTTATTTATGGTGGATGCTTCTGCCTTCTCCACCTACGAGTGTACCTGATCCTGCACACTTCTCAATATGTTAGAGATAACATGCCCTTCTAAATCAACTAAATATCATATAGTTGGTTCCATTGTTCAAACTAAGTATCACCACATCATAGGTTAATACATCATTTATTTGTACCATATAGTCTACTAGGGAGGATCATGACAGATGTAATAATGTAAATGATAGTAGATGGTTTGGATAGATGATCTATGGTTATAATGTTGGCAATTTTGGGTACCTTGGGTACATTGCATTTGCTCAAGTGAATAAGTTGTCATTGATGTCAAGAAGCTGTTGAAGGAATTTGATTTGATGTAAAATAATTTATTTTGATGAAGGTTCGGCATGAAAGGTTCAAAATAAAGTAAGTTGGAAAAATGTCGCGATATCATGACATGTCGCATTTTCACGACTTGAGCAGGAGAGAGAGAGCTTTTTAGAACAGTGTCGCGATATCGCGACATGTCGCATTTTTGCAACTTAAATAGGCGAGAGAAAGCTTTTTAGAAAAGTGTCGCGATATCGCGACATGTCACAGTTTTGCGACTCAAAGAGGAGAGAGAATGTTCGGAGTCAGAAATGTCATGATTTTTTGACATATTGCAAGGAAGGTTGAACGAACGAAAAAGTATTGCGATTTCGCGACATGTTGTAGGAGAGAGAGTCCGAAAGGAAAAATGTCATGATTTCACAACATAATACAGGAGAGAGAGTCTGGGAGAAAAAGTGTCACGATATCGTGACATGTTAGGTTTTCACGACCCGAAGAAAAGAAAAGCACTAAGGAGAAAAAGTGTCGCAATTTTGCGACAAGTCAGAAGACAAAGTGGAAGCAAGATAAAGTGTCACAATTTCACGACATGTTGTAGATGAAAATGTTCCAAGTAAGAATTGTCATGATTTCGTGACATACAGCAAAGGGAAGAGTCTGAAATGAGAAGCGTCGCGATTTCGTGACAGGTTGTAGAGAAGTCGTACGGAAGCTGAAAGTGTCGCGATTTTGCAATAGGCTGCAAAGAAAACGTACGAAATCTAGAAGTGTCACGATTTTATGACAATTTCAAGGAGGAAGAGCTCAAAGGCAAAAGCATCACGATTTCATGACATGTTCCATTTTTGTGGGCGTAAGGCAGAGAAAAATACAAGGCAGCAAAAGTGTCATGATTTTGTGACATGTTCGGTTTTCACTAGTGCAAGCAGACAAGAGTGTCGCGACAGTCTGAGATGACAGCGTTCGGTTGGAGAAAGTGTCACGATTTTGCGACAAAAATAGAATGCAGGTATTCTATAGGAGAAGTGTCACGATTTCACGACAACAGCAGAGAGGAAGGCTATGAAGACAGAAGTGTCATGATTTCACGACAAAAGCAAAGTTGATGTTGACTAAGTCAAAAGTGTCACGATATCGTGATAAGAATGTGGTTGAAGTCGACAAAGGCTAAAGTGTCACGATATCATGAAAAAAGGTAAAAGAAAGTGTACAGTTGCAAAGGTGTCATGATATTGCGACATGTTGTAGTTTTGCGATAGAAGCTACAGAAGAGTTGCAGAGGTAGTGAGGCTAACAAAGTTAAATTTGGGCCGACATAGATTAGGGTTTGCAGTCGACATAGTTTAGGGTTATGCAGCCGACTAAGATCAAGGTTTTGATCTTGAAAGTGTTAGTATAAAATGAGGGTTGTTTGGAGAGTTGTGAAGTGATCGAATGCGTTGTTGAAGTGTGCAAGTTAAGTCTGTGATGCGAAAAGAGCGAGTCATGCTGAATTGAGCAAAGTGTGAAGCAGAGTGCACAGAGAGCAGAAAAGTGCAAAGCTATTGGGTGCATCATTTCTGGGATGTTCGAAGATAGTGCACAGGCCTTGAAAGTTTTGGAAAAATCATTGAGAGGGATTGTTGGACATATTTGAGCAAGCTTTTTTTGAGCTTGTGGAGCAGTTTGGGCATGTTCTAGTGAGAACCTGCAAAGCAGATCTAAGACTAGTCTTGGTGAAGACTTGGGTGAAGATCAAGCAAGCTTTACTGGAAGATTGTGAACAACTTCTATGAACCAGATTTGAGGACTAGTTGAGGACAGAGATTGGTGCAGTTTCAAGGACATTTATGTTAGACCGAAGGACTGTGTTTGGTGCAGATCAGAGAAAGAGAACAAGGACATTTGTGCTAAACCAAAGGACTGTGTTTAGTGCAAATTTGAGGACCATTTTTGGAGGTGATAGAGTTGAGGATAGAGGTCTCTAGCCAAAGCAGGGAGGATAGGTGTATTCTATGGATAGAGTTCCATTTGCTAAGGGAAATGGAGGCAGAGGTCTTCTAGAGGATCACCAGCCAGAATAGAGCTAGGGGATTGGTGTCTTCTATGGGTTGGTGCCCACGAACTCGAGATTAGGGGATTGATGTCTCCTTTGGGTTGGTGCCCATAAACATTGTAATTGGGAAAGGTATTCCCAGAATTTGGTTGATAAAATTTAGTGAAATATTTTATCCGTGGACGTAGCCCAGCCATTCTGGGTGAACCACGTAAAAATTGGTGTCACTTTGTGGATGATATTGTGCATTGTTTTGATATTATTGTGGGTATATTGCTTTACTGTTTTATAATATAAAGGTAAAAGTAAAAATATGTCTTATACTATTCACCCCCCCTCTCAGTATAAGCTTATGTTCTTCAATTGGTATTAGAGCGGGTGCCTTCAGAAAGTTTTACAACTTGAAGGAAAAGCTAATACAAAACATAATGGATTATTCAAGTGGCAATGCAACACCTATTCTTGATGGGTCAGATTTTGGTCTTTGGAGTGCGAGGATGAAGGTTCATCTAATGGCACTTGGTAATGAGGTATGGGAAGTAATTGAAAATGAGTACACTATTCCTGTACATGGTCCAAATACTAAAGAAGAAAGGCTCCTACATCACAGCAATGAACGCAATCCTGAAAGGCTTATAGAAAGCAGATCTCACCAAAGTAATTCACTACAAAACAACTAGTGAAATGTGGAAACAACTGCAGGTGGTTCATATAGGTGATAAAAATGTTAGAAAGTCCAAGTTGAGACACTTCAAAGGTATGTTTAAACAACTCAAGATGAATTATGATGAAAATATTAGTGATTACATGCTTCGTATGGATGAGGTTGTTAACTCCATGAAAGACTTAGGTCTTGAGCTTGCTGAAAATGATGTTTGTGATAAGATTTTAAGATCTCTTCCAAATAGATTTAGTGAAAATATTTTTGCTATTGAGGAAGCTAAAGATTTGGATAAGTTGAAAAAGGATGAGCTCCATAGTATACTTGCAACATTTGAGTTGAGAACTCAAGTGAAGGTTGATGTCAAGAAAGAGGCAACTTTCAAGGCTACCAAGAAATCCAAGGGTAAACAGCTTCAAGAGAGTGATGAGTCTTCTAGTGAATAAGAGGCGTATTACAGCAAGAAAGGCAAGTTCTCTAGAAAGCACAAAAGCGTGAAACATATAAGATGTTACAATTGTGGAAATTTTGGTCATTATGCTATAGACTGTACTATTCCCAAAGATGAAAGTGAGATAAACAGGATTCCATCACAAGAAAAACAAAGATGAGCACAACAATCAAGGAAAGAGGTATTCTCACAAGCACAAGAAGAGTTTCTACCTAGACAAATCAAGTAAGTTTTATAGTAGTGATAGTGAAAGTTCTTCAAGTGATAATGAAAATGAGATGTTGTTCATATCAGAAAAGGAGGAAGAACCGAAACATAGATTCATTATCATGAAATGTCTTAGATGTGGAAATTTTGGTCACCTTGAGGATAATTGCACAAATAATGATTTGGTTTCTAGTATGTATGAGGATGCTTCAGAAAACTATAAGGAAGATGCTTGTATGGTTTTTGAAAAAGGTAGCACCTCTAGTGATAAGAAATCTGAAAAAGACTTTGATGATTCAGAAAGCAAACAAATAAAGGATCTTGAAAGTGAACTTACTAATGCTCTTAGTGTTTTGAAAAAGGAAAGAAAGAAGAATGCTAGACTCAAGGATAAGTTAGATGAATGTTGTATGGAGAGAGATGATCTTATAGAAAGTCTTGACTTCTCTATGGCTAAGATACAAGAACTCAAGGATGAGTTAGAGTCTAAGGTTCTTGAGTATAGTGAGTTAGAACAGAAAATGGCTTCTTTGAAAGAGGAAACTAAAGAGTACAAGGATAAGCTTCACAGGTTTCAAGATAGCTCCAAAAATTTTAAGTCGCTCATCAAAGGTCAAAGAAAGACAACGGATAAAACAGGCCTTGGTTTTGTTAAGGAACAAGCTGGAGAGGCTAGTAAGAGACTCCAAAAGGAAGAGAGTTCTGATGAGGAAAATATTTCAGATTATGAGTCCTTGGATGATAGATGTGCAAAAACAAAAAACAAAATTCAAAATGAGAAGAAGTTTTCAGGACCCAAGAGGTCGAATAAATGAAAATTTCATAGCAGATGTTTTGCATGTTACAGGTTTGGTCACATGGCTGCACATTGCATGGCTCAAGTGAAGAAGGTGAATGGAAATTTCAGAAGTGCTAGTTTCTTTCGAGGGTATTGCTACTCTTGTCAATAGTTTGGGAACAAGGTAGTCTATTGCGAGGTAAATAACAGGAACAGGTTTGATCAGAACAAGTTTAGGCAGAACTGGCGAATTCAAAGAACAGGTATGCCTAAAAGAAATAACATTGTTGCTTGTTATAAGTGTAACAATGAAGGTCACACATCTAGACAGTGCAGACCTAAACTTCCAAGGTATAGGAACAGAAACAATGGTATGAACAGGTCCAAGGATCAAGGCATGGATAAAAACAAGAATGATAACAGGAACAAGAACAGTGACAAGAACAGGAATACGGGCAAAGAGTTCAAGAGAAGGCCCGATAAGGAAATTATAGACGCTGATGATGATCAGTGCCTAATGGGAGTTTTACTTCCACCCCAGAATTAATCACCTCATCAGGAGGTGGGGGAGGGACTAAGCTAAGAGACTCATTCTTAGTCCCGAGCCCCAAATGTGACCCTAAAGAAATTTACGAAGCAATTTGTTCCTTCACATTCATTCCAATTATAAAGATTACAGATATAGTTTCAAGTTGGTTGAACGAATTCGGTGGTTACATAACCAAAAAATTAGAGAGCGCCTACGTGCGCTATTTTTTGGTCACACCAATAATGAAATATAAACATTATTCTAACATCCCCCCTTATTACATTATTGGCAAATCCCAATTGTATCTCGAAACTTTTCATATTTGATACGTCCAAGTGCTTTGGTAAAGATATATGCAACTTGTGCATCAGTAGGAATGTAGTGAAGCTGTATATGGTGCTTTGGAACTTCATCTCGAATAAAATGACATCTGGTATCAACATGTTTGGTACGTTCATGAAAAATTGGGTTTTTGACAAGATTCAAAACACCTTGGTTGTCGCAAAACAAATGAAGAGGAAGATTCTTTGGAAGGCCCATGTTTGTAAGAATGCGACTTAACCACATTATCTCGTAGACTGCTTCACTGGCTGCACGATATTCTGCTTCTGTTGAAGATAAAGCAACCACATGTTGTTTCTTACTGTGCCAGGAGATAGGTCCAGATCCTAGATGAAAAACATATCCGAAGGTTGATTTACGATCATCAAGGGATCCAGCATAATCCGAGTCTGTGTATCCCAGTAAGAAGAAATTATTATTCTGTCTATATTCCAGGCCATAGTTTGTAGTACCATGAACATAATGAAGAACTCTTTTTGCTGCTTTCCAGTGACTCAGCTTAGGCTCTTGCATGAACCTTGAAAGATATCCTACAACAAAACTGAGATCTGGTGCGGTATTTGTCGGATATAGGAGACTCCCAATCAACTGGCGATAGAGAGTACCATCTACCGAGGTGACTCATCATATCGAGATAACTTAAGTCCTTGCTCCATTGGAGTTGCTTTTGACTTACAGTTAGTCATCCGATATTTTTCTACTAAAGTCTTGGCATATTTCTTTTGTGTTACTCTAATATGAAATTTTTGTTGAGTAAATTCTAAACCAAGACAATAGTGCAGAAGTCCTAGATCTGTCATCTCAAATGATTGTTTCAAGTCATTTTTCACTAAGTCAATCATTTTTTTTGAGCTTCCTGTGATGATCAGATCGTCAACATAAAGTACAAGAATCACTATATCGGAACCATTTTTCTTAATATAGAGATTTGCATCTGAAGGACTTCTTATGAAACCATGTTGCACAAGGTGACTGTCTATCTTGATATACCAAGCTCGAGGAGCTTGTTTTAGCCCATACAAGGATTTGATCAATTTGCATACTTTTTGTTCTTGCCCCTCAGCCACAAATCCTTCTGGTTGAGTCATGTATACTTCTTCTTGTAAGTCACCATTTAAGAAGGCACTTTTAACATCCATCTGATGTAATTTCCACCCAAACTGAGCTCCCATGGCACAAAGTACTCGAATGGTAGTCATTTTTGTAGTAGGAGCGAAAGTCTCTTCATAATCTATGCCTTCTTTCTGAGCATATCCCTTTGCAACAAGTCGGGCTTTATGCTTATCAATAGATCCATCTGCTTTATACTTTACTTTGAATACCCATTTGTAGCCTATGGGTTTCTTTCTTGTTGGCAGATCGACTAACTTCCAAGTATTATTTTTAAGAAGAGATTTATGTTCTACATCCATTGCCTCTTTCCACTGTGGTTGATCAAGTGCGAGTTGAACCGTTGTGGGTTCATTTGTATTCAATGTAGACATATAAAGTTTTTCTCCATCCTCATTTTCTTCCCTGTCATATTCTGTATCCACTGACAAATCATCAAAGTGTTGACAAAGTTCATCAACCTCTGAAGTAGATTCTTCTGCTCTCATCTGTTGAGTCATATTGTGAGTATAGGGCCTATCAAGAGATAGATCCGGAAGGGATTTCAACTTAGCATCTCTCAAAGTGCTTGTATACCATTTTGGAATCTTTTGATTTTTTTTGTGGAAGTTGAACCTCCTTCTTAGGTTCTTCTTCATCTATGTATACAGTTGTGAATGTGTCTTTCGATGTGAGGGCTTCATCAAATACAACATCTCTACTTGTATGTGTTTTCTTGGTCTTAGGATCAATCAATCGATAACCTTTTGAGTACTCATCATAGCCAAGAAAGATACACTGCAGGGTTTTCTCATCCAACTTCCTCCTTTTCTGTTTTGGAATGTGCATGAATGCTTTACATCCAAACACCTTCAAATGAGATATGGAAGGTTTCTTACCACTCCATGCTCCTTGTGGAGTCTTTCCTTGTAGAGCTCTAGTGGGTGCTCTATTTAGGAGGTATGATGTTGTGTTTACTACTTCTGCCCAATATTGATCCTCAAGATGTGCTCCTTTTAGCATACATCGAACCATTTCCATAATGGAACGATTTCTTCTCTCTGCAACTCCATTCTGTTGAGGTGTATAGGCTGTAGTCAGTTGTCTTTTGATCCCATGTTTCTTAAGAAACTCTAAAAACTCTTCAGAGGTGTATTCCCCCCCTCGATCTGAGCGGAGGGATTTTATCAAACATCCCGACTCCTTCTCAACAAGTTTCTTGAATTGTTGGAAGTAGAGAAACGCTTCTGATTTCAACTGAAGAAAGAAAACCCACATCTTTCGTGAGTAATCATCAACAAATAGTTGAAAATACTTTTTTCCACCATAGCTGGTTGGCATAGGACCACACAGATCGGTATGTACCAGCTCTAAAGGTTTTGCAGCTCGAGAGGAGCTTGCTTCAAAAGGCACTCGATGTTGCTTCCCTACTAAGCAATCTGAGCAAAACTGGTAAGGTAGATGAGATTGGTGGAAGACCTTTCACCATCCCATATTTGTATAATTCAAGCAAATATCCAGAACTGAGGTGCCCATAACGTCGATGCCAGAGAGAGGTGGCCTCCTTTGTAGTGGCAGCCAAAGCAACATGCGGAGTTGAAAGGGCATCAAGAATGAACAAGCCATGTTTGTAGGATCCGGTTGCAATATGTTTACCACTTGTGTGTGATGAAACATCTCTTCTTGCCTTTAACCACTCTAAACACGACATCCATGTTTTTATCCAACATTTGTGTGACTGAAAGCAGATTATTGGCTAAGCCTGGAACATAGAGAACCTTCTCAATTTGACAATTACCATCAACAAGGGACACAGAAACATCTCCTTCTCCCTTTACTTGATATACTTGATTGTCAGCAATTGTAACCGACTTACCCTCTTTCTCCACAAAGGTATCAAACCATGATTTGTCCCCAGTCATGTGTTTGCTAGCTCCTGAATCAATATACCATACAACATCTATCTGGGAAGACGAAGTATGAGTCATGAGCACCTTGTGTGCTCTTTCAGAGTCAGAATCTGAATCGGACCCAGGAGGATCTGAGTCGGAGTTGGAGTCAGCATGAGCAACATGGCCTTTAGACTGCTTATGCTTATTGTATTTCTGCTTGTTCTTGCCCTTCTTATGAGAGCCTTTATCATTGGGTTGCTTTTTTTTGAACCAACACCTGTTGGTATCATGGTTATTCATATCACAAATTTTGCAATATTTTGCATCTGTTTGCTGATTTTGCTTCCCTTTTCCTTTGGAAGAAGCACTTCCTTTTTGAAACTGACCTTGTTTTTTACCACTTTGTTGTGTGGAAAGAGCATTATCTGGCATATCATCTTTTTGGATCTGAGTTGCCTCCTCAGTCTGAAGCAAGTTTACCAGTTCCACAAATGATACTTGTCTACCGGAAACATTGAGGGAAGTGATCAACATCTTATAGGAATTTGGTAGTGCTCTCAAGATGACAGAATTCAAAACATCATCATCCACCGGTTTTCCCATAGCATTCAATTTTGCTTTCAAATCAGCCACTCTGCAAAGGAATATATCAACTGTTTCCCCAGAATTCATACTGAGATTATGTAGTTGAGTTTGAAGATGGAGGATAGTGGATTGATTCTTGCCTTCATATACTGTGATCAAGGCATCCCAGGCTATCTTACTAGTTTTTGCATCACAAATATGAGGTTGCACCTCATCTGTAGTAGCAAGCAAGATAAATACAAGACTCTTCTTGTCTTTTTTATCCCAAGCATCTTGATCTGTGCCTGTTGATGAAGGACGTGTTTCAGTGCCAGTCACTACATCCCATAAATCTTCCAACTGAAGTATGGCTTTCATCTTTGTCTTCCATGGAACAAAGTTAGGACCTTTCAACAATTGTGAGTCTGAGAGGTACTTATGAATTGTGGCCATTATGAAGGTTCCTTATATCACCAATTGGTCTCCCTTTCTTTATACCTTCCAGATCATTATATTGTAACCATTCAATATATACCCGCCCTTACGTGAGGGAAACTATAGGTATATATGAACAGTATACTACTCAATATGTACTCGCCCTTACGTGAGGGAGACTATAAGTACAAATGAGAAGCACAATATTTTGAACATAGGCGATACTGAAAGGGCATCGTGTTGTTAATGACACCTACCATAGAAAGTTTTATTCCGCATGCGTGGGGCGTAACTTCCCCTAAACACTTTGGAAAAAACTTTCGTCAGGATTTACGCCTAACAACAATCACGATGTGGGTATGAAATGGAAAATAAAACAAAATTGGTTTGCCTTATCTCTCCCCGATGATTTATAGAGAACAAGCTCAGACGTCGTTGTTGCAGCTATATTAGGCGGCGAATACGGTAGTCCAAAGCACGACAACATTACCTGTAAGTGTGGACCAGAGGTATCTCAAATACCGAATGCTAATGTGCAATAAATTGCACAAATAGGGTATAAATTTGGGGTCTTATACTTTTGTTTAATTTATGATTGTGAATGCAAGAAAACAGAATATTTAAATGCAAAAAAAAACAATCATAAATGCCCACAAATTTTATCTCCTATGGAAATAAAGTTGATTTCCCCCCTTTATCTGTTAACTTTGCAAATGAATAATGTGAAGAAACTGAGATCTCCCCCCCTTCGATTTGCAAATGAGACAAGATTGGGAAAAAAATACCTAAAACCAAGTGTTTAGGCGTCAAATCACCATGTGAAGGTGTCAAATGCATGATAGGGCGTCAAAAAACCCCTTCTCTGCCATCACAACTGCATTCAGGGTGTCAAAACCACTTCTCCGCTATCACAACTACATTCAGGCGTTAAAAACTTCGTCTTCGTCGTCACAAGTGCACACAAGGCGTCAAATCTGTTGCGCCATCGTCGCAAGGGTGCGTAGGGCATCAAAAAAAAAAACTCCACCAAGACTGGAACCCATAACCTTTGGGCAAACAGTCACCGCAAATACCACTGGAGCCAGCGAGCCCGACAAAATGAAACAGGGACGAGGATATATTAGAAGCTTCGGAACTGTGCGAGTAGGAAAAAAAAATTTAGTCCCACATGGCCGATGTGGCCACTATGGGAAATTTTTTATCTGTCGCAACTATTGTAGTATATTCGGTTGCCTTCGGGCAACCACCCCCCTCCTTTTGCCTCCGTCGAACCACCCCAATCCACAAACCGATCTGCGTGTCCTGCATCCTGTTGTTCGTCCCGATCCGCCAGGCCTACGTCCTATTTGCGTCTTGTGCCAGTCCCGGTCTGTCCTCTGTCGTCAGTCCCATTTGGTCTACATATGGTGCCAGTCCCAGTCTATCCTCTGTCATCAGTCCCGGTCTGTCCTCTATCGTCGGTCTCGTCTGGTCTACATCTTGTGCCCGTCTGCATCTTGTGCCAGTCCAGTCATGTCTCCGTGGCTCTGATGCCATAAAGAAATTTACGAAGCAATTTGTTCCTTCACATTCATTCCAATTATAAAGGTTACAGATATAGTTTCAAGTTGGTTGAACGAATTCGGTGGTTACATAACCAAAAAATTAGAGAGCGCCTACGTGCACTATTTTTTGGTCACACCAATAATGAAATATAAACATTATTCTAACAGACCCTTTGCCATTGATGACAAAGGGGGAGAGATATGAGTAAGGGAGAGAGCTTCAAGTGAAGAGGAAAGCTTCAAGTTAGGGGGACCAAAACTTCAAAGGAATATTCTCAGTTGTTAGCACAGTTGGTTTCAGTTTTGGCTCTTGAGACGTGTTTTCAGTAAAGGTTTGCCATCAATGACAAAGGGGGAGATTGTTGGCAATTTTTGGTACCTTGGGTACATTGCATTTGCTCAAGTGAATAAGTTGTCATTGATGTCAAGAAGCTATTGAAGGAATTTGATTTGATATAAAATAATTTGTTTTGATGAAGGTTTGGCATGACAGGTTCAAAAGAAAGTAAGTTGAAAAAATGTCGCGATATCGTGACATGTCGCATTTTCGTGACTTGAGCAGGAGAGAGAAAGCTTTTTAGAAAAGTGTCGCGATATCGTGACATGTTGCATTTTCATGACTTAAACAGGCGAGAGAAAGCTTTTTAGAAAAGTGTCACGATATCGCGACATGTTACAGTTTCACGACTCAAATAGGAGAGAGAATGTTCGGAGTCAGAAATGTTGCGATTTCGCGACATATTGCAAGGAAGGTTGAACAGACGAAAAAGTGTCACGATTTCGCGACATGTTGTAGGAGAGAGAGTTCAAAAGGAAAAATGTCATGATTTCATGACATAATGCAGGAGAGAGAGTCCGGGAGAAAAAGTGTCACGATATCGCGACATGTTGGGTTTTCACGACCCGAAGAAAAGAAAAGCTCTAAGGAGAAAAAGTGTCGCGATTTCGCGACAAGTCAGAAGACAAAGTGGAAGCAAGATAAAGTGTCACGATTTTGCGACATGCTACAGATGAAAATTTTCCAAGTAAGAACTGTCACGATTTCACAACATATAGCAAAGGGAAGAGTCTGAAATGAGAAGCGTCACGATTTTGCGATAGGTTGCAGAGAAGTCATACGAAAGATAAAAGCGTCACGATTTCGTGATAGGCTGCAAAGAAAATGTACGAAAGCTAGAAGTGTTGCGATTTCATGACAAATTCAAGGAGGAAGAGCTCAAAGGTGAAAGTGTCATGATTTTGCAACATGTTCCATTTTTGTGGGCGTAAGGCAAAGAAAAACACAAGGCAACAAAAGTGTCACGATTTTGTGACATGTTCGATTTTCACTAGTGCAAGCAGACAAGAGTGCAAGGAAGAGAAAGTGTTGCAATTTCGCGACAGTTTGAGATGACAGCGTTTGGTTGGAGAAAGTGTCACAATTTCACGACAAAAATAGAATGTAGGTCTTCTATAGGAGAAGTGTCATGATTTCGCGACAACAGTAGAGAGGAAGGCTATGAAGACAGAAGTGTCCTAATTTTGCGACAAAAGCAAAGTTGATGCTGACTAAGTCAGAATTGTCGCGATATCACGACAAGAATGTGGTTGAAGTTGACAAAGGCTGAAGTGTCGCGATATCATGACAAAATGCAAAAGAAAGTGTATGGTTGCAAAGTTGTCACGATATCACGACATGTTGTAGTTTCACGGCAAAAGCTACAGAAGAGTTGCAGAGGCAGTGAGGCCAACAAAGTTAAATTTGGGTCGACGTAGATTAGGGTTTGCAACCGATGTAGTTTAGGGTTATGCAGCCGACTAACATCAAGGTTTTGATCTTGGAAGTGTTAGTATAAAAGGAGGGCTATTTGGAGAGTTGTGAAGTGATCGAATGCGTTGTTGAAGTGCACAAGTTAAGTCTGCGATGCAAAAAGAGCGAGTCATGCTGAATCGAGCTAAGTGCGAAGCAGAGTGCACAAAGAGCAAAAAAGCACAAAGTTGTTGGGTGCATCATTTTTGTGACGTTCGAAGATAGTGTGCAAGCCTTGATGGTTTTGGAAAAATCATTGAGAGGGATTGTTGGACATATTTGAGCAAGCTTTTGTTGAGCTTGTGGAGCAGTTTGGGCATGTTCTAGTGAGAACCTGCAAAGAAGATCTAAGACTAGTCTTGGTGAAGACTTGGGTGAAGATCAAGCAAGCTTTAGTGGAAGCTTGTGAACAACTTCTGTGAACCAGATTTGAGGACCAGTTGAGGACAAAGATTGGTGTAGTTTCAAGGACATTTTTTCCAGATCAAAGGACTGTGTTTGGTGCAGATCAGAGAAAGAGAATGAGGAAATTTGTGCTAAACCGAAGGACTGTGTTTAGTGCAAATTTGAGGACCATTTTTGGAGGTGATAGAGTTGAGGACAGAGGTCTCCAACCAGAGTAGGGAGGATAGGTGTCTTATGTGGATAGAGTTCCATTTGCTAAGGGCAGTGGAGGTAGAGGTCTTCTAGAGGATCACCAGCCAGAACAGAGCTAGGGGATTGGTGTCTCCTATGGGTTGGTGCCCATGAACTCGAGATTAGGAGATTGATGTCTCCTTTGGGTTGGTGCCCATAAACATTGTAATCGGGAAAGGTATTCCCAGAATTTGGTTGATAAAATTTAGTGAAATATTTTATCCATGGACGTAGCCCAGCCATTCTGGGTGAACCACGTAAAAATTGGTGTCACTTTGTGGATGATATTGTGCATTGTTTTGATATTACTATGGGTATATTGCTTTACTGTTTTATAATATAAAGGAAAAAGTAAAAAGAGGTCTTATACTGTTCACCCCCCCCTTTCAGTATAAGCTTGTGTTCTTCATATAATACAAAGACTCAAACATCCTAGTTATCCCAAAAAAATTGTAGTGATCTCACAAATCTTTGTGATGGTAAGGTTTTCCTAGTGGTTTCAAATTTTCTAAGGACCAATTGTGTGTGCAATGAATGTTCATTTTCCATTATGAGCTAGGTCAAACTAATCAATTGTAATTGATACCAATAATCTATCTCATCCATGAGCGTCCATAGGTCTATATAAAAGAAGGTCAATAATGTGTCAAACATGGTGCCATGTGTAAGGATACCATATTTCCAAGCGGGTTTCATTCAACCCATTGCTATAATGAAGATCACTCCATAGTTTTTGAGACACTAAGAGTTCCAGGGATTCAAGATCCTTCCCTTATTTTCTTACATTTGATTTTGGATTTTGGAATTTTATTTCTGCTTTTGCTCATTTTTGTGGAGGAGCAAATTATATTTTTATTGCTTTGTGGATACTTGTTCGTTTTGAGGGAGAGCAAGGGATTTTATTGCTTTTTGGAATGCTTTCGGGATACTTGCTGATTTTCAAGAAGAGCAAGGGATCTTTGTTTTTTGGGATACTTGCTCACTTTGATGAAGAGCAAGGGATTTTTTTTTGAATGAAGGAGGAGCTCATCATTTTTTCAACTCTTAGGTTTCTAGATCATGTGCATAATTGGATGATCAGGGGAAACCTTTTGCTTTATGGCAATAGCAACTTTTGACTTCATTATTTCCAAGGTTCACAATATTTTAATGTATTTTTGATGTGCATGGTCCAAGAGGATACTTTATTGACCAGGAACTTATTGCTTCTAAATATTATTTTATTTTCAAATTGAGGTTGTTCAAAACACTAGGAGTGGTTGAGTGGTTGAAAACATTCAGATTTTGCTTATGGATTGATGTAGTGTGTAATTTTTTGTGATACTTTCATTGTAAGCTTTTGAAAATTAAAAGGTGCACACAAAATATTCAGTGCCCGCATAATCATTATTGCTAACAATCATACAATATCTATCCTAGTTTATGTGAACCCCTTAATTATCAAAAGGTTATAAGGAAAGTTGCAAATTATTGTTATTAATGGATTGATGATTGATGGTTGGTGTAGGGTGCCCCTGATTAAGGCAACAAGGCATGAGTGGACTAGCAATCATCCAAATTAACCAAATGATCTAACATGATAATATACAAATACCTAAAATGCATCTATGTAATTTAGGTGGAATGCATGAATGGTTTTTTTAAAATACAATGTGTATGAAAATGTTTTTGTCTTTTTGTTGTTTTATTATTTTTTTAAGCCATGTGCATATAACTTTTCTTAAGTTGGCTCAAGTTGTTCTCGCAGAAGGAGCAACCTAATTATGTGTTAGTGTATATAAAACATTATGATGTAGTACTCATATTTCTCATCAATGGGCACTATGGGGGCTGCATCTTTAGAATCATCGGAGGTGATAGATAGGACATCAAATTCCTCTCCAAAGTCTTCCTCTTAGTCATCATTAGAAATGTAATTGATCATGTCAATATGCGATGTCATTTCTGGAAAAATCCTCATTTAAATAAGGCACAAAGTTAGGATCCAAATACTTACCATCACTATCATCACTATCTTCGATAGCTTTGCTCTCCTCATTCTCCTATTTGGATTCTAAGACGAGTCATTGAAATGTCTTCTCAAAAGAGGAGTTTGAGGTTGATGGTCCATATCCTAAGCCAGAGAAATCATATAATTCTCAATATTTGGGCTCAATGATGTGATGCGGACCTTATTCATGTTGTCCAAGACCAAATCCCTTCTATTTGATCCTATGAAAGTATCACAAGAGAAAATCTGGGTTGGACAGATATTCTAGATTGGCATAAAACTCTTGTATGGGTTCCTCATTAAGAGGAGGTGGATTGGATGAGAAATCCACTCTCCCATATACAAATTTGATCTGATTAGGCTCAAAACCCATTCTATTCACTACATCTATAGCAAAATGTGGATCACATGGGCAACCGTAATCTCTGACTGATTGGATCGATGGTGTTACTATGACACTTTCAACTATGTACTCACCAATACCTAGATTGGCAGGATGAACTGCAACTTGGGCTAGCTGGGATGTGGATGGTTCAGGTTTTGATGTGGGTGCTTCGATGGTGTCTTGCATCTCAAATAGATATTACGGTTCACTTGGTGATGAATCTTCTCAGATAGGTGACCCTATCTATGAGACAATGGATGGTGAGCATTGAGGTGGATTTGGTTTAATGGGGTTGTTGATAGTTGGTGGAATTGGTTGGGCCAAAAAGGTGAAAGGTGTTTGTGAAGTGGGAGGTGTAGCTAATGAAGTGGATGGTTGGTTAGCAGGATGCTTAGGTGTGATGGAAAAATTATATGAGGTGGTTGAGGGTTGACTTGGATTGGTGCTTTATGATGCAAAATCTGGATCTACTATTGGCAAGGCCTCTAGGATGGGTGGTTTAGATGAAGTGGTGTTAGTTGGGGTAGTTCAGATGATGAGGTGTTGAACTGAAATGTGGGTGGATGGAAGCAATGGATCATAGAGATTTTATATCAAGTTGTAATATTTATATGGCTCGGTGTCAACTTGGATGCAATGGACTTTACCCTCGTGTACATATTTTAGACATTGATGTAATATCGAGGGTACACACTTCATTCCCTAATCTAGGATGTCCAATAAGTATATTATATTGCATAGCCCCTTCTAAGATGTGGAAGAGTACATGGATGGTCTTCACACCACTATGATAGGTAGAACTACGTTTCCTACAATGGAACATAAAACATCATTAAAGTCCCACAAGGTGAAAGTGGATGTGGTGATATGGGATGATGGCAGGTTAAGATACTTGATGGTTGGTGTGGTGATGAGGTTGATGGAGGAGTCGGTATCGATGAGCACTCTCTTAAATGGTTTTCTGTCAATATGGGCAATAATATGTAATAAAGGATCTAGTAATTTTGATGATACACTCTTTTTATCAAAATCATAGAATATTATTAAGGGCTCCATGCAATTTTGGACACTCTCCACAAAGGTGTTTAAGGAGTTAGGATCCTCCATTTATAGTTTTATGGACTTTAGAATTTCCATCAATGCCTCATGATGTGGGGGAGATTGTTGTATTAGATCATATATTGATAGTTTGGCCGACATAATTATTAGGCTCTATATCAACCAGCTTCGTAGGGTAATGATTGGTCGAGATGAGATATTTGGATTATGGATGGGTGGAGGTGGAATGGTTGGGTCTAGTTGTATGGGTACACTAGGTGGTGCTACAGGAGCTGATATTTTTTGGGTTGTATGATTCATTTGTCTTTACCCATGGGTGACTACACTGATAGCCCTCACAAAGCCTTAGTATAGTTGCAACACATGATTAACTTGATTGGGAGGAACTATATATCCCAAGGTTTTGATTAGGTTGGTCTAAGGGATTTTCAACCTTGATATTCCCCACCTCTAATAAATCTTGCACAATATTTTTAAACCTGTTGCAAGTTTCAATGTCATGCCCTTGCTACTGATGAAATATGCAGTATAAATGCTCTCTGTAGCTTTTCGATTTTGGCTTATTCAGATATTCAAGCTTCATTTCTAATAATGTGAAAGCTTGTGCCACATATAACTTCTATAAAATGGATGAATATGTTTCAGGTAATATGGTTTAATTGCATTTGGGCCTAAAATGATGATGTTACCTTTTTGTAGGTTGAATTTGGTTCTACGACTATTGTGGGGGTGGAATCACTTGATAATTTTATTGTTGTTGTTGGGGTTGTTTTACTTGGACTTGGGCTTGTTGGATTTGCTATGAAGGTTGGCCCAAGACTACTTGATTAACTTGAGCAACCTTGGACTAGATGTGGTTATTCCCCTTTTGATTCTTATTTTGTCATTCTTCCTTTTTGGGTTTGATCTCACCCTCTTGAATTTTGATCTCTTCAATTACCCGATCTTGGGAGAGTGCTTCTTCGAATGTTTTGTATTGTTGTAGCTGTAATAGCAAGGAGATAGGCTTGGCACAACTCCTTGTGACCATTTAGGTTAACTCTACCATAGGGAGGGAGAATGGAAATTTTGTCATGACCATCCTCCAATGGTTACCAAAATTATATACCAATTCATCATCATATTGTTGCAAATTAAGCAGATTAGTCAATGTGGTCTTATTTCTAACGTTTAGGAAGAACTGCTTCAGGAAATGGTCTGCTAGTTGCTTGAAAGTGTAAATACATTTATATCTCCCCAAATGTCTAAGGAAAAATATGGAGCATGGGTCCATCGTTGTTCCTGATTTTGAAGTATGCATTAATAAATCCTATCACATGCTCTCAGGGGTCCTCATCCCCCTTAATTTTTTCAAACTTTGGTATCTAAAAATCTATCGGATATGGCAATGATGGTATCGAAGCATGAATTGGGTGATTGAGTAGTTACCTCAAGGTTGGTTTCTGGTATTGCATACCAGGTGTTTGCATGGCTAGGCTATCAATATAACTCTACAAGAATTGGAACTTAGGATCCTCTAGAGGGTTAAAACCCTAGTTGGTTTGCTACTGTTGGTAGTAATGTGCACCATTGGTGGGGTTTTGGTGATGTGAGATGTTAGCATAGAATGGATTATGATATGGTTGTTGATGAGGGATTTGATTGTGATGAGGTTATGGAGGTATGTTGGCGTGCTGACCTGAAGAGGTAGCATACATTTGATGAGGTGGATTAGTGGTTGTGGTTGTGGTTAGGGGATGCAACACACAAGATGGATCTTGAATGAAGAAGGTGTTTTGATGGGATGTTGATGGTTGGTTCTAATCCATCCTTTGCAACTGCTACTGTGGGTCAACATTAAGGCTTAGGTTAGCATTATCTAGAATAATTTGTTATAGTTGTAAGAATGCTTATTACATGGCAATCACAAATGAGGATGGTATGGCCATGTATGAGGTATATTGTTGGGTCAGTTGTGTGGAAACCATGTTAGTGGATGTAGGTGGAGGGTACATGGTAAAATATATTGTCACTGAATGGGGGATGTTATGAGACATGGGATATATAGATGTAGTGGATGAGGTGGATGCGAGGACTTGTGAAGTCGCATTGACATGGGATTTATAGAGGGGATTGGTGTAGGTGATGTTTTGGTTTTGTAAAATAAGTGAAATTTGGTTAGATGATGATGGGTGATTATGAGATAGGGTGGCAACAGTTGATTCAAAAAGTGGATTCGTGAACATTTTAGTTGACTGTTGTGGCTACGAGAAGATGGCTTCTTGTTGAGGTGGAGGAAAGGTGCTAGGTGGAATGGCAAGTGATAGCAATTATGGAAAGACCATAATACATGCATTCAGGTATAGCCAGATGGTATCCATATCCACATATGTGACATGACTATTCATCAATGTAGATGGCTCATTCGTAGGAGTCTCAGGGATGGCAGTATGGGTAGCCCTCTACGTAACATCTATGTTTGAAATAGGGGAACTACTAGAGGACCTTACATTCAGGATCTAGGACATAGTAGGGACTACATGAACTTACCCTACCACTAAAGTGTTAGGGGCCCAACAGAACTGATATGGATCTATAGAAGGAGATAACTCACTCGGAACTAGGGCTAACCTTTTGGCCTGACCATGGGTTGTTACCATACACTAATGATGGGATGAAATGAAAAATGTGGATGTATGTGTGTGAATGTGTGATGGAAGCACAAAGTAAAATAGAATTCAAAGAAAATAAACAATTTTTTGTTCCTAAGTTTATCCAAAGTTTGATTTTTGTTTTTTTTGAATTTTTTGGTGAAAAAGAAAAAGCGATGTGCAAATTTTTTTCCCTAAAATGAGTCTATGGATTTCACCTAAACGCTCTCACACACTAACTCGGTGATAAAGTCTAAGTTGTGAAACCCACCAGGACTTGGAGATGAAACCTAAATCTGATGAGGGAGCCTAGGTCCTACCAGTCCTCACCCAGTCCATTGTGGGTAGTGATACACCCTCCAAATGAATGCTATTTTCCATGGCTTAGATGGTTCTTAGAGTTGGCCTTGGCCAAGTAACAGGGTAAATATGTTGGGGTTTGGTGGTGAAGTCAAACCTTGTCCAACGTTCACGTGAGTGTGTGATGGCTTCGTTTATTATTGTGTGACTAACATGCAATTTTTTTATTGCTTGTGGGTGTAATTTTGTACCCCATATTTTTTTCAAAGATGATGATTCTCTTCGAGGAGTCCACCAGTTTTTGAGGACATTAATGGAAGGTCAAATGTCCTAATAACAACAACGACCATAGGATGAACCATATCAATGGGTACATTATAGAATGAAGTAGGGTGGGCGACAAGAGTGGGTGGACACCCACCCCTAACCTTGGGCATAACTTCCCAAGAAACTTGCCTAACTTGTTGGGTAGACATTTCAAGGGACTAGCAAGGGTAGACAAATTGTGTGACCTCAATCTTAGGGAATAGAGAGAACCCCACCCATCCCAGGTGGGAAATGCAAGGTGCAAATAGGGTGAGACTTTGGAGAAAAACCCACCCTCTCCAATGCCTCCACAAGTGGAAAGAAGGGTAAAGGAAGTGGACGTCCAACACGCAAAACTCCCACCATCAACCAAATTTTGAGGATGAATATGTACATGCAGCTGTAGTAGTTTGGGTACCAAAAAATGTAGGAATATTTCTAATGCGATGTTCCCAAGGTACTTCAATGTCTATCACCCACTACCTCAACTAAAGGATCTCTAGTCGAGGGGAAGGATGAGGTAGCTGAGAATTGACAACTGGGTAAAAATATTAGAATATTCGAAGGCCCAGATTGATCCTAAAGTACCTGCGACCTTCTAGAGTATTGGTGCTATCTAGATAAGTAGTGTACGAGAACAATGCTCCTTAGCTACAAGAGTCATATTCTTGCCTACCGCCATTAATTTCCAAATTTTGAAATCCATGTAAATGTAATTATAAATAGTGGAATGTTGGTCATTCCTAAGGGTGGATATTTAGCCATTACAATTTTTATGTAAGGTTTCTCCTATGTAAATACAAATTCTATATTGTTTGGTCTCTAGTTGTGTCCTCTTGTTCTTTACTAAATACATGAATGTTCATTTTTGTTTGGTCGTTTAAGTTATCTTGTGTTATTCTGCTATCTAGATTCTATGGGGTTTACTTGAGTGGATCAGGAGTGCATTTTTGTGAATATGAGCTTGGGGTTTATTTTTTCTAAATCCAATCAAACAAGAGCACTCTAATTCTACATCCTGGATCTCATTCACTTGTCCATTGGTTCTAGAATTCACATCCCACCACTGATAGGAGCTAGAACAAAGATACGATTGGGTTATTTGTTAGGTTTCGAATTTGTGTCTCATATGGGGTATCATGCTTGCATAAGTCTTGATGTGGCTCTACCCATCCTTGTGAGTTTTATCTATGACCTTCCTTTATTTCTTTTCTTCCCTTTTCCATTTCCCTTATTTTGTAGTGTAGAGTAGCTGGAACCACCCTCAAAGGAATTAACGTCCTCCAAAGATCATTTGTCCTACCTCCCAACATGGTGGTCATTCTATGTTGCTTGGCATTGATCTACCCTCCCCAC
The DNA here is from genome assembly GCA_028583015.1 of Wollemia nobilis. Classification (NCBI taxonomy): domain Eukaryota; kingdom Viridiplantae; phylum Streptophyta; class Pinopsida; order Araucariales; family Araucariaceae; genus Wollemia; species Wollemia nobilis. Next base: position 6,642,832 of record JAQPPZ010002502.1, read on the forward strand.
CCTATGCATGGTGTTATATTGGTGGCCAACAATTTTTGGTGACTCAACCGAGGAACTCACTGAGTCCTTGTGCTTCAATAAATCAGAGTTTAGTGACTTTTATTTAACCATATCTTCTCAAATTCACTTGGTGACTCTGAATGGGTGACACATATAGATCATGAGACTAGTTGCCTACTCGCACTAAACATCCAAACATCTTAGAGGACTCAAGATATGGTGATTAGCCTTGACCTCATTGGTGGAGATAGTATGCTCACCTGACAACTCCAACTTCAAATTCAACATCACATCCAAGACCTCTGAAGATCGGTGCCTTAATGGCTTAGTTGTTGTTCCCCTAATGGAATGACACTGGCCCACTAAACCTCCACTACTCACACGAGATTCCCAAGGTCACCCTAAAGACCCTCACCAAATACAATTACATATTGGTATTGGCTCGGGAGCATCTTTAAGATGTTGTTGCACTAGCACCCCTCCATAGCATTACCCATGAAGATTTCATGATTAGACTTTTGGTCATATCTCTAGAGGGAAGGGCACTATTGTGGTACCAAAATCTTGGGTGGAAAACCATTTAGTTATGGACAGACTTTACAGGAGCTTTGATCGACACATTCGATGGCTCCATGGATCCCTTCCAACTCTTGATGCATCCCACATGGCAAAATTTGTTGTCACATCGATCATTGGTTACACAAATACTGGTATGTGCAGTGATCATCCAAGTTGTGAAGGTTTCATGACTTGGAAAGAAATGTGATTTTAGCTAGACTATAGAAGGTGCCTCAAGTACAATATAATATGGTCCGATCATTACAGATTCACTGGATGAACTTTGAAATGAATTAGTGGTCATGACATACCAATTACGCTATAATTTTGTGTACATAAGTCAGCCAATAAATAAAAGTGCTCCAGGAACGTGTTGAAGTGACATCATCTGAACCCTTGGCCTTTGGAAGAAGATCATCATAATCCTCCATCTTGAAATTCACTCTTAGTTTTTGCACAATTATTGTTGTGATCCTGTGTCCAATGGACCTAAGGCACATGATTCAAGCATCTCTATGGATAATCTTGTAAAATATATCTCTTGATTCTAGGAATAAGCACCCACTCCTCGATCAAGGGGAAATAAACTCTATAAGAGCCCAAAGAGTAGAAGTAGCATGAAACATGAAGATGAAGATGAGGCTCCAACTAAAGAATCCCTGGGAGAGTGTAAATAAACAAACAAGGTTCTTACAATATTATGTCAAAAATAGGTGTTGCACCAGAGCTAGCAAATACCTTTGGCATTCTATCTATTCTTGAATCCACCATGATCCTTGACAGGGTATGTTAGTAGGAATGTGGTCTATGGGGGTGTCCCATGGATCACTTTCCCTTTTGTTTCTTTTATTTTGGTGCATCCTTTGCTTCCTTCTCTTTCCTTAGTTCTTCACTGCTGCCAACCATCAAGGTTAGTAGTAGCTATCTTCTGCTGCTTACTGTGTTCCCATCCCTCCCCCCTTTCTCTCTTGTTCTCTTTTCCTAGTTTTTTTTGTTGTTTTTGCTTATTGTCTCTCCTCTTTTATTCTCTTCTACCCTCATCCTCCTCATTTTCCATTCACATTTGGCTCTCTTCCTCCATTGTCTTCTAACTTTTCTCAGCTGCTTTTGTTTGTGCCCTCACTGTCCCCTTTCCTCCTTTTGTTTTTTATACTTCAGAATGTAGTGTTTTGGGTCCTGTTAGTCAAAAAGTGACTAACTACAGAAAAACATCTGATGCTCATTTTTGCATATTTTCCAAGAAGACCGAAGTGGCCCATATGCGAAATATCAAAGAAAATGCAAAACACTGCAAGGAGTAAAAAGTGTCGCGATATCACGACATGTTGCATTTTCATGGTTCAAATCAAATAGAAAGCACAAGGAGGCAAAAAGTGTCACGATATCGCGACATTTGCTTTGTCGCGACCAAAAGAGAAAAAGTGTCATGATATCGTGACATGTTGCTTTGTCGCGACCAAAAGAGAAAAAGTGTCGTGATATCGCGACATGTTGCATTTTCACGGCTAAGAGCAACAAAAGCGAGCAAGAGGAAAAAGTGTTGCGATATCGTGACATGTCTCAGTTTCACAGTTCATAGTGAGGAGAAAGAGCAAAGGGAAAAAAGTGTCGTGATATCGCGACATGTCTCAGTTTCGCGGTTCATAGCGAGGAGAAAGAGCAAAGGGAAAAAAGTGTCGTGATATTGCGACATGTATTTTCATGGCTAAGAGCAAGAGAAAGAGCAAGGAGGAAAAAGTGTCGCGATATCGTGACATGTTGCATTTTCACGGCTAAGAGCAAAAAAAGGGAGCAAGGTGGTGAAAGTTTCGCAATATCGCGACATGTTGCATTTTTGCGGAAAAAAGAGAAAAAGTGTCGTGATATCGTGACATGTTGCTTTGTCATAGCCAAAAGAGAAAAAGTGTCACGATATCACAACATGTTTATTTGTTGCGGCCAAAAGAGAAAAAGTATCACGATATCGCGACATGTTGCTTTGTCACGACCAAAAGAGAAAAAGTGTCGTGATATCGTGACATGTTTCATTTTCGCGGCTAAGAGTAGCAAAAGGGAGCAAGAGGCAAAAGTGTCACGATATCATGACATGTTGCTTTGTCATAGCCAAAAGGGAAAAAGAGTCGCGATATCGCGACATGTTGCTTTGTCGCAGCCAAAGGAGAAAAAGTGTCGTGATATCGCGACATGTTTCATTTTTGCGGTTAAGAGCAACAAAAAGGAGCAAGGAGAAAAAGTGTTGCAATATCATGACATGTTTCATTTTCGTAGCTAAGAGCAACAAAAGGGAGCAAAAGGCAGAAGTGTCGCGATTTCGCAACATGTCGCATTTTCGCGATGCAAGAAGAATAATCAAGCTGAAGACATAGAAATGTCATGATTTCGTGACATGTCTTATTTTCACAGCAGGAGGTAGTTGAAGAGCAAAGCAAGAGACAAATGTTGTGATTTCGTAACATGTTTCATTTTCGTGGTAGGAGGCAGCTGAAGAGCAAAGCAAGAGACAAATGTCACGATTTCGTGACATGTCTCATTTTTGTGGTTGGAAGCGACAGAAAAGCAAAGCAAGGAAAGAATGTCATGATTTCGCGACATGTCTCATTTTCATGGCTGGAAGCAACAGAAAAGCAAAGCAAGGAAAGAATGTCATGATTTTGCGACATGTCTCATTTTCGTAGTTGGAAGTGGCAAAAAAGCAAAGCAAGGAAAGAATGTCGCGATTTCGCGACATGTCTCATTTTCACGGCTAGAAGCAACAGAAGAGCAAAGCAAGAGACAAATGTCACGATTTTGCAACATGTCTCATTTTCGTGACTGGAAGCGGCAGAAGAGCAAAGCAAGAGACAAATATCACGATTTCACGACATGTCTCATTTTTGTGACTGGAAGCGACAGAAAAGCAAAGCAAGGAAAGAATGTCGCGATTTCGTGACATGTCTCATTTTCGTGGCTGGAAGCGGCAAAAAAGCAAAGGGAGGAAAGAATGTCAGGATTTCACAACATGTCTCATTTTCATGGTGGGAGGCAGCAAAAGAGCAAAGTAAGAGACGAATGTCGCAATTTCACGACATGTCTCATTTTCACGGTTGGAAGCGGCAAAAGAGCAAAACAAGAGACGAATGTCTCAATTTCACGACATGTCTCATTTTCACGGTTGGAGGCGACAAAAGAGCAAAGCAAGGAAAGAATGTCATGATTTCACGACACGCCAGCTATAAAGGAATAGAGTATATTTTTGGCAACTAGGGACATGCACTAACATCAGGTGCTAATTTTTGAAGAATGGTCTGTTGATTATAACCTGGAAAGTCCGCTGGATGATTGCCAATCTATCCAATCTATAGGAAATTCGTTGTGTATTATTAGAAACTACAGATGATTGCTTGTAAAATAAGTAAGACGTACTTAGAAAAATATACTCTTTTAGGGTATATGTAGGGGTGAGAAACTCCAAAAAAAGGGTCAGCTCTTGGACGTTTACAAGACGATGTGTACGTACTTCGAATACAAGCAATAAAATCACATCTCCCATTGGCTTATGGTTCATATCATGCAAGTGTATGTATTAATGTTCTTTATTTTTGCTCATAATATTGAATTTTAAATTGAGTCTGTTCTTGTATCTGAACTTTCGCAATACATAAATCATATTACTGGAATAAGAATCTAATATATACGCATGTTAAACGAAATATCAGAAATCATATCTGGAATTATATAATTTCTGCATTGGAATGTGTTTTTAAATGCTTTGGATAGAAGTAAGTAAATCTGTCTTTGATGTTGTCTAACCTGCACCATATAAAATTTCTAGCTTAGGCTATATTTCCCTTACCTCTTGTTTCCCCTTTTCTCTAAAAAACTTCAAAGGAACCAGCCTTCTCTGGAGACTAGACAGATGATCTCAAGCAAGATCTATCTATTCAATGTTGGAAAAGTCTAAGGTGCAACACTATTAATCGAAGGCAAATTTTGTTCCAATAGTTTTTGGCACGCTTGGTGGGACTAGCAATCCCATAGTATTGTATAAGTTTTGGTGTTTTACCTTAAGAGCCTTTTTGTTGAAAATATCAAGAAAAACCATCTAGCGACTCTGTTGCTTTTAGACCATAAAATAAAGACCTTGTCTTGAAGCCTTCTGGTTATATAGCCATATGATAACCAGATCTTGAGCTAGAAACTCTGAAGAACCTATCAAGTTTTTTCAACTACAGCTCGAAAGCCTAAAAGCACACCCTGTGCTAGCCGTAAGATCAAATCTGCCCGACACCATTAGCACCTCTTTAACACTCGTTGTAGGAGTTTCTGCAAGCAATCCTATAGCAGTTGTAACTCCTTTAGCAATCATGGCAGTCGCCCCTACCCCAATGCATCTTTGGAATCAAACTGTCTCTTTGAACTTGGGAACGCACCACCAAATTCCACAAGCTGCACTAAAAGCATTGCCGAGCTTTGACGAAATAGGCAAAACAATAGATGAATACTGTTTAGATGTATCAGAGCTAGCATCTGTTTATAACATCACTTAGGAAGATGTAATGGTCAGATTGTTGATTATATCTTTGAAAGGAAAGATGCTCTATTGGTACAGAGCGCTTCCTGCTAGATCCATTACTTCTTGGGCAGTACTGGCTGGCCGTCTAGTCGATGAATTTAATATACATGCAGATCCTTTCACATTGCTGAATCAATTCACTGTCATTGAAAAACATCCACAAGAAGAAATCCAAGATTTCAACATTAGATTTACCAGAACTTGTGATAGAGTATCGCAAGGCCTAAAGCCCACGGAAGAACAAGTTATATACTATTATTTAAGGGCTTTTGATTCAGATCTCAGCATGATAATAAGGTAATCCCGTGTAACTAATTTTCTTGGGATCTATGTAGAGGTAGCAAGGGGCGAAGCTGATCTCATCGCTACAAAAAGATATCCATAAAAAATTCTATTGCCAATTTTACCAGAGCTTTCCCAAGCATCAATTTCTAAACTACCTATACTCCCATCAACGCAAGCCCTCCCAGCTATAGCCGCACCTCCTACATTCCTTGCATCAGCTCCCCCCAGTGATCAATACATGACCATAATTGATACAATGAAGACATTGTCAAATGAAATGGCGTCCATGAAAAAGAGAGAGGCTGAAAGGAATTTTCTGCGAAGGAGGTTCCCTCAGGTAACAGGAGATGCAGCACAATCAAGCAATAGGGGATAAGTAATACCGAGCACAGTATATACAAATGAGACAGTGGAGGCCGAGGAGCCTCCCATTGATTCTAACTATTGGTGTACTACATGTAACAATCCGCATGGGGAAAGTTCGTGTATGATACACCAGCATTATGTACAAAGTATAGCAGTTGAAAAGAGTAAAGAAAAAATGAAAGGCCATGTAAATATAATTAGAGAGAAGGACCACAACTTCATGATGCCTACAGTAGAATAGGTTTCAGTTTTGACAAGATCAGGTAAGAAACCACTACAAGCAGACCCTAAAGAGCTTCAACCATTGAATGTTTCCCTTGCTCCCAAGGAAGTTCCCAAAGAAACTCCTAAGGGAAGCCTCCCTCAGGAAATAAAATATTAGTTTCCAGCCAAAATTCAAGGGCAAGAAACACACAAAGAATTTATTCCTCGGGGGGAAAATGAAACCCAAGAATAGGCTAGGGAAAGGTTGAGATTCCCCTCACTGACAAAAAGGCAAAGAACCGAAGCTACCCAGGGATACAAAAATAAATAAGAAACTTTTGCCAAAGAAAGAGAAAGAATAGTTGATTCAGCTACATTCAGTATAGTAGAGGAAATGAAAAAGACTCCTTCTAAGGCAAGTATGCATGATGCTCTTCAAATCCTAGGTCAAATCGATCTCTTATAGGAATCCCTAAGAACAATGAAAAATGGAGGTGGGACTGCATCATTTTCAAAAATGGTTCTAACAAACTTGACGTCTGCCACTGGTAAGAATAGGCCACCACCCTTTTATTTGTCCCTTCAAATGGAAGTATGGGTTGTCCACAACTGCATGATAGATTTAGGCGCTGATACCACTGTGATACCCAAAGAAGTATGTGATATTATGGGAATAGAGTACACTAGGAGCAACACAGGCGTCCTACAGTTAGATGGTACTCCGATAAAAATTGTAGGAGTGATAAAGGATATTCCCATACGACTGCATAAAATGCCTCAGATGATAGTCATACAAGAGGTAGTAGTCGTAGACTTGAAGCCCTATTTTGGTATGTGTCTATCCAGAGAGTTCACAACAAAGATAGGAGGATACTTATCCTTAGATTATTCTTATTTGGAGATACCTTTCAAAGGTAGAAGGGTCAAGATTTTTAACGAGAAACCATCTATGTTTCATGTAGAAAAGATTGGTGAAACTGACCGTGTAAATATGATGACTGAAGAAACAATAGAAGAAGATCTAATGGAAGAAACATTAGAAGAGCTCCAAGCTGAGGACGATTTTTCTCTACAAAATTTTAATGCCATGATAGAAATAGAAATAGGAAACTATTCTATTGAGAAACAAAAAAGAAAATTGATACCCTCCCTAGAAAAGGATGGTTCTTTGAATCAATTGTGGAAGCTTTTCTTTGATGGGGCTAGGTGCAAGAATGGAGCTGGTGTCGGAATAGTTTTATTTTCTCCCACCAAAGAGGAAAATGTTTTCTCTTACAGATTGGCTTGGAGTTGCTCCAATAACGTAGTAGAATACGAGGCCCTATGCTTAGGGTTAAGAAAGGCTGAGAAATTAAGAATCAAATAGTTACTCATCTATGGAGATTCAGAACTTATTGTGAATCAAGTCACCAAAAAAGGTATAAGTAAACAGGATTATTTGAAAGCTTACAAGAACAAAGTGTGGGATCTCTTAGAAGCCTTTGATGCCCTAAATATAAAGTTTATCCCTAGAGAATAGAATACCCATGCAGATTTGTTAGCTTCAGTGGGAGCTAATTTTTGTCTTGTAAGTAATGATATTTAGAAGTCTAAAATTGTTAGACTTATATACAGGCCTTCAGTACCTGATAAAAACATTTTCTAGCAAGTTTTTGAAAATGATGAACAGATACTAGATTTCTTAATCCCTGAAATGAATCGCTCAGCCAACCAAGATCTGTAGGATGAAGAGGAAGGGAACCAGATCAGAGAATTACGTAAAAAAGGAGCTAGGCCTTTTAGGCAAAAGTAGAAAAGGAATTATATGTACAGTATAATATAAGCATATCCAGACAATATTTGTAAATATTACCGTTTTTCGGCCTTAACAAAAAAAATATATATTTTTAGTCACAGCCAATCAGAAGTCGAAATTTATTTTCGAATAGAGATACTAAGGTATAAAGGGAGTTTTTGCGAGGTAATGTTCACATTTGATCTAAGTGCATTTTCCTATGTTCTTTGTCTTTCTCTGAAAGTTTCTTTTTACAACTGCGTTGTTGACTCCGATACCCAATGGATAAAGGCCTGGTTCAAAATTTTTGCAAGCAAAAAATCCCTCGAAAGGTGCCAAGAATGTTAGTCAAAAAGTTACTAACTACAGAAAAACATCTGATTCTCATTTTTGCATATTTTCCAAGAAGACCGAAGTGGCCCATATGCTAAATATCAAAGAAAATGCAAAACACCGCAAGGAGGAAAAAGTGTCGCGATATCACGACATGTTGCATTTTCGTAGTTCAAAGCAAAGAGAAAGCACAAGGAGGCAAAAAGTGTCACGATATCATGACATGTTTCTTTGTCACGGCCAAAAGAGAAAGTGTCATGATATCGCGACATGTTGCTTTGTCACGGCCAAAAGAGAAAAAGTGTCGTGATATCGCGACATGTTGCATTTTCGTGGCTAAGAGCAACAAAAGCGAGCAAGAGGAAAAAGTGTCGCGATATCGCGACATGTCTCAGTTTCGCGGTTCATAGTGAGGAGAAAGAGCAAAGGGAAAAAAGTGTCGCGATATCGTGACATGTCTCAGTTTTGCAATTCATAGCGAGGAGAAAGAGCTAAGGGAAAAAAGTGTTGTGATATCGTGACATGTTGTATTTTCATGGCTAAGAGCAAGAGAAAGAGCAAGGAGGAAAAAGTGTCGCGATATCGCGACATGTTGCATTTTCGCAGCTAAGAGCAACAAAAGGGAGCAAGGTGGCAAAAGTGTCACGATATCGCGATATGTTGCATTTTCATGGCAAAAAGATAAAGTGTGTCGCGATATTGCGACATGTTGCTTTGTTGTGGCCAAAAGAGAAAAAGTGTCGCGATATCATGACATGTTGCTTTGTCATGGCCAAAAGAGAAAAAGTGTTGTGATATCACGACATGTTGCTTTGTCGCGGCCAAAAGAGAAAAAGTGTCATGATATCGTGACATGTTTCATTTTCACGGCTAAGAGCAGCAAAAGGGAGCAAGAGGCAAAAGTGTCGCGATATCGTGACATGTTGCTTTGTCGCAGCCAAAAGGGAAAAAGAGTCGCGATATCGTGACATGTTGCTTTGTCATGGCCAAAGGAGAAAAAGTGTCGCGATATCGCGACATGTTTCATTTTTGCGGCTAAGAGCAACAAAAAGGAGCAAGGAGAAAAAGTGTCACGATATTGTGACATGTTTCATTTTCGTGGCTAAGAGCAACAAAAGGGAGCAAAATGCAAAAGTGTCGTGATTTTGCGACATGTCACATTTTCGCGATGCAAGAAGAAGAATTAAGCTAAAGACATAGAAATGTCATAATTTCGTGACATGTCTCATTTTTGCGACAGGAGGCAGCTGAAGAGCAAAGCAAGAGACAAATGTCACGATTTCGTGACATGTCTCATTTTCATGGCGGGAGGCAGCTGAAGAGCAAAGCAAGAGACAAATGTCACGATTTCGTGACATGTCTCATTTTCGCGGCTAGAAGCAATAGAAAAGCAAAGCAAGGAAAGAATGTCGTGATTTCCTGACATGTCTCATTTTCGTGGCTAGAAGCGGCAAAAAAGCAAAGCAAGGAAAGAATGTCACGATTTCGTGACATGTCTCATTTTCGTGGCTAGAAGCAGCAAAAAAGCAAAGCGAGGAAATAATGTCACAATTTCACGACATGTCTCATTTTCGTGGCTGGAAGCGACAGAAGAGCAAAGCAAGAGACAAATGTCACAATTTTGCAACATGTCTCATTTTTGCGGCTGGAAGCGACAGAAGAGCAAAGCAAGAGACAAATGTCACAATTTCGCGACATGTCTCATTTTCATGGCTGGAAGCGATAGAAAAGCAAAGCAAGGAAAGAATGTCATGATTTCGTGACATGTCTCATTTTTGCGACTAGAAGTGACAGAAAAGCAAAGCGAGGAAAGAATGTTGCGATTTCGTGACATGTCTCATTTTCACGGTGGGAGGCAAAAAAAGAGCAAAGTAAGAGACGAATGTCACGATTTCGTGACATGTCTCATTTTCACAGTTGGAAGCGACAAAAGAGCAAAACAAGAGACGAATGTCGTGATTTCGTGACATGTCTCATTTTTGTGGCTAGAGGCGGCAAAAGAGCAAAGCAAGGAAAGAATGTTGTGATTTTGCGACATGCCAGCTGTAAAGGAATAGAGTATATTTTTGGCAACTAGGGACATGCACTAACATCAGGTGCTAATTTTTGAAGAATGGTCTATTGATTATAACCTGGCAGGTCCACTAGATGATTGCCAATCTATCCAATCTGTAGGAAATCCATTGTGTATTATTAGAAACTACAGATGATTGCTTGTAAAATAAGTAAGACGTACTTAGAAAAAGATACTCTTTTAGGGTATATATAGGGGTGAGCAAATCCAAAAAAAGGGTCAGCTCTTGGACGTTTACAAGACGATGTGTACGTACTTCGAATACAAGCAATAAAATCACATCTCCCATTGGCTTCTGGTTCATATCGTGCAAGTATATGTATTAATGTTCTTTATTTCTGCTCACAATATTGAATTGTAAATTGAGTCTGTTCTTGTATCTAAACTTTCACAATACATAAATCATATTACTGGAATAAGAATCTAATATATACGCATGCTAAACGAAATATCAGAAATCATATCCGGAATTATATAATTTTTGCATTGGAATGTGTTTTTAAATGCTTTGGATAGAAGTAAGTAAATCTGTCTTTGATGTTGTCTAACCTGCACCATATAAAATTTCTAGCTTAGGTTATATTTCCCTTATCTCTTGTTTCCCCTTTTCTCTAAAAGCTTCAAAGGAACCAGCCTTCTCTAGAGACTAGACAGATGATCTCAAGCAAGATCTGTCTATTCAATGTTGGCAAAGTCTAAGGCACAACACTATTAATCGAAGGCAGATTTTGTTCCAACAGGTCCTTTCCAAAAATGGAAAAGTTCCTGTGAGTCACCAAGAGTGTGGGTGCAATTTTTCACCCCATAATTTTTGCAAATATGATGATTCTATTTGAGGAGTATGCCAAGTTTTGAGGGGATTGATGGAAGGGCAAAATATGTCAAAATAACAACAGTTGTCGTAGGATGAACCAAACCAATGAGTGGATTGTAGAATGAAGCAAGGTAGGTGACTAACCTTGGGCAGAACTTCCCAAGAAACCTGTCGAACTTATTGGAAAAATATTTCAAAGGACTAGCATGGGCAAACAAATTGTGCGACCCCACCCTTAGGGAATAGAGAGAACCCCATCCATCCTAGGTGGGGGATTCAAGGTGCAAATGGGGTGGGAATTCGAAGAAAAACTTGCCCTCTCCCTAGTGCCTTCACGAGAAAAAACAAGGGCAAAGGAAGTTCCCACCCAATGTGAAAAACTCCCACCATCACCAAAATTTTGAGGATGAAGATGTACATGCGACTACATTAGCTCAAGTACCTGACAACGTAGGCAGATTTTTGGTGCGATATTCCCAAGGTACTTTAGTGTTTGTCACCACTACCTTAACCATAGGATCACCAATTGAGGGGAAGGACAAGGTAGTTGAGAATTGACAGCTAGGCAAATATATCAAAAATATTTGAAGGCCCAGATTGATCCTAAAGCACCTACCACCTTTTAGGGGATTGATGTTATCCAGAGAAGTAGTGTAGAAGAAGGATGCTCATTAGCTATAAGAGTCATCTTCCTGCCTACTACCATTAATGTCCAAATTTTGAAATCCATGTAAATGTAATTATAAATAGTGGAATTTTGGTCATTCCTAAGGGTAGCTCTTTAGCCATTACAATTCTTATGTAAGGTTTCTCCTATGTAAATACAAATTCTACACTATTTGGTCTCTAGTTGTGTCCTCTTGTTCTTTACTGAATGCATGAATGTTCATTTTTGTTTGGTCATTTAAGTTATCCCATGTTATTCTATTGTCTGGATTTTGTGGGGTTTACTTGAGTGGCTCAAGAGTGCATGTTTGTGAATATGGGTTTGGGGTTTATTTCTGCTAAAGCCAATTGGACAAGAGTGCTCTGATTTTGCATCTTGGATCTCATGCACCTATCTATTGATTCTAGAATTTACCTCCTGCCCGTTGTTGATAGAAGCTAGACTAAATATATGATTGGGTGATTTTTTAGGTGTTGGATATGTGTCTCATACAATTTATCATGCCTGCATAAGTCTTTATGCGAATCTACTCATCCTTATGAGTTTTGGCTATGGACTTCCTTTATTTATTTCCTTCCCTTTCCCTTTCCCTTATTTTGCAGTGTAGAGTAGCTAGAACCACCCTTGAAGGAACTGGAATCCTTCGAAGATCGTCTGCCCCACCTCTCAATGTGGTAGCCATTCTATGTTGCTTGGCATTGATCCACCCTCTTTGCCCTACATGCAGTGTTAGATTGGTGGCCAACATTTCCTAATGCAAAAAGCAGGAAAACACATAGTAGTAGATATAAATAGATCAGGGTCCAAATAGCTAATTTCATATGAGATCTACCAGAGTTCTAAAATACAAATCTAACCATTGATGAGTGGTTAGGATTGGTTAACCATGACTATGGTAGTTAGCCAACTACGTGTGCATGTTTGGGAGTTCCCAACCGTGGACCTATGGCTTCAACTATATGCCAAAAAAATAAGCAAAGCAAATCTAAAACCCTAAATGAGTCTATTCCTAATTAGGCTATGCAGATGCTTTGCTAACTGATCTAAAGTGCAAATTATTTGATTTTTTCAAAATTTATATATGCCTAGCCCAATGACCTAGATGCAAACAATGGAAAACAAGAAAGAGACCCCTATTTAACCTAAATGTAATGCTAAAGCTGAAAATAGAGGAAAGAGAGTTCCAGGTATAGAGACATGTTATCCTTTTGTTGCTCCTTCCAATGTGCTCAACCACTGATTCATAGTTCCACAGTGTTCCAACCATCAATGTACAGTTCCATAGATATCCAACCACTAGTGCATGGTTCCTTTGATCTGTAACGATACGCTCACAGTTTCTCAAGCATAGGGTCAAACTAAAACAAGCTCTGGATCCATCGATTCCTGATCTCTAATATTTGTATGCTCTAACTCTAGAAACTTGCAATAATAGAAAAACACATATCAATAATCAAATAATGGTAAGGTAAAAAAAACATAACCCTTAGGAGATCCTACTGTGATCGCCATTTCTATAGAAAAATAATTTTTACCAAAGCAAATACATGAAAATGAACACTTGCAATAAAAAAGGAATGCCTCTTTGTATTAAAATAGGGGAGCCTTAGTCTCCCAATTTTACAATTCTTGATGCCCCAATGCTCAGGGATATATGTTACAATGATTTTTTTTATGGAGTACAAATTTTCAAATGACAATCTCGGGCTCTCTTAGCAAATAAACTGGTGTTCTTCATTCTTCCACTACAGCTTCAAAGGGGTGAGTGGACTTCTGAATATCCAGTGAGGGGATCACTCTAGCTTCAGCAGCTTTCCAGATAGCTATGTCTTGCACACATGAAAAGGAAAATGGGGTTTAGTAGCACCTGTATAAATGCAGACAAGAACCCTTAAAATAATATTGCAAAAAATAGAGAAAACAAAACCAAATGCCTTACTAAAATAAAACTTACTGATCATGTTTGTCATGTTTTTTAGCTCTGAGAAACCATGGGTGTGTGGTGTGAACTGGTAAACCATAGATGAGTGATGGGTAAACTACACAAGGGTGGTTTTGACTGTGTAATAATGAATGGGCAATTGGGTTGAATGGTAAAAGGCTCCAAAAGTGGGCTTTGGAGCTTCAAATCTCTAGTCTCCTTGGGATGCATGCAAACTCTTAGTGCTATTTTGGAAACCTGGTGGTATATGTGTTTAGCCTCCTTTGGTTGGTGGGGTAAAGGTGCCTTTATAGTCTCCTTAGGGCTTTGGAGAGAAATGGGAGATGGCAAGCCAAGATTACCAAGTAGCAATCCAAGATTACCAAATAGAGGGGGCAGTTAGAGTGAGTCACCTAGGGTGTCTCACTTAACTGGGGTGATGTGATGACAAGTGGAATGAGGTGTAAGGTTTATACCATGTGAAGGGACAAAGGGGACATGGGTGTGTGAGATATGGCAAGGGATTTTGGTGAGGTGGCTAGGACACATGTCTAGTGGGTAGATAGGGTATCCTAGGCTGATTTTCTAGATTTAATAAATTTGGAAAATAGATTAATGTGCAAGATTTTATATGCCTAAGTTTAGACTTAGGCATATAACTTTATTATGTAGGATTTGTGATGTGGGGTGCAAATGAGGTTTGTGGATGCCTAGGTTTTGGTGTCTACACTTTCTTTTCTAATTATGGACTTCATATTCTCAAAATTTGCAATTTTGACTCCTTTGAAGTAGACAACCTTATAACTCCTAGGTTTAAATAATTCAAAGTTTCTAATTTAATTCCTATGGAGTAGTAAACCTTATGTATCCCTAGTTTTAGAAACTAAAAAATGAATTTTGCATTTTTTTTTTTCCTAATCCTTTGATGTTGAAAACCTTTTACCTCCAAAATATTTAAATTTTCAAAAATTCAAGAATTCTAATTTTATTTTTTTAAATAAAACCTAAATAAAAAATTAGTCAAAAACTTCAAAATTTAAAAACACTTATAAAAATTTTAAAATAATTAGTCTAGTTGTATTCCTTATCACTCCAACCTAATAAAAAACTTTAAAGAACTTTATTAACTGTATTAACACTAAACATCTTATCACTCTAACCAAATAATCCAAAATAATTCAAAAACCTTTAATTAACCCTTATAACTCCTATTTAAAAACTTAGCTTCAAAAAAACCCTAAAAACTAAAGAAACTAACCTTGATGGTTTTGGCACTATACTATCTAACAAGAAACTTAAGATATGAGCCTCAACATATTCTCTTGTATGATTAATAAATAACGATACAATTAGAGTGGAACTATGAGTCCATTATATAGGAAAATAGGTTTCTCGGTCCTTACTCTTCCTATGACACTTGGTACCTCTTACATGACACTTGGCATGATAACCAAATAATGGAATATATTCCAACATCCCCCTGTATTACATTATTTGATTTGAAGTTCTTTTGAGTTGCATAGATGATATCTGAATGTTTGAAACTTGGTTTTTCTAAGTGCTTTTGTGAATATATATGCTAGTTGATCTTCTATAGGGACATGCTTGAGAATTATATGATGATTCTGGAAGTGGTCTCTAATGAAGTGACACTATGATTCAATGTGTTTAGTTCTTTCATGTACAATTGGATTTTTTATCAGATTGAGTAGTCCTTAATTGTCACAAAATATCAAGTTTGGAGTTCATTTGATGCCCACATCTAATAATATGTATTGTAGCCATAATGCTTCCAATGTATTATCTCTTGTTGCTTGATATTCTACTTCAGTTGATGACTGTGCCATTGTATGTTGTTTCTTGTTGTGCCAAGATATAGGTCCTAATCCAAGGTAGAAAACGTGTCTGAAAATATATTTTCTATCATCAATGGAGCTAGCATAATCTACATTTGAGTAACCCTGAAGAAAAAAATATTTGGCATTCTTCATATAAGTTAGTCCATAATCATGAGTTTTTTTATATATTGCAATATTCTTTTTGTAGCTTTCCAATGACTTTCTCATGGTTCTTGCATGAATCATGAAATATAGTTTACTGAAAAAGCTAAATCTGGTTGACTATTTGTTAGGTACAATAGGCTTCTAATTAATTGATGATACAAGGTAGCTAAAATTATAGGTGTTTCATCATTCTTAGATAATTGAATCCCCTATTCCATTGGTGTATCTTTCGGTTTACAATCCTTCATTCTATAATTTTCTAGAAGATTTTTTACATATTTGGATTTAATAATAGTGATCTTATCTTCACTTTGATGGATTTCTAAGCCAAGATAATAGTTAATTAATCCTAGATCAATCATTTCAAATAATTTTCTAGATCTTCTTTGATATCACTTATTATTTTTTCAGAACTTCCAGTGATTACTATGTCATAAACATAAACAATAAGAATATTCATGTGATATCTAATTTTATTTGTATACAAATTAGGATCGGATGTACTTCTTTTGAAATCTTTCTGTAGTAAGTGATTTTTGATCTTTATATTCCATGATCTGGGAGCTTGCTTTAGACCATATAGATATTTGTTCAATTTACATACTTTATTTTCTTGTCCTTTAATAACAAATCCTTCTGGTTGTGACATATATACTTCCTCTTCTAAATCACCATTAAGGAAGGCACTTTTTACATCCATTAATGAAGCTTCCAACCTTGATGAGTTGTTAGTGAAAAAACTATCCTGATAGTGGTCATTCTAGCTGTTGGAGAAAATATTTCTTCATAGTCAATTCCTTCAGTTTGTGTATATCCTTTAGCTACTAATCGAAACTTATACTTATCTAGAGTTCCATTTGCTTTATACTTGATTTTGTAAACCTATTTACAACCCACTATTTTCTTTCCTGGAGGTAGTTTCACCAGATTCCACATTTTATTCTTTTGAAGTGAAGCATATTCAGATTCCATAGCTTTCCTCCAATGAGATTCATTCAATACCTAAAGTATAGATATTGGTTCTATTGTATTGCTTATTAGTCCTTTTTTTATTCTAGTTTGACTACGATTTGGAGGTCTAGTAGATGTGAGGTCCAACATTCTTTCTAGATTAGATTTCCTAAGAGTATCTTTGAGCCATATTGGTTCCTTTCTAGGAATTGTAGATGTTTCTATGTATTCTTATTCTAGTGATTCTGATTCTAATTTTGATTTCGATTCTAGACTTTTTGTGTCTTCTTTAGAGTAATTTAGAAGGATATCTATATCCTTACCACGTTCTTCTGTGTCACCTTTTACTTTTTCATCAAATATTACATATCTACTAATGTAAACTTTCTTTGTATATGGTTTGCATATTCTATATCCAGTAGATTCGATGTCATAACCAACAAATATGCCTTCCATAGTTTTGTCATCTAACTTTTTCCTTTTTTGTTTTGGAACATGCATGTAAGCTTTACATCCAAAAACCTTGAGTTTTCCTAAATTTAGTTTTTTTCCTGACCATTCTTCTTCTAGTGTAGTGTGTCTAAGTATTCTTATCGATAATCTATTTTGTATAAAGATTGTTGTTTGAACTACTTTTGCCTAGTATTGATGACCAAGATTGGATTCTTTTAACATACATATTACCATTTCCATTATTGATATATTTCTTCTTTTTGCAATTCAGTTTTGTTGTGGAGAGTAAGATGTAGTGAGTTATCTTTTAATTCCATTTTTTTTCTAAAAAATAGTCAAATTCTTTAGATGCAAATTCTCCTTCCCTGTCTGAACGAAGTGCTTTTATAGTATTTCCTTATTCTTTTTCTGCTTGTATATTGAATTGTTTAAAACAACCAAATGCTTATTATTTGTGTTTCATGAAATATACCCAAATTTTCTTATTGTGATCATCAAAAAATAATTGAAAGTATTTATATCCTCCAATACTATTGGTCTTCATTGATCCACATGAATTTGTGTATATTATTTCTAGTGGTTGTTGATTCTTGTGTTGTCGAAGCTCAAAAGGAACTCTATGTTGCTTACCTGCTAAGCATTCTAGACATATGGTGGATTCTAGAGATATATTAGGTATTCTTTAAACCATTTTATATTTAAGCAATTATTTCATAGTAGATTCACTAGTATGTCCTAGGCGTCTATGCTAGAGATATGAAGCTTTAGTTGAAAAAGTTGAGTGATTGGTAATATCTAAAATAAATAGTCTATTTTTGTATGACCTTGATGTTATCTTTTCCCCTTGTTTAAAAATGTAACATAGTTTTCTTTCAGAGGACACTTTGAATTCTATAGTCATGTGTTGATCCATGAGTTGTGAAAATGAGAGAAGATTAGTAGTCAAGCCTAGGATATATAATACATTTTTTTATCATTGCTTTTCCTTATATTAGATCTACTAGAATGTTTCCAATTTCCTTTACTTCATATTTTTTTCTATCTGCTACAACAACCGGTTTCTCATTTACCTTATGAAGAGATTCAAACAAGTATATATTTCCTATCATATGCTTGCTTGCTCCTGAGTCTATATACCAATCATCCATGATTTGAGACCTTGTCTTTCTCAATGAAGTATGCTTTGATAGTCTAATTTCTTCTTTTCTTCTTAGAATGAGTAATTCAAACTCTATATGTAGGCAATTGATTTTATACTTTTTCAATAGTTTTAATTTTCTAAATTGCAATTATATGTATATAGTTTGAAGTAGTATACCTTATATCTCCCTACTTTTTGGAATATTAGAAAACAATAATATTTGCAAATAAAGTTTTAATTTTTCAAGTGGAAATCCTTATATCTCCATCTTATAAATTGCAAATATCGATCTATTTAGATGTATAGATATTTCTTTCAAATATAGTTAATTTTGCTATGATTTCAACCTTATAATATACCCCTTATAACTCCTTAATGAAAGAAAATTTAATTAAGGTAAATCGTTACCTTTATAATGTTGTAAATGGATATTTTTGTCTTTGACGTATGAGCACTATGATCTCCAATGTATGGACATTATGTTCTTCAATCATATGAGCATTGTATTCTTCAACGTATGGATACTATGAGTGTTGCATTATCCAATCATATGGATGCTATGTTCTTCACTCTATGGCAATGTGATCTTCACCGTATGGATATATGTGACGATAGTAGGCTTTAATACTTCACTTCAACTAGTGGGTGTTGTCACTATTGTGGATAATGGCTACAGGCTTTGACTATAATTTTGGATATTGGATACCTCAATCTATGTTACTTTGACTCTCCTTAACCATGAGATTTACATTGCACTCTATTTCTTGCTTTGAATGCACTATTCTCCTTGATATTTGACACCTTAAATAGAATAGATATCACTTGACATCGAATAAGTGTCCTGGGAGTTACAATTAAGATAGGCATTGAGATTTCTTCAATATTCATTTATTTGTGTGATGAGAACAAAGATAATTAACCTCCCTAATAATTTCATAACTCCACAAAGTAGGCACTAGATTATTCATTGAGTGTTGAGGATCAATATGATGCTTAGAATGTTTGTGCCAAGTGGCACTCATAGTATTTGAATGTAGACCTTTTCTTAAATGCTCCAAGGATGAACATTATAACATTTGAGTCATTTGTTGGCTTGCTTTGTTTCTTGGAGAGTAAGCAATCTTACCATTTGAATATTATTTTGATGAAGATGATGGGTGGATACAGCTATGATACTCTAAGGTTCTATGGCAAATTGAGTGCTTCTCCTCTTCTTCAAGCTATAGCTTTGGGTATAACACCTTTTTTCTTGTTCTCTTATGCTTCTAATATGTCAGTTGAGCAATGCTTATTTGATGTAGATACTGCCTTTGTGATGGCTCCTTGCACTTAGCTTAATGATGTTGTTCTATCCACATAGATAGAAATCTATCTTGATGTTGATTTATGTAGATAAGCACCTTCAAAATGTGACCTTAATGTTATCCTTTATCCACGTAGATAATCGTAGATGATAGTTTTCTTGTATTGGTTGTAATATTGTAGGTGGATGTTTCCATCTAGGCATTTGATTTTACGTGGATCAATGGTGTATTTAGGCACCTTGAATCTTGAGCAATATGAGCTCTTTGATGGCTCTCTTTTATTGCTTGAATACTACCCTTATACCTGTTGGGATGACATCCAATATTTTTCTATATTATGAGATCTTTTGCCCTTCTTGGAGGAACAAAAGTGGTGCTTGTAATGGTTATATTTACATCAAATATCTCCCTTTTCTAAAATACCCTTTTGATTTTTATGAGGCTACTCCTTGCCTTTGCTAATCCTTTTTCTTGGATAGTTTAGTAAGAATAGATCCAAGCTAATAATATGCACATAATATGGTCCTTTTGAAGTAAGTTTTATGCACTTACTTTTAAATGAAACCCTTATATGTTCCTTGAATATGAGACTCACCAAGTCACGATTTTTAAGCTTCCTTTAAGTATTTTAATGGTGGATTCCTTCTCCACTCTTTTATGGCTTCTTTTGGCCATGAAGTGTTATAGGTTTTGTAATCCAAATAGTGTCTCTAGACACTTGATAATATTTTGGTTTTTGTGCCCTTGATCTTAACAATCAATAAACAAAATAATCCTATGAGAGTAACTAGTTCATGAACAACTAGTATATTGCAATGAATCAATAATACTTTCAACTTAGTGCACCTTAAATATAACAATAATCTTACATTATTGCTACTGTAAATAATATCTCAAAGTAGTTTCAAATGCACTTAATGATCACTGCTAATTTCTTACTTTAGTCCTTTTCTCAATAATTAGATAATATGAAGAATGTATCTAATTCCTATTAATGTGCAGGTAATAAATCTTAACAGAAGCTATATTTTGCACTTTTGAGGACTTAAAACACAACCTTCTAATTTGTAAATTTTTGAATTCTAATAAGGTGCTTAAATGAAGTTAAGTAGTAATATGAATTAAGTGTTTAAGTAATGAACCTTTTTGTACCTAAGTTGCTTACATTTGATGATGAATATCTTGATATATTGATTCACCAAATATCTTCTCTGGAATGGTGGTTGCTTGTAGCTATGAATGCTTCTAGTCTACTACTCTAAAATTGTAGTAGATGATTTTAGCTTCTCCTTCAGGATCTGGCCTAGTACTCCAAATTCTTGTAGCTAGTAATGCTATCTTGATTGTTGTTCTCTAGCAGTCAATCTATTCACTAAAATGTTGTCCTTTTAGAACCCTTTCAGTATTTTACTGTGAATTCAAAAAATCTCTTTCTTTCAAATGTGCCTTCTTTAGCTATGAAGGACAATCTCTAAATCTTCTTGGATTTGAAATATTTCTTCTATTTGAGTTTTTCTTCAACCAGGGCTTTCTTCTCAAGAATTTGAAGGTCTTAAGGTCTTCATGAGTCTTTTCTCTGAAGTTTGATAAACTATTTGCCAAATATATTTCCTTTGGTATTTTTGTTGTATGGTGACAATTTTTCCATTTCAATCACTATCTTTGTAGTGAACATATCCAATGAGCTCTCCTAGGAGCTTCTTTGATGGCTTCTCCAATTTCTTCAATGAGGCTCTCCAATTATTTCCTATTGATATATCATGGCTCTGATACAAATTATGGTTTTGGCACTATACTATCTAACAAGAAACATAAAATATGAGCTTCAACCTATTCTCTTATATGATTAAAATAGAATGATACAATTATAGTGGAACTATGAGTCCATTATATAGGAAGAGAGGTTTATTGGTCCTTACTCTTCCTATGACACTCGGTACCTCTTACATGACACTTGGCATGCCATCCGAATAATGGAATATATTTTAACAAACCTTAGAGGCTTTAGCTTTAAATTCTTACTTTGACTTCACACATGTCTCTATTTTGTAGTGCTTGTCCATACAAATAGCTTTTAATAGGTAGTAGGGCAATTGCATGGTGCATTTCATTCCCTCTAGTTGTTGCACTCCAAATGGCTTTCAAACAATTCTTGTTACGTTTAAGTGCAATTTTTAAATCTTATTTTGAGCTTGTTTTGTTTAAATCGAATAAATTTGTAAAGCTCTATGCATCGACAACATCAATTCATCAACTTACTATGGTGTTAAGGGTTAAATTATGTAATATGGATCACAAAATTCTAGTTACTTGCCTTAATGGGTAAAATTACAATACTTGGTTAACTCAAATGAGTGGTCTATTATTTAGTAAGAATTTATGGTGCATATTTCAAGAGAATAAAACAATTATTCTTTATGAAAAAACTCAACATCAAAGAGAAAGACGATATTGGTCTATTTTTCTTGTTGATTGAAGTAGAGTTATTTTTCCACATCAGAGAGGAAGGTGATCCTACCAAGGTATGGTTAAAATTGCATGAAATTTTTGGGAAAGTAAAGTAAATACTACTAAAGTAAGTTGGTTGGAATTGGAGCTTTTCTCTCTTAAATAAGTTGAGTTTAATAACATTGAAAGCAATATTATGATATTCAAGGCTTTAAGGGTAGATATTACATATTTTAAAGGAAAAAAAATGATGATATAGAATACTTAAAGGTTTTCCTTGCTAATCTCTCTCCCTCATTTCAGATGTTGAACCTAGTGGTTCATATTATTTTATATTCTTGAAATCTCAAAATACTCTCTCTTGATCAACTTTTTTCTCTTCTAATTTATTTTATATTGTAATGCAAAACTATGGTGGGAATCCACAAGTACAAGCTCATGCAAAGGAACTCAAATCTAAGGAGGTTGAGACCCAAGGGATCAAGGTACACGCTAAGTCTTCAAGTAAGTCAAAGACCACTTGCAGATACTATAGGAGGTAGGGACATCCAATGAGAATTTTTTGCTAAAATTATAAAGGATTAAAGTTGAGCTCCTAAAGATTGATGGTTGTATTCCAAATGATGAGGGAGATTCTAAAGGATCTACCTTAATTGTAGAAGCCCACTAGAGCATCTATTATGGGTGAAGATACTATTATCACATGTCTTCTCTCCTTGGCCCATAAGTTTAGATTATGAGGGGCCATTAAAATTATATTTTGATTCATGGCCAAGGAAAATATTGTATGATATAACATTGATATGCATAAGGTCATTCATTGTACAATGTAATAACTTATTATAATATTTTATTATGTAAGCCCTATGGATTTTGGTTAACCTTGTTATGGTTAAACCCTCTTTATAACCTATAGTTAACCTTAATCCCTCTTGATATGTTGTATTAGGTTAAAATTTATTATGTAATTGGGATTTTGATATTGATATAAATACCTCCTTCCACTCCTCATTTAATTAATGGAGTAAATTAAATGTAATCTATGGATTTTATAGTTATTATTTATGGTGCCTATGAGTGGTCCCAAATTTATTTTCCTATTTTCCTTTTTATCTATATTTATTATTTCTCTATGATATTTGAGTGGATGGATTGCTTTTTTTCATTTTCAAAAAATATTATGAATTCCAACATGCCCTACTTGGATAGGCCCATGTGGACCATGAGCAAGCATGGTCAATAACTCACACAATATGGGGCTATAAAAATACTTGCATGGCAAGAGCTATCTTAATTGTGCTTCCTATAGCATAACAAAACTAGAAATTGTTTTCTTACCAAATGTGCCTCCATAAGTTTGAGTGAACCACTCAAAATACTCATTATTTGGGGAACTTCATTGAGGTTCTCCACTTTGTTAGCCTTAAAGCAAGTCACTTCAATTAAATAATGGGAATACTCTAGCAAAGTTACCGAAGATTCTCAACCGTAAAAACTCAAATAATTGAGTGGATAACTCCATCTTCGAGTTGTCACCTCTAAGAAAATATTAAGTCTCCTCCTTCACAAGTGAACCGCACAATTTAACAAGTAAATTGCTCACGTTTTCCTAATATGATAAAGTCTCTCAAAACAAGACAACCACTCTTTTTTCAAGAGAATTGCATGTTAATATGAGTGAATTTCTCCATTATTAAAATTTCCTAAGCATCTAAAAGTTAGTGTCTAATATCATTAAGTCATCCAAAATAAAAGAACCACTCTTTCATCAGTAATCCTCTTTCCAATACTATTGATCCTGATTTGCATGCATATCTTTTGAATAAAGAACAAAAGATTACTTTCATTGTCAAGTCCTTGAGTAATCAAGACCAAATGATTACTTCCATTTCCAAGTCCTTGGATAACATCCAAAGAGTCTTACAAATATCCACTACTATACCTCCTCTTGTCCAAGGTTCATAATAAATAATGGGACAACAACCTTTGATCATTCATAAATCATCAAACACTAGTGTTCTTCCACAATTACCACCTAGTCATAGTCCTCAAAATTCTTATGGAAGTCACTTAACTCCTTATACCATCCATTTTTCTCCTCTAATTATGGGTTCTTACAACATAATATTTACTTCTAATTTGGATCCCATGATAGGAGATGCTTCTAATTTCCTTGACTGGTCTCATGAAGTTCTTTTTCCTTGCATTGATATGCTCAACTTTGAATGTGTCAATCCATGAGGGTGGATGGCCAAGATGGATAGCCTTATCTGCTTGCACCATGTTCCTCAAGTAGATCGTGTTGCATTAGTAACTTCTAATTTAGAAACCCAAGCTCATAAAATGTTTTTGTGGTAGCTTCACCAACATGGGACTTCTCTTTTGTGGCATGACTTTGAAAAATTATTTCTTCAAATATTTGACAAAGGATCTTCCACATCACATACAATTTATCTTATGCAAATAAAGCAAACAAGAATAGTGGAATATTGCTCTGAGTTCACCAGTCTTCTCATCTACACACACCAATCGAATATAGAGGTGGTGGTCTTATCCTTTCACCATGGTATTAAGGATAAAAATTAGTGAGACGTTGACATGTTGAATCCCTATAATCTTGATGATGCTCAATGTATAGCTTTGGTTACATAGTAGCTCCAAGATTCTAGTCCCCAATATAGATGTGACTTTAATTATCATATATTTACTACAATAATGAGAATTATTAGGGATTATTTTGTTTCAAATGTTGTCCTCACCATCCTCAAGATCAAGCCTATGAAAAACGTAATAACTTTCAAGTGAAAGGTGAAGACATATAGTATATGAAGATGACAATTCACTATAGTAGGAGCAACTAATAGGATTAGATGAGTTAAAAAAAATTGATACCATGGATATATCTACTTATGCTCTTGTGGGGATCTAATCTCACTATACTATCAAGGTACAAGTATTAATTAAATTATAGTGTGTCAATATGTTGACTGATTCAGGTAACACACATAACTTTATAGATAGTAAGATAATAAAGTATATGTGCTTGTATATAAATACTTCAAATCAAGATAAATTTCAAGTCTTAATTGCAATAGGGGTACCACTTAGTGTGTGGATAAAACATCTAAAACTAACATCCAAATGGTAGATTATACTTGGTTGAGCAATTTCTTTGCCATAAATCTAGGTAGATTATATGTCATATTGGGAGCACAATGGCTATCTAGGTTTGGTGATGTTACTATATCTATTGTATGGATAAGGAAAGATTTATTTATCTCCAATTAATCCAACCTCGTCCCTCCAAGTTGGTTAGTTCACATGGCATGGAAAATATATTGAAGAAAGGTGGTTGTGGATTCTTTTCCCAAGTCAATTGTATGGAGGTTCAATATTTGAAATTGCTTCTTCCAGCTCTTCCTTTGAGTTCATTAAAATAGGGACATATTGAGGGATGAATTATATGATGTATTGTATGGTAAAAATTCTTCATCAATGGCAAACCATGTTCCAAGATCCTCCAATTTTGCCCAGGTATATTATTTGTTATAGCAATAATGGATTGTGCTTTAGCTTCTTAAAGATAATTTGATCTAAATCCAAAACTACATGAATCAATGGCAAGATTCACACCATTCTAAATGATAATTTTCCATGGGAGATATGGTATTTTAACACATACAACCCTATAAACAATTTCTTTTAAATATCAAGTCTAATTAGAAGTTTCCTCCTTGATTTTAAGGGCCCTATAAGGTGGTTTGTTGTATTAGTAAAGTGGTATATTAGTTGTATTTCATGTATATTGTCTCAAATAGTTATTGTTCATAAGATGCACTCCTAATAAAATCTTCTAGTACTCAATTAATAATATCAAATCACTTTCTATCTTGAAGCAATGTTACGATCCAAAGTTCATCATCTTTGATCTCAACAAATTTAGGTGTTTCTTGTAAAAAAATAAGACATTAGAGAAGATGCTACATGGGATCCTAAGAGCATTTTCTAGTCTTTTCTAGCTTTGAGGATATAGCTTTTAAGGGGGGGCCATATAACAACTCCAATATAGCCACATCAGCTATATTTATTTTTTAGCTCTAGCCCTAGGTTTAGATATCTAGCCCTTGAGCATTAGGGTTAGGGTTAGTGATTGATTTAATCTATAAATAGAAAGAGTTAGGTAGTAGTTGAGATTATATTTCTTATTTGAATATTAGTTGCATCTATTGCACATATGAGACTTTTCCCTCTCCAAGTGGCTATGAGACTTTGCCCTCTCTAAGTGGTTAAGTATTTGCATTGATTTGAGTCTAGAATTTGATTATTGCGTATTTGATTTTCTAGCAATTGGAATTGAATTATTATTATCATTTGGGTAATTTTTTTTGTGCATTATTGGATTGCTACTATTATTGCTATAATTCTCACAGTTATTTCTTAACAAAGTTGCTAATCTAAGAGCCTAAATTCCTTCCACCTTGTTTACCACAACCATATTCATGTTACTTCCATCCCCATTTCTTCTATTCCCTTCTCTATTTTCACTTTTCCTCTTATTTATTCCAATACCACTTCTCAAATAATTCTAACTTCTTTTGTTGTTCCCATCCCACATCAGATAAGTGTAAAATTAGTCCTAAGGTCACTAGGGATTTGTTTATTCAAAATGTAGTGTCACCTCATATGTCATCTCCACTCCAATATACCCTATCACCATTTATGTCATCACTGACTATTCCAATTCCTTGCACCCATACTTTAGTCCCCCACACCACAAGAATCATTTTTTGCACCATGTGTTATCATCTTAATCCCTCTCATCATTCATCACCATCTAGTATACACAATTATCCATGTTATTATGTCAAACTAACATACTTGTCTTCATTGGTCCTCTAGCCATCATAGGTACGAATATACTCTCACCTCCAATAGCATCAAAATTATCCAAGGTAATACACACTATGAAGGAGCACCTCATCCCCAATGTTCATAAGTCATTCCCTAACTTGGTGAAAAGGGGCCCCTACAAGAAATGATAGAGAGTAAAAATCAATATAAAGAGCATAAATATATGCTATATTTTTTATCCACCAATCTTGGTCAATCAAAGGAAGAAGGGAGCAATTGATCATCAAGACACTTTGAATATTGAATGTGAAAGTCAAGAGCACAATGGTGGGATAAGTCGAGTCCCTTTAGAACCAAGTGTGATAAGGTGCACCTAACATTTCTTATGTCAAGTCCCTTTGTGCTAAGACACGTCCCACATATATAAATAAGTGTAAGATCTTGATCTTAAAAGGTAACTAGGTAGGTAGATAAGGATCTAACATCTAAGGCAAAGTACATCGAAGAACACCCTATCCAATAAACAAATTAAGTAGATAGATAGGTCAAATAAGAAGATGGTAAACATAAAATGACATATCCTACAATAAAGGGACACTCTAGTGGTGCAAGGTACCTATGATACTCTTGGAATTATAGTTGAATAATTGAGAAATGAGATATAAGAACTATTAAATAAGGGGTTATCTGAGGTAATCTCCTATCAAGGATAACTCCATAGATGTTTTCAATGTCATTAATGAAAATAAATCTAAAGTGGAGGTGTTTATATATAATAGTACCTAGTTCTTCAAAGGATACAATTAAACCAAAAATCCAATTGAAGAATTTAAGATATTAAAGAAGATCAAAGGAAGATCCTCTCATAGGATTAGTATGAGAAGTGGTCAAATGCTAAATTGTTAATTCTTGATATGTGCCTTATTGCACTAATTTAAAAGCAATTTTGA
Source organism: Wollemia nobilis (assembly GCA_028583015.1). Lineage (NCBI taxonomy): Eukaryota > Viridiplantae > Streptophyta > Pinopsida > Araucariales > Araucariaceae > Wollemia > Wollemia nobilis. The sequence continues at coordinate 6,670,481 of JAQPPZ010002502.1, forward strand.
ACTTGTTACCCCAAAGCTAACAAAAAGTAACCTACAATATTTCATTTTTACATGGATTTCAATTTTGAAGACTCCATGCCCAAGGATAATGGTAATATATAGGATCTCTTACCAATCAATAATTGTGCCCCAAAAAGTTAGCATAAGTATAGTAGCTAGGCTACTACCTTCTAATTCTAATGAAATAGCCATAGAAAAATATATTTTGTAAATCTAGAAATAACATTTTGTAATAGCTCCAATATAGCCACATTGTCTATTTTAATTTTTATTAGCTTGGGCCCTAGGTTTAGATAGTCATCCCTTGAGCATTAGGGTTAAGGTTAATGTTGATTTAGTTTATAAATAGGAAGAGTTAAATTGTAGCTGGAATAATCTTTCATATTAGAATCTTACTCACTTTGACCTCTCCAAGTGGCTATGAGACTTTTCCCTCTCTAAGTGGCTAAGAAATTGTATTTATTTGAATATGGAATTTAATTATTTTCATATATGATTTTCTAGCAATTAGATCTAAATTAATTATTATCATTGGATGTTTTTATAGTGCATTATTGGATTTTTTTTGCCATTACTATATTTATTAAAGTAGTTTCATCCCAAGTGGTATGAAATCATCAATATTATATCCATGTGGTGGTGTGAATTTATAGCAAAAGGGTGCACAAACCATTCTATAACCTCTATCGATTAGTATTGCTTCCTATTCCTAATTATTTTTTGTAAAACTTTGTTGGCTCATCTTATGGTATATTTATATTCTATAATATTGTGAGTTTGCTATTGTTACTTCCTTTTTCCCAATCCCAATTTTCAAAAAGTATCAAGAATTATCAAACCCTTGTAAGAGACCTATCCCATTGCAATTATTTATTTGAGTCTATCAAAACAAGGGGTATTTTCAGTAACACTTTTTTAGGAAGTGAGTGTCAAGACCCTTGTGGGAGACCTATCATTTTGTAATCATCTCTTCAAACTGATTAAATTAAGGGGTATTTCTCATAAAATATTTTACTAGTGCTCCAAAAAATTCACATTTCTTCAATTTCTTCTGGTATTCAATCAACTCCCTATGCTACTAGAGTTACTCTTCTAGGTATGGGTGTTTGTTGGAGTATATTACATCATTTGGTACATGCTAATGCACCCCCATGGTACCTTCATGGTACATTTGTAAATAGTATATTAGGTTTGAATCTATAGTTTAGAATGTGAGTTATATTTTCCTATTTATGTAAGTGTGAAGTGCAGGAAATGCACAAGTGTCATGTAAAAATGTAACGTGTAGGGAATAAGTGTCATGTAAGTTAGAGTGCAAGTGTAGGTTTAGTAAATGTGCATGTGTCTTGTATGTAAGAGTGTAAATATGCAATATAAATATGTGCACAAGTATCTTAGTTTAGGTGTGCAAGTAGAAGTGTAAGAGTCATGTATAGGTGTGCATATGTTACCGAGTCAAGTGTTCATCAAGTATGCAATTAGTAAGTAGATAATCCAAGATTCATGACACTTGGCATACAGAGAGCAATAGTCAAGTATCTAAAAAGTCACACTATCATGGCTATATTATGGAGACAATGATCCATAAGATGATATATCAAATATAATTCATATATATTGTTATCAGGTTGTAATAGGAAGAAGAGAAATAAAGCTTGTATACATTTTTGAGCAACCAATATTGTAAGTTATTCTTCATGCATAGTACATGAATGATTCAAGATATTTACATTCATATTTCAATATATAAATGAATGTTATTTGATTTATTATAAGCCTTGATATACATATTAATTTACTCATATTATTATTATCTTGACCTTTATTATTGTGGCTATTTTATATTTGATCCCGTGGAATATTTTTAAGATAACCTATGATATTTTGTGGTAGTATAAGGCTTAAAAACTAGGAGTGGTTACATCTCAGACTTTACTTTTAATATAGATTCCTCTATAGGATGTGCTTCAAAGTTCTTTTATTCGCCTCATGGTGTTTATATTCCATGCATTGACATCCCCACCTATGAGGGTGTCGATCCATGTGGGTGGTTGACCAAGATGAATATAATTAGCCATATATACCATTTTCCTAAAGAAGGTCATGTCACATTGGAAGTCACTAAGTTGGCAACCCATTCTCATCAATGGTTGTTATCGGAGCTTCACCAACTAGGACGTTCTATTTTATGGCTTGATTTTAAATCATGATTCCTTTGAATATTTGACAAAGGATCTTACACATCATGTGGCTCATCTATTGCAAACAAATAAAACAACAATGGTTGAGGAGTATTGCATAAAATTCACAAGTCTTCTCACCTACACCTATCAATTGAATACAATAGTGATGATCTTAGCCTTTTTCCATGGTCTTAAGAATAAAATTAAATGGGAATTCAATATGCTTAACCCCTATACCATTGATGATGCTCAATGTATAGCTTTGGTGGTAAAATAGAATCTCTAAGAGCCTAGTCCCCAAGCTAAATATAACTTCAACACTTGATGTCCTTACATCCTTAACTATACTAATGAACATTCCTAGGGATTTTTCTATTTTGATTGTCATTCTCAGCATCCCCAAGATCATGCCTATGTAGAACATCATAATTTTCAAGTGGATGGTGAGGAAGCAACAATATCATAAGATGAAGATTCATTACAACAATAGAAACCAATTTAAGTAGGTGAGGTTAAACATGAAGATGATATAATGGCTCTCTCTATTCATGCCCTTATGGAGCTCTAATATCATCATGCTATCAACTTCTAAGGTTTCATAAAATTATAATATGTCAATGCATTGATTGATTAAGGTAGCAAACATAACTTTATGATAGTAAAATAGCAAATTCTTTGGGCTTGTATATCAATTCTTCAAATTAAAATAGATTTTAAATTTTACTTGTAAATAGGGGTACAACTTAGCATGTGGGTCAAACCACTAAGGTTAACATACAAATGGGAATTATACTTGGTCAAGCAATATTTTTATTATAAATATAGGTATAGGAAATGTCATATTAAAAGCACAATGGCTATCTCATCTTGTTGATGTTACTATTAATCTACAAATATTATATGTCAAGTGGACATAGAATGAAAGGGTTATTTATTTCTAAGGAATTCAACCCCCTTCCTCCAAGTTGGCTAGTTCCCATAGCATGGAAAATATATTAAATAAAGGTAGTCATTGATCCTTCAACCAAGTCAATTGCATGAAATTTTAGTATTTAGACCTACTTTTTTTGGCTCTTCCTTTGGACTTGCAAAATATTGTGGGTCACTATGATGAAGCCTTTGGTGAGCCCATATGTCTTCCTTCTAATCACACGTGAGCATACCATCGACCTCATTCTAGGAATTCAACCTCTTAATTTACATTCTTACCACTATCCCTAGCCCCAAATGTCTAATTTTGAGAGGCTTTTTTAGGAAATGTTGGATCAAGGAATCATGCATTTGAGCATAAATCCTTATTCCTCTCTAGTGGTTATGGTATGACACAAGGATAATTCTTGGTGTGTGTATCCTAATTTTTTACCTCTCAACAATATCACTATCAAAAATAATTTTTTTATCCCCACTATTGATGATGTATTGGATAAATTAAATGGTGCTAGATACTTTACAAAATTAGAATTTTATTTTGGGTTTAATAAAATTGTAGTTAGAGAAGAGAATATCCCTCATATTGACTTTTGCACACATGAGAGTTATTATGAGTTCTTAGTCATTCCTTTGGGTCTCACTAATGCTCCTTCCATTTTTTAAAATCTCATAAAATTTGTCTTTCATCCTTTGATTCACACGTTTGCCTTAGTTTTCTTTGATGATATCTTAATTTATAGCAATTATTGGGAAGATCGTCTAGTTCATGTGGATAAATTTCCTCATCTATTAAAATGAAAAAAATCTTTATCAAAAGGTCTTTTTGGATCCTCAAAATCCAACTTAAGAGTGAACCCTAATTTCAAATTTTGAAGGATCTTGTAAAGTACTACGTTTAGATGTTTTTATCAAAAATAAAATAAATATGGTTTCCAAATTTTTGACTCAAGAAAAGTGGCATAATTTACAATGTTGTTTCTGTTAGTCCTTTGAAGTTTTGTTACAATCCAAAGCATGTCTGTTCTAAAGAAGATCCTCAAGTTTTATTTATTTTTCAAAGGTCATGAGTCTTAGTCCTCCAAATGATAAATTTTTAGTCCCTAAGGTCATCACCAAAATATCCCTAGATATCATCATCCATCCATTTTTCCCCCATGGTCCCTAAGGTTTCTTTAGCCATCACTTTCTATTATCTTCCCCTAGGTCTAAGGCCCCCATTTTATTTCCTAAAGTCCTTCGTCCACCATTTTCCCCTTCATGAGTATCTATGTCTAAGGTTCCATGAATATTTTCATTCATACCTAAGCATAAGTTTACCAAATATTATTCCTAAGTGAAAAATGTAGGTTGTTCATGAGTTATTTCCCTCTTCCAATATTCCATGTGGTCATAAAATTCATAAGGTGTGAGTTTATTCCCTTGAGTATTCATCCACAATTCGATAATATCCCAAGGTTATTACCTTGGGTCATGCTTTATTAGAAAATTAAACCATGTCCAAGTTTATTTTTCCTAATTCCATGTCTTCCTTCCCCATATTATTTCATTCATGGGGCCTAAAGCACAATATTATGACGTATTTCTATCACCATAGGATTTGCTCAAAATCATATAGATGGCCTGGAATATTTCAATTTAAAGAGTATGGATGACATAAAAGCATTCAGCCAATTGGAGAATGAACAACCTAGGATCTTTAGTTGAAACCAAATGGATGGCAAGGAGTGATTTTGTCAAAGCATAATGGACGGCTAGAAATAATTTGACCAAAATAAAGTCAACGACCAATCAAAAAAGGTGCTCAAACAAATATATATATATTTTTTTAAAGCGAAAAACCCCTTGTGGGGCCGCCTTGGTCTGAGAGACCACGAACAGGGGGTTCTACACCATCAAAGTCACCCGAGAGTCGCACCCGACCCTGCCCTCACCAACATTATCAATTGGATTTTGGGTACCCAATTCAGCTTTTTGGTAGGGTGGAGATTCGAACTTGGGACCTCCCTTGGAGGATTTCCCTCTTCTCTCCAACTCACCTACAACACCTGGGTAAGGTGCTCAAACAAATATTATTATCAGGACAAGGTACATAATGTTTTCCTAAGTCTTAAGGATTTCATTTACATGAAATTTTATTTTTCCCTTTAATTTTTTGTTAACACCTTATTCTTTTCAAAGTTGTTTCTCGCCTAAATCCAAAAATAAATATTATCATAGTCATCATAAGCCTAAATATTTTTCCTTGAAATAAAGTCAAAATATTTAGCCAAATAATTCCATGAGGGTCCATACGCATCCTAGCCCCTCTATTATATTTGGGTCATTTGATTCTCCTAAGGTCTAAGCTTACTAGATGAAAACCTAACCCATTTTCATCCAATTCAAATGTTCATGACTAGAACCTTTAGGCTAGGGTCAAATTCTTTTAGTCAAAATACTTCATGAGGGTCTAGCCACATTCTCCCCCTTCCTATTATTTCATGTTCAAGTCACTTGATTTTTCCTAAGGTTGAAACATATACTATTCATTACCACCCTCACCCCTTCTATAAAATAAATATGTGTGGCTAATAATATTTCGGTTGCATAGAGATATGTAACTGAAATCATTCAACCAAATTGAGATTTGCAACTTGAATCATTCAATTGAATAGATATGTGTAACTTAGAATGAATTAGTTGAAATAAAATCAATAGATCAAAAAATTTTGGCCGAATGCAGATGGATGACCCAAAATATTTTGGTTGAAACTAGATCGACAGTCCATGACAGTTTAACTAAAAAAGTTGCTCGTGCGTAAATTATTTCCTTCTATTGGCTCAAAATTAATGATAAGATTTGATGGGACCCTTACCCAAGAAAAATTTTAGAGCAATGATGATGCATGTTTTAATAATAACTCGAGCAACACAAGTGATAACCAACCAAAAGAGTTATAGGTACACAGGCTAAAGTACAAATATCTTTTTAGATTATGTTAGGCAAATAACTTAAGATAACATGGTGGAACCAACAACTCATATTTAAATAGGTACCCAATTGAATGATCAATTGACACAATCCCATCAAAGAAAGAAAATTCCATGACAAGTCATACCGTTATGGGAGGTGATTTGTCAATATATATATATGGCAAAAATAAAAGGGTAGTTGGTATGGATTTAATACATTGCATGTCGAAATATGATTTAAAAACACACTGAAGCTTCATTACAACCATCATTAACAGTCATAGTGAATGCAGAGAGTCAATACATTGATTCGAGAAAAGTGTTGTGAGAATTTTAGAAGTCATAGAGCTACAATAGATGAATGGCTTCCTCTAGTACCATTCTCATCATTAAGATCAAGGTCAAAAAATTAGAGGAAGATTCATCGTATCAGAAGTTACCAAGGAAGAGTTTTACTGAGCAAGAATGGAAATTTGAGAATGTAATAGTGTTTAGTTTTGAATCGACCTTATAGGATTGGAAATGCCACCTGGCCCTGTTGAGAAGCTTGTTTCAAAGGGTGTACAAAGATCAACACAGCCTAAGTCCATAATGTAACAAGTGGATGGGCAACCTTTCCAAATTGATTTATCCTAGGGTATACTTCTCTTTCAACCTCTTTTTATGGTTGCTAATGTTGTATGATCTAACAATCAAAGCAATAATAAGTAGCACAAACTAGGTCCTTTTTAGAATAACATCAAAAAAAATTAGTAAAGTATTTGCACTAGAGAAAGCAATGATGGTCTTCAATAAAAAGGTAATAACTTCATAAGGTCAACATATGATTGGGACCTCTTTTTATACAAATATATTTGATTATAATGAACCAGTAGTGATTCAAATTCTAATTTATAAATGCTCATTACATAATTGGACAAAGGACTATGTAGATACAATCAACATATTTATGGGAGTTAAGGATTTAAACTAGGTCAAAAAGGAGGTCATGTTTTTTATAGTCCAATGCAACAAAATAAGGTAGCTTACCATATATAAGTGGAAGAACTTAATTAGTGATACTATAGATAGAGAATTCAGAGAGTTGTAGAATGCCATAACTGAGCATAGGTAAACAATGCCCTACTTTTCATACTATTCCTTTCTCGTACACATGATAGTGGGAAACCTAGGCAAAAGTGAAATAACTAACTTGGGAGGAGTATATAAAGAATTGGTTCAAGAGAAACTTCCCTAGATACAAGAAGGGACATCAAGCTATACTTAATTCTTTGGCAGATTTCTCCCATCAATATATCACTCACTTTGTAATAGGGTTCCTTACAGAATGAGCCCAGGGATAGCCAAATTTTTACATGATAATAATGCAAGAGATTACTTCTTTACCGAATACCTCACTTACATCAAAATATATGGGGCTAAGGTCCCTCATAAGGTATTGCCTAGTTTATATCCTATGTCAATAGCTAATTTAGAAATTATAAGGTAAATTGCAGAGGAATCCAAAGTGAGGGTGATAATAAAACAAGCTAGAATTCTATGGGTCATTATCCCATGTAAGATGGGGAACCATGTGTATAGAAGATACCCTAGTTTATTAGGATCCTTGGAAAAATGGACTCCTATGGATTTTATGAACTCACATGGTGACCATATGAGCCACATGAATACTATTAAAAGCATGCTCTTGGGAGGAAGCCCATGACTCATCGAGAAGATATTTTTGAGGAAGTCATTTAGCTAGCTTTAAGAAAGGGCCAATATCTTGATCTCATATGGTAGGTTAAGACTTTTAAGAGTCCATATACTCAGATTGATCTGGTGTACAATTACCTTGCAGAGATAAAATTATTAATGGTCGTCATACTTGAGACGGTTGCCCCACTAATTCCTATCATGCCTTTGGAAGACTATCAAGATCCCATCTTAGAAATTGTTAATCAGGAGCTCAAATAAATAGAAATATTAATAGAAGTAGTCAGTCACACTACAATATAAATAAATGATTCCCTTGTTTCTCAGGCCACCCACAATATTAAAAATATTGGGAAAGATAAGGAAATTGTTGTTGTTTCATCCTCCTCAGATCAGCCTATTGTTGAAGACTTTGACAAATCTGATGTTACCATCAACTAGCTACAGGTTTACCCAAGGTAATACCCATTGCCTTGAGAGTAAACAAAGATATAAAAATATCAAAAACAATGTTTAAAATAATATAATATGGTAGGGGATTGGCTAATCTCCTTGGAGAGCATCAAATCAGAACCCAAAGTCCTCCTAGTTCTCCAGAACATAAGAGAGATAAGATGGAAATTGATCCTAATGCTCCTAGAAGTTTCACCTTGACCAAAGTAGGAGAAGCAATTTAGTTCACTCCTTTACAATAAGAACACATTCAAGCTATAATAGAAGGGAGGGTGATTGAAGCTTAGAATGGTGATAAAGGTGAAATTTGAGGCCCTACATCAACAACAATTATCAAAATCCCTACAAAAGGCATAGAAGGATTTTAGGTCAATCCAATAATAGGGGATAAAAAGGTCACAAGGAACATAATAAACTTGATAAAATATGGTCTCTACGCACAGGAATAGACTACACACTACACCAAAAAAGGGCTTTAATGGTGGTTGAATTAAGGTGGTTTTTTACAATAGTAAAAAACCACCCTAATAGACTGAGGGTGGTTATAAATTGCCCTCTTAGGGTAACCATCCTCTTAGGACTAAGACGGTGATTATAAACCATTATCTCAAGTTCCTCTAAGAAGGTGGTTATAAACTACCCTCTTATCCCTATGATGATGGTTATAAACTACTCTCTTAGGTCACCCTAATATGATAGTTATAAACCGTCATCTGAGGGTGACCTTAGAGAATGGTTTATAATCGTCATCGTAGGTATAAGAGGGTGTTTTATAACCATCATCTTAGGGTGACCTAAGAGATTGGTTTATAACCATAATCATAGGGATAAGAGGACGGTTTATAACTGTCCTCTTATGAAAGAATTAAAAATTAGAATAATTAAAATACGGTGGTAATAAACCATCATCTTAGAAGAATAAAATAATTAAAATATGACGATTATAAACTGTCATATTAAAATAAATGAATTAAAAGAGGGTGGTTCTAAATTGCCATCTTAGAAGATTTAAAAGAATAAAATAAAAATGATATATTCTTCTCACCAATCACAGTTGTCCTTTTCAAAACATTCTAGCTATTAACCCTAAATGTGTGTCATTCCCTCATCCATCCTGGTTCATGTGGGTGAACAACCAATTTTCTCCCTACCTCATCCCTCGCTCATCCTAGTTTGTGCATGTGAACAACCAATAACTTTTCTTCCTCCCTCCACTCTCAAGGCAAGGGGTCATTTTTGAGTAGGTGAGGCCCACCCAAATACCCTTCGGATATGTATAGACCCTTAATGATGATATATTGAGACCCAATACAGACTAAGTAGTGGATGCACATAAGCTTTGGGCTATCGGTAAGATTTGGACTACCTCCCATGTATTTTTGACTTGTTTAGAACAATTCCCACCACTATTGCCACTTCCTCCCTTAAATCGTATATATCTTGTTTAGTTTCATAAGGGGGTGGGTTCTATTAAAATATGCACAATATACATAGGAAGAAGGCTTTGTAGGTTTCTTCACCATCATGGGATGTGATTTTTTTGGGGGACACTAAGAGAACCAAAGTAGTTTTCCTAATGTACTTTATCTTGTTGTAGACTTTTATGTTTTTGGCTGGGGTTTAACTTAAAATTTCTTGTGACACTTGCTACTTTACCCCTGGTTCTTCACTTTGTTGAATAGAATGGCAAGATATGAAATCTAAAGCAGAAGTCAAAGGCACAAAACGGGACATGAAGATGAATTAAATATTAGAAGAGCTGAGGTCAATGAATTTTATATTATTTTTGGTATTTACTATAACTTTTATGAATAGGATTTGAAATATTTTAGTTTGTAAGATTTAAATCCTAGATTACCTTAATCCTACCAAGAAACAAAGATTAAAACCCTAGGGTGATTCAGTGATCTAAAATTTAAACCTTTGGGCTTAAATTTTGTGAACCCATATCTTGAAACCCTGGTGTCTCCTGTTTCTCCCTCTGAACCACTTTCTATTTTGTTTGTTGTTTCTTATTTCTCAATTCTGGGAACATAGTGCAAGGGATTAAAATTGAAAAAAGTATATTTGTTGATATTTTTGACCAGAGCTTGCCTTGGCCTTGTCTAGTGTAACCTTGAATACAATAATTTTTATGGCATTAGTCACAAAAAACTAATGTCATAACTACCCCTTGTCCTAGAAATATTAAGGAGATTATAAAACTACCCCTTGGGGATAGCCAAAAAAGAAAAAATAAATTCTTGTCCATTGGTATATGCTACTATTGTGACTCCTTAGTGCTCCTACTTGTAGATCTATGACCATCTCTCAAATTATTTTTAATCAAGATTTTTAATAGATCTAGGTCAAGGAACATCCTCAAAGAGACATTGGACAAGCATCATCCATAGTAAATATACCTCTCATCCCCTAACATTTCACATCCCCTTCTTTAATCAACATTTTTTTTATTTCGTATGTTTTTGTGTAGACCCAAAATTTTTGCACTCCTTTCCTCCAGGCTAATGAATCCATACCTAATAGGGGAGGGAAAATGAAGGATCTACACCTCAGACGAGAAGTGCTTGAGTTGCACTCTCCTTGGTTTTTATCGACGAATTGGGTGGGTTCACCATGAAACACTTGCTATGGCAGTTTCCATGCCTAGGTGAGGTAGTAGTTTTATTTTTGTTTTGTTTTGAAAGCATACACCTAGGGTTTGGCCAAAATGCAATTTCTACCTAGCTATATGCAATTCAATTTTAAATGAAGACAATTCATACAAAGCTATCTAGAAAGCTTCACAAATTTTAACTAGTATGCAAAGGTTTTGTTTATATAAACATGTTTTCTTTTTGTATTTTTATGTTTTGCGTGTAAAGAGATATAATAAAACCTATGTTTTTTTGAAATTTTACATTTTCTTTTGATTAATACAGATGCCTAAGAGACAAAAAAATATAAATCCAAGTACAAAGAAATAGGTTTAAGTCCTTACCTAATCCAGATGTTTGCTTTGAGATGAAATCAAATTTGCAGGATGAATTCAGACGCAGACAGGATGAATTCGGACGACCAAATTCGTTAGATGAATTTGGCTGCATATGAACTTATCATAAACCTGCAATTGCACAACAGTGCACTATATTTTGAAATTAGAGATGGGGTATCTACATAGGCCATAATAGATCATGGTTTGTGACAGTAAAATCTCCTCGGCTATTTTAGCCAACCGTAAAGAAAATGAAAGATTAATTATTTGAACATGAAACGTGTGATTCTAAATGCAGTAGATCTAATGATAATAGCAAGATGTAGTAAAATACTGGAATAATAAATAGAATGTAATGCAAATATAAAGCAATTAATGACCCAAAAATCAAAATTTTACCCCCAATGGGCCACTGGTATGCATTCAGACGTAATTTATAATTTCAAACATTGTGTCTGATTTCAGTCGAAGTCGAAATAATCCAATGGCTAGTTCTGCAAAACAAAGAATAAAATCGAATGCACAATGATAAATTTATATGCATCTAAATTTGTACAAATGATGCAAAAACTCAAATAATAACTAAGTATAAACCAAATCTATGTATGTTGAAAATATATCCATGTCTATGCACTTCTTGAATGATGATCAAATGGCGAAGTTCTTCACTGCAACCTCCAAAAAATATCTAAAAGTCTCCTTATTCAATATAAGCCTTTCTGCAAATATCACCATCCAACATATTTAATGTCAGGCTGGAGGTTTAAATAGTTGGTACAATTTAAAAAATCAGGTAGGTTGGCGAGATTAGCCTGGGTTGTTAAGCCAAATTAGGTTTTGGCTCCATTTAGACAAATTCGGATCCGTCCAATTTTAGTGGATTGTCCAAAATTATCGAGAATCTAGCAATGCCCATATTAGGTTCAAAATTTAACTAGGTGCCTAAATTAGGTGCACGTGGGATTTGGAAAAATTCGAATGCGTCTGAATTCATCGGGATTGTCCAAATTTATCGTAAAGGAGGAAATTATGTTATTTTTTTATTTTTTGGCACGAATATCAAGGCAAGGATATTTGAGGGTGAGCTTCACGTTGTTAGGATGATTAGGATGTTTTAATAAGAATTAGGAATTTTAAAGTGTCAAAATTCAGCGGCTACATTTTACCCCCTCTTTGACACATTTATGAACAATAAATGAGTTAAAGAAAGATGTAGTGAAAAGGGATGTTATGCTCTGCAAAAAACCAAAATTTATTTAATTTTTCTGTTTATTTTTATTATCATGGATACTCCCTTCAAGTTTTGTAAGAAATTTACAATCTATTGCAAAACTCAAAATTAAAAAAAAGGGGGTAAAAAGAGTATAAAATAGAAATTAGGGCAAAAACCCCTTATTCATTTTTACTTTTAGTTTTAGTGAATTTTGCTCTGGAGAAAAACGGATAAATGGCTACCAGTACATCGGGTGGATAGAGTTTGAGCTAGGAATGATGGAAATGGCGAGGACATCAAGGTAAGTGATTTTATCACTTCTTATTTGAAATTATTTGGTTTATATTTAGGATTTTTTTATTTTTGGATGTGGCCTACCGTCATGCGGCCACAGCGATGAATTCGAATCATCGCAATAAATTTGGACGTCCGAATTCATAAAAACATACATCCAAATTGATAAATTTAGATGTTTTTTGACTGATTTTTACATCTAATTTTTGTTCATATAGGTCTAATTTTGCAAATTGGGACGTACGAATTCATTTTCATGCATCTAAATTTGTGCTTTGAGTCCAAATTTATACTTTAGGACTAAAGTTGTTAAATTTTTAATAAAAAAATATTTTTGTAGTTTTTATAAGTGATTTGTTTTTATTTTTTATTTTGTAGCAAGGATCTCTTGAGGGTCATGAGTGGCGACACACCATTTTTTAGGATCGTGTTTGAGCTCTTAGCGTGGATGAGAAAAATACTCTAATAGTGGTAGGGCTTAATCACATGGATGAAATGCCATGCATAGAGGTAGACTATAGTCTACACATTGCTTTGGTCGAGCGAAGGTATCCAAGTTCATCGACTTTGTGATTGTAGACGGGGGAGATGGCCCCTACTATGGAGGATGTGTGGAGGATTCTCAGAGTACCAATTAGAGGATAGTTTGTGTACTAGTCCTTGGCTCAAGATCAGGTCATACAGAGATTTATGGGAGATCCATAGTTTCCCATTGAGTAGAGCAAATTCGATATAGAGGGACACATTGCAGCAGATGGGGTATCTACCTTGATAGTGGTATTGGTAGAGATAGTAGGAGGACTTTTAGTGTGTCACCAAAGTGGTTAACACTTATCATGGGGGTTGGCATAGGTTGTAGTGGACATGCAGGATACCCGTATGTAGTTTTCTTGGGGCTCCTATATTCTGCATCGCTTGTATCGCACCTTATTTAGGGTTGTGTACAAGAAAGGTACTAGCTTGGTGCTTACATCCTTCCTTCAGGGATGGTGCTATGAGCACATTGTAGTGAGGAGACTTACAAGATTTCCTCTTCAGGATGTAGAGGATGGACGACCTACAATATTTTACTAGGGTCCATTGGTTGGTCGAGTGAGGAGGAGGGGTGACCTAGAGGAGGCCAAATAGATTATTGATGAGCTGACCATAGTATGAATTTGTTGGAGACCTTGGAGAGGTCACCATAGATGGGAGGATGACAAAGTGAAGCTAGTTCACATGAGGTGAGTACGATGGCTCTATATGGAGAGAGGGGAGATAGAGCTACATCGAGTATATCGGGTGCTCTATGAGTTTGGGTTGGTACAAGTGATTCCTAAGGTTCAACATTTTACTTATTCTTGGGTTGTGCAAGATTCAATGACCACTAGTGGAGCACCAAATATCAACAGGTTTGTTGAGGTAGGCGAGGATGATGCAATAGTTGCTCTTACAAATTGTGATGATGCAAGGGTGATGGATGGCTATATTTCTTGGTATGCTAGTATATGTCCTATGAGGATCTCTCGAGAGAGAGGTACAATTGGTCAGGTATAGGAGGCATTTTGAGAGGTAGCTAGGCAATGATCATCTAGAGTGGAGGGGGAGAGGCATATACAAAGGCCACCATGGAGAGAGGGGCCTTAGATGAGAGGAGGATTGTGGCCATAGGGGGCTACTTATTGGACTCTCAAGATAGAGGGAGATATAGGATGATGCTAGTAGGATGGAGGCCCACTGCAGGAGATACCTACTACACTATGACCAGACTTACCTGAGAAGGGCATGGTTATAGAGGTAGGAGAGTCTAGTAGCATCGAAGATATGGCTGCTCTATATATAGAGAATTATGGTCTGAGGAGTCAGATTGCCACTTAAGCAATTCATATCTAGTTATTGGAGGGACAACTCTCTTAGGTACAATATTTATTGAGCTAGGCTTAGGCTCAACTAGCCAAGATGCAGGGACATGGGTCATTGTAATAGATAGTATCATGATTGCATCATTCGAGGAGCACAAATTTTGACCAATACTTAGGGAGTAATGCATTGTAGGGTGCCTTAATGGCAGCACAGGTAGAGGCTACCTTAGCAGCAAAGCGAATGATTTTTTATCAGATGTTGTATTTTTAGGCAATGCCTGAGGGTCAGAGAGCTTCATTGACCTTGGAGTTAGGGGATTTGGATCACTTTAGATCAATTTTAGTATCTAGGGTTCCTCAATTTTGTGAGCCTAGATAGCCTCCAATTGATGACACCCAGATTTCTAGGAGTTCTAGGGGATGATACAATAATTTGGATTTTGTGGTGCACCCCCTAGTGAATAAGTATACCAATTTTATGATTGTGGTATATCAATCGACTATTTATGTATCCTATTGTATTTTTTGATGATATATATTGTGTGTGTGTGTGTGTGTGTGTGTGTGTGTGTGTGTCTATTTCTTATCTAATGTGTCAATGTTTATGTGTGGATGTGTAATATAATTTATTTTTTATGATCTACATAATCATGCTTTCAGTCATGTTTTATAGTTTTTGATGTACTTTTTCTCATGCTTTAATCAAGATATCAAGTAAAGTGTGATTTTATGTAATTGATGTTTGTAATATAGTGTGATTGAGTTTTCTATGGAACAATATTGTTTTGGGAAATATACCCTTACAATATTGATCAATCAACAATAATACCTCAAAAATGTGTGCTTGTATATGATAATTTATGGAGGCTGTTTGCTCGCTTTAGTTATGAAGTGGATCTTGAGTGAAGTTCTTATGTTATGCTGATAGCAAAGGGGTATGGTTCTGTTGGCATTTTTGCCACATTGTTTTGATTGTTGATTATTCATGCATAAGATGTTGAAGTTCTCACTCCTTTACAGGTTTTGATGCAAAAAAAAGCTAAGTCTAAAGACTGTCGTGATATCATGACAAAAAGTAGCATGGAAGGCACAGTTCAAAACCGTCACAAAATCATGACATGTCATGTTATCACAGGTCTGTTGAGGAGAGAGAATTCAAAAGCAAAGGTGTAGCAAAATTGCAACCTGTCACAGTTTTACGGTGCCAAATGCAGAAAAGGGCTAAGCAACAAAGTTGTCGCGATTTCGTGACATGTTCCGAAATTGCGGTCAAAATGGTCAACAAAGACAAAGCAGAGAAAAGGTCATGAAATCATGACATAACTAAGCAAAGGGTGATGACAATGAATCTCGTAGCGATTTCACGACAGAATAATGAACAAAACACAAAATGCGAAAGACGTCACGAAATCACAATGTGTTGCGTGGTCGTGGCAAAGTTGAAACAAAAATCATAAGGCATGAAAGGCATCATGATTTCATGACATTTGTGGAGGTGAAGTCCAGCAACAATGAAACGTCATGATTTCGTGGCATATTGGGGCAGAAGGACCAAGTGCAGAGAATTATCGTGATTTCGTGACATGTCGCATTTTCGTGAGGAGGAAGCAAGGAGGTAGCCAGATTGTACGAAATGTCACGATTTCGTGACATGACAAATTTTCACGATCGAAAAGCAGTAAAGTCCAAGGAGATAGAACCTGTCATGATTTCACGACATGCTAAATATTAAAGAACCACTTGAGGCAAGAGTGTCATGTTTTCGCAGGTTGAGAGCTGGACCGTACAAGGCAAGAGAAAATCGTCGCGAAATCGCAACATGTTGCAATTTCACGGGTATATAGAATAGAAGGGCATAGAAGGTAGAAGAAGTCACAATTTTGTGACATGGTGAAGTTTTCGTGACATGGTGAAGAGTGTTGCATTTTCGTGATGTACTAGGAAGACACAGCCAAAAGAGAGAAAGGTGTAGCGAAATTGTGCCTTGTCGTGTTTCGCGGTTCGAAGCAGCGAAGAGACAAAATTGGGAAAGAACGTCGTGATTTCATGACAGGTCATAGTTTTGTGAAAACAGAGCAGAGAAAGAGCAAAATAGTATGAAATGTCACGATTTCGTGATGCTTCGCGTTTTCGCGAGCTAAGGTGGTGAAGGAAACAAAGGAGCCGAATACGTCATGATTTTGTGACATGGTTGGTTTTCGCGGTCCCAAAGTGACAAAGTGTACAGAGCAAAAATACATCACGAAATCACGACCTATCACGTTTTCGCGACCCGTTATAGTTTCACGCCAGAAAACAGTTCAAACGGCCTGATGAAGCATTGCGATTTCCAAGGATTTAAAACACTCCAAAATTAAATGTTTTGCTGCTTTCCAATGTATACAAGATAAAGAACGTGTCCAAGCCACCAGAATTAAAGACGCCCCATTATTCAAAGCTTATGTTCATGATTTTTCTAGCGGTTAAAGCATGTTTCGAGAACGACCATTTAATGAAGACGATCGGTTCCTTATTTCAGTTAATTTATGGTTTCTCCGAGGCTGGTTTAAGGGGATGATTTCCTTATTTCCATTGCACATTTTTTAGATCTTGAGGAGGTTCGTTGCATATTTTAAATGTTGTAAAGAAGCAATACTTCTATATAAATCAATGTAGATCTCAGAAAGAGGGATCGAGAGAGAGACTTTTGCTGAAAGCTTTGAAGTTCTTTGCATGAATGAAAGATATTTGGCCTCTGGTTTTGCAAGCAACTATCTGTGTGTTTTTCCTTCTATCTTATGCATTCCTAATTTATGCTCGCTTTTCTTATCTGTTGCTTAATTTAAATTCTGCATCTGAGTTTAGATATTGCTAGTGAAGAAGTGAGTTCTATAATGTGATCTTGGAGGTTTTCTGCGCAAGGTTGTAAGTTAATTGCGTCGATATCTTCTGTTATATGCTGTTAGTGTGCTTGGGGTTATCTGCTGCTAATATTTCTTGATCTAATAAATTCGGCCTGTGGCTATATTTCCAGTTTCTTTCTGCACATTTATAATTCCTTTCCAGTAACTCTAGTCTTCATCAAGCTTAGATTTAGTAAGGGAACCAGCCCTCTATGGAGATTGGTCTGGGAGACATTTCTTTCTCCTAGCCTTTCAATGTTGGCCGGGTCTAGGGCGCATTTCGCATAAAATCCTTTCCCGTGGCAGATTCGTGACCAACAGGGTTCAAAATTATTTTGAATTTTTTTATTGAAAGTGATGTAGTTTATGATAAGTAATGTGTGTGTTTTTTAGATTAATTTTGTTTTAATCTTAAGAGAAGTATTATGCAATGATGGTAATTAAGCATGAAAATTTTGAATAAAGGACTTGCGCTAGGCATAAGGTTCCTAGAAATATTTTATTAGGGTTGTCTCATGCCATCATCATGAAGTCAATATGTAGTTTATATGAGAAAGTGATTATGTATGATCAAATGCAATTTTTTGTAAATGATAAGTAATCATGCAATATAGTAAAATTGAGATATTTATACTAAGTGATAAGTATGAAATGTAAGATTAATTATTTTTTTTATGACCAATTGTATATGCTAACAATCATACAAATCCATGATGAAATAATGACGTTTGCTAATAAACCTTCAAGGAAAATTTTGGTCATTTCTAGGATGAATTCAAATTTATCAAGAACTGGTGTGTGATTTATGTATTCATTTTCCATATTGACCTTAATTATGATACAAAATATCTCAAGGATCAAATGTGTGTGCTTATGAAATTTATTTACCAATTTTAAGTAAGGTAATGATGCAAGCCAATTTTAAGTTCTAAATGTGTGTGCAAAAGATTTATTCATTTACCATGATTGTATGCATTCAGTTGGACTTAAATACTAGGTAATACAAGATACCAAAAGCTAGATAATCCACAAGTTGACATTGGTCTGTATAAAAGGTCGCTAATGTGACAGACATGTCACCACACATAAGGATACCACCATTGCCAAGCAGGCTTCATGCCACCTAACCTGTAATGAGTATCACCTCATGGTGTTTAATTAACTAAGTAATTTCAAGGATTCAAGCTCATTACCCATTTCTTTTCTTTTGATTTCTTTGAGTAAGGATTCTTGTTCATTTTTTGTTTTGAACAAGTGGATTTTATTGCTTTGTAGTAAAGGTATTTTTATTTTTCTTTTTGTTTTTTTCTTCTTCTTTTTTTCTTTCAAGGGATACTTTGCTCAATTTATACAAAGAGCAAGGGATTGTATTCAGGTAGGGGGAGTTTGTCCTTTTTCTAATTCTGAGTATTCTAGACCATGCACATAATAGGATAGCAAGGAAAACCTTTCACTTAAGGAGTTAGGACTACTGTGTAGTATCATCTTTCTTTGTACAAAATAATTTTTAAGATGTGTATGTGATTCTTGGTTCAAAAAGTGGAAGGATCAGTTCCCAAAACTTCAAAATTTATTTAGTGAAGCAGTAGTGATTTTGGTTCAAGGGATATTTATAATAAAAACTAAAAATCAAGATTTTATTAAAATGTGAATTTTGTGAGTGGTTCAAGATAATATTTGAATTCTTTCGAAGTAAACCAAAATTAACTATGAATTTTGACAACATTGGTTTAATATTAAAGTAGGATGTTAACTGGATGTGACTATATGGCATATGTAATTGGATTACCATTTTATTTTTGAAAAATGCATAGGTAAATGCAACTAAATGAAAAATGATTTATATGTGATGATGAAGTGAAAATGCAAGAAATGTATGTACAATATTAACAATTATATACAATGATGAGACTTGTTAACTTTATGCATAATATCTTTTTAGGTGCATTATGTTCATGGGTTCCTTAAGATATTTTTAATCTAAAGTTGCCAATCGATATGCACCAGATCCAAATTTTGCAGTGATGATAAATGGTCCTAACTAATTTGGTTGGAATTTTCCTTTTAAATCAATTCGAGCATTTGTATTTTTTTATTTTCTTTAAGAACTATATTGTCAATCTCAAAATATCGAGTATGAACTTTCTTAGAATATGATATTTTGAGTTTATCTTGATATGAGCGAAGGTGCTCTAAAGCATTTATACGCTTTTCATATAGCAATTGGCTTAGTTGTCCAGCATGATATTCATCTCCTCCTTTGGCATCTTGAAGTAAAATACCTAAAGAAGGGACTTAAAGCTCAAAATGAAATACAACTTTGATGCCATATACTAATACAAAAGGCAAAGCACCAATAGGGTTTTGAACACTAGTTCGATAAGCCTATAATGCTAGATATAATTGGGTATGCCAATTTCGTCTTGATTTATTAACCAATATTTTTAAGATCTTAATTAAATTTTTATTTGATGCTTCAGCTTGACCATTTCCTTGTGGATAATAAGGAGTAGACCATCTATGTTGGATTTTATATTTTACACAAAGCTTTTTGATGTATTTATTTTTGAAACAAGTTCCATTGTCTGAAATGAGTGTATATGGGATTCTAAATATGTATATATAATTTGATTAAAAATAAATTTAGAGACCTGGGTTCTCATGCAAGAAGCCAATGGCATAGCTTCTACCCATTTTGTAAAATACTCAATTGTTATAATGATAAATTTATGGTCATCTGAAGAAATTGGGTTGATTTTCCCAATGATGTCTAGGCCACATTTTGAAAAGGGCCATGGGGAAGAACTAGCTTGAAGCTCCAGGGCAGAAGCATGGACAAGATTTGCATGCTTCTGACATTTTTCACATTTACATACATATTCATGGGTATATTTTTCCATGGAGGGCCAAAAGTATCCCATTCATAGGAGCTTTTTTGGCTATAGCACCCCCACTAAAATGACCTCCGCAATATCCATCATGGATTTCGTTTAGAGATATTTTTGATTCATTGAGTTCGAGGTATCATAATAGGATACCTTTGAATGATATTTTATACAAATTACCTTCGATGATTACAAAGCGGGCAATTTGCTTACGCAATTATCATCGTTGATTCCTATCTAAACCATCTGGGAATGATCCATCTTGGAGAAATTTTAAAATATCTCCATACCATGGTTCTAAAAATTCTTCTTCAATTGTGAATACATATAAGGGTTCTAGACATGTCTCTAATGATGCTATTTCTCGAATTTGATAAATGATGATAGTATCATGATCATCATCTAACTCCAAAGGGATAAGGAAAGCAGCTGTTGCCATAGCATCTGTAGAATGAAAGCTGGTGCATGGGATAACTTCTATAGTAACCTTCTCAAATAAAGAAATAAGTTTTAAAACATATTATTTATAAGGACAAATTTTCTCATATCAGTTTTGATATATGTCATTAACTTGATTCACCATGAGTTGTGAGTCTCAAAAAACTGATAATACTTTAATATTGAGATCTAAAGCTTCTCGTAATCCAAGGATTAAAGCTTCATATTCTATTGTATTATTTATGCAAAAAAAATAGAGCTTACATGATAATGGGATAAGTTGCTTTTGCGGGGATACCAATATGATACCTGCACCTATGCCACTCATACAATGGGCTCCATAAAAAAATAGAGACCATGATTCCAAGGAATTACTATCTAGATTAAGACATTCATCAGGGAATTCTATCATCAAGAGGTGAGTAGACTCAAGAGGGGCAATGACGAGTTGGTCTTCTATGACTTGCCCTTTAATATATTTCTACCCAATAAAGGTTAGGTCAAACTCATTTAAAGCGAGAACCCATTTTGTTGCTCGTCCTTATAAATAGGGCCTACTCATCAAATATCGCAATGGATCAAACTTCACAATAACATAAGTTTTTTGGCTAAGCATATAATGATGTAGTTTTTGCATAGAGAGTATGACAGCTAAAAAGAGTTTTTCTAGAGGTGTGTAATGAGTTTCATAGCTTATTAAAGTTCTACTTATGTAGAAAATGGCTTGGTATTTCTTATCCTCATCATGTTGTGCTAGCATTCCTCCTAACATAAGTTCTAAGGAAAAAATATACAATATAAAGGGATGTTCCATTCTAGGTGGAACAAGTACTGGTGGGGTAAGAAAATATGTCTTAAAAGTTTCAAAATCATCTTGACACTCTTTATCCCATAAGAAAGGAGTATCTTTCTTAAGCAACCTGAGAAAATATTTATATTTATCTACCCATTTATCAATGAAATGGTGGATGGACTAGAGCTTACCCTATAGACTCCTAAGTTTTGTTAAATTTTTGGGTGGTGGCATATCAATGATAGCATTAATTTTGATAGGGTCTATTTCTATACCATGCATAGAAACTATAAAACCTAATAACTTACCTGATTTTACTCCAAACACACATTTGTCTGGATTCAATCAGACTTTATATTCACACAATCTGTCAAGGACTCATTGTAAATCAGGGATATGATATTCTTGTTTTATAGATCGAGCTATGATGTCATCCACATAATCATGCAGAATATCATACATCATATCATGAAATACATACCTCATAGCTCATTGGTAATTTGCCCTTGAATTCTTTAGATCGAAGGGCATTACTTTCCAATAGAAAGTCCCCCAGGGTGTAATGAATGTAGTTTTAGGTTGATCTTTTGATCCTATACAAATTTTATTGTATCCTAAAAATCCATACATGAGTGATAATATTTCACATCCTATCTTGAAATCAATAATTTGATCCATATTAGGAAGGGGAAAGTCATTTTGGGACATGCAGCATTGATGTCCCTAAAATCAGTACAAACTCTGGTTTTAGTAGCCTCATTTTTGTTACTAGAACAATATTGGATATCTAGTTAGAATAATCTATAGCTTGAATTAAATTTACATACAAAAGTTTTTGTAATTCATTTTTAACCAATAAGGCTACTTTAGGATGCATTTTCTAAGTTTATGTTTGATAGGTTTAGCATCAGGACAAACCACTAAGTGGTGCATAACTGTTGCTCATCAAATCTGCCTAGGAAAGGATTTGGGAAAGTTTATGCACCCTAGACCTGGACCAACATTGAAAGGCCGAAGGGAAGGGAAACAACAACTGATTTCATGGGAACGAAGGCCAAAAATCATGGTCCTACAGACAAAAATTATTGACGAAAACAAGACAACAGAGTGCAATCATTTACTACAAATTTGCTAATTAGAACAGCAACTATGCAGCAATTTTGCAACAGGTGAATAGAGCTTCAACCAGAAAAAATGATGGGGTCAAAAATAACCCAAAACCACCACCAATTCCACTGCTCTGATACCAATCTAATGTGGATTAAGCCAAGCTATACTTTTATTTTATTTACAGGCTTAAATAGCCAACTAAAACAAAGCAAGTCAGCAGGAGTAGATGAGAAGCTACCGACAAATGAAAACAAGGAATGTCGGCAATTGTCGACATTACAAAGCTGCCTACAATAAAATGTCGGCAAATACAAGACTTTAGGAAAAATAAATAAATATTAAACCTAAAGTCTACTAAACCTCATCACACCTTGAGGAGGAATATTTGCTTCGGCACTCAACTTCCTCGAAGCAGTTTTGTGAAGCTCCACCATGCGAAGTACAAACCGAGAAGGAGGATCTGCTTTGGCTCAAATCCATTGCAAAGCAAAGTTGTAATAAAGATCCAGCGAAGCACTTCAAGGGCACGTGCTCCAAGCCAGGTATTTTCTCGAGGCAATCAAGTGCCTCATAAATGCATTTTTACATGCCCGATAAGCTTGCTGCTCATTTTTAGAAATTGGAAATGAAGTATCAGTGCTTGAAGAAGAGCCCAACGAGTATGGCAGCCACTCGAGCACAACACCCAAAAGCCAAGGATGCTCAGATGACTCATTACTACATGTTTCCATGGCTAACCCGATCACAGTTTCCAGTTTTGGTAACAGATATGAGAGCCCAGTAACGAGAGCTGCGAGGAGCCAACTTCTCAGGTTTTGAGGGTGTACTCCTTGATTTTGTGCATTGATGGCTCATAGGGTCAGGTCCTCTATAAAAACCCAAGAATTTTAATGTAAAAGGGGTTATTGTAGGCAGCTTTGTAATGTCGGCAGTTGTCGACATTCCTTGTTTTCATTTGTCGACAGCTTCTTATCTACTCCTGTCGACTTGCTTTGTTTTAGTTGGCTATTTAAGCCTGTAAATAAAATAAAAGTATAGCTTGGCTTAATCCACATCAAGGTGGGGCTCTTCATTTCTCGCTTCTTCGCTGGAGAGACGTGCCGAGACTGCTTCGACGAGGCCCTTCACCCAAAGTAGATACTTCGCTGGTGACTGTTCAAAAATGCTTCATTGTGATCTTCCTTCAAAACTATGGTTCGAGGGTATTTCGGCCGAAGCACATTCCTGCCTTCGAAAGATGTTGCATTCTTAATGGCCGCTACTGCTTCGGGTGAAAATATTTCACACGAAAGTTAGCCGAAGCAGATGCTTCACAAGATTTTCAGTGAAGTAGAAATGGTTCGCTGATGGAGAGGCCCGAAGTGGGTGCTTCGCTAGTTTTTCGATGAAGTATTTTTCAATGTTTGTGCCTTTCAAGTTTCGCTTCACAAAAATTTCACCCGAAGTGGCTATTTGAAGTGCTTTAGACCCGAAGTTGTTTTCTTGCCTTAGAAAATTTGGACCATGATCTAGACCTTATTTCTTCGGTGAAGCTGTTCTTTTGAAATGCCACTTCGCAAAACTTTCGTCCGAAGTAGCTGCTTGAGATGCTTCGGGTGCGAAGCTCTTTCTTATGAAGCTTTTTCTTTAGGCTTCTCGGTAGCGAAGCTTTTTTATCTTCATTCTTGTGCAAGGGGAACGGTGATGAAAGCCAAAATTGCTGCAATGCTTGAAAATATTATTTCTAAAAAACAAGGGAACAAATTCATGAAATTTAAAGAAATACTTTACAAAAAATTTGATTTTACTACCCCTCTAAGCAATGTGACAAAATTGTCAACATTCTTGGTGGCTCGCGGGGCAACGAGCTCGTC
This sequence comes from Wollemia nobilis, assembly GCA_028583015.1. Taxonomy (NCBI): domain Eukaryota; kingdom Viridiplantae; phylum Streptophyta; class Pinopsida; order Araucariales; family Araucariaceae; genus Wollemia; species Wollemia nobilis. Next base: position 6,694,977 of record JAQPPZ010002502.1, read on the forward strand.
TCGATGGAAGAACCCTCAGCCTTGATTCGTTGGGCAACAGAGTCATCCCCACTGTCTCTTCTCCTTTTTTCCTTGCGGGGGTGCTTTCGCAGCTTGTTCCTTTTGAGAAGTAGTTCACTGATTCTCCTTTGAAAACTGCTTTGCTGGGACTCCTCTTGGCGAAGCACTTTCATGCCTTAGTCTGAATTTTTTTTGGCCAACGTGCTTCACTACGAACTACTTTGCATCGACTACTTCGCACACAAAGTTCTCGAAGGATATATATATATATATGTTTATCGAAGTAAAATTTGACCTAGGCTCCTAAGCTTAGTGCCCTCGACACTTTATTTACTAACCAGGTTATTTACAGTATTTACACAAAATTTTGCGACATGATTGGCATAGTGCCACCACAAACCCAGCTTCGGGTGCCTATCCGGTGAACCTGCAGTGTCCGAACCATATCTGGTTGTACTTCAGTCGATATTTGAAGTTCGGCTGGCCTCTTCTTGAAGTTGTCCACGTTGTGAACAAGGAGCAACGTAGTAAGTTGTCACTCCTGCCAATACCCATACTATTGATAAAATATGTGGCGAAGAAGTTCGCCACATGGGGACCTTCTTCGGGTATCGACTGTAGTGATGGCTGGAGCCAATACCACCATTTTAAAGAGTCCATTGGCTATGGGCTGAGTATAGGCCCCTCCAACCCCTTGATGTGACAACAAGACTTTTTCGATGATAAGTCTTCTTCTAGGATCTCCTCAGGCTCAGCCTCTTGGTGAGGCATGCTTAATGTGTTCTGGCTAAATACTCACATGGGATCCCGTGGGATACAAAAAGGGTGCAAAAATATGCCCTCTTCATTCTCAGGCTCTACCACTTGAGCCTGTTCTTCTCCTTGGCCCATATTCTGATGGAGACTGTAAGCAACCATATTGTTCATTGCTGGGACATGGCTTGCATATTCCCATTGTTGGACTTGAATGAAATCTGCCTCCTGAGCTCCAAACGATTGCATTTCAAGTCTTTGCACAGTATGAGGTATCTTCCATGGTGAATACTACGTGGGATAGACAGGAGCAGCAATAATCGGATAAGATGATGGGGTTTTTCCCCATTGCCACTTTCTTGATAGGAGTAGAAGCTGCTCTGCTTGTACTACTTCCTCAAATATCTGAGGGAATCTTTGTTCACTTGATTGTAGTAAGAGGAGGCTCATGTCCGGGTGAAAGGCCCGAATATAGAAGAGGTGGGCTTGGGCGGGCATTGGTCGGATCTCCACTAGAATTCTCTTCCAACTTCTACAAAATCAAACATTGAAGTCTTTGATGCTCTCCAAAGGTGTTCTCATGATGGTGGAGAGGTACATCAAAAGCTAAAATGGATCTTGAGAGCCATCAAATGTTATGATTAGCACTCCCGCTAAGTCATCCCATGAGCAGATGCTTTTACACCCGAGCAGTCTGTACCACTGCAGTGCCCTTCCTTCTAGAGACAGGACCAGAAGTCTGATCATGACATCTTCGTGAGTTATGTCATGGAGGGTCACTAGAGCAACAACATATTCAAGGTGTTATCGGGCCATTCCCTTGGTGCCATTGTATTTTGTCAAGGTTTTCAAGGCACTTTTGGGAATCTTGTACCAACTTTGGAGATTCAGAGGGCTAGGATCATCCTAGCTAGGATAGCATACCCTTGCCATTAGAGTAGTGATCTACAGAGATTATGGTTATCGCCACTAAGTCAGAGTCGCTAGGTGAACATTCTTTTCTCTGCTTGTGAGGTCAAGGCTGCTCATCGAACCTTGATTCCTCTGGGATGTTTTCTTTTAGATTTAAAAGATGCCTACGATAAAGAAATTTGGATCTTTAGCTTTAATAGAGTTGTCAGATGCTTTCGTCAGATGGAGACAAGCTAGAGATTTACCCAACTTGGGCTTCCTTAAAACTTTGGGACTTTTGACAGAAACTGTTGGCATGAAGACACAGATTTAGGTACCGGTCTCTATGACTTAAAGATTTTTGAGTTGAATAGAGTCGCCAGATGCTAAGAGTCTTTTGGTAATGGGAGCGTCGGATCTCACTACCACTCACAAGGTGAGACTAATCGGGTCCCACAAGGCATGCCAAAAACTGTTGGTCCAGTGGAGACAGGCCAGAGATTCACCGAACTTGAGTTTCCTTAAAATATGGGACCGAGGTCCCATCGAGCGTGCCAAAACCGTTGGTCATCAAATCTGCCCAGGAAAGGATTTGGGAAAGTTTATGCACCCTAGACCTAGACCAGCATTGAAATGTCGAAGGGAAGAGATGCCCTTCGTGCCAATCTCTGGAGAAAGGCCGGCTCCTATACTAAAATACTTTGATGTTTAATATAAGGGTGCAGGAAAGAGATAAACAGAGTAAGGGTGCAAGAAAGAAACAAACAGATTAAGGGTGCAAGAAAGAAATAAAGGGGTTAAGGGAAGATATATCAATGATTTGAAGTGGGAAAGAACCGTAAGCATGATCGCTGACTAATAGCTTGAAACAGTAGCAAGAAACACCAAGAATAAAATAAAATAAACACAGTATTAGCCCTCCTATGTATCCTCTGGATGAGTTCCAAGATTCTCCTTTTGCTTTCATCGAAATTCAGAGTTCAGAGTAATGGTGATTAGGAAAAGTGAATATAACAGAAACACTATCCACAGGCAACATAAAAGAAAGCCACTACAGCGTTTTCCTCCCCTATGTATCCTTCAAGAAAATTTTAGGGTTCAGTCCCCAATCGCATACCTAAATCCAAGATTCAAAATTACAGTATGCAAATGAAGAAATATGAAAGAAATAAACGTAGAAGGTAGCATACAAGAGAGAAATCAGGCCCAAGGCTCTTTACTATTAAATTCAAGGATTCAAGTTATCGCAGCTTTCTTAGCAGAAAGTTCCCCCCCCCTTTACATTACAATGCCTGGGTTTTTATAGAGGACCCGACGCTCTGAGCCATCAATGTACAAAATCAAGGAGTACACCCTCGAAACCTGAGAAGTCAGCTCCTCGTGGCTCTCATGATTGGGCTCTCATATCTATTACCAAACTGGAAACTACGACCAGGTTAGTCGTGGAAACATGCATTAATGAGCTTTTTGAGCATCCTTGGCTTCTAGGTGCAGTGCTTGAGTGGCCACCATACTCATCGGGCTCTTCTTCAGGGACTGATACTTTATTTCCAATTGCTAAAAATGAGCAGTGAGCTTACCATGCACGTAAAAATACATTTATGAGGCACTTGATCGCCTCAAGAAAATACCTAGCTTGGAGCACATGCCCTTGAAGTGCTTCACTGGATCTTTATTGCAACTTCGCTTTGCAATGGATTTGAGCCAAAGCAGATACTCCTTCTCGGTTTGTACTTTGCATGGTGGAGCTTCACAAAACTACTTCGTGGAATTTGAGTGTCGAAGCAGATATTCCTCCTCAAGGTGGGGCTCTTCATTTCTCACTGCTTCGCTGGAGAGACGTGTCGAGACTGCTTCGACGATGCCCTTTGCCCGAAGTAGATACTTCACTGGTGAGTCTTCAAAAATGCTTCGTCGTGATCTTCCTTCAAAACTACGGTTCGGGGGTATTTTGACCGAAGTGCATTCCTGCATTTGAAATATGTTGCATTCTTTATGGTTGCGACCACTTTGGGTGAAAATACTTTGCACGAAAGTTAACCGAAGCAAATGCTTCACAAGATTTTTGGTGAAGTAGAAATGGTTCGCTGATGGAGAGGCCCGAAGTGGGTGCTTCGCTGGTTTTTTGGCGAAGTATTTTTCAATGTTTGCACCTTTCAAGTTTCACTTCGCAAAAATTTCACCCGAAGTGGCTATTTGAAGTGCTTCGGGCCTTAAGTTATTTTCTTGCCTTAGCAAATTTGGACCATGATCTAGACCTTCTTTCTTCGGTGAAGCTATTCTTTTGAAATGCTGCTTCGCAAAACTTTCATCCGAAGTAGCTGCTTGAGATGCTTCGGGTGTGAAGCTCTTTCTTGTGAAGCTTTTTCTTTAGGCTGCTCGATAGCGAAGCTCTTTTATCTTCATTCTTCTACAAGGGGAACGGTGATGAAAGCCAAAATTGCTGCAATGCTTGAAAATATTGTTTCTAAAAAACAAGGGAACAAATTCATGGAATTTAAAGAAATACTTTACAAAAAATTTGATTTTACTACCCCTCTAAGCAATGTGACAAAATTATCAACAATAACCACATAAGGTTCTAGGCCTGGCATATCTATGTATATCCAAGTGAAGATATCAGGGTATTTTGTGAGAAGTTATGTATATTTAATTTGTTCTTATTTATTTAAATCAGTTCCAATTTTAACCATGTGGGGATTATTTTTTGTTCCAATATTAATTTTTAAAATAGCCTCTATTTCGATACTTAAATCTCTTTCGAAGTTGGGAGGAGTGGGTGAAACACCCATTTCTTGAAGTTCTTCTAAGGATAAGTGGGCTAACTCTTCTTGTGTGGCTTTCTGAATGTGAGCTACACATGGGATAGACCCATCAAAGAAGAACTTGTTCCTCATAATTTCTTCATGAGAAATTTCATAAAAGACATCTCCTTCTACACATTCATCTGGAGCAACCATTATTTTTGGGTGTACTACTGATAACATGTTGCAAGAAAACCCGTAAGCTTTCTTATGTTTCTTTAGTTATTTTTGTTTTTCTAAATATTCTCCATATGTGATAAGGTGTTCATCCTTAGTAAAGGGGAAAGGTTAAGTTTTTGTGGGGATATAGCCTATACCACATCTGGAAAGCCATTTCTCTACCTCTAAAAGCTCATGTATTTCATTTTCAAGATGGCCTAAACCTTTATCTTTGTATCTCATATCACAGATAATTTATTTATATTTTATATACTTATTAGAAAAGAAGTATTGAGCAAAACTATTCTCATCATACGTAAAGCTCATTTTACTAATATTAATTTTATCAAGAGTACATCCAATAGAAATGAAATTATAATTTCCAACATGATAGATGTTTCCTTGTTTCTGTGGTAACCCAGTTGTATGTAGAGATGGCGGTAATCGAGACAATACAAGGGAATCTTGTATATTAAAATTATCTTGTTTTGTGGGCTCCAATACGGTGGATAAACCCTATAAGACTTCATCCATAAAAGGGTATGATGTAGAGGGATCATTATCATTATAAGGTTTAGGTAATTCAAAAGGAGGCGATGATTCTAATTTGTTTAAAGAGGTCTTAGAATTTTTAGGTTCCAATGATGACAAAGCAGGACAAAAGAGAATGTTGATAGGTTCTGCTACTACACAGATTTCAAATGATCTCAGATCACCATGGATAGTGACCAATTGATTCTTAAATTTAAATTTAACACATTGATGCAAAGTAGATGGAATAGCCCTCATCACATTGATCCAATGACATCCCAAAATAATTTTGTAGCATGCTAGGCAAGATACAACAAATATGGACGTGTCTAAAATCCTAGGACCAACTTGTAGTGGAATAGATATCATGCCACAAGCCTCTTATGTTTCATCGTTAAAAGCTTTAATAATAATTTCGATTTGTCTTAAATATTCTTTCCTGAATTCAAATCTTTTGAAAAAATCATAGGTGCATATATTTAGGGATGAGCCATTATCGATTAATACTCTTTTAACATAGACATCCCCAATTAAATTTGTTATATAAAGAGGATTATCTCTATACATACTTTGGGGAGGGATGTCTTTATCATGAAAATCAATGTAGTCTATTTTGTGAGAGACTATAGCATTAACTACAATAGTTGGCTCTATGTCCTGAGGTACCATCATCTAGCTTAAAGTTTTCATTAGTTCTTCTCTATGGATAGTTAAGAAGGTCGAGAAGGGAAATCCTAGCTGTTGTGTTAGCTAGTTGTTCCTTAATATCAAATGGAGTCTTTTGTTGAGGTTGAATTATATTATTTCCCTTATGAGGTAGTTTTAGAACAATAGGTGGTTTATCAACATCATTTTATTGATTTTGAGGTTGAGAGTTTTGTGTTTGAGCTTGTTGTCAAGTAACAGCTCCAATCATACCAACAATGTTATTTAACTCGACAACTTGTGGTCTTGTAGTTGAATTTTTTTCAATAGGAAGAATTTATTCTGATGAGGGATAAGTAGTTATTATTCTTATAAATTGTTCTTCTGGAGTTAGTAAATCTGTAATGGTCAATATTGTCCCTGAATCATCTTCTAAACTATTAGCATGTTGTCAGCTAATATCTATTTCATATTATGATTCACTTTCCATTTCATCCAAGGATAACAATTATGGTTTTCTTCCTTGGAGTTGCTTAATTTTCATGTTAGATTGAGTGGGCACAAAAATAGTTTGCAAAGGTTGAGATGAAAAATAATTGTTAATTGCTCCCACATAACGTATTGGATGAGGCATATTTTTATAGTCTAGCTTATTTACAGCTTCCTTGCCATGATTTGACAATGGGTTTTAAAAAATATCCAAGTTTTGGTTTATATTTTGTGCCTGTTGTTGTTGTGTATTCGTTACTAGAGGATTTGTATTAGGTGGAGGACTTTCCACTCCCAGCTTTCCATCATCAATTAAGTCTTGTACTAAATGTTTTAATTTTCTACAAGTGTGTGTTGGATTTCCATCAACTTGGTGGTAATTGCAATGTTGGTCGGGTCTATACCAAGGTTGAGATGGGTCAAGTTGTCATATCTCTGGAAATTTTATTAGACTTCTTTCTATTAGTTGTGGTAATGTCAAGGGTTGATTTAATCTTGTAAAATTCCATCGCGGAGGTTTTTGGGGTGCTTTCAACACAAAAAATTTTGTGGTTTCTATGGTATTGATATTTTGAGGGGATATACTATCTGTGACCCCATCTCCTACCACTTGTTTGTTTTTTTAGTGATTTTTAGATGACCTATCTTCATATTTAAGAATACAAGCTTATACTGAGAGGGGGGGGTGAACAGTATAAGACAAATTTTTACTTTTATTTCCCAATCAATATTATGCAATGTATAGATAGAAATATCAATAGCAGTAATAAAAGTAATGCACAAATAACCACACACAATAGAGACACCATAATTTATGTGGTTCACCCAATTTGGGCTACTCCACGGAGAAAATATTTCACTAAAATTTTCTCAATCAATCTCTTGGGAACACTTTCCCTATTACAATATTTATGGACCTCTGTCCAAAGGAGATACCAATCCCCTAAATCAAGTTCATGGATCTCTATCCACAGGAGACACCAATCTCCTAATATTTGCTTTGGTTGGTGATCCTCTAGAAGACCTCTACCTCCACTGCCCTTAGCAAATGGAAATCTATCCACAGAAGACACCTATATTCCCTAATCTGGCTAGAGATCTCTATCCTCAACTCTGTCACCTCCAAAGCTCTATCTCAAATCTACACTAAACATAGTCCTTCGGTCTAGCACAAATCTGTCCTCAATATATTTCTCTGATCTGGTACAAATTTATCCTCAAATCTGCATGAAAAATTGTCCTCAAATATGCACTAAATACAATCCTTCAGTCTAGCACAAATTTATCATCAATATCTGTACTCAAGCCTTAACTCAAAGCTTGATTCAATCTCAAATAAACTCTTCTGGATCTGCCTCAAACCTTAACTCTATGTTTGAAAAAATCAATCAACAACTCTGCTCTCAAGTCTTCTCAAAGACTTGTCTCAAATCTGCTTTGTAAGCTTCCACAAAATCTCACACTAATATGTCCTCAAGTCCTCTCTAGAACTTGTACAATATACTCAATAATTTCTCATGAGAACTTATCCAAATCTGCTCTCAATCTGTACTGTAATATTTCATAAAAGCTTACCCAAATTTGTTCACAAGTCTTCTCAAAGACTTACCTCAAATATGCTTAACAAATTCATACTAGAACTTGTTCAATATCATAGAAACATAAAGAGAATTGTTAGAGACTCAATATGCTCTATACTCATCACAATTCTCAATCACTTTTAATCACTCTTTTAGAAACATATAGAGAATTGTTAGATACTCAATATGCTTCACATTCACCTCAATACTCAATCACTTCCAATAACTCTTTCAGAAACATATAGAGAATTGTTAGAGACTCAATATGCTTCAAATCAATACTCAATCACTTTCTCAAATTAATTTATAATATAGAATAGTTTGTTTTATGGAACTTGAACAATCACTTCACACATCCACTTGGCTAGGATCAACCAACTCTACTCAACCAATAACTCAATGAAACAATCCTTGCTTACAAACCCTAGTCCAAGCATATGATCCTTTACTCAAAATGTTTCCAACAATGCTCATCAAACACTCTCACATAATAGTGATACTCATGTTCTTTTCAAACCCTAGTTCAAATTCTTTACTCAACTAATGGCTTCAGCAATAATTCTTATAAAACAATCTCACATAACAATGATACTCATGTTCTTTTTAAACCCTAGTTCAAGTTCTTCACACAACCAATGGCTTCAACAATAATGCTTATAAAACAAGGTTTTAACTACAACTCTTTATTCCAGAAAACCTTGAAGCATTAACTCAACACATTCAATAAGGAAACCCTAATCAAGTCCTTTTCACTCCAAACTTATTTTCCAGAAAACCAACCAATCAACTCAACTATGGAATAATATGCTCATACATTTTTCTTGATGATGAAGGAACCTCAAATATCTGCCACAACCACAAATACTTCTTTGCCAAGCTCAAAGGAGTTAGAGGATGATAAACTATCTCAAAGATACAATGCAAATATCAAAGCACACATACACCTTATCACTCCATCTTAAAGAAATCATCCATCAACATATACAAAAATAATTGACCAAATACACCTTATAATCTCCCAATTAAAATAATATTTAATACCATAAATAATGTCAATACAATCTCCTTTTCAAAATAACTCAATGGCAAGAAGTCCTCTCAACACTATAAATCTTCAATAAACCAACATGTCAAAAATACTTTATTTAAAAATAAATCCAACTCCTTATTCCTCCAATTAACCAAAAATAATGATTAATTAAAAACTTTTTTAACTAACCCTTTTAACTCCCTAGGACCTTATGTCAAAACCTTAGGCATCACAACACCTATTAAAAATATTATTACCTTTTCCTTGGTGGGACTCGAACTCACGACACGGCCTCTACCAGTTCCCTAGCCATGGCTCCAACCACCGCATGAGCTAGGCACTCATTTGGAGAGCAAGAGCACAACATGCTCTATATTCCTCTTCACATACGCCAAAATAAAAATTATGCGTCGCTTCCTCGATGCTTCAAAACACACACACCAAAAGCTACCACCGTGAATCGATCGTGGATCACTCCACCCACAAACACCTTAGCACTTCGTCCACTTGCCACTAGGCCATGCTACCTTAGTGGATATGATGGTTTAGCCCATGATAATCTTAACCCTTTCGCTAGCACTTAAGACAAGGTGTTTGTCTCATTCTTCGCACGAATTCTCACAACAAAAATTACACATTTTATTATTTCGAACGAAGGATAATTTAAATGACACTAAGGCATATAGTATATATACTATTTTTCTCCTTTAATTTTTAACGTCGGTGCCTTCGAAATTTGAATAATTAATTTATAAATTATTTAAATTATTTAGAATTTAAATTTTATAAATTAACTTTTAAATCCTTTTGGCTTTATCAAACCTTTTTTGATTTTACTACTTTGTATAAATAGTATTTATTTATAAAATTTGAATTCAATCTGAATTTAAATATTTTATAAAATAAATATTAAAACCTCCTTGGGTTTTTATGAAAAACCTTAAAATAAATATTAAAACCTCCTTGGGATTCCTTGGGTTTTTATGAAAAACCTTTTATTTTTGCTCAACCATGGTTTTAATGAAAACAATCTTAACTTATGCTTCCACATAATATTAAAAATATTATGAAGCTCTTTTACCTTTAACCTTTGCATTGTTCCTCTTGACCTTTTGACCTCAACGGTAGCTTATTCCTTGACATCAATGATAAATTTGTTCCTTGACATCAATGACAACTTTGACTCAAAATTTCCAACACATATTTCATTTAAATTTATCCCCTCCTGATTAGGGCTTCCTCTACTCTTCTTGCTAAATCTATAGCTTGGTAAAATGATGTTACGGTAGCTATAGCTAACTCATAATACAATTGTTCTTGCAAATTCCCAATAAAAATTTCTACCATTATCTTGGAGGTAAAGCAAAATGTAATTTTCCTTAAATTTTCCTCTATCGAGCTAAGAATTCTCCAAAAGTATCTCCTTTTCCTTGTTTAAGGTTGTACAAATCCTTTATTGTAACATACCTCTCTATGTAGGCACCAAATTGATGTACAAATATTTTTACGGTTTCTTCAAAATTTCTCAACGAATGTGTTGGCAATTGATAATACCATTCCAATGCCATGCCTCCTAAAATTTTTGGAAATATTTTTAGTAATAGCATATCATCATAAGCGATGTCATGACATGTTATCATAAACATGTGAAGATGCTCTATGGGATCTTTTGTTCCCTTATATATCAGAAGAATCAACATAGGGAATCGTTTAGGATATGGACTAGCAATGATCGTAGGATCTAAAGCTATATGTAGGACGATATGGGTCTATTTGATCTAATCATGAAGCTAATTGCTTCACTACGATTTCAAGATGATGTGATGGTTCACTATTTTTATTTTGGTTTACTATGTTGCCATGTGGAGGATAATAAGTTTGTTATGCTGCCATATAAGGGGTTGAAATGGAAACACTATTGTGCATAGGGTTCTAAGTAGGAGGAGGCTATTGAAGTTTATATAGAGTTGCATTTTGTTGGACATTTGGTCGAGGAGAACTTGGAACTTGTGTAATTTTATTGTTTTGGGAAGCAAAATTTAGGGCAAATATATGTCAAAAATATTGAGAAAGCAAAGTAGGGTTATTAGATGAAGAGGGTTGCTTTTGATTAGAAGTAGTTGTAGCAATTGCACCAACGGGTTGTTGTTGCGGTGGTTCAAATGCTTTTTTTTGGGAATTAACCTTTATAGGAGGTATATTTTTGGTATTATCTAAAGAGATATTATTGTCAATGGCATGTTGCAATGAAGTGTTTATGTATGTTTTAGGTTTTGGGTGAAGTCAAAAAGCCGCTTTTAAAGCTACTTCCATTGAGATGATCTTCCATCTCCAATACATTAGTGATGGCAGCTCGATTTTATTTTAATAAGTCACAAAAAAGTTCCATGGACTACAAATGAATGTCTCCTTGAGGACCTAGTTTTGGGTCTATATCGTTGACGGTTTCATCTTCTTCACTTTGTCCTGTTTGGTGTTCTTTTTCTTCTAAGACTTCTTCTATTTTAGCTTCTGCATTAGGGTCATGTTGTGGCTAATCCACAACACACCCCAAAATTGGGGGCCCACCTTTTTGCATGCTTTCAAAGAAGAAAACAGTGACCCAGATGCTAAGAAAATCAAAGAAAAAGGCAAAATTTCACAAAGGAGAAAAGTTGTCGCGATATCGCGACATGTTGCTCCGTCGCGGCCGAAAATGAAAAGTTGTCGCGATATCGCGACATGTTGCTTCATCGCGGTCAAAAACGGAAAATTGTCGCGATATCGCGACATGTCACAAAATCGCGGTCAAACCAGTCAAACAGGGCAAGCCACTAAAGTTGTCGCGATATCACGACATGTCACGATTTTGCTATAGAAAGCAGCCACGGTTGTACGGAATGAAAAAGTGTCATGATTTCGTGACATAAAGTAGCTGGACAGCCCAAATGAAAAAGTGTCACGATTTCGTGACATAAAGCAGCTGGACAGCCCGAAACAAAAAAGTGTCACGATTTCACGACATAAAGCAGCTGCATAGCCCGAAAGAGAAAAGCGTCACGATTTCGCGACAAGTTGCAGCGAAATGGTACGAAGAAAAGTGTCACGATTTCATGACAAGTTGCAACGAGATGGCCCAAAATAGAAAAGTGTCACGATTTCATGACAGGTTGCAGCAAAGTGGTACGAAACGAAGAAGCATAGCGATTTCACGACAGGTTGCGACCGAAGGCATACCAAGTGAAAAATGTCACGATTTCATGACAGGTTGCGGTCGAAGGCATACCAAGTGAAAAACGTCACGATTTCATGACAGGTTGCGACCAAAGGCATACCAAGTGAAAAACATCACGATTTTGCAACAGGTTGCGGCCAAAAGCGTACCAAGTGAAAAACATCACGATATCGCAACAGGTTGCAGCTGAAGATGTACCAAGTAAAAAAGCATCGTGATTTCATGACAGAAAGCCGCAAGATAGCTCCGAATGAAAAAGCGTCACGATTTCATGACAGGAAGCAGTCGAGGCGTACGGAGATGAAAAACGTCATGATTTCATGACAGGTTGCATTGGCAAGGCTACTGGCAGGAAAATGTCGCGATATCGTGACATGTCGTGTTTTCGTGATGAAAGCAAAGGAGCAAAGCTGCATGCATAAAAATGTCACGATTTACATGGGGCCATTACAGAACATGCAGAAAAGCACTGAACACATGGCACAAAGGCATGAGGGTCATGATAACGCTTCAGATCGATAGTTATAGTTAGCAGAGAAGACCAAACATTTCAGGCTCGAGCAAAAGGTCAAAACACCAAAGAAGCGGGAAAATGAAACGAAGCGATATGGGAAATGAAACGAAGCGTCACAGAGCGAAACCGAGAGCCGCAACAGAAAGTTTAAAAGCAGAAGTGAATGTAGATACAGGGGCTAGAAATTGTAAGAAGAAAAGCATTATTTTTTTGAAATAAAAAGGAGTTTATTTGGCAAGAGTAACTTTTGTGTGTGAAACCAAAAGGAGATTGAAGGCTAAGACTACTGTTATTTCTGTAGATTTTTCCCTTGCATTATTCTTTCTTGTATCTATTCATTTACACCATAATGTGGGTTACGATAGGTGAATGATAGAATGTTGCAATTATTTATTTCCTTAGAGTCTTGCATCTGATCTGATTCGACTGTGTTTTATTGCAGGTCTGTTAGGTCGAGTTGTTTTAGAGCTTCATCTCATAACTTGGGGTTTTGCAGGGAGGAGATTGCTAACCAAATTAACGTCCTGTTTCAATTTTTCCAGCTGATTCTCATAAAGAATCTTTCTGTTTTAGTTTCTGATATTATATTTTTTAATCTTACTCGAAAATCTGCATGTTGGATTCTGGTACATTCCAGAATACTTTGCTAATTTTACTAACACCAAAAGCTAACATAGAAGTAGCAGAACAAGTGTTAAATAAAAGATAAAAATGAACCCGTTAACTATTAAAATGAACCTCATGTTAAAGGCACGGAGCTTAAAATGAAGTGGTATATACCACGCATTTTCTCATTTGAAATATTTTTAAGCTAAAAAATAAAAGAGGTCACTAGCTTATTTTAGGGTAGATTTCATTATTCTCAAGAACATTAAGAAAATATTTTACGCGGTTGATTAATTTAATAGATTACGGTTGCAAAGTTTTCTTTGAATCATTAAAGGCCCCTTGTTAACAGTTACTTGCGTGGTTTAAGTTATTCTAGCATACATTCATTTATTTGCGTTAATTCTTAACCGGTTATATGCATATGAATGTTTGTTCCACAAGAACCTTGGAGAAATAAAAAATAACAAATTTTCTTTGCAAGAAAGAGTTTCATGTCTGAGACTCTAGTTGCGTGATCATTTTGTTACAGGGAAAAATATTCACTCAACATTTTGGCGCTAGAAGGAGGGCCTTCTTTATTGCTTTGTGATTATGATCTGTTCTAACGATTAACGTGGGTAGTTTTGTTTCCACCTATTGTGCTTGCAGGTATAACATTTAGATACTTTATTTTGCAAGTAAGTTGAGAGAAGTCTTTTAGAGTTCTAGAGTTTTCAAGCTGGCCCAACCTGAGTACATAGCTACTAGGTCCAAGACCACAGGGGAAACTATTTTCCAAAGCCTTTCTCCCACTGCTAGGAAGCCAAAAAACAAAACATTAGAGATCGAAATACCACCCAATATACTTGAGTTAGGGATTTCTTTAGACTCAAGTACGTCTAGCGGGCCCGAGCCCTTAATTTCAAGTGCGACAGCAACACAAGGTGTATCTCGTCTCCATAGTTCCAAGCATTTCCATTGTTCCCATAGGGTTAACACCTTTGAACAACATGGCCCAACAACAACAACAACAACCACCTGCCCTTTGGTATGGTGCGCAAAGTTCCCCCTTGGATATTCCTGGGGCAGTCCATGACTTGCCTAGAAACATTGAAAGGGGATTACCCAAATTCATGCACGATGGTCCCACAACAACCGAAGATCATGTCCAAATCTACAAGGATTACATGTTTAGGCAAGGGGTTACTCACGAGGATGTTGCTTGCCGAGTTTTCCCTGCTAGTCTAGACAACACGGCCAATGAATGGTATAGGAATCTTCCAGCAGGGTCCATCACTTCATGGGCCCAATTAGAAACCGCCTTCATTAGCCAATTTAGAATGTTATTGGATCCCTCCATAATTTACAATTTGTTCGTATCATGCAAAATATTACCCAATGAGCCCATACGAACATTCAATCAGAGGTTCCAAAAACTATACACGAATCTGACTCGTCACTTTGCGGTAGATCCTGCGGTCGCCTTGCAATTATATTTCGGAGCCTTAGATCCTTTAACATCTTTGTTGACTAGAAGGAATCCTCAGGTTACGACGCTTCCTTTAGCCTATGCAGAGACAATGACTCTCGAACAACAAATGAACTTACCGGGAGCAGGATTGTCTCAATTGACTGGGATGGGACAATACGGTCCATACAGTCAATTCGCCATGATGAACCAGTTAATGGCACCACAGGTTCCTATGATGAACAATTTCCAAACACCCACCCAAGTGGCATCATTTCCAAGTTATCCTAATGCCTCCGTTCAAACGCAGGGATTAATTCAAAATAGCCCGATGGGTTTGCCTGGGTTCGGCATGGGCAGTAATTTGTTGACCATGCCGGGGTTTGCTTCGATTAGCATGCCAAGCCCAACGACTTATCCAACAATCACTCCGATTCAAAGTGTGAATCCAGGATGGAATCCAACTGCCTAGACCCAAGCCATTGTACCTATTCCAGAGGTGGCTAATGCAAGCAAACACAACTGGACCCAGAATTACCGTGCCCCAACCACAAGGGTCCGAATCCGCCATAGAAAACATGAAGGAAACCTTGGCCAAAGTTTTGGTTACGGTGGGAAATGTCAATAAAAAGGTTGACCAAGCCATGGGTCATAACCGACCTCATAACCATAGAGGAAAAGGAACATACAACACGCAGCCGAATAATGGGCGAGTACCCAATCCCGTAGCCAATCAGGCAGATGTCTCGAAAGATTTTGGAGAATCAGGACCTTGTGACAACGATTGCCTGCACTGTGGCCACGGGAAGCATGAGTCTATACTGACTGAGGTTATACATTCCCAAGAAAGTGAAGAAGAGGAGGATGTGGAATTTTTTGGAAACGAAGATGAAGAAACATTGGAAGTTCATGCCAACAAACGTTTTGGGAAAGGAAATCACAAATATTACACTAGGAGTTCTAAGGAGCCCAAAACTTCCTCTACTCCTCCAAACAACCAATTACTCCCTCCTCGATTTCAAAGGAGATGTCAATCCCTCTCCTCCATCCATGGTGGAAAAGTCTAAGATGGTGCAAAACATGTCAAATTCAGAAAAACCCACTTATGACTTGGTAGAAGACATGAAGAAAACTAAGGCCAATGTCTCAATGTATGATATGTCCCGATTATTAGGCCAAGAAGTAAGTCCACCAAAAAGTTTAGATCCACCTGCCCAAGTTCATGAAGCTAAAAGTGTTGAGTCCCGATTGGTTTTGAAAAAGGAAAAATGAGATATACCTCCTTTTCTGATAACCATTAGAATTGCAGGTAAAAATCTGCACAATTGCTTAATAGATTCAGGGGCCTCGGCTACCATTATGCCCCTAGAAATCTAGTAAAAATTGGGACTTACACCAAAACCTTCTAGAAGCAGGGTGGTGCAACTGGATAGATCAACCATGGAGGCAAGGTGGGAGAATTGGGTGATGTTCTTATTCAAGTCAATTCAGAACCTAGGGTTCAACATCACATAGACATATTGGTGCTCGACATTCCTATCAAATATGGCATGGTGTTGGGAAGAGATTGGAGTAAAAACCTAAACGGTTACATTGTGACAGATTCTTCACATATGTGGTTGCCTTGGAGGGGAGTGGCCAACCAAATTCGGATTGATAGTGAACCTAGGCTCAAGGAGATGATCACGGAATACAACAAACCAAATGAGATCCAATACATTGAAGCTGAATTAGGAGCATATTGTTTGGACATAGAAACACCTAAAAATTCCCAAAATGAAAGGATTGGATGCAACGTTACTGAAGGACATCAGGACATTTGGACTTTAAGATTTGATGGATCCAGGTCCAGACAAGGGGCAGGAGCCGGTATTGAATTGTCATGTTCAGACAGAGAGCCTATGTTCGCTGCATATAGACTACAGTTCCCTACCACCAACAATATGGCAGAATATGAGGCCTTGATTCTCGGACTTCAATTGGCCCTTCGAAAGAAAGTTAAGTGTATCAAGGTCCTTGGTGATTCGGAACTGGTGGTAAAACAAGTGAAGGGACAATACGTATGTAAGAACAAGCGGCTCAGACTTTACCGAACCAGGGTTAGAGATTTAATAGACGAGTTTGATGCTTTTAACATATCTCTGATCTCTAGAAAAGGCAATCGTCTGGCAGACTCTCTAGCCGTAGCTACGAGTATGTTGAAACCAGTGGAGCACAAGAAATGCAAGAAATTCTCCATAGAACTGGTCCCTTGTCCCTCGATACCGGATAATGTCACGAATTTCCAAGTGTTTGATAGTGACAGGCACATATTCCATTTTGTCACTAATTCTGGTATATTTGAAAAGCAGGTTATAGATGAAGACGAGAGGGACCTAGAAGATGCAGATTTGGAAGAAAATATTATTGGAAAATGTAATAAGATGCCAAATGAGATGGCTTCATTAGAAAAAACTTTCGATATCGGATACCAACCAAAAGAAGGTAGAAAGGTTCCACCTCCCAGAGAAGCCTGTGACTTGGTTAATATTGGAAGTGCAGAAAACCCTCGAGAAGTATTCATTGCAAAAGCATGTACAAAATAGGAGAAGGATTCCATTGCCAATACATTAAAAGAATACATAGATTGCATAGCTTGGAGTTATAAGGAGCTGAAAACTTATGATCAGAATGTCATAACGCATACGATTCCTTTGAAGCCAGACTCCAAACCCTTCAGGCAAAGACAAAGGCCAGTCAATCCATTATTAGAACCCTTGATAGAGAAAGAGGTAAAGTGACTGTTAGAAGCTAAAATCATCTTTCCTGTTAGGCATTCCACATGGGTTGCTAACCTGGTCCCCGTGAGGAAAAAGAGTGGAGAAATAAGGTTATGTATCGATTTTAGAAATCTTAATAAAGCCTCACAAAAGGACAATTACCCTTTACCCACCATTGATGAAATACTTCAAAAGGTAAATGGGTCGGAGATGATGTCATTCCTGGATGGTTATTCGGGATATAATCAGGTCCTTATCCATCCTAGTGATAGGATGAAAACCGCCTTCACCACAAAGTGGGGCACCTTTGCATACAGGAGAATGCCTTTCGGACTATTGAACGCAGGTGCCACATTCCAACGAGCTATGGACTTTGCTTTTAAGGGGCTCATAGGTAAGTGCATTATTATCTATGTAGATGACATTCCTGTCTTTTCTAAGAATAGGGAAAACCACGTCAGGGATCTAAAGAAAGTCTTTCAAAGATGCAGGGAACATGGCATTTCACTCAACCCAAAGAAGTGCATTTTCGGGGTAACGGAAGGAAAATTATTGGGACATGTAATATCTAAGGATGGAATTTCCATTGACCCTGAAAGAATAGAGGCCATACAATAGATTCCTTGTCCCAACAACAAAAAGGGGTTGAGATCATTTTTTGGGAAGATCAATTTTGTCAAAAAATTTATTGCAGATTTTGCAGAAATAGCAAAGCCTTTGAACGACATGTTAAAGAAAGAGGTCCAAATCAAGTGGACAGATGAAAATAGAGATGCTTTCAAAAATATCAAGGACGCGATTTCTAAAGCCCCGATTTTAGTGAGTCCCGATTATACGAAGCCTTTCTATATTTACACATTTGCTTCAGATCACTCCTTTGCGAGTGTTTTAACTCAGAAGAGTGAAGGCAACATTGAAAATCCTATTGCCTTCCTGAGTAGTCCTCTCAAAGATGCAAAACCGAGATACTCCATCTTGGACAAGCAAATGTATTCTCTAGTTAAGACCGTTAAAAAATTTAGGCATTATATAGTCCACAGTAGGGTGTTTGCTATAGTCCCGGATCCTGCAGTCAAAGCCATGTTTATACAGAATGAATTAGGTGAAAGACGAGGTAAGTGGATTTCAACTTTGCAAGAGTTTGATCTTGAGATTCAATCCATGAAGATAGTGCGGGGACAAGGGTTGGTTAAGGCTATAGCAGAAAAGGATCTCGCAATTTCATGTCAACATTATGAAATCGCAGATATAACCAAAGATGAGTGGTATGCAGATGTTGTGTATTTTTTACTAAATGGTAAATGTCCACCACATTTGAATTCTACTCAACGAAGAGCCTTGCGCTTGAAATCTGCTAATTTTCTAATTAGATCCGGCACGTTATACAAGAAAAACCATGAAGGTATTTACCTTCGTTGTGTTGATCAAAAAGAGGCAGTGCAAATACTCGAGGAATTTCATGGTAAACATGGGACGGGACATGGGTCCGCTAATGCCACAGCCCATCAAATCCTTAGAGCCGGTTATTATTGGCCTCGACTGTTCAAAGATGCCCATACTCATGTGAGGTCATGTCATACATGTCAAACTGCAGCCAATAGAGACAGGGGTGCTTCCATGCCATTACAATCTGTAATTGAGTCTAGACCTTTTGCGCAATGGGGCCTGGATTTTGTTGGGATTATCAGTCCCAATTCATCCGATTCCCACAAGTACATTCTGATAGCTACAGATTATTGCACAAGGTGGACGGAAGCTATCCCCACAAAGAATGCTACTTCGGAGGTTGTTATTAAATTCTTAGAGGATAATATTGTCACTCGGTTTGGAATGCCTAACTCCATTGTAAGTGATAATGGTTCAGCTTTTTCCTCTTTGGAATTTGCTAATTGGGCATTTGACAACAGTGTGAGTTTAAAATTCTCTTCCAATTATTATCCGCAAGGTAATGGATTGGCTGAATCTTCTAACAAGAATTTGTTATGCGTCATAAAAAAATTGTTGGAAAGAAATCCTAGAGATTGGCATAACAAACTTAAGTTGGCTCTTTGGGCGACGTAATCGGAGTCAAAGAATCAATAGGAACATCTCCTTACCATCTGGTTTATGGACAAGATCCCATTTTTCCTACAAATCTCAAGTTACAAACACTCCATTTCATGAAAGATTACTTCGGAACTGATGATAAACTTGAGTCTAGACTAACACAATTAATGCATCTGGATGAAAAAAGGGATGAGGCTATGCTTCATTTCAATAAACACCAGGATGTAGTAAAAATATGGTTCGACAAAAAGTCTAGAGCCAAGGCTTTTAAAATATCAGATCTAGTGTTGTTATGGGATAAAAGACATGAGAAGAAAGGGGATCATGATAAGTTTGACTACTTATGGTTGGGTCCTTACCAGATTTCAGAAGTCCTAGGGGAAAATAGTTTTAGACTAAAAACCTTGGATGGAAAGGATTTGGCATTACCTGTCAATGGGTTGCACTTGAAACACTATTTCCAGGCCTGAAGCGGCTGGGTTTTGTATTATATGTAATTATGCCATGCTTTGTTTCTTTTGTGTGTGCAGATTTGATGTTTAAGTTGTGTGTTTGTTTGACATGTTTAGGTTTTGTATTATATGTAATAATGTCGTGCTTTGTTTCTTTTGTGTGTGCAGATTTGACGTTTAGGTGGTGTGTTTATTTGACATGTTTTATTTTCTTAAAAAAAAAAAAAATAATAAAAAGAATAAAAATTTGAGATGTTAACTCATGCCTAAGATCGGGAAAATATGAAACATTGGAATTATGTTGTAAAAGCTCCGCATGTAACACAAACAATTAAATAATATCGTTTGAAGCTTGTGATGCATGAAGTAGTCAGTTTTACAAATTATGACAATACTTTATCTGCAATTCAAAGGGCAATGCATTCATATTACATCTCACTTTGCATATACATGCCATCTTAGTTGCATATGCATTTCAGATACAAATCATTAAAGTGTGTCAAATCCTCTTAGGGTTATGCTACAACATAAATAAGAAAAATCCTAAGGTTGGAAACTGAGCCCCGAGATATCTAGAACCAAGCACATTTTATACACATTAAAAAGGATCTTGAGCAAAATGATCAAAACCTTGCTTGGAAGAAAAGGTCAAGCGAAAGAAGTATTTCATGTCTATCCTATTATGCAACATGATCCTTAAAACAGTGGTTTTTACCACTTCCATAAAGCTTAAAGCCTAAAATCAGAGTAGTAAGGATAGGGTTAAGTCCTCATCGAACTTAGGTTGAGGATCCAACTCCCCAAAACTTTGATTTGACCTACATGGAGTAGTAAGGATAGGGCATAATTCTCATCTCGCCTAGGTTGAGAATCCGATTCCCCAAAGCTCCTATGTCTCATTTCATGATAAAGCTTGGATTGGAAGGATCGTACTACTTGTCCTCTGCAAAGGATGGGTAGTCATCCCCAAGGTCCAAGCAATAAAATTAATATTCTTCATTTACATCTAAAGCTTGGATTGGAAGGATCGTACTACTTGTCCTCTGCAAAGGATGGGTAGTCATCCCCAAGGTCCAAGAAGTAAAAAATTAATTTTTCCCATCTCATCTTTATATTGGATTGGAAGGATCGTACTACTTGTCCTCTGCAAAGGATGGGTAGTCATCCCCAAGGTCCAAAGAAATGAAGCTAAGTCATGGATTATGGGGTTAGGTATGCCCATGCATGGCAACATGTCTTGTCTAAAAAACAAGACCACCGACCGTTCAAAGGGTTAGACTAGCATGACCATTTCTTCCATAATTGGTTAAATTATTTTGCTCAAAGTGAGGTAATGAATTCCAAATCGGAGTAGTAAGAATAGGGTTAAACTCTCATCTCGATTAGGTTGGGAGTCTCATTTCCCAAAGCTCTGATTTCACTTTCACTTACACATGGGTTCAAGATAGTAGTGACTCATAACCAACTTTGGGATCTAATAAAACAATTCATTATACATATGGTTGATCCTAAGAGGGTTTGATAATCTTGAATGTTTGTGTATGATATTAGAAGGTCTATGCATTTATAAAAGCAAAATCTCTAAGCATATTTATTAGGTTACACAAATCATTCACAGCCTCACATATGCATGCATGTAAAACTGACAATGGAATGTTCATCAAGATCAAGCGATATGGAATGAAAACAAATAGCACACACCGAGCTAATACTAATGATTCCGATGTTTCATGTACTTCCGATCTCGTCGGTATTTGTTTATCTTTTATGTGCCGACGCCTGTATCTAAGCTTGTATATTTCAGGGTTGGGTTCTCACCAAAATGCTCTGGAGCATTTGACAAATAGAGTCGCCATTTGTTGTGGCTAATCCACAACACACCCCAAAATTGGGGGCCCACCTTTTTGCATGCTTTCAAAGAAGAAAAAAGTGACCCAGATGCTAAGAAAATCAAAGAAAAAGGCAAAATTTCACAAAGGAGAAAAGTTGTCGCGATATCGCGACATGTTGCTCCGTCGCGGCCAAAAATGAAAAGTTGTCGCGATATCGCGACATGTTGCTTCGTCGCGGCCAAAAACGGAAAATTGTCGCGATATCGCGACATGTCACAAAATCACGGTCAAACCAGTCAAACAGGGCAAGCCACTAAAGTTGTCGCGATATCGCGACATGTCACGATTTCGCTATAGAAAGCAGCCACAGTTGTACAGAATGAAAAAGTGTCACGATTTCATGACATAAAGCAGCTGGACAGCCCGAAATGAAAAAGTGTCATGATTTCACGACATAAAGCAGCTGGACAGCCCAAAATAAAAAAGTGTCATGATTTCACGACATAAGCAGCTGATAGCCCGAAATAGAAAAGCGTCACGATTTCGCGATAGGTTGCATAAATGGTATAAAGAAAAGCATCGAATTTCACGACAGTTGCACGAGATGGCCCGAATAGAAAAGTGTCATGATTTCACGACAGGTTACAGCAAAATGGTACGAAAGAGAAGCATAGCATTTCGTGAAGTTGCCGAAGGCGTACCAAGTGAAAAAATCACGATTTCATGATAGGTTGTGGCCAAAGGCATACCAAGTGAAAAACGTCGCGATTTCATGACAGGTTGCGGCCGAAGGCGTACCAAGTGAAAAACGTCACGATTTCGTGACAGGTTGCGGCCAAAAGCGTACCAAGTGAAAAACGTCACGATTTCACGACAAAGTTGCAGCCGAAGGCATACCAAGTAAAAAAGCGTCGTGATTTCATGACAGAAAGCCGCAAGATAGCTCCAAATGAAAAAGCGTCACGATTTCATGACAGGAAGCAGTCGAGGCATATGGAGATGAAAAACGTCATGATTTCGCGACAAGTTGCATTGGCAAGGCTGCTAGCAGGAAAATGTCGCGATATCGTGACATGTCACGTTTTCATGATGAAAGCAAAGGAGCAAAGCTGCATGCATAAAAATATCATGATTTACATGGGGCCATTACAGAACATGCAGAAAAGCGCTGAACACGTGGCACAAAGGCATGAGGGTCATGATAACGCTTCAGATCGATAGTTACAGTTAGCAGAGAAGACCAAACGTTTTAGGCTCGAGCAAAAGGTCAAAACACCAAAGAAGCGAGAAAATGAAACGAAGTGATCTGGGAAATGAAACGAAGCGTCACAGAGCGAAACCAAGAGCCGCAATAGAAAGTTTAAAAGCAGAAGTGAATGTAGATACAAGGGCTAGAAATTGTAAGAAGAAAAGCATTATTTTTGTGAATAAAAAGGAGTTTATTTGGCAAGAGTAACTTTTGTGTGTGAAACCAAAAGGAGATTGAAGGCTAAGACTACCGTTATCTCTGTAGATCTTTCCCTTGCATTATTCTTTCTTGTATCTATTCGTTTACACCATAATGTGGGTTACGATAGGTGAATGATAGAATGTTGCAATTATTTATTTCCTTAGAGTCTTGCATCTGATCTGATTCGACTGTGTTTTATTGCAGGTCTGTTAGGTCAGGTTGTTTTAGAGTTTCATCTCATAACTTGGGGTTTTGCAGGGAGGAGATTGCTAACCAAATTAACGTCCTGTTTCAGTTTTTCCAGCTGATTCTCATAAAGAATCTTTCTGTTTTAGTTTTTGATATTATATTTTTTAATCTTACTCGAAAATCTGCATGTTGGATTCTGGTACATTCCAGAATACTTTGCTAATTTTACTAACACCAAAAGCTAACATAGAAGTAGCAGAAAAGTGTTAAATAAAAGATAAAATGAACCCGTTAACTATTAAAATGAACCTCATGTTAAAGGCACGGAGCTTAAAATGAAGTGGTATATACCACGCATTTTCTCATTTGAAATATTTTTAAGCTGAAAAATAAAAGAGGTCACTAGCTTATTTTAGGGTAGATTTCATTATTCTCAAGAACATTAAGAAAATATTTTACGCGGTTGATTAATTTAATAGATTACGGTTGCAAAGTTTTCTTTGAATCATTAAAGGCCCCTTGTTAACAGTTACTTGCAGTGGTTTAAGTTATTCTAGCATACATTCATTTATTTGCGTTAATTCTTAACCGGTTATATGCATATGAATGTTTGTTCCACAAGAACCTTGGAGAAATAAAAAATAACAAATTTTCTTTGCAAGAAAGAGTTTCATGTCTGAGACTCTAGTTGCGTGATCATTTTGTTACAGGGCAAAATATTCACTCAACAAGTCAATATCTAGCTCATCTTCATAGCCAGTTTCCACTTGTTTACCACTTATTAGATGTTTAGGCATCTTTCCTATCGATGCTAATTAAAAGTTTTTTTTTCGACTATTTATGTAGTTTTTGTTGTTTTTGAGTGTTTTTTATTGTTTTTGAGTTTTTTTTTATCTTTTGAGTTTTTTTTTATTTTGCTTGAAACTAGGAAAACAATGTATCTATTTTTTTACTTAATTATTTGCAATATTTTTTAAAACAATGCTAAGTGGTTTCAATCTTCCTTAAAGAGCTTGTGGATGTCATTGATGGGCTTTAAATCTTGGATTAAATATAGCTAGTGGATGTCCACATTTTATGATTGCAAATTGATTAACTCATAGGTATGAGTCATAAATTATAGCATTAGAGTTATTATTGAAAGGTTATTCATTAAATTCATAAGGATAATATCTTTAATTTGAGTGTTTGTGATTGATTCTTATGCCTTGTATAAGTTTTGTAAAGGAGATAACAATTTTGTAACTATAATTGGGGACAACCTATTTCATCTTGTTGCACTTAAGAATGAAATGAATATGAATATAGATTTCACTATAGGATAGTTTCTTTGTATGTATGCATCGCTAAATTATTTCTTGAATAAAGGATGTGTTGCCACTTGTTTTGTAATCATTCAGATTAAGAATCACATAGTATAGAAATTGTGTGTTGTATTCTTATTTTTACTTGAATCTCACACTAATCATCTAATCTTTCATTTGGGATAGGAACTAGATTTGAAAACCCTAGGTGTATGTTCAATTAACTCACGAAAGTATATCCTTAGGACTCACAAAAATGTCCCCTAAATTTTGGGTATGGTCCTTCTCACATTAATGATCTATACATTTTTTTGTGATCATGGCAAGAAACTATGTAATTTGTTATTATACAATAGAATAAAAGTGTGGTTTTTTGACATACTTTAGTAAAAACTGGTTTTGTTGTTGATAGGTCACTTGCATAACTCTAAAATCCTCAAAATAAGGCTAAATTAAAATTGTTTTTATAACAAAATTTGTTGAATGATAGATATTGGAATTTAAGTTTCAAATATAAGATTATTTTCTATTATATTCTAAATTTATATTTACATATCTATATTTATATAAAATTTTATGTTTGTAGTGTCATTAACACAATTTTGGAGGTATCACATGGGCTAAATCATATCACTCTACAATGAAATTTGTGTAAACATAGATACTGGGAGGTAGATTCTATGCAAACAAATTTCATTTAGTTTATCATTGACACATATTTTTTATTTATTGACTATTAAAGTTTTGTTTGAAATAAAAAGTAAACTCTTATCTTCAGGTAAGTATAGAAATTTTAAAACACATAAAAGTATTAAAATATTCAATTTCTCCAGATCTATTTATCTACCTTCATTCTTTATAAAACTTGTAAATAAAAGGACGTTTGTTGCACCAACATATCTACGGAATAATTTATCTAAAATTTTATACTTAGATTTAAAAATAAATTAGAATAAAATATTTTTTCTTCAAAAAGAAGTTCTAATTTTGTATTAAGTAAATAGAAAATTGCATTCTTCAGATGCCTCTCTAACATTACTTTAAAACCCTAATAGTGACCTAAAAATTAGATTGATTTGTTCATATTTACATAGAGTGTAGGATCATCACTACCTCCTTCATTAGGCTTGCTCAAAATCTTGGATCATAAGAATCTATCACTAGTGTTGTGGGATTCTTCACTCTAGAATATGCCTATAAAGGTAAATAATAGATGTGATTTCTTAGGTCCCAGCATAACCAAAATGCCAATTTGATATACAAAATCTATAAAGGTAAAAGGTAAATGCAATTTCTTAGTTCTTAGCTTGGCCAAGAGACCTATTTCACATACAAAACCACCTTATTGAGGAACATGGGGCGTTTACACTTCATGTTATATATTTTTTTCATATATGTTAACTCCTTATGTCTCAACCTTGTGAAAAAGCTCATTCGTAAATCGAGCCTTACTAGTCCTCCTATGACTGTATCATGCTACATGCATTCATCAAATTAAATCTAATATCATCACACCTCTAAAATCTACCATCAAAAGAAAAAGGAAATTTTATCAGAATATATCACCAAATAAAATCTTTGGCTCTGGTATTTCAAACAAAATAACCAATGACAATGCTTTTGAGTGACAGGTTAATGAAAATTTCTATACATACATCAAATTAATACCTATGCATTTAAAGATAACCAAGTGATGGCACATACTAGCCAAAAGTATTTTCACCTAAAACAAACAATGATAATGCAACCAATAGATGGTGTTTTTATTCACATTAAGACCAACCTTGCACAATATTAAATATAGCAACTAAACATAAAAGGAGAATGCAATAAAAAGTTTCATACCAACTGGTACAATTCCAAGAGGTATATTTATTGCATGTTCCCAATTAGATCTCTCCAAAAAGCCATTTACGACCTACACCATCATACACTATATATTCAATTAATAGAAAAATAAAAATATTAAAAATTAGATCATAAGTCTGACCAATTGGTAATAAGCACTAGTGTTATCCGTTAAAAGTGGTGCTCTATCAATAAAGTCCAGTGGCCATGTGGCATTCTTGCAACTCTATTTTATGTCACAACATGCAATAGACAATGTTGAGAGTGTCAAAGAGATATCATTTACACTAGTAGGAAAGATTATTACTATCAATGTAATAAAAGAAACACAAAATATAGTATCATAATTTTGAGTTTATTTTATGTTTAGAAATTGTTTTGGGAGGAAATATTATCCAGTACATTGGGAATTCTTTTGGTATCAATGTTTCCACTAGGAAAACATAGCACCAGGTAGTACCAAAATTGAATCCAACAACATATAAGTGGCATAATTGTGGCATTTCCATAGTTGTGATAAGTTGATAGTGATCTCTCTTATTCATGATACTAGTTATCCAATGGTGCTACCTATGACCATAGTTCACTAGATTAGACTTAGCTCAAACTTGACAAGGTGAAATGATAAATTTCATTTAGTACTCATCAAATTTAGCACCAAAACTCAAAGAGATGCTCAATAAAGACACAAACTGAGTTTCCTCAATCTAGGCCAGTTTTTGTCGAGTCTTTGAGAGTTGTCTTCTTTGATGGGTGAATGAATTCTCTATAATAAATTTATAAGAGACTAATATGTTGATGTTCTAAATTTCTAATAATTTAGCCATGCACGTGTATAAATTCTCTATTATGTTCTATTATAATTCAATGCCTAGTAGCATAAGTTGACATAGTATGGTACTATAACACAATGAAGTGTGCATCATGTTGGTGTTATGAGTTGTGTTGAAACATGATAAATTATGTGGACCTAAAACACAAAGGTAGGTTGCAAACAATTTTTTTTCTTCCTTCATGAAGAGTCGACTAATATTCCTAGGACATTTTGAGGCAAGTATATTTCATGTTAATTCATAGGGTTGTGAACAAAGGCTTCATGGAACTGGATAAACAAGACACCAAATCCTTATTAAGCAAGGTAATGGCGAAGGCCAAGAACTCTAATGCCTACAACTTGTGGGTCAACTTTTGAGTTGACAAGCTCTAAGAATTCAATAACCTGAACATTGTACCAGTTGTAAGTAGAAAAATTGACATGTTTACGTAAATGCATGTTTGATAATATGAATGTATATGCACAAATGTGTATGTATAAAATATTTATAATAATGTGCATATGGCAAAGTGTTTGTCATAATGTAATATAGTGGGTTATTTTTAATGTTCTATGTAAACAGGTAGTTCAAAGGTGGTTAGGTATTTATCAACTACATACTTATCCCATTATATCTATAAGTACACATCTATGTGAGAGATGTAGGAGTGCTTGTTGTCATTGATTAAACTGTATTGTTGGCTAGAATTGCTTTTTGGTAGATTATGCATAGAAGTATGTTGTATTGCAGATAGTTCCTGTGCAGGATACATGCAATGTGTAGAGTATCCATTTATTTCAGTAAGTTATTCCGATTGTGTATGTTTGTTTATATAAGTGGTAATAGAATTATATTCAAGTGTGTTGTATTCTATTTCTAAAAAAATAGCCCTCATTGCAGTGCATGTGGGAACTCTCCCTCCCCCTCCATCCCAATGGTATGCTTGAGAGCTTACCAAATATCCTAAATATAAAATAGTGTTAGCGGAAGTGACAGACTACTACCTTGGATTTTTAGATCAGTACCCATTTTTTGTCCTTTTTGATAGTTAAAACCTATAAGATATGTGAATTCCTCATCCAAATGAGGTCTAGAAGAAGGATTGAGATTCCTTTTGACCCTTTGTGTATCAAATATTTTCTAGTGGATCAGTACTAAAATTTGAGATTTTGGTTCTGGATTACCCACACTTTGTCAAGAGTAATGTTTTTTAAGTGAAGGAATTTAATCAAAATCCAACACTCACGGAGAAGTGGAATAGAGAGTTCACATATCAGAGGTAATGAGACTATAAAATACGTACAATATAGTTGTTGGTGATAAAAAATTTGTAAAACATAAAATCAAGAAACATCCACTAGCATAGTCCCAACCAAAAAGAAATATTCTACATATGTCATCAAAAAGGTAGTTAAAGAAAATTCTTAGATTATAGAAGTGAGTTGTATAGTAATTCACAGAGAGAAGTATAAATGATTAGATAGAAAAAAAATGAAGCATATGTCATACCAATTAGCTTGGGCCCTTTCTTCCCATTCAAAAAAAAAAAAAAAGGTATCAAATTACAGACATTAAAAAGTAAAGAGTTGATAGGAATAAGTACAACATGAAGAGAAACACAACTCGAAAAATGGCTAAAATTGATAATTTAGAATGTAAAGGTAAGGCACATATTTAACATCACAATTCAAGTTCATCAAAGGAAATTTTGGAAATAAGGTACTTTATATATTAAAAAAACAAAGACTTGAACGTTTAACAAAAGAAAGAAAATTTAAAACTCCATGGAATAGTAATCAAGAAAGGTGTAAGGAACATTAGGGGAAAACACATGGGCATGAAAACTCTGCATAGAAGAAATAGAAGAATAAAGAATATCATGTGCAACCACTAATGATAAATTATAGATATAACCCAAGCAACAATATTTAGTGTAATGTAGCCTTTCACATGATCGATCAAGGGATAGGTTCACAAATAGGATAAAAACTATAGAATGTACATGCCAAGTAAATTCATACACTAACAAGGAAAAAAAAATGTTAAGAGAGAGAATTGGGTGCACTGCAATCATTTTATAATGCAATTTTGTTTACTTAAGTACAAGGATAAATAAATGGGATTTCAGAGTATAGTAATTGTACACTTAAAGTGGGACTCTGTAAAAATCCACATTCTGATACAATAAGTCCAACAAAAAACTTTCTTAACTAGGAAAACAACATAAACTCTTCATTAATCAAATTGTATTATCTCAACCGATTATATTCCTCAACTTTCAAGGAGGATACCTAGGTTCAAATATTACCAAGTAATATATGCATATTTGTCAAGTTGTTGTAATACCACTATGTGGTCATGATTAATACAAGTGGGGCCTGCTTCAATACCATATAACCCATTAAAAAAACATGAACACTTCATAAATGCAATTTTGGTGAAATTTCCTAGAAAAGCACAACATATAATTGCCTTGAGAAGAAATCTACCTATCAATAATCTTCAGTTGTTCTCCAGGAAGCCAGAGTCCTATATCTCCAGTGTGCAACCACCCATCCTTGTTCAATATCTCCTACCTAGTATATCATATTCATGATATCATAAAATCAATAAGATTTATTAGAACTTCAACCTGATATTATTTTGCTAGTTATAATGTGAGTTAAATTATGGGTAATGCACACATAAAATATTCCTGAATAAAACAAATAAAGATATCGACAATACTAAATAATGCTTTTTTCTAGCTGCAATCTATGAATGATAAAATTACTTGTAATAAACTAATTCTACTAAAGGGGGTTGTAAAAAGATTAAGCCATGTTTCAATAAGGTAAAAAACTTAGAAATATATCAAATTATAAATATGATAGTCTTTGATCCCTGTCACATGGTGGAAAAAGGTGTGGAATAGATATGCTTGGCAAAAATGTAACGTCTTTCTCTTGTTGGTAGCTCGTAATAAATGCCTCACTTGGAATAACATGAGGAAGAGGGGATTTCAGGGTCCCTCTTTTTTTGTCCTTTGTGGTGAGAATGAGGATGATTCTTCTCATTTATTTTTCTAATGCTCCCTTACCAAAGACATTTGGTACCATTGGTGGAGTGCCTAGAACCATACTTGTTTTCATGTGCTCTCCCTGGTGGAGTTTTGGAGTAGTCTGGATAGACCTCTGGCCAAGGCCCCCTTCCTCTAGGTGGCTTGGAATTTGAGTCCTTCTTACATCATCTAGAATATTTGGCTCAAACAAAACTATTGCATATTTTAGGGCAGTCATTTGGTTGTTCAACATATCTGGAAAAGGATCATGTGTATGGTTCAATAAACTATCCATAGCAAATGTGATGTGGACCCTCTTTTAGACTCGAGGGAGGAAAAGGTACGGTAGGCCCTTGGTCTCTTTGGAGTTGGTGTGAACTCTTCTAGCCCTAGTAGGGTTCCTCAGCTCAGCAAGAAGGTTAGGAGAGATGGTAGGTGGATGCCACCCCCTAGAGGAGTTTTAAAAATTAATACTGATTGTTGGGCAAAAACATTGGTTAGTTTTCTATGTTTTAATTCATTGCCTCATTTAATTTGTCAACCCGGGGTAGCTCATAGACTTGTGAGCAGCCTTGCACAATATATGCTTATAATTTCCTCCATAGATATGAGTCCCTCAGATTTATGGCTTGGAATATGTTGGTGTTCGTTGAAGTTTTGATTTAATTTCCAAACAACTAATCTATCCTACGCTTATGAAAAATGACTAAATTACCTTCAAAAACTAAAACTGCACATTGCTAGAAATTACAAAAAATAAGGGAAAATAACATAAATTTAAATTATTCTACAAAAAATAAAATAAAATAGAAGAAGATAGAAAATAGGGGAAAGGTAAGGGAAGAACGTTTTTGAGAGTGGGCCCATGCTTCCAGTAGTTTCTGCCTATGTTAAATAATTCATCAGACACTAGTCAATTTAACCAGAAATGACTCAAAAAATATTTTATTAAGAATTGCAGTAGAATAGATACAAGGGAAATCCAGGATCACATTTTTAGGGGTGGCCTGCATATTTATAAGATATGTGGCCACACCCTGTTACAAATTGGAAATAAATCAAAGTTTTTTATTCTACTTTACAACAACATGCATGAATAAAGGGAATCGAGTAAAATATCAAACTTTGTGGACTATTTCAGCATATTCTATTTTATCAAAATACGTCTAATATTCACTTTGATCGACTTACATATATTTTTACATAGCAATTGAAAAATAGATGGCTAGTCATCTTTGACATTGTCCCTGGTCTAGATTCAATGCTGAAACTCCATATGTGCTTGTTGTTGAAATTGTGTTCTATTTTTTTGACCATAGAGTCGTGCTGGTATTTGGATTCAATGGGAATCAGGTGCCTTGTCTGTAGAAGTCAAGAAGCAGGCACCTTGTTTGTAGAAGTTGGGAAGCAGGAAACAACATGGGAGTCAAGTGCCTAACAGGAAGCGGGTGCCTAATGGAAATAAAACGCCCATCAGTCAAGCACCGAACGGAAGTCATAAGCTTCAAAGGGAATCGGGCACCTAACTTAGCATTTCACATCGGTGTACTATAGATGTTTTGCCTTCATGAAACTAAAGTGCCAGGTCCGAGTGGGAACTTGATGAAAAAATGCTAAAACACAACAATTTCTACAAAATCTACACAAAATGCACTCAGAAAAAAATATTAAATAACATGTAAAATAAACTATTAAACATATATAAAATTTTCATAAAACATATATATCTACAAAAATAAGTGTCGCAGTTTATAGGTAAAGTAGTACAAAAAAATGAGCATTTTCAGGGCTCATCATCCCCCCATGCTTAAGGGGTGGCACATCCCTATGCCACTTTATATTGGTAATTACAAGTTTCATTTACAACCTTTCAATAAGCCTTGACTATTTTTTCCTTTTCTTCACAGTGGCCTTAGCTTTTTCTTTATCTCTGGGCTTTCGTCCCTTTGATGCTTTGGGATTGGCTGCCTCTTGTTTCTACTTTTTTTGGCACTTGTTGCACCAAACTGGTTGAGTTGGACCTACTATTTTTCTTGGTTGTTCCCTTGTCCATACAACCTTACCTTTCTTAATATTTAAATAGTAGCCAGTGAAACTAGTGGTATCCTTCTCGAATGCAGGCTTAGCCATTTTCTAGTATTCATTGTGAAGGGGTAACTATTCTCCCATAGGTACTGCAGATTCATCTCCAAATGGGATGTTGGACTTCTTAGAAACTTTGGTTGTGGGTAAATCGACCCTTGTTGGGTTGAGTTCAACATTAGCCTTAACCTCTATTTTTGCCATCGGAGAGGTTATGCTGCTTGATGCTTGCTCTGCAAGTGGTACAAGACCTAAAATCCCATCTTCATGAAATACTCCTTCATTTTAGAAAGATATATACCATCAGATCCATACAGACCCTATAACTGATGAGGGTGGCCAACTAGAATTTTCTTGGGACGCTTCTTGGCCTTCTTTTTGGCCTCTTTTTCTGATTCCTTACGTTCCCTCTTAGAAGCCTTTTTCCAGTTCTTTTTTCTGCTTCTATATCTTCTTTAAGCTTTTAAAAAAATTCTTTTTTTGCAACAAAAAAATTCTTTGTTGCCTCCCATTCCTCATCGAAATTCATGCTCGATTCCTCATTGGGATCCATGTCTGATTCCTCATCAAAATTTATGCCCAATTCCTTTAATTCTACAATTCTTGAGCTGGTTCTAGGTCATCGTTAAGATGCCCTTGCAGCATTTCATTTTAATATTAGCTTTTTGAGTTGTATCTCAGGGTATACTGGTGCTACTGCTACTTCCTATTTTTTAGCAGATGTAGGCTTCTGAGCCTCTTCTACCTATGCAAAAAATTACTACTTTATTTTAACTGCATTTTCCTCTTGAGGTTGTTCAGCCCTTGCTTTATTTGGAGAATGTTCTGGCTCTTTATCCTTGTCTAAAATTTGAGGCTTTTCAGCCTTCATTTCATTCTCCTTTTCATCTCCTTTTTTGTAGATTTTTTTGAATTCTAAGGTTTTTCAACCTCAACTTCATCTTCTTGGATTACCTATTCTACAGAATGAGATGTTGAGCAAGGTTGCTCTACTTTCGTTGTAGCATCCATATCTTGCTCAATTTCTATGTGAGTGTGCAAGGAAGTGCTTTCAATTATAATTGTGGGGGACCTCTTCTAAGATGCAGGGCTCCCCTGTTTAGATAAAGTTTGAGCAACAACCACTAAGTGGTCTCCTACCTCAACCTCTTGGTTGGTAGTGGGCATCTCTATTTCCTAATCATTTCAAACCCCTGCATATACTTTAGCCGACTACTCAGCTTCCACTGGTCTGACCTATAATTGTAATCTTCCTATATGCCTCTACAACTGCCAAATTATTTGATACAATTCATGTATTTTTAGTGTAGCTTCTTTCCTAGACTCTTAAAACAAAGTTCATTCTTCCTTAAATTTGGCTTCCTAAGTGGAAGCCTACTCCTTCAATAATTGTAGTTTTTGCTGCAAATCCTCCATCTAATCCTCCTTTTGTAGATTTTTTGTTGACACCTCTTGTTGAGGAGTTTTCCCCCTGGAAATATCCTGTAAAATTTAGGCTAGATATTCTTCCCTGTTTAGCTCATAAATTGCTACTTCATCATCTAATGAGCTCAAAACCACCATAGATGCCTTCGTCCTTCTACTTCTGGTTTTGGTGGAAACTAGCATGAAAGTAGGGCTTGGCGGATCCTACCTTATCTCATCATCAAATTGAGGGCCAGTGGGGGGGCAAAGCCTGTCCTGCTTCCTCATCAAATTGGGGAAAAATAGGGGAGAAGCTTATCCTGCTTTCCATGTATTTTTCTCAAGCTAGGATGCAGGTGTCATCTCTTCTCATTCTATCATCTTCTTGACCCCTAGAATTGCATTAGTGCCCTCGGTTTCCTCAACCATCATATTTCTATGTGACTCTACATATCATACCAAGGCCAAAATCAGGCCATGGTGAGCCAAGGTAGATGTTGTGTCTGCCTGGTATCATTTGACCTCATCTTTGAGTGCACATGCAAGGTAATGCAGGATATTTATCTTGTTCCCATGTAGTATATGGTTTAGAAATTGAAAATTATTTGATTTTAGCTTGGAGTACCTACCAGAAGAGGTGAAGAATCGTATGATCTATTCAAAAACCTCCCTATAGAGCTCGAGGATGTGCTTCTTGGGAAAACTAATGTGTGTCAAGTTCTTTATCGATATTCCAAAGAATATATTTACATAAAGAGTTGGATTATCTTCCTTGTATGTGTGTTCTCCTATTAGGGGAAGGCCCGTCACCATGGTGATATACTCTTCGATTTCTGGAATCTCTAGTCCCTGCATATGCACAACCCCATCCCTCATGGATGTTGCAAACTCATTGGATACCACTGTGTCCTAGCCTTGGATGACCAGTTGACGGTACTCCATCCATCCTACAACATTGAATTTGGTTTGGACGTCCATAAAAATCCTTAAGCAGTCAGTAGGTTGACTTTTCTTTAATTCATGGTTCTTATATTCCCCCTCATGCTTAGAGCACAAATTCCCTTCAATTTACAATTCACTCAGCAGCTGCTTCACACTCTGGATTTTTTGAATTATCACACTTTGTAGTTTTCCTCCTTACACAGTAGTTATTTAGTAAGCCATTTTTTAAAATAGCTGCTACCTTGGATGCAGGAGGTTAAATACCATTAGCAAAAGCGATTATGGTTATTTGTGTAAAGTTTCCTTAGAGCATGTGCCATATTGTGCGAAGGTGATAACCATAAGTATTTTACCAATCAAATCCATGACACGTAGCAAAGTGCCAAGTGGAATTATTCGAGTGGCTAGGACTATAATGGGGGTTGTGCCAGCACTTTTCCATAGACACACGTGTATGAAAATAATATGGACATAAAACAAAAAATTTAATCATGTACCTAAATTCGTTCTATGGGTGCACCATGCGCAGATATCCATGGTGCATTGTTATTGGCTAGTGGATGATGACTAGGTAAACCTCAATGGACAATGATGGCCATATTTCCCATACGGTGAATTTCTCTCCATGTTATTGGTTCTTGATAGCTGCAATATGATTCATTCGAGACATCCTACAAGGTTTCAAAAAAAAGGTTAGAAAAAAATATATCTTCATGGGATTACAAACATCCCCTCCTCGAAAGTTGGTTGTTGACAACTTTTAATTTTTTTCGTAACAAATTTGACTTTGCACATGAGTGGGGTGTTGATGTGGCTTGGGCCACTTCCCAATGCTAAAGTTTTTTTTTACAAGGCAAAAATGATCATGAAAATAGAAAGTAGACATCTTTTCTGTGTGGAAATCAAGCACCTTCTTTTTCAAATTATGGCACACAGGTGCCTCAAAAATAGAAAGCATACACCTTAGCAATCGGGGGCTATGCTTAACATGGAAAGCAAGTGCCTTAGAAATTGGGTGCTATGCTTAACATGGAAAGCAGGCACATTTTGTTAATAGTCAGGTGACATAATTTAAAAAAAAACTTTATACAAACTCAATTTTTTTTACTATGTTTAGGATATTTGGTGTCGCTTTCTCAAAAAATAGAAATCGAGCACTATCTCCATAGAAAAAATAGGAATCAGGCATCGATGTACTAGATAATGGGATGCAGGAACTATCTCCTTAGCATACTAGGAGTCAGGCACCTTGTATTGTATCAACGAGAATCAAGTGTCTCCTTCTCGAAATATGAGAATCAGGCATCTTCTTTCGTAAAATGGGAATCAGGTACCTTTTACTGTATAAATGGGAATCATATGCCCTTCTCATCAAAAAATATAAAATAGACACTCCTTTATTGCAATGTCTCTTGACATACCCACTTATATATGCTTAAGATTGATTTTGTTATGCCCATTCACCTGTGGGTGGTAGGGAGTGGTTTTGTTATGCCTGATTTTATATTGTTGCATGAGTTCCTACATCATATTTGAAGTAAATTGAAGTCCTTGATTAGTTGTGATCTCCCTTGAAACCCCAAACCTTGTGAAAATATATGAGTACAAGAAGTCTGCTACAGTATTCTCTTTTTAATCATGCAAATCCTGCACTTCAATCCACTTGTTCACATAGTATAAACTAAGATCTACCTTTTACCTATTGATTATGGATTAATGGGTCCTATGAAGTCCATCCACCATTTATAAAATGGCTCAATGTGAACTTGTGGTTGGAGTGGCATTTCATCTCTAAGAGTAGGTATGCCCATCCTCTGACATTGATCACACTAGCTCGCATGCTTGGCTGCATCTTTGAATAGTGTAGGCTAGTAATAACCAGCCTGCAACACTTTGTATGTAGTCCTTTTTCCTGTAAAATGGCCACCACAAGTTTCATCATGGAAAGCCTTCAATAATTTTATTATATCATTCTCAGCAACACATCTTCTCATGACCTAATCAGGCCCTATTTTAAATAGGCACCCATCAATCCATGATAAGTTTGCACTTTTCTCAATTAAAGTTTATTTTTCACAAGGTAAAAGTGTAGGGGATACTTTACCAGTGGCTAAATAATTAGCCATATCTGTGTACCATGGTATCTATTCATTTAGAGCAAACAAATTCTCATCTAGAAATTTGTCATCTGTAGCTGCATCATTTGGAGGTGTCAACCTGGATAAGAAATCAACTACCACATTGTCTTAACCTAGCTTGTCTACTATTGTCACATCAAACTCCTATAGAAGCAACAACCATCTAATAATTTTACCACTAATACCAAGTTTATTTTTCAAGTGTCTGATAGCTAAGTGATCAGTATGTACAAAAACCTGATATCCTATAATATAATGATGAATTTTTTTAAGCGCACGTATAACTGCAAGAAATTCCTTTTCTATGATAGTATAATTGAATTCAACACCTGTGAGGTATTTACTGACATAATGCATAGAAATCATCACCATTTTTCTATCCCATTATTGATCCTATTGTATTATTAGATGTATCAACATATATGTGAAAAGTAATGGTCCAATTTGGACCTCTCGGTACTGGGACAGTAATCAATTTTTCCTTTAAGGTGTTAAATGCTTGTTCACGTTCCTCTATCCAGATAAACACTATGTCCTTTGATAACAATATTCCTAGGGGTTTAGCAATTTTTCTAAAGTCTGCTATAAACGTTCTATAGTAACTAGTTGATCCCAAGAAACTACGAATATCCTTCTATGTTTTTGGAGTAGGCAGGTTTTGGATAACTTCTATCTTCTTCCTATATACTTTGATCCCATATGCAGAAATGTGATATCCTAAAACTATCCCTTCCTACATTAGCATGTAACATTTCTCATTGTTGAGGGACAAGTTAGTTTCCTCACACCATTGAAGTGTTTTCTCCAAATTTTATGTGGCTATTTCAATAGTTTCACCATATACAGTAAAATCATCCATGTATACCTCCACAGTTTTTCTAATCATGTCATAGAATATGATCAAATATGCCCTCTAAAATGTGGTAGGTGGCACAGACCAAAAGATAAAACTCCGTAAGCAAAGGTCCCCCAATGGTAAGTAAATGTGGTTTTATCTTGATCTTCTACCCCTATTTGGATCTGATTGTATCCACTAAACCCATCTAGGAAATAAAAATACTTCTTACCTAATAAGGTATCAAGAACCTGATCTATGAAGGGTAAGGGGAAGTGGTCCTTCTTAGTTTATTTGTTCAGCAACCTATAATCCACACAAATTCACCACTTGCCATTTTTCTTGGGCACCACCACCAAAGGTGATACCCATTCACTATCTAAAATGGGATAAATGAACCCAACTGTGAGGAGTTTCTGTAATTTAGTCTTGATAATTTCCTTAATTATTGGACTCATTATTCTCTATGGTTGTCTTATTGGTTTAACCTAGTCTTCCAGATATATCCTATGAGTACAGGTTTTAGGAGCTATTCCTCTCATGTTAGAATACTCCCAATAAAAGGTG
The DNA here is from genome assembly GCA_028583015.1 of Wollemia nobilis. Classification (NCBI taxonomy): domain Eukaryota; kingdom Viridiplantae; phylum Streptophyta; class Pinopsida; order Araucariales; family Araucariaceae; genus Wollemia; species Wollemia nobilis. The sequence goes on from JAQPPZ010002502.1 coordinate 6,733,346, forward strand.
TCTTGATGTTTTACCAGTATTTATTTCAATTTGATTTATTGTTCAACTATCAACTTGTCATCTATGTTCAACACTCTACCATGTGCAACCTCTATTTGTTGAATATGATGGTCTTTTCCTCCCACTAATGGTAACTCAGGAGGAGGATAGGAGGATTCTCCTTGAAAAAAATTTGATATTACCCTATCCTCATCACTCTTATCTTCCAATTCATCAAGTGTCATGACAGATTGGATCATTGATAGACCACCAATGTTTTGATTTTCATTTTTAGGTTCTCCCAACACTTTTGCAGATTATGCAGGTGGATGGATTATTAATTTTTTTATGTTTTGTCCATCATAAATGGTCATCTGACCATATCTACAGCTTATGTAAGCATCATCTATTGTCAACCAAGGTCTACCTAATATTAATGGATATCCACCCAACCCATACTTGGATTGTAACACTAAGAAATCTATTGGATACTCCCATGCATCCACTATAACTATTATATCCTCTAGTATTCCTTTTGGGAGCACTGTAGACCTATCTGCCAACTACAAAATAGTCTTGGTTGGCTTTAGGTTAGGTATTTTAAGCTTTTGAATGGTTTCTTGGGGCATGACATTAATGGTAGCCCCAAAAACTACTAATGTATTGGGTAAAATGCAGCTCTCTATTTGTACAATTAGGACAGGGCTTCCTGGATCTGAGTATTTTTGGCTGTAGGTGTTCCCTAATATGAAATCAGCTAACTGACCCACCAAACTGATTGACTTTACAGGTTTTATTCCTGGTTTCTTTAGGCACAATCCTCTTATGGTCTTGCCATAGATAGAAATATTTATGATGGCCTTAAAGAGAGGGATTGTGACTGTCAGGTTCTTTAGACTAGAGAAAATATAAAATTTTGATTGTACTGGTTTTTTAGGTTCTTGTAATCTTTGTGGAAAAGGTGGAACCTCTTCTCTATTATTTATAGGTGTTGATTCTTCTTCTACTTCTACTATAAGAGGTGATTCCTCTTTTCCTAATTCTATGTTTTCCTCCTCTTATACTAGAGGAGTAACTTCTACACCTACTTGTTTCCCTGACCTTAATTCTATTGGACTACAATCTACTTTAATATTGTACATGGGGTACATCTCATTCTCCACTTGATAAGCTAGATGTTGTTTGTTATTTGGATTAGTTGTAGGTTGTGCTGGCAATTGAGTAGGCCTAAAATTAGGAGCAGGTAAGGTTGGCTATAGTGGAACTAGAGCAGCCTACTGTGGGTTTTGATTCCAAGCATTCTAGTTTCTCCACTGCTGCCTAGGGTACTAGTATTACATCCACGGATAGGAATTATAAGGATTTGGTCCTTGGGTATATTGATTCCAAGGTTGTTGTCCCCACCAACCCATATTGGGTGGTTGAGCTTGACCTTGATTCTAAAAATTACTACCCCCATAAGATGGCATTCCTGTTGGCATGTTGTTTCCCATAGGATACTGCTACTAGTTTCTCCTATTACCCACGAAGTATTCTTCTTCTACCTTAGGTTCCTCTCTAGGTTTTGATAATTGTAGACACAACTTTGTTTTATGATATTTTGAACATACAACACACACTCAAACTTTGTTTTTTGGACATTCATTTCTAGGGTGTTTTCCCTTACATTTGGGATAAAAGTAGGCCAATGCTACCTCATTCTCCTACTTATTTTTCTAAAGTAGAAGGGTGTCCATTTGAAGAGCCAAATATGATAACATCTCGCTCTTGAGGTCTTCAAGCATATTGCCTATTTCTGTTTTAGTGATAGTGGCTGATTGTTTGATATTTCTAGGGATCAACTTACCTTTCCTTATTGAAAAATTTTAACACAAATGTCAAATATCATCCATCTAATATTGATAAATATCCCCTCCAAAAATCATGTTTAAGGTTTCCAAAGATTCATTTGTGAGTCCCTTTAAGAAGATGCTTCTTAAGGACCTATCTCCTAGTTTCGAATGGGGTGATCTTTGCAGATTAAATTTGAACCTATCCCAATATTCCTCCATAGATTCCCTTTCCTTTTGTGTCATGTTTAGGACTTCTTCCCTTGCATCGCGTGCTCTGCAAAAATCCTATTACAATTATAGAAAAATTATCTTCAATTTTTCTTAGGTAGTTATTCGTTTATCCCCCAAACTGATGAACTAATGAAAGGCTAAATCATCAAGAGTGGAAGGGAATAATATTAGTGTTTGAGCATTAGATGTATAATCCACATATCTGCATAAAACATCAAATTTAAATAGAAATAGATCTATATCTTCTGTTGGTAGTCCTCTAAAGGTTGGAAGGTTGGCAGGGGAGATATGCTTCATCTTGTGATCTCCCCTTGCGTCTCCTATGGGAAAATTAAAACTAGTGGATGCTTCCTCTACATTAGCCATATTTTCTATGAATAGGGTATCTACACCAACTATATTCAAGGTAGCTTTCAAGGCCTCTAGTTCATTTCTCTTATCCTGCAGAAGGATTACTAAATTTGTGTTTGATATAGTTCCTTCTCTAACCGCTTGTCAACATTGAAATTTTAATAAGTCTTCCTCAAACTGAACTCTACTTATCTCAGATCCTTCTCTACGATGTTGTTGATTTGTTTTAGAAGGATCTTGTGCAAATAATGGATGTTCACTCCAATGCACAGGTGGATATTATGGAGAAGAGGATTCAGTCTTAGGATCAGGTATAGTTGAAGTAGAAGACTTTTGAGAAACATATTTATTTTTAACAAAATGATCGTTTGGTCCTCTATTCTTAGGCAAACTCATACAAAGCTTTAGGAATGGAGGTTTTATAGGTAGCAACCTAAACTATAGCTAACATGCTTCCTTTATAATGAGAAATTATAATAGGCTACTCCTCGAAAATGGTGCCAAAATTTTGGGCAAAAACATTGGTTAGTTTTCTACGTTTAAATTCATTACCTCATTTAATTTATCAACTCGGGGTAGCTCATAGACTTGTGAGCAGCCTTGCACAATATATGCTTATAATTTCCTCCATAGATATGAGTCCCTCAAATTTATGGTTTGGGGGGTATTGGTGTTTGTTGAAGTTTTATTTGATTTCCAAACCACTAATCTATCCTATGTTTATGAAAACATGACTAAATTACCTTTAGAAACTAAAATTACACATTGTTGGAAATTACAAAAAAATAGGGGAACATAACAAAAATTTAAATTAATCTATAGAAAATAAAATAAAATAGAAGATAGAAAAAAAGGGAAAGGTAAGGGAAGAATGTTTTTGAGAGTGGGCCCATGCTTCCATGCCCACTTTAAATCATTCAATGGATGCTAGTCGATTTAACTAGAAATGACTTAGAAAATATTTTATTAAGAATTGCAGCATAATAGATACAAGGGAAATTTGGGATCACATCTTCAAGGGTGGCCTACATATTTATAAAATTTGCAGCCACACCCTATTAAAAATTGGAAATAAATCAAAGTTTTTTATTCTACTTTACAATAGCATGCATGAATAAACGAAATCGAGCAAAATATCAAACTTGATGGACTATTTTAGAGTATTTTTTTTATTAGAATATGTCTTATATTCACTTTGCTCAATTTACATAGTTTTTTACATAGTAGCAAAAAAATAGATGGCTAGTCATATTTGACATTGTCCCTAGTCCAGATTCAATGCTGAAACTCCATCTACACTTGTTGCTAAAATTGTGTTCTTTTTTGCCGACCACAGAGTCATGCTAGAATTTGGCTTCAATGAGAATCAGGTGCCTTGTTTGTAGAAGTTGGGAAGTAGTCACCTTATTTGTAGAAGTCAGGAAGTAGGCACCTTGTTTGTAGAAGTCAAGAAGCAGGCACCAACATAGGAGTCAGGCGCCTAACGGGAAGTGGGTGCCTAACAAGAATCAGGCACCCATCATTCAAGCATTGAACTAAAGTCAAGCACTTCAAATGGAATCGAGTGCTTGACTTAGCACTTCACACTGGTGCACTGTAGATTTTTTGCCTTCATGAAACGAAAAGTGCCAGGTCCGAGTGGGACCTTGATGAAAACATGTTAAAACTCAGCAATTTTTATGAAATCTACACAAAATGCACTCAAAAACAAATATTAAATAACATGTAAAATAAACTATTAAACATATATAAAATTTTCATAAAACATATATATCTACAAAAATAAGTGTCGTAGTTTATAGGGAAAGTAGTACAAAAAATAAGCATTTTCAGGGCTCATCACTAATGGGTCGTTCAAGGGTAATCCTAGACATGTTGGAATTGGCGATGTTGGGAGAGATTCTGCTAGTGTGGTCAATTTTTTATTTTCCATTTATAAAGGTGTTCACTCCAACAATTTTATGGAAGCTCTTGCGATTATCGAGGCCTTGTAGAGGGGGTTTTCTCTTGGCTGGTGCAGGATTATCTGCGAGTTTGACTCTCAAATTTTGGTTAATATTTTAAATAGCAAAAGGGTGGAGGATGTTAATTGGTAGTTGACCTCTATGGCCATTTAGATTCTTAGAATGAGTGAAGAGTTTGAATTTATATCCTTTGTGCACATTCCAAGGAAATGGAATGGGGTTGTTGATTACCTGGCCAAAAGGGCTTCTGAGTTGTTGGATCCTTGGATTATTGATAACTAGGAGAGTCTCACATCTGGGGACTCTCAACGCCTCTGGGAGTTGATCCACAAGGCTATTAAGACTTAATGCGGTTTGTTCTTGTTGTCTTCTTCGGGTTTTAACCTTGTCTAATGGTTTTAGCCTATTTTGTTGCTTATTTAAGTCCTGGTTGGGAGCTTAGTTGTACTCTGTAATCAAGACTTTTTATCAATAAATTTTTGCCCCTTTATTTAAAAAAAATATGGTAGTCTTTGAAACGCTGAAAAGCAGAATAGACATTTCGATGTAAATTAGTTTGAAGCCAAGGATGCAGATTTTTTTGCTAACAATTTTTTTTTGAGAGCTACAGATCTATTGCCTTCCCACTTGTAGATCTGGTTTGTGCATATTTATTGAGCTCAAGAAAGTAAAAAAGCTGACATTTTCTCATGTTTTCTTATTTTCCCTTCGCTAAAATCAGAAAAAAAAAAAAATTTACTCTATTATTGTAGTTGACCACCAAAATCAAAGGAGGGAAAAATATAATCTAGAATAATATTGTTGCTTTCTGTTCTCATAATAATAAATCTCATCTGTTGAATAGGGGAAATAACAACTCTATTGGGATAGATGGAGACAGATTTAACCATGGCTCTTTCTTTTGTTCTTAAACCAGTTCTTTTCTTTCAACTAACTCTTCTAGTATTTTTTTAACTGCGGGTTTTTTCTTTTATTTTGTAGCAATTTCTACTTTTTATCTTAGAGGATTCAGTTGAAAGAAAAGAACTGGTTTCAGAACAAACATGTACTAGGTTATGCAAATGAGTTTTTTGTGCAAAACTCATTGGAATGACAAATATGCATCAAACACATGCTCTACCACTAATGAGGTTTCAATTATCGAAGATGTTCAAGATGACATCATTGGAATGGTCAATGATGCATACAGATTGTTCAATGATAATCGCTCAAGGAGTGGACAAGAACTGCTAGATAATGAAGTTGAGTTCCAATCATTTTTATTTAGAAAATGCTAGTAGATAATTAATAGGTAGCCAAGCTAGGAGTGAGTCGATTAGGTATCTTGAGCATGAGGTTGACCAGCCAAATACAATAAGGTAATTTGGTAAAACAATAAAAAAGAGAATACAAGTACTACTAGGTCATAACATTAATAGTCTAATCATGCATGCATGTTGCAATATGTTGAAATGAAGGTTTATTGTGTTGAGTGTGTTTTAGTTATGAAATTGATGTTTCATGTTTGACTCTTAGTCCTAGTCCTTAGCAGTAGTACTTGATATTCATAGATGGATATTTATGTATCTAACGGAAGTCTCAAGATATCCTCTCGCCTCATCTCTGATGGTTGGGGTGGGTAAGGATGTTTAGACATTTGTCCATTATATGGAGGACTCAAGTTTTCCATTCACCTATATCTATAAATAAAAATTGCACTTGAAATAAGAATTTTCCATTTACATATAAAATCATAACTAATTTTACACTTGAAATAAGAATTATTGTATAATCGTATTCAACTAGTATAATCATATAATCATCCTCAACTGATATAATCATATTCAAGTACAAGTTTCATGTAAATGGTATTTAATTGTTTATTTCATTATGAGTAGTGTATGGAACATGGCATGGAGTTCATTTTCCTATGATTAGTGCCTTATTTTGATGTCATTCATTTTAATCTTTGCTTTCACTAACAAAGGAGTTCTTTGTCCTATGAGTAGTTCTTTCACAACATGCTTGGGACATGGTATGAAGTTCTTTATCCTATGCAAGATACCTTCAAAATATATCATTAAATATCTCACTTGGTAGGCAACAAGATGCTTAAGTTGAGTAATAAATGTACCAAGTGCATATTAGACACCATGGCACTATTAGTAGATTGTACACAGTTGTTTTCATTTGTTTTCTTTTTATTTTATAGAGTTTATGTGTGACCTTGATATATTATTTTCCATAATTTTACAATATGTACAAAAAAATACAAATAAAGACACCATAGACAGCTAAGGTTGTCACAACAAATTAGGATCCAATGACAGAGGCCTCGCATGCTAGTAAGTACTAGCAATTTGATAGTGTCGTTCAATAGCGGTTGGCCTAGGCATATTAGAACTGATCATGGTTTTGTCATCGACTATGGTGTATTGTACCAAATGGTAGAGGATACCAGCTATGTTGTTTCATTAACAAGAAATACAAGGAGGTGATCCATAGATAAATCCAATGGTGAGAATACTCAAAATGAGGCTGGCAATGCTTTGACTAACAAAGAAGGTATGTAGACCGCACAATAAATTTGCCCATGATGTTGGTTACTTGTTGTTTTCATATTATTTCTTGGATACTTGTGATAATTGTTAAGGATGATATTATAATAATTTTAATAAATATGATAGACTATAAGTAAAATTACATCTAAATTATGTGTTTCCTTCTTAATATTGTCAACTTCAACTTCTATGGAATTGGGTTATTATATACTTCCCAACATATAATCAATCTACTTCCCAGTAATAATCACTTTGTTGTGTCTCTCTCAAATATGGTTTAAATTAGATAGTTTTCAAATCCCTAGATATAGGTGATGCTTTCATATTTTAACCATATTACAGGTGATTATACTATCATTGGCAATGACTATTACATTTTTAGATTTATGATTTATGCTTGACATAGGTTCAATGTTTGAATTCAACTTACTTGTAGCAATATATTCTTTTGAAAATATCATTTTGAATATAGTATATTGAATATGAAGGTTGAATATTTAACCTTTAAATACACATATATTCAACTTTTATTTTATAGAATATCACTTTTTATTTTTTTACTTTATTTTCCTTTGTATGGACTTGCCTTGTTAATAGGTAATTGAATGACATCTATAAACTCTTATCACTTGAGTAGACATCACCCTGGGTCTTCTCTGCACTATGAAATTCTAGTTGCTTGACATCCTTTAGTGTTCTAGTATAATTGACTAAAATGAACTAAATACAACCTACACACTAGCCACAAAATTAATTCAAGTGAATGACACCAAAATAATGACCATAAGATAAGGATTTATTGCAAGGAAATAAAAATAAGTAATTACATTTACAATTAAGATATGTACATGGAATATACTCACCCAGTTACTAGTGAATGGATTTGGCCTTCTTCTTGATTAGTACTACCTCTTATGGACTTAAATCAATGGCCTTATCCTCTAGATAAATTTTCTTAAAGCATGGTCATTTTATTCTAGCAGTGAAATTAAACCAACTCTCAAAATATTCTTTCAAAGTTTTTATTTTTTTCTCCTAGAGGTCTAAGACGGTGATTTTTAACCTCCGTATTAGACTCCTAAGATGACGGTTATAAACCACGGTCATAGGGGTCTAATATGGTGGCTAAAAACTATCATCTTAAATGCCTAAGATGGCGGTTAAAAACCATCATCTTAGAGACCTAATACGATAATTTTTAGTCGTTGCCTTAGACCCTTATGATGGCTATGTGTAACCATCATCTTAGGGGTCTAATATGGCAGTGGGAAACCACCATATTAGGGTCCTAAGATGGAGGTTTTTTAAGGCGGTGTTTAACCACCATTGTATATCATGGAATTTTTACAATATCCTCAAATACGGTGGTTTGAAAACCACCCTTAAAGGTCTTTAATAGTAGTTACTAACCATCATTAAAGACCTTTTTTGGTGTAGTGATACTTGCTTTAGAAAAGAAAATGGTAGAATTGAGGATCAAAGCAACTAAGAGTGACTAGTTGCAAATAGACAAAACTAGATTACAACCAAAAAATGCAAGGATGCAAGCTGAAGTTATCAAGAAAATAATCAAGGGTCTTGGAGAAGCAATGAACAGGAGCAAGAAAATAAAGCCACTTCTAAAAGAAATAAATAAAAGAGTAATGACCATCGTTCTAGTCTTTGAAAAGTGTAGAGATAAATATGATCAAATAAATACTAAGCAAGTGACTACAATAGATGGCCAAATTCACAACTACAAAATATAATTTGACAAGGTCACCACTTTTGTGAATGAAAGGAACCAATAGAAGGGTGTAATCAGGGAACTAGAAATTTGGGAACAAAACATTAATAAAAGAAGGGAACAAGCAAGTATCAGCCTCAAGGAACTTTTTAGAATAGAGGGCTTTTATAAATTGATTATCAGAAGAATATAAGAATTAAAATGTGATGATATAGATGAAGAGAAGTTGGTTGAGCAACTTATCACTCTATCAAGTGCAACTCAAGAAATAATCAAGTTTTTAAAAAGCAATGAAGTTGCAATAAAGGAGCACAAAAAAAATCATTAAGTATGCTTGATAGAATTATGACAACGGGCTCTTTTTATGATAAATCTTGGGTGCAAATTGTTGAATTGATTAGGATAAATCAAGCAAAAAAATATTAAATTAGAAAAACCAACCAAGGTTCATCAGAAGCAACAAGCAGTGCAAGACCCACAACAGGGGAGAAAAAAGAGTCAAAAGAAAAAGACAAGGACACATGGACAGGCTAGCCATCAGAACAAAGTGGTATACATTTGTACCCCATTTTAGAGGTTTAGAATCTATAAGCAGCAATACCAATTTTTTAGACAACTATTATTGGACTGTAGCACACCCATCCAATCAAGGGCAGAAGAGAATGGTAAGTGGAGGACCCGGATGAAGGTAGTTATAACAACTATAGGGCTACCAAAACTATAAGAAGGACAATTACAATTAGAAAAAGGATCAAGATTTTTGCATAGCAATTTTTTCTAGAGGTATACTTGAATACCTTTATCTTGTCATTGTATTCCCTTTTGTGTCTTTCTCATTTTTTATCTCTTATTCCTCCTATTTCTATGTAGATTTTGATAGGGAAATGCTCAAGAATTGAGATCATTTTTAGCTATTGAGTCAAAATTTTGGAGGCCTAAATGTTGCAAAATTGAAATAGTAGGGTGAAGGATTCTTGTTACATCATTTGACAAGAAATCTTATTGTAGTAATCTTTAAAGAGCTTAATGGAAATTAAAGTTAGCTCTCATTGTAAAAACCATTGATATTAATATAATTTTTGGCTTCTTTCCTTATCAATTCTTTGTGTTCAGTCTTGTGTGTTTGTCTCCTTTACATGTTACATTATTTGAACGTGTGATTGATGCTTTCTTTTGTTGGTAATCAATTATGCTTGTTACATCATTTGAATGAACATAATTGACTCAACATCTTCTTTATCTTTCTTTCTTAAATACATTAATGTGTTTTAAATCTTGCTACAATGGCCAAAGGATAAGACACCGATTATACATTAAGGTATAATAAAAGAGCTATAGTGAATCTTGGTCAAAGAATAATAACTTTTACACCTTTTTTATCTAGATGAGCATGAACTTAAGTGTTAAATATTTAAGTTTACCTCAGGGGTATCCTAACCCTTTTTTGTTTTTTTAGAGTCTATTAAGACAAATCTATTCCTAAAATAAAGAGGTAGATCCACTGGAGTCTATAATACTGATCAATAATAAAAAATTCTTGTAGCATGACATATTCTTAAGGATACAAGAAATTTCTCCAATAGATTATGAAATCGTTGCCAAGGATAGAATCTTTCTAAGTCAATTTTTTTAAGGTTGACCTCGAAAGTTTATTTGTGATTATGTTTTACTAGCAATGCCAACAAATTATGGCATCGTTGCCAAGGAATGAACCCATTTTTTATTTTTTTATTTTTCTGGGTCTTTTACTCTCATACTTCAAATTTTTCAAGTACAACAGTCATGGATTATGTTGGTTTTTAATTTTCTTCTCTTTTACCATATTACCCATCCCTTAAGAGTATAACATCTTGTGAGACTGAGAGGGAAAAATGTCAAACAATATTGACTAGAGGATTCTATTTTCTTTTTGCACATACAGTACTAGTGACTCTAATTGGATGATACACAAAAATCAAATAATCAAGAAATAAAAAAGAAGAAGATTGATCTAGCATCAACAAGAACAACCACTCGAGAACTACTGCCAAAATTTTCAAACCTAGAGGTATTCTTTCGGACTCATAATTCTAGTCCCTTATCAAGAAGTCCTATTTGTAGATATTAATTTTGTTGTAACTTCCCCTATCATTGTTAATAATTTGACTATTACTCCCTTTGCTATTATTACTATAAATACTGTTAAAACTATCCTTGTAGTCAACATGGCCAATACAAAACCTAATTTGCATCAATGGAGAACCAATAAATATCTCCCATTTATCTTAATTTTTGTATTGCATCCCTTGCCTGCAAAAGCTCACAAATACTTACCTAAGTTCCAAGGAAATAATGTTGTATGTGAAGAAGACCATATCAGAGATTTCTTATATGCTATGGATATCTTGGAAGTGAACAAAGAGGATGTAGTTTTTAGGTTGTTTTTACAGACTCTAGAAAAATATGTCAAAGAATGGTTCAATAGTATTGTAGCTGGCACTATTTTAAATTTTCACCAAATGCAAGAAAGCTTTCTCAAAAAATATAGTGAGAGGAAGAATGAACAGACCCTGTTAACATAATTAGTTACCATGAAAAAGAAAGATAATGAGTCTGTAAGTGATTTTAATAGAATATTTATCAAAATTTAAAATAAGATCCTTGATGGTTTAATACCAAATGACGTGCAGTCTATCTGTTTCTATAAGAACGCATTTCTAGGGGAATTTAATTTTTTTAAATCATAATTTCTATTTCATGTGAAAAAGAAGATTACATAGTGAAAATGTCTCCAGACATTACAAAGAAACTTAGAGACAGTGATATATCCCCTCTAACCAAATAACAAATTAGAATCCTAGTACCATCAAGAAACTATTGCCAACAAAGTACTAAGTGGTTAAGAATAAACCAATTTTAAGGCTCTCACTCCTGCCCTGGGTAAAAAATAAAGCTAAAATATTTCCAAATAGTTCCCTTAAGCTCTAAAGCACTGTCCTATCTAAAACTGAATAAAAAATTGTATCATAGCCTAACCAACATAAAAAAAAGGTTCCAACAAAACTCTTTTTTTTAGCTCAGAAGCACTGTCCTATCTTATGATAGAATTAAAAATATTGAATCAAAGCCTATCCAGCCTAAAAAAAACTTAGTTTTTTCAAAAAAAAAATTATCTAAACATGGGGAACACTACTTCATTGATAGTTCCTCCATCCTTTATTCCTATATGCTCCCATTGTCCTTTTGACACCAATAATCCCTCATTGGACATACCATCCGCTTGAGTATTGAGTTCTCTAAAAATATGCTTGAAGGCAATATGGTTGAAAAGACCATCTAGTAGATTCACCTGATCTGATTCTCTCACTATCCATCATAAGGCTATTATATCTAATAAATATGTCCAATATTTTAGCCACATAATCCTCACCCACATCCACCAAATTTGCTTCTTCAAATTTATGTTTAAAATAACCTGCTTGTGGGTCAAATCTAGCTGCATTCCCCCATACCTCAGATCTCTTCAAAGTGAAATTTAAATCTCCCCCTATTATAATATTCCCTTGTTGAAGGAAATCATTGGCTAAGAGGGTATCCCAATACTAGATTTTGTTCTCATATGGCCCATAGATATTGGCTACCCTAAAGGATTTGCCCAATTCCAGCGAGTGTAGCTCAACTCCTAATCCAGATGTAAAAATAGTTGAATTAATAAGACTGAAAGCCCTTTTCCTCCAACCCAGGATCAGACCTCCAGATCTACCCTCAAAATCCATAGAGAGAAAAATCCAATCTTTTAAAAAGGAATGAAGAAAACTTTCAACTTTTGAACCAGTTCCCATTGTTTCTTGTAATAGCAATATATATGGTTTTTGTAATTGCATTAATCTGCGAAGGGCGGTCTTTTTGGAGTTACTGCCCATACCCTAAATGTTATAGGATAGGATTAACATTAATTTACCAAAGGGTTATGGCATGCTCTAAGTGCCCCAATAATGGATTTTTGTTTTTCACTCTTAACCTCCCTCAAGGTTTTATCCATGGCTAGTTGGATATTTGATTTCCTTCCCAAGATAGGAATGATACCCACATCTGGTCCTAGTCCTCCTACTCCATAAGCCTCAAGGAAATCTATTGATTTTTGATATCTAAGGTAATATCGGTTGGGTCCTTTGCTTATACCTTCCCCACCAATAGAGAATGACCTTAGAGAAGTAGACCTTGTAGAAGAGGTCATATTTGAGATGGTAGAGGGTTGGCTGATAGGTATCTTAAGAGAATCATCTGACCTAAAAACAATACCCTTCATTTGATCCTTTTATCTTACCTCTTCCACTTATGTGGACTGGGGAAAGAATATTCTCCTCCTAAATATGTGTCTTCATAATTGTTGAGTGATTCAAAGATCCCACTTCTATATTGTGTGTAGGAGGGGCCCCCATTGACCTTGGTGAAGGGTCCACCTCCCTTATATGAACTAATTCTATATTTCCCTCATGTTTCCCACTGGATATATCCCTTCCTACACCACTATCCCATTCCTTAGGTGTATGAAGATCTTCTAAACCAATGATTGGATCTTTTTCCACTCCAACTTCACCAACCAGAGTAGATCCTGCTCCACAAACCTATCTATTGGAATCTTCCTCCAAATTGTTGTTTGATCCATCCACTCTCACTCTAGGTATATTTTTTCCCACAAACTTCCTTCTCCACTCCTTTCTTGGGAATTTTAATCCATATTCATCTGCCAGATGGTCATCGACATGACACCATAAGCAGCGAAATGGTATTTTCTCGTAATCAATATTTTGAACTGTCATTTTCCAATATCTATTTCTATAGACTATGGAAGACCTTCCCGCAAATCCAACTCCACCAAAATCCTAGCAATAGTACGAGAGGATCCCTTCTCACAATATTGGTCCGAATCAACCCACTTCCCAAAACAATTACCAATTTCTTTTAAAATCCTAGGAGACCATAGCTCCAAGGGTAATCCTAGTAGCTTGGTCCAAATGGATTTAAGGGAATGTGACTCCCTCCTCAGGTCAAAATAAGGGGACCATATTTTTAAGGATAGTGCATAAGAGCCCCAATACCATCTACTCTACAAAATTTTGCTTGCATCCTCCTTCGATCTAAAGGAGAAGGCTAACCATCCTCTAACCAAAACATGAAAAATAGGAGTGTATCCCAAAATTGGGCTCCAAACCCTTTTCATCCACTGAGCTATTGATTTCCCTAAATAAAATCTACCAAAGAACCTCCCAGTTAATGTTTTACCCTCCATATCTAGGACTTTATCCATAAGAATATCTTCACCTAAAACCAAGTTAACTCTCCCCTCTCTGAGCTTTACACATTTTTTTTTCTTTTTTTTAGTAGGTAGTGTTTCCTTTGACTTACCACCTTATTATTTTCATATATCTTCCCTATCTCCAAGAGCACATCCACAAAGTATGTACAAGTAATTCCTAAGTCCCTATCTACCATCTCCTAAAAACTTTCTCTTGTAGATACCTCCCAAGACCGAATTTCCATGAAACCAACATCACCATCTACAAAGCACAAATCAGAGGGAGGTGAAATGTAACCTGGTGACATTTTGGTAGAGTATGTCTTAAGGTCTGAAGAGAAACCCTCTTGTACATATATTTTCTCTTGTAAATAGCTACCCTCGCTAGGAGTACAGTCCATTACTAAAAAAGAATTAGAAAAATGATCTGCCCCAATATTTATTACTGAGGACCTAGTATTATGATATGGAGATTCTGAAGGACTTGTAAGCTGAGTCCTCAAAGATTTTTCCATTGTGTTTTGACTAGAATGAGCTTCCACTAATGTACCAAAACCTATCTCCATATTCCATACGGATTTCAAAGAATCTTCAGTAGGGAATATAAATATATCTTCCAATGGGTCTGAGGTGTAATCCACCAGTTCATCCACCACCACCTCCATCCCCTTCCATCCACCACTAAAACTTATCCACCAGTAATTTTCTACCCAAAACTTTCAGAATAGAGATTACATAAAAAGTCACTAACAGACTAAAAATTATTCTCTAGTAAATACTAAGAGCTTCTATGCAAAAGAGCCCAACATCTATACTCTCTGAGATAACTACTTCTAAAATTTCCATCCATATAATCACCACAAATCACTGAATCAATCAGTAATTAGATTTAAACATCAACACGCTCTACTCAGCTATCCTCTTGCACTTACATTTTTCCAGCTTATGGTTTCAGCCATTATTGAGCCAGGACTAGGGACTCAAAATGGTCACAAACAACAGTCTCTACTATTTTCACATTCCCTTCATGAAGAGGCTCTACGAAACTCCATTATGTTCTTACTCATTGACCACTAATATTTTCAATATCTAGGAGAACCACTGCCTTCTTCATTAAAGAGATGGGGTTGCAAATTCACAGCACTCTAATGTGTTCTTAATATCTCTTCACCGAACCTCAAAAGGCCACTACCCTTGATTTTGACCCACTACTTTAGACTTCCAATTTCTCTCTAATTGTGGGTCCATTGGTCCTGCTTGTTTCCTCCCCATAGATATCTTGCATTTGTTCAATCCAAGTTGTGTCAAAGAGGTCAAAACTGAAAAAATCCAAGAACATGTAGGTAATATCGATTTTTTTTTATAAAAAAACCATTAGGAATATGATTGACAATGGTAAAATGAAGTCATATTCATTATAAGTAAATCATCCGAACAAGAAACCCAAAAAGGTAGGATTCATTCTATTAAGAAAAATTGAGCAAAAACCCAATGGAAAAATTGGCAAATTAGATGACTGAAATGTTTAACACCATGAATAACATATTAGAAAGAATAGAGAGAGGTAAAGAGAATAATGCAAAATATTCACATTCATAGGGAGAAAATAGTAGACTGATAACAAACCTCTATTTAGAAGAAACTTCAACAAAGGTTGGAATATTAACCATAACTCGATGAAGATAATAGAAACAACAATGGAAATGGTTGGAAAAAGAGAGAAACTGAGAAATATGTAGATGTTGTCCCAAATCCCATTCCTTCTATAAATGTAATAGCAAATTTTTCATTTTATTGCTCTGCTTGTGATGCTCCACATAATTCAGTTGACTGTGGAATTTACTTAAGTATGCATAATAATGTCAACCTTGATGATGAGTTTGAAGATGATATAAAAATAAAATTTTGTTGGACTCAAGAAGATGAATCTAGAGAAAATTTAGTTGAGGAAAATATGGATTTATTTGCTGCAAATCATCATCCTAAAATCCTAGTTGCTGATAATGTGAATATTTTTCAAAAGCCACAAGATTATATATATGACAAAATGAAGCAAGGAAAACTTATCCCAACAGTAGAAGAGATAGAGGAATTGGAAAGAATTCATTCTAAAAATATGAGAAATAGAATAGTGTCAGGCAAGGTAGAGAAGGCATCTACTAGTGAAAATAAAGGGTAGGCAAGCCCAAATAAATTAGACTATAAATATTATAAAAATAATAATAATAAATTATACCTGAAGTAGTTGAAGTCATTGAAGAACTACAAAAAAGAGGAATATATCAAGACATTAGATGTCAAGAAAATTGAATTTGATGTTGGTTTAGAGATAACTAGACAAAAGGTCAACATAACCTTTGGTGAGTTAATGAAAGTTCTAAAATATAAAGATCAGGTATGCAAATAATTTGGGTTGATAAAACAGATAGGAAATCATTCATGTAATGCCACCAGGCTAGATACCTATGAGACTAGAACACCTTCTTCAGTTAGGCCCTTTTATGTGTCTCTCAAATACAAAACGAAATTAGAGGATCAATATTTAATCCATAATTGTATGCTTGATAGTGGTGCTTCACATAATATTATGCCTAAAAAAAATTAGATCATTTAGGACTTATTTACACAAGAGACTCTCCTATTTTAGTAATGGACAGTAGACAAATACTGTCTGTAGAAATAATGACTGGTTTTTTGGTTTTTTTAGACCAATATCCAAAGAAAGACATAGTGATGGATGTAGCAGTTGTAGATGTAGACCCTTTCTTCTCTTTTTTTTTTAAGGAGACAGTAGGTTGAATAGTTGTGTGGGTCTATTCAACTAGATTGGTCATATGTTATCATCCCAATTTTAGGAAAAGAAAATGTTACTCTTAGAAGAGAACCATTTAACAAGTATTCAATAGAATTGACAAAATAAAATGGTACTATGATTAATATAGTTAACACTATTGAAGAGAAAGAAATGGAAGTGTATTCAATTTGGCATACTCCATTACTAATGGAAGTCCCTAATGATAAATATATGGATCCAAAAGCAAGAGAAAGAGTGGATGCAGAATCTACTAGAATTCTGACTTTATAAATGTGGACCATGATCTTTGATGGGGTTAAACCATAGTCTGGGGGTGGTGCAGGAAAAAATTTGATAGATATTAAGGGTAACTAGTTAGGTATTCCGAAACAATAACAAAGCTAACAATGGGACAATTGTTATAATCATGTATTTGGATTGAGGAATTGAACTAGGGTTTCAAAGGTTAGGGTAGAGGTCTGGAGAACATTTTCATGCAAAAAACACCATTATAGAGGATAAATCTTGTTGGAGGGTCTTTCAATAATATGGATCATGACCAAGAATAGGGGACATAGGTACTTTGGTACCAAATCCTCAAAAGGAAAGAATCTCATATCGAGAGAAGTTATGTGGTACCCAAGATAGCTTCAATGATTGTCAAACACAGGAAAGGACAATCATAAACACCATGGGGAAGCAACAAAATGAGGATTCTCTATCGGGAAGGGTGAATGGATGTTTACCACAAGCAAAGGAAATACCAGTATTGGAACTAAGTGAGGACTAGATAGCTGAGGATATAGTTTATAAGAAAAAATACAACTTGATAGGAAAATTTGTGGGTTTCAAATTGTTTATGCACTTTCTTCATAGGTGGATAAGGAAACAATGGCACCTAGAAGGAGAATATGAAATTCTAACTCTCCCAAATGGGTATTTTCTATAGATTCCACATCAGTGGCAAACCAAAAAAATTATTTGAGGGAGGGTCGTATCATCGCGAGCCAATAGGACTATTCCTACAACCACAGAATATGGGATTCAACTCGAGGGTGGAATTGACTGTAGTACCAATATGGGTAAAATTATTTGCCCTTCCCCTTGAATTTTGGAAAGAGGAGGTACTCAAGGTAGTAAGAAACTTACTAGGTCATTACCAAGGTAGATCAAGAGCAACATTTTTAGGAGGATCGGAAATTTTCGCTAGGGTTTGTGTAGAAATGGACCTTAGGAAACCTCTTACAATAGATATAGACCTAAAAATAGGAGATTTTTTTGGTTCCAACAACTATATTATGAGGCTATTCCATTAAGATGTCGGGTGTACCACTCACATGGACATCTGGCTAGAATGTGCCCAATAGTTAAGGATAATCAATTTGAACAAGAGGGTATAAGAGAAAATATTAACATTGTGGGCCAATATCCTCAATAGAAGGTAAATAAGAAGGAAGGGAAAGGCCCAAAAAACTTTGAGGGCTTCCAAAAAGTAATCCAAAGGCTAAACAAAAAAAATCAGCATAGTAAGTAGAGACAAGGAGAAAAAGCAGGAAGAACAAACAATAGATATGAGATATTCAAACAACTAGGAAGCTTGGAAACAGAAGGGTATTTTCAAATGGAAGGATTAGATGAGGATATCCAATAAGTCACACCGGTATATTAGGAACAATACTCTAATCTAGTATCATGAAATAAGCAAGGAGCAAAACCAGACACAACCTCTCTCATAGAAGAGGAGATTTAGCCCACGAGGGAGACTAGAGGAGGGGAAATAGAGCAGGGGATAGTTTTAACTAGGAAATAGAGATGAAATATGGAAATAAGAACAAATACAGTCCTCCTTTAGCAGTTCATCAAGTGGAGAAGAAACAAAAACCAAACCAATATGTAGGGAGGAAGTCAAACAAGGAAAACATGGAGGAACATGGAAGAGATTTGAGCCAAAATGGAAAGGTAAAATCGATGGCTAATTTTTTCTCTCCTAATTCTCAATGATATTAATTACTTGGAATGTGAGGGGTTTAGGCAGTTGCCATAGACAAAATGTAGTCAAAAACATTATCATAGATATGAGTCCATATATATTTTTGTTATAGAAAACCAAAATGCAAGGAGAAGACTTACAAAAAATAAATAGGAGGATATGGAAAAAAGGAGAGATCCTTACTCAATCGACACAAGGAAAATCAGGTGGATTGGCCACAATGTGGAATCACCAACTATTTCTAATGATAGGGAGACCTCTATGAGAGGGGTGTTGATGGTTCAGTTGCAAAATAGGGAAAGTGGGAAAAATTAGACTATAGTTAATATTTATGGAGCATAGACAGTCCGAGCACAGAGGGATCAATGGGCAGCCATCCAGAATTTTAGATACAACTACCTAAAGTACCAATGGATTGTGGGAAGAGACTTCAATGTAAATATTATAATAGAGGAACAACAAGGAGGCAGATCCATGTTGGAGGAAAATGATAGTTTTTTTCATCAATAATATGTCAAATGAATCTAATAGATATCCTAACTATGGATAGATCCATGACTTGGACAAATAGAAGGAAGGAAGGGGAGATAGTCAAATCTTGCTTGTATTATTTCTTCATGGTAGAGGAACTATACCTGCATACCAAGTATCAATCAAGGGTCATGGATAGGCTTTCTTTAGATCATTTTCCAGTAAGCCTTACCATAGAAGAAGATAATCATAAAGTTGTAGAAACTTTTAAATTTGAGCTATGGTGGTTGAAATATGAGGAGTTGGGAGACCACATAAAGGAATGGTGGGAATTAGGGAAACCAAGATTTGGGACAGCCCAATTCAAACTTCACAAAAAACTAAAATATGTTAAGACCCAACTAAAGGAGTGGAGTAAACACAAGAAGGAAGTCACCAGAATCCAAAAGAATGAAATCAAGGATCAAAAGGAGAAGATTACTCAGGATATAAGACAAGGAACTATTACAAAATATTTGTTGCAATATGAGGAAAAATTTATTAGGAGAGAGGAATATTTGTAAGAACAAGAAGAGATCTATTGGAGGCAAAGCGACAAAGTTACATGGTTAAAGGAGGAGGATAAAAAAACAACTTTCTTTCATAAGACAACAACAACTAGAAGACAACAAAATAGAATTACAGGTCTTACAGATATGATGAGTCAGGTAAAAACTAGTGGAAGTGCAATAAAAACTATAGTAAATCAGTACTTCCATAATATTTTTACTAGAAATGAAAATTTGAATGCAATATGACAAGAGAAGATACTAGAGGAAATTCTATAATTAGTCAAACCATAACATAATAAATTATTAATGGAAGAAATTTCTCTAGAAGAAACATCATAGATCATACAAAAAATGCAAATAGGAAATACCCCAGGACTAGATGGATTCCCCATTGAATTTTATTAAAAAAATTTGAAAATTATGGGCCAAGCAGTGGTGGAGGCACTACAGGAAATTGGATAAAGCAAGCAAATGTTAAAAGAATCATACTTTTATCACTTTAATTCCTAAGGGCCCACCTAGTGAGATAATTTATAATTATAGGCCTATTTCACTCTGTAATATAGTATACAAGATATTAACAAAGCTTATGGTAGAGAGGTTAAAACCTTTTTTACCAAATCTTATTTCAAGTGACCAAGGTGGTTTTGTTGAAGGCAGACAAATTCTAGATGGAATAGTAGTGGCATAGGAAGTGATACACACAATGTCCAAGCAAAATGACCCATGTATATTTATTAAATTAGATATTTCTAAAGCCTATGATATAGTAGACTAGTCTTTTTTGCAAAGGATTTTAGAAAAAGGGCTTTATAGAGGAGTGGAGAGATTGGGTAAAAGCCTGTACATAGACCTCATCATTCTCAATTTTAGTAAATGGTAGTCCCTCTCCCATTTTCATAGTAGGAAGGGGATTGAGGCAAGGGGACACTCTTTCCCCTTACCTTTTTATCCTTTATGCAGAGGGTCTAGGGAGACTATTAAAAAAATGGAGACAAGAGGGGAGGCTAAGGGTTCTAAAAATTAGTTCTCATATTGAGATAAATCACCTCCATTTTATGGATGATACAACTCTTATTAGTCAAGTCAATCTCCTAGTAGCAAGAAACATAAAATAAATTTTAGATGGGTATACTCAAGCTACAGGGTAAACTTTTAATGGAAAAAAATCTCAAATAGTTTTTTTCAATACAACAAATATGGTGAGAGATACAATTATACAATTATTGAACTTCATGGAAACTCCTTTACCCATATAGTATTTAGGAGTACCTCTATCTACAAAGAAAAAAAAATCAAGGAGTGGAAAGGGTTTATTGACAAACTTCAAGCTAAGTTGAGCAACTGGACACACAAATGGCTAAGCTTGGGAGGAAGGCTTACAATGATTAAAGTTGTGCTACAAGCTCTCCCAGTTTATAAATTTTCCATACTTATAAACACACAAGAAATTTTTTGTGGTTAGGTGCAAGGGAAGAACAAAAATTAACACTAGTTGTGTGGGAGAAGATATGTCAACCAAAAAAACAAGTAGGATTGGGGATAATATCAGCATCCCAAAATAGCAAGGCACCCAAAATAGCAAGGCACTAGGAGGTAATTTATATTGGAGATAGATTACAACTACTGGGGGCTTATGGAATAGACTGTTACAAGATAAATATTACCCAAGAGTGGTTGAGAAAGACATCCCAAGACACAAAGTGGAAAGAGATATATCTAAAATATGGAGAACAATGGAAGCAAGCCAGGAGTTAATAAATCCATACCTATATTGGCAATTATGGGATGGAAATGATGCTCTATTTTGAGAGGATTCATATGGAATAAATCTCAACCAATTATTCAAATATTCCCAGATATGGAGAGTTGGAAAGCAGGGTTCCAAAAGGTAGAGTGGTGGCAAGCCTCTTCCTGTATGAAATCATGCAGTCAACATGTACCAGACTTACTACAATGGAAACATCCGCGAGAATGGCCAGTGAGGGGGATAGAGGAACTAACCAAAAAACTATGGATACATATCCAAAGATACCCAATTCATGATGGTTCTAAGAGGGATATGCTTGGATTGGGAGGAAGCAAGTTGGGAATCTATAAGATAAAGGAGGGATACAAGGTAGTTTGTGGATATGAGATTACCCCAACACCATTTCCATGGACATTTGTCTGGAAAAAGGAAGGATAGCAAAAAATTAATATTTTCTCATGGATGATTAACCATAGAAAGTGCATGACATTTGATAATCTAAGAAAAAGAGTATTCTACAGGCCTTTCAAATGTTTTATGTGTGGAAAAGTAGAGGAGACCTTGAATCACCTCTTTTTTAGGTTTTCTTTTGCTAAATATATATGGATCAATTGGTGAGACAACATTGGGAAAATTTTGAGAGCCAAGAAAGCTTTTATGAGAAATGGAAACAGTGCAGCTTTAAGACTAAAATAATGAAAATGGTATGGAAGTTGGGGCCTAGCTTCATATGGTGGCAGTTATGGTTGGAATGAAATGCATTCATATTTATATCAAGGTATAGAAGAGAGCAAGTATGGGAGAGGATTATGAGTAAGGTAATGGAAACACTATCTATTAGATTACAGGAGGAAACAAACATAGAAATGGAGGAAGTGACTATTTTACAAAGCTTTGGAATAATTGTAAAATAAAAACAACTAAGGTTTGGATGCGCAAGTGAGATCTCCTCAAATAAAAAATTGGAGACCTCCTTCCAAAGAGTGGGTGAAAGCAAACATAGATGGGGCTTCTACTAAAAATTATAGAAAAGCTGGTTTTGGCATTCTCATACAAAATTTTAAAGGAGAATAGGTGTACTGGAGAGCAGAAGGTATGGTGGAGACAATAAATAATGAAGCAGAAGGATAGGTGATTTGTCAACATCAATGATAGCTACAAATCTACATTTACATAAGCTATGGATAGAGACACACTCTAAAATATGAGTTGAAATCTTAGATCCTATAAGACCCTTTCAGGTGTTGGAAATTTGTGAAGGAAGGAAGGTGTAAGCAGTTCAAAATATTTTGAAGGTTTTTCAAGTTTTTTTTATTACACATATCAAGCAAGAGGGAAATAGGGTGGCAGATTATTTAGCAAAATGGAAAAAAGAAATGGAGGAAGGGCAATATGTGGACTCTCAGATGGAAAATCAGATAAGCTGGTATCAAAGAATCCAAGGGATGTGAGAGGTGGTACAAATAGATAGCAGAATAGGAAGAGCATCTAGTGATTATAATGAATCTGTCACAGTTAGGCCATGGAGCAAAACAACATGAAGATAGAGGGATGGGTAATTTTTGAGACATGAAGGATTGGTGGAGGGTTTTTTTTCTCCCGTATTTCCTGTATAGCTCATTTTACTTTGTAATACAATTTCTATGAATATAATATATTTTTCATTTTTCAAAAAAAAAACTACTTAGGTATTCCCTAAAGACTTGAATTTCCATGTACCAATAATATGGCAGAATATGAAGCTCTATTGTTGGGACGTAGGAAAGCCAAAGAGTTGGGCATAAACTTCTTGACTGTTAGTGGAGATGCAAAATTGATTATTCAGCAGGTTAAAGGAAAATATCAAGATAAGCATCCAAGGTTGAAACAATATAAACAAGCAGTCTTAGAAGAGATAGATAAATTCCTAGCACTCAATTTATCATACATTCCTAGAGAAAAAAATCACATTGTAGATCTATTGGCAGTAAATGCATCTGGTGTAGACTATATTGAAATAGATACTGAATATATGGAAAGATTTTCTATAATTTTTATTTATAAACCTTTTGTACCAAACAATATTGTTTATCTTCAAGAATTTTAGGATGACATAGATATAAAATATTTCATGACTCTTCAAAATCAATATGTAGATATAATATGTGAAGAGAAATATGAGAAAAAATAAAATATGTCATTAGAGAACCAATTGAAGTTATTCAACTGAAAACAAATAGAATTCCTAAGGGGTTTGTTTCTCTAGAGAGGTTGTTTGATGACTTTGATAAGGCTTACAAGCCACTCTTCCAAGAATCTAAATTGGATGATGTCAACATTGAAACATAGGAGGAGCCTAGGGTAGTCAAGATAAACAAAGCTTTTTTAGGGAAGGAAAGAGAATAATATATCAGCTTTTTGAAAAAGAACAAAGAAATCTTTGCATGAAGTTATGAAGATCTAAGGACTTTCAAAACTAATGTTATGACTCATATTATACCTCTACATGAATATGCAAAAACTTTCAAATAGAAGCAGATAAAATTTAACCCCACACTACATCCAGTAATGCAAAAAGGAAGTATAGAAATTACTGGATGCCAAAATTATCAAAAAAGCCAAATTTTCTTCCTAGATAGCAAATTTAGTACCAATAAGGAATAAAAATGGAGATATCATATTGTGTGTTGATTTTAAAAATTTAAACAAGATATCACTTAAAGATAATTATCCACTCCCAAATATGGAACAACTATTACAAGCAGTGGTGGGATCAGCCAGAATATCTCTGTTAGATGGATTTTTAGGCTATAATCAGATATTGGTGAATCCAGAGGATAGATACAAGATTGCTTTCACTACTCCTTGGGGGACCTTTGAA
The DNA here is from genome assembly GCA_028583015.1 of Wollemia nobilis. Classification (NCBI taxonomy): domain Eukaryota; kingdom Viridiplantae; phylum Streptophyta; class Pinopsida; order Araucariales; family Araucariaceae; genus Wollemia; species Wollemia nobilis. The sequence goes on from JAQPPZ010002502.1 coordinate 6,757,663, forward strand.
TACCTTAGAATACCCTTTGGTTTAATGAATGCAGGTGCAAATTTTCAAAGGACCACAAATTTTGCATTTAAAATTATTATGTTTGAAATTGTTGTTGTTTATCTTGATGATATCATTGTATTTTCAAAGAATCCAGAAGATCAATTTGAGAACTTAGCTACTATGTTTTCCATATGTAAATAATATGGAATATCTCTTAATCCAAATAAGTGTGTTTCAGGGGTAACTCAAGGGAGATTATTAGAGCACATGGTATAAAAAGAAGATATTAGCATTGATTCACAAAGAAATGAAGCAATAGCTAAAATCCCAACCCTAAAGAATATGAAAGGAGTTAGATATTTATTTGGAAATATTAACTTCGTAAGGAGGTTTTTCCCCAATTCCTAATTTTGTTGAGATTACAAATCCCATTAATTATATGATTAAGAAATATGGGGATATAAGGTGGATTGAAGAGAATATCATAGCCTTTCAAAGAATTAAAGATGTCATCACTACAACCCCTATATTAAACTACCCTAATTACTCCAAAGATTTTAACATATATTCCTTTGCTTCAAAGCACACTATTGTTGCAGTTCTATCTCAAAAAGATAATGAAAATAATGAAAGACTCATAGCATTTATAAGTACAAGACTAAAAGGAGCTCAACTAAAATATTATATGATAGAGAAATACTCTTACACTCTAATAAGAGCATTGGAGTATTTGAAAAGCATTTTTGGGTTGAACAAAGTTATAGTTTGCATTCCTTACATAGCCATAAAAGACATCCTTACTCAGTCCAAACCAATAGGCAGTCCTGTAATATGGATGGTAAAACTACTGCAGTATGATGTTGAATTCAAAGTAGTTCATATTATCAAAGGATAGGGTTTGGAAAAATACATGGCTAATAGAGAAGAGGAAGATATGAATAATACTATCACAAATGACGAAATGCATGAAATTAGAAGAATTGACAATGTTGAGTGCAAATGGTATGATGACATCTTGATGTACCTTCAAACACTATCTTTCCCAAGAGGTATGTCTCAGAATAAGATGAGATCTATCAAACAACAAGCTCAAAAATATTATGTGCAAGAAGGTAAGCTCTATTGGAGACAACCATATGGCATTTTACTGCTTTATCTATTTGAAAAAGTAATAAATCAAGTATTAAAAGAATATCACTCAGGACTATTTGGTGGTAATTTTGCACCAAAGGCTACCGCTAATAAAATAACGAGTTGGCTATTATTTGCCCACACATTTTAAGGGCGTTCACCAATTGGTCATAATTTGTCACAACTACTAGGATTTTGTAGGAAATAAATATTTAGCAGCAATGCCTTTAAATTCAATTATCATTGAGGAACCCTTCACATAGTAGGAAATTGATCTCATCGATGAAATAAATCCAAATTATTTCATAGGCCATAGATGGATCATAATAGCAACTAATTATTTTACAAAGTGAGTAGAAGCAGCTCCTCTCAATAAGTCAACCACAGAAGTTATCAAATTCTTAGAAAAAAATATATTAACTAGATTTGGGGTCCCTAAAAAAATAGTTACAAACAATGGTAACTATTTTACTTCCTTTGAGATGATAAAAGTTTATGCCAAATACAATATAGAGATTTCTCATGCAATAAATTACTACCCACAAGGAAATGGCTTAGTTGAGTCTTCAAATAAAAATTTGATTACCAAGATCAAGATATCACTAGGTAAAAACAAAAGAAGTTGGGATACTGATCTAAATTTTGCTTTATGGGCAGATAGATTGTCTATCAAAAGAAACACAAGAAAATTCCCATATGAGATGGTGTTTGGTGAAAAGTCTCTATTGCCCCCTTATACAAAGAGAAATGCTTATCTCTACTTCTCCAATACCATGAAAATATAGATGTACTACAAAGGATATTAGATAAGATTGCACAATTACAGGAAGAGAGAAGAGAAACCTTGAATAGAATAAAAGAGAAAACTTAGAAAATAATGCAACTCTTTAATAAAAAGGTAAAAGGAAAACCATTTTTTGAGGGAGATATTGTAATCTACTAGGACCCCAAAAATTATAAGCATGGTGAAAATGGAAAACTAGATCCCAAATGGCTTGGGCCATATTAGATAGTTTAGGTTGTTGGACAACATACATATAGACTGCATACTCTAGAAGGAGAACAAATGAAGATTCCAATAAATGGCCAACATATGAAACTATATCAACCCTATTTTGGGGTTAGAAGAGAGTGAAGTTGTAAAAAGAGAATTTTATAAGTCAATATTTTTGGGTGATTACGTAGAGGAATGTCTTTTTATTATTTTAAAAGCAATTGGTTGTAGCAATGTTTCTCTCAATTTTTCATTGTTTTAAGTGATTAGGTAGGAAAATGCTTTTGTTTATTTTTATTTGTTTTAGGTGATTTAGGAATGTGGGTACAAGGTCTAACCAGAGAGTCTAAGGTTCTCAAGTGCCTCAATTTTTTGCCACTTATCCCAGTCAAAGCCTGTGTTGGATCCTCAAAATCCAACTTAAGAGTGACCCCTAATTTCAAATTTTGAAGGGTCTTGTAAAGTCCTAGGTTTAGGTGTTTTTATCAAAAATTAAAGAAAAATGGTTTTCAAACTTTTGAGTCAAGAAAAGTGGCATAATTCAAAATGTTGTGTCTGGTAGTCCTTTGAAGTTTTGTTATAGTCCAAAGCATGTTTGTTCTCAAGAAGGTCCTCAAGTTTTATTCTTTTGCAAAGGTCATGAGTCTTAGTCCTCCAAATGATAAAATTTTAGTCCCTAAGGTCATCGCCAAAATATCCCCAAATATCATCATCCATCCATTTTTCCCCCATGGACCCTAAGGTATATTTAGCCATCACTTTCTATTTTCTTCCCCGAGGTCTATGGTCCATATTTTATTTCCTAAAGTCCACCATTTTTCCCTTCATGAGTCTCTAAGTCTAAGGTTCCATGGAAATTTTTATTTATCCCTAAGCATAAGTTTACCAAATATTATGAGGATGAAGGCGAGGTAGGTGATATCCCACGGGATGTCCTGATCTGCTTCCCTGCTTCCCCCTCCCCTAGTTTTATCCCAATTTCATGGCACTTACCAAGTCCTTCTCTCTAGGTTGGTTTTGGTTGTAGAAAATCTCCTTGGGGTGGGAGGTCCCTAATCTACTTGTCTGCTCCTTTCCCAATCTAATTGAGGGTTTCCTGCCTATGCCCTATTGAGTGGAAATTTTATCCAATTACAAAATATCATAGTCTGAATTTTGAAATAAAATCCTCTCTTGCAAAGAAGTTAGGACAACTTCTCCAAGGTTCCTTTTAGCTTGAAAGCATGCACAAGTATATTTGAAAACAAATAAATGAAATACCAAGTGCTAGAACACCTTAGTGGTTTGCAAGTGATTGTAAACAAGGGGCCTATGGTGTGATTGATTTGTGATTACCTTACTTGAATCATTTGAATGCATTGAAATGCAAGTGCTCTTATTTCTTATCTTTGCTTAATTTGACATACCCTGAATCCCTATTAGTGTGTTCATTTTATCTTCATATTGTAGTTGCAAAGTTAGAAAGTGTTGTGGATTTTCCACTTCATTTTAAGCATCTGTGTCTTTAATGTGAGATTGAATTAGTAGGTTCAATTTTATCTTTATATGAATGACCTACTGACTACAATATTAAAAGGTTAAAATGTTAAAGTTAGAATATTTGAAAATTAAAATGTTAAAAAGTTAGAATTCCTTCGTTTTATCTACACTTAATCTGAGATTGAGGGTTAGTGGAGTCAAAAATTCCTTTTATCTCAATTATAAATCAAAATATGAAGTTAGGAAGTGTTGTGGATTGTCCACTTCATTTTTTATCTTGAATTATCTAAAATTTGTAGGTTAGTAACCCTCCCTCCTAGGTTAATTTTATCTTCTTATGCAAATAAAATTTTGTGCATAAAACAGAAAGCAACTGAGCTAAACAAAAAGGAAAACTGGAAAATTAATGCAAAAAAACCTAGCATAATGCTACCCTACATAGAAAAACTATAGATAATGAGAAATTTCACAAAGGGTAACCTGACCTAATCAAACTTGCAAAAGCACAATTTGAGTTAAATCAAGTGCTAGCCTCTAAGGAACATAAATGAAATATACACCCCATAAATCTTCACATAGTGCAACCTTTTTATAGTATTAAACACCATATAGAAATCTAAGAAAGCGTAGAGAAAGATAGATAGTAAAACACTACCCTCTGAAATTGTCTCCTTCAGTCTTGCTCACAAAGTGCAAGTTTTTGGATTTGTTTACATTAAACAGAATGATGGTATCTTTTGTTACAAAAATTCTTTTTGGACCTCCATAGGTATCTAAGAGTTTCAAGAGCCTTTTTGTTTCAACTTTCTTCACCAAAAACAAAAGTATAAGGTGAAACAACACCCACAAAATTATTAGCCCTTTCAAACTATTTCAAACTCCTGAAACAAAATAAAAAAATTAATAAATTATAAAAACAATTTTCCTCTCCTTTCCTTATATCTCCTTTTTTATTTGAGCTCACCTTTTATCCAATAGATTTCATGATCAAGGACCACTTTAGAGGCCTTGAAATACCCATAAACATATTGCACATGACACCTTAGGCGCTAACCCCCGACATGAAACAACAAAACAAAAGAAAGAAGTCATTTTTATCTCTTCGAGTGGCACTAATGTGACCCAAACCAGGTTCAATAAGGTGTAAGCCTTATTTGGCATACCCCTACCACAATTCCCAAGGCTTGGGTTGAAACCTAAGCTCCACGACATCATCGTCATTCCCTTCTTACGATGAGCACCCGTCAAACATGTCTTTGTTCTTTAACACTTACGATGCAACCTTATCTTAGTCACTCCCTACATTACGCACCCTTTGCTCCTTCCTTCTATAGCTGATCCAGGCCTATGCTCAGCCTTTGAAAACACTCCAAAACTTTGTCATGTTTCAAAAATGCTCTCTCCTTTTGGGCGTTTGAAGATAAAGGTGCATTTAGGTTAGAGTTTCTTTGCATTCAACAGGTTTTAGCCATTTCTCCCACATCACGCTGAACACTCCTACGCCTTGTATCTACGACCTAAAACTCTTCTATCACCCCTACCACTCACTATACTCTAATAGTCATTAGGTGGTGGTATTATCTAATATTGTCATGGCAACGGATCCTTGTGCATCTGAAATAGACTACCTCTACCATTATAGCCATGGTCAATGCTTACTGCATAGCCTACCTGTAATCCTGGATAATTGATATGCCACGTGTGAGCCATCGATGGGTGGAGGTTATTTTAGTTTGGTGTGGGTAAATCATTTATCCCATATTCTTGGTGTTTCATCCTTTGAATACTTCATAAGGCATGTTTCACCTTAGTTTAGTTGATTGCCTTCGGGCGGTCTCTCCCCTTTGCCACATAGTATGTAGGTCCATATGATAATTCATCCCATCATCAACCCTTGTCGGTCACCTTGTGATTTCACATCTTTGGTCTTAGCTCGTGTCCTGTCCACACTCCACAGGATTTTCCTCCTTTGAAACATAGACAAAATACATTTTTTTTTTAAATAATAATAAATTCATGATCATGATTTAAAACATAGACCAATAATAAATTTGCGATCGTGATTCAAGACATAGTGTAAAGGGGGATTGTAGCTATAAAATTATATCGAGGTCCTCATGGTATATTTAGACCAATTATTAATTAAAATAAAATAATAAATAAAACAAAAATTAAAAGAACTAAACTCTAACATCCAAAATAAAGAAAATGAAGGACAAAATAAAATAAAACACACATAAACGACTAACACACAAAAAGACAACAAATTAACAATAATAAAACAAATAAACTATAAAAGGAACACTAAATACAATAAAAGCAACAACATATAAAAGAATAAATAACACCAAAAAAAATAAACATTCATTTTGCTTAGCCAAAATGACCCCTTTATTTTGATATCCAAGAAGAAGCATCATGGGTCAATAGTGAGGAAACAAAATGTATCATGATATCCCATTAGTCCAATTTACTGAAAATTTTAAGGTGGGTCCCCAATATTGGGGTTAGTTGTGAGATAGTCAAAACAAATGGTGACTCTATTGGGAAATACTCCTGAGCATTTTGAGTGAAGAACCTAGTTCTGAAAACATATAAATCAATGGTCGAAGAAATATACATCATCTAGCAAAATCCAAAGACGATGGGGGTAGACAGCTTCAACTGAAACCACATGAATAATTGCTTGCTTAGTGTGTGTAAACATGAGTTCATTTTGCATGCTTGAAAACATCTGGACTCCATCACTTGATTAGCATTAGGCTATGAAGTATTGCTCCCAATAAGAACTTTATAGATAGAGCCCTACTTCCAATCAGGCGTCCATAGCCCCAGTAGAGTTTATCTACATTACCCATGGTTTAATTGATATTTTGCAATGCCTTTTTTATTTATTTATTTTTTGAACAAGTTTTGTCTAGATAGATCCCTACTTCCAGTCAGGCATCTATAGCCCCCGTAGAGTTTATCTAGACTTGGTGACTGATTTTAGCGTGTTTTCCTTTGCTTGCTTTTTATTTTTTTTTTTTATAAGGCCTTGCAAAATTTTATGCACCACATGGGTTAGAGAGTATTTGAAGTGGAGCGTATTAGATTTTTACCTTAATTTGCAAACCAATATGACTTCATCCTTCAATATTTCAAAGCATGCCCTTTAATATGATGTGTTCATGTGTAGCTTTAGCAAAATGATTCAATATTCCAAAATTCACTATCTTAGCCCCAAAATCTAGGAAAGGTTACTAAACAACTTCATCCCCTTTTCCTTGGTCCACATGATAGGCAATTCACCCTTCATGACAAAGGAGCACAAAAAATGGTCAAGAGGTCATTAGTAGCGACCATGAAACATCACCTCAAACAGAGGGACCAACCCAAAACACAAAACTCACAAACCAAAACTCCTAAGCTGAACTGAAAAGAAAGCAAACAAAATTTGCCAAACCAAATATTAGGGACAAAACACAAACACGACAAACTAACACCAAAAGCATGAAAACCAAAACTATATACAATAATATATGATATGGTACAAGGTGAAACAAAAATTTGGCAATCAATTCCCTAGATACCAAAAATGATTTGTACACTTTAAAAGACACATAACATTATAAGCATGCCAATATCTACAGAAATCCAACCAAAGTAAAATTAGACTAAACAACACAAGAATTCTAATTTTGCCTCTTTCACCCCATGTGTTTGATCTAGTTCCATTAACAATCCCATAGGTGAGCTTCAAATCATCAAATTGATTAGACAGTAACTGATTTTCAATTCTTCCTTGTCTATTCTTTAAAATGCAAACTTCATAATTTGATTCATGATTTAGAATTAGGCCTTCCTTTTCAAATATGAGATTTTGCAAGTAGGAGCTTATTTCTATAAATTTTAAAGCCAATTCATTTTTCATGTTTTTAGGCCAATCAAACTTATGCAACAATTTACAAGCATCTAGGATATCTACTAAATGAGGATCATTATAAGTTTTTATCCTAGATTCCATTATCAATTGTTGATGAATTTGATTCAACAATTCAAGCACATAAACTTCTCTTTCATTCAACAAAGCAATATCATTAGTGGTGTGAGTAGAAATCAATTTTTTTTTTTTCATTCACCTCCAATGGCATTTCATCATAAATAATATTTGAATCCCAAAGACAATTAGGTAAGCTTTCACCTGTATTTCGCATGGTTGAACATAAAATGTGAGATTCTACCTTTTGTGCACTTTCATTTACCTATACTTGGAGAGGATTTGTAACTTCTCATTTTCCCTCATGATCTTCATCATCATCTTGTAGCACTTCTTCTTCATCCATGACATACTCATCAAAAACACCAAAATTAGGCACCCAATTAAAAACATGCCCATCCTTTTCAAACCATAAATATTGTTGGTCAAGGTGTGTGTCAAATAACCCATTTTCTTGATCAACTATTGGAGTCACTTCGAATAAATCAATATTTTTATCATTTGGTTCCAATTCCTTGTTATCCATCCATGATATTTCTTCCTTAGAATCTTCAAGACAATCATGAGAATTTTTACCCAAGTTTTCAGTATTCCAAATGAAAGAAGAGGCTTTACTTCTTCCTAATCCCAAACAATTGAATCATAGGAAACATTTACCATTTCTTCCTCTTCTATTTCAGCAAGGTGTTCCATAAACTCATATTCAAAATGATCAAAATTTGGAACCTTCTCTATTCCTAAAATGGGCATGCCATTTTCTGCTTGTATAGGAATTACAAGATCTTCATGTGAGATAGCATTTTTAGCATCCTGCATGTCAATAGAAATTTCATCAATAGGGGTGTGAAAAACCAATGATTCTTTATATCTTCCCCAACCATTATAAAAATTGTCATATAAATTTATGGGATGAAACTCTATTGTATATTTGGTATGATCTTTAGATTCCTCTATCAATTATTTTTCACCTTTATCCACCTTAATTTCAGGAAATTCATCTTCCTCAGATTCATCCTCCTCAATTTCAGAAAATTCATCTTTTGGTGAGTCAAGGGTTCCCAACCTATCACATGTTTCAATACTAGTTAGATCTAGGACTCCTCCCTTGCCTGAAATCATATTATTGTGAAAATCATTGAAATTTATCTTAGGAACATCATTCAAAATATGATCAATATGAGTATTTTGAAATTGATTCACACTTAAGAATGATGGTTGATTTTGAATGGTAGGTTGAGGGGCACAAATCATTGGGTGGGTAAGGGAGGTATTATATGGTTGAGAATTATATGATCCAAAATCCACACCACAATTTTGATGACTCAATTGTTGTTCAATTTCCATTGCTTGAGTATAATCTTGGGACAAATATGTGATTTGAGGTATCCCTTGCAAATACATAGAAATTAATGGGTCAATAGCATTGAAATACACTTGGATAGCAACTCCCTCTAGAGGAACATAGGGTACCACCAATTGAGTATATAACCCATGGAACCTTTTAGTGAACAACTTCAAATATTCATTTGGTCCTTTATGGGTAGTGACAAACTGATTGTACATGAGGATTGGGTCAACTGGTTTTCCAAAATGACTAAGAAATGTTGCTTCTAGTTGAGCCCAATAATTGATAGAACCTACAAGTAAATTGAGGTACCAATCATAAGCAAATTTATCTAATGTATATGGAAATGAATAACAAGCAACATCTTCATGCATAGTTTACCATTGAATTAAAGTGTTCTTGTATGCCTGAATATGTTCCTCAGTCGATTCTATTCCATCATACCTAAACTAAGGTAGATGATCCCAAATATTTGTAGGCATATGATGTGAAGGTCCAGGTATGTTTAAAGGATAGCTTGTCCTCCAAGAAGTAAGGAATGTCATTAGTGGACCTTAAAGAACATAATTTTAGCACCAATTTTGTTAGTCAAATAAAGATATCTTGCAAAGAAGCATGAAATGACTAACAAATCTCAAATGTTTAACATATAAATCATCATGTATATCAACCAAAATATATGCATCAATTAAACCATGACATTAGAGAACATTTTTCAATTTGAAAAAGGTTAGCATTAATGCATCATCAATTAGAAAATTTTTGAATCAATGAAAGTGATCACAAGAAAATAAAACCTCGTTAGTCAAGACCAATACTTTCAAATAACTCTTTCAAGTAACATGAACAATTTAGCATCTAAATAACAATAAAGTAAACCAATTCAGGCCCTCCTTCTAGTGCCAATTCTGTTGAGTGGAAATTTTATCCAATTATAAAATCCCCATCATAGTCAAGATTTTGGAACAAAATCCTCTCTTGCAAAGAAGTTAGCACTTCTCCAAGGTTCCTTTTATCTTGAAAGCATGCACACGTATATTTGAAAATAGATAAATGAAATACCAAGTGCTAGAACACCTTAGTGGTTTGCAAGTGATTGTAAACAAGGGGCCTGTGGTGTGATTGATTTATGATTACCTTACTTGAATCATTTGAATACGCTGAAATTAAAGTGATATTCTTTATTATATTTGCTTAATCTGACATACCCTGAATCCCTATTAGTGTGTTCATTTTATCTTTAGATTGTAGTTGCAAAGTTAGAAAGTGTTGTGGATTTTCCACTTCATTTTAAGCATCCGTACCTTTAATGTGAGATTGAAATTAGTGATTGTCATTAGTAGGTTCAATTTTATCTTCATATTTAATGACCTACTGACTACAATGTTAGAAAGTTAAAATGTTATAAAGTTAGAATGTTAGAAAATTAGAATGTTAGAAAATTAAAATGTTAGATTGTTAGCATTCCTTCGTTTTATCTGCACTTAATCTGAGATTGAGGGTTAGTGGAGTCAACAATTTCTTTTATCTCTATTATAAATCAAAATATGAAGTTAGGAAGTGTTGTGGATTGTCCACTTCATTTTTTATCTTGAATTATTTACAATTTGTAGGTTAGTAACCCTCCCTCCTAGGATAATTTTATATTTTTATGCAAAAAATCTATGCATAAAACAGAAAGCAACTGAGCTTAACAAAAAGGAAAACTAGAAAATTAGTACAAAAAAACCTAGCATAATGCTACCCTCCATAGCAAAACCAGAGATGATGAGAAATTTCAAAAAGGGTAACCCAACCTAATCAAACCTGCAAAAGCACAATTTGAGTTAAATCAAGTGCTAGTCTCTAAGGAAAATAAATGAAATCTACACCCCATAGATATTCACGTAGTGCAATCTTTTTACAGTGTTAAACACCAGATAGATATTCAGGAAAGCGTAGAGAAAGATAGACAATAAAAAAACTACGCTCTGAAATTGTCTCCTCCAGTCTTGCTCACAAAGTGCAAGTTTTTGGATTTGTTTGCATTAAATAGAATTATGGTCTCTTTTGTTATAAAAATTCCAACCCCTTGAAACTGGACCTCCATGGGTATTTAAGGGTTTCAAGAGGCTTTTCATTTCAAATTTCTTCACAAAAAATAAAAGCATAAGGTGAAACGACACCCACAAAATTATTAGCCCTTTCAAACTCTTTCAAACTCCTAAAACAAAATAAAAAATATATAATAACTTTTAAAAACAATGTTCCTCTCCTTTATTTATATCTCCTTTTTTATTTGAGTTTACCTTTTGTCCAATAGGGTTCATGAGCAAGGATCACTATAGAGGCATTGAAATACCCATAAACGTATTACACATGATACCTTATGCACTAACCCCTAATATGAAACAACAAAACAAAAGAAATAACTTTTTTTTATCCCTTCGGGCGGCACCGATGCGACCCAAAATGGGGTCGATAAGGTGCAAGCCTTATTTGGCTTGTCCCTACCACAACGCCCAAGGCTTGGGTTGAAACCCAAGATCGACAATGTCGTTCTCATTCTCTTCTTACAACGAGCACTCTTCGAACATGTCTCTATCCTTTAACACATGTGATGTGACCTTATCTTAGTCACTCCCTACATAATGCACCCTCTGCTCCTTCCTTCTATAGTCAGTCTAGGCCTGTGCTCGACCTTCGAAGACACTCTAAAACTTCATCATATTTCAACAATGCTCTCTCCTTTCAGGCATTCAAAGATAAAGGTGTGTTTAGGTTAGGGTTTCTTTGCATTCAATGGGCATTAGCCATTTCTCCCACTGTCATACTGAGCACTCTTATGCCATGGACTTGCAACCTGAAACCCCTATGTCACCCCTATCACTCACTGTCCTATGATAGTCATTAGGTGGAGGCATTATCCCATAGTTTTATGATAATGGATCCCTACATGTCTTAAATAGACTACCTCTACCATTACATTCTTGGTCAACGCTTACCACGTAGCTTACCCTGCAAGCCTAGATGATTGATATACCACATGTGAGCCATCGATGAGCAAAGGTTGTTTTAGTTTGGTGTGGGTAAATAATTTATCCCTGATTCATGGTGTTTTGTCCTTCGAGCACTTCATAAGGCATGTTTCACCTTAGTTTAGTTGACTGCCTTTGGACAGTCTCTCCCCTTTACGATGCAGTACGTAGGTCCATCCGATAACTCATCCCATCATCAACCCCTATTGGTCACCTTGTGATACCACGTCTTTGGTCTCGACTTGTGTCTTGTCCATGCTCCATGAGATTTTCCTCCTATGAAACATAGACAAAACACCTTTTTTTTTTAAATAATAATAAATTTATGATCATGATTTAAAACATAGACCAATAATAAATTCATGATCGTGATTCAAGACATAGTGTAAAGGGGGATTGTAGCTACAAAATTGTGGTTACAAAATTATATCGAGGTCTTCATGGTATATTGAGACCAATTATTAATTAAAATAAAATAATAAATAAAACAAAACTTAAAAGAACTAAACTCTAACATCCAAAATAAAGAAAATGAAGGACAACATAAAATAAAACACACATAAACGAACACACAAAACGACAACAAATTAACAACAACAATAATAAAATAAACAAATTATAAAAGGAACACTAAAGACAATAAAACCAACAACATATAAAAGAATCAGTAACACCAAAAAAAAGGAAACATTCATTTTGCTTAGCCAAAATGACCCCTTTATTTTGATATCCAAGAAGAAGCAGCATGGGTCAATAGTGAGGAAACAAAATGCATCATGATATCTCATTAGTCCAATTTACTAAAAATTTTAAGGTGGGTCCCCAATATTGAGGTTAGTTGTGAGATAGTCACAACATGCCCCTGATCTGGAACATCCTTGGGACCTCCCTTGGGTTTCCTATTGAGCTTTTGGGATCCTTTTTCTCTATTGCTCTTAGGTTTTTCCCAGGTTTGTTGCAGGTTTTCTACTTGATGTTGGATTCCAGTGTTTCATCGGTTGTAGTGCATTATGGCTTTGGGATGGGGGCTTGACTTCATCCTTGTGCTTCTTGAGAGGTTTTCACTACATCCTTCTAGTTTTGGGGACCACATACCTATTTTTAGTGAATCTTCTCCTCGAGCTTCCTGGATATGGTCTACTTGGTGGTTTCTCAGTGTATCTTTCACGGCCTTGGTGGGGGCCTTGTGCTTTGCTTGTTGTTGGAATCCCATTGATTTTCCTGATTTGGTTCCCTGAAGTTATTCATGTGTGAATTTGGAGGTTTCTTGGGGTCATCTGCTACATCTTTCAATTTTTGATGGGGACCTATGCTTATTACCTACAGCTTGATCACCCTATGGCTCCTTTAGTTTGAGTTCCTTGGGACCTTTCCACCCCTTATCCCATGGCTGGTATTTTTGTTTTTGTTGCTTCCTTTGGCTTCTTCTGGTATTTTTGTATCTCAACCTCATGTGCAAGGGGATATCATGGCCTATGGAGATCCTCAAATTGCTGATCCATTTTCCAGGCCCTATGTGGGATACTGCTTCCTGGACTACCTTCCTAGGCCGTCCCTGGGTGGGATCCTATTTTTGTTTCTTCAAGTTTTAGTTGTTCTTGCTTTCCTATAGTGGTTGTTGGTTTTCCTGGGTGGATTCCCAGGTTTTTTTGCTTGCTCGTGTTTGTCCTAGCCCTGCTTGGATAGGATGGCCCATCCTTGCCTGAATTGCAATTTTCTCTGCTCCATTTGCTTTCTCGGGGTGGATTTTTGTTCCTGGTGGTTTTGACTTTCGGTTTCCCATTGGTGGGATTCTGGTTTCTGGTTTTCCCCTTGGGAAGGATTTTTTACTTGTATTTTTCCTGCCTGGGTGGGATTTTCAAATTTTCTACTTTGGGTGGGATTTTTTAAATTTCCTGCTTTGGGCGGGATTTTTTTAATTTCTTGCTTTGGGCAGGATTTTTTAAATTTTCTGGTTTAAATTTCTTGCTTGGGCAGTATTTTTAAAAAATATTCCTAGTTCAAATTTCTTGCTTAGGCAGGATTTTTTAAAGTTCCTACTTTGGGCAGGATTTTTAATGTGTTTTTCAATTGGCCTATCCTTTGGCCTTATGTTTGGTCTGTTGACCTGATGTAAAAAGGTTTTGGGGCCCCTTTCAAAAACCACTTTTAATGAAATTTTTACCAATCAAAAAAAAAAGTTCACCAAATATTATTCCAAAGTGAAAACTGTAGGTTCATGAATTATTTCCCTCTCCCAATACTCTATGTGGTTATAAAATTCATAAGGTTTGATATTATTCCCTTGAGTCTTCATCCATAAGCCAATAATATACCAAGGTTAATACGCTAAGTCATGCTTTATTAAAAACTTAAACCTTGTTCAAGTTTATTTTTTCTAAGTCCATGTCTCCCTTCCTTGTCTTATTACGTTCATGAAAAACATTACGAAGTATTTTTGTCACCATAGGATTTACCAAAATTAGATAGACAGCCTAGAATGTTTTGGTTGAAATAGAATGGATGACATAAAAGCATTCAGACAATTAGAGAATGAACAGCCCAGGATCTTCAACTAAAACTAGATGGACAGTGCGGAGAGATTCAATCGAAGCATGATGGACGACTAGAAATCATTCGACTAAAATAAATTCAACAACCAATCAAAAATGGTGCTCAGACAAATGTTATTATCAAGATAAGGTACATAATTTTTTCCTAAGTCTTAAGGGTTTCATTTACATGAAATTTGATTACCTCCTTTAATTTTTTGTTAATACCTTGTTCTTTTCAAAGTTATTTCTTGCTTAAATCCAAAAACAAAGATTATCATAGTCATCATAAGTCTAAATATTTTTTCTTGCAATAAATTCAAATCATTTGGTCAAATAATTCCACAAGGGTCCTATTGTTGCCATTGCACAACTTACCCCAAATTTGGGGATCCACTTGAAATTTTGATGTTTATATGAAATTTTGGTTTGCATTGGGTAGTCTCCTGACTTTACCATGGTCTTAGTAGTGGATGGTTTTGGGTTTGATCTCATGGTTCTCATGTAATTGACCTCATGCCCTCACCAATAAAGTCATCCCTTTTCGTGTATCACCCTCCTAAGACCTATTTGATTAAAACCCTCAAAATATTCAAAATAAAAAATAAAGAAATAGTAAAGTGAAAATAAAAATAAAAAAATAAAGAAATAGTAAAGTGAAAATAATAAATATAAAGAAAGAAAAGAAAAATTTTAAAAAATAATAAAGAAAAATAAATAAATATATATATATATATATAATAAATCCTTTATGCCTATCCCATATTAAGATTTTTGAGGTGAACTCCCAACATGACCAACTAGCGAATGCAGCGTCGAAGCGCGATCAACATGGAGGTGGAGGTACAAAGTTTGAGGCACATCTAATGGGCTAGTTGAGTCACTTCTATTAATGTGTGCTCGAGTTGATAAATCTTCCATAGTATCATCTCTAGACACATGTGATATTAAGCCCCCAACAATTTTGTGAAACACTTGATAAAGGAAAGATGTGTATCGAGAAAGGAAGTTCGTGGGATCCATGATATGATATTTCTCCCAAGTGTGGGGGCAGATTGCGTTGGGATTTTGAAGTATTTGTTTGCAAAGTTTAATGTTTTAATAAATATTTTGGAACCTACAAAGTTTAATGTTTATATATATATATATATATATATATATATATATATATGTTGTAACCCTCCAAAGAGAAGAGAATAGCACAACAAAGAAGGCTCCAAATTGGAGATGTTGTAGGCAAAATTCTAAGCAGTTTTGTGTGTTATGACTGTATCGTATAATGAGAATGGATAATTATTTCCATGGGTAGCTTAGTTAAATATGAGAGGGTTTACATGCGATGGCCTTGTCAAAGTATCAAAGATCAGAATGATGAAGGGTTCATTTGTTTTTCCTGCGTAGTCCACCACACAACGTTGCTATGTCATGAATGCTTGCTATGTCATGATTGTTGTTATGTCATGATTGTTGAGAGGTCACAATAGCTGAGAATCCATGATAGTCGAGAAGCCATGATACCTAAGAAGAAATGATAGTTGAGAAGTCATGATTTTTGACAAGCTACTATTGTTGAGAAGCCACGACTGAGCGTAATTATCAAAGATATTAGAGTTTTGTGGTGCAGTGTTGGTTTTTGTATACCAAAGCTATCTACAGAGTAATAGAGTGTTGGTGAAGAAACATATTTTGAGATTTATAGTGTATTATAGGAAATCCTCCCATATGAAATTCTAAGACATTGCAATGGTAAAGTTGTCATCCGAACACATGAAAATTGAAATATCTAGTGGCATTGTTTTATTATTTCAGCAATATAATTTAAGATTGTGAATTGATGTTTCAGGAATCGATGCTTGTCTATGAATCGAGATGGAAGTTCAAAATGTTGTAAAAGGGAGCAATATCCATTTCATGACAATGAAAGTGAATTTTGGATTGCATATCGTGATAGATTTCTCTACTGAAGACAAATATTATCTTGATGATCTAAAAATTTGATAAAAAACTAATTCATCAAAAGTTGTTGAAGTTTGATTCCACTAGCGAACACTCAGATGGGGAGTTGGTATTGAATGGGCACCATGTCATAGTGGTGATCATGTTGAGGTATGGTGATGTTAACGATGTCGCTTGTTACCAATGTTGTTGGTGTTGATCGCATTGAGGGACGATGATTTTAACGCTACTGCCTATTGCCAATGTTGTTGGTGTTGATCGCATTGAGAAATGGTGATGTTAAAACTACCACCCATTGCCAATGTTGCTGGTGGACAGTGATGTTATTGCTATGAACGATAGAAAAAGGATAATTTTAGCATCCAGTTATATTCATTGTTTGTGGAAATAGGAAGTAAATAAATGAAATCTCTCTATTTGTAGAGGCTTTCATATAAAGAGAAAGCCATAATTAATATGCCAATTGGCACTATACTGCAATACATCGTGAAAGATAAATGGGTGCAATTATAATAAAAAAATGGATATAAAGGAGGGAATTGGATATAAGAACAATCAAGACATTTGTAAAGGTGAAAATTTAAATGCATGATATGGCAAAATTGTTACGAAGAAGGAGAATGGACGCTTGTTGAAGAAGGCGTTAGGAAACTAAACAAGAGGAAGAGAAAACGAAGGGTTTTGTTGGAAAATTTTAAATATCCATTGAAACTCACAAAAAGAGGTCGGAGAATTTTTAGAGCAAGTGCATGTTGGAAATTGGATTTTTTTGAAGAACATCTCCTCCCTTGTTGTTGGACTGCACAAAATTTCACCCATTGTAATCCATTTGAAGCAAGGTATTCTGAAGGAGCATTAATTTAATATCTTTCATTGTTGGCAATATATTGGAAATTTTAATAAGTTTTATGCATGTGGATGGTAGACTTATTTATTTTTTTTAATATATTGTGTTATTCCCTTAGAATATTGCATCACATTAATTTTGGATTATGTGAAGATGGGTCAGATTAATGTTGGTTTAGTGCAGGATATTTGTTTATGCAGATTCGGGTTGAAATTTTAAAAGTTACAATGACTTGTTCTTTTATTTTATTTTCTCTAACCCTAGCCTTTTACATTTTTTTTTATTTCATCAAATAAAAAAATAAAATTAAAACCCCAAAAAGAAATATGTCAATTTCAAGAATTAAATTTCAAATTTTCATTTTACGTAAATTCACATTTTTAATGAAAATTTGAAGTTTTAAACTTTGCATATTTTTCCAAATAATCAATTAATTTCATTTTATGAAAATTGAAATTTCAATAAATTTCAAATTTTCATTAAAGTGAATAATTAATATGATATTCCAAAGTTTTTACATTGCAAAGTTAGATTTAATCATTTCATTTTTATTTTCAAGCAAATCTTAACAATCGAAGATAAAATTTGATTAACAATCAAAGATAAAATTTGATTAACAATTTGAGATAAAATTAATTAAAATCAAATTTTCAAAGGTTAAAATCAAATATTTAAAAAATTTCAAATTAGTTGATCAATAATTTCACATTTTCATAAATTCCATGAACAACAAAATCATTGCAAATCAAATCAAACCAAAATAGGCCCCTTGTTAACAGGTATATGCAACACTGAGGTATCCAATTAACTTTTAGCATTTCACATTTTCACTAAGCATTGCAAGCAGATTAACACATTAAACAGAACCTTGGGGAAATCACAAATATTTCCTTGCAAGAGAGGATATCCAGGTAGAATCTTGACTATGAGTATATTCTTGTGATTGGACAAAAATATCACTCAATAAAATTGGTGCTAGAAGGAGGGCCTACTTGAAGGTAATTGATTTGATTTACGAAGTTTTTTTTAAGTTGTTCACATTTATTGTTGGAAATTCTCTAATTTATGATGTATTGATTCTAACCTTTTACAAATTTGAGAATGTTCCTTATTTTTATGGTTTAATTGATGCATTTTAATGAACATGATGATTTATCAATTAAACATTTGAAAATTGGAAATCGTTTCATTTCAAGAGCACTAAACACTTGTTGTTTTCATTATTAAAGCTAGAACCAAAAATCATAATCACAAGATCTAAGGCTTCTAAAGATACTATTTTCCATAGCATTTCTCCTACAAAGAGGATCAGAAGGTCTAAGAGTCAGATGATTGTTATTCCACCTAATAGTGATTCATCGCTACCCATCATCCCATTTATTCCTCCACTAGTAACTCCAATGGAGTTGCAACTTGGTTAGGTGCTCATAGCAGTCCTTTAAACATTGTTGGAGAAGCCCATGACATTCCCAAAAATGTAGAAAGGTATTTACCTAAATATAAACATGATGGAATTAGAATTGTTGAAGAGCATATTCAAGCTTACAAGGATACATTGATTAGACTGCAAGTTGAACATGAGGATGTTGCTTGCAGAATGTTTCCTCTCACCTTAGATGAAATGGCATATGATTGGTACATTAGTTTACCTACCAATTCCATTACATCTTGGGCTCAGTTGGAAATAACTTTTGTGAATCAATTTAGGCTACCCATAGATCCTACTGTAATCTATCATCAATTTGCATCAGCCAGGAGAGAGCCTAATGAACCTTTGAGATTGTTCAATACTCATTTCCATAAGTTGTATAATAGGTTAGTTGCTCCTTATACTCTTTAGGCAGATGTTGCCATACAGATGTACTTTAGGGCATTGGACCCTTTAACATCTATGTTTGTAAGGAGAGCTCCTCAAATCACTACACTTCCCATGGCATACAATGAGGCTTTGACTGTAGAACAATAGTTGATACCACAAGGTTTTGGGATAGGATAGTTGCCTTCCATAGGACAGCCAGGTGCTTATAATCAAGTGCCTATGATCAATCAAGCTTTGTCACAACAAATGCCTATGTTGAATGCCATGTCATTCAATAATTTCAATTTGCCATACAATCCACCTATCACACCCACTTATCCTACCACTCCACTATATTTAGAAAATCAATTCACCACTCATAAAATGGTTGAAACAAATGCTCAAATCATACCTACATTCTTTAATACAACACCCACTCCAAATGCATCAACATTTCATCAAAATAACATAACATTTCCATAAGTTGTCCAAAATCAAAGTTTGCCAAATTTTCTAAATCCCAACCACTACAAGTAACACAACCAATCAAACTACTATAGGATAAAATAATGAACCTAATTCTTAGGTAAACGACCTACAAGGGTTGTCCAAAAACTTAGTAGTGACATGGTTCAAATGCAAAAACAATTACCTCAAAATTCTCATCAAAATAGAAATTTTAGTTTTTAGAGAAAACAATGGAATACTCATCCGAACAATGGAGGAGTACCTAGTCCCATTGTTAATCAGAACAATGCTACCACTAGTTCCAATCAAACCAGCACCATTGTTAATATTTTAGATTTGGCTTTAAACAATTGGTGTAGGGTACATTCTATGACACAACATAGTGAGAATGAGTGCCTTGAATTCAAAATAACTCTAGATATTCTACAAAAAGAGATGGATAACATGGAAATTATTTCAGATGAAGATCCTTCCCAATAAGCTAGTACTAGCAAAGGGAAAGAATCAATGCTAGTAGTTGAAACATTTGAATCAATTGAAGAAGATGAAGAAGGGTATGATGGGTCTATAGAAGAGGAAGTTCAAGCTTTCAGACAATTTAAAAAAGGAAATCATAATTACAAGCTTAGGAGTAAGACTAAAGCTCCATTTACTTCTTCTACTCCCCCAAATGACACCATCATTCCTCCTGACACATAGGCTAGTAACAATCCCATACCTCCATCTAAAGTTGATCTACCTCAACCACCACATGACAAAATTGCATATAATATTGTGGAGGATTTAAAGAAAACAAAAGTGAATATATCTTTATTTGATGTTGCTAAGTTGACTAATCAACAAGAATTTTTGATGCAGGATTTTGGTAATCAAAGAAAAAAGAATCCCAAAAATCCATGGATGCACAATTTGCCTCATGAAGGGACAAAGGAGAAGCTCCTCCCTTTATTTTGACCATAAGAATTGTAGGAAGAAATCTGCATAATTGTCTTGTTGATTCAAGAGCATCCGATAATGTCATGCCTCACATTGTTTGTCAAAAATTGGGTTTGAAACCCATCCCTTCTAACAGAATAGTTGTTCAATTGGATAAATCTGAAGTTCATGTGGTTGGAATGCTTAAGAATGTTCACATACAACTAGCCTCAGAACCTAGGATACAATAGTATATTGATATACATGTTGTAGATATACCTGATAAGTATGGAATGTTGTTGAGTAGAGATTGGTCTAGGAACTTAAATGGATATATGGCCATAGATTGTTCACATATGTGGCTACCATGGAAGGGTGTTGCTAATCAAATTAGAGTTGAAAGAGAACCTAGACTCAAGGATTTGATTACTGAATATAACAAAACCAATGAAATTTTTTACAATGAGTCTGAGTTAGGTGTTTACACTTTGGAAATAAAATTGGATGTAGGTGAATCTGAAAATGAAATACCATCTATTAATCCAATTAAGGATGAAAATATTGTTTGGATGCTTAAATTTGATGGATCTAAATCCAAACAAGGTAGTGGAGCTGGTGTGGAATTGATTAGTCCTAAAGGTAAGTCATCTCTGGCAGCTTATAGATTACAATTTCCTTGCACTTGTAATACTGTAGAATATGAGGCTTTAATATTCGGTTTGTAGTTAGCCTTAAAGAAAAATATTAAATGTTTGAAAGTGCTAGGAGATTCAGAATTGGTTGTTAAACAGGTGAAAGGCCAATACACATGTCATGATAAAAGGCTAATTCATTACAGAAATAGAGTTAGGGATTTGATTGATGAATTCCATGCTTTCAATATTTCATTGATATCTAGGAAGAACAATCGAATTGTTGATTCTTTAGCTATATTACAATAGGTACTCTTAAGCCTATTGATAATAGGAGGCTAAAGAATTTTTCAATTGAGTTGATACCCTATCCTTCTATACCTAACAATGTGAAAAATTTATAAGTATTTGAAAGTGACAGGCACATTTTTTATTTTGTAACTAATTCAGGCATTTTTGAAAATCAGGTGATCGATGAGGATGAAAGATTGCAAGAAGATGAAAATGAAGATCATGAGGTAACAAAGAAAATCAATGTGATTCCTAAAGGTATAGTTTCTCTTAAAAAGATTTTTGATATTGATTACAAAAGCAAAAGTTGTAATAAAACCTCACTCTCATAGGATGCTTATAATTCTATTGATCTTGGGATTAGTAAAGACCCACATAATGTACTCATAGGAAAGGCTTGCACTCATCATGAACAAGAAGGAATAATTCAGGCTCTTAAATATTACGTTGATGTAATAGCATGGAGTTATGAGAATTTAAAGACTTATAATGAAAACATCATAACACATACTATTCCTTTAAAGCCATATTCAAAACCATTTAGACAAAAACAAAGACCAATTAACCCATTGCTAGAGCCTCTTATACAAAAGGAGGTTAAGAAATTGTTGGATGCTAAGATTATATTTCCAATCAGACACTCTACATGGGTAGCAAACATTGTACCAGTTAGGAAGAAAATAGGTGAAATCCATTTGTGTATTGATTTTAGGAATCTCAATAAGGCCTCACAAAAAGATAACTACCCCTTGCCTTCCATTGATCATATTTTGCAAATGGTGAATGGTTCTGAGATGATGTCTTTTCTTGATGGTTATTCTAGATATAACCAAATTCTTATTGACCCAAAAGATAGAATGAAAACTGCTTTTACCATGAAGTGGGGTACCTTTGCTTACAGAAGAATACCTTTTGGATTGCTTAACGTAGGTGCCACATTTTAGAGAGCCATGGACTATGCATTTAGAGATTTGATAGGTAAATGCATAGTTATTTATGTTGATGACATTCCTATTTTCTCAAAGAATAGATCTGACCACGTTAATGATTTGAGAAAAGTTCTTCAAAGGTGTAGAGAGCATGGCATTTCACTAAATCCCAAAAAGTACATTTTTGGAGTAACTGAAGGTAAAATTTTAGGCCATGTCATCTCAAAAGATAGAATTTCCATAGATCCTGAAAGAATCGAAGCCATCCAGAAAATCCCTTTTCCTGGTAGCAAAAAAGAATTACGATCATTTTTTGGGAAAATCAACTTTGTCAGGAAATTCATTTCAGGATTTGCTGAAATAGTCAAACCATTAAATGATATGTTGAAAAAGGATGCTAACATTAATTGGACTGGTGAAGCTAAAGCAACTTTTTAGGATGTTAAAAATGCAATATCTTCTGCACCTATGCTTGTGAGTCCTAATTACAAGAAACCTTTCTATATTTATTCATTTGCTTCTGAGCATTCTTTTGCTAGTGTATTAACTCAAAAGAACGAAGATAATTCAGAAAATCCTATTGCTTTCTTGAGTTCACCACTAAAATATGCACAGTTGAAATACACTATTATGGATAAATAGGTATATGCTCTTTTCAAAACTATGAAGAAGATTAGACATTACATTTTGCATAATAGAATTTTTGCAATAGTACCTAACCCAATTATCAAAACAATGTTGATGCAGAATGAACTAGGAGAAAGGAGAGGCAAATGGTTGGCTACTTTGTAGGAGTTTGATTTAGAGATCCATCCGATGAAGCTTGTTAGAGGATAAGGTTTGACAAAGTCTCTAGCTAAAATTGATCCTCAAATCGTGTGTCATCAATACACTACAGAAAGCATCACCACGGATGAATGGTATAATGACATTGTGTATTTTATTTTGAATGGTAAGTGCCCTGATCACTTTAATGCTATGCAAAGAAGAGCACTTCGATTAAAAAGCTCTAATTTTATGATTAAAGTTGGTGTGTTATACAGAAGAAATCATGAAGGAATTTTCCTTAGATGTTTGAGTAAGGATGAGGTTATGCAAATTACTTAAGGATTTTCATGGTAAGTATGGGACTAGGCATGGATCAACTAATGCCACAACACACCAAATTTTGAGATCTAGTTACTATTGGCCCCATATTTTCAAATATGCCCATGCCCATGTTCATTCTTGCCATACATGTCAGATTACCACCAATAGAGAATGAAATGTCTCCATGCCTTTACAACCCATATTTGAGGCTAGACCATTTGCACAATGGGGTTTAGATTTTATAGGAGTTATAAACCCAAACTCTTCACCTGGCCACAAATACATTTTAACCACCATAGATTATTGTACTAGATGGACTGAAGCCATTCCCACTAAGAACTGTACTTCTGAAGTAGTTATTCAATTTTTAGGACACATTGTTACTAGATTTGGTATGCCATATTCTATTATTTGTGATAATGGTTCTACTTTCACTTCACTTCAGTTTGTAGAATGGGCTTACGAAAATAAGGTAAGCATAAAATTTTCTTCAAATTATTACCCATAAGGTAATGGTTTAGCAGAATCTACTAATAAGAACTTATTGTCAATAATTAAGAAATTGTTGGAAATGAATCCTAGAGACTAGCATAACAAGTTGAAATATGCTTTATGGGTAGATAGAACTAGATCAAAAGGGTCCATAGGTACTTCTCCTTATCATTTAGTTTATGGTCAAGATCCCATTTTTCCTACTAACTTGAAATTGCAGACTCTTCAATTTATGAAAGATTATCTTGAAACTGATGATAAAATAGAGGTAAGATTTACTCACTTAATGAGTCTAGATGAAAAGAGGGAAGATGCCCTACAACATTTTAGTAAGCATCAAGGGGTTGTTAAAAGGTGGTTTGATAAGAGAGCCAAGGTCAAAGCCTTTAGGATTGCTGATTTGGTTTTATTGTGGGATAAGGCACATGAAAAGAAGGGTGATCATAATAAATTTGATAATCTTTGGTTAGGCCCCTACCAAATTTCTGAGATTCTTGGGGAGAATGCATTTAGATTGCAGAATTTAAGTGGAGAGAATATTCCTTTACCTATCAATGGGTAGTTCTTAAAGCATTATTTCCATCCCTGAGATAGAAAGCACAATCATCACTTGTATATATTCATCTCTTGTACATAGTTTTTGGTTTTGCAAGTTTTGCTTGTATATAACTTTGGTGTTTTGTTTTGTTTTCGCTTGTACATAGTTTTGTGTGTGTATATACCATTTGGATACAATCATCACTTGTTTTTTTTTTGTTGTTTTTATTTTGAAATTTTGTTGTTTCCATTTTTGGTCTTTCAATAATACAGGTTCATGCCAAATTTTATGTTTTGGTTTATGTTCACATTTTGCTTCTTCACTTTCACAACATGTTTTGGTTTTTGTTTTCCAGATTATGGTATAGTTGTGTAGTTGCAATAAAATTTTATCACTTTGTTGGAAATATTTCTTAGTCATGGAAGATGAATACTTGTTTGAAATTAGGTGAAATTGAAGTTAATGAAATTAGATTATTTAGTAGTTATTCTTGAATTATGGATTAAAATAGTGGATATTGAAGTAATACGACATTTTGCTAAAGCTTCACATGTAAAATCACATTTAAAGGATATTTTTGACTCCTAAAGGATGAAATCATTCTGGTTTGTTGATTAGGAAAAAATTTATACACTCCATATTAAGCCTTAGATGATCTCTAACCCAAGAGGCGCATATGATATTTGCAAAGCAATCAAATGCTTATAAAAAAAAAATGCAAATCAATCAAATGCTCGGGTGATTCAGATAATCTCTACCAAGGCTATAGATGCCCGGATAGCAGTAGAGCAAGGTCTAGAAGAGATCAAGGTCATCTCCACCGGAGCTATGGATGCTTGAATAGCAGTGGAGCAATAGAAATTTTTATGAAAATTTTTCAAACATGCAAAATAGATGATGAAATTTTGATGGATTCAAAAATAAAGAATGAATTCACAAAACACACACTAAGCTGAAGCAAATGAAGTATTTACTTTCAATTGAAGCTATTTAACCCCATATTTCTTGGATATTACTAGATGATTTATATTTTGCTAATATTTGGTTTTCTTGATTTCAGATTGGGTTCTTTATCCAAAATGCTCAGGAGCATTTTCCAGTAGAGTCACCATTTGTTGTTGCCATTGCACAACGTACCCCAAATTTGGGGACCCACCTTGAAATTTTGATGTTAATATGAAATTTTGGTTTGCATTGAGTAATCTCCTGAATTTACCATGGTCTTAGCAGTGGATGGTTTTGTGTTTGATCTCATTGTTCTCATGTAATTGACCTCATGTCCTCACCAATGAAGTCATCCCTTTTCGTGTATCACCCTCCTAAGACCTATTGGATTAAAACCCTCAAAATGTTCAAAAAATAAATAAATAAATAAAAATAAAGAAATAGTAAAATGAAAATAAATTAAAAAACAAAGAAAGAAAAGAAAAATTAAAAAATAATAATAAAGAAAAAAAATATATATATATATATATATATATATATATATATATATATATCAAAATAAAGCCTTTATGCCTATCCCAAATTAAAGCCTCAATGGGTTTAAAAAATTAATTTATTTTATTAAGGGTTTGGTTTTTAAAAATTTAATTTATGTTTTCTTTTGATTGTAGGTTACAAAAAAAATATGGGCATGATTTTCAAGGTGAGCCTCAACCCGTAATTGATCAAGCAGTGGACAGATGGCACAAATTTCAAGGCATCTACAAGCAGTATGATTTTTTAGACGAACCCTCAACCTAGCCAACCAACGAACGCAGCATCGGAGCACAATCAACATGAAGACGAAGGCACAGAGTTTGAGGCAACCCTAATGGGCTAACTAAGTTACTTCTATTAATGTGCACTCAAGTTGATAAATATTACATAGTGTCGTCTCTGAACGCATGTGGGATTAAGGTCTAAATAGTTTTATGAAACATTTGATAAAGGAAGATGTGTATCGAGAAAGGAAGTTTGTAGAAGCCGTGATATGATATCGTGAATGTATAATTCACATTAGTTTGAAATAATTAAATTACAAAGCTTATATAGTAGCCCTTAGTCTGTTGGAGAAATAATAGGGCTTACAAACAATTTTAAACAAAACTCTATTCCTACTATGCCGACATCCTGCCGACTTGTTGCTTGTCGTCCACCCTAGCCGCCTGTCGTCCAACCAAGGTGAAAGGTGGGGTAAGATGTAACATTTATTTTTTTTAACTGCCAACATTCTCCCCCTTAAAGTTGAGAGGACTGACTATACAATCTCTCAGCTTTATATATTGAGCTCTAGCCATGCCTTTGGTGAAGATATCTGCAATGTTGTCCAAAGTGCTGCAATGTTTAAGCTCAACGATCTGGTGCTCCACCATGTCTCGGATGAAGTGATACTTCATATCAAAATGTTTTGATCTGCTATGGTGGATTGGATTATATGCCAACTGAATGGCACTCATGTTATCACAATACAGTCGAGTCGGACCACTTTGTCTTTCTCCAATCTCTTCAAGGATTTTTCTCAACCATAGGGCTTGAGTACTAGCATATGTGATGGCTATATACTCAGCCTCAGTAGATGACAATGCTACAATAGTCTGCTTCTTGGAACTCCATGTAATTAGTCCTGACCCTAGACTAAAACAGTTCCCTGATGTAGATTTCCTATCATCTATATTGCTGCCCCAATCACTATCACTGAAGCCAACTAATTTAACAGAATTACATTTGTGGTAATGGATTCCAAAATCCAATGTACCCTTTACATATCTTAGGATTCTTTTAGTTGCTTGTAGATGCAGCTCAGATGGACTAGCCATAAACCTTGAAACTAGAGAAACAACATATTGTATATCAGGTCTTGTGTTGGTGAGAAACATCAAACTCCCAACCATGCTCCTGTAAGTGGTCATGTCAACCTTTGGTGCTCCATCATCCTTGCTCAGTTGGATCCCATGTCCAATTGGAGTTGCAACTGATTTGCACTGCTCCATGGCAAATTTCTTGATCATATCACGAGCATACTTGTGTTGACATATGAAGATCCCTCTATTTGATTGATGAACTTCCATGCCTAGGAAGTATTGCATTAAACCAAGATCTTTCATCTCAAATTGTTTCATCATGGAGTGTTTGAACTCCATATTCATCTTATTATTACTACCCATAAATATTAGATCATCCACATATAAACAAACTATGAGAATGTCTACACCATGCTTTAGGTAGTAAAGAGTAGGTTCACTTTTGCTTCTAGTGAAACCATACTCTTTGAAATAGTCATCAATGCGAGAGTACCATGCTCTTGGTGCTTGCTTGAGGCCATAAAGTGCTTTTTTTAATTTATAAACAAGGTTCTCCTTACCTTGTTCTTGAAAGCCTTGAGGTTGTTGAACATAAACCTCCTCAGTCAAGTACCCATTGAGAAAGGCACTCTTCACATCCATGTGCTGAATGTTCCATCCTTTGTGGGCAGCCAAGGAAAGAACAGATCTGATTGTTTCCTGTCGTGCAACAGGAGCAAAGGTTTCCTCATAGTCAATGCCATATTTCTGAGTAAAACCTTTTGCTACAAGTCTTGCCTTGTGCCTTTCAATGCTTCCATCAACATTGAATTTGGTCTTGTAGACCCATTTACATCCAACACTTTTTTTCCTTTGGGAAGCTTTACTAGCTCCCAAGTATCATTATTTTTTATAGAGGTTATTTCCTCTTTCATGGCTTCTTGCCATACATTATGAGTACAAGCCTTCTCATAGCTAGATGGTTCTAGTTGTGCACTAGTTAATAAAGCATAATTAACTACATCTCCCTTAGGATCTTGGGAGTCATCATCCCCATACATATGCAGATTTTCAAGTTTCTGCAAAACTGAATTCATTTCACTAGCTTGGCTTCTAGTGTATCTTTTCTGGAAATTTTGATCCAACATTTGAAAATATGGATGATGTTGTAATGTTCTTTTTCCTCTTGATGGAGAATCAATATCCATAGGTGAAGAACTTACTGATCTCTATGGAGAAGGACTTGGAGTGGTTGTTGATGTACTCGAAGTAGTACTCCTGCTTGGGCTTGGAGGGGGTGTGCCTTTGTTTTTCTTGGGAGACACCTACTGTATTTGTGAAGAACTTACATCTTGGGATTCATCATCAACAAAAATTCTTTGATGACCCCATTCTCCCCCTTCATCAAAAATTACATCCCTGGAAAGTACAATTTTGTGCATCTTTGGATTGTAGAGTCTATATGCTTTGGTAGACTCACAATATCCTATAAAAATACATGCTTGACTCTTGGGATCAAGCTTCTTTCTTTTTTCATCAAGAATGTGTGCATATGCTAAAGAACCAAAAACTTTGAAATGTTTTACATTTGGCTTCTTTCCATACCACCCCTCATAAGGAGTGATTCCATCTAAACTAGAAGTAGGACTCCTATTTAGAATATATACACTGGTTCTGACAGCATCAGCCCAATACATGTTAGTTAGATGCTTAGTTTGAAGCATCGTTCTTGCCATCTCGACTATGGTGCGGTTCTTTCTCTCTGCCACACCATTCTGTTGTGGGGTGTAGGCGGTGGTGAATTGCCTTTTGATCCCACTTGCTTTACAATATTTCAAAAATTATTTTGAGGAGTACTCGCCTCCTCGATCTGTCCTAAGACACTTTACATAAAACTCACTTTGTTTCTCTACATTGTTCTTGAAATCTATGAAGCAATCAAAAGCTTCATCTTTGTGTTTCAAGAAATAGATCTAGCACATTCTAGAGAAATCATCTATGAAAGTGAGAAAATAAGAATTGTTTCCTAGACTCTTTGTCTGCATTGGACCATAGATGTCCGAATGCACTAATTGAAGTGGATAGCTGGCCCTCCATGCTTGTCCTTTTGGAAACTTAGACCTGGAGTGCTTTCCCAAAGCACATCCTTCGTAGACCTCCTTATGTTCATTGATTTTGGGAAGTCCTGTCACCATAGCTTGAGAAGTTAACAATTTCAAGCTGGCTGAATTAAGGTGACCATATCGCAAGTGCCAAAGCACACTTGGATTTGCTATAGCTACATTTGCAAGTTGAGCTCCCCCTGGTTCTCCAAACTTGAGGGGAAATAACCTATTCTTGGTCATTGGTACCTGTGTGATGACATGATTACAATTGTTTTTATCAAGAATGATACATTTTCCTTCATCAAAAACAAGTTTGTAATTATTCTCCATCATTTACCCAACGCTTAGCAGATTGTGTTGGAGCTTTGGAGTGTAGTAGATGTCATTCACTTTCTTTATGCCTTCTTTCATTGGAACCTCCATGGCTCCAATGCCTTCAACTTGCAAGGCTTTATCATCCCCTAACTTGATGCGGGATTTATAAGTGGAATCTAATGTAGCAAAGAGTTCTTCTTTGCCACTCATATGGTTGGAGCAACCAATATCCAAAATCCATGTATCATTTAGATTTTGTTTTGATTGTCCATATGAAAGAAAAATATTAGAGGTTTCATCTTCTTCACCATAATTTCCATATTGACTATTGCTGCCTTGAGAATATTTTGACCAACAGTCATGAGCAAAGTGACCTGGTTTGCCATAGTTAAAACAAGCCTTTTTGGACTTGTCACCTCCTCGCCCTTGATTTCCACTTCGACCTGGATTTCCACCTCTATTTTGGTTTTTGCCTCTGTTTTGATTTCCTCCTCTATTGGGATTGCCTCCTCTGAAGTTGCCTCTGCCTCTACCTCTTCTCTGACCTCTGCCTTGACCTCTTCCACGTCCTCTTCCAACACTTTCATTGGATGTGAAGGCTTTATCATCACCTCCATAACTAGTTGAAGGAGATTCCTGTAATCTCTCTTCATGAGACATTAACGAACCGATTAATGCATCAAAAGTTAAAGTGGAAAGGTCTTTTGACTCTTCTATGATTATGGCTATGTGATTCCAACCTTGAAGAAGTGTTCGCAACACTTTCTTTACAACTATTTCAGGTTTAATTTCCTCGCCAAGAGTAACCATTTTATCGACAACTGCTTTTACTCTGACGCAGTAGTCACCAACTTTTTCATCTTCTTTCATTTTGAGATTTTCAAAATCTCATTTCAAGGTTTGAAGCCTCACTTGCTTCACCTGATCACTTCCCTGGAATCTGTCTTTCAAAGCTTTCCATGCAGCTTGTGCAGTTGTACAAGTGGCTATTCTAGGGAATATACTCTTCTCCAATGCTGCTTGGAGATGATAAAGAGCAGAAGAGTTGCTCTTTTGCGCTTCTTTCTTTGTTTTCTTATCTACGGCACTTAATGTTGTCCAGTCTGTGGGTTCGGTGTAACCCTCTTCAATTATGTCCCACAATCCCTTGCCTATGAGTAAGGTCCTCATTTTGATGGACCAATACTCATAATCATACCCATTGAATTCTGGAATAGGTAGATTGTTATGTGAGGCCATAGCTGCTATAAACTAAAAAACACTCCTTTTATTTCTCTGTTACAATAAAGCACTCTGCTTTTCAAAGAAAGAAGAAAGAAGAAGAAGAAGAAATTACAAATTGAGATCAAATCTGTCTTGATTCACCCTTTCACTGATAGCTTGTTCTTCTTGTTGGGGCGCTTCTATCACTTGATTCACGAAGTTGTCTGCTACTTGTTCTTCATCATCACTGATCAAGATTATCTCTGGTGATTCTGGTTCTAGAATTTCAATGGAGTCATTATTGTTGAATTATGGATTTACTGGTGCTTGTGGTGCAGATTTTGACTGCTCAAATCTGCTACCGAAAGAGTTATCTTCAGAGTCTGCCTCGTATCCTGAGTCTGGATGTCTCTGATGGGCTATTACTGCATTCTGCAATTGACTAAACACAGTATGTAGTCCATAAGTTCACACTTTTTCATCAAACCCTTTGGCATTTTCTCTTACCAAAAGCGCACAGAGGGCATGATAACAACCTCTAGATCGTATCATGAATTTTTGCCTTTCAATGTGCCTTTACAAATTTCAAGTCTTCTATGCTTTTGCCTCTCTCAAATTTTTACAAAGAAATTTTTAAGCCTCTCAGGATTTTTACAAAATATTTCCTCTTAGGAAATCTTTATATCCTTCCATAAAAGTTGCAAAAAAAATATTTTATAAAACTTTACTAAGTTATTAATTAATAATTAAGTAAATATTTTAATTAAAACATTTAAAAAATATATTTTAATAAAAAATATTAAACTAAATTATTAATCAATTTAATAAAGTAAATAAAAATTTGCAAATTTTAATAAAAAAAACTTTAGGAGGAGGACTTAAAAAAAAGAGCCATCGGGACTCGAACCCATGACCTAGCCAATAGCACAGAGTCTCCTTACCACCTCGACAACCTTGGCCGATGAAACAACAAGCACATCCACTATACCTTATAGCTTCGCCCTTAGCATTTATATAAAAAAATTAAAAATTGCTTTGTCTGTCATCATTGGGTTTCGAACCCGCGACCAGGTGGGGGCGGGCGCCTTAAGGCTGGCTCCTCGAGCCAGTCGAGCTAGGCGCTCGACGAGAAGGCGTTGGAAGCGCCTTCTATATGAAGGCAATCCGCGCCTTATTTTTAAAAAAATTTGGGACTTTAGTCCCACATGCTCCCTGTGAGGAGCGTTTGAGGTGTTTAAAACCCTTAGGGCACGTTAAGTTGTTCGATTGCCTTCGGGTAATCAACCACCCACCTTTTGGTCTCTTTGCCCCAATCCGCTCATGCCACGTTGGCCTCCTACCCGCGTTGCACCACGTCAGCCTCCTACCTACGTTGGCCTTCTGTCCACCTCTCCTCGATCGCCATGTCACCTACTGTCTCTACCTCTCACGATCTACCACGTAGCCTGGTCAGCTCCTTGTCCGCCAGTTGTCATGTTGTCTCTGCCTCTCCTGATCTACCACATAGCCTGGTCAGCTCCTTGTCCACCAGTTATCACCTGGTCCACCTCTGTTGGTCCACCAACTATCCCTGGTCCATCAGTTAGGTTCTCTGGTCTATCGCCTGGTCTCCTCATCCACCAGTTGGCTCTCGAGCCAATGCTCCCTCCTTGGCTTGGCCTCGAATTTTGAGCCTGGGCCCTCCTGCTCGACCTCGAGATGTGGGCCCTCCGCTTGACCTCGGGATGCGGGCCCTCCTCAACTTTCATGGCTTCTGTGGGCCTTAGTTAGCCTCGCCTCCCTGCCTTGCTCTGATACCAGATGTGAATGTATAATTCGCATTAGTTTGAAATAATTAAATTACAAAGCTTATATAGTAGCCCTTAGTCTATTGGAGAAATAATAGGGCTTACAAACAATTTTAAACAAAACTCTATTCCTACTATGCCGACATCCTGCCGACTTGTTGCTTGTCGTCCACCCTAGCCGCTTGTCGTCCAACCAAGGTGAAAGGTGGGGTAAGATGTAACATTTATTTTTTTTAACTGCCAACAGATATTTCTCCCAAGTGTGAGGGGTAGATCACATCAGGATTTTGAAGTATTTATCTACAAATTTTAATGTTTCTATAAATATGTTGGAACCTTCCCAAGAGAAGAGAATAACACAATAGAGAAGGCTCCAAATTGGAGATGTTGTAGGTAAATTTCTGAGCAGTTTCACGTGTTATGATTGTATCGTATTGCAAGAATGGATAATGACATCCATAGGCATCTTAGTTAAATATGAGAGGGTTTACACGTGGTGGCCTTGTCAAAGTATCGAATATCATAATGATGAAGGTTTCATTTGTTTCACCTGCGCAGTCCACCACACAATGTTGTTATGTCATGAATGCTTGTTATGTCATGATTGCTAAGAGGTCACGATAGTCAAGAAGCCACAATAGCTAAAAATCCATGATAGCCGAGAAGTCATGATTTTTGAGAAGCTACTATTGTTGAGAAGCCATGACTGCATAATTATCGAAGGTATTAGAGTTTTTTGGCGCAATGTTGGTTTTCGTATACCGAAGCTATCTACAGAGTTATAGAGTATTGGTGAAGAAACATATTTTGAGATTTACAATGTATTATAGGAAATCCTCCCATACAAAAGTCTAAGATATTGCAGTGGTAAAGTTGTCATCCAAACACAGACAATTGAAAGATCTAGTGACATTGTTTTATTATTTCAGCAATATAGTTTAAGATTGTGAATTGATGTTTTGGGAATTGATGCTTGTCTATGAATCAAAATGGGAGTTCAAAATTTTGTAAAAGGGAGCAATGTCCATTTCATGATAGCAAAAGAAAATTTTGAATTGCATATCATGATTGATTCCTCTGTCGAAGATAAATATCATCTTGTTGATCTAAAAAATTGAATTGCATATCGTGATTGATTCCTCTGTCGAAGATAAATATCATCTTTTTGATCTAAAAAACTGATCAAAAGCCAATTCATCAAAATTTGTTGAAGTTTAATTCCAACAGCAAATGATCGGATGAGGAGTTGGTATTGAATGGGCACCATGTCACAGTGGTGATCATGTTGAGGGATGGTGATGTTAACAATTATACCTTTTGCCAATGCTACTGGTGTTGATCGCAATGAGGGACGGTGATGTTAATGCTATTGCCTATTGTTAATGTTGTTGGTGGTGATCATGTTGAGGGACGGTGATGTTAAATTCGCCGACCGTTGCTAAGGCTGCTAGTGGACGGTGATGTTAACACTACAGGCGATAGATAAGGATAATTTTAGCATCTAGTTATATTCATTATTTGTGGAAATAGGTAGTAAATAAATGAAAGCTCTATATTTGTAGAGGCTTTCATATAAAGAGAATGCTAGAATTAATGTGCCAATTGGCACTATACTGCAATACATCATGAAATATAAATGGGTGCAATTATAAAAATATCCAATGGATATAAGGAGGGAATCGAATATAAGAACAATTGTGAATTTGTAAAAGTAAAAAGTTAAACGTATGATATGGCAAAAGCGTTACAAAGAAGGAGAATGGACACTTGTTGATGAAGGTGTCAGGAAACTAAACAAGAGAACAGAAAACGAAGGATTTTGTTAGAAAAATTTAAAGCCATTGAAACTCACAAAAATGAGGTCGGAGAATTTTCAAAGGATGTGCATATTGGAAATCGATTTTTCTTGAAGAATCCTCTCCTCCCTTGTTGTTGGACTACAAAAATTTCACCATTGTAATCCTTTTGAAGCAAGGTATTCTGCAAGTGTATTCATTTAAAAATATTTCATGTTGGCAATATATTGGAAATTTTTAATAAGTTTTACGCATGCTGATGGTAGAATTTTTTTTTTAATATATTATGTTGTTTTCCCCTTAGAAGATTGCATTACATTAATATTGGACTGTGTGAAGATGGGTCGGATTAATGTTGGTTTAGTGCAGGATATTCGCTTATGCATATTTGGGTTAAAATTTTAAAAAGTTTCAACGACTTGCTCTTTTATTTTATTTTTTCTAACCCTAGCCTTTTTACTTTTTTTTAATTTCATCAAACAAAATATTAAAAAAATACAAAAAAAATTATAACCCCAAAAAGAAATACGATAATTTTAAGAATTAAATTCAAATTTTCATTTTACGCAAATCCACATTCTTAATAAAATTTTGAGTTTTTAAACTTTGCACATTTTTCCAAATAATAAAATTAATTTCATTTTATGAAAATTGAAATTTCAATAAATTCCAACTTTTCATTAAAGTGAATAATTAATATGATATTCCAAAGTTCCTACATTGCAAAGTTAGATTTAATCATTTTATTTTTATTTTCAAGCAAATCTTAACAAACGAAGATAAAATTTGGTTAACAAACGAAGATAAAATTTGATTAAAATTTAAGATAAAATTAATTCGAATCAAATTTTCAAAGATTCAAATCAAATATTTATCAAATTTTGAAGGTTGTTAGTTGGTCAATAATTTCACTTTTTCACAAATTCTATGAACAAAAAAATCATTGCAAATCAAATAAATATCAAAATAGGCCCCTTTTTAACAGGTATATGCAACACTACGGTATCCAATTAACTTTTAGCATTTCACATTTTCACTAAACGTTGTAAGCAATTTAATATATTAAACAGAACCTTGGGGAAATAGCAAATTTTTCCTTGCAAGAGAGGATATCCGGGTAGAATCCTGACTGTGGGTATATTTTTGTGATTGGACAAAAATATCACTCAAGCATGTCCATCCACGTCCTACCCTCTCTATTATATTTAGGTCATTTGATTCTCCTAAGGTCTAAACTTACTAGATGAAAACCTAAACCATTTTTGTCCAATTTAAATGTTTGTGACTAGAACATTTAGGCTAGGTTAAAAATATTTCAATCAAAATACTTCACATAGGTCTAACCACGTTCTCCCCCTTTCTATTATTTCATGTTCAAGTCACTTGATTTTTCCTGAGGTTGAAATATATACTATTCATTCCTGCCCTCTCCCCTTCTATAAAATAAAATGTGCAGCTAATAATATTTCAGCCGAATGTAGATATGTGGCTAAGATAATTTGACTGAAAAGATGTGTGGCCTAAATAATTCAATTGAAAATATGTGTGGCTTAGAATGAATCATCCAAAATCAAATCAACACACCAAAAAAGTTTACCAAATGCAGATGGATGGCCTAGAATGTTTTCGTTGAAACCAGATCAAGGGTCGAGGATAGTTTAACTAAAAAATTTGCTCGTGCATAAATTGTTGCCTTCCATTGGCCCATAATTAATGAGAAGATTTGATGGGACCCCTACCTGAGAAAAATCTTAGAGCAATTATGATGCATGTTTCAATAGTAACTTGAACAACATAAATGAAAACCAACCAAAAGAGTTACAGGCACATAAGCCAAAGTACAAATATCTTTTCAGATTATGTTAGGCACAAACCTTAAGACAACATGGTGGAACCAACGGCTCATATTTAAATAAGTGCCCAATTGAATGGTCGATTGACACAAGCCAATCAAATAAAGGAAAATCTATGATGATTCGAACCATTATGGGAGGTAATGTGTCAATCTACATATGGAAAAAATGATAGGGCAGTTGGTATGGATTTAATACACTGCATGCTGAAAGATGATTTAAAAATATACTAAACCTTCATTACAACCATCATTAATAGTCACAATGAATGTAGAGAGTCAATACATTGAGCTAAGAAAAGTGTTATGAGAATTGTAGAAGTCATAGAGCTACAGTAGACAGTGGCTTCCTCTAGTACCACTCCCATCATTAAGAGCAAGGTCAAAAAATTAGAGGAAGATTCACTGTATCAGAAGTTGCCAAGGAAGAGTGTTGCTGAGCAGGAATGAGGAATTAAAAACACTGTTATGTTCAATTTCAAATTGAACTCAAAGGATTGGAAATGCCACCTGACTCTGTTGAGAGGCTTGTTTCAAAGGGTATACAAAGACCGACACAACCTAAGTTCGTACTATAACAAGTGGATGGGCAACCTTACCAAATTGATTTACCCCTAGGTATACCTCTCTTTTTACCTCTTGTCATGGTTGGTAATGTCCTCTGACCAAAAAATCATAGCAATAAGGAGTAGCACAAACCAGGTCCTTTTCATAATAACATCAAAAAATATTAGCAAAGTCTTTGCATTGGAGAAAGCAATGATGGTCTTCGATAAAAAGGTAATAACTTCATAAGCTTAGCATATGATTGGGACATCTTTTTATACCAAGCTATTTGATTATAATAAACCAATATTGAATCAATTTATAATTCATAAATGCTCACTATGTAATTAGGCCAAGGACTATGCGGATATAATCAACATATTGATGGGGGTTGAGGATTTAAACTAGGTTGAAAAGAAGAACATTGTTTTTATAGTCCAATGAAACAAAATAAGGCAAATTACCATATGTAAGTGAGATAACTTAATCAATGATACTATAGACAGAGAATTCAGAGAGTTTTAGAAGGCCAAAACTGAGTGTAGGGAAATAATACCCTGCTTTTTACACTATTTATTTCTCATATGCCTAATAGTGGGACACCTAGGCAAAAGGTCAATCACTGACTTGGGGGGAGTATATGAAGAATTGGTTCAAGAGAAAATTCCTTGGATACAAGAGGGGGCATCAAGCTATACTTAATTCTTTGGTATATTTCTCCCATCAATATATCACTCACTTTGTAATAGGGTTCCTTATAGAATGAGCCCAAGGATAGCCAAATTTTTACATGATAATAATGCAGGAGATTACTTCTTTACCAAAGACCTCACTTACATCAAAATATATGGGGCTAAGGTCCCTCCTAAGGCATTGCCTAGTTTTTGCCCTATGTCAATAGCTGCTTTAGAAATTATAAGGCAAATTGTAGAGGAATCCAAAGTGAGGGTAATAAGAAAACAAGCTAGAATTCCATGGGTCATTGTCCCATGTAATATGGGGCACTATATGTATAGAGGATACCCTAGTTTATTAGGATCCTTGTAGAAAATGGACTCCTACAACTTTGTTAAACTCACATGGTGACCATATGACCCACATGAATACTATAAAATGCATGCTCTTGAGAGGAATCCCATGACTCATCAGGGAGATATTTTTGAGGAAGCCATTCAACTAGATTTAAGAAAGGACCAGCCTCTAGATCTCGTATGGCAGGATAATACTTTGAAGAGGCCACATACTCAAATTGAAATAGTGGGAAATTACCCTACAGAGCTAAAATTATTGAGGGCTGCCACAATTGAGACAATTGCCCCACTAATTCTTGTTATACCCCTAGAAGACTATCAAGATCCCATTTTAGAAATTATTAATCAGGAGCCTGAATAAATAGAAATATTGATAGTAGTCAATAAAATTGCAGTAAAAACAAAGGATTCCCCTATTTCTCAAGCTACCCACAGTATTGCAAATATTAGGAAAGATAAGGAAATTTTTGTTTCATCCTCCTGAAATCAACTTATTGTTGAAGACTTTGCCAAAGCACTAATATTACCACAACACAAGCAACAACTGACTATAGGTTTACCCAAGGTAATACCTATCGCATTAAGAGTAAACTCCATAGATATCAAAATATATACAACAATGTTGAAAAGGATACAAGAGGGTGGAGGATTGGCTAACCTCCTCAAAGAGCATCAAATCAAAATCAAAAGTCCTCTTAGTTCTCTAGAACATAAGAGAGCCATGATGAAAATTGATCCTAATGCTCCTAGAAGCTTCACCTTGACCAGGGTAGGAGAAGCAATTCAGTTCACTCATTTAGAAGAAGAACACATTCTATAATAGAAGGGAGGGTGACTAAAACTCAACATGATGATAAAGGTGAAATTTGAGGCCATACATCAATAATTATCATACTCCTTACAAAAGGTATAGAAGTATTTTAGGTCAATCTAGTAACAGGGGATGCAGAGGTCATAGAGAACACAATAAACCTAATGGAATATGATATCTACACACAGACACAAACTACACTTGCTTTAGAAAAGGAAATTGTAGAATTTAGGATCAAAGTAGCTAAGAGTGACCAATTGCAAATAGAGAAGACCATATTACAAGCAAAAAATGCAAGGATGCACATTGAGGTTAACAAGCTCTAAAAATAACACTGCAAATAAGCAAGTAGTTTGACGGGTCCCTATTCATGAGGAAATACAAAGAAAATATCATTGTATATTTAAAAGCTAACATCAACATAATCAATCAAAGTAGCAATAATCTTAGAGAAGTAATGAACAGGAGCAAGAAAATAAATCCACTTCTAGAAGAAACAAATAAAAGATTAATGGCCATCGTTCTAGTCTTTGAAAAGTGTACAAAAAATTATGATCAAGTAAATACTAAGCAAGTGACTACAGCAGATGGTATGATTCACAACTACAAAATAGAATTTGCCAAGGTCACCACTTTTATGAATGAAATGGGTCGATTGAAGGGTGTAATCAAGGAATCGTAAAGTTGGGAATAGAACATTAATAAAAGAAGGGAACATGCAGGCATCAACCTTGAGGAACTTCTTAGTACATAGGGCTTTGACAAATTGATTATCAAAAGAATAGAAGAATTAAAATGTGATGATACAGATGAAGAGAAATTGGCTGAGCAACTTATCACTCT
Source organism: Wollemia nobilis (assembly GCA_028583015.1). NCBI lineage: Eukaryota > Viridiplantae > Streptophyta > Pinopsida > Araucariales > Araucariaceae > Wollemia > Wollemia nobilis. The sequence continues at coordinate 6,797,130 of JAQPPZ010002502.1, forward strand.
ATCAAAGGCAACTCAAGAAATAATCAAGTTTTTCAAAAGTAATGAAGCCATAATAAAGGAGCACAAAAATAAATCATTGAGTATTCTTGACAAAATTGTGACAATGGATTCTTTTTACGATGAAGCTTGGGTGCAAATTGTTGACTTAATCAGGATAAGTCAAGTAGAAAAGGACAATCACAAGAATCCACCAAGGTTTATCAGAAGCAATAAGTAGTGTGGGACCAACAACAGGGGTGAAAAGAGTCAAAAGGAAAAGATAAGGACTCAGGGATAGGCCAATCGTGATAACAAAGTGCTATACAATTGTACCCCATTTTTGAGGTATAGAATCTATAAGCAACAAATTACCAATTTTTGAGATAGCTATTATTGGACTATAGCACACCCAACCAATCAAGGGCATAATAGAATTATAGGTGGAGGACCCAGATGAAGGTAGTTATAACAGCTACAGGGCTACCAAAACTATAAGAAGGACTACTATAGTCAAAAAAAGGATCAAGATTTTTGCATAGCAATTTTTGCTAGAGGTATACTTGAGTGCCCTTATGATGCACCCGCAACATCCAGTGACACTATCCTGATTTAGTCGAATAAAATTTCCAACTTCCCGGGGTCATAACTTTTGATCCGGATGTCCGTTTGAGCCCGTTTTTTTAAAACGCACAGAATTGAGTTGACCTCATCATGTTCAGCCACCTTGTCACTAAAGTGGACATTTTGACACGTTTTCAGACCCTAAAACATCACTTGGTGGCTAGAAATGGGCTTAGAAGTTTTTGTTCCATTTTTTTTTAGTTTTTTGGTATTTAATATCTTTTTTTGCATGAGTCAATATAGGGAGATATTTTAGGAAAGTCTTAATTTTGGAATAACGGATGCATGATCTTTTTTTTGGATCCATCTGAGTGATAGTTTAGACTTACTAAAAATAGTAAGTCCTGATACTTACTAAAAATAGTAAGTTCATGTTAGGTTAGGGTTTTTGGTGGATATTATATGTAGGAAGTGATTTCATTGTAAGGGGATGGAGATCCAAGAAAATAATAAAATTCGAGTTGCAAAATTGTTGTTTTCCCATTGATTTTGCTTGTGTGTTTGAGAATCAATACGGATCTACATCACCTTATCTTTTCATTGTATTACCTTTTGTGTCTTTCTCCTTTTTCATCTCTTATTCCTCTTATTTTTGTGCAGGTTTTGATAGGGAAGTGCTCAAGAATTGAGATCTTTTACAACTATTGAGTCAGAAGTTTAGAGGCTTAATTATTACCAGATTGGAATGGGAGGGCGAAGGATTCTTGTACATGAGAATTATTATTGTATTAATCTTTAAAGAGCTTAATGGCAATTGAATCTAGCTCTCATTGTTAAAACCATTGATATTAATACAATTTTGGGTATTGAAGACTTTAGTCTTCAATATGAATCTTCAATATGGTACTGGAATTTGTAGCCTCCTTCTCTGCTTACTATAATTTGTTCAGGTAAGTAGTTAGCATCATTATATAAGGTAGAGAAAGTTATTGTTGAGGATTCTTCTATTTCTCCAATTTGAATATGTCCATATGGTTCAGTCTTTATAGTTTCTTTTCTATTTATAACTTCTTTGCTATGTTCTCTCCTAGCATGCTTTTTCTTACTTTTCCTCCTTCTGTGATTCTGCATTGATACTAGTGGAATCTCTATTTCATGACGAGTTAGTCTATCATCACAATAATATTGATTTGTATTGGTAGTTTGCTTCATGTGTTGAGCAAGTACAAAAATAATTAATTATGGATAAATCATCAAACATTCCTCTAATGTGAATATAACTATTTTTTTGTGTATTCCACCATGCTCTGAAGAGGGATTCATGAAGATAACCAATTAATTCTACAAAGGTGCCTTCTTTTGCCTCTTTAAGGAATAAGTAGAATCTTTCTTTATCACTAGTAGATAGATACTTGTATCCTTCAAGGGTATCTATTAAGTTTTGGGAGTAAAATTCCACTTCATTAAATAGTTCCTCGTTGTTAAAATTATTTCTCAACATTTCATCCATATTTCTTCTTGATTGTCCTTGAGGTAGTATTCCTTAGAGTTTTGGAGATGGATCCTTTGATGTAGTCTAACTTATGACTCCCTAGTTTAAGGTATGCTATGAATTTGATAAATCCTTTCAAGCTTAGGTTTTGTAGAAACCTTTATCTCTCCTAAAAGGATTGAATATATGATCAAACTTGATAAATCCTATTATTATCAAGTTTTGTAGAATTTCTTATGTCTCCCTAGTAGAGCATATTATAGACTAGATAAATTGCTTTGATAGTAGTCTTTTAGTTGAATCCCTTTTATCTCCCTAATGAATTAGAGTATGCAATAATTTTGATAAACTTCTTAGCTAGTGGTTAATTATCCTTTTGAATTGATTTTGTAATATTTTGTAGATCAATAATCGACTTCTATTTTATCTCTCCTAATGAATTATGCACTTATCAATTTGAAGTTCTTTATGGTTGGATTTCTTTTGTCCCTTTATTATGAGTATGAGACAAGTGTAAGTAAATAATTCCAACTCCTTTAAGTAAATAATTAACTTCCTTTTATAGCTTTTAATATCCAATAGTTTAATATTTATAAGTTCCAATAATCTATGTTTCATGTAGTATACCTTATATCTCCCTACTTTGGAATGTTAGAAAATAATAATAATAATATTTGCAAATTAATATTTTAATTTATCAAGGTTGACAACCTTATATCTCCTACTTGGTTATTTGCAAATATCGTAATATGTGTATGCACTTCAATGATTATAACTTGAAATATGCTTACTAATGCTTGGTTTATTTGTATTACTCCAATGCAATAGTAAACTTAACTTTATACGGTTCACCTTATAACTCCTTTTAAACCTTAATAAAAAGCAAGTAATCAGTTTGATATTACCTTTATAATATTGTGTGTGATAAACCTTATCTTCGCTCCTCCAAAGTATTTTTCAAGCGTTGTATTTGTTGCATGATATACCTTTATCTTCGCTCCTCCAATGGATCTTTTGAATGTTATATTTGTTGGACAATGTTGAGCATTCAATGCTCTATCTTCAATGGATATCATGTCAAATTCTTTGTCCTCTTTTAATAGTCTTTGACCTCATTGTGTATCAACGCTTTGGCATTGTACCTGCATGCTTCTTCCTTCACATCTACGTATATGAATCGTGTTTGGAGCATCTTCCAATGTTACTTATTAATAGTTTTTTCACTACATGGAATGCTTGGCATGTTACTATACCTTCTTAGTCATCTTGACACTTGGTGCAATTTTTATTCAAGTGTCTATATGGTAGACAATCGTTATAGTATTCTAATGAGCATTACAAGGTGGCATATAACTGAGCATTAATTTGTAATGCTTCTCCTTCAAAATGATTGCAATCCCTTCATCCTTTGAATTGTAGACACCTAAAATGTGTCATGTTTAGGAGACTACTCATATGGGCACATCCAAAGACCATATGACTGATCTTGGACCTTTCCAAGAGCTAGTAGTGGTCCTAACCACTCAAAAGGGGTATTTTTAGCCCATTCAAGCTTGGTCGCTCTCGACTAGAGTGACCACCAATCTTAGTTACTGAAGCTCAAAGCGACCACCTCTAGTCACTGTTGTGGACAATGGCTAGCACTGAAACATAAACTAGCCATGAAAGAGGGCCCAAATCATGGATAGTGATGGTAGTTGCATTGTTTACGAGTGGTTTTTAGTATGGATCTCCTAGAGTTCCTCCTAACTACCCCTTCAATGCAAATCTATGACTGATCCTTCCCCCTATGACGGTCAGTTGCATGTAGATCTGGATCTTGGCTTCTCTAGGAAGCCAAGATCTAGATCTAGATCTGGATCTGGGAGGTCTACATATGCATCCTCCCAAGAAAAATAAAGGATCTCGAATATCATAATTTTTGTGCAGTGGAGCCCTAGCAAATTGGAGAGTGATTCCATACCCCTTTGAGGAGTAGCGAAGCACTTTTCCGATTGAGCGATGACTACGAGCCATCCAAGCATTCAGATCAAGATGTTCTTCACCACCAACTAGTGTACGGACACATAGGTGACCCTTGGACATCAATTTAGATGAGGAATATAATGCCACAACCTCGAGTTCTTGAGGTAAAAGCTATAGGTTGTGGTTGTTGTCTTTGATAGCGACCTGTAGTTACGGTCGACCTAAGCAACAATGGCCAGGGTTTGAGGCATTATTTCCTGAGTTTAGCATAGATATTTTACTATTTTTCTGTTTTATCAATTAATGTTAGCATAGATCTATCTTTCTTAATGCATTTCCATGGTGATTTTTGAGTTATCAACATATTCTTGCTTAGTTTTTCTTCATTATGCTTTTACTATGCTTTTACATCATTCTTTGTAGATCTACTAATAAAGCCTCATCTTGAGAGGTCGCATATGCTACTGATCATTTGTTGTTGTTTCTTGTATGCAGGTTACAGGTTCCAGGACCAATTCAAAGCATTCAAAGCGTTAGATCCCTCCAAGCAAGCGAAGGAGAAGAAGGCATCAGTAAGCCCTTGTACAAGTTCATGTATGAATTTGAGAGGCCTATGGAGTGCACCACCCCCTTTCAAGGGGTCCATTTCTACTTGTAATCATTGTATCAAATGGGGTATCCCTAAGAGGGACCTATCTGTAACCAAAGTTTCAAATGAATTAATAAAAGAGATCTCTTGATTTTGTTACTTTCATGTTCTTTATGCATTTATGGTTCTTTCACTTGATATTATGCTGCAAGTAGATTAGGTGTTTGCTTCTCAGGGTCATACAGATGGTGATCATGGTGGGACTCCCACCTGGTTTTCTATTTTTAGCTATTTTTATGATGTTTTTATGTGTTTTTTATGTGTAGGTCTGGCCACTCTGAGTGACAGTGGCTAGCAGATAAAGATCACTTTTGAAGATAGTGGCCAGCAGGACTGCTCTGAGCGATAGCGACTAGTAGAAAATTAGCAATAGAGGACAGCATGTGCTTCATCAGATGTGGATTTCAGGTTGGGGTAACTCTCTGCTATTTTTCCTTTCTCTATCTATGTTTTTATGTCAGAATACAGTAGGGAAAATATCATTTAATTAGGAAAACATAGAAAAATATTAAAAGAAAAATGCATAAAGCTTCTTAGTTTTCTTAGTTTTCTTCTAGTCATTGCTAGGAACAATGGACCTCTATTTTTAGATCCGCCCTAGTCTCCAAGAGGTCTAGGTTTTGTTTGTAGAGCTTGCTTGCATGGGGCCCAACTAGAGGCCATTATTTCATAAAGTAGAAATGCATTCTTTAAAAGTCATGAAATTACTTAGACATGCATTTCTCTAAAAATAAAAATGTTCTTTTCTTAGGCATGTAGGAGAAAAAGCATGAGTGCTTCTTGATGCATTGTTTTCCTTTATGCAAAAATCTAAAAATAACATCCACACACCATGATTCACCTAAATTCTAGTGAGTTGGAAGTCATGCCCAACCACTAGTAGAGTTCAACGAGGTGGCTTTCATCTCCACCCATTGTCTCAAATCCCGTGAACCTTTTATATTGGCCAATACCGGTTTCCAAGATCCATCATAACTCATGGGATATAGCATGTATTTCTCTTTGAAGAGGTATATTGCCAACTACGGGTGAATTGGGTGAGGATCGGGAGGACCTGTGCTCCTTGACTGGGTGTGGACTTCATCACCACACCTTTTGGTTGGATAACGTGACCGTGACTTTCATTGTCGGTTGTCGAGTTGTGAGTATACAGGTGAAATCCTTTTAACTATTCAAGCATTACATCAACGAATTCAAAACATGATGAGAATAGTCTAAGATATCAACAAATTTGAAACACACTAAAACAAGTTCTTAGGACACACATTTAATCTGTAAAAGAGATAATCATATTGTTTGCTTTGTGTGTTTCTTTATTGTTTGGGTAATCAACCTAAGATCCTTGATCTGGGACCAAAACCTAACCCTAATTTTTCAAAGAAATTTATTGAAAAAAAAAAAAAGCTACTTTTTATTCTGCATCCAACGGATCAAGAATCGTGCAAATCGGAGCTATAACAAAAAATTTATTTTGGTTTTATGATTACTCTATTTTTGAAGCCAAAAATAGGGAAAAACTGCACTAAAATAGTCATAAAATGGGCTAGACAACTCCAAAAATTGCCAAATTTGTTTTGTTGTCTTAGTTAGCCCCTTGTGCACCTCTCACAGAAATTTTGAATCCTAACTCTTCATGCTTCAAAATTTCCTAAAAGTGGGCATTTCCCCACGAGCCCGAGTTGGCCAATTATTTCAAAAATACAAAATTTTTGACCCAAAAGTCACTTTTTGGAGTCATAGCCCATTGTGATCAGCTCATCGCACTAATAATTTTGGTATATAACACCCACAACCTTTTTGGAAGTCAAAAATTCCTTTAGTGTGGGTTTCCTTTAGGGTTTGCCTAGTCAGCACATCATGACAACTATGCATAGCCGAGCTCAATCATGAGCCAATGAAGCAAAAAAATTATGGAGAGGCCCTGAATACCTCCGATATTCTCCTAAGGATCTCACCATTCTTGCATGACACCTTGGTAGTCGTCGCACCCACTATTCTCTTGAGGATCTCATCATTCTCGCACGATGCCCTGATAGTCATCGCGAAGCCACTTCCTCACATAGGGGATCTACCCGCCAAAGTGATAGGGTTTCCATGTGCATGGTAGGATCTAACATAGTTGAAACCCCTATAGCGAGAAGGAAAACCATCGGTCTTACACAATGGATCACCCATATCGGTTGCCTAGGCCTACCATTAACCTGAAAGAGCAATTAATCCAAGCTCAATTGGAGGACTTGCACCATGTGGGAGAAATTTTAGAATGTCCCCATAGCATTTATACTACTTCCACTCATGGAAGTACAGAGCATATATCTCTGTGCATTGATGATGTCGCATGTATAAATAAAGGCACAAATATGGCGAGGGCTTCTGCCAAGACCCCTGCCAATAGGACCCCTTGCACAGGGACATAGAATCATGAACCTTCAATGGTAGATCAGTCTAACCATGTGCATAGGCTATATGAGGATGCACAATATCATAAAAAGCTACTCCAAGATAAGGAGAAAGCACTACGTGTAGAGCAAGATCACCTAGACGCCCTTGAACAAGAGGAGGCATGACAGAGATGGTGTTGATGCATGTATGAATAGAGCCTAAGGGATCAGTGTACCTTAGAACAAAGGGAACACAAAAAAAATCACATAGGATAATTCTTGAAGAGGTATCCATGCCTGGTACACATAGGCAACAAATCAACATGAGGCACCCTGTGCATCATCAAGAGTTGCCTCCTAGGCAGGTAGATAGTCATTCTCCTAAACAAGCAGACAAAACCCTTGCTATCAATAATCAATAAGATGATATATCCAAAGATCCCTTACCCAATCTTGAGGTCAAGGAAGATCAAATAAAGTAGGTGAATGAGGTGTGCATAGCCTCACCTAATGAGGATATTATCAGCATGGTCAATGTCACAATAGGGAAGGAGGAACTCCCTAACCAGTCTGTACCATTGCTGAACCAAATCAACAACAATCATACATCACAATCCTCACAACAATTGAATTCCATTACAACATGTGAGGACCCTATGATTACATTTCACAAATAGGAAATTAAACCAATCCCTGTTAATGAATCTGATCCGCCATTACACATTATAGCTAGCATTAATCAAATTTCATACAAGCGAGTTTTGGTTGATACTGGTTCATCCATCAATATCATCACTACCACTGCATTGAGACATCTCAACATTCCACCTTCCCACATTAGAGCATCTACCTTCATTTTGCAAGCATTTAATGATGTGGAATCTCCCACAGTAGGCATAATAGTCCTCCCCATTGAAGTGGGACAAAAGACCATTCCTATATTGTGCTACATCTTAGAGGGTCCAAGATAGTATAACATATTGCTAGGAAGGCCTTGGATAAGATCCATGGAGTGCGTACCATCCATAATGCATCAGTGCATTAAGTACATTCATGCAAATAAGGTCCATGTAGTTGAGGCTGACACAGACCCCTTTAGGTATTATAAACCAGTGGACCATCCGTAGGAGCCTATTGTGTCACCCATGCATTTGAACATTAAACCTAATGATGTTATCCAGATTTTGGATGCAACCTCATGGCTTGCTGTGAAGTTGCCTTCACCACCGCCATCACCCATGGTTTTGCCCATTACACCTCCATCCTCGGTCTCTCCAAGCAATGATAAATCGATGAAGACAACCACAGAGATGCTCACAACTATCTTAAACATGTCATTAGAGGACTCTCTTACTCCTATAAAAGGGGAAGAACCCATTGTGGTTATGGATAAATCAAGTCATATCATACCAGCTTCATCCACCACATCGCAAGTCACATTCCATGTGGATGAAATTGAATGCAAAGAGCATATAGAGGCAAACACTACGTTTATACCTATCATTGAGTCCATTGAGGATTTAGGTCGACCACCTGTCGAGTCACTACCTATTGATCCCATCCTTGATTCTTCACCTGAACATGAGGAAAGACAAGTTGCCACAATTGAAACAGAACAACTTCAACAAGTTGAGGAGTCACCCACAACTCATCCAAATGTTGAAGTGCCCTCGCATGAGTTTGTGGGAATGGTTAACATTAAGTCAGAGGACCAAGTGACTCTAAGGTAGATAAAACAAGATATGGTGCAATCATATGTTGCTTCCACATTGAAGGGGTCAAAACCATTGGCATTAGTCACCCCTGACTCACTTCTCATGGTGCCTCCTCAAGAACAAGAACAGGTGTTTCCCCCACATCAGATGGGGGTACCAAAGCTGACACAGTTCAACACCACAAAGTAAAATAGAAACATGAACTGAGTCATAAACATGAGCATGTGGATGCCACTATCAAAGTGGATCATCATGAAGCATCCACATCGACTCAAATGAAGGAAATGGGTGATTTACAGTTACTTGGTGGATCTTTAGCACCCACTCTTTCACCTCCTTCAATAGACAATGGTATTTCAAACCAATTGCTAGAAATACACATGAGAGCCTTATCAGTATTGGAGCATATGCAAAATCACCTTTATAATATAGAGGCACAAATGGAGCAACAAAATGAGGCATTGCAATATATCTTGATCTAGCTTGAGAGCCAAGAAATACAAAAGCAACCCACATCTGAGGACAAACCACCTCTTGTGCAACCACAGGAAAAGCCTCAACAAGAGCAAGTGCCAACCTAACCACCTCAACAACCTAGCAAGTATCCCTCATTGCTTGAGCCTGCAATATCGATTTTCAATCGATTATGTGTCACAAATGCCATCACCTTACCTAAGGTTTGCTAGTTAAATCCAAATCATCCAAAACCCCAAGGGTATGAGGAAGAGTCACACTATCTATATCATAGACAAAATGGTCATGATATTCAATCATGTCAAGGTTTTAGAGCCATAGTATACAACATGCTTGAAAAGAAGTAGATTCGAATTCTCAACCAACAAATGACCATAGTCAAAAATCCATCCCTTGCACCCAAAAAGCAAGAAGATCCCCCTAAGCTAGCAATTGACATACCTAGGGCTCAACCTGGTCATCAAACCAAGCCAGTGCATGTGGAATGCTCAAAACACCAACAGTGCATTTGGACTCCTTTAAATGAGCCCATGTTAGACATATTTCAAAAGCTGCAGGAAGCTAAGGTCATCACCTTACCTGACATAAACCCTTTAGACCCAAATAGAGCTAAACCTAAGGGTTATAGGGAGGACCATTACTATCTCTATCATCGAATAGAGGGCCATGGCATTTGCAATTATTATGGATTCAGGAATGTGGTTCAATATCTCATAGATAGTGGGGCTTTTCCCATAGATGGTTCATCCATAGTGCCTCAACCTTCCAAAATAGAGGCTACATCATCCCATGTGCACCCCAAGGTCAATCACCGCCTCGTAGGCCCAACAAGCTAGCTCATCGAGTAGTTTCATTTTATATGACTACCACAACCTTATTTCAAAAGCTTTACGAGGCAAATGCATTTGTATTACCTGAAGTCAAACAAAGAGAACCCAAACATGGGTCCACTGATGAAAGCCTCTATTGTATGTATCATCGTATACAGGGGCATGACATCCGTAGCTGCCATTCATTCTGGAAGGTGGTCCAAGACCTATTAGAATGAAATGAGCTCCATGCAGATGGTTCACTCATTTCTCCCCACCAAGACATGGGCACCCCATGGAGGTCCATGCCCCAATTGGGAGAGTTGATTTTTGTCACTCTTCCTAAGCAAGCTGATTACATTGTTGTGGACAACATGCACACTGGGGGTCTTAAAGGTAATGTACCTTCCCCATCATCCACATCAAGTTCAATGAGGCAAAGTGAGGATTCTAAAGGTATCATACCTTCCTCACTTTCATTGAGTGGCACACACATTGGGGATACCTAAGGTATCATACCTTCCCCCTTTAAAACAATAAAAATTCAAAAACAATTGAAAATTCAAAAATTTCAAAAACAGTTGAAAAATCATAAAATCCCAAACAAATCATAAAACATCAAAATCAAAAAGCCCCAAAGGCATCATAAGCCCTTTGGTCAACTCACAAAAGGCTCCAAAGGCATCACAAGCCCTTTGGTCAACCCACAAAATGCTCCAAAGGCATCATAAAGCCCTTTGGTCAACTCACAAAAAGCCCCAAAGGCATCATAAGCCCTTTGGTCAACTCACAAAAGGCTCCAAAGGCATCATAAGCCCTTTGGTCAACTCACAAAAGGCTCCAAAGGTATCATAAGCCCTTTGGTCAACTCACAAAAGGCTCCAAAGGTATCATAAGCCTTCAAAAAAAGGCTCCAAAGGCATCACAAGCCCTTTGGTCAACTCACAAAAAGCTCCAAAGGCATCTTAAGCCCTTTGGTCAACTCACAAAAGCTCCAAAGGCATCATAAGCCCTTTGGTCAACTCACAAAAAGCCCCAAAGGCATCACAAGCCCTTTGGTCAACTCACAAAAGGCTCCAAAGGCATCATAAGCCCTTTGGTCAACTCACAAAAATCTCCAAAGGTATCATAAGCCCTTTGGTCAACTCACAAAAGGCTCCAAAGGCATCACAAGCCCTTTGGTCAACTCACAAAAAGCTCCAAAGGCATCATAAGCCCTTTGGTCAACTCACAAAAATCTCCAAAGGCATCATAAGCCCTTTGGTATAGGTTCATATTCATTATATCATCATCATGTAAATAATGCATTACACACATTGCATTTACCATATCATAACATCATAAATTAGATGCATACAATTAAATCAAAATCAAACATGCATTTAACAATAAGCATTACATCTATATATGCATACGTAGTAGTGCATCTACACATCTAGATCATAGTGTTCAACAAACATCTATCATCTAGCTAGTGCATGTCATCAGTACATTGCATCCATATAGCATAATCAAATAATTATCTAGGCATAACATCCATCATTGCATCCATAACATAAAATCAAAATAAAAATATTTGTAAGCATCAACTGGGGCATTATCAATATCACACCTCCTAAAAATGCTCCAAAGACACCTTATTTCTTTGAGAAACCCCATGAATGCACACATTTTCTCACCATAAGGAGTTTCATAATGGACATCAATGCATATATGCCGGTCCAAAAACCTCAAAATTGTAAAATTTACAATAAAATCAAAATTTCAAGTGTGCCTCGTATCCAGTTATTTACCTTATACACTTGGTAGTTGCAGCGACTTGCGCTCCATGCAATATGACAAGATGAGTAAATTACCATAAGGCCATTTAAACCAAATTATTCATCATCAAATAACATCAAAAGTTCAAAGGCACCTTGTATCCAGTTATTTACCTTATACACTTGGTGGTTGCAACAACTTGCGCTCCATGCAATCCAAAAAGATGAGTAAATCACCATAAGGTCATTTGAGACTGAAGAACACAAGCTTATACTGAGAGGGGGGGGTGAACAGTATAAGACCTCTTTTTACTTTTTCCTTTATACTTCAAAACAGTAAAGCAATATACCCAAAGCAATATCAAAGCAATGCACAAAATCATCCACAAAGTGACACCAATTTTAACGTGGTTCACCCAGAATGCCTAGGCTACGTCCACAAAACTTTTCTCTAAAAGTTATCTCAAAGTTCTTTGGGAAACCTTCCCAATTACAATGTTTATGAGCCTCGACTCAAAGGAGATACCTTCCCCCAATCTGAATTTATGAGCCTCTCGCTCAAAGGAGATACCTTCCCCCAATCTAAATTTATGAGCCTCTCGCCCAAAGGAGAAACCTTCCCCCAATCTGAATTTATGAGCCTCTGCTCAAAGGAGATACCTTCCCCTCTACTTTGGATATGATCCCTCAGAAGATCAACTATCTCTACCTCTTTCCAAAGCACGTGGAACTCCTTTCCACCGAAGACCTCCTGTCCTCAATGCTTAGCCTAAGAGACCTCTCGCCTTCTATGATCATGTCCACAAGCAGCTCAAAGCAACTCCGTACCAAACACAGTCAATAAGTCTAGTACAAGTCTTCTTATGTCTGTCAGATCTGTCCAACTCTTGAACAAATCAATCCTCTATCCACAAGCCTTCTCAAAGACTTTCCAAATTTGTCCTCAGGTTCTTCTCAAAGAACCAATGTACCTTTGTCCTCAAGTTCTCTGATAGAACTATCAATCTCAGCTCACAAGTCCTCTGCTAGGACCTGTCCAAATCTGCTCACAAGTCCCCACCGAAACCTCGTCCAAAACCTCGCTCACAAGTCCCCAACGGAACCTCGTCCAAAACCTCGCTCACAAGTCCCCAACGAAACCTGTCCAAAACAGCTCACAAGTTCACCAAGAAAAAACTTGCTTAGCATGAACCCACAAAGAGAATTGTTAGAGACCCAATGTGATTCATCAACCTCATAGAAGCATAAAGAGAATTGTTAGAGACTCAATATGTTCTATACTTAACTCCCAATCTCAATCTCAAATCTCATAGAAACATAAAGAGAATTGTTAGAGACTCAATATGTTCTATATTTAACTCTCAATATCAATCTTCAACTCAATCTCAAATCTCATAGAAACATAAAGAGAATTGTTAGAGACTCAATATGATCTATACTTGACTCCCAATATCAATCTCAACTCAATCTCAATCTCAAAAGAATAAGATAGATGTAGTATGCTTTTCTCAAGAACATGAAACACAACCCAACAATTGCCAAACATGCAATATCTCATATAACAATGCCACTCATGTTCTTTCCACAACCAATATCTTTTCTCAACCAATTAGGGCTTTAACAACAATGCTTATAGACAAGGTTTAACCAACATCATTCAACTCAACATTAACCTTGAAGCATTCAACCAATCATCACAAGAAAAGGAAACAAGTAGAAATCCTTTTCCCTCCAAAGATATTTGAACAAAACAACCACCAACACAATATCACCAAATGCAAAGAATAACTTGCTCAAATCAACTCAATGGAGTAAGCCCAATATCATGAATCAAGTAAAGCAATAACTTGATCAAACAACCTCTATGGAAGCAACTCAACCATCAAACTCAAAATAGCCAACCAAGGGTTCCACCAACTCAATGCAAGTAGCTTGACTCACAAATACAAACCCTAGTGCACAAAGCTTCCACTATCTCAAACCAAAAATTATGCATTCATCAAAAACTCTCCTTAAGGATAACAATGCATAAGTAGTCTTCAACAAACCAGAAAATAGGATTTACACCCAATCAAAGAAAACCTAGTTGAAAACCTTTTCACTCCAACCTTATTTCAAAAAACATACACCAATCATACTCATAAGAAGAATGTGCCCATACCTTATTGGAGTAGAAGAAACTTGACCCTTAAAGTTGTCACCACACACAACCCTCAAACTTCCAACCAAGTTAGGGTTAGAACCAAGATAAATGAGCATATAAAAACTTTCCTTAGTACACCTTTTAGCTTCTCTTCTTTTGAAAACAACCACCAAAGAAGCCAAAAACACAACAACCAAAACTTACACCTTATATCTCCATTTTAAACTTTAGCATAGCAAAAGACTAATCTCAAAAATACAACCAAAGAAATATCCCCTTATTTCTCCTATGTCTTTTAAACAATGCTAAACAATGCCAAAAATTATATCAAGAAATTAATCACACCTTAGAATGGCTGCCCTTGAAGAATCCGAAAATCGTGGAATGGCTGCCCTTGACGAATCCGAAAATCGTGAAATGGCTGCTTTTGACGAATCCGAAAAACGTGGCACAAAATACGTTTTAACAAAAACGTGACTTAATCCATGCACAACTCCCTCCGCGGGAATCGAAACGCAGACCTCCGCCTACGCAAAGCCCAAATGCAACCTATGCTGCCACTAGCCCACAAGGGGCTAACGAAGTCTAAGACAGACTTCCTACCACTTCAACGAACAAGCACTTCGTAAGTTTTTCAAACGCGAGCTCTCTTCTTCCGCGACGTCAATAGAGCATCGATCGCAGCCAAAAATTAATGCATTCGAAATTCTCAAGAGGAGTTAAACCTTAGGATCCTTCCCATATTTATAGTCCAATCGTGGACTTTAGAACACGTCGACGGCAGAGAAACGTAATTTCGAATTTAATCAAAATTGCTTTCTAAAGGGTTTAAAAACCCTTAATTAATTTTAATAAATTAAGAATAAAAAAGGTTTAAAAACCTTTAAGTATTTTTAATAAATTAAAAATAATTTCTCCCTTAATTAATTAAATAATTAATTAATTAAAACCTTGAAGGGTTTTAAATAATAATTAAATAATAAAGAGAACCTCCATTGGTTTTAATAAAAACCATTTAACTTGGTTTTAATAAAAACCCTATCCAAAAACCTTATCCAATGGAATCTCTCCGGATTCTCTTAAGAAGATTCTCTTGGAATCTTTCACCTTTGAAACCAACACATCCTCTTAACATTAATGCCATTTCCTTTTGACATCAATGACAACTCATAGACAAGGAGCTAGGATCTCAAACCCAAAATTGCCAACAAAGACAAATCATCAAATATTACAAAATTAACAAAAAAATCGAATAACAATAAAATCTCAAATGCACCTCGTATTCAGTTATTTATTCTATACACTTTGAGATTGCAGCGACTTGCGCTCCATGCATTCTAACAAGATGATTAAATTACCATAAGGCCATTTGGGACAAATTAGTTATGGTTGAATTGAGATGCTTCACTTCAATCTCGAAGAAGGCCATGGTGGTTGGACTTCCCCATGGGAATGAGGATTCATCTCATTTCTTCTATAACACTTTTAGCAAATCATCAAGCATAGTGAGTCAACATAAGTCTAATTGGAATTTCTATCATCTCGATTCCCTATGAAGACCATTACGGTCAGACTGCTCTACGGGATAGAGATCTACAGTTACTATAAATGGTTGAAATCACACCTATGATGGGATTTTCATATAACAATAAAGAAACACTCTTAAGGATCTAAATCAATCATCTTGGTCAAGCAACTCATCACTTTATTCATTGTCCTTCCCTCATTGACTCGTTGTTTGAGGGGGTAGTCATAATATTAACAATCATAATCAAAATCAACAAAGGATCACTCAATAATGTGAAATTGTGTTTGTATTATGAATCATTGCCAACAACTATCATAATATTACCCTTTGTTGAGGCAAAAATCAAATATGACAGTTAAGCTTGACGACCTCTCCTCCAATCGAACCAATCGCAGCATGAGGCTACCTGATCGCCATTGGAACTCGCAAGAGTTTTTGCAAATTTTAGCCTTCCATCCTGTTGGAAGCAATGATTTTAGGATTTGCATATTTTTTCATGACTGGGGCATCCAATTTTGATCAGATCAATGATCATCATACACCCTACAATGTGGTCCTAGGTGGTCTATTTTTGCTCAATGATGTGTTTTCCCCAAAATGCATCCCAAAAAGGGGCATCTGTAGACACCTAAAACGTGTCATGTTTAGGAGACTACTCATATGGGCACATACAAAGACCATATGATTGATCTTAGATATTTCCAAGAGCTAGAAGTGGTCCTAACCACTCAAAAGGGGAAATTCTAGCCCATTCAGGCTTGGTCTCTATCGACTAGAGCAGTCACCAATCTTAGCCACTATAGCTCAGAGCGGCCACCTCTAACCATTGTTGTGGATAATGGCTAGCACTAAAACATAAAATGGCCATGCAAGAGGTCCCAAATCACGGACAGTGATGGCAGTTGCATTGTTTGTGAGTGGTTTTTTGGTGTGGATCTCCTAGAGTTCCTCTCTATTACCCCTTCAATACAAATTTGTGACTGATTCTTCTCCCTTTTATGGTCAGTTGCATGCAGATCTAGATCTTGGCTTCTCTAGGAAGCTAATATTTGGATCTAGGAGGTCTACATATGGATCCTCCCAAGAAAAATAAAGCATCCCGAATATCATAATTCTTATGTAGTAGAGCCCTAGCAAATTGAATATTGATTCCATACCCCTTTGAGGAGTAGTAAAGCACTATCTGATTAAGCGATCACTACAAGCCATCCAAGCATTCAGATCAAGATGTTCTTCATCACCAACCAGTGTATGAACATAGATGCAACCCTTGGACATCAATTTAGATGAGGAATATAGTGCCACAGCCTTGGATTCTTGAGGTAAAAGCTATAGGTTGTGGTCATTGTCTTCGAGAGTAGCCTACAATTACGGCTAACCTAAGCAACAGTGGCCAGGGTCTGAGGCATTATTTCCCAATTTTAGCATAGATCTTTTATTGTATTCTATTTTATCAATTAATGTTAGCATAGATCTTTCTTTCTTAGTGCATTTCCATGGTAATTTCTAAGTTATCAATGTATTATTGCTTAGTTTTGTTTCATTATGTTGTTATTATGATTTTACATCATTCTTTGCAGATCTACTAATAACGCCTCATCCTGATAGGCAGCAGGTGCTACTGATCATTTATTGTTGTTTATTGTATGTAGGTTACAGGTTCCAAGATCAAGTCAAAGCATTCAAAGCGTCAGATCCCTCTAGGCAAACAAAGGAGAAAAAGGCATCAATAAACCCTTATATAAGTTCATGTACGGATCCAAGAGGTCTACGGAGTGCACCACCCCCTTGCAGGGGTCCATTCCTACTTGTAATAATTGTATCGAATGTGTGGTATCCCTAAGAGGGACCTATCTATAATCGGATTGCACCATGAATTACTAAAAGAGATCTCTTGATTTTGTTACTTCCATGTTCTTTGTGCATTTATGGTTCTTTCGCTTTATATTATGCTACAAGTAGGTTAGGTGTTTGCTTCCCGGATTCGTACATGAATGACACCTCTTAAAACTTCCAAGGTAAGCATTACTTCATCTTGAGCATTACCTTACAGGACAAGCTTTATAGAGAATCATAGGCACCTTAGTATGACAAGTGGCACATCTTCTTTTGCATATAGAGGTGTCTCCAACATATTTTAATCCTTATCTTGCCAATGAGTGCAAGTTATTTATAGTTTTTTTCAATGCTTTTGAATGTTTTCTTCTTCTTGCTAATGAGTGCAAACTATGCTATCCAAACTCTATCACCAATTGCGATGATTCTAGATGATGTAGTGGTGGTTCTATGAGGCTCCAAGGGTGGATTTGAATGCTCCTTCTCGATGGACGATTTCTCCAAGCTAGGTCTTGGGTATTGCACCTTTAACTCTATCTTGTACCTTACCCCTTGTATGCCTTTGATATGTTGTCTTGAGTACTGCCTTTGCAATGTGTAGTAGATGATAGCTAACGTAGATAAATGATAGATTCTTTGTGATATCATGTTTGTGCTATGGAATAGATAATAGATCCCTTATGTGATTACCTTGTGCTTAAATTTTCTTATTATGGATGCCTAATTTCATGACTGATGGGGGTGTCTTTAGACACCTTAATGTGAGCCCTTTGTTGACTCTTTTACCTTGATCAAATAGTGCTCTTCTACTGGCCACTTTGTGATGAGTCTTGCTAGCATTGATGTGTCCTTGAGACACTCAAACTTTGTCCTCTTTTGCTATGTATGACAAGATATTATGGTGCAAGAAACTAATGTAAATAAATTTACAATAGTTAGAATAGAATACCTTGGATTTGCACTTCTCTATTAGACCTTCAAATCTCTTCTTGCAAGATTTCTTTCTACTGGTTTTGATGGCAACTTCTTTGTACTATTCCTTTGTAGGAAGGGATGATTCGATGTTGTCTTATTTACTAGACAACTCTCTCCTTTGCTTGGTTAATATAACAATGAATCCAAGCTAATAACCATGCAACTAATATGCCCTTAGAGTGGCTTAATCTTGCACTAATTTTCACTTTCACTAAAAATCCTTAGTTGAGTTCTAATAAGCTTTAAGAGAAACTAATATAGTGCAACTGCAATCTCCTTATTACTCCTTAAAAGTAACTTGTAATATGCACTAATGATAACTCTTAAATAATTCACAAATGCTCTATAATATCTACAATATAATGTAGTCTTCTTTGTTGTAACTAGATAATAGGAAGGTGATATTTTCTTTCTATCAAAATATATCCAACTCTTATTTTAATGTGCAGGTAATAATCTTAAAAGAATATTTCTACACTCTCTTGAAGACTATAGTATGATCCCTTCTCCTTACAACTTTAATTCTAACAAGGTGCTTAATGAAGCTAAGTAACAATCTAAATATGAGTGTTCAAGTAATTAACCCTTTGCACCTAAGTTGCTTACCTTTAATGATCTCTAAAGATGATGTAGATCTTGATGAATAGATTCACCAATTTGCTATTTGGAATGGTAGTAAATCGTAGCTATGAAACCTTCAGTATTTTTTTGTAGATTTAGAAAACCCCTATCACCAAAATGTGCCTTATTAGCTATCAAAGGTAATCTCCAAATCTCTTGGATTTGGTAGGATTCTTCTATATGTGTTCTCCTTCAACCTCCTTGTTGAAATTTGACTTCAAACAAGGCCTTCTTCTCAAGAATCTGAAAGTCTTGAGGTCTTCACTAGTATCCTTCAAAATTTGACAAACTTACCAAATTCTTCTCCTTTGGGCTTGTTTTTGGATGGTGACAATTGTCCCAATTCCTTCACTATCAAGAGCTTCTCCTTGGTAGTGAATTTCTCCAATGAGTTCTTCTAGGAACTCCTTTAATGAGGCTCACCAAGCCTTTTCCTTGTTTCTCCTTGAGACCTCTCCAAGTTCTTCAATATTGCAGCTTCTCTAGTCTTCTCAATGAGACCTTTCCTTCAACTTTTGGTTGTGGAAGTGTTGTAATGAGATCTCCCTTTCGGATCTCTAAAATATGCTGCTT
Source organism: Wollemia nobilis (assembly GCA_028583015.1). Classification (NCBI taxonomy): domain Eukaryota; kingdom Viridiplantae; phylum Streptophyta; class Pinopsida; order Araucariales; family Araucariaceae; genus Wollemia; species Wollemia nobilis. The sequence continues at coordinate 6,816,591 of JAQPPZ010002502.1, forward strand.
TAGGAATAAGACATTTTCTAGTCCTTCTCTATCTCTTCCAAAATTGGAAGTTCTTCAATGGGATCTCTTGTGGGTCTCTTAAACTTCTCATACTAATTTCTTCTGCTCCTTTAGGGTGAAGTCTTCAATCTTAAATGGATATCACCAATCTCCTATCTTCACCAGGACTCTTCTCTAGAGTCTCTTCAATCTGCTACTTGTAGTTTTTCAATGGAGATCACCAACCTCAAATCTTCACTAGGACTCTTCTCTAGAGTCTCTTCAATCTTCTACTTGTAGTTTTTCAATGGAGATAACCAACCTCCAATCTTCTCTTGGACTCTTATTTGGAGTCTCTTCCTCAAATATGGAATAAGGCTCCTATGGCCTTTTCTTATTTTGCACTGTGTAGGTTTGTAATAGGACTTTCCTTAGGTTCCTAGAATCTTATCTTCTTTCATTTGTTGCTTTTGGTGCTAGATTGATTCTGAAGATGATATTCTTCCTAGCTCTCTGTAGGAAGCTTCCCAACTTTCTTCAAATCTCCTTTTTCCTGCAACAAAGTATTAGGACTATAATGGAAGAAATTCTAAGTGATGAATCTTCACTAGTTATTTTATCAATCTAGTGGAATGAATGTTGATTCCTAGTCTTCATGAGTTTTTTTACAACTCTGTGGAAAGACTCTAGCCAAATGCAATCTCAAAAATTTTTGAACTAAGATTTGCTTCTCTCCTCTCAATCTCTCTTGTGGATCTCCCTATTCCTATCTGATCTACCATAGCTCTGATACCACTGTTAGATTTTGATAATTTATGATATGGGAGAAAGCAATCACAAGATGTAAGATATGCAAAAAAGTGAGATAATGGAATTCTGCAATAATGCTAAAATATGCTATTAATGGAAAGTTGTAAAAATAGTACAATGTAATGTAATGGAGGAAATGAACACTCCAGAACTCTAATGGAAACTACATTGTACCTACTCACTACTCCATAGTAATATCTCCTATGCACCCCCATATCTATTCACTATGGGGCCTATATATAAGAAGATAAGTTACTTAGCCCTTACTCTTCCTAACTACCTTTCCTATGACTCATGTACAAGTGGACTCCTTATAAATTTACATCATTGCACATTGAAACTTGTTCATTTATTACTTCTTCCTCAAGTAACTACTTAACCTAAGATAAAGCCCTAATCTAATAATGTACCCAATTTGGTACATTGACATGTACCTAAATAATGTAATATACTCTAATAGGATACCTTTGTTTTATCTAGATCCACTTCCCAAGCCATATGGTCCCTAAATAAGGCTATGTGTACTACTTCTTTTTTTGCCACCCTTGACTTTATTAAACCTTTTGTCATTGAGTGTGATGCTTTTGACATAGGTATTGGAGATGTTTTAATGTATGATAGACACTCATTGGCCTTTAAAAGTAAACAACCCTTTGGAAAGAATCTGGGATGATCCACTTTTGAGAAGGAAATGTTAGTTGTTCTACATACCATAAAGAAATGTATGCCTTATTTCTTGGGCATCACTTCATCATCAATACTGACCATAATAGTCTTAAGCATATCTTAGAATAATATATCTTATCTTAAACAAAATAAATGGTTGACCAATATTTTAGGGTATGATTTTGACAATGAATAGAATAAACAAAAGGAGAATGTGGTGGTTGATGTTTTGTCTTCCAAACATGAAGATGTTGTTGTCAATGTCATATCTAGTCCTCTTCCACAATGGATTTATCAACTCTAAGAGGATTAACTTTCTATTCAAGAATTAGAGGCCAACTCATCATTGCCTTCTTGTTTCTCATATGTTGATGGGATTCTCCACAAAAAAGATTACATTTATCTTTCTTAATCCTCAACTACTAAGACATGTATCCCTCAATAATTGCATTCATCTTATTTGGTGGGGTATTCTAGATTATTGAAAATATACTAGTGGGTGAAGCAATATTTTTCTTGAAAATGACTAAAAATTTCAAGACATTTATGGTTGAATATGAGGTGTGTCACCATAACAAGTGGAAAACAATTAAATCTCCTGGATTGTTACAACTTAAAACCATTGTATATTCCTAATTGTCAATGGGAGTATATATCCATGGATTTCATTGAGGACTTTCCTAATTGTGAGGTGAAAATGATGATTTTTGTGGTAGTGGATTACCTTTCCAAGTATGCTCATTTCTATGCATTATGACTTTCTTATTTAGCAACTAATATGGCTAAGATATTCTCTCGATTCTATTTTTAAATTCCATGGTATGTCCAAGTTCATTGTCAGTGATCATGACCCTATCTTTATAAGTAATTTTTGGAAGGAAATATTTCATCTTAGTGATACTAAGATGAGTATGCCCTCTTCTTATCACCCTCTATTAGATGGCCAAACAGAGATTGTTAATAAAAATATTTAGGTACTCACATTTGTTGTTTTTCTCAAGAAAAGTGTTATTGGGTTCATTGGCTATTTTTAGTTGAATAATGGAACAATAATTCTTACCATTATTTCCTTAAGATATTCCAATTTTAGAAATTATATGGTCAAAAACCTCCACCAATGGTAGACTATGTTTTAGGATCCTCCAAGGTGGCTTGGCTAGATGATTTATTGTAGCAACGATGACTTGTGCTTTAGCATTCTTAAAGATAATTTGACCCAGGCCTAAAATTGTATGAAGTAATATTAGAACTTGCACCATTTTGAACAAAAACTTATTATTAGGAGTATGATCTTTTTGTGCCTAAAACCATATAAGCAATTGTCCTTAAAGACCAAGTCAGTCAAAATTTGGTGCCTTGACTTTACATGCCCTACAAGGTATTTTATCACATTGGTGAAGTGGCATATCAATTGGATGTTCCACTGTCTTCTTGCATCCATCCTATATTTCATGTGTCTTGTCTTAAATAGGTTATTGGCCAAAATATGTAGCCCTAAATAGAGCCTCTAGTACTTGATAAGGAAGGTCAAATCATTCTCTAGCCAGAAGCAATGTTGTAGTTTAGGTTTATTTTCTATGGTCTCACCAGATTCAGGATTTCCTCATCAAGTGGCAAGAGCTTCCAGAAGGAGATATTATGTGGGATCATGAGAGCATTTTCTATTCTTTTCTAGCTTTGAGGATAAAACTTTCTAATGGGGAGTCATGTAAAATCTCCAATATAGCCACATTGACTATCTTTGTTTTTATTAGATCACATAAGTTATGTTGTAGTTGGAATCGTCTTTCATATTCAAATATTAGCATCTTCTATTGTAAATATGAGACTTTTCCCTCTCCAAGTGGTTATAATACTTGACCCTCTCTAATTAGCTAAGGATTTGTATTGATTTATATCTAGAATCTGATTATTTGCATATTTGATTTTTTGGCAGTTAGATTTGAATTAATTATTATCATTGGATGTTGTATATTACGTATTATTGGATTGCTACTACCATTTCTATATTTCTTGAAGTTATTTCATTATACATTTTAAAATAACAAAAAAAAATTGACAAAATTTGGTTGTCTCCAAGGTGAGTTGATTTTCTCAAGTGTCAATTTGCTCATGTGCTAATTTGCTCAAGTGTCTATTCACTCAAGTCTCAATTTTCTCAAGTGTTGATTCACTCATATGTGTCAATTGTCTCTAAAATAATTTTCTTACAAAGTAGATTGATTCGATTTCAAGAGAAATTCACTAGAAAATGGTAGTGAATTGCTAGTCAAGTAGAGTGATTTTCTCACTTTCTAGAGCAAATCACTCCTAGACCTATGGGAAGGTTAAAAGAGAAGCGTGGATCCTGAGGATTTCGAAAGTGAATTTTTATATTTTAATGGTGCACTAACTTATTTTGGAATCCTTATAATCCTAATAGAGGTATATTTATATGTACATAACATTTGAATATCCATCACTTAGTTAGAGATGACCCAAATATTTTCTTTTATTAGGAGCAATAGTTTCTCACCCTAGGTAATGTAGAGGTAAAAATCTACAATAAAAAGGATCCATGGGCTCTATTGAAAATTTTTTGGTCATAGGAATTCAAAGCTACACTCTATTAAAACCACATCATGCTTTGATCGTATGATATTGTTGAGAAATTATAAGTCCTTGTGCATTGCATCAGTGGCATTGGCCTCCTTGTTTGCTAATTGTGTGGCGACTGAAGCATTGCCCTTTTACCCATATTTTCATTTTCTTATCAATTTCATACTTAATGAATGGAAGAACATTGATGTTATTTTAAATCTCATGTGTTGGTTGATCACTTGCACTCTCTTTCTATGGTTTAAACTTATATTAATTTAAATCACTCACACCCTTAATCTTTTATGCATGTTTATTTTCCACACTTTACTTTTTATGCAATTAGTGTAGGTTAGTGTAGGATTATTTGTGTGGGAAGAGTAGGGATCTAGCCTCAATTAGGAGGTTGAAAGGAGTCATTGGCCTTCCTTCAAACTTTATTGAAACTAGAATTGGGACACATCATTAATTTAGAAGTCAATACAATTTCTCAATTTAACAATGACATAAATATGTGTAAGCCTTTGGGCATCATAATGCAATGTACTTTACTATTATTTTATGTAATTAGATCTATAGGATCATGGTTCAACCTTTATTATGTTTACCTTCACTAAACCTATATCTAGTATGTTATGGAAAATAGTTTAGTAACTTGTAAACAACCTTTATACCTCAATGTTATATCAACATGAGTTAAGATATTTGTAATTACTAGTGTTGAGGATTTAATATTTGATGTAAATAACCCTCATCCACCCAAAAATTTGAATATTTTTATCTTATTATAATAATTTGTGTGAGTGATAGATGGAACCATTTCACCCTTTTGTCTATCTCTCTTTCTACTCATTTCTTTAATTTATTTTGCATAGGATTTGAGTTGACATTCTACTTGTGTTCATTTTGACAAAGTATTACAAAATCTAACACTTCAATTAAGAGGTGGATTACATAATTGGTCACATGGATGTGAAGTACCCACTTAATATAGATAAAGGTTAATGTCATGTTGTCAATGTCACTAGTAATAAAATTCTTCCCAAAGTTGTTAAGCAACAACCTCATAAGGTACAAATGAAGAGAACTTATATTATTATAATACCATTATTGATGAAACTTACCTATAAGTTTTAGAAATGAATAAAAAATTTATCATAATTATTATAAGAAATTATAATTAGTAACACCTAAGCATTCTATTGAATATAAAATTCTTGATTTATAAGCTAGTGTTTCCAAGCAAAAATAAGAGTCTCAAAAGCATTACCCATCTAATGATGAATATTATTGTAGTCACCTTAGTGAATTATTCAAACAATTTCCTTCAACAAATTTATGGAATATCCCAAGAGCCTAAAAAGTTAAAAGACAAACATAAATATAAAATTAAATGAACTCAAGTGATTCAAAATATGGACTTCCAAGTTGGATACCTAAGTTCAATCTTGCCTATATATATATATTTGTCAAAATACCGCATTGTAGTTTGTTGAAATACAATGTCTAGCATAGTCATGACATAGTATGGGCGGGACCATTATCTATATATATATATATATATATATATAAATATATATATATATATATATATATATATATATATATATATATATATATATATATATATATTTGTCAAAATACCGCATTGTAGTTTGTTGAAATACAATGTCTCGCATAGTCATGACATAGTATGGGCAGGACCATTACAACCCTATAACACCATTCTAAAAAGTTTAAATATTCTAAAATTAGAGTATGTTTCCTTGTTTTTCCAAGTGACTTCTCCTCTTTATCCAATAATACTCTTAGCCAACTCTATACTAGAAAAATTAAATGTGTAAATCACTCATACATGCTAACCCTAGAAATATACCTCCCATGATCCATTTACTCATGTTTCACTTGAGGAGAAATAATAGTCCCATACATGGGAGAAATCCTACCCAATCACCTTGTCATACTAGTCCCCCTTATGATATATCATGTCCTAATTCATCTCCATAATATGTTATTTTCAACCATCAATCAAGATCGACTAGACATGTTCATTGCCTTGAGGCATGCCCTAAAGGTGAAAATTTGTTCTTCAATCTTTGTAATAAGTTGTATGAAAAAATAAAATGTATTTTGATATAAGCTATTATTTATGATAAGGAAGGTAATACTTCTAAGAAATGGCACGTACAGTAAATCATTTTATAAGCCACCACATATAATGCTTGTAATGTGTGTGCGTGTGAGAGAGAGAGAGGGATTTTCTAAACCCCCACCCACTAGGGGATGACTTAATTTGGGTACCATATTTATTTTGATTTTATTGTTTCATCTTATTCATTCTATTAGAGTTTACTAAAATCAAGTGTAAATATTTTTTTGATCATGAACAATATCTAAGTTTCATTTTATCATCATCGTGCTATTTTTCCCCTCCTATTGACATATCTACTTTCCAAATATTTTTTCTTTTTTGTGGCACTATTAGATAGTGTTATCTAGGTATATGATGAGCTTGTGAGGTCTCCCCTTACTTGCATAACACATGATCAAAATAATAGTATTTACAAGTAATATCTTCAAGTATATCAACAAATTAATCAAATTTGAAAACTTTTATAAAGTCGTATTATTTTTTAAAAGGAATATTTGCCATCAAATGCAAAGGCCACATTATATTTTTATCAACAAAAGCAAAAAGTTATCCTTACCATATACTTGTTATTTCTATGGGTTCTCTTTTCATAAAGAGGACCAAAGATTAGTAACATTCTCCAAATAACTCCATCACTCTTATAATTGCTCTAGAACTACTCTTGAGGGTTAGCAATGGAGTTTCATAAAAAAAATAACCTAAATAAGGATGAAAATGATCAACAAAAGAGGTATAGATTTTTTTTTTAAATAATTACAAAAAAATTGGTAAAAAATTATAAGGAAAGATGGAGAAAACCCATGTAGAGTAACAACTTATTGTTTATTATTCATTACTCTTAAGAGAAAAGGTTTATTCATGAAAGAAGGTATTATTCAAGCACTATCATGATATATTGTATTTATCACAAATAATTAAAGAGACCATGCATTGAAACAAGGGTAGTGATAATTTTTCAAATCGTGAAAAACAAAATTGCAAAGTGCGAAGGATTAGGGTTTTTTCTTGAAAAATATCTCATCTTTTAGGAGCCATATCTTCGCGAAGAGTTATCCGATTCAGCTGATTCTTGGACCAACTTGTGCAAAATTTGAATAGCTTTAAAATGAGTGGTCATATGCAAAAATCTGAGCAATATTGAGGGAGATACGACCCTATGAAGTCAACCATTTGGAACAAGGGCAGTGATGATTTTTCAAATCGCGAAAAATGAAATTGCAAAGTGCGAAGGATTAGGGTTTTTTCCTGAAAATAGTCTCATCTTTTAGGAGCCATATCTTCGTGAAGAGTTATCCGATTCAGCTGATTCTTGGACCAACTTGTGCAGAATTTGAATAGCTTTAAAATGAGTGGTCATATGCAAAAATCCGAGCAATATTGAGGGAGATACAACCCTGTGAAGTCAACCATTCGGAACAAGGGCAGTGACGATTTTTCAAGTCACGAAAAATGAAATTGCAAATATTTGCCAACTAGGGTTCGAATGATGGGAAGAGCAATGAAGGGCTAGGACTTCAGTGAGGCAAGACATTCTATCTGGACAAAGAATTTTTTAGCTAAGTTTTTTTTCCCTTTCTTTATCTTAGAAATTGTGCATGAAAATTTTATAAAGTTTTTATCAAATATTATATTTGCTATAGAACTTTCAGATAAATTTCATTAGATTTTGAGTTTTAGTTTCCTTTCCATGGATCGATTTATAGTTAAATCCTTAGAATCATCCCTAGTGGTAGAGGTTAGTGAGCGCACCTCAGAGAGATCCTCATTGCTCCAAGATAGGGTAGTTTTTGGTAAATTTAATGGGTATTGGCCAGGGGCTTCAGCCTTGAGAAAATGGATTGATAGGAGTTGGAAGTCTCCAGGAGTGATTCTATCATTTCTTCCCAAAGGTTTCTTCCTAGCCATTTTTTGTTCTAGGGAAGAAAGAGAAAGAATCCTAAAAGGGGGTCCTTGGTTTATGGGAAGAGCAGGGCTCTTCCTTACCCATTGGTATGAAGGCTTTTCACCTAAAAATGTAAATCTATCCCTAGTACCAGTCTGGGTTAGGATGTTTGGGTTACCCATTGAATTTTGGGAAATAGATACCTTCAAGGCAATAGGCAACACTCTAGGAGAATTCCTTGAGATTTTAGATACAACAAAAGATGGATTTTTGGCTATTTATGCTCGAATATTGGTCATGATTGATATAAGTAAAGCTTTACCAGAATCAATCATTCTTAAGTATGGGGATAATATGTGGACCCAAACTATAGATTATGAAAACATATCTTTTAGATGTAGAATATGTCATGAGGTGGGGCATATTGAGAGATCATGCCCTAAGAAGAGCCCAACAGAATCATTTGTAGAAAATCGTAAGAGAAATTTACAAATGGTTATGGATAAAGATGGTTTTCAACTTCCAAAAAATAGATCTAGAAAAATAAAAGAAAATGAACAGTGGAGACCAATAAGGAAGGATACTGGAAGAAATTCCAATTCTTTTGAGGCTTTAGCCTATGAAGAAAAAGTAGATCAAAACTTAGAGGACACAAGACAACAATTTCAACATATTAGCAAGGAATCGTCTATTCAATATGATCCTAATTTAAGGAAGAACATTCTCGATGAACCCAAGGAATGTGTCTCATCAGATTTTGAAGACTCTCTTGAAGTACCATGCACCATTCAAGAGAAAATAATTGGTAAAGAAAATGCAGTTTTAGAAGTTAATACCTCTGCCATTAATAAGGAAATACCAGAAAATGAGTAGGATAAGTCAAAAGCTTCTATAATAGAGCCAGGAGAGGATAAATATGTTGAAAAATAAAATGGTGAAAGAATATTGAGGAATAGAATAATAAGACCTACTCCTGATATAGGCAAGGCAAAAAGAGGAAAACCCTCAAATTATCAAGCAAGATCCAGGGAAGCAAGAGCTAACATAGAGAAAGGAACACAAACTAAGTTGGTTGAACTTCTCTTTACCAAACAACAAAATGATATTGGTAATACGCAAGAGGGGCCAAAAGCCCCTAATGAGACATGATTATCATCTCATGGAATATAAGGGGTGCTAATGCCCCCTCAAAGCATAGGTGTATTAGGGACCTATGTTTAAGTAATAAACCTGATATTCTCTGTATCCAAGAAACTAAAATGACAAAGAAGAAGTTTCAAAAACTATGAAAGCAGTTTGGGCAAGATGTGAATGGGATGCTATGGATTCTGAAGGAGCAGCAGGGGGAATTCTAACTTGTTGGAATCCTTCTAGAACCTCTTGTGTAACCATTCATAAAACTAGGCATTGGATAGCCTCTTTAGTCACTTGCTACTTTGTAGATATTCACTTCATCCTTATCAATGTCTATGGTCCTACAACTCAATCAGGTAGATTAGAAGTTTGGAGTGGGATTGAAGCCTTTATGAGAAGTAAAGACCAAGAAACCCATTTCATGATCATTGGAGATTTTAATGCCATAACCAAGCTGAATGAAAAATTTGGGGGAATTAGGAAATTGACCCAAAGTATGAAAGATTTCTCAGCTTTTATTCAAAACAACAATCTATGGGAAGTTGAGTTTGAAGAAGATAACTATACTTGGACCAACAACAGGAGAGGCCAGAACCTAATAGCAAAAAAATTAGATAGATGCATTCTCTCATATCATTGGCTAGATGAAGGAACTTGTGCTAAAATTAATACCTTAACAAGGATTGGTTCAGATCATTGGCCAATAAGAGTTAAAATGGTGGTAAGTGAATTTAAAAAAATATCATATTTTAAATATGAGAAGATGTGGGAAGACCATCCTCAATTTGTTGATATGATAGCTCAAACATGGAATTCTTTAGGTAATGGTGGGTTGTATGCTCTTCCAAACCAAATTAAAGCTATGACATCTAGATTAAAAGAATGGAACAAGAACACCTTTGGAAATATTTTTGAGAAGAAAGAAGAACTAAAAGATAAACTTTCAAAATTCCAAAAAGGTGATGAAAATAATACAAGCTCAGAGGAAAGGGAGTTGCTTAGTGAATATCATAATATTTTGAGTAAGGAAGAGAAATTTTGGAGATTAAAATCAAGATAGACTTGGTTAAAAGAAGGAGATAAAAATACAAAGTTTTTTCATAGGATGGCTATAGTACAGAGATCATCTTCTAGAATTAGTAGAATTAAATCAATAGAAGGGGTTTGGATTGAAGATCAGAGTGAAATTAGAAAAGAGGCTAAGTCATTTTATCAGAATATTCTAGGTTCAGAGGAGACCGAAGTTCTTAATGATAAACTTCTTCAAGATGTTCCTTCAGTTATAACAAATGAAGACAATAGGAAACTGATGGAGCCTATTACTCTAGAAGAAGTTCATTTAGCTCTTTTCTCTTTTAATAAGGATAAATCCCTAGGTCCAGATGGGCTCTCTACAGCTTTTTACCAACATAATTGGGATATAGTGAAGGATTCTTTATTGGTGGTAGTGGAACAGTCTAGGGTAAAACAATACATTCCTTATAAAATAAATGCAACTTATCTTACCCTAATTCCAAAAAAGAAGGATGTTGAATTGTTTGATTCTTTTAGACCCATAAGCCTATGTAATATGGCTTATAAGATTATTTCCAAAGTGATGGCGAATAGATTAAGGCCATTGTTAGACAAAATCATTTCAGAAGAGCAAGGAGGATTTGTGAAAGGGAGACAAATTTTGGATGGGATCATAGTAGCTCATGAAGTTATACATTCAACAGATTCAAGAAAAGAGAAAGCTATGATCTTAAAACTTGATATGAGTAAAGCCTATGATAGGGTTAAATGGGATTTTCTTTTTGTAGTTTTAGATAAGTTTGGTTTTGGGAAGAAATGGGTTAGATGGATTAAAGCTTGTGTCTCTACAGTTTCTTATTCAATGTTGGTCAATGGGTTAGTGACATAATATTTTAAAGCCAAGAGAGGCCTTAGACAAGGAGATCCTCTATCTCCTTATTTGTTCATTATTATGGTAGAAGTTTTGAGTAGGAACTTAAAGAAGGCTTACAAATATGGGCTTATAAGTGGACTTAAGGTTAGTAATAACATCGATAACATCACCCATCAACAATTTGTAGATGATACAACCCTTTTTGGAAGGGCAAGGATAAATGAGGCCAGAGCTTTGAATAACTTTTTAAAAGAGTACGAAAGAGCTTCAGGGCAAAAAATTAATAGGACTAAATCCAAAATTTACTTCCTTAACACTCCTACTAATATCAAAGCAAGAATTTATAGGTTGCTTCAAATGGAGGAGGCAAATTTACCAACAACTTATCTAGGGATGCCTTTATTTGAGGGGAGAATGAGGATAGATTTATGGAATCCAGTTATTAGTAAAGTTCAAAATAAACTTCTAGCTTGGAAAGGTAGATGGTTATCATTAGCAGGAAGAGTGCAGTTAATTAAGTTAGTCTTACAAGCCATTCCAACATATTATATGTCATTGTATTCTATGCCAAAATCAGTTGAAAAAAGTTTAATCTATATTATGCAATCCTTTTTATGGTCAGGTTTACATGATAAAAGGAAATTTCCTTTGGTGAAATGGAGCAAGTTGTGTGATGATAAAACTAGGGGAGGTCTTGGTTTAAGAGCTCTTACAGATGCAAACTTAGCTCTTAGGGAAAAATTTGAGATTGTACAAAGAGAGTCAAAGACAATGGCAAGAATTCTTCTAATATAATTGAGAATGAGAGGACGTTTTTCGTAGGACTGCCCAAACTACCAAACTTATTTTGGCCATATTTCACTCATCCGAACTCAGATTGAGCTAAAATTTTGAGGGTAGATGCCTGACAAACCCTAGAACGTCTCCACCAATTTTTAGATCATTTGGAGCAACACAGATCCTAGCGCATCCCTATGTGTGAACAAGATTTTTGGCAAGCGATTATGCGAGGGTTTCATCTGGGTTGAGTGCAAGCAGCTCCAGAGGTTGGTTTTCGGGGCCTTCGAGCCCTAGAGGCCAATATTTTTGTGGTTTATGCTCAATATTTTAGTAGGATATGTTGCAGGGGATCCAAGATGGGTTAGAAATCTATCTTTCAATAGATCTTCATACTGTGAACTTGAGTGACAATGGCTTCCAATTTGCTGCACAAAAGAAAAGTGAAAATCATACCTTTCCACGACATCTAGGGCATGGATTAAAGAGATCACGAAACAAGTTTCAAGTAGTTGATCAAAAAATGGCTCAGATCTCAAGTGAATCTGGTGCTAAGGTGCACCCACAAAATAAATCCACTATGGAAACCCCTGTCAAGGGTAAGAATTTCCAAGACTCAGCCCCAAAAATGAATTTTAGGGATGCCCTTCATGGTGGACAGCCTCAGCCTAATGCTAATATTAATCTTAGGGCTTCCCGTAAACCTCTAAGAATGCCTAAGATTGATCCTAGGAAAATGGAGTCAGGATGTCTTAAAGCAGCTGATGGAACTCCTATTGTTAAGCTTGATATGGGTAACATTCAGACTGGCATTGAAGATCTGGAAAAAAGAGGACTAATTTGTCGTTTCGTGGGTTTTCATTCGAGCCTATCTGCTTTCAAAGTTTAGGCTGCAAAAAGCTGGAAAACTAAAGGTGAGTTACAAATCTCTATTTATCCAAATGGTTATTTTCTTGTTTTATTTGCTAATAATGAAGATAGAGAGAAAACATTTCAAGGGGGTCCCTGGTTCTTTGGAAGGGCAGGGCTTTTCATGAAGCCCTGGCATACTAAATTTAAAGTCGAAGAAGAGATGCCTTCTACAGGTCCCGTGTGGGTTAGACTCTTTGGCCTCCCAATTGAATTCTGGAATTCGACTATTTTTTCTTCAATTGGAAACTCTTTAGGAACTTTTATGATGACTGTTGATTGTACTCAAAAATTTGAACATATTATTTATGCTCGAATTTGTGTTTTAATGGATTTTGACAAACCCCTACCTAAAAAGATCACATTACAATTTGGGGAGGACACTTGGGAGCAAGTAGTGGACTATGAGAACATTCCTTTTCGTTGTAGAATTTGCCATGAATATGGTCATTTGGCTAGTGTTTGCCCAAATAAAATTCCAGATCAAAAGAAAGAAGATATAAACTCAGCAGGTTTCCAAATGCCTAAGAAGAAGAACACTCAGAAAAAACCAGTTATGAAGGATCAATCAAAGTTATCTGCTAATATGTTTGAAATTCTTTCCACAAATGATGTCCCAAGTGAGGAAGAGGAAATAATGGAAACAAAAATCTTAGAAACACAATTTAAATATGAAGGGAAGAACTCAGAGACAAACCAACAAATCAAAGGTTTTCAACAGAAAAAAGGGAGAAAATATACACAAGAAAAACAATCTTTTAAATGTTAAAACTTCAAATAATACAAGTTCCAATATAGACTCTGTTGAACCTTCTAGTAACACTTTGGTTGTGTACAAGCATTCTTCAAGGTTAGAAGCCATCTCAGATTCAATTGGAGTAAGTCAAGAAACAAGGAAAAAAATTGAAGATGGATTCTAATCAAAAGGCAGGTCGCAAGACCAATCAATATCATATGGTAAAAGAAGGTGAAAAGCTTGTAGAGGAAGGTAAGATTAATACCCTTCCCAACTTTTTTAGCCCTAGTATTAATGAAGATCATCACTTGGAATATTAGAGGACTCAAAGGGAGTCTTTCAAAACAAAATGAAATTAGAAGAATGATTCAGATAAATCATCCACATCTTGTTTTCCTTCAAGAAACGAAGATGTCAATAGAGGATATGGAATCAATTGCTAGTAAAATTTGGCCAGCTAGAAAAGTGGTTTCCCTCAGTTCTCAGGGGACTTCTGGTGGCATTGCTTGCCTTTGGGACCCAAAAGAGGTAGTTATTCACCATATGGTTGGCAGTTGGGGTCTTTTGGCTATAGCTATTCAAAGTAGACATTCCAACCAAATTATGCTCTGCATTACTGTTTATGCTCTGACTACTTTGGAGGAAAAAAGAAGACAGTGGAAGGATATAACTTATATTATCTCTCATTTTCCTGAAGCTTGGATCTTGATCGGAGGAGATTTCAATACCATCCTCTCTCTAGATGAGAAAATGGGGGGAAATAGAAATTTGGACAAGAGCACTGACCTCATGAGCGAATATATTGCAAACCTCCATCTTGTGGACATCCAACTAGATAATGGCCTTATGACTTGGTCTAACAGAAGGCAAGGCTTAGCTTGTATAATGGAGAGATTGGATAGGTTCTTGCTCTCTGACAATTTCTTAATCCATGGTCACATTCCTAAAGTGAAGACTCTTAACAATGTTGGTTCGGATCACTGGCCAATCATGGTGGAAATGTGGAAAACCAATGTGAGTTTCTCTCCTTTTCAATTTTAATTAATGTGGCTTAGAGACAGTTCCTTTAGACCTCGAGTGCAACAATGGTGGAAGGAAGGTAAACCTAGGTATGGGACTAAGATGTTCTATTTTGCCAAAATATTGCAATATATTAAATCCAAAATCAAGACTTGGAACTGGAAGGAGTTTGGGGATGTTCATAAAAAAAACATGAAGTTATTGCTCAACTTGAAAATTTGAATAAGAAAATCCATTTAGATGGCCTCACAGAGAGTAGAAGTGCAGATGAAATTAATCTCACAACTCAGTTAGAGGAATGGGAAAAAAGAGAACTCTTATGGAAGCAAAAATCTAGAATTCAATGGCTCAAAGAAGGAGATCGAAACACAAATTTCTTCCACAAATCTCTTCTAGCTCGAAGATCTCACAACTTTATTTCTTCCCTAAAATCAGATTCTGGAGATGTTGTCTACACTTGGGATGGCATGAACTCTATTGTTGTCAATTACTTTTCCAATATTTTTGTTGCTACTCCTCTTGACTCGGCTTCTCAACAAAATGTTCTTCAAGCAATCCCTTCTCTTATCACTTCTGAGGATAACTCTATTTTGACTGCTCCTGTTACTATCAATGAGCTTCAACAGGTAGTTTTTAAAATGCAAAAAGGGAAAACCCCAGGTCCTGATGGTTTTCCCATTGAGTTCTACCAAGAGTTCTGGGATATCCTTCATGTTGATTTATTAGAGGTGGTGGAAGAAGCCAGGAAAGCCAAAGAAATTTTGAAGGTTATCAATAAAACTTATATTACTCTTGTTCCAAAAGCTCAAGAGGTTGATCATATCTCAGCTTTTAGACCTATTGCTTTATGTAATGTTCTTCTCAAAATCATAAATAAAATCATGGGAGAAAGTGTTGAAGCCTCTTTTGCATAAGATTATTTCCCTTGAACAAGGGGGTTTTTGAAAAGGGGAAAAAAGTAGATGAGATAGTCTTCCTCAGGAAGCCATCCATTCCATGGATATGCAAAAAAATCCTTCCATGTTCATTCGGTTAGACTTATCCAAAGCTTATGACAGAGTGGATTGGCACTTCCTTATCAAAGTTTTGAGGCAATTTGGTTTCTCTCAGGATTGGATGGATTGGATTATGGGATGTATCTCTTCAGTTTCCTACTTAGTTCTTATCAATGGCAGGCCTTCTCAGTTGTTCCCAGCTTCCAGAGGTATTAGGCAAGGTGACCCCCTATCCCCTTATTTATTCATCATTCTTGTTGAATGCTTGGGTAGGACTATAACCAAAAAGAGAGAAAACAAAACCCTTGAGGGAGTTACCATTGCTCATGGAGCTAGACCTATCTCTCATCTTCAATTTGTTGATGACTCTACTCTTTTAGGTAAAGCTACAGTTAAGGAAGCTTCTAATATTAAGCAAATCATTAGCTATTTTTCTAAGGCTACTGGGCAATTGATCAATGAAGACAAATCTAAAGTCATTTTCTTTCACTGCTCTGCCAGAAAGGAATCCATGGTCTTGGATAAATTAAGATATAAGAAGACCTCCCTTCCGATCACTTATTTAGGTATTCCCATCAATATTCAAAGATAGAAAAAAATATTGGAATTGGTTGTTGGACAAAGTCAAGAAGAAAATTGGAAAGTGGACCAATAGGTGGCTTTCTTCTAGGGGTAGAATCACCTTGGTAAAATCAGTCCTTCAAGCTATTCCTATTTATGTTTCTACCATGTTGAATATCCCAAAGGTTGTTCTTCGAGAACTGGATCAAATCAGTCATCGGTTCCTTTGGAGTGGTACTAAGGAGAAAAGAAAATGGGCCTTGGTGAAATGGGACACTTTATGTCTTCCTAAGAATGAAAGGGGGTTAGGATTTCGGTCTGCTATTAATAACAACAAAGCTTTAGCTGCTAAATTATATTGGAGGATTTTGCATAACCCCAATGCTCTTTGGGCCAATAATCTCCATGCTAAATATGTTGAGAACAAAAGTCCTGAAGACCTTGTTCGCTATCAATTGCCTACCAAAGGTTCTCCCATTTTAGCAGTTCTTAAGACTGGTGAGGATTTGATAAAGAAAAAATTATTTTGGATCATTCATAATGGTCAACAGGTAAATTTTTGGATAGATTCTTGGGATGGTCACAAGCCTTTGATAACTCAGTTTCCCGATTGGAGGCCTTGGATGGAGGAGCTTCACCGAGCTAACTGGATAAAGGTGGCTAATTACTATCGGTACCATACTGGTAATTCAAAGGTTGGTAGATATTGGATCCCTATTGAGGACTTGGCCTATTCAAATCCTAGAAAGGCAAAGACAAGATATCCAATGCATCCTTCATATGAGATCTCTCTCTTGGTCCCATGAAAAAGATTGTTTTGGATGGAACAACACTACTAAGGGTGAGTATTCAGTTGCTCAAGGTTATTTGGCCTTATGCCATAATAATCCCAACCAATCATCTGACATATTTTCTCAGTTGTGGGCTCAAAAGCTCTGGCCTAAGGTGAGGTTCTTTACTTGGCTTTTATTGCATCGTAGGGTGCTTACTGGTGAGCAACTTATGAAGCGTGGTTTTCATGGCCCTTTTAGATGTGAAATGTGTGGAGAGAATGTGGAAACTCTCAGCCATATTTTTATTGAGTGTACTTTAGCCTCTGAGCTATGGAGGAGAATGGCCACTTTACTTGGCTTACAAGTGGTCCAATTTTTTTACTTTTGAACAACTTTGGAGGGATTGGCCTAAACAAGAGGGTGTTGATCATTTTATTAGGCGATTAGTTTGGATGGGTTCTACCATTCTTCTTTGGAATATCTGGAATGAAAGGAACAACCAAATTTTTAATCAAGATAGGAAGGATATTCACTATATCTGGCAAAAGACCATTGCCAACTTAGTTGAATCAGTCCAACAACTCCTTAATCACCCCCAAAACTCCCACCAAATATGGGATCAAGTGATGCAAAGATTGAAGATTAACTCTTCTAAGGGCAACCAACTTAAAGGGAATGTGAGTAATTGCAAGATGGATAGAACAAGGAATTGGCAACCTCCTCCTAAGGATTTTGGAAAAGTCAATACCGATGGAGCCTCTAGAGGGAACCCTGGAAAAGCTAGTGCGGGAGGAATTGGTAGACTTTCAGATGGCTCCCTGGTTTTTACTTTTGCTGAGAATTTGGGTATTCTATCCAATAACCTTGTTGAGGGGTATGGTATCCTCAGAGGCCTTCAAGAGGCTACTAAGGTTGGATGGGAAAAGGTGCTAGTTGAGTCTGACTCTCAACTCATGATTAATCTTTTGAAGACTCCTAAGAATCATAAGGTTGATTGGAGAATAAAAAGAATTATTGAGAAGATTCAGTTAATCCAGATGGGATTTTTGAAAGTTGATTACAATCATGTGGTCAGAGATCAGAACAAGAGTGTTGATGCTTTAGCTAATTGGGCTTTGGACAAAGGTGATCTTACTTGCTATGGCCACCCTCCTAGATGGTGGGCTTCGCAAATAAGGGAAGCTCTTCTTTCTATCATTTCTTTGGATGGCTCCAGTTCTGGAGGTACCTAGTTTCTTCTTGCTTTATTTTTGCTTCTCTTTGGTTCGGTCAGGGTATTTTAGTTCCCTAGCTCAAACTAATCTTTCTTTTGTTTCCTCTGTTGATTCTTGCCTTAAAAGTCTTTTGGTCTAGAAAGGTCATTGTTGTGTTCAATTTTTTTTTTTTTTTTTTTTTTTTTTTTGTTTAGTTTTTTGAGGTGTGTGTGTTTTGTTTTGTTTTGTTTTTTTTTTTGTTTTTTGTGTTGTTTTTTGTTGTTCTTGTGTTTTTTGTTCTTGTGTTTTTTTGTTCTTGTTCTTGTGTTTCTGTATGTTTGTGTTAATTCGTGTTTTTGTGTTTTGTGTGGAGTGTTTTCTATGTTTTTATTTTTGTTTATTGTCTTGTTGTTTGTTATTTTATTTTTTATTTTTAGGTTTTGGTTGTTTTTATTTTTCATGTTTTTTTTGGTTGTGTCTTTGTAGCGTTCTATTGTTTTTGTCATGTTTGTGTTTTGTTATGTTGTTCTTGTGTTTTTCTATGTGGTTCATGTTGTTTTTTTATCTTATTGTGTGTGTGTTTGATTGTGCTTTATCTTTTTGACACACTCAAGGAGCATTTTTTTTAATCTTATTTTTTTGTGTTTGTGTGTTCTTATTTTTTGTTGTTTCAGGTTTGCTCCTTGAGTATGTCAAAGGTGGTAGGCCAAGTGCGAGCCCTAGGCGATTTTGGTGGAAGAGATACCCCTACCTCCTTGGGTCTTACCCGAAAGTGGCATCCCTTCTGGGATGTTTTCCACAAAAAAATATATATATTTGATCCCAATGACCCAAGTTTAATATTAACTGCTTTCTCTCTTCCAAATGGTTTTGCTCTTTGGAATGGTTTAAAAAATCTATTGATCTTATGATTAAAGGTTTAAGATGGGTGGTGGGAACTAAATACTTGGATGGATACTTGGTGTGATAAAAAACCACTCAATTTAGATCCAATTTTGAAACCTTGGATGAGATTGCTTCAAGACAAATACGGTGATAGGGTTTCAAACATTTTGTACAAGGATCGAGAAGGAAGATACAAATGGAAAGAATATTTTTTTACAAGTATACAAGACATTGATGCTAGGAGGCAATTGAGTAGAAAGATAACAACTATGATTATTTCGAGGGTGCCAAGGATAAATTGATTTGGGAGTTGAATAGCTCAGGAGAATACACAACAAGAAGTGGATATAATGTTCAACACCAACATAATAATAATGTCACTAGAATATGGAGAGATATTTGGGATAGCCCAAGCATTCCTAAAGTCAAAATGTTTGTTTGGCTAGTAGGTCATAGAAGAATTTTATCCTGGGATAACCTTATGAAAAGGGGTTTTCATGGCCCCTCTCAATGTGTTTTTTGTAATAAGGAGGAGGAGAGTATTGACCATCTCTTGGGACATTGCTCAATATTCTGGAATCTATGGCAATGGATTCTTAATATGTTTGGTAAATGCATGGTGATGAATAGCAGAATTGAAGATTGGTTAAAGCAATGGCAAAGCACTTATAAAAGTGAGGCTTTACAGACAATATGGGATATATCAAAAGATACAATACTTTGGACTATATGGCTAGAAAGGAATAGAAGAATATTTAAAGGAAAGGAAAGCAGTTTAGAGGTAATGAAAAAGAAGATATGTTTAGCCATAGAGGAGTCTAAACCAACCCTATCAACTCACCCAATCCCTAATTTGGAAGAAGAGAGTCTTGATAGATGGAGTCAAGTCATTAAATGGAATTATGATGTTGGGTACAAGAGAAGCAAAAAGAAGGTAAAGAATATAAAGTGGAAACCACCAGATGTGGAGTGGGTTAAATTGAATTTTGATGGAGCATCTAAAGGAAACCCGGGACCAATAGGAGGAGGAGTGTAACGAACCTGAATTGTCCACTAAATTTTTTTTTTTTTGAAAAGTTTGTTGTCCACCCATTGATAAGTTACCATCATAATAATGAATAAAGACATAGTTATCCCATTATAGAAGGTGATATGATTTGCAATAGATTGGACATATAGAAGCACCCACTTCCATAACTATTTAAAGCCAAAAGCGAGTAGGAACACCCATTCCTTCTCTTCCATCTCACCATCTCATACCGGTAGATGAATATAGTTATATAAAGGCTTTAATTCCCCCTTAGGCTACTAATTGGTAGCGAGGGACCTCTTATGGTTTAATCAACCAGGAAGGATAGGGATCCTCACCCAAGGATCACCCTCCCCAATCCTCCATACTACTAGTGAGGCTAGTAATTTAGGAGAAATATCCATCTATTGCTCTCATGGCTACTAGCAATTACCATGGGATTAAATATTTTTACCATTATTATAAGTGTTTCTCATCTTTGGGGTGTTATCCAGTTTACTAGTAGTAAATCTAGTTTTTTTTTTTTTTTTTTTTTTAACCATGATAAGCCCTCTATAGGTGGATTATTCTACTATTATAATCCGAGTACTCAATTCTCGAGCATTCATTCTTACAACATAAAGAAAGTTAATGCATAAACAAATAAGGCACATTCTTGTTGTAATAAATATTTCAATGATAATCCTTTCAAAACCTTACATCATCTAGCATATAAAAACCATTATTTCCAACTAACCTACTTTACTATCTTATGGAAGTATTTTACACAAATAAAACTTCCTTTCAAGTTTACAAGCAATATACATCATCATTACATCAATTGGCTTATCTTTTAGCCATTTAGCATTACATCAATAGAGAATATAATCAAATCCATAATAAGTCTTCAATGGAATCTTCTTGAGTCTTCTCCAAAATCCTTGCTTCCTCATGATGTGAGAGATGAGTGGTAAGGAATCAGGACAACTCGAGTGCAAAAAATATCAATGGATCACAAGCAAGCCATGCATCTCTTATGCAAAATCTTATTACCAAATGTATAAGCACCATTCTTATCAAACTTAAGTGCCATCATTCATCAATATTTATCACATTTTACAAATATCACCAAGCATGAATTTCTACAATTCATCTGTCATATCAAGGATTATCTTCTTAATCCAATTCATCATAATATTCATTTTAAATATCATCAAAATACGGAAGAGCCTCATACCTCTTCCAAGGAATGGAAACCAATCCATCCTTCAAGGGACTAGAATATTCTTCCATACTTGGAGTCTATCATAATTATTTCCAAATTTCTTTATCACACATATGATAGTTTATTGTTTATTTCTACTGTACATAACTTAAAATCTCTAGTCCTCATCATTCAGTATCATTGATACAATTTTACAAAATTAATAAGAAAACTCAATATCATTTGATTTTTTAAACATTAAGAACACCCAATTTCGTTGGTCTTCTATATAAAATCATTCAACACTTTAAAAAAAAAAAAACTAACATACAAATATCTTATGGATAGTTCCCTACTCCTTATAAAGCGTGCAAGTTATGAAACACACTCAAATCCTCCATAAGACAAACAAACTTTAAAGTTTATAATAGTATATTCCAAAAACTGATAAGAACATCAACCAAATCGAGACTAACATGATATCTGACTACGGTTGTAACAGCAAGGAACTTGGGTATGGTTTGTTTATTCCGAAATGATTCTGTCGCCGTCTAGGAGTTTTACTATGCTCAGATATCCCAAACTTAAACTTGAGAACTATTTGAAATCATACCACATTTTTAATTTTAAATAAAATATCTTACTAGGATCAAGGTCCATTCCGATTAATATTGAGCTAATCTGCTTTTCTCGATCGTCGAAGAGATTCAACATTCGACCAGAGTCAGACAAGATTCTAATAGCCTAAGCTTTGTAAATCAAGAGGTAGTTGGTGCCTTTAACCAAGGTTGAGCGATTATCCAAATGAGGGCAGTTGTTTTCAAGATAAACTCTCATGCAGGTGGCCTACTATGGCTAGTAAAAGTTAAGACTCAGGTTTATACACAGATTTCCATGGATAGTCCGCTCTTGGAGCACGACACCATCACTGGAAGAGATCTAGAAAGCCCAAATTTTACAGTCATAACAGTGATTGTCTATACGTACTATCTGCGCGTAGGGTGTTAGAAGTTGCCTACTAATGACCATAGATTGTGGTAGTTTACATATTGTCCAGCTAAAGGTGCACCCAAGCTTCTTAGTAACAATAATGAGTAGATACTAAGGAAGGGAGTAATTTTAATTACCATACTGTGATAGACACAATACGAGATCTCCTTGGAAAGAGGTAGCAATCGGTTTCCATACATAGGCAGGAATGTATTATGAAATTTAGAAGCTGACAAATGTAATCCTTAAAGAAATGTATAGTTTTATGAGACAGTCATTGATTCATCCATAAAGGAAAAAGAGTAGGGTATTAGCCTATTCCATAAAGGAAAAAGAGTAGGGTATTAGCCTATTACAAGGAAATACGACATATTTAATATTTAATACTCTGTATGTATAACAGAACAATATCCGACGACTTGAAATTTAAAACAACCCGAAGACAAGAACCAAGGATAGTTCACTTCTAATATAAAGAACTTTTATCGATATCATAACGAAAGTATATGAACATCCAAGTTTGAATAGATGGCATACAACTTACAATCCACCATTCATATACCAAGCCACAACGGTAAAGAGAAACATTACAACATAAGACTACTATAAAGTAGCACTTCGAACATATTATTTTAGTAGACATATTATTTTAGTAGAGAAAGTCCAGGCATGCAATAAGATAAAAGTATGAACTCTCACACCTGGGAAAACTTGTAAAGCCACAAAACCAATGTGCTTGAGGGTCTTTCTCCCGTTCCAACCTTCCTCTAGACTTCACAAGACATAGCATGTTTTTCCACCTTGTCCCTTAAGGCAATTTATAGACCCATCTTCTGTAGGTAGGAAGGATATTCCTTATTATTTTATTAATTCTCCCTCTCTTCTTCGCATGCAAGCTTCCTTATAAATATATTATTTTATTGCATATGGGATTCTCTAGGGATAAGGTGTATGCAGGCTTTTTGTCTCTTGTTCCTTACCCAAGGGTACTAACACTGTTTAGAGTAAGGGCAGCAACTATTTGGATTGTTAGAGATAAGGTGAGAATCTCATCTCCTAGAACACTCATTCCAAAAACTGCCATGCGTAAGAAAAATGCAATAATAAATTTATAGAGTGTTATTTTCATAATTTGATCCAATAGAATTTTGACAAGCTCATAAAAGACAATCTACTTGATTTCTTTTCAAAAATGAAGTTAATCAAATTAATAATTGAGCTCAAAACAAATAATCTCTACTCTAGAGAATTATATGCATAAAACATTTATTTCAAAATATTGAAATATCATTTACCAATAAATATGCATTTTTAAGGTGGAATTCCTTTATGCAAATTTAATTATGCACCTTTTCATATTAATGGCATGCAAGCACTCCATGAACGTGCTCAACTTCTTCCATCATTGTTTTTCCTTTGATTGAGCGAAACTTTTCAGAGTTAAACTCAAGTGCACCACTCTGAGGGAGGTAACTAGTGATGGTTGAGATGAGAGCCTTACCTACTGAGTTGTCTATGTCATCATTTCCATTCTCATCTCTCGTGGTTAATATCTTCCACTTAAGAGAATACATGTTCCTGCACATCAGTCAATGTACGCAGCATCATTTTCTCTTGATAAAAATCATCATAATGCAAACATAATAGGCATTAAATTCAGTTGTCCAAATGCAAATAAGGTTCTTCCAAGGTGGGTCGTCACAAGGAAGAATAATTAGAAATAATAGAGGGGATATTTTAACTCATTATGCTTTCAATTGTGGATTTAAGACAAATAATGAAGTTGAAGCTTGGGTAGCTTTATAAGGGTTAAAAATATGTAAATAAATGAAATGGAATAGATTTTGGATGGAAGGTGATTCTCTCATAATTATAAATATAATTTTGAGGAAAGCAAAGGCTCCATGGAACATACAAGAGATAATTGTGGAAATTCAAGATCTTGCTAAAGAGTTTGAAGAAATCAGGTTTACACATATATTAAGGGAAGGAAACAAATGTGCAGATAATCTAGCCAATAGAGGGGTTTTGGTTGAGGATCACGAAGTTAACATCTTCTTTCCATGGTTAGAGGAAGTAGAAAGTTTAGTTGAAGCTGGCAAAAATTGTTGATTGCCTAAATCAATTAATGATTAAGATTTACTTTAATGTTTTCCACTAGTAATATTTATTTTATTTTGTAATAATAATGTGTGTTCATTTAGACTATTTCTTATAATTTGTGTGGTTGCACTTGTGTTTCAGGAAGGAAACTAGCAGTCCAATTTTGGTAAAGCAAACTATGTTAGTGCGGTATTTTGAAAATTTTACTCTACTAAGATGCAAGGAATAGATAGTAGAGGTGAAGTTTTGGAATCGTGAAGGCTACTATAGGAAAATGTTAAGAAAAATGCTAAATTCTGGAGTAATTGTATTCATACAGAGATTTGAAAAGATCCAAAAAATGAAAATCAAGAATTCAGACATCTTATGTAAAATGATGTAGGTTTCTAACTATAGCATCTCGATTGAGATGAGAAGTGTATCTATTTGTAAACTCTCAAGCTCTAAAGAAGATAGATATAATTTGTTAAGGGTGGGGGACCCGAGTACAACCTCTTTTTATCAAGCAAAAAAAAAAAAGACCATGCATTCCATCTATTATCATTTTCAAAACATTATGGAAGAGACATTTGAAGAATGACATTAAAGTAATATTATTACTTGGCTTACACATGGCAATATGGAAATTATATTATCATTAGAATAAGAGGTTTGAATATCAAGTAAGGTAAACTAAATGAGTAAATCCTCAACCAAATTTCACTATCCTTTTAAACCCCCTTTTGATTTACTTGAGAAAAAAGGGTTGTACTTGGGTCCCTTATTGTTTACAAATCATAATTCTCTCCTTTAGAGCTTGAGAGTTTACAAACGGATTCAATTCTCATCTCAATTGAGTTGTTAGAGCTAGATACCTACATATTTTTTCATAAAAAAGTTTGAGTTCTTGATTTTCATTTTTTGGATCTTCAATTTTCTTTATAAATATAAATATTTCATATTTTAGCATCCTTCTTCTTGATATTTTCATGCAATAACCTTTACAATACCAAAAATCCACCTCTATTGTGTACTCACTACATCTTAATATTATGCTTTACTGGCTTTGAACTATTAGTTTCCTTCCTAAATCATAAGTGCAACCATAAGAACTATAATAAATAGTTTACCAGTCTCAAAAAATTGAAAGTTCATGATTAAATATTATCAAGGAATATATGCATAAGAAATAAATTATGGGTCATTGTATAATACATGAGGAATTCATCTTAACTCCAAATAACCATTTAAAAAATATTTTATCATTTTAATGATATATGAAATGAATCTCATTTATATTATATTGATATTTTAACAAATCATAATGGTATTATTTTAATAAATATATTAGAAGTCTCAAAAGGTTGAAATTTCTAATCCATACTCTATTCCATAATGCAACCATTACCCAACAACTCTAATAATTCATTCAACCATGAAGTCCATCTGATATCATCTTCTTTTGCTTCAACATACAAAACTTCTACTCGCTTCATGAAATCATAGTCTGCTTTACCAAATGGACTATTAGTTTCTTCCAATGCATTTATCTATAAATGGATCCCCTAAAATATTTTATAATCCTCTAGAACATTATTTTGAATTTGCTCCTTTCAAAATTTTCTTGTTAGCTTCAACTAAACTTACTACTTCCTCTAACCATGGAAAAGAGAATTTAACTTCATGATCCTCTATTAAAACCCCTCTATTGGCTAGCCTATTTGTACATTTGTTACCTTCCCTTAACACACATGATTTACCAAATTTGGATTGTTAGTTTCCTCCAATGCATTGATCTATAAATGGATCTCCTAAAACTTTTATTTGAATTTGCTCCTTTAAAATTTTTCTTCTTAGCTTCAACTAAAGTTACTACTTCCTATAACCATGGAAAAGATAATTTAATTTCACAATCCTCTATTAAAACCCCTCTATTGGCTAGTCTATTTGTACATATGTTCCCTTCCCTTAATGTATGTGTAAACTTGATTTCTTCAAGCTCTATAACAAGGTCTTGTCTTTCTATAATGATCTCTTGTATGTTCCATGGAGTCTGCTTTCCTCAAAAGTGCATTTATAACTATTACTAAATTAACTTCCATCCATACTCTTTTCTATTTTATTTGTTTGAATATTTTCAATCCTTCCAAATTTGCCTAAGCTTCAACTTCATTATTTATCTTAAATACACTACTGAAAGCATAATGTGATAAAATCTCACCCATACTATTTATTATTACTCCACCTCCTGTTGGTTCTAGATTTTATTTACAAGCTCCATCAAAATTTAATTTAACCAACTCTACTTCTTATGGTTTCCACTTAATTAATTTTTACCATCCTCTTTGGTTCTCTTGTACCCACCGTCATAATTCTAATTGATGACTTGACTCCATCTATCAAGGCTTTTTGCTTCAATATTAGGGATTGGGTGAGTTGATAGGAGTTGTTTAGAATCCTCTATGGCTAAACAAATTTTCCTTTTCATTAACTCTAAATTACTTTTTTTCCTTTAAATATTCTCTTATTCTTTTCCAACCATATAGTCCAAAGTATCATATATTTTAATGTATCCTATATTGTTTGTAACACCTCACTTTTAAAAGTTTTGTACCATTGCTTTAACCATTATTTAATTATATCATTCATCACCATGCATTTACCAAAAATATTAAGAATCCATTGTCATAGTTTCCAGACTATTGAGCAATGTCCCAAGAGATGGTCTATACTCTCCTTTTTACATAGAACACATTGTGAGGGGCCATGAAAACCCCTTTTAGGTTATCCTAGGATAAAAAAATTCTATGAACTACTAGCCATACACACATTTTAACTTTTGGAATGTTTAGGCTATCCCAAATATCTCTCCATATTCTTGTGGTATTCCTATTTTGTTGGTTCTTTACATATTTTTAAAGAAAAATGTTTATATTATTTAATATAGCACAAAGATTACAAGTTGGCTAGGTGCTACAAGCATCACAGGCAAACCAAGGATGCATGTAACCAAAGTTGGAATCCCAAAAGGCCAATAATATTGATAAAAAAAACAAAATCTCTTCCCTAGCAAAGCCAAAAGAACCAGAACAAAGAAGTCCTTGGTCCACAATAATCCACAAAATAAATAGAGCCAATATGCTTAGTCTATGTGGTCATCTCTTAAGTTCTCATAATTCTTGGTTTTAAACTTTCTTATGTGAGTTGAAGAAGGATGTAAAAGAAAGCCTTCATTGATCTTTTTATCTACCAAATGGTTCCACTTCCTAGGAATGTGATGCCAATTAATCTGTTCAAATTTTTCTAGTCTTATCAACTTGATTCAACAATAGCCAAAGCAAAATAGATTTGACCTCTTGTTTTCCAAAAAAAAATTGTATGATCAACTTAGAGTCCCCATAAACTGAAAGGGTTTTGACATTTTCTCTTGTCGCTAGAGTGAGATCAAATTTGCAGCCCATCAACTCAGCTACATTATTGGTGGTTTGTCCTAAATTTAGGCAAAAATCAAGAATCTTGGAGTGTGGTCCTGACCATAAAACTCCTCCAACAACAGCTATTCCAAGGTTAGACTTTGAAGCCCCATCAAAGAATAGAGCTAGAAAACTAAAACACAGTTGAGGAGTCAAGCTATTGGCAACAGAGGTGCTAATTAGATCTTGAAGATTCCAAATTTTGAGGATGTGTAACTCAACTCTAGAAAGAGCACTCTAATATTACTTAGCTTTAAAGTAGGCTTTGGCATTTTCCATGATAGCATGATTTATCTTGTGTATCAAAATTGCCCTATGAGTTGATTTTCCTTCAAATATTTGATAGTTCCTATCCATCCATATATACCACATGCAATAATAAGGAATTGAAGACCATAAAATTTTTATGAGAGGCTTACCTTGAAAGGAGCTAAGGTACTTTTTGTTCCAGTTTTAGTACAAGACTCAATATTTAATTTACTTCTAATGCAAACTCCAAAGTTGAGAGCAAGTGAGATCCAGATTGTAGCAGCTTCCTCACATTTAAAAAATAGATGGGCTTGAGTTTCACAGTCTTTAAAGCACCTAGAATAAATATGGGGGCCCAAAATACCTCTTTTAGAGAGGTTTTTCCTAGTTAGAATTTTGTTTTGTTGAACTAACCATTGATAAAAAATTTATTTTTTGGGTGATATTTTGACCCCAAATATGATTCAAATTTTTTTCTAAAGGCTCACTTATCTGGAGATATGCACCAACCTTGACTGAATAGTTGCCCAAACATTTAATTTTACCCCAAATAAAGTAGTCTTTATTGTATGGGTCTATGGGAAGAATACTACCAAATTACTTTTGGACTTGAGACCACTCCCTTTGCTATTCCACATCCAACCCATGAAGTTGAATCTATTTTTGCTGATTGCCTTCCCAAGTGATGAGATAAGAAAGTTTGTTGATCCCAAGCTAACTCATGAATTGAAAAAACTCCTTAGAAATGGAAGAAATTAAGGAGCTTGTTACCAAGAATAGACTCACCCCAACACCTGATACTATTACCATTTCTTGAGCACAAAGATATTTTTTTTTTGGTATAAGGTAGAGGTGGTTATAAGGTCCACAAACCTTTTACAAAGTCAAAATGGGCCGGTTCTAGCATCAAGCCCGTATAATCAAAATACAAAATGGATCTTTCTAAGACTCACATTAAGCCATACTTAGAGTCCACAACCCTATACTTGTCGCTTGACTATTCGAGATAAAACAAAACCAAACAACACCTAGCACTTACTAACACTAGGTTGTCAGACCGTACACTTGTCACCTCCCGTGCCCCAAGAAATGGGATGCCTTTTCTCGCCTAATTCCATCTCGTCGGATTACTCATCATCAGCCCCTCCGATCTCCCCGATGCTCTAACAGTTTGATCTTAGCTCTTCTCTAGCACCCAACACCAATAGTTCTTGAGGGAAGTTATCCTTCCAAATTTGCATCTCCCCAACAGAAACTGCAATATTTGCCATTAGATCCGCCGCCTGGTTCCCTTCTCTAAAGGTGTGTTGGATTCGGGCATTAACCAAATGAGATTTATGAATCTTTGCTTCTAGGATAAGCTCCAATATGGTCCAACTGGGGTCTTTATCCTCCTTAATTGCCTTGATTATATTAAGCTAATCCCCTTCAAAGATAACTTCCTTATAACCCTCAAGTCCGGCAATTCTCATTGCCTCGCATGCAGCTCGGCTTCGCAAAATGATTTGTTTGAGTTCCCAAAGGCTCGAGAAAGGCAAGGACCACTTTTCCTTCCTCATTTCTCAAAACTCCTCTCCGCTCCCGCAGCCCCGGATTTCCTTTTAGCCGCCCCGTCAAAATTAAACTTAACCCACTTTTGTGTGGGGGGTATCCACTTGACACCATCCCGTGGGTTGGTTGTAATGTCTAGGTCCTGGAAGTTCCTCTCCCCAGCTCCGCAAAATCCTCCTTTCCCTTAGAGACATGGTCTCATTTTTGAAGAAGAAAGTTTTCCAGCTTTCTTTCAAAGCTCGATTATTTTATTACCACATAACCTCGGATCTTTCTTACGTCCTTTAAATACTCTCTTATTTCTCTCATTCCATATCCCCCATAAAAAATGGGGTAAGCCGAGCTTCCGGAGCCAAGTCAAAAGCTTTGCCCTAAGGGGGAAGCCCACCGTATGCGTAGTCGACATGCTATTTGGACAGACCCAATCTATATGAAATTTGGACAGATCATTTGGAAGATCGTACAAGAAAAATCACAAGTTAGAAATATATGACTTACGGATTCTATCGCTTTCTCACACAAGATACATCGATTGATGAATTGGAAACCTCTCCTTTGCAGATTATCTCGATGTCGGATCTTATTTTGAACTCGCCAACCAAAAGAAGAAAGCTATTTTTGGGGTTAAATTATTTAACCAAATAACAAGTCGGAGTCCACCATTGAATCCCGAGTGGATTAACTTATAGGCAGCTTTTACTGAATAGATCCCACTTGTAGTTTTGCCCCAAATCGCCTTGTCTCTTCCTCCCCAGAATGATCTGGAACACCCTTAAAGCATCATTGAGTTTGGTTAGGGCCACCTTCTCTTGCTCGACAGATTATGAACCGTGATTTTCTTCCAAGAAGAAGTTTCCTGCTACAAGAATAAAATCCCCTACTTTTCCTCCCATTTCCTTCGAAAGTTTATGTTGGAGGACCTGAAGGTCTAAGTTATCTTTCATAGGGGCCTCTTCCAACCACGGGTCTTTCCAAAAGTCCACTTGTCTTCCATTACCAATTCTCCATCTGATGCCTTTCCTGACTACCTCCCGACATTCGAGCAAACAATTCCAAAAATAGGATCCTCTAGGAAGATTATCACTTTCAGAAGTCCCGATTATTTCGATATATTTTGCCTTAAGAAGTTTTACCCATCCCAATTGATCATTATTGATAAATCTCCATACCGTTTGCCAATCGGAGCTTGATTCAATTCTTTCATTCTCTTTAACCCCGTGCCCCCCGATCCTTGCTTGCACACACCGATTCCATGCTACCAACGAAATTCTCTTTCTCTCCTCCGAACCCGACCACAAGAAGTTGCGTTGAATTAGCTCCAATGTAGCTCTGACCTTTGCAGGCATTCTAAATAGAGACATGCAAGAAATTGGAATGCTCAGAAAGTAGTTTGAACTAATAAGGCTTTTCCCGCGGAGCCGAGAAGGTCGCCCTTCCACCCCGCTAACTTTTTGGAGATCCTGTCAATGACTGAGTTCCACAAAGTAGCCTTCATTCTTCCTTCGAACATAGGCATGCCTAGATAAGTTGCTGGTAGAAGCTCCTTTCCACAACCGAAGAGGTTAGCTATTCTTTCCTCCCTCCCACCAAGCGTGTTAAAGAAATAGATGCTACTCTTCTTATAGTTTATGTACCGTCCTACTTCTGTCTCATACTTGGTTAGAATTCTCTTCAGCTTCCTAGCTTGAGGCACCGAGGCTTTGGACACAATGATTGTATCATCCACAAACCGTTGGTGAGACACTGCGCCCGCCGCTGAGGCCGGTTTAAAACCTTCCAATTGACCATCCGCCACCGCGCCGAAATGTTCCTACCCAATGCTTCCGCTAAAATAATAAACAAGTATGGAGACAAAGGATCTCCTTGTCGCAACCCCTTTCACTCTTAAAGTAACCTGAGGGTGACCCATTCACCATGACAAAAATCTTGTAGTAGAGATACAACTAAAAATCAACTTAATCCACCGGGGACAGAAACCAAACTTACCCAAAATCTTGGTGAGGAACCGCCATGAGACCCGGCCGTAGGCTTTATTCATATCAAGCTTTAGTAACATTCCCGCTTCCTTACTAGTCACCATTGAATGAATAACCTCATGAATTGTGATGATACCATCCAATATTTGTCGCCCTTTCACAAAGCCACCTTGGTTCATATCAATGATGAAAGGAAGGATAACCTTCACCTATTGGCGATTGTTTTTGTGAGAATCTTCATCGAGTGTTACATAAACCGATAGGGCGAAACCGGAAAATTCCATTGCTCCCACTAGTTTAGGGATGAGAACTAAAAAAGTAGCATTAACTCCTTCTCGGGATTTCCATGTCCTTTTGAGCCTCAATTATAGCTTCCACTACATCATTGCCTAGGATATCCCAAAACTTCGGAAGAAAGCCACAGGGAAGCCATCCGGTCCCGGGGAGTCGTTACCATCCATGTCAAAAACGACCTTCTTGATTTCCTCCTTTGTGAAAGGACTAAGTAAGAATCCATTAAGATTATCGCTACTAGGGGTGGAATGGCTGCCAACAGAGAGTCCTCTTCTTCAATAGTCGGATTTACATCTTCTAGCAACGATTTAAAGTACTCAACCGCTTCCCTCCTTATGTCTTCCATATCTTTGGTGTTAGACCCATCGGCCATCTTGATCTCCTTAATTTTGTTAGTACTCCCGTGGCGAAGAGTAGAGACATGGAAGAACTTTGTATTTCGGTCACCCTCCTTTAACCAACGCAGCCTGATTTCCGCCTCCAAAAGGTTTCTTCAAATCCTAGCATCGTGTGGTATTCGGCAATGCCCTCCCTCTCCCGGTTTCTCGATCCTCCGTAAGTCGCTCCGACTTCAACTTCTCCCGTAGTTCATTGATCTTGTCTTTTAGTTCTCGCCTTTTAACAAAAATATTGCCAAAGGAAGTTTTGTTCCACTCTCTAATGTTAGCCTTCACATTCCTTAGTTTACATGCCACTTGGGCCAGCTTCGAACCATTATACTTTTTGTCCCACCATTGGGCAAACCGGATCCTTGAGATCCCGATGTTGGAACCACATAAGTTCGAATCGAAAGGGTCCGATGTATCTTTTCTTAGAGTCCTCCCCTCGCTTCCCACGTAATTGGGTTGTGATCAGACCCGATTCTTGGGAGTGCCGTTAATGAAGAGTCCCCAAACCTCTCCGAGCATTCTTGAGAAAGAAGAAACCTATCTAATCTTATCTCGAATTTGGTTTTCCTTCAATCTTTTGTTAGACCATGTATAGGGGAATCTACGCAGGTCCACATCCATCACCCATGTTGCTCAACAAAATCTCTAAACTCGTAGATACTCGCAGCTATTCTTTGAGAGCCCCCCAATTTATCTACAGGATTAAGGTAGCAATTGAAATCCCCCGCCACAATCCAAGGGTAGTTGGGGACCGTCTCCCTCAATTCAGCTAGCTGACTCCAAAGAACCCTTCTCACCCTCGTCTAACCGGAGCATATACATTCGTTAAGATCCACTCTTCCCGTGTGGTTTTATCCACACATAAGAGACAAATAAACCAACTAGACATCGGAATCACTCTACTATCAATCACATTTTTGTTCCACATAACCAAGAACCCTCCTGCTGTTCCAATGGCCTCTTGGCCTACTACTTCAGCTTCTCGCCAAGTCCTATTCTTAAAAGGAATAACTCTACTCTCCTCCATTTTAGTTTCTTGCAATAAAATCATATCCGGTTTGTGTTCTTGTCTAAGAGCATACAAAGCTCTTATTTTTGTAGGATTACTCCCACGAATATTCCATGAAAGGATCTTCATTTATGGGCTTTGGATCCTCGAGCCTTCGCCCCAAAGAGCAACACCGCTTGAGTGCCATCGCCCACTCCTCGCTCTCGTTTCTTTCTCGCCTTAAGGCAGCATTGCTAGGTTTCCCTCTTCCTACCGAACCATATCCCCATACATCCGCTCTAGGTTGAAGTTCCTTGGGATTCACTTGGCTTCTAGTAACCATCTTGGGTAGGTCGCCTTGGTATTTGGGGTAAATAATCTGCTTTCCAGAGTTAACCGGTCTTTTTGACAATGGAGATGATTCCGTGCTCTTAGCTTCTTGATTAGTAGATTCTTTTTCCCCGCTTTGGGGTTACACCGATCTTGGTGGTTCACCTCTTCCTCCCGAGTATCCTTGCCTCGTATTATTAGTTTCCTCGCTCCTTCCTCTCGATTTTTCTCCTCTAAATCCTTCTCTTGAGTCTCCTCTACCTCGATTCCACTTCTTGGCCGTCCATCCGATCTCCCTTCAAATGATTTAATGCATCAAAACTGTTCTCCACCGGGATGTTGATCTCCTTGGAATTTCTTCCCATAAATTCCTCTCAAGACATGGGACCACTTCCACCGAGCCTCCATAGGCCTCCCGTATCACCCAATCAAACTTACTTGCCCTGTGGCGTTGATCTATGGGGTTCTTTCCTTTGTGATTTGGCTCGAGGCTTGTCGTATCATCTTAGGAGCAAAGTTGAGCTTGAGGGTTCCCATCAAAGGGACCAACTCCCCTATGAGAGGGTTTCGGGGCATAGGAATTTTTGGGAGAAGGGTTAAAACGTTGCCTCTTGCTTACAATAGGGCGAACAGGGTCTCTGATATTCGGATTTCGAACTCCATGTCCTTGAGGCCCAAGGTTGGGTAGGAATGGAGATCTACGGGGGAGGGAAATTATTCTGGGTTTGAGGATCAGCATTTTGGAGTGGGGCTGGTTCTTGGAAATGCAAGGATACCCCGGTGCCCTACCTTCCCACAAACACTACACTTAAAAGACATATTTTCATATTCAAATACCTGAGTATGAAGGCCAAACATAGACGACAAAATAATGGATTTAGGGAGCTCTTTACCTCGTGTCCGCCAACACACACATGCGAGCAGACAGAAGTCTTGTTTTGCTCAAGGTTGCAGGATCAATAGCTATTAGTTCTCCAATCTCCGTAGCTATCCCAACCAATATTTGTTCTGCTCCAAAAAGCAGAGGTAATCCCGGCATCTTAACCCAAATAGGAGCCAAATCCAAAGACCTGAGTCTGGGGGTTGAAATCGGGGGACCAACGCTTCAGATACAAGCCCCTTTTCCCAAAAAACCAAGGACCTCCTTGGAGAGTCCTTTCCATGTCCTGTTCACATTGAAATGTCACCAAAAGAAAACTCTTGGGTAAAGCCTTAATCATCATACCGGCCCTTGGTTGCCATTTTTGGATGGCCCATCTCCTTATGACTTCCATGTCCGGCCTCACCCCCATAAATTTAGCCACCAAAGATGTTCCGCCCTCCATAGCCACATGCCGAGCTAAGGAATCGGGACGTGCAACCTACCATTGACAGATTTTAGATTAAAACAAGAGTCGGATAATTTTTGCTTACCGCGAAGAGCATTAAGATATGAAGGTCTCCAGCTGCTGTGTTTCTCTTTGTCTCCTTCTTGGGTCTTCCTTTGATCCCGACGCATAGAGTCCTCGGTCCCCCTCGTAGAAATCTTCAACCGCATCCGCCCAACGCCCTTGGACCGGTTCCAATAGAACTTCCTTGTCCACATCCTCCGCCCGGGGGCTCGCTATCTCGCCGTAGCCCCCACCCGCCGCGTCTCGCTGATCTGCCCTCTGAAGTCCCACACCTAGGGTTTGATGCCCCTAGACCTCTCGCTCCTCCTCCTTGCTGCTCCATCCGTCACAACTTGTTGCCCACCCCTCCTTTGAATTTTAATTTGTATATTTTACTAGCAAAAGCATTTGTGTTGGTTGATTGCAAGTAGGTAGTGCAAATGTTATTAGTTCCCTTATTTCATGTTTTTATTCAATTTTACAAAGATATTTTATCCTTAATGATCCAAACTGATTTAACAATCAATGCCCAAATTTTAGAGATGCCAGGTTTTTGATGGATGCCTTTGAGTAGTAGTATGTCATGATTGCATTCACCATACTTGTGAATAAGAAGTTTCTTCCAAAGTATCATCAAAGAGTTTATTAATTTTTAGATAAATTTATCCTTGAGAGCATTACTCATAATAAAATAAGATCAAATACCTAAGCCCCCTTAATATTTTCCTTTTATCACTTGACTCCAGTTGACAAGATGGAATTTCTTCCTATGAGATTGCCTTCCTCCTTGCCAAAGAAAGTTTCTAATTTTTTTTTCAAGTTCTTGGAGGATTGAGACAAGAGCATGATAAATCATAACT
Organism: Wollemia nobilis; assembly: GCA_028583015.1. Lineage (NCBI taxonomy): Eukaryota > Viridiplantae > Streptophyta > Pinopsida > Araucariales > Araucariaceae > Wollemia > Wollemia nobilis. The sequence goes on from JAQPPZ010002502.1 coordinate 6,852,293, forward strand.
TGGTAGATAAGCAAGCTTGAAATGATAGATTTAATCAAGACCAATCTGCCTACAAGACTAAGCTACCCATTTCTATAAGTTAATATTCTCCTGTCAATATTTTTCCATCAAATTAGACTAGCAATTAGAACTCTTTAGCTTGAAACTCATAGGTACCCCTAAATACTTAAAGGGGTGAATTCCACCATGTAAACTAAAGAATTTGAGTAAAGCTTGTATTTTCAGTTGGGGAAGTGATGATAGTATAGAAGTTATAGTTGTTGACATTAATAGTGGATTTAAGCCATTTAGAAAGAGATCTATGCAACCTTTAATCCTTTTGACATGTATCTTGGGGGCTTCCCCCATCATTATAGTATCATCAATAAATTGGGCATGAGTAACCTCCTTGATCCCAACAACTATCTTAATTCCAGTTATTTTGTTAGCCCTTCTTTATGCAAAGATAGATCTACCCAAAGCTTTAGCTAAAATAATATAAAGATAAGGAGATAGGGGGAAACCTTGGCATAAACCTCTAAAAGCTCTAAAGAATATTGTTAGAGAACCATTGACAATAGGAGCAACCCACGAGTCTCTAACGCAACCAAAAATCCACTTGGAAAGAAGCAAAGGAGACCCAAAAGAACTAAGCAGTTGAGCCAAAATATCTAGATCCACTCTATCAAAGGCATTGTCCATGTCAAGTTTAACCATGATCATTTTTTTTAATTATTTACTGCTGGTATATAAGGCCTCATGAACAATCACAATGTTGTTGTGTAGTTGCTTTCCAAGGATGAAACCTCCTTTCTCATCATAGATAATTTTATCTAGATGATTTTTATTCTAGTGGCTATGATTTTGGTCATAAATTTATATGAAGCATTACACAAAGAAATAGGCCTATATCGACTGAAGGTTGAGACATTTTTTTTCTTTGGAATCAAAGCTAAAAATATAGACTTAATAGCACCAATCAACTTACCTTTTTTACAAGCATCCTTGATCATCTAAAAAATATCTATAGCTACCAAATCAAAGAATTGGTGGTAAAAGATATTAGTAAATCCATCAGGACCAGGAGATTTATCCTTCACATATCTAAATACAATGTCCTTAAGTTCTTTGAGAGTGACTACCTGGCAAAGAGAATTTTGTACTTCCTCAATTATTATCTTAGGAATATTTTGTAGAAATGCAACCTGAGTAGCATGATTTCCATCTGATTTTTGATAAAGGGATTCATAGTGACTATATGCAACTTTTTTTATCACTAAAAAATTGGAGACTTTATCAGCATTTTCAACCTAGATTTCACGAATCATATTCCTTTGATATCTATAATAAGCCTTAACATGAGAGAACTTAGTATTGAAGTATCCTTCCTATAGCCAGGTCATGCAAGATTTGAGTCTCCAAAATTGTTCTTCTTGTATAGCTTTCACATGAAGATGGGAGAGAATGGAATCTCTTAGATTTTAGTGTTTCACTAGGAGGTGCTAGCTTTGAAAACTCTTATATTTCTCCCAGCCTAGGAAGGAGAAGTTGTTTAGATTTGTTAGCATTATAATGCAATTTTATCCAAATTCTAAGATAAGCTTTTATCTTAGAAATCTTGATATTCCATCTATATTGATCATTATGGGAGGGGCACCAAGCTTGTCAACTATGCTCAACTTCCTCTAAAAATCCATTCAATTTAACCCAATATGGGTTATATTTGAACGGAATGGGACCTAATTTTTTTTTGTTGTTCCTAATTCTTTTAGTAATGAAATGATTTATTACCCTTTGATTAGTCCAATAGAAGGCTTGATGTCTTAAACACCAACAGAGAAATGATATCTTCCACATACTCCTAGTAAGGATCTCTAATACTAGAGCCACCTCTTTTTTCGGAGGGAAAGAGCACCAAATTAAAATCTCTAGATATGATCAAATTATTGGGTTGCTTTCTTCAATGTAGAAAATAATTGAAAGCCAACATTGCTTCTTGGCAATTGGGGAGTTAGGGGCATACACATTCAAATAGGTGAAAGAGAAACCTCTAGCATCAAAAATAAGATAAAACTATTGTTCGCTTTGCTTACCACCTATTTTAGATAAAATTATTTTGTCTCATGTTGTAAGAAGACCACCAGAGGCTCCTTGGGAACTAATAACGCCAATTTCAAAGTTGTTCCAAATAGATATCCATGCTTCAAAGGCACCTTTTTTATCTAACTTTGTTTCTTGAATTCTTATTAAAAAGATCAAATGTCCTTTATCAGACCCTCAAGGTAGGTTTTCTTAAGGGCCCCACCTAGGCCTCTACAATTCCATGAGAGCAATATCATTTTTTTGTGGGTTTCTTCCCTTTGAAGCGACCCTTCAGTATAGCTTGAGTCTTAGCTACAATATTTTTTTTTGCTTCTCCAGTTCTTATTTATTGGTTAGATTTCCTACGGGGATTATGTTATAATAGGCTCAAGGTAGAATCCAAGGATTATAATGTCATCCCTTAGCTCAATCTAGATTTCTTAGGTTATTTTCTTAGAAGGTTGTTCACTCATCCTTTCCTATATAGTCTAATCTACCAATTATGCATCAAGAAAGGCTTGCTCATGGTTTCATTCTTTGTTTTTATAGTCATATTGGAAAAAAAATTTCTAATTTGAGTTTAGAGCATCATACCTATTAGAATTCTCAAGTGGTTTGCAGTTAGCAGGTTTGGGCTTCTAGGTTCTAGCCCTTCTATTCCTCTTCTTGGTTTGTGCTTATTGAAAGCCTTTATTATCAGCTTGATCCTTCTTATTCTATGGTTTTTGGCTAACTGGGCAATCTTTGGCAAAGTTGTCATACTCATGGTAATATAAACATTTGAAAAGTAAATGCTTATAATCTAAAACCTATGTGTGGATCCAATCCAGAAGCATTTAGATTTTTGTCTAACTGGGCAATCTTTGGCAAAGTTGTCATACTCATGGTAATATAAACATTTGAAAAGTAAATGCTTATAATCTAAAACCTATGTGTGGATCCAATCCAGAAGCATTTAGATTTTTGGGAGGAATCCAATTGATAAAATTGCCAATCTTATGTCTAATTAGATCTAAAGAAGGTTTATTCCAAATATGGAGAGGGAGAAAGTGTAATCCCACCTAAACAAGAACTATCTCAAGCACATCTACTAGACGATCAAAGTGGGTTGTCCAAAAGTTAAAAAATGAGGCACTTAGGCCCATAAACCATGGTCTTATTTAAAATATTGTATTATTTTCTTATTTGCAATCTAGGATGACCATGAAGTATTCTCTCCCATAGAGCAAGAGTTCATAACTAGAGATCTTAGACCCCCAAACTAAAGATATTCACTTTTCCAAAGCAGTTGGGCTTGGCCAAATTTTGATGAACCTTCCAACCAAGGCACATTCAAACAAGGTAGCAATATAATGAAGAACATTATTTGGAGGCACTTCAACCATTGGTGTAGAGACTATCCTAGGAACAAAGGCATTAGGGTTCAAAGAAGAAACAAGAAGCATTTAGATTTTTGGGAGGAATCCAATTGATAAACTTGCCAATATTATTTCTAATGAACTCTACAAAAGGTTTATTCCAAATATGGAGAGGGAGAAAGTGCAATTTCACTTAAAAAAGAACTTTGTCAAGCACATCTACTAGCAGGTCAAATTGGGTTGTCCAGAAGTTCAAAAATAAGGCACTTAGGCCCATAAACCATGGCTTTCTTTGAAATATTACATCATTTTCTTCTTTGCAATCTAGGATGACCATGAAGTATCCTCTCCCATAGAGAAAATTTCATAACTAGAGATCTTAGACCCCCAAACTAAAGATATTCACTTTTCCAAAGTAGTTGGCTTGGCCAAATTTTGATGAACCTTCCAACCAAGGTACATTTAGATAAGGTAGCAACATAATGAAGAACATTATTTGGAGGTACTTCAACCATTGGTGTAGAGACTATCATAGGAATAAAGGCATTACGGTTCAAAGAAGAAATAGGTCAGAACAAACTAGAGCCAACAAAACCAAAGTTTACTTTTGGAGGTAACTTACTCTTGAGAAGGTCGATGCCTACCTGATCTAGCACTGAAGATGAAGAGAAGCCAAAAAAGGAAAATGAAGAAGTGAGAAATGGATACATAATAGCCCTTCCTGCCATGGTAAAAGTCACTAAATACACAAAAATAATGATAGATAGATGCAGTTTAGGGTTTGAATTGATACACCAAAAACTCAAGAATAACTCATCCAAACCCTACCCTCCAGGCATCAAACTCACAAATCTCTTCCATTGCAAAAAAATACTCGATTTCTCCCAAATCCAAAACAAAGGCCTTGCCTGAGTTTCTATGAGCAAAACCTCCAAAAGGGCGAGAACTCCCATGCCACAATTTTTTTATTTTTTACTTTAATTATAAAATATTTCCATATTTTTTTCCTCAAATTCTTTTGAAAATAAGAATGGTAAAACCCTTTCTTATTTTCCAAATGCCTCATTGAGGAAATATCATACCCAACATTCAACCTTCTCTATAGATGGATTGAAACCTCTATATTGGAGTTCCTTATTTTCCTAATATAAAGCACAACACTTGCAGCACTGGTGGACACAACAATCACCACATGATTGCATCGATAGACTATACTCTCCCTAAAAATTTTAATTTTGAAATATTAAACTTGATAGAAAAAAAAATGTGTCTTTCCATCCATAGAACTTAGCTCTAAAACCAGTTGCAATTTGAGTCGATTGAACCCCACCAATGCCATATTTTAAACTCATAATATTTTTTTGCTTTTTTCATGACCCTTTAAATTCAATTACCAAAAACTTTAGATATACTATGACCAAGCTCTGATCTATGGCAATTTTTCCCTCAGCAAACCTCTTTCAAATTGTAGTGAATACCCTAATGAGCTCAACGCTTGGTATTTCAATTTATGTTGATACCCTAATACGCTACATGCTTGGAAATGATATTTACCAATAAATTTTATTGTGAAAGTGTTACATGATGTAAAATATGAATATGCAATCCTTTTATCTAGATAGATAAATGACCAAATGTTAGGGTAAATCACAAGTTTTTATGAGAGGTCTCGGTCCCCTCATACCAAGCTTTAAACTTGATCTCATGGATGAAAACCCAAGGACTTACCACTATGGTATCCCTCCTAGGTAAAATATTAGGGTAAAGCACAAGTTCTTATCAGGGGTCCTAGTCCCTTTGTATCGAGGGTTTGAACTTGGGTATCCTGGATGAAAACCTAAGAACTTACCACTGTGGTATCCCTTTTGGGACTCAAAATGTTAAGGTAAATCATGAGCTTTTATGAGGGGTCCAAATCCCCTTGTACTAGGTTTTGAACTTGGATCTCTAAGATGAAACCCCAAGAACTTACCACTATGGTATCCCTATTAGGTGTGATCATATAAAAATTTAGGGTAAGTATGGGTTTTATGAGGGGTACCATTCCCCCTATACCGGGGTTTGAACTTGGGTCTCATGGATGAAAACCCAAGGACTTACCACTACGGTATCCCTCTCAATATTTTAAAATTTTTAGGGTAAAACATGGGTTTTGAAAGGGTCTTAATCCCTTGTGTGGTTTGAACTTGGGTCTCTTGGATGAAAACCCAAAGACACCACTATGATATCCTAGTAGAGACTTTAAAATGTTAGGGTAAAGCATGGGTTTTTATGAGGGGTCCTAGTCCCCTTGTACTAGGTTTTTAACATGGATGTCCTAGGTGAAAACCCAAGGACTTACCACTATGGTATCCCTCCTAGGAAAAATATGTTAGGGTAAAGCACAAGTTTTTATGAGGGGTCTTGGTCCCCTTGTATCAAGGTTTGAACCTACATTTTTATTTTGCTTTGGTCTTCAGTCCAAACCCCTTGTATTGATTTAAGTCTACTAATTCTAGATGTTGATCTCTTTACTATTGCTATCCTATGAAAAAACTTTTTGTTTTTATCCCCTTTTTTTAACCAACTCTATCTCAATTTTAATCTCCAAAATTTCTCTTCCTTACTCAAAATATTGTGATATTCACTAAGCAATTCCCTTTCCTCTGACCTTGGATTATTGTGCTCATATTTTTAGATTTTTAAAATTCTCTTTTACTCCTTTCTTCTTAAAAATAGTTTTGAAAGTATTTTTGTTCCATTTTGGTAATGTAGATGTCATTTATTTTATTTGTTTTGGAAGTGTATACAACCCACTGTTTCCTAAAGAATTATATGTTTGTGCTATCATATCAACAAATTGAAAATGGTCTTCCCACATCTGCTCGTATTTAAAAATATGATTTTTTTTATTTAATTACCACCATTTTGACTCTCATTGGCCAGTGATCTTAACTAATCCTTGTCAAGGTATTAATTTTAGAATAATTTCCTTCATATAGCCAATGATATGAGAGTATGCATCTATCCAATTTTTATGCTATCAAGTTCTATCCCATACTATTGTTGGTCCTTGTACAGTTTTCCTCTTCAAAATCAACCTCCCATGGATTATTATTTTGAATAAAACTTGAGAAATCTCTCATACTTTGGGTTATTTTCCTAGTTTCTCCAAATATTTCATCAAACTTGATTATGGCATTAAAAATCTCCTATGGTCATAAATTGGGTTTCTTGATCTTTAGTTCTCATAAATACTTCAATCCCACTTCATACTTATAATCTACCTAATTGAGTTATAGGTCCATAGACATTGATAAGGATGAAACAAATATCTACAAAGTAGCATGTGACTAATAAGGCTATCCAATGCCTAGTTTTATGAATGGTTTCATAGAAGGTTCTAACTAGATTCCAATATGTTAGAATTCCCCTTGTCACTCCTTCTGAATCCACAACATACTATTCACATTTTTTCTATATTGTTTATGGTCCTAAATAAATCAAACAATTCTACACCCTTATTTTTTGGAATCGGTATAAGATATGTTGCATTTATTTATAAGGTATGTACTATTGTACCCTAGATTGTTCCACTGCCACCAATAAATAATCCTTCACTATTTCCTAGTTATGTTGATAGAGTACTCCAAAGATTCCATCTGAACCTAGGGATGTATTCTTGTCAAAAGAGAAAAAGTTAAATGAACTTCCAAAGTAATAGGTTCCATCAATTTTCTATTTTCTTCTTGTTATAATTGAAGGTTATCATTAAGAAGTTCAATCTCCTTTGGTCCTAGAATATTATAGTAAAAAATCCTTGCCTTATTTCTTATTTTGCTTTGGTCTTAAATCCAAACCCCTTCTATTGATTTAATTATACTAATTCTATATGTTGATCTCTTTGCTATTGTCATCCTCTAAAAAAAACTTTATGTTTTTATCTACTTCTTTTAACCAAGTCTGTCTCAATTTTTTTCTTCCTTACTCAAAATATTATGATATTCACTAAGCAATTACCTTTCCTCTAATCTTGGATTATTGTACTCATATTTTTTTTAATTTTGAAAGTCTCTTTTACTTCTTCTTTCTTCTCAAAAATAGTTTTGAAAGTGTTTTTGTTCCATTCGGTTAATGTAGATGTCATTAATTTAATTTACTTTGGAAGTGTATACAACCCACCGTTTCCTAAAGAAGTTTATGTTTGTGCTATCATATCAACAAATTGAAGATGGTCTTTCCACTTATGCTCATATTTAAAATATGATCTTTTTTTCAATTCACTTACCACCATTTAACTCTTATTGGCCAATGATCTTAACCAATCCTTGTCAAGGTATTAATTTTAGCACAATTCCCTTCATCTAGCTAATGATATGAGAGTATGAATCTATCCAATTTTTTTGCTATCAGGTTCTAGCCCATCCTGTTGTTGGTTCATTTATAGTTCTCCTCTTCAAATTCAACCTTCCATAGATTATTGTTTTGAATGAAAGTTGAGAAAACTCTCATACTTTGAATTATTTTTCTAGTTCCTCCAAATAGTTCATCAAACTTGGTTATGGCATTTAAATCTCATATGGTCATAAATTGGGTTTCTTGGTATTTAGTTCTCATAAAGACTTCAATCCACTCCATACTTATAATCTACCTGACTTATTTATAGGTCCATAGACATTTATAAGGATTAAACAAATATCTACAAAGTAGCATATGACTAATAAGGCTATCCAATGGATAGTTTTATGAATGGTTTCATAGGAGGTTCTAACTAGATTCCAATATGTTAGAATTCCCCTTGCCACTCATGAATCCACAACATCCCATTCATATTTTTCCATACTACTTTCATAGTTTTGGGAACTTCTTCCTTTGTCATTTTAGTTTCTTGGATAAGAATAGCAGGTTTATTACTTAAACAAAGGTCCCTAATAAACATCTACTTTGAGGGGGCATTAGCTCTCCTTATATTCCATGAGACATTAATCATATTTTAGGGGTTGTTGACCCCTCCTGTGAATTACTAATATCATTTTGTTGTTTAGTAAAAATAAGTTCAATCAACTTAGATTGTGTTACTTTCTCTATGTTTGCTCTTGCTTCCCTGGCTCTCGCTTGATACTTTGAAGTTTTTCTCTTTTTTATTTGCCAGTATCAAGTGTAGGTCTTATTATTCTATTCCTAGGTATTATTTCACAACTTTTCTTTTCATTAGATATATCCTTTCATGGATCTGCTAAAGAAGCCTTTGGCTTATCCTACTCATTTTTTGGTATTTTATTGTTAGTAGCAAAGGTATTAACATTTGACACTATATTTTCCGTACCACTTTCCTTCTCATGAATGGTGCATGTTACTTTAAGAGAGTACTCAAAATTTGGTGAGGCACATTCCTTAGGTTTAGCATGAATGTTCATCCCTAAATCAGGTTCAAACTGAGTAGACAAATCCTTATTAATATTTTGATCCTATTGTACCATGTCCTTTAAGATCTGATCTACTTTTTCTTCATAGGCTAAAGCCTCAAAAGAATTGGAGTTTCTTCCAATATCCTTATTTATTGGTCTTCATTGTTTCTTTACTTTAGTAAACACTTATTATTACTTCTTCTTTTTTTTTCACCCTTTTATGGACACTTGACATGAAAATTATTTGCAAGTCTCTTTAATTTTCTCATAACTAGTTTTATTAAGCTTTTTCACATCACTTTACATAAATCCATTGCATTCATTGGCTTAGTATTCTCAGCTTTTCTACTTTGATCTTGTCCTATGTATTTAATTGATCGTTACACCATTTTACATACTTTTTAATGCTTGATTTGGCATGAGCAAACAAAGAAAAATATGCATATGAAACAAGAACAAAATAAAATAGAACTAACAGGATCAAGATATGACCTAAAATAATCATCATCATCTAGAGATATATCTAAAAAATGATATATGTATACACTGGGGAATTGCTAGATTTCTATATGACCTATCTACAACCATCTATACATCTTTTTCCATCTTAGGAGGCTACTACACACTCTTATCCATCCATGGAGAACTCATTTAAAAGTCTTGATATCTCTATAATCTACCTTATCAACCTCATATTTAGTCCCAATATTCATCCTTATGCATTAGAGATATATCCTCACAAGTGAAGCACCTTAACTATATGTTTGTCCTTAAATTCACTCTTCTCTTGCTTCCATCATAACTTCTCCTTTATATGATCAAACTGCATAGATATCACATCCCCATTAACTTATCCCTTTCTAATCCTTAAAATATGTCCAATATGGTAAATTTAATTAAAGGCATTCATATGTCTACCCATCACTTGGGAAAAGTTCTAAGGTGACAAAATAGAAGCAATATCAAACAAAATGTCTAGAGCAAAACTAACACGCAACATAGTGAGTCATAAGGTCTCTCCATATTGAAATTGTAATTTGATTCATAGCCAAGGCTAACATTATCCAATATATTAAATAGGTCTAAGGGCATTTCATTGTATAATGTTTTTATTATTTGTAATATTTTATTATGTAAGCACAATGGGAAGGTAACCTTGTTGTGGTTAAACCTAATTTATCACCTATAATCAACATAAATCTCACATGTTATGTTGGCTTAGGATAAAATTTATGATGTAACTAGGGTTTTGTATTGCTATAAATAACCCCCTTACACTCCTTTATTCATTGGAGTGTTGTGTAATAGTATCTATGGATTTAATGATTATTTACGGTGCCTACAAATGCCCACTAATTTCATTTATTTTTTGTCCTTTTTTGTTCCTTGTATACGATTTGAGTGTATGATTTGCTTCTATTTATTTCTAAAAAGTATTGTGAGTTCCAATATGGGATCAAAGAGGGTATGGAGCTACCTCAATTGGTCATACAAGAGCATTGTGCGGTACCTCTAATATTTCTTTTAAACCAAAGGGCAACTTACCTTTTTTAATCTCATTCACTTTTTGCTTGAGGTAAGAAGCTTTTTATTTTATCTACTTGTTCAAAAAATTTAAAAATTTTCCATTGTCTCTAAAAAGAGTTTATAGAAGTTAAGAACCAAGGGATTGGTTGTTGGAAGGACTTTGAATCCTTTGATATATTCGCTACTATCCTATCTTGATTTTCACATGCTAAATCTAAACTTGAAGGGTGGCCCCTTCATGCACCCTAGCTTGGGCTTGGCAACCTCACGATAGGAAGCATGTATCATATTTTTTTATTGGGAAGGCGTGCACCCCAACTTGTCATGGATGGTCACTATGACTAGATGGGCACACTTGAAGGTATTTGTCCCTGAACATTGCAAGTCTAAATCATCATAGATGATGGTTTTGATGATCACATAGGATCCAAAATTCACTCAGAGGTCTATTAGTCCTTTTGTATGCAGTGTCTCCTCTTTGTAGATGGCTATGACATGGTGGTTTAATATTATCATTATGGAGGACAAGGAATAGGGTTGATTCATGCTTGTTATCCCTTTTCCACTTTAAGAAGAAGTCGTTGGTTCCTACAAGAGACTTGCCCTCTTGAAATCCATCACATGACATGCTTGATTGTATAGCAAGAGTGCCTTTATAGGCTTTGCTCATGGGTCCAAACCGCTCACTTGCACCTTTGGTCATTAGAAGTGGTAAGGTTGACAAGTCAAAATGTAAGTTGCCCTTTTTGGATCCATCAAAAATATGGTTTAGTTGGTTAGCATGTGGTGTTTATCTTAGGGGAGACCTAACTTTGATCACCTTTGTGTTCCTTTAGACAACTGGAATTGCTGTAGTAGATAGGTGGCCAATGTGGTGGTCAAAGTTGTTCTCTCTTGTACCATTTAATTCCTTTTTTATAAATTTAAATTTTCTCAACTAAGAAAGTGGAAAAAAGTGGTAGTGATCAGGTAGAGAAGAAGAGTTGAAGTGGAGAACCAAACTTAGAGCACAACAACAAACCAAATTTCACCAAGTGGCAAGTTAGGGTTAGCACTTGAAACCTAAAGGTTTGAGAATTTTATTTTTTATTGTTTGTGGTTCATTAAGGCAAAACTTTTGGAGGTCATGCATTTTGCATATAGAAGCATTCTGAGCCTATTTTTTCCAAACTACATGATTTTTGAGCTCTACACACTAGTGAAATCGATTCATGAATTTGTTATGATGATAGGGATCAAATTGTGTAAGATGGACCACAAAGCCCTAGTTACCTTAATCGGTGAAATTATAGTTTTTGGTCAAATCAGAGTATTTTGCATAATTTTTTAGGAGATATAGATGGATTTGTGATAGTTATAGTAGATTTTAAGTCTTTTGGAGGCTTGTAGGAAAAGGATTCGAGATGTATTTTAGTCAATCCCTCTTCCTTCTTTGGGCGATTGATTCAAATTATTCATGAAGATATAATATTTCATTATCTCTTTCTTCTTTCATTTCTTGTTTAGGTACTCTAGGAAGTTTCTTACAACTCTTCTTTTAAGCAGGTTTATACAAAGCCTCTTTTTGTAATTGAAATATGGTGGTCCAAGGGCAAGAGGAAACCTTCAAAAAAGGTGATGTATGTTGTAAGAGGAAAATTTGTACCTTCAAGACATACCTTATATGACAATGGAAGATTTAAGGATATTATCTTTAAATAATATGGTGATCTTGATTTCTCTTCTTCATTTGATATCCTACTTGAAGTATTTTTTAAAATGTGTGTGTCTAATAGTGGTAATGATGACTATAATCTAGCCTAAGGGGACTCTTGTGTAAGATAATTTTACAGTAGTATATTTTAGATGATGGGGGGATCTAGATGAGTTTACTTCAAAATGCAAAGGCCCACAAGAACATCCATTATGGGGGTGATATTATTATTGCTAATGTCTTCTCTCCTTGGCCTCTCAATTCAGATTATGGGGGGGTGTTGAAATTATAACATGCTTTATGTCCAAGACCAACATTGTGTGATGTATTAGATAGGCCTAAGGGCATTTCATTATGCAATGTATTTATTATTTTATAATATTTTATTATGTAATCCCAATAGGCCATGGTTAACCTTGTTATGAGTAAAACCTATTTATTACTTATAATTAACCTAAAGCACACTTGTTATGTCGGCTTAGGTTAAACTTGATTATGTAATTGGGGTTTTGGTATTACTATGAATACCCTCTTACATTCATTTATTCATTAGAGTGTTGTAATATTATATATGGATATAGTGATTATTTATGGTGCTTACGAGTGCCCTCCAAATTCTTCTCTTTTTCATCCTTTTTTTTTGTTCCTTGTATAAGATTTGAGTGTACGGTTTGCTTTTATTTGTTTTTTGAAAGAATTATGATTTTGGCACTCTTTCCATCTAAGGTAACTATACATTTACATCATGTACGTTAGCATTGCATATATGAGTACTGGACCTTATGATATTTTAATTTTAACATTCTAGCATTTTACATTTCAATTCAAAGAAATTGAGTATGTGTGAAGTAAAATATGGGTTTTAGCCTTATTTACTCATATCACCCTCTATGTTGGAAGAGTTCATAGGTACTCATGTTTGGACGACTAACAAAGTCTATATACCCCTATCATCCTTTCCTTGGGAAAATTGTCCATCCATCTCCCCTTCCTACATCAAGTGGGATGCCCACTAGTGTATCCCCTCGATCTCTTCTACACCCTCCTCATTAGTACCACTCTCTCTCCTAGTCCTTATCCACTCTCAAAACATAATAGCCTCACCCTTATCTTGGTCAAACCCTCAACTAAGATCAAACTCCTTGACTTTCATCCTTATATTTATAATTATCTTCATCAATTCTACTCCTTTCTCTTTCATATATAGGGGTACACCATTAGCCTTGGATATATCTACATCATCCACCACTATCATATCATTGTTGCTCATCTCTATATCCATCCTTTATAATTTACCCTTAATGGGTCAACTAATATTAAGTACCTCTCTTGAATATATTATGCAACAAACTCAAGAAATATAGGAAATGGACCCTCTTGCCCAAACTACCTTGATATCCTACTCAAAATGTGTACCTCCACCAAATAGGTATGGTTTTCAATGAGCTTATCCATGTGGAAAGCCTCGTCCATCTCTTTGTATCCAATAATGGATCCTTATAATATCTTCATACAATGTCCATCTTTGGATCTAAATCTAGAATGGTCATCACTACCTACATTAAGGTGGGTTTCTCTATTAGAAATTCAAATGTGATAGAAGTATATACATGTATAATTGCATATGGAGAGATCGATAATTACAATCAACTTTGCAACTACCCACAACCCTCATAACCATTTACATGAATATGTCATAAAGATGTAATATTCATAATATTCCTCCTTGTTACATCAATGTTCAATTAATATACTTAAAAGAAAATTCTCTAAACTTTTGAAATTTAACACATGTAAGAGACCGTCAAAATGTCTACATGTTACCCTTAAGTTGGACATAATTAAAGTTGTATGTTGTGTTCTTCAACATGTTTGTAAAATAAGTGACACTAAACTTTAATGTGTCTCATGCATTCATGAAAAACTAGATTATGAACAAGCCTTAGAACTCCTCGGTTATCACAACTTAAGATCATTGGTTGCTTCTATGGAATATCCTTTCTTGACAAGATGCAACACAACAATATTGCCTTGTAGACAACTCCTTTTGTATTGTCATATTCAATCTCATGGAAGATCAAGAAACAACATATTACTTCTTACTTTCCCAAGAAATTGAACCATATCATTAATACTATATATATATATATATATATATATATATATATATATATATATATATATATATATATATATATATATATATATATATATATATAAATGGATATTCTGTCATTTATGGATCGTATATAGTCTACACCCATGAAACATGTCAATAAAAAGTAATAATTCTTCTTCTAATCCAAACTATACTTAGTTATACCACAAATATGCCTTAGTATTTGCTTTGTTGCTTTCCAATGAAACACCTTTGGTTCTTGCGTAAACCATAAAAGATAGTTTATAATATAGTTGATGTTTAGTCTAGTGTATGTTAAATAAATGAGACTCCCAATCAATTTATCATAAAAAATTCCTTTCACCTATGGAGATGGATAATTTGGAATAGTTGTAGCCCTATCTTCATTAGAATGGCTATGGGCTTGTAATATATCTTCCAAAACTTTTCAAGCATTGTCTTGGCATACTTCACTTATGACATGAACACATGGTTCTTAATTTGCCACACCTCCAAGCCAAGATAATAATACTTGACCTTGATGTTGGAAAAATTAAGAATATTGAGTTGTCATTGATGTCAAAGGGTTGATGTCAAAGAGAGCATGGTATTCAAGGCAGAAATATTCTTCAAGAATGATGAGTTTACAAGGTTGGACAATGGAAAGCAAGGCAAACATGTTTAAGGATTATAATATTTAAATATTATATTTAAATATTATAAAGAGAGTTTATAAAGGTTCAAGAGGCTTGAGGACAAAGGTTTATAAAGAGAAGGACAAAAGGTTTAAAAGAAAGACAAAATTTTTTGAAGGCATTGGACAAAGGTTTAAAAGTAATATATTATAATATTTAAAACCTAAGGTTTAAATATTATAATACAAATAAATTTGAATTTAAAAAGGGCGCCAATCTAAATTCAAAAAGGTGAAAATCAAATATTGCACCGACATCTCCATGTGAAATCGATTTGCATATTTAAAAGGGAAAAATATTTCACTTTTAAAAAAGGAGAAATGTGGAACAAGCATCAATTGAATTCTATTCACACAAGTTCACAGAGGGTAGAAGAGGAGAAAGGGGGAGTGTGCATGTCATTTGAGGTAGAGATAGAAATTGAAGATAAAAAGAAGTGAGCACATTCATGATCCCAACTGGGTGGCTAGCCTAGGCGGTAGGCTAGCCTGCGTTAAGGCATTGGCAAACAGGAGGTTAGGGGGTCAAATCACGATGGCTTCACTTTTGTTAAAGTTTTAAGCAAATAATAAATCGCAAAATACATTGAAGAGGCTATTCATGTGCTTTGAGTTTCATGTGGGCAGCTAGCTCACGCGGTAGCCTAGCTTACACTAGGGCGTGGGAAAACAGGAGGTGGCAGGTTCTATTCGTGACGACTACGTTGGTAAGGGCAAAAATATTTTGATTAAATAAATTTTAGGAGTTATAAGGTATGCATCATATTTAATTTTGTTAGGGAGTTATAAGGTGTGTTGGAATTAATTGTATCTTGCATAGTGTTTGGAGTCATAAGGTATACTGTGTGTAATTGAAGATTGCATTTAAGATATTGTGTGTGGGTATTATAAAGTTAAATTTATTTGTGAAAGTAGGATATATAAGGTGTATAAGGTTGAATTAAAATGTATTAATGGTATGGGATTAAAGGAATGGGGTATGAAAATTAATTGGAGGAAGGGGGGGGGGGGGGGTAAAGAGGGAGGGGGTTGAGGGAGGAGGAGTATTATTTTCAAATATTTATTGTGTACATCTTTTGAGAAGATGATTTCCTATCTGGATGACATGAAATAGAGAATTACTAACCAGATTTTTGGAGGATCAAAAGGGAAATTATTTTGCCAAGTTTGAGAAGCTCATCATCATCAAGGAAGATTTAGAGGTATGGTAATTTAATTCCTTTCTCAAAGATTTTTTGGTTGAAGAAAATATATTGAGTTGTGATATGTTTGGAGGTATAAGGATTGATTGTTTGAGCATTTCTTGGATTAAAATTGGGAAATATTATAGATCATATTTATGAGCAAACCTATGCATTGTTTATGGTTGAAATTGGAAACAAATTGATGAAAGTTATAAATCAATTTTGAGAGAAAATTTGTGCATTGGTTTTGAGTGATATTGGAAATGAAAGTGCAAGAGTTATAGATCATATTTGTGAAGCAATTTGTGCATCATCATGATTGATTTTGGAAGTAGATGAGCATGGAAGATTTGTGGATTGTTATATTTAGTTTTGGGTATAAATGAGCATTGTTTGTATGCAATATTTTGGATCATTTCTAAGTAGGTTTGAGCAGGTTTTGTGAGAAGATTTGATCAGAGTTGTGAGTATGTTTGAGCAGGTTTTGTAAGTAGATTTGAGTAGGAGTTGAGAGCAGGTTTGGAGCAGTTTAGAGTAGAGGGGATAGAGGTATCCTATGGATAGAGGTCCACAAACTAGAGTAGATGGGATTGGTGTATCATGTGGATAGAGGTCCACGAACTTGAGCATAGGGGATTGGTGTCTCCTTTGGGTTGGTGCCCATAAACATTGTAATAGGGAATTGGTTCCCAAGAGATTTGTTGAGAAAATTTATAAGAAATATTTTCTTCGTGGATGTAGCCCACATTGGGTGAACCACGTTAAATCTGTGTCTCTTATGTGTGTGATGATTTATGCATTGTTTCATTATTGCAATTGATAATATTGGATAATATTGCTTTGGAAAGAAAAGTAAAAAGTTTTATCTTATACTATTCACCCCCCTCTCAGTATAAGCTTGTGTTCTTCAATTGGTATCAGAGCAGGTTCCTTCATGAAAGCCTAACAGCTTGAAGGAAGATCTTAAGAACACACATGGCCACTGAGATGAAAGAAGATGCCCCTATGGTTGAAATCAAAGAGAGATATCCAAAAAATGGAGAAGAAGCCATGGTTGACATGAAAGAGGAACTTATTACTGCTCTTGGAAAATTGAAAAGAGTTAGAGAGAAGAATTCAAGTTTGAAAGCTCAAGTTCAAGAGGATGAGGAAACAAAGACAAAGCTTCTACAAGATCTCATAGACTTAAAAGTGAAGGTTGAAGAGGCAAAGAGAATTGAAGAAGTTATGGTTGAACAATTAAAGGCAAAAGAGCTAGAATGTGAAAAATTGGAACATGAAGTTGTCTCTCTAAGAAAGGGAGTTGAAAATTCTAAGGATAAGTTACAACAAAATATAAGGTTAGGGAAACAGAAAGAGGAGTCAAGCTCAAAAGGAACAAAGACATAAAAGAAAGAAGAGCCCATGACCTATGTTGATGTATTGAAAGGCAAAAGCATCAAGGAGGAAGAAAATAGAGAATCATCATGGACAAAAGTCAATTACAGAAACAACAATGAAAGAACCATGCGACCATATCATCCAAGGTAATCTAACAGGTTTCAATATTTCTTCCATGGTTATTGTTTTTCATGTAACAAATATGGTCATAAAGTTGTACATTGCATGGTCCATGTGAAAAATAATGTTGATAGAAATTTTAATTCATTTGCACCTCTCATGGATAACAATATCATCTGTTACAAATGTGATAATTTTGGGCACAAAGCTAAATGGTGTAAAACAGTGTTTCCTGAACTTCCTAAATCAAGCAAGAAGGAGGAAGGTCAAACAACTCAAAAGGAGATATCCTCAAAAGTTTGGAAAAAGAAAAAGGAACAAGAAAAAGAAAAGTCCATGTTGGTACAAACAACTCTTCATGTGCAAAATGAAGGGAATCAATGGTACATTGATAGTGGTTGTTCAAGCCATATGACAGGTGACAAAAGCAAATTTCTTTCTCTCAAGAAAATAAATGGAGGAACAATAAAATTTGGTGATAATGCTTCTGCTAAAATTGTTGGAAAAGGGACTTTGAGTTTGGATAATGGAAGATCAAAGACAAAAAATGTGTTATATGTTGAAGGATTGAAGCACAACCTACTAAGTGTAATTCAATTATGTGATCAAGGGCACACTCTCACATTTCACCCAAATGGATGTGAGATCAGGAAATCCAAGATAGGAAAGCTTATTGCAGATGCCAGTAGAACTACAAATAATCTCTACATGTTGAGCAAAATCAAGGGAGAAAAATGCTTCTTATCACAAGAGGATGAGATTTGGTTATGGCATAGAAGGATGGGTCACTTGAACTTTGAAAACATAGTGAAAATAAGCAACAAATAGGTAGTCAGATATTTTCCTAGGATAATAAAACCCCCAAGTACGATTTGTGCACAATGTCAACATGGTAAGCAAACAAGATCAAGTTTCAAATCAAAGGAGTTTTCTTCATCCAAGCCATTGGAACTAGTTCACACCGACCTATGTGGTCCTACTAGGACAAAGAGTTTACAAGGTGAGAACTATTTCATGTTATTTATTGATGATTTCTCTAGAATGACTTGGGTAACATTCTTAAAGGAAAAATCAGAAGCATTTGAAAAGTTCAAGGCATTCAAGGCACTTGTAGAAAATGAAATAGGCAAAAATATCAAGTGTCTAAGATCAGATAGAGGAGGAGAATTTACTTCAAGTGAATTTGTAGAATTCTGTGAACAATATGGAATCAAGAGACAATACTCAACAACAAGAACTCCACAACAAAATGGAGTAGTTGAAAGGAAAAATAGAACTGTTCAGGGTATGGCCAGAGCTATGTTAAATGAATCTAATATTTTTTATGCTTTTTGGAAAGAGGTAATTCATACAACTATTTATATCATCAATAGGGCTCAAGTAAGAGTAAATCACCACAAAACCCCTTATGAGCTTTGGAAGGGAAGACCAACTACTATGAAGTACTTCAAAAATTTTGGAAGCAAATGCTACATTAGACGAGAAGAGAAAAATTTGGGCAAGTTTGATTCCAGGTGTGATGAGGGTATCTTCCTTGGTTATTCCACTAAGAGCAAAGCCTATAGATGCTACAATAAAATATCACATACAATTGTGGAAAGTGCAAATGTAAGAGTTGATGAAGAAATAGATCTAAGAGAACTAGCTCAAGAGATTATATATCAAGAAGGAGAAAGTTGCAAAGAAGAAGAAGGTGAAGAAACTGAAGAAGATGAGACACAAAGGGCACCACCTAAGACACCATCCAGGTATGTGCAAAAGAATCATCCAAGAGAACTGATTATTGGGAATCCAGATGAGAGACAAACAAGGAGGAAGATAATAGGAACAAGTGAACATGCAAATTTTTCTTTGTTATCTAAAGTTGAGCCCAAGGATTTCAATGAAGCAAGTGAAGATAAATATTGGATTAAGGCAATGGAAGAAGAGTTAGACCAAATAGAAAAGAGTGAGACTTGGGAACTTGTCCCACATCCTAAAGACAAGAATGTAATTGGCACCAAATGGGTCTACAAAAATAAGTTGAATGAATATGGTCAGGTTGTAGAAATAAAGCAAGACTTGTGTGCAAAGGCTATGCACAAGTTGAGGGGATTGACTTTGAAGAGACATTTGCTCCTATTGCACGTCTTGAAGCCATAAGAATGTTCCTAGCTTTCTCAAGTTTCAAAAACTTCAAGGTGTATCAAATGGATGTAAAATCAACATTTCTCAATGGTTACTTAGAGGAAGAGGTCTACATTGAGCAACCAGATGGTTTCAGCCTGACAGATAAACCGGACTATGTATGCAAATTAAAGAAGGCTCTCTATGGACTAAAGCAAGCCCCTAGGGCTTGGTACTCAAGATTGGATAAGTATCTCCAAGAACAGGGTTTCATAAAAGGTATAGTTGATAGCAATCTATACATCAAAAATGAAGGAAATGACTTGTTGATTGTAGTGGTCTATGTGGATGATATCATTTTTAGAGGTAGTAATGATAAGATGTGTCAAAAATTTACAAAGTGTATGCAAAATGAATTTGAGATGTCTATGCTTGGTGAGTTATCTTTCTTTCTTGGTTTGCAAATTTCACAATCAGATAAAGGTATATTTCTCTCTCAAACCAAGTATGTGAAAGAAATGTTGAAAAAGTTTAGGATGGAGGATTGCAATCCTGTGAGTACCCCCATGGTTACAGGATGTAAGTTAAGTAAATATGATGAGTCTCCTGAAGCAAATCAGACATTGTATAGATCCATGATTGGAATTTTACTATATGTCACAACTACTAGACCAGATATAATGCAAGCAGTCAGATCGGTGGTAAGATTTCAAGTTGCACCAAAAGAAACACATGTACAGGCAGTAAAGAGAATCTTTAAGTACTTGAAAGGAACTATGAGTCTTGGACTATGGTACCCCAAATGCAATAATTTCACACTCACTACATATACATATGCGGATTGGGCAGGCAATGTTGATGATAGAAAAAGCACAAGTGGAGGAGCATTCTTTCTTGGAGATTGTTTAGTCTCTTGGCTAAGCAAGAAACAAGCATCAGTATCCTTATCCACTGCAGAGGTAGAGTATATTGCAGCAGTTGCTTGTTGTACACAGGTTTTATGGATGAAGTAGACTTTAAGTGATTTCAAAATAGAACATGATCATCCTATCTCCATACTATGTGATAATACAAGTGCCATTAATATTTCAAAGAATCCAGTGATGCATTCAAGGACCAAGCACATTTCAATCAAATATCATTTTTTGAGAGAGCAAGTGACTGATCAACAAGTCAAATTGGAATACATTGCTACAAAGGAACAGAACAAATTGCTAACATCTTTACCAAGCCACTTCCAAAGGAAACTTTTGAGTATCTCAGAGGAAATTTGGGAGTAGTCTTACTCCCATCCCAAAATTAATCACCTCAAGAAAAGGAGGTGGTGAGGGGGCTATGCTAAAGTGTCTTATTTTTAGCCCCAAGGAGCCCTTTGCCATTGATGTCAAAGGGGGAGAGAATTCAGTGAGGGGGAGCAGTTTTGGAATCCAGTTGCAGTAAAATAAATTTTTTTGAAGGGTTGCCATCAATGACAAAGGGGAATATTGTTGGAAATATTAAGAATATTGAGTTGTCATTGATGTCAAAGAGAGCATGGTATTCAAGGCAGAAATATTCTTCAAGAATGATGAGTTTACAAGGTTGGACAATGGAAAGCAAGGCAAACATGTTTAAGGATTATAATATTTAAATATTATATTTAAATATTATAAAGAGAGTTTATAAAGGTTCAAGAGGCTTGAGGACAAAGGTTTATAAAGAGAAATCATTGGACAAAGGTTTAAAAGTAATATATTATAATATTTAAAACCTAAGGTTTAAATATTATAATACAAATAAATTTGAATTTAAAAAGGGCACCAATCTAAATTCAAAAAGGTGAAAATCAAATATTGCGTCAACGTTTCCATGTGAAATCAAAATACATATTTAAATAGGAGAAATATTTCACTTTTCAAGTGAGTGGAAGAAGGAAAGTCAATCGAATCCTTCATTCGCACAAGTTGGTAGAGGGTAGAAGAGGAGAAAGGGGGAGCACACACGTCATTTGAGGAAGAGGTAGAAATTGAAGATAAATATAAGTAAGCATATTAGTAATCCCAACTGGGTGGCTAGCCCAGGTAGGCTAGCCTACGCTAAGGCATTGGCAAACAAGAGGTCAAGGGGTCAAATCATGGTGGCTCCATTTTTGTTAAAGTTTTAAGCAAAGAAGAAATTGTACAATACATTGAAGAGGCTATTCATGTGCATTGATTTTTGTGTGGGCAGCTAGCTCACGCGATAGCCTAGCTTGCGCTAGGGCGTGGGCAAATAGGAGGTGGAAGGTTCGATTCACAGTGGCTACGTTGGTAAGGGAAAAAATATTTTGATTAAATAAATTTTAGGAGTTATAAGGTATGCATCATATTTAATTTTGTTAGGGAGTTATAAGGTGTGCTGGAATTAATTGTATTTTGCATAGTGTTTGGAGTCATAAGGTATACTGTGTGTAATTGAAGATTGCATTTCAAATATTGTGTGTGGGCATTATAAAGTTAAAGTTATTTGTGAAAGTAGGAGATATAAGGTAGTATTCTTGAAAGCTTTGTTGTGTACATTTGGGAAGATGATTTCCTATCTATGCATGAAATAGAAAACTACTAACCAGATTTTGGAGGATCAAAAAGGAAATTATTTTGCCAAGATAGGTTTGAGAAGCTCATCATCATCAAGGCAGATTTAGAGGTATGGTAATTTAATTCCTTTCTCAAAGAGTTTTTGGTTGAAGAAAATATATTGAGTAGTCATATGTTTGGAGGCATAAGGATTGATTGTTTGAGCATTGCTTGGATTGAAATTGGGAAAGATTATAGATCAGATTTATGAGAAAACCTATGCATTGTTTATGGTTGAAATTGGAAACAAATTGATGAAAGTTATAAATCAGTTTTGAGAGTAAATTTGTGCATTGGTTTTGAGTGATATTGGAAATGAAAGTGCAAGAGTTATAGATCATATTTGTGAAGCAATTTGTGCATCATCATGATTGATTTTGGAAGTAGATGAGCATGGCATATTTGTGGATTGTTATATTTGGTTTTGGGTATAAATGAGCATTGTTTGTATGCAAGATTTTGGATCAGTTGTGAGCAGGTTTGAGCAGGTTTAAGCAGGTTGTGTAAGCATATTTGAGTAGATTTGAGAGCAGTTTTGGAGCATTTAGAGCAGAGGGGATAGAGGTCTCCTATGGATAGAGGTCCACAAACCAGAGCAGAGGGGATTGGTGTCTCCTGTGGATAGAGGTCCACGAACTTGAGCATAGGGGATTGGTGTCTCCTTTGGGTTGGTGCCCATAAACATTGTAATAAGGAATTGGTTCCCAAGAGATTTGTTGAGAAAATTTATAAGAAATATTTTCTCCATGGACGTAGCCCACATTGGGTGAACCACATTAAATATGTGTCTCTTATGTGTGTGATGATCTATGCATTGTTTCATTATTGCAATTGATAATATTGGATGATATTACTTTGGAAAGAAAAGTAAAAAGTTTTATCTTATATTGTTCACCCCCCTCTCAGTATAATCTTGTGTTATTCACTTGAGATTAGTCATGTTGAATTGCCACTTCAATGTTTTCTTGGCTTCTTCAAATAGTTTCAATGAACTCCTAGTGATGACCAAGTTGTTGACACACACGATTTTGGTTATAGCCTCTCTTCCTTGCCTTTTAAAGTAAAAATTCAGATCATAAGGACTATGATGGAATCCATGTCATAGAAGATGCTCATCAATTTTGACATACCAAGTTTTAGAAGACAAATTGATCCCATAGAGAGATTTGATGATACCTTTTTTTTATAACTAATGTTGGGAAGTTGTTGTACATCTTGCATAAATAATATATTTTATTCTAATGGGATACTTAGGCATTAGGGTAAAACTATTGTAGTTGATTTACCAAGTTGGTAACTTGTAACTATGTAAAAATGACTCCTAAGGGTATCTAACTTGGATATGGTAAACTTGGGATACTAAGCATATTGTATGGAGAGAATAGGTTGGATAAATTGGCTAATAACGACTTTACTCACCTCCCTCATAGTGGGCAAGTTGTTGGGATGTACACTATTTTTTAGGAGGTTGTTGGGATGTGCAAGAAACAACCTTATCACATATTGAAGTAGGTCAAAAGAGGGATTTTGGGATTTGTGTTACCCCATGGAGATAGTTACAAAATAGCCCATGTTTTGGAAACTAGTAGTGGTTTTCAATTTTACCTCTAGCCTATATAAACAAGCCTTGGGTGAGTGGTTTGGGTATTATTGGTCATCAAGATTTAGGATCATGTAGGTGGGAGTTGGAGATAAGTTGTTGGATTCTTCATGTGTGTAGAAGATTGCATGTACATGGTTATGCTATTGGATTGTCTCTTATGTGTTCAAGCCTAAATATCTCTTGAGATGAGTTAATCTCTAAAGTGTATTATAATTGATTTGTTGTTGATAATACATTGAGACTCCTTGTTGGTTTTTTTCTCCTCTATGGGTTTTCCTAGGGTATATCTTGTGTTTGTGTCTTCTATATTTTTTATTTCTTTCTAAGTTTTAATACTCTACTGTAATAAGTTTAGATTTGATTAATTAGCATAAGTTTCCTCAATGGACTAAGTAGGAAATTGTTATATTATGGTTCATTATTTCCTTTCATTTTGGCATTAGGCTACCAACTGCACTTGCATAAGGGACATGGATCGCATCCTCTATCTCACCCTTCAACATGAACTAATGTGGTTGTCATGTAGATCTCTCCTCTACATACCCTTACAGGAAAGTTATCTTTACATCCATTTGTTCAACTTCAAGGTCAAACTTAGTATCAATAGATAACAATAATCTAATAGATGTCAACTTTACAATAGGAGAGAATAACTCACCAAAATTGATTTCCTCCACATGGGAATAACCCTTATCCATTAACCTTACCTTGTACTTTTTGACCTTGTCATCAAAATTATACTTCTTGAAAACCCATTTCCAACCAACAAGTTTGCTATCCTTGGGAAGCTTAACCAAGTCCCATGTGTTGTTTTTCTCTAGCACCATCATATCTTCATCCATGACCTTCTCCCAAAACTTCTTGTCTACCAACATCATTACCTCCTTCATAGTTCTAGTCTCATCATCATTAGTAGACAAAGAAAAATACATCTAAAATCATGTGGGCTATACTATCAAGTTGTATTCTCTCTCAAGTGGACCTCCTCATGAATGATGTTTGAGGTTATTCTTATTCTTCCTTTGAACTCTCTAAATCAACCTCCTCTTCAGGTCCGTCCAAAACCCCTGGTTTAGACTTAGGTGTAGGCTGCTTAGTCTTTAGCTTCAACTGCATCCCTATCTTTTCATCTTCAAGTTGCAAGGGTTTAGGAGAAGATTTGATCTCCTTGAAGATCACATTTTGGCTATACATTGTATCTCTAGTCTCAATATTTCAAATATTTTGACTCCATCATTGTATCCAATGAAGATACATTTCCCTACTTTAGAATATAACTTGGGTCTCTTCTCCTTAGGCACATGTACAAATTCCTTATAACAAAAAACTCTGATATGTTACAATGAAGTCTTCTCTCCTAACCAAGCCTCCCTAGGGGTTTTGTCTACAAGAGCTGATGTAGGAGATCTATTAACCAAGTAACAAGCTATGCTTATATATTTCACCTTGAATTTTTAATCCAAACTAGCTCGACTCAACATACTCCTAGATTTCTCCATTAGCATCATGTTCATCCACTCTGCAACTCCTTTATATTGAGGTATTTATGGAGTTATTTTATGCCTAGAAATACCATGCTTGTTACAAATGTTATTTGTAGAACAATACTCTTCACCATTGTCCATTCCCAATACCTTGATCATTTTTTTTGTTTGGTTCTCAACAAGAGCTTTAAACTTTTTAAACTTTGATAAGACCTCCGATTTGTGCCTAAGAAAGAAACCCATGTTTTCCTAGAGAAATCATCTATAAAAGAACATATACAATGATTTTCCTAGTGATTCTACATCAATAGGACCAAATATATCACTATGAATTAGATCAAAAATCCTTACCATGATTTCAAATCTTGTATCCTTTGACTCTATCATTGTATCCAATGAAGATACATTTGTTTTCTTTAAAATCCAACTTGGATCTCTTCTCCTTAGGCACATGTACATATGCCTCACAACTAAAAACTCTAATATGCCACAACAAAGATTTATTTCCTAACCAAGCCTCCCTAGGGGTTTTATCCACAAGATTTGATGTAGGAGACTATTAATCAAGTAACAAACTATGATATAGCTTTCACCTTGAATTTTTAATCCAAACTATATCTGCTAAACATACTCCTAGATTTCTCCATTAGCATATTATTTATCCACTTTGCAACTCCATTATAATGAGGGATTTATGAAGTTGTTTTTTGCCTAGAAATACCATACTTTTTACAAATGTTATCAAACTTTGTAGAGTAATACTCTTCACCATTATACATCCTCAATACTTCTATCTTCTTTTTTGTCTAGTTCTCAAAAAGAATTTTAAACTTTTTAAACTTTGAGAAGACCTTGGATTGTTGCATAAGAAATAAACCCATGTTTTCCTAGAGAAATCATATATAAGAGAACATATACAAGGATTTTACTAGTGATGCTACATCAACATGACCAAATATATCACTATGAATAAGATCTAAAATTCTTATCAGGATTTCAAAGCTTGTATCCTTTGACTCCATAATTGTATCCAATGAAGATACATTTATGCGCTTTAAAATCCAACTTTGATCTATTCTCTTTAGGCACATGTACATATGCCTCACAACTGAAAACTTTGATATGCTAAAACGAAGGCTTATTTCCTAACCAAGCCTCCCTAGGGGTTTTATCCACAAGAGTTGATGTAGAATATCTATTAATCAAGTAACAAGCTATTTTTATAACTTTTAACTTGAATTTTTTATCCAAACTAGATCCAATCAACATACTCCTAGCTTTATCCATTAGCATATTACTCATCCACTCTACAACTCCATTCTATTGAGGTATTTATGGAGTTGTTTTATGCTTGGTAATACCATGATTTTTACAGATGTTATCAAACTTTGTAGAATAATACTTTCACCATTATCCATCCTCAATACCTTGAACTTCTTTTTTTTTTGGTTCTCAACAAGAGCTTTAAATTATTTGAACTTTGAAAAGACCTCATATTTGTGCCTAAGAAAAAAACCCATGTTGTCCTAGAGGAATCATATATAAAAGGACATATACAATGATTTTCCTAGTGATGCTACATCAACAGGACCACATATCATTATGAATTAGATCTAAAATCCTTACAGATCTAGCAAAGCTCAAATAAAAAACTTTACACGATTTTGCTTTCCATAGATACGGTGTCCATAGAAATCAAGATCAAGAGAGCAATCAATTAACCCCTCAACCAAGTCCTTAGACTTAAAGATCCTAAGGTATTTTCATCTATGTGGCCCATGTGTTCATGCCACAACATGGTCTTCTCAAGAGGAAATTTTAGGTTCTCAAAAATAGGAAGCTCTAAATTATTACAATCAATGGTGTTTGCCTCAAGATGAAACAAAGTTCTAGAATGGACTCCCTTCGCCAAAACCATGGCTCTGCACACCATCTTACATTTTTCCTTGTTGAAGACCACCTACACATCAACATCATCCAATTTACTTATAGAAAGTAGGTTGCTCACCAAACCCATAATATGTAGAAAATTAGAAAGGGATTTGGTCCTTCCATCCCTAAACATGAACATGTCTAATGATCTTGATAGATGAGTTATCTCCTAAATACATCTTCCCACCATCAAAGTCTTCGTAATTAAAAAACCACTCTCTATGGGGAGTCATGTGGTAGGAATATCCTAAGTCAATTAACTTTGCATTCTCAAGTGCATGCACGATAAGGGATACAACAAATACATCACTAGTGTCTTCACTAGAGGCCCTTGAGAATCTTCATCAAACTCCTTCTTGGAATTTTTCTCTTTGTAGTCCTTACTGTGTACTATCTTGTTGCAATTCCAAAAATTCACCTTGGATCTACTAGGGGACTTAGATATCCTCTTATATTTTGATCGCTTATACATTTCTTATTGATTTCTTTATCTTGTAAATGACCTTTGATGATTAGTACATCCTTGATAGAATCATTTTTTTTTGCGTCAACTCCATTAAGAGTAATGCACCTACCACCTCATCAATCTTCAACTTTGATATGGTGCTATTGATCACCATCACCAAGTTGTTCCATGAATTAGGGAAAGGACATGAGTGTTATACATTGGTTTTCCTCTTCCATTTTCATGTCCATAGAAGTCAACTAGATCACTAATATGTTGAATGTGTTTAGATGCACAATAATGGAATCACCATCATTCATTCTCAATGAAAAAATCTTCTTTTGTAGAAAACACATGTTTACAAGGGACTTAGCTTGCTACAGGGTCCCTAACTTTGTTCAAATATCCTTGGTGATCTTTTATCCTAAAACATTTAGGACTACTAAATCTGAAATACAAAACCTAACAAGACTTATTGTCTTCCAATAAATCATAGCCTAATCCTCTATAAATAAACCAAATAATTTTTTACTAGATACCACTACATGAAGGTCTCAATCAATAAGGAGATCCTCCATATTGAAATTCCATATCTCAAAGTTACTCTCATTGAATTTCACAATCTCCATTCTAGTTCTTGCCATGTTTGTTTCTTGAAAATAAGATTAACACTACACAATTCCCACTCAAGCAAGGATTAAATATGAGAATATCCTTACTCCTCTTATGGATCTAACAAGCAAGTTAGGATCTTACACAAATGAAATAAAATAATACATTGAAATGCAATGATTTCCTACTTAGTCAAATAAGAAAATTTATGCTAGATAACTAGATCTAATATTGTTACAACAAAGTATTAGCACTTAGAAAGAAATTTAGAATATAGAAGAAGAGAAGAACACAATATATACCACGGGAAAACCCAACAAGAAGATAGTCTTCAAATATATTTATGGCATTTTAAATTATTTTATTTACTACCAAGGAAAATAGAATTTGAGTAGGATAATGGATATACATGGATTCATAGATGTGAATTGGGTTGGAGATGTGGATAGTAGATGATCCACCAATACGTATATCTTCACCTTGTTTGGTATTGTAGTAAGTTGTATAAGAAAAATATAAGTTGTGCTTGCTCTTTCTACAAACTAGGTATGATGTACCCCTCTAGTTATGACATGTATACTTCTTCACTAAGGTCACCATTAAGAAGTACACTCTTCATGTCCATTTGATGCAAATTCCAACCAAATTAGCAAAAACATCTGAATGGTCTTGATCTTTGTTGTTGGTGCAAAAGTTTCATCATAATAAATTACTTCCTTTTGTGCATAGTTCTTTGCAATAAGCCTTGCTTTATATTTTTAAATGCTCCCACCAACTATATAATTGGTCTTGAACATCCACTTACAACCAATGGGTTTCTTTCCATGTGGAATATCAATAAATTGACATGTCTTATTCTTCATCATTGGTTGATATTTGACATTCATGGTATTCTTTCATTCTTTTAAGACAACTGCTTCTTAAACTATTGAAGGTTCATAGGTTTACACCACTAAGCTCATTAAGGCTAGATTAGCCTTATTTTAAATTATGCTTTATGTTATTAGCCCTAAACTAGACATGCTTGGAACATCGTTTAAGTTCACATCACAAATAGTACAAAGAGACCACTTGAGCTTATGAGTGGTACTCAAAGTGGATGGTCTTGGATCATCAAATCCATCAACTCTAGTAGGATCATCTCCATCATATTCATATAGATCAACATTTTATCTCTCATAGGATTCATTATCATCATTAAACAAAAATGATAAGTGCTTTGTCAATAGTGCATGTCTTAGAAGAAGAGGTACACTCGTTCTTCTCATCAAACATGACATCTCTATTGATATACAACTTATTGGTGTTAGGATCCATGAGATGATATCCCTTTGACTTGCTATTGTATTGAAAGAAGATATGTTGCTTGGATTTATTATCTAGATTCATTTGCTTTTGTTTTAGGATATGCATGAATGTAGTGCATAAAAAAATAATATGTGACATGGTAGGTTTGATACCCATCCATACCTCTTTAGATGTGACACCATGTAGTGGAAGTATGAGTGCATGATTTAACAAATAAACCACAATATGAACAACTTTTACCCAAAATAATAGCTCCAAGTTGGCATCTCTCAACATGCATCACACCATCTCCCAAGTAGTATGATTCTACATCTTTGTAACTCCATTTTGTTAAGACATGTAAGTAGTCATCAACTATCATTTAATGTCATGCTGCTTTCAAAAATATCATTACTAGTGCACTCCCTCTTTATCTAAGTGGAATACAGGAAGGAGATGACCAACAATCTTCTCCACATGAGCCTTAAACTCTTGGAAATAATGGAAGGTGATATCCTTTTTCTTTAGGTTATACACCCATATTTTTTCATGTATAACAATCAATAAACAATTGAAAATAACATCCATTGAAACTCGGATCCATGGATTTATATAGATTGGTATGCATTAGGTTGAGTGGACCAACTGTATGACTGCTTGATCCAAATGGGGCTTGATGTTGTTTTTCAACTAAACAACGTGAGGCTTTGTCAACGATGGAAGCGCATGTACATTTCATGATTGAAGAGTGATTTTAGGTGGATGAATATGAGATGTCCAAATCACATGCACCAAAGTGTGATAGCTTCATCTACCTTGGCTATCAAAGTTTGATTGGCTTGCATTACAACCACTAGCTAAAACATCTTGCCTATGCTAGTTCCAAAGGCAATAATTGTCATACCTATGGATTGTTCTTGAATGAGATAGAGTTTGTTTGCACCTATTTTGAGAAATTCAACTCTCAATATGTGATCTAACAACTAATTCATAAAGAGTAAGTTCTTCATGAGGCCAAAATTATACAAAAATTGAGTTAGACGATAGGTATGTGCTCAAAGATGTAAACAAGCATCACCGATACTAACAATGGTGTATATCAATTTATTACCAGGATTAACCTGCCCACAATAAGATGAGTGGTCAAGACTTAATAATCATATTGTCTGGCATGTTATGTGTTTGTTATCTCTTGATTGACATATAAAATTGATCTAGATTTTGAAATATCCTCAAGAGATATAATGAACAAACATAGTCTTGTACTTTGTCAAATTCGATGTCCTAAACTACATTTCCACGTAGGCATTGTGATACAATCCTCTTCTACCAGTAAGAATCCATTTGCTTACCCCTTGATGAATTCTTATGTTGGTTCTTTGAAGAGCCTTGTAAAAATAGGTTGTACTTGCACTTTTGAATTATATTATTTGGTTTTCCATAAATGAAATATTTTTTGTTGGAACATAAATAGTTCCTTCATCCTTGATGGTGTTGTTAATTTTATCCTTTTCCTTTTTGTTGGTGTTGGTGCCTGTTAGGGGTATGCACCTTTCTTGGACTGTATTGGATTCTTTTCTCTTTGATGTGTGACTAAAGCACATTTATCTTTAGTATTTGTCTCTCAAATTGCTTCCTACCATTAAAGCAAAAAGTAGGACTTTGATTAGTCATGTTTAGTGTAGTTATCAAAATGCTAAACACAGGTGGAAATGCTCACAACATTATTGGAATAAGAACATAATCAATAACAATTTTACCTAACACTTGTCGCCAATTTTGCAACTTAGTAATTTGTCACAAAAAGTCCTCTAGCTTCTCACTACTCTTCATATTCAAGCAATGCAATTGGTTGTATAAGTGTGGAATTTGGTTTCAATTATTGGACTCAAACATCATATTGACCTTCTCTTGTGTTACGGGTATTCTCCTCTCTTTCCTGTTGAACTTCTTCAGCGAGCCTTTCATGTTTCTCATTAATGGAATCCAGTGATCGTCGTCCTTCAGCCATTGCGATTGGTGTAGGGAACGATCAATATGACTTGGTACAAGTGAGCAAAAAATAAAAATAATAATTTTAATTTTTTTCCTTTGCATTTCGGATGTCGAAAACCTTGATGCTGCATTGAAGATTTTAGCTTTTTCAAAACAGCCACCAGTCACCATGTGAAAGGTCGAGCAATTTGGGTGTAAGACAACTTAATTCGTACCTTAGGAGAAGGTTTATTTTTTTGTGAGGATTTTGACACGGATCCGTGAAGCGTGAATTCTATTTGCATCCTCACGAATGTGGACTGGCTGAAATGTGCGATGGGAAAAAATTTTAATGGTGAATTTGCTCCTTGATCTAGCTCTGATCCAGATGGTATGAAACTAAATAGTGCGGGAAGCAGGATCATTTTTTATATTGAATCATTTTTTGATTGTAAGGTAGAAAACCCACAATAGACTTAATTTATATATTTGTTCGATGATGCCTTATTATCATATTTGGATTGCATTTAAATACCTAGTCTAATAGTTGTAAGAGTGAAGGGTTGTGACCCTAGAATATAATTAATAAATAATATAAGTATTAGGACATGTTAGGAGGGTCCTAACAGCTTCTCACTACTCTTCATCTTCAAGCAATGCAATTGGTTGTATAGGTGTGGAATTTGGTTTCAATTATTGGACTCAAACATCATATTGACTTTATCTTATGTATTCCTAGCGGTTACTACATCACAAATGCATGACTCGATCTCATCAATCACACTAAACATTATGATCAATCAAGATTTTTGGTTAGTTTTATCAAATTTTATTTATTTGTTAGGGTTAGCAATATACCTTTGCACAACACTAGATGCCACTCCCCATAAATATTTGAATTCAAGGTAAATCTTCAACTTTGTTTTCTATGCAGAATAGTCATCACCTTTCAAAAATTCAAAATCAAGTAGTATAATCTTTAAGACATTAATGCCATATCAAATATTCACAAAATTGAAACATTTCACTTCCATTAGAACGAGCTCGAAAAGATATTTCCAATAATAAATACTCCTCTATTCACAAAAATATAGATGCCTTAAGTTACGAAAAAACAAGGTCTCATTGGATAAAAAAGGCAAGCATGGAGGATTGATGTCAAATTTCCTCCAATTAGAATCTCTAATAAATATTTTGGTCCATATTCCAGTAGTCAAAAAGATAAGGTGGTCCTCCTTGTTCATCTTCAATGAACAAAAGAAATAAATTGTTTTTTTAAAGATAAAAATATCCTCCCACTATGCATGTGGGGTAATGCAAAGTTTTCTTTGCTTCTAAAAACAAGTGATGTCTAATCGTATGTCTCAATATCCCAATCAAAAATGGACTCAATACAATGTCATTATCCCTCAATGTCATAATAATAAAATAAACTATATCATGATCATTGAACATCCAATTGAAAGTTGCAAATGGAAGGTGTTTAAAAACTATTGTCTATTGGTGATCTACATGATTGAATGACTCACATTCCATGGTATTAGGGATTAAATTTAAGGATTTTTTTTCAAAAAACTATGGTAGCCTTAGTAGTATAGTCATTTGAACAACTTAAAAGATAACCATATGATGTAGAACCTCCTCTAGGAACTCGTGAAGGTCACTTCAATGTCTCCTTACATGCAACACCCTCCTTTGAACGTCTTCTCATCAACAAAATATTTTATAGTTCCATGTACAATGTAATGTCTCATATTCTTTCTTCTCAACTAAAGCGCTTCACATCTTCCTTCTACAAGAAATCAATACCTTTTTTAGTAATCATTTGACATCATCTTTATGTAGAACGTGTCCCTTCAACAACAAATATATGTCTTCCTCCAAGTGCTACAATACTTTGCTTCAATTCTTCTCAGCCACAAACCTCTTCTTTTTAGTGAACAAATAACACTTGATTGTCACTATTTGAATGTCTACAAATTCATAGTTTCAAGTTTATGTTGAAAATTTCCAAGGAGATCGAAGGTCCGCGTAGCAGCAAGCAAAGTCTGCCTCCTGGCGGCTTTCGGCCTTTTCTACGGGGGTTTGGTGTTCGACCGTCCGTTTCCCTCCTTTTTCGATTTTCGATTCCGCATTTTTCCTTGGCGGATTGTTTCCTGCCCTCCGCCCATCCTCCCGTCGCTTCCTAGGGCTAGCCGGGCGCCTTCCCCGACTCCCAAAATTGGGTCGCGCCAGCGAAATGATTCTCGTAGGCACTCCCCATGGCGACGCACTTAGATCCTGATCGTTGCAGCAGAGACGTCGAGGGCTCCGTCAGGCCTGGCACCATGGCCAAGCAAGGGCCCCATATCCCAGGCGAGGTTCCAACAGCAGGCGGCAAGCCATCCTTTGCTGACTTGCTCCAAAAAAATGAATTCCTATGTCGTCTACGGCCAACGAATTCATCATGCAAGGGAATAATGTTCTATGCCCTAAATCCCTCATGGAAAACTATGAATCCCGGGATACCAACTCCTTGGTAGGCAAATTCATCGGTGGGCGACCTGACTTAGATGCTATTCGCAGATGGGCGGCTTCAAAATGGAAAACCCTAGGCAACTTGGAGATCTCGACAATGACAAGGGGTTTTTTCATGATTCAACTCAATTCCCATGAAGACGCAGAGCGCATCTTATCCGGAGGGCCCTGGTTCTATGGAAGGCGAAGTCTGTTCCTCAAAAAATGGCAACCAGACTTCAACCCTAACTCCCAGAACATCAATTTCACCCCCATATAGGTTAGACTTCCAGATCTCCCAGCCCACTTCTTCTATGAAGATGCCTTGCTTGGTCTTTCTAAGGTGATCGACGAGCTCGTGGCTATCGACCCGGCCACCCGGGCAAGAACCCGGCTAACCCAGGCCCGCATTTGCATGAATGTGAACCTAGAAAGTCAGCTTCTAGACCACCTGAACCTCATCTATGGTGACTTCAACTGGAAGCAACCACTCTTCTATGAAAACAAGCCAACTTTTTGCCCTGAGTGCCAATCCCAGGGCCATCTTCAGTCGTAGTGCCCCAAACTTCGGATCCCGCCACAGTCAAAACCCACCAGGGACCAGTCAAAGAAGATGCAACATCAACCCCCACCTATCTTGTCGATGGCCAACAAAGCTATTTCCAGACCCCCTCTAGGCCCGCTCAATCGTAAGGCAAGTACCTCTGTTCCTCTAATCAATAAATTCAATCCTTTGCATAGTTCTGTTATCAGTGAGGATTGTGAGGAAGGCGAGATCCCGACCACCTCTGAACCAACGACCATCCTCTCGCCCCCTCGACCTCCCCTGGTCTGCCCCCTACCCCCCCATCCATAATCCTCCCCCATCCTCGGTGCCCCCACTTCCTCGAGAATCCCTCAAGGCCCGCCTCCCCTCTCTCCTCCTTCGTCCCCCGCCCAGGTCCTGAAGACCCAACCTCTCCTGTGTACTCAGACTCTGTCTCTGCTGATGACGAAGCCGAGGACCAGTCATCCCCTGAGCAAAGTAGTCCCAGGATAACTCGGAGCTCCCAAAAATCCATGATGGATGTAGGAGGGGAAAAAAGAGAGGAAGACCCTCTGATTCGGACATAAGGAACAAAAATGTGGTTGAAGATATAGCCAATGGAACCCAGAGAATGCTATTTCAGGAAACAACAAACAATTCCAAAGATGAAAGTCGAAGATCCAAACCCCCTGCTCAGCAAGGAAAAGGGGGCAAGAGAATTTCCAAGAGTTTGAAATGAAAGTCCTCTCCTGGAATGCGAGAGGCCTAAATGGGGCAGCCAAACAGAGACTGGCTGCAGCCATGAGGAGAGAACATAATCCAACCATTTTTCTCATTCAAGAAACAAAATTGGGTGATCAATGGTCCCCTAACATTGCTAGAAATATTTGGTGAAACTATGATTTCATTCATTCCTCGACTTCTGGGACGTCGGGAGGGCTCCTGTGTCTCTGGAATCCTGCCAAGCTCCAGGGAAACCTTATTTCGGGCCACGATAGGGTAAGCAACATCCTGTTCCAGGATACTGAATCCCAGAATTCTTGGGTGATGTCAAATGTCTATGCCCCGAACACCTCTGTGGGCAGAGAAGCTCTATGGAAAATGCTCACTTCAATGAGGCAGGTCTTCGAAGGAACTCCCTGGATCCTGGAAGGGGACTTCAATTCTCCTTTGCACCTCAAGGACAAAAAAGGAGGGAACAACATCACTCACAGAGATACTGCAGACCTAAGAAACTTCATTAATTCCAACGCTCTCATGGATGTCCAGCTTCAGGGGTCCCTCTTCACTTGGAGCAACAGAAGGAAGGGCACCAATCTGATCCAAGAGCGCCTAGATAGATTTTTGCTTTCCCAGGAAGCCCTCCCCTACTTTGGGGATGCCAGTTTGTGAGCCCTCCCAAAGATAGGCTCTGATCACAGTCCCCTCATCCTGGAATCAGATTCTAGACCGTAGTTCAAGACCCCTTTCAGGTTTGAAGCAATGTGGATTCACCACAAGGATCTCAAGGGCTTGATACAGTCATGGTGGAGTCAAAAATTCTTGGGGTCTGCTATTAACCAGGTAACCCAGAAACTCAGGTTCATCAAAGGGAACTTGAAAAAGTGGAATAAGGAAACCTTCGGGAACATCTTCGAAGACAAACAACAGGTCAAATCCTGAATCAGCCAGATTGAGGAGTCCTTTCAGAAAGGCGAAGGCAGTGACAGTCTTAGGGATGAGGAGAGCGCCTTGTTGTCTGAGTACCACAACATCCTCACCAAGGAGGAAACTTTCTGGCGCCAGAAGTCAAGACAACTTTGGCTCAAGGAAGGTGATGCCAATACCAAGTTCTTCCACATCTCAACCTTGAGGCATAGGAGTGCCAATAAGATCAAAAGCCTTGTCTTGCAGGATGGGGCAGCCATTTCGGATATCCATGCAATCAGAGAAGAAGCCATCAATCATTTCAGAAGCCTCCTAGGTTCCAGCCCGCCCCAAGCCCCCGAGGCCATGGAATCCCTCCTGGCCATCATCCCCACCATCATCTCCCAAGAATCAAATGATTTTCTCCTCAGCCCCATCTCCCAGGATGAAGTTCACCAGGCCCTCTTTTCCATGAAGCCCGACAAAGCCCCTGGGCCGGACGGGTTCTCGCCCAGGTTTTTCTAGACCTTCTGGGACATCATGGGGCAGGATCTTTCTAATGCCATTAGGGAAATGCAAATCTCCAGGTCCATTCCTAGAGATGTGAATTCCACCTTCTTGGCTCTCATCCCCAAAGGGGCCAATTCTCGATCCCTCTCTGATTACCGACCCATCAGCCTGTGCAATGTCATTTACAAAATCCTCACCAAAGCCCTGGCATCCAGGCTATCCAACATTCTTTCATCCATCATTGACCCGTGTCAGGGGAGCACAGTCAAAGGATGCAATATTCTCGATGGGGTCATCACCATCCATGAATTGATCCATTCAACCCAGGTTTCAGACACGGTTGCCTTCTTCCTCAAGTTGGACATGAACAAGGCCTTTGACAGAGTCAACAGGGAATTCCTCAGCCAAATCCTTCTCAAGTTCGGGTTCCATGAGTCCTGGGTAAACCTGATCTACAACTGCATTTCCTCTTCTTGGTTCTCTATCATGGTAAATGGTTCTGCTATGGGTTACTTCCCGAGTTCTCGGGGCCTGAGGCAGGGTGACCCTCTGTCCCCCATTCTGTTCATCATCCTGGTAGAGAGTTTGGGGAGAACTATCAAGGAGGCCTGCTCCTACAGTCAACTTTTTGGGATCAGGGCAGCATTCGGGCTTCCCCCCACCACTCACCAGCAGTTTGTAGATGACACGTTGATGGCTACTAAGGCTTCGGTAGCAGATGCCAAGGTGATCAAGGATATTCTCAACCGCTTCGAGGAAGCTGCTGGCCAAAAAATCAATTACACTAAAAGCAAGTTGTTCTTCATCCATACCCCGGCCAAAAGACAATGCAAGATCGCCAGAATCCTGGGATGTTCCATTTCTGAGTTCCCGACCACTTACCTCGGGCTCCCCATGTTCCATGGCAGGGCCCGACCAACCATGTGGGCAAACGTGGTGGACAAGATCCGTAACAAGTTAGCTGGGTGGAAAGGGGCCCTGCTCACCAGTGCAGGGAAGGCAACTTTGGTCAAATCCATCTTGCAGAGCATCCCCACATATTTCATGTTTGTGTTCAAAATCCCGGCCTCGGTGGGAGAAGCCATTGAAAAAATTCAAAAGCAGTTCCTTTGGTCTGGATCGGAGGCCTCAAGAAAGCTCCACCTAGTAGCTTGGGATAAAGTTTGCTCCCCCAAAGATCAGGGAGGTCTTGGTCTACGTCGAATCTCAGTTGCCAACCTAGCTCTCCTAGCCAAGCAGGCTTGGAGAGTAGTGACTAAGGCCAATATTGAATGGGTAAACATCATGAAAAGAAAGTACCTTCAGCACCAGGCCTTCCTCCAAGCGCCTCCCCAGCGCAACGGTTCCCATTTCTAGAAATCCATCACTCATACCCAGAACATCATCCTCGAAGGGTCTTCCTGGAAGCTGGGGAATGGGGCCAACATCAACTTCTAGGAAGATACCTGGGTCAAGAATTCCCCCCTCATCAGCAATCCGATTTTGATCCCTGCCAGGCATTTGACTGACAATAGATTCAGGCTCAGGGTTGCAGACTTCATTTCCTCCAGCCCGAAAGCCCAGGAGTGGAAGAAGATCAATTTTAGAATAAGAAATGAACCCATCAGGGAAGCCGTGAAAGGGATTCAGGAGATCCAACGATCAACTTTCCTCCCCCGTGTCAACAGGAGAGATGAGCGATGTTGGAAAGGCACCAATGATGGGAATTTCTCTATCAAGACCGTGACCCAACTTATTGAGAAGATGGGTTCCCAGGGCACCCCCAGCTACGAGAAGGTGGTCGCTAACAAGGTGTGGATCAAATCCCTCATTCCCAAAATCGTGCACTTCTACTGGATGACCATCCACAACAAAATCCTTACTGGGGACAATCTCATGCGGTGAGGGATCATGGTGCCGAATAGATGTTTCCTATGCCTCCAGGCCTAGGAATCTGTTCACCACATCTTGATGGATTGCCCCTACTCCAGAAGTGTTTTCTCCCTAGCCACCCAAAGCTTTCAGGTTAGCTGGACCTGGCCAAACTCTATCAAAGAGTTCATTTGCCAATGGCCTAAGCCCTTCAAGCATCCCAGGCTAAGATTTTTGTGGGAAGTCCTCATCCATCACATCTTCTGGCAGCTCTGGTTGGAGCGCAACAGGTGAGTTTTCAACAAAGGCCCCAGAACCCGCGAAGTCGTAGCTGCAAGAGCCCTTGCTTACGCCACCAAAAATTTTGGACTCATCCCTTGTCAGGCCAGCCCTGCTCCGAGGATTGAAGAATTGCTCTGTTCCACCCTCAAGATTCCCCAGGATCGCAGTAAGTCTCAGAAACCCAGAAAAGACAGATCTCAGGTCACTTGGGTCCCTCCCCCCAAGGTTGGCTCAAGGCTAACTTCGATGGTGCCTCCAAAGGGAACCCAGGCAAAGCGGGAGCAGGAGGGGTCTTCAGAGATCATAGTGGCAAAATCCTTAAGGCCTTTGTTGAAAATCTGGGGTCCCAGACCAACAACTTCGTGGAAGCCAGGGCCCTCTGGAGATGTATTGACATTTCCAAAAACCTGGCAGCCCCTGTCATCTACGAAGGGGACTCGGAGATCATTGTCAAACTCATCCAAAGAAATAGCAAGGGTGGGAAAAATATAGAGAACATTATCCAGGAATGCCAGCTAGGCCTTTGCAACAACGAGCAATCCCAGATCAAGCATGTGTTCAGGGAGGCCAATCAAGTGGCCGACACCTTGGCAAACAGAGCAATCAAAGAGAGCTCCCTCACCATTTGGGAAGACAACTTTCCCATGGAAGTCATCGAGAAAGTCAACCTGGATAATGACAAAAGATCAAACACTTAGCTCTGCCGAAGCAGGAGGGTGCCTCTTCTCTAACGTTGTTAGAATGTTCGCAAAGGCCAATCATCAGTGGCCAAATTTTACCGGTGGTTCTAACCACCTAAAAGGTGTCTCTTCGACACCATCGGTCAGTTTGTTTTGGTTTAGCTCGACTGTTAGTTTTTGTTGGTTTTCGACTGTGGTGCTGGTGTTTTTGCCCTGCATTACGAATGCAGATGAACTATTGTAAATTGGTGTTTTTGGCCTGCATTTCGAATGCAGATGATCTTCTTGTAAATAGGGGCGGGTCCCTTCAACCCGTAAGTAAATAAATTTTACTTTACCTACCAAAAAAAAATGTCCAAGGAAAGTCTAATAAAAATACCTTTTCCTTTAATCAACACTCACCTTCATGCAACAAAATAGTGCCATGTACTCCAAAATGGATGTCTTATAATTTGGTTATACATATTCAACTTGTGTGCCTCCACAATTCCATCTAAAGAACACTCTCGTTTGAATGCATGGAAAGTTCCAAAAAAAAAATACCTCCACATTTACATATTAATTGAGATAGCCCAATCACTTTTAGACATCTTGAAAAAATATCTCCTTTAAATAGTTGATCTCTTTAGATGACCCTCATAAATAGACGATGTTTTCTATAACTCCTAATGGCCTCCCCAAAACAACTTTATATGGCCTGGTCAAAGTACTAGATGAACTAATCAATGTTTGACAACCCATTCAACTTTGGATAACCTTCTTCTAATAACGTTAGATGGTCTTAGACCAATTCTATTATTGATGGTGTGTGACTTATTAGATGACCTATGCAACAAATAAATTAACTTGAAATCTACTTCGGACAGTTATATCGATTAGACATCCTAGGATCAATATTAAGATGATTCAATCAATTATGGATGACCCTTGCTCCATCAATAGCTCCATTGAATTATGAGACAACAACTTGATCTTTGCATAATGACACATTATCTCTAGACGATTTTGAAAAGTCCAAGATGACTCGATGATCAAACAACCTAAACTCAATGGTATGTATCAAATATGATAGTGCATTTGCTTTTTCTTTGAGTTGGTCCTCACTTCCAAGATTGGATGACCTTCAACAATCTATAATGACATGGATTTAAATTCAAAATAGCCTTTTCAACTTCAAACATCTTCTCCACATTAATAATAATACTTTTAAATATAGAAAATCAAATAGAAAAAACCACAAAGAACAATCAATATCTTCTTTTGCAATACCTCTAACAATTTCTAGATTTTATCGTACTTAACAATTATCCAATTATTTTACTAATCATCTAATTATTTTATTATGGTTTGATAGAATTAAATTATAATTTTTAACCTCATAAACTAAGATATAACATTTTTTAGGCACTTTGACAAGTCATCAAGCAAAAGTTAGAGCGACATTGGCTGGAGCAAAATTGGCAAGACAACTAGGAGTGAGAAAGTTGATAGTAGAGGGAGATTCACTTAACATTATCAATTGTATTAATAAGAGGGCTATGGTGAGTTGGCGGGTGTCAAGTGCGATAGCAGATACTCTAAGGATCTTGAACTCATTGGAGAATTTTGAAGTGGACCACATATTTAGAGAAAGAAATGGGTGGCAGATTCATTAGCTAATTGAGGGACTCTTTGTGAAGAGGACAAAAGATGGACTCTCTTGGATACTATTCATCCAAACGTAAATCAACCAGTGAAAATGGAAAGATTTGACATCAAAGTACAATATATGATAATATAAAATAGGTGTCTAGACCAATTTTGTTGGTTCTATTGCTGAGGTTGTTTTCTAGAATTGTAGTTAAGTTAATTTTTAGGACTATTGCTACGATTGTATTTTAGGATTGTTGCTAAGGTTGTTTTTTGGTACTATTGCTAAGGCTATTTTTTAAATTGTTGCTACTACTAATTTTCAAGATTGTTGTTAAGGTTATTTTTAGGACTGTTGGTGAGGTTGTTTTTCTAGGAATGTTGTTAAGGCTATTTACCAAGATTGTTGCTAAAGTTGTTTTCCAAAACTGTTGTTAAGGTTGTTTTCTACGACTATAATTGAGATGGTTTTTTTAGAACTGTTGCTAAGGCTATTCATAGGACTGTTATTATGGATGTTTTCAAAGATTGTTGTTAAAAAAATTATTGAAATGTCTACAGTAGACATGCATCAGATTATCTATATGAGAAGTGCAATAAAATTTATATAACAATTCGCACCAAAATATGCACAATAAAAATGCACTAAAATATGTTAGAGTATTTATAAGCCATGATAAATTAAAGAGCTTATACATCAAAATATATTAAAATTGTGCAAATTCAATATAATTATAATTAATTATAATCTATTGTTATAAAAATATAAGTAAAAATTTGTATGTATAAAACTAAATAAACCAATCTAAATTTATAAAAGGGTTTGACCTTTCACAAACTTTACTTTATGGAAAAAAAAAAAAACGTTAAAAAAAAATTACCAACAAATAATTGAAGGAAATTTAAAGGCACCGTGAGTCTCATATGGAATACCCTTTGGTTTTGTTTTTTTTTTAACCTTTGAACGTCTAACCAACATCCTGAAAACTAATAATAAAAGTACAATGAATCCCTTTGATTTATACGATTTGTAAATTAATATAAATAATTCGAAAATTCAATATTTGCATTGTAAATTCTCGGCCGCGTTAGGGTTTCTGAGTAACCCTAACTGCTTTATAATTACTTCCATAGTAGCTGTGGTAGGGTTTTATTCAGTTTTTGCGGCCTGCAATATCCTGCTTTTTCATTACAGATCAGAGAAATATGGTTTGTTCGCGCGTATCCTTCTATTCTGATCAGCTAAAATTTTGTTTAGCATAGCAAAAATGGCTGAGTATTGCCTTCGATGTTGAATTTTGCAGGCACCAAAGAAAGAAAAGGCCCCTCCCCCGTCTAAGCCTGCCAAATCTGGAGGAGGTGGCAAGCAGAAGAAGAAGGTATGATAATTTTTTTTATTAGTATTTTTTATAGATTTGAAACTTTAATAGAGGTTTAAGATTCGAATTTTGAAGGCTAGGATTGTATATCTGCTCATATAATAGTCAGGATAACCAGGTAAACAATATCTGTTTCACCTTGCAGACGATAAAAACTACTATTTTACTTATTATTATTAGTTTATTTTTTTGGATAGCCATTTGAAATTATAGTGGAAATAGAAACCGTGACGAAAGATTTTATTTTTTTGTTTATTTAAGTTTTAAAACGACCATTTAAATTTACAGGTGAAAACGGAACCATAGTGTATTATACGGATGGGTTTTTATTTTATGTTATTTTATTTATTTTTTTGCGTGTAGAAATGGAGCAAGGGAAAGCAGAAGGAGAAGGTGAACAACATGGTGATGTTTGATCAAGCTAGCTATGATAAGCTTCTTACTGAAGTGCCCAAATATAAGCTTATCACTCCTTCCATTTTATCAGACAGGCTAAGGGTAAGTTTTTTGCACCTTTTCCTTGTTTTCACCATGGGGTTTTGTTTGGTAATCATTTGATACTGTGGATCTATTGATAAGGTAAACTCTGTTCAACCCAGAGCTCTGCGAATTAGACGCCCATGCACAAAAGTCAATTACTATTTCCAGAAGATAATATTGTTTTTTTAAGTTTTTAATGAATAAAGAAATAGGTAAGTACCTTGTCCATCTATGTCCGAATTAGAACCCCTACCCACTCTCCTTCAAAGAAGGTGACCAACAGTTAAAACTTAAAGCGGCAGCGGCCCTCAGTGGAATCGGAGAGAGTTTTCCTGCTGTCAAGAACTCCGCCCCAATCAATGGGACTTTCTCCTAAGGATCTCTGCAGAAGATAACATTAAAGTCCTTAGAATTAACAAGGGTAGGCTAGATAGAATTCGGACAATTACCAAAGTAAGGGGGTTAGAATTTGCACAAAATTATTTATCCAAAGAAGCGCTTGTAGGAAAAAGTTGTTATATAGTATACTTTCTTGAAATAAGGGCAATAAATTAAGGGCATTATATACAGGAAGTACTAGATTTATGGGAGCAAACACTTGATTTTATAAGCAACGAGGGTAAAAAGTACCGAGGGGTCTTGGTAATGGGTTTGATCATAAGGGTTTCATGGAGCTGAACTCCAGACTGTTCTCAACTCTGGTAACTCATTGCATTGAAAGACATTGACCGGCCTGGGTTTGAAGGTAGGCTACGGCCAAGACTTAGGTACTTTAGTTAGGCGGTCGGAAAGGAAGATAGGCTATGAATGCCCTATAAGAGGATAGTACAACATGACTGCCCCCCCTGCACATGGTGGACCCTGGGGAGTACAGGATGGTCAGCTATGCATAATGCCTGTGGCCTTAAAAAGTTACTTATGAGCATGGATGAACATTTTACCACTTAACCAGTGGCTCTTAATAGTTCTAGGCTCTGCTGTAGAGCAGATTGAATCTCCAACACTCTCCTTCATGGATTATATGTTCTTAGTTGCTGTTTGGAGCGGCACTTTGGTTTTGTTTTAGAATTTGGATGAGCAATTATTTGGTTGTGATACAGGGAATTACCCCTCTGCAATGCAGAACATGGTGTATTGAATTTCAACGAGTTTTTCAGAGTCAAGCGTGTATTTTTTGTTTCAACAAAATATCAGATAAAGGTCGACTTTAAAAAACAACAAAATAACTAGGGATCTAGAGATTGTTGAGTGGATACTGAATTTGGGAATGTAAGATGGGAAATTTCAAGCCCTAGAGATCTGTCTTTTTATGTCTTCATATCTTAAAATGCAGACAACAATTGATTATCATGAGGAATATTCAATTGGTCCCTGGACGTGGGTCATGGCAAAATACAAGTTTATTTGATACTTTCCTTGTGATAAACAATTATAAGAATTTTTGCCAAATCGCAATGAGCAAAAAACAAAGTTATGGATTTGGTGTTAAATAAAATGGTCATGCTATATCTACTCTATAAACTATCTTGATATCAGTCCCCAAATCTTGTAGTGCCAAGTAAACATTAATGTGTGAAATGGCTAAATCATAGCTTCTCATTAGTCTCTGTATGTATTCCCAAGTAATGTCAGGTAAACTTGCAAAATCATATAATTAGAAGAAACCCTAAATGTGCAGCAGTGGAATTAATTACGGGACAACAAAAAGATATGAAAATCATTGTTTTTGTTCAATATGTAGCAAGACCAGACAAAGTGGGTGCGGATACCTTGAAATGATGCCTAAAATAACAAATCTGTGCCTTCTAGTTAACTGTTTAGAAATTGAGTAGAATTAATAGAATAATCTTATAGCCTTCTAG
Organism: Wollemia nobilis; assembly: GCA_028583015.1. Lineage (NCBI taxonomy): Eukaryota > Viridiplantae > Streptophyta > Pinopsida > Araucariales > Araucariaceae > Wollemia > Wollemia nobilis. Next base: position 6,897,174 of record JAQPPZ010002502.1, read on the forward strand.
GAAAATAGTTGGTGGAAGTGTAAATTTAATCATGCTTAGTATTTAGGAAATGATGCCTAAAATAACAAATCTGTGCCTTCTAGTTAACTGTTTAGAAATTGAGTAGAATTAATAGAATAATCTTATAGCCTTCTAGGAAAATAGTTGGTGGAAGTGTAAATTTAATCATGCTTAGTATTTAGGAACTAACGATAAATATATGCACTGGAATATTCGCCTTGGAAAAGTATGCTATTTTGGACTGGCTTTAACAGAATTAGCTAAAAGTCATTGATGCAGTGTTGTACAGAGATAATGGAAGCATGCCAAAATGAGGGGAAAAAAGTACATCTAAAGTATGAGGAGAGAAATGGATGGATTGCCATTGATAAATGCATGGGATTTTGTGCCCTTCAATTTGGCCAACATATTTGTACTAGGAACTGTTCATCCTTTATTTCATGTTTCACCTAAATTTCTTATTTATTGCACAGGCCTGGACAAATTTCAAGCATCCGATTTTCAGATTAAAGCAAATGATTTCTAGCATGGCATCTACAGTATTTAATTTTTTGAGAGGTTAGGAGTGTAAACCATCATAATCCTTAAGGTCCTGATGCTTTGAACTGTATCCTTGATGTCAAAAATTAGGCCAAGTGATGGGTGGCTTAGCTGCGGCCATCTAATAAACTTGAAACATACCAACGCCAACACATAATTAAATATCTTTTCTATTCACTTGGGAAATAAGTGTTATATAAAACTGCACGTCAATATAGGTCTATATATTTTTCTTCAGATTAACAGGAATTTGCATGATCAGATACTACACCCATCTGTTTGATCTTTAGATGAACTGGATGTACTATCTCTTTTCTCTTTACCAAATAGACTGTTAGTGATAGTTTCTTGACAAAATTCCCTTACCTACATTCTTGACAAAATTGAAGGAAAAAGATCCTATTCCTACTAGGTTTCCTTATACCCTTTTATAAGTGTCCGAGTGTCCCTCAAGTCACTAGGTTCCCTACACCCTTTTATAAGCGTCTCAGTGCCCCTCTAGTTCTTTTAATCTATTTGAATATTATTTTAAATGCCCCTAACTTCATATTCTAGTCGTGCCACTCATAGGGCCTGGGCACTTTATTATACTGGTATTATATATCAAGGAGTTATAACGTAGGAAATTAAATGAAAGCCCTGAATTACACTTGGTTTCCCAAAAGTTGGTTTTTGGCATTGTTGATTTTTCTAGTCGGTTTTATGTGATTGAAATGGGCCCCACCTGTATTACATCATTACCACATGGTGGTATTATAACAACCTTGGCAATTATGCATGTATAGCTTGACAAGATTCAAACGTTGGTATCCTCCTTAAAAATTGAGGTATCTAACTGGTTGAGCTAATACCATTTGGTTGGCATTGTTGATTTACTATTAGTTGTTATTTATGAAAAATTGCAAGCCATACATGATAGCTGTTATGGAGAATGCTGTACTTTCATGAATACACATTAATTCCTTTGAGCTCTTCATCTTTGTATGTCTATGTCATGTGCCAAAAACCACCCAAATTATACTGACATACAACTTTCTCTACCAGGTTTTGAAGATTTCATTGTTTCATGCCACTGGCTTTTTAATTATCCTATGCCAACTCATTTGTCTGCACTCTCTTCTACTAATGTGGTAAATGTCAGAATGTTGAGAATACTTTTAACAAAACCACATAATTATTATGTGGCATTTCTGTTAGTGGGATAGAAAGTAGGGCCTTAACCAGGATAATGATCAATCTAGTTTACATGGACTTTTTGATAAAAAATTCCATTCTTCTCGAATCATAGTACTGAGTGGGTTTTTTCTATATCAACATCTCATCCATTTTCCGCTCATTTGATAAGAATGCTTTACCTTATTGTAACTTATTACCTCTGCGAATACTTGATTATTTCCTCCTCGAATCTTATTACCCTGGTGAATGGTTGTTTACTTTGATGTGGCCTTTAGGCTTTACATTAGATCATGCAACAGGGATCAGGAGAAACACTGGGTAGTGGATTGGGAGTGCAGATTTACTGTCTTGAATTATTATGCCATTCTGCCTAAGTGCTATTGCTTTTCTGTACTGAGCTCAGTTATTGATAGCAGAGCCAGCTTATTTACATTTGTGAAAATGTTTGCGATGTAAGTTGTGGCATGTATCTTATCAGTTAATTTTTAAATCTATTTTTCCAGATTAATGGTTCACTTGCACGGAAGGCTATCAAGGATTTGATGGCACGAGGTTCCATCAGGATGATTTCAGCTCATTCAAGTCAACAGATTTACACTAGAGCAACCAACACATGATTTCTGTTTCAATGGTTGTGTAGTTGGTTTTTCCTTTATTTAGGTTGGAATTGTCAATTAAGAGGCTATAGGTTGGATTAGATTCAAAGAGTGTAAACATGGTGCAGAACCCTTTATATTTAATCCATTTTTTTCATAATTTTTGTTCCACAGTAGTGGATGCAGCTCGCTTGAATATTCTATTTAAGACTAAATAATTGAGTTTGATAACTGCTTTACATGTTCTTTAACTTCTTTTTACGTGTGCATATCATGTGATCATGGAGTTCTGAAGAGATAATGCTCATGGTACGGTTGTTTAACTGTCATATATAACGAAGATTATCAGACTAAAGAGTATTATACATTGTGTAAATGAAGAAACTGAAAATAAGGCAAAGGTAAAGTTTATACGTTATATAATTCATGAATGCATTTGACTAACTGAGAAAAGGTCAAAAATATAGTGGTGTTTGCATTTTTGTTTAACAAATTATTATTCAAAGTACTGCATGTATCAAAAAGTAAACCAGAAGACATTGCGGCAAAGGTAAAGTTTATACGTTATATAATTCATGAATGCATTTGACTAACTGAGAAAAGGTAAAAAATATAGTGGTGTTTGCATTTTTGTTTAACAAATTATTATTCAAAGTACTGCATGTATCAAAAAGTAAACCAGAAGACATTGCTCTTAATTTTTAGGAAAAAAACCCTGTAGCACTTGTCATGTTGTTTATATGGATTGAAACTCATCTGAATTACATCGTGACCTAAGTTTGGATATCTTCTTGAAAGTAACGGCATCTTTTAAATTTTTAAGGCATTTAACTGTTTGATCTCATATCATTTGATAATCGTGACCTAAGTTTGGGTCTCTTCTTGAAAGTAAGGGCATCTCTTAAATTTTAAGGCATTTAATTGTTTGATCTCATATCATTTGATAAATAGGATAGAAATGGAGATATCTGTATTATTAACATCATATCATTTGATAAATAGGATAGAAATGGAGATATCTGTATTATAACATCGTTTTGCTCCAAACATCATTTTTGACAATTATGTACACTTTTAACATCATTTTTGACAATTATGTACACATATAGTATAATTTGAACTTAAGTTTTTAACAATTATGTACACATCTGGTATAATTTGAACTTTGAAAGTTAAGATATTGATAAATAGGATAGAAATGGAGATATCTGTATTATAACATCGTTTTGCTCCAAACATCATTTTTGACAATTATGTACACTTTTAACATCATTTTTGACAATTATGTACACATATAGTATAATTTGAACTTAAGTTTTAACAATTATGTACACATCTGGTATAATTTGAACTTTGAAAGTTAAGATACATATGCCATGTGATCCTGATTTTAAAAACTTAACAAGGTACTTTAATATAATTTGAATCTAAGTCTTTGAAAGCTAAGATACATATGCCTTGTGATCCTATGGCATTATTAAAAATTCACAAGATTTTAAAAACTTAACAAGCCACTGCTTAGAAGGTATAATATTATATAATAGTTGTTATGTGTGATGAAATTATAATTAAATAGTTAGTGAGCTACTGCTTAGAAGGTATAATATGGTGAAGCTTTGCTACACATGTTTATTTGTTATGGTAGCGTATAATAGTTGTGATGCAATTATAATTAAATAGCTAGTTGTCACTAACGATGGATAATAACCAGTGACAATCCTCCATCTTGTAACACAAATCTAATTTTACGACGATCTATTTGTTTTTTTAATAAATATTATTAAGACGAGTATGTGGGTGCTTTCACATTTTTTTCCTCCACCTTGTAACTCAAATCTATTTTGATGACGATGTATTTGTTTTTTTTTTTAAATATTGCATTATTAAGATGAGTATGTGGGTGCTTTCATATTTTTTTTTTTGAGAAAAAGGTTGTATTTAAGCCTTTCATTCTTGACAAATTACAATTTTTTTATTTTAATAAGGACAAAGGATGTATTTGGGTCTTCCATCTTTGATAAATTATAATTCTCTTATGTTTTTTAGAAGGGGTTGTATTTAAGTCTTCCATTCTTGGCAAATTACAATTTATTTATTTTAATAAGAACAAATGATGTATTTAGGCCTTCCATCCTTATAATTCTCTTATTTTTTTTTAGAAGGGGTTGTATTTAAGTCTCCCATGTTTGAGAAATCACAATTATCTTCTTTAAAACTGAGAGTTTACATTTATAATTAATAGTTTATATGCAAGTACTCTAATATTTTAAAATAAAGTAAATATTACTAATAAAAAACATTAAAGTAAATCTTAATCATTGTTTGAATAAGTGAACATTTTCTTATCAGCTTTAACTAAAGTTATTACTTCCTCTAATCATAGAAAAAATAATTTAATTTCAATAACTTTGATTAAAGCCCCTTTGTTGGCTAGTTTATATGCACTTGTTTCTTTTCTTCAATGTATGTGTAAACCTAATTTTTTCAAACTTTATAGCAAGGTCTTGAATTTCCACAATTATCTCTTGCATTTTCCATGGACAGTTGTTTTTTTTTCAAAATTGCATTTATTACTATAGTGATCCATTTCATTTTTGTGCATATCTTTAACCCTTTCAAAGCCGTCGAAGCTTTGGCTTCATTATTTGTCTTAAATTCACTATTGAAAGCGTAATGAGACAAACTCTCTCCTCTATTATTTTTAATTATTCTTCCTCTAGTTGGTCTTGGATTTTCTTTAGAGGTTCTATGAAATTTAGCTTCATTATTTATCTTAAGTTCACTGTTGAAAGCATAATGAGACAAACTCTTCTCTTATTTTTTCTAATTATTCTTCCTCTAGTTGGTCTTGGATTTCCTTTAGATGATCCATAAAAATTTAGTTTGACCAACTCTACATTTGGTGGTTTCTACTTTAATCATAATTCTATTTGATGACCTAACTACATCTATCAAGGCTCTCTACTTTTAAATTAGGGATTGGGTGAGTTGATAGGGTTGGTTTAAGGCTCTCTACTTTTAAATTAGGGATTGGGTGAGTTGATAGGGTTGGTTTAGATTCCTCTATGGCTAAACAAATCTTCTTCATTACCTCTAAACTGCTTTCCTTTCCTTTAAATAATCTTCTACTCCTTTTTAGCCATACAATCCAAAGTATTGTATCTTATGATATATTCCAGATTGTCTGTAAAGCCTCGCTTTTAAAAGTGCTATACCATTGCTTTAACCATTCTTCAATTTTATCATTCATCACCATGCATTTACCAAATATATTAAGAATTCATTGCCATAGTTTCTAGACTATTGAGCTATGTTCCAAGAGATGGTCTATATATATATATATATATATATTTAAAAGCGAAAAACCCCTTTGGGGCCGCCTTGGTCTGAGAGACCACGAACAGGGGGTTCTACACCGTCAAAGTCACCCGAGAGTTGCACCCCACCCTGCCCGCACCAACATTATCAATTGGATTTTGGATACCCAATTCAGCTTTTTGGTAGGGTGGAGATTTGAACCTGGGACCTCCCTTGGAGGATTGCCCTCTCCTCTCCAACTCACCTACAACACCTGGGTAAGAGATGGTCTATATTCTCCTCCTTCCAAAGAATACATTGTGAGGGACCATGAAAATTTAGATAAAATTCTTCTACGACCTACTAGCCAAACAAACATTTTGACTTTAGGAATGCTTGGGCAATCCCAAATATCATCACTTTTGTTATCTTTCTACTTAATTGCCTCCTAGCATCAATGTCTTGTATACTTGTAAAAAAATCTTCCATTTGTATCTTCCTTCTTGATCCTTGTACAAAATGTTTGAAACCTTATCACCATTTTTACGTCAAACTAATCTCATCCATGGTTTCAAAATTGGTCAAGATTGAGTGTGATTTTATCACATCGAGTATCCATCCAAATAGATTTGTTTCTCCGGTTTCCACCACTCATATTAAACTTTTAATCATTAGATCAATTGATTTTTTAAAACCGTTCCATAGTGTAGAACCATTTGGTAGAGAGAATTCAGTAAATATTAAGCTTTGGTCATTGAGCTCAACATACATTTTTTTTTAAGTTGGAAAAGTGCATTTTTTAAAGGAATGCTAACCTTTTATATCAATAGATATGATCAATCATTGTCCATTTCACCAAGAAGGATTTCCCATTGGCATAAAACATATACCAACCGTGTAACAACAAACACACTTCACTAACCACAACCAAAACTAGAAAACCAACATACACCTACATATCTAAATATCATATACTCTACGCTTTCTTGGCAGCCTCTTCCTACTAATCCCCATTGTCAATTATTGTGGCATTATCATTGTCAACTAAATTAATTAATGTGCACTGGGATATCATTCTCCCATTCCTTTCTGGCATCTGCCATAACTCTTTCGTTAGCAAGACCATCTGCTACCCTGTTGGCTTCTCTATAAATATGATTGATAGACACATTCTCGAGTCTATCCAAAAGCGCTCGAGCTTCCACCATCATTAAATCAATAGTCCATGCGGCTGGTTGTTCTCCCTTTAAAATGGTCACAATATTTTGTGAGTCTCCTTCAACTACGAGCTTATCGAGATTGCAATTGATAGCCAAAGAAATTTCTACATAAGTTGTTCTTGCCTCAGTAAAATGACTTGTCTATTTACCCAGTGGTTCAACAAAGGCTTTGATTGCCTTACCCAGATGATTATGGATCACCCCTCCACCTCTCGCTAGCCCAGGATTACCTTTCGAGGCCCCATCAAAATTTAATTTGAACCATCTAAACGATGGCGGTATCCATTTTGCATGAGTTCTGGGATGAACTTGAGGCATTGGTAATTTCTCTCTGACTCCCCAACATTCCTAAAATCCACCTTTCCTACTCTGATTCCCATCCCTCCTTGAAGCAGATAGTGTTAAAATTCTCCATCATGAGACTTCTTGCTCGATTCCAAACCATTTCCCAGTCCATCTTCAAGTCCTCAAATATTCTATGGTTTCTTTCATTCCAGACTCTCCACCAGATATGTGGAAGGCTTAGAAGCCACAACTTCCTGATTCTTTTGCCTTTAAAAGGAGGCTCCCATTGCAAGTTCAAATCTAAAATAGTTCTAGAGAAAACCCACTGAACTTGGAATTCACTACAGAGGTGATCAAACAAGTTTTTGGTAAAGGAGCACTTAAGAAGTATATGATCAATGCTTTCCTCCTCTTTTTCACACAAAACACATCTATTTGGTAAGGAGAAACCACGTTTTTTCACATTATCCTGGGTCATAATTTTATTATGCATAACCAACCACTGAAAAATAGTAATCTTAGGGATGAGATCTTTGTCCCAAACCTTTACATGGGGCCACACTATCCCTACACCTTCAACCAAGCTATAACCAGACTTCACAGAATAATCTCCACTCTTCTTGTTCATTCAAATAAATATATCATTTGATCGCCAATGGCTGAGGATGTAGGCATTAAGGCATCTAGTAAGACTTTCCAGGTGTGGACGCACGTCCTCAGTTGATGTTCTCAGCATAAAGGCGCTTCCATTTCTTGATGCCATTTTATTCCACAATATAATCCCGAACCAACAGTCCATAAATAGGAGTTAAGATTGTTCTTAAGTTTGCAAACCTTGAAATCTCACAAAGGGGAGAGTTAAAGAGCCAAGTATCCTGCCAAAATCTCACGTTAGCACCATCTCCAATCTGCCATCTACAGCCCTACTGGATCAGAGGTCTTACCTGTTGAAGGCTATTCCAAAAACTAGACCCCTTAGGGGGGTTGAGGTTTTCCAGGAAGGAGGAATTACATAAATACTTAGCTTTTACAATTTTGATCCAAGGAGTGTCTTCTTCCTTTGCCAACTTCCAACCCAACTTTCCCATTAGAGCTTTGTTCATTTTGGGAAGAGTTCTCAGTCCAAATCTCCCATATTGTTTAGAGGTACAAAATTTGTTCAACGCAAGTAAAGATATCCTCTTCTTTTCCTCAGCCCCAAACCACAGAAAAATCCTTTGGATCTGTTCAATAGTTTTGCAGAACGATACTGACATTTTAAAAATTGACATGAAGTAACTAGGTATACTTTGGAGGATTTCACAAGTTGGGCCTTTCCTACCTAACTAAGAAGAGAACCTTTCCAGGAAGACAATTTCTTTGTAACACATTAAATAACCAGATCCCACAAAGCTTCCTTCATACTCCCATGAAATAAAGACATCCCTAGATAGGCTGCTGGCAAATCACCTATGCCACAGTTGAATATTCTTGTATGTAGTTGGAGAGCTCTAGAGGTATTCGGGAAACAAACTTGCTTTTATTAAAATTTACCTTTTGGCCTGCTACAAGCTCATAGAAATGCAAAATCATCTTAATATGTCTTGCTTGTGGAAGAGATGATATTGTTGAAATTAGAGTATCATCCACAAACTGTTGAAAAGAGATCAGTTCTAGAGTGGAAGATGCCTGATACCTTCTATGTTTGCTCTATCCATGGCTGCTGTGAAGGCTCTACCCATAGCTTCAACTAAAATTATAAATAGATAAGGGAACAGGGGGTCCCCTTGTCTTAAACCTCTCTTGCTAGGAAAATAACCCACTGCAAACCCATTAACTAAGATGAAGATCATCATAGAGATCCAATCCTCATGAAAACCAAAACGTTGGAGCACTTTGATCAGGAAATCCCAAGAAACTCTATCATATGCTTTATTCATATCCAATTTAAGAAACATACCTTCCTTTTTTTATTTAGAGACAATGTAGCATCTCATGGATTGAAATCATCCCATCAAGAATATGTCGTCCTTGAACAAAACCCCTTTGGTGTTTGTCAATGACAAAAGGGAGAGCCATCTTCAACCGGTTTGTAAGGACTTTGGACACAATTTTGTAGAGTATTACATAGGCTAATTGGGCGGTAATCTGCAAAATAATTAGCACCTGCAATCTTGGGGATGAGGGTTAAGAACGTACAATTCACATAAGAAGGGATCCTTTTAGAGGTCCGGAACTCCTTAACTACCAAGGTGACCTCATTGCCAATGATGTGCCAAAACTTATGATAGAAGAGCACCGAAAACCCATATGGACTAGGAGATTTATCTCCCTTCATGGAGAAGACCGCCTCTTTAATTTCCTCGTCCGTAAAGGGGTTGAGGAGATAGTCATTTATCCGGTTTGTAATATTTAAGGGAATATGGCCTAACAACAGGTTCATCGCCTCTTCATCTAGCTCCGAATCCACTCCTAACATGTCTTGGAAAAATCAAACAACTTCCCCTCCAATTTGGAAAAGATCCCTTGTAGAAGAACCATCAACAATCTTCATCTCTTGGATTTTATTAAAACTTCTGTGCCTGAGAGTTGAAACATGGAAAAACCTCGTATTCATGTCCCCTTCCTTTAATCACAAAGCTCTTGATTTCTACCGCCAGAAAGCCTCCTCACACGCCAGAGTATTGTGCCAATCACATAGAAGATCCTTTTCTCTAGTCTGAACTCCCCCCGAATACTCCCCCAAATGCAAAAAGTTTTCTAACTCCATGAGTTGCTGTAAAGCGACCTTTTTAACCATAATGTCTCCAAACACCACTTTATTCCACAATTTTAAGTTTCGCTTAACAAATCTCAGTTTCCTTGCTGCTTGAGTCAATCTATCCCAGAAAAATCTTGCTGCCACCAAGATCGAATCCTGCTCTCTAAATCATAATGAAGGATCCACATCTTTTCAAACCAAAAAATGATAGCAAAGAGCCTTCTCTTGTCCGTTGTTTCCCAAATCAAAGGATTATGGTTAGAGCCAGTTTTTGGGAGGGCCGAGAGAGTAGTGTCCCCAAACAACACTAAGCTCTCCTGAGAAATCAACACCCTATCCATTATGATCTAAATCAATTGACTCCCCAACTGCCTATTAGTCCAGGTAAACTTTGCTTGTCTAAGCTCCAAGTCCATCAAAGTATTTGAATTTATAAAATCACCAAACTCAGTTATACTCTTTTAATATCCTTCTTATCAAATGGATACATAGGGGTACTGAAGTCCCCTGCAATGATCCATGGGATGCCTACAAAGACATGCTTGAGTTCACTCAATTCCCTCCATAACCTTCGTCTTCCAACCATAGTAGTGGGTGCATAGACATTTGTAATGATCTAGTGGGAATTATCCTCCTTCGAAAAGAAGTGGATAGCACAAAATCTATTGATTGAGATAATTTTTTGTCCTTCCAATTTATTTGGGTCCCAAATACACATCATTCCTCCTGAGGAGCTCATTGAGGGTTGAGCAACAAAGTCTGCTCATCTCCAAATCTTGTCTTTAACCATTGCTAACTTTGCTTCTACCACCTTTGTCTCTTGTAATAGCAAAATGTCTAAGTGATTATCTCTTCTCAATGTTTGTATTGATCTATGTCTTCTAGTCCCATTGAGACCTCGTACATTCCATGATAAAACCTTCATTTTTTAGATTTAACCTATTTCTTCCCTCCCCCACCCAAATTGATGATGGTTTGTGTTCCTATGGCTATCTTTGCTGTTGTTTCCCTCTTCCTTACCTCCATTAAAGGGGGTCTACCTATAGTGTATTCCTTGCCAACATCCAAGGGAGTTCTCTTTGCTTGATTCCTAGTCACCCTTGAGGGCGTCATCATAACCTCCTTTGAACCAAAATCCTCCCGTATTGGAGCTATAGGCTTCACCTCTATCTTTTTTAGGATCTGCTTATCTTCCTTTAATGCTTTTCCAACTTCATCTTACCTATCTCGATTTGTAAAAATCATGTCAATAGGGTCAACCTCTATAGCCACTTATAGAGGTTTTAGACTTACTTGTTGTACCCCGTCATGATTCACCTATCGTGTCTCCTCCAAAAATTCCACATCTTTGGCTGGGTCTCCCATTTCGTCCTCTTTAGCTCCTCTCAAGCAAGCAAAAGAGTTAGGGTCTGCAAAGTCAAGGGGTTCCACAACTCCAGGGGGGATGGACTACCACAACTCCATAAGAGGGATCTTCCATGTGTTCCTCCTCAGCCACCATAGTTGGTTGGTATGAGGTGCTTGCTTCCTTTTGATTATCCACCACGAGATCCATGTCTTTACCATGCTCTGCATCTTTACTCTCTTTCCTCTGCCAGACTTTCTTATTGAGAGCTTTCTTCTTCTTCGAGCAGAACCTTGAGATATGACCTCTCCCTTTACAAAGATCACAAAGGGGCAAAATATTTTCATACTCCAGCCTCTAATTCCAGGTGCCCACTGGGGACGTTAGGTCTATTGTTTTTGGAAGTTTTCTATCCAGATTATGATTAACACAAATTCAAGCAAACACCATACGTGTTAGGTACCAAGATAGGTACTTTATATTTAATAATTTAATATTGTATTATATAATGGTATGAGCCATTAATTAATTATTAAGGAAGGCCACATGTTAAAATAGAAATAGGTATGTCATAGAATCATATTTGTAACCGTTGGGAGAATATTGTCATATGTAACTGCAAGGAATATTGTCATATTATTATGCACTTTGTAACTCATGGAAGGTGAACCTCCACATGTGTGATCTTGTAACTCATGGAAGGTGAACCATCACACTCTTGTATAAAGAGAGATGTACCCCCATTGTGAAATGAATCTATGATGTATTCTTGGAGAAGTCTTGGCTTGTGGAGCTAGAGATCTTATGGAGTGGCTTCTTTACAAAAGGAGCATTGTATGGTGTTCCCCTACCTCAAGGGTATAATTTAATCTCTATTTTATTGAGAAATTATTGTGCAAAATTTATTTGTGGATGCATGTTGGTTCACTACATTTGGTATCAGAGCAGCAATTTGGAAAATTTTGGTTTGTTTTTGCAGAGCTAGGGCACATTTTTTCAAAAAAAAATATCACATTTTGTAGAGGCCATGTTTTTTTTATTTTAGCAGTCATTTTTAGAAGGTTTTTGCTCCATTGTGTAGATATTTTTGAGTACTACAAAAACTACTGCTCATTTGTTAAATTCTGATATGCATTGAGAAAATTATGACTGTTTGAAGTTGGGTTATTTTTGTTGTTTTTTGGTCACGTGATTTTTTTTCAAAATAAAAAAAACTCGTATTAAATTTTTCATAAGTCATTTGCAGAAGATTTTGGCACCAACATATAGATTATTTTGAGTACTATAAAAATGATTGCTCATTTGTGGATTTTTGATAAGTTTTGAGAGAGTTATAGTTGTTTGAAGTTGGGTTGTTCAAGCTATTTTTTGGTTGCGTGAATATTTTTTCAAAAAGAAAAAATTCGTATTAAATTTTTTAGCAATAATTTTCAAAATATTTTTGCATCAACATGCAGGTTATTTTGAGGACTGCAAAATGACTAGTTACTTGTTAAATTCTCATAAGTAATGAGGGAGTTATAGCTGTTGAATATTTTGATATATTGATGAATGATATATGGAAAGAGAAGAGAGGTTCATTATGCTACAAGTCATAAATACAAGTAGGTATGGATGAAAAAAAGTGAAATTTATGCTTCCAACACATGGCATTGGCATCAATAAAGACCACCACCAATCATTGTTTCATTGGGATGGATGGATGATTGAGATTGGTACCAATACACAACATGGCTCAAAAGAACTTATTATTTAGCCTCTTCTAATGTTTCGAGGACAAAAAATTTGTAAGGGGGATGGAATGTTAGGTACCAAGATAGAAATGTTTTTTTTTTTGTGGAAAACATCCCAGAAGGGATGCCACTTTCGGGTAAGACCCAAGGAGGCAGGGGTATCCATTCCGCCAAAATCGCCCAGGGCTCGAACCTGGCCTACCACCTTTGACATACTCAAGGAGCAAACAAACACACAATAAGATTAAAATAAATAAATAAAAATAAAAATAATAAAATAAAATAAAATAAAAAACATGCTCCTTGAGTGTGTCAAAAAGATAAAGCACAACCAAACACACACACAATAAGATAAAAAAAACCACAACACGAACCACATAGAAAAAACACAAGAACAACAAAACAAAACACAAACATGACAAAAACAACAGAACACTACAAAGACATAACCAACAAAAACATGAAAAACAAAAACAACCAAAACCTAAAAAATTAAAAAATAAAAATAAAAAACAACCAACAACAGACAATAAACAAAAACAAAAAACATAGAAAACACTCACACACAAAAACATGAATTAACACAAACATACAGAAACACAAGAACAAGAACAACAAAAACACAAGAACAATAACAAAAAACACAAAACAACAAAAAACAACACAAAGAACACAAAAACAAAACAAAACAAAAAAACACACACACCTCAAAAAACTAAACAAAAAAAAAAAAGGAAAAAGAAAAAAAATTGAACATAACAATGACCTTTCTAGACCAAAAGACTTTTAAGGCAAGAATCAATAGAGGAAACAAAAGAAAGAATAGTTTGAGCTAGGGAACTAAAATACCCTGACCGAACCAAAGAGAAGCAAAAATAAAGCAAGAAGAAACTAGGTACCTTCAGAACTGGAGCCATCCAAAGAAATGATAGAAAGAAGAGCTTCCCTTATTTGTGAAGCCCACCATCTAGGAGGGTGGCCATAACAAGTAAGATCACCTTTGTCCAAAGCCCAATTAGCTAAAGCATCAACACTCTTGTTTTGATCTCTGACCACATGATTGTAATCAACTTTCAAAAATCCCATCTGGATTAATTGAATCTTCTCAATAATTCTTTTTATTCTCCAATCAACCTTATGATTCTTAGGAGTCTTCAAAATATTAATCATGAGTTGAGAGTCAGACTCAACTAACACCTTTTCCCATCCAACCTTAGTAGCCTCTTGAAGGCCTCTGAGGATACCATACCCCTCAGCAAGGTTATTGGAAAGAATACCCAAATTCTCAGCAAAAGTAAAAACCAGGGAGCCATCTGAAAGTCTACCAATTCCTCCCGCACTAGCTTTTCCAGGGTTCCCTCTAGAGGCTCCATCAGTATTGACTTTTCCAAAATCCTTAGGAGGAGGTTGCCAATTTCTTGTCCTATCCATCTTACAAATACTCACATTCCCTTTAAGTTGGTTGCCCTTAGAAGATTTAATCTTCAATATTTGCATCACTTGATCCCATCTTTGGTGGGAGTTTTGGGGGTGATTAAGGAGTTGATGGACTGATTCAACTAAGTTGGCTATGGTCTTTTGCCAAATATAGTGAATATCCTTCCTATCTTGATTAAAAATTTGGTTGTTCCTTTCATTCAAGATATTCCAAAGAAGAATGGTAGAACCCATCCAAACTAACTGCCTAATAAAGTGATCAACACCCTCTTGTTTAGGCCAATCCCTCCAAAGTTGTTCAAAAGTAAAAAAATTGGACCATTGTAAGCCAAGTAAAGTGGCCATTCTCCTCCATAGCTCAGAGGCTAAAGTACACTCAATAAAAATATGGTTGAGAGTTTCTACATTCTCTCCACACATTTCACATCTAAAAGGGCCATGAAAACCACGCTTCATAAGTTGCTCACCGATAAGCACCCTACGATGCAATAAAAGCCAAGTAAAGAACCTCACCTTAGGCCAGAGCTTTTGAGCCCACAACTGAGAAAAGATGTCAGAAGATTGGTTGGGATTATTATGGCATAAGGTCAAATAACCTTGAGCAACTGAATACTCACCCTTAGTAGTGTTGTTCCATCCAAAACAATCTTTTTCATGGGACCAAGAGAGAGATCTCATATGAAGGATGCCTTGGATATCTTGTCTTTGCCTTTATGGGATTTGAATAGGCCAGTCCTCAATAGGGATCCAATATCTACCAACCTTTGAATTACCAGTATGGTACCGACAATAATTAGCCACCTTTATCCAGTTAGCTCGGTGAAGCTCCTCCATCCAAGGCCTCCAATCGGGAAACTGAGTTATCAAAGGCTTGTGACCATCCCAAGAATCTATCCAAAAATTTACCTGTTGACCATTATGAATGATCCAAAATAAATTTTTCTTTATCAAATCCTCACCAGTCTTAAGAACTGCTAAAATGGGAGAACCTTTGGTAGGAAGTTGATAGCGAACAAGGTCTTCAGGACTTTTGTTCTCAACATATTTAGCACGAAGATTATTGGCCCAAAGAGCATTGGGGTTATGCAACATCCTCCAATATAATTTAGCAGCTAAAGCTTTGTTGTTATTAATAGAAGACCAGAATCCTAACCCCCCTTCATTCTTAGGAAGACATAAAGTGTCCCATTTCACCAAGGCCCATTTTCTTTTCTCCTTAGTACCACTCCAGAGGAATCGATGACTGATTTGATCCAGTTCTCGAAGAACAACCTTTGGGATATTCAACACGGAAGAAACATAAATAGGAATAGCTTGAAGGACTGATTTTACCAAGGTGATTCTACCCCCAGAAGAAAGCCACCTGTTGGTCCACTTTCCAATTTTCTTCTTGACTTTGTCCAACAACCAATTCCAATATTTTTTTTGCCTTTGAATATTGATGGGAATACCTAAATAAGTGATCGAAAGGGAGGTCTTCTTATATCTTAATTTATCCAAGACCATGGATTCCTGTCTGGTAGAGCAGTGAAAGAAAATAACTTTAGATTTGTCTTCATTGATCAACTGCATAGTAGCCTTAGAAAAATAGCTAATGATTTGCTTAATATTAGAAGCTTCCTTAACTGTAGCTTTACCTAAAAGAGTAGAGTCATCAAAAAATTGAAGATGAGAGATAGGTCTAGCTCCATGAGCAATGGTAACTCCCTCAAGGGTTTTGTTTTCCCTCTTTTTGGTTATAGTCCTACCCAAGCATTCAACAAGAATGATGAATAAATAAGGGGATAGCGGGTCACCTTGCCTAATACCTCTGGAAGTAGGGAATGACTGAGAAGGCCTGCCATTGATAAGAACTAAGTAGGAAACTGAAGAGATACATCCCATAATCCAATCCATCCAATCCTTAGAGAAACCAAATTGCCTCAAAACTTTGATAAGGAAGTGCCAATCCACTCTGTCATAAGCTTTGGATAAGTCTAACCGAATGAACATGGAAGGAGATTTTTGCATATCCATGGAATGGATGGCTTCCTGAGCAAGAACTATCTCATCTACTATTTGATGCCCTTCCACATAACCCCCTTGTTCAGGGGAAATAATCTTATGCAAAAGAGGCTTCAACCTTTCTGCCATGATCTTAGTAATGATTTTGAGAAGAACATTACATAAAGCAATAGGTCTAAAAGCTGAGATATGATCAACCTCTTGAGCTTTTGGAACAAGAGTAATATAAGTTTTATTGATAACCTTCAAAATTTCTTTGGCTTTCCTGGCTTCTTCCACCACCTCTAATAAATCAGCATGAAGGATATCCCAGAACTCTTGGTAGAACTCAATGGGAAAACCATCAGGACCTGGGGTTTTCCCTTTTTGCATTTTAAAAACTACCTGTTGAAGCTCATTGATAGTAACAGGGAGCAGTCAAAATAGAGTTCTCCTCAGAAGTGATAAGAGAAGGGATTGCTTGAAGAACATTTTGTTGAGAAGTTGAGTCAAGAGGAGTAGCAACAAAAATATTGGAAAAGTAATCGACAACAATAGAGTTCATGCCATCCCAAGTATAGACAACATCTCCAGAATCTGATTTCAGGGAAGAAATAAAGTTGTGAGATCTTCGAGCTAGAAGAGATTTGTGGAAGAAATTTGTGTTTCGATCTCCTTCTTTGAGCCATTGAATTCTAGATTTTTGCTTCCATAAGAGTTCTTCTTTTTTCCCATTCCTCTAACCGAGTTGTGAGTTTAATTTCATCTGCACTTCTATTCTCTGTGAGGCCATCTAAACGGATTTTCTTATTCAAATTTTCAAGTTGAGCAATAACTTCATGTTGTTTTTTATGAACATCCCCAAACTCCTTCCAGTTCCAAGTCTTGATTTTGGATTTAATGTATTGCAGTATTTTGGAAAAATAGAACATCTTAGTCCCATACCTAGGCTTACCTTCCTTCCACCATTGTTGCACACGAGGTCTAAAGGAACTGTCTCTGAGCCACATTAATTGAAAACGAAAAGGAGAGAAACTCACATTGGTTTTCCACATTTCCACCATGATTGGCCAATGATCCGAACCAACATTGTTAAGAGTCTTCACTTTAGGAATGTGACCATGGATTAAGAAATTTTTAGAGAGCAAAAACCTATCCAATCTCTCCATTATACAAGCTAAGCCTTGCCTTCTGTTAGACCAAGTCATAAGGCCATTATCCCGGTTGGATGTCCACAAGATGGAGGTTTGCAATATATTCACTCATGAGGTCAGTGCTTTTGTCCAAATTTCTATTTCCCCCCATTTTCTCATCCAGAGAGAGGATGGTATTGAAATCTCCTCCGATCAAGATCCAAGCTTCAGGAAAATGAGAGATAATATGAGTTATATCCTTCCACTGTCTTCTTTTTTCCTCCAAAGTAGTCGGAGCATAAACATTAATGCAGAGCATAATTTGGTTGGAATGTCTACTTTGAATAGCTATAGCCAAAAGACCCCAACTGCCAACCATATGGTGAATAACTACCTCTTTTGGGTCCCAAAGACAAGCAATGCCACCAGAAGTCCCCTGGGAACTGAGGGAAACCACTTTTCCAACTGGCCAAATTTTACTAGCAATTGAGTCCATATCCTCCATTGACATCTTCGTTTCTTGAAGGAAAACAAGATGTGGATGATTTATCTGAATCATTCTTCTAATTTCATTTTGTTTTGAAGACTCCCTTTGAGTCCTCTAATATTCCAAGGGATGATCTTCATTAATACCAGGGCTAAAAAAGTTGGGAAGGGCATTAATCTTACCTTCCTCTACAAGCTTTTCACCTTCTTTTACCATATGATATTGATTGGTCTTGCGACCTGCCTTTTGATTAGAATCCATCTTCAGTTTTTTTCCCTATTTCTTGACTTACTCCAATTGAATCTGAGATGGCTTCTAACCTTGAAGAATGCTCGTACACAACCAAAATTTTACTAGAGGGTTCAACAGAGTCTATATTGGGACCTGTATTATTTGAAGTTTTGACATTTAAAAGATTGTTTTTCTTGTGTAAATTTTCTTCCTTTTTTCTGTTGAAAACCTTTGATTTGTTGGTTTGTCTCTGAGTTCTTCCCTTCATCTTTAAATTGTGTTTCTAAGATTTATGTTTCCATTATTTCCTCTTCCTCACTTGGGACATCATTTGTGGAAAGGATTTCAAACATATTAGCAGATGACTTTGATTGATCCTTCATAACTGGTTTTTCTTAGTGTTCTTCTTCTTAGGCATTTGGAAACCTGTTGAGTTTATATCTTCTTTCTTTTGATCAGGAATTTTATTTGGGCAAGCACTAGCCAAATGACCATATTCATGGCAAATTCTACAATGAAAAGGAATGTTCTCATAGTCCACTACTTGCTCCCAAGTGTCTTCCCCAAATTGTAATGTGATATTTTTAGGTAGGGGTTTGTCAAAATCCATTAAAACACAAATCCGAGCATAAATAATATGTTCAAAATTTTGAGTACAATCAACGAGTCATCATAAAAGTTCCTAAAGAGTTTCCAATTGAAGAAAAAATAGTAGGATTCCAAAATTCAATAGGGAGGCCAAAGAGTCTAACCCACACGGGAGCTGTAGAAGGCATCTCTTCTTCGACTTTAAATTTAGTATGCCAGGGCTTCATGAAAAGCCCTACCCTTCCAAAAAACCAGGGACCCCCTTGAAAAGTTTTCTCTCTATCTTCATTATTAGCAAATAAAACAAGAAAATAACCATTTGGATAAATAGAGATTTGTAACTCACCTTTAGTTTTCCAGCTTTTTGTAGCCCAGACTTTGAAAGCAGATAGGCTTGGACGAAAACCCACGAACCGACAAATTAGTCCTCTTTTTTCCAGATCTTCAATGCCAATCTGAATGTTACCCATATCAAGCTTAACAATAGGAGTTCCATCAACTGCTTTAAGACATCCTGACTCTATTTTCCTGGGATCAATCTTAGGCATTCTTAGAGGTTTATGGGAAGCCCTAAGATTAATATTAGCATTGGGCTGAGGCTCAGTGGAGGGCATCCCTAAAATTTATTTTTGGGGTTGAGTCTTCGAAATTCTTACCCTTGACAGGGGTTTTCACAGTAGATTTATTTTGTGGGTGCACCTTAGCACCAGATTCACTTGAGATCTGAGCCATTTTTTGATCAGCTACTTGAAACTTATTTTGTGATCTCTTTAATCCTTGCCCTAGACGTCGTGGAAAGGTATGGTTTTCACTTTTATTTTGTGCAGCAAATTGGAAGTCGTTGTCACTCAAGTTCACAACATGATCTATTGAAAGATATATTTCTAACCCATCTTGGATCCCCTGCAACATATCCTACTAAAATATTGAGTATAAACCACAAAAATATTGGCCGCTAGGGCCCGAAGGCCCTAAAAACCAACCTCTGGAGCTGCTTGCACTCAACCCAGATGAAACCCTCGCACAGTCGCTTGCCAAAAATCTTGTTCACACATAGGGATGCGCTAGGATCTGTGTTGCTCCAAATGATCTAAAAATTGGTGGAGACATTCTAGGGTTTTTCAGGCATCTACCCTCAAAACAAGATAGGAATATTTTGAGGACGCAATAAATTGCTCAATAAAATAGAGATTAATTATACCCATGAGGTAGGGGAACACCATACAATGCTTCTTTTGAAAGAAATCCACTCCACAAGATCTCTAGCTCCACAAGCCAAGACTTCTTCAAAAATACATTATAGATTCATTTCACAATGGGGGTACATATCTCTTTATAGAAAAGTGTGATGGTTCACCTTCCATGAGTTACAAGATCACACATGTGGAGGTTCACCTTCCATGAGTTACAAAGTGCATAATAATATGACAATATTCCCCCAATGGTTACAAATATGATTCTATGACATCTATTTCTATTTTAACATGTGGCCTTCCTTAATAATTAATTAATGGCTCATACCATTATATAATACAATATTAAATTATTAAATATTAAGTACCTATCTTGTTAATGTTAGGTACCAAGATAGGTACTTAATATTTAATAATTTAATATTGTATTATATAATGGTATGAGCCATTAATTAATTATTGAGTAAGGAAGACCACATGTTAAAATAGAAATAGGTATGTCATAGAATCATATTTGTAATCATTGGGGGAATATTGTCATATGTAACCGTAAGGAATATTGTCATATTATTATGCATTTTGTAACTCATAGAAGGTGAACCTCCACATGTGTGATCTTGTAACTCATGGAAGGTGAACCGTCATACTATTGTATAAAGAGAGATGTACCCCCATTGTGAAATGAATCTATGATGTATTCTTGGAGAAGTCTTGACTCGTGGAGATAGAGATATTGTGGAGTGGCTTCCTTCCAAAAGGAGTATTGTATGGTGTTCCCCTACCTCAAGGGTATAATTAATCTCTATTTTATTGAGCAATTTATTGTGCAATTAATTTATTTATGGATGCATGTTGGTTCACTACAATACAAGACTTCAACGTGGTTACCCTATCAATGGTAACAAATATACCAATACCATTTGCAATCTCCATTAAAACTTCATCATGCCAATATTTAAAGGGAAGGCGAGGTAATATTACCCAAAAAACAACTGTATTGAGACTTTGGGTGTGAGGATTAAAATCCACATCCTATTTTCTGAGAAATAGACTACGCTTCCCCATCGACCATGGTCCTCCATCTAGAATTTTCTACATGTCACTTGCCTCAGTAAGTTTGATCATGAAGAACCCATTTGGGAGCACCACAATCTCCATGCAGTTCACTGGTTTCCATCTAGCAAAGGCCCACCTTCAAATAGTATCTATATCTGGCCTTGCCCCAAAAAACTTGCCCACCAAATTGTGTTCCCATTCCACCTTCATGTTCAAAATTATCTCTGAGGAAATATTGAGAATGCCATATTTAAACTCTCGAGTTTAAGTGGCTTACCAACGAAGGAAGAGTAGTAGCAGGTTTAGAACCATGTACCACCTGGACCTAAGACCGTTTCAGTCCCACTTCTGGGGCCCGATTCTCCTGATTGTTGTCTACATCTGATTCATCCTGGCCCTTTTTTGGGATCACTTTGTTGGGAGGTTCTTGGATTTTTCTTCTCAGAAAGCCATTCTCCAACTCTTCATCCAAGGCTCCATCCATTGATGTACCTTCCAAGGCCCCAATTTGGCCCTGTCCTACTCCGATTCTTGTGCCAACTGCTCCCCATCTATCTCCGATCGCTCCAAACCTTGGTTCGTCTGATCCTTTTTCCACCCATTCCATTTTTTAACTCAAAAACCTATTTATAGGTTGAAAAAACTGAGCTCAACATACATACTTAAAAGAATTCTTGCCCATTGTATTTTACTCTCTTTGTACAATCTCCAAATTACTTTTCCCCTAAGAGCTAAGTTTGCATTCATAAGAACTCTTAAAATTGAGATCTCCCATAGTTTTATCATCACATATATTGCTCCATTTTACCAAAGAAAATTTCCTTTTATCATGTAATTCTCACCACAAAAATGACCACATAATATAGATTTAGCTTTTTTCTATCGATTTTGGTATAGTATACAAAGACATAATATGTTAGACTAACTTGTAAGACTGATTTAATTAGATGCACTCTTCATGTTAATGATAACCATCTATCTTTCCATGTTGATAGTTTATTTTGAACTTTACTTATAACTGGATTCTATAATTCTATCCTCATTCTCTCCTCAAATAAGGGCATCCCTAGATAATTTGTTGCCAAATTTGCCTCCTCCATTTGAAGTAACTTGCATATCTTTGCTCTAATTTTAGCTAGGGTATTTAAGAAGTAAGTTTTAGATCTTGTCCTATTAACTTTTTGCTTTTATGATCTTTTGTATTTCTTTAATAAGTTATTCAAAACTTTGGCCCCGTTTATCCTTGCCCTTCCAAAATGGTTGTATCATCTACAAACTGTTGATGCCTGATGTTTTCAATGTTATTACTAGTCTTAAGTCCATTTAGAAGCTCATATTTGTTGACCTTCTTCAAGTTACTACCCAAACCCTCTACCATAATAATGGATAAATATGGTGATAGAGGATCTCCTTGTTTAAGTCCTCTCTTGGCTTTAAATTATTATGTTACAAACCCATTGACCAATAGTGAATATGAAAATGTAGAGACACAAACTTTAATCCATCTAACCCATTTTTTTCCAAATACGAACTTTTCAAATACTGCAAAAAGAAATCCCATTTAACCCTATCATAGGCTTTACTCATATCAAGTTTTAAGATAATTGCTTTCTCTTTTCTTGAAGTTGTTGAATGCATAACTTGATGAGCTACTATGATTCCATCCAAAATTCATTCCCCTTTCACAAATCCTCCTTTCTCTTTAAAAATAATTTTGTCTAATAGTGGTCTTAACCGATTCACCATCACTTTGGAGATAATATTATATGTCATATTATGCTTTTTTTTTAAATTTGGGAATCAGGGTAAGATATGTTGCATTTATTTTATAAGATATGTATTATTTTACCCTAGACTGTTCCATTGCCACCAATATAGAATCCTTCGCTATACCCTAATTATGTTGATAGAATGCTACATAAAGCCCATCTTGGCCTAGAAATTTATCCTTATTAAAAGATAAAAGAACTAAATGAACTTCTTCTACAGTAATAGGATCTATCAGTTTCTTATTATTTTCAGCTATTATAACTGAAGGTACTTCTTCTAGAAGTTTATCATTAAAATTTTCAAACTCTTTTGATCCTATAATATTTTGATAAAAATACCTTGCATCCTTTATGATTTCATTCCGCTCTTCAATCCAAACCCCTCATGTTGATTTAAGTCTACTAATTCTTGATGATGATCTCTCTACTCTTGTCATCCTACAAAAAAATTGTGTTTTTATCTCCTTTTAACCAAGTTTATCTCGATTTTAATCTCCAAAATTTCTCTTATTTATTCAGAATATTATGATATTCACTAAGAAACTTCATTTTCTCCGAGCTTAGATTATTATGATCACCTTTTTAGAATTTTAAAAGTTTATCTTTTAGTTATTTCTTCTAAAAAATATTTCCAAAAGTGTTCTTGTTCCATTCTTTTAATCTAGATGTCATTGATTTAATTTGTTTTGGAAGTGTATACAACCCATAGTTTTCTAAATAATTCCACATTTGTGCTATCATATCAACAAATTAAGGATGCTCTTCCCACATCTACTTATATTTAAAATATGATATTTTTTGAATTCACTTACCACCATTTTAATTTTTATTGGCCAATGATCTGAACCAATCCTTGTAAAGGTATTAATTTTAGCACAAGTCCCTTCATTTAGCCAATTATCTGATAGTATGCATTTGCCTAATTAATCTACAATTATGTTCTAGCTTCTCCTATTATTGGTCCACGTATAGTTGTCTCCTTCAAACTCAACCTCCCATAGATTATTGTTTTGAATAAAAGTTAAGAAATCTCTCATACTTTGGGATAATTTCCTAATTCCCCCAATTTTTTCATCTAACTTAGTTATGGCATTAAAATCTTCTATGATCATAAATCAAGTTTCTTGGTCTTTAATTCTCTTTAAGGTTTCAATCCCACTCAAATCTTCTAATCTACCTGACTGAGTTGTAAGTCCATAGACATTGATAAGGAGAAACAAATATATGTAAAGTAGCATGTGACTAAAGAGTCTATCCAATGCCTAGTTTAATAATGGTTACACAAGAGGTTCTAATAATATTTCAACAATTTAGAACTCCCCTTGCCACTCCTTCAAAATCCATTGCATCCCATTCACATCTCGTCGATACTGCTTTTATAGTTTTGAAAACTTCTTTTGTCATTTTAGTTTCTTGAATACAAAGAATATAAGGGTTACTACTTAAACAAAGGTCCATGATACACCTTTGATTTAAGGGGGTATTAACACCCCTTATATTCCATGAGATGATAATCATGTCTTATTGTTGGATATTTTGAGTCCCTAAGCTAAGAGTTGTCATTGATGTCAAAAGGATCTATGTAAGTAAGCACTATGTTTGTGTTTCACAAAGAGCTTCATGAGAAGCAAAGGTTTTTGATCGAAGGTTCAAGAAGGGATGCATGGCATTTGGTTCCAAAAGGAGCTTCAAGGGAAGCTTTGCAAAAGGTTTTTATTTAAAACCATGTATGGCAGATTTGAAATTGGTTTTTCTTAAAACCCAAGTTGGCTTTTCGTTTCATCGAAAAAGGTGCCCCGATGATGGAGAAATTTAATTTTAAAGGTTTTATTTAAAACTATGGATGGCAGATTTGAAATGGATTTTTCTTAAAACCCAAGTTGGCTTTTCGTTTCATCGGAAAAGGTGACCCGGTGATGGAGATATTTAATTTTAAAGATTTAGTTTAAATTTTTAATTTATTTGAAATTTAAATTTAAATTTTAAAATTAAAATTAAAAGTTTATCCGCCGACGTCATGAAGGAAGTTTCAAAAAGGCCGACGTTTCCAAAGCAAAGGGAAGGCATATAAATATGCCATTGAATTTTTTAATTCATTCATCCTTGCTCGTTGATATTTGTGCTTGGTATTTGCGAAGAAAAAGAGCTCATGTTTTTCGTTTAAGTGACGCAACGAACATTAAAGGGAGACATCGACCACTTTCCAAAATGCATTGGGCAGCGTGGATTGTGCAAAGGTGTTGGTGACAAGGAGGTTGTGCATTTGATTCCCGCAAGCATCATTTTTAGCTTTGTTTTGTTGAGGTGCCCAAGGCGCATACTTTTTTCTTGTCGGAAGAGGGTGAAGGATAAGAAGCGGGTGGCACTTCTTTTTCACCAATGAGCCGACAACTCGTGCGGTAACTTGGCTGTGGCTAGGGCATTTGCATTGGGGCAAGACGAGGGTTTGATTCCCCTCGAGGCAGGTATTAAGGTGTTTATTAATCTTTTGTTTGGATTGCATATGGTGGAGTGATAAGGGGTAAAGGTGCTTCGTTAATTGATTTGTTGAGTAAACTTAGGGAATAAGGTCTTGGTGGCTGTTTGAGTTGTGAATTATTTTTAATTATGATTTTTGAAATTGTTAGGAGTAATAAGGGTTTTTGATAAAGTTATTTTTAGTGAAAGTTATTTTGAGTAAGGGTTTTCTTTTAAAAAGAACTTTGGTGGATGTTAAAATAAAGTAGGAGTAATAAGGTGTTATTTGGATATTATTGTTATGTTATTACTCAAGATCTCTAAACCTTGTTGAGAGTTGAAAAATAAAGTGTGTTGAGTGTGACAGATTTAGTGGACAACTCATAAAGCATCAAAAAGGTATGAGAAATATTCTCCATTGATTTTATTTGGGTGGTTGATTTCTAAAATATCATTGGAGTGAAAAGGATTGATTATGGTTTTCTTTTCGAAAGTGATTGGTTTAATGCTTCAAGGTTTTATGGTTTGAGAATTGTGCTTAAAACCTTATTTTATAAGCATTGTTGTTGAAGTGAGTTGTTGTGTAAAGAACTTGAACTTGAGTTGGAAAATAACATGAGTATCATTGTTATGTGAGAGTTGTTGTTGAGTATTGTTGGAAACATTTTGAGTTAGTTGATTCATGCTTGGACTAGGGTTTGTGAGAAATAGTTGTTTCTTGAAGTGATTGGTTGAGTAGAGTTGATTGAGCCTAGTCAAGTGGTTGCATGAAGTGGTTGTTCAAGTTCCATGAAACAAAATATTCTATATTCTGATTGAGTTGAGATTGAGCCTTGAGAATAGAACATATTGAGTCTCTAACAATTCTCTTTATGCTTATATGAGATTGAGTTAAGATTGAGTTGAGTTGATATTGCTTTGAGTTGAGATTGGGATTTGAGTATAGAACATATTGAGTCTCTAACAATTCTCTTTATGCTTCTATAAGATTGAGCTGAGTTGAGATTGCTTTGAATTGACATTGGGATTTTAGTATAGAACATATTGAGTCTCTAACAATTCTCTTTATGCTTCTATGAGATTGAGTTGAGATTTTGTTGAGCTGATTTGAGGCAAGTCTTTGAGAAGGCTTATGGATTGATTTTGTGTAAGCTTTTGTGAAAGCTTGCTATGCAGATTTGAGAAAGTCCTAGAGAGGACTTATTGAGCATATTGGGACAAGTTATGTGTGAGCTTGTTGAGCAAATTTGAGCAGGTTCTGAGTGAGCCTATTGAGCAGACTTGAGTAGGTTCTGAGTGAGCCTATTGAGCAGATTTGAGCAGGTTCTGAGTGAGCATATTAAGCAGATTTGATCAGGTTCTGAGTGAGCCTATTGAGTAGATTTGAGCAGGTTCTGAGTGAGCCTATTGAGCAAATTTGTTCTGAGTGAGCCTATTGAGCAGATTTGAGCAGGTTCTGAGTGAGCCTATTGAGCAGATTTGAGCAGGTTCTGAGTGAGCCTATTGAGCAGATTTGAGCAAGTTCTGAGTGAGCCTATTGAGTAGATTTGAGGAGGTTCTGAGTGAACCTATTGACAGATATTTGGAGGTGACAGAGTACAAAGTCTCAGTGGATAGAGATCCAGTAGCCAGGACAATTGAAGACAGATCTGAGTGAGGAGTCTTCAAGTGGAGAGAGATCCACTAGTCAGTGCAGCAGATAAACAAAGTCTTCTAGAAGATCACTAGCCAGAGCAGAAGGGGAAATATTTCTCTTGTGGAAGAGATCCACGAACTTGAGATTTAGGGGATCAACATTTCCTTTGGACAAAGGTCCATAAATATTGTAATTGGAAAGGATTCCCAAGAGATTGATTGAGAAAGTTTTAGCAAAATATTTTCTCTGTGGAGTAGCCCGCATTGGGTGAACCACGTAAATTGTTGTGTCACTTTTGTGGATGGTGTTTTGTGCATTGCTTTGATTACTACTATTGATATTGCTATCTATACATTGCATAATATTGAATTGAAAAGAAAAGTAAAAACTGGTCTTCTACTGTTCACCTCCCCTCTCAGTATAAGCTTGTGTTCTTCACTTATTGGGGGCTACTGGTCCCTTCTAAGAATAACTAATATTATTTTGTTGTTTGGTAAATAGAAGTTCAACCAACTTAGTTTGTGCTCCTTTATCTATATTTGCTCTTGCTTCACTGGATCTCACTTGATAATTTTAAGGTTTTCTTCTTTTTGTCTTGTTTGTATCCAAAGTAAGTTTTATTATTCCATTCCTTAATATTCTTTCACAACTTTATTTTTCATTAGATTTATATTCTCTTGGCTCTACTACAAAAGCTTTTAACTCGTCCTTCTCACTTTTTGGTATTTTTTTATTAATTGTAGAGGTATTAAAATCTAACACTACATTTTCTTTACCAAATTTTTCTCCTGAATAGTGCATGGTATTTCAAGAGAGTCTTCGAAATATGATGAGACAAATTCCTTAGGTTCATCGAGAATTTTCGTCTCTAAATCAAGATCATACTGGTCTTCGTTGTTATTTCTTCCAATATATTTCCTTACTGGTATTCGTTGTTTATACATATGATTTTGCTAGACTTTTCTTAGGGCATAATCTCTCAATATGCCCCACCTCATGACATCTACATTTGAAAGATATGTTTTCATAATTTATGGTTTAGGTCCACATCTTATCCCCATACTTAAGAATGACTGATTCTGGTAAAGCTTTACTTATATCAATCATGACCAATATCCAAGCATAATAACCAAGAATCCAACTTTTGTAATTTTTGAATCTCAAGAAATTCTCCCAAAGTGTTGCCTATTGCCCTGAAGGATCACAAAATTTAATGGGCAACCCATACATCCTAACCCATACTGGTACTAGGGATAGATTTACATTTTTAGGTGAAAAGCCTTCACACTAGCAGGTAAGGAAAAGTTCTCTTCCCATAAACTATAGGATTCTATCTCTTTATTTCCTAGTACCAAAAATGGCTAGAAAAAAACCTTTGGAAAGAAATGATAGACTTACTCCTGGAGACTTCCAACTCCTATCAATTCAAATTTTAAAGGCTGAAGCCCCTGATCAATACCCATTAAATTGATCAAAAACCACCCTATCTTTGAGCAACAAGGATCGATCCTTTGTGGTGCACTCACTAACCTCTACTATTAGAGATGATTCTAAGGATTTAGCTATAAATTGATCCATGGGAAGGAAACTAAAACTCAAAATCTACTAAAATTTACTAGAATATCCTGTATCAAATATAATATTTAATAAACATTTTATAATGATTTGTATACAAAATTCCTAAGATAAATAAAGAAAAAATAATTTAGCTAAAAATTCTATGCCCAAACCGAATGTCTTGCCTCATTGAAGCCCTAGCTCTCCATTGCTCCTCCCATCATCCAAACACTAGCTTAAAAATATTTCCAATTTCATTTTTGATGACTTGAAAAATCATCATTGCCCTTGTTTCAGATGGCTAACTTCATACAGTCGTATCTCCCTCAATATTGCTCACTTCTTTCTTTCTTCTAAACATTATAGTTAAATTTATTTTCTTTATCTTTTTTTTTTTTTTAAAGCAAAAAATCCCTTGCGGGGCCGCTTTATCAATTGGATTTTGGATACCCAATTCAGCTTTTTGGTAGGGTGGATATTTGAACCTGGGACCTCCCTTGGAGGATTCCCCTCTCCTCTCCAACTCACCTACAACACCTGGGTGTTTATATTTTCTAGTTATTCCACTTTATACTAAATATTGTACTTAAATTTATTTTATAGATCTTTCTTAGTTATTGCACGGTTGTTGTACCACCTTTCACCATGGCTGACCTAAATATCTTAATATAAGGGAAGAGGAGCTTTCTTACTATAAGGGAAGAGGAGAAATCTGTTTCTATTGCTCTATTTTGTCTGAACACCTTTTGCACAACCTTTGGTTCTAGCATACAATGGAGGAAGACCTCCTGCTTTAGACAGTCTCCCTTGCCTATGTTGCCTTAGCTTCAAGGGTATCATTGGAATTGGATCCCTCCTGGAGAAGTTTTTAATTTTCTTGGTATTCCTTTTGCCTTTCAAGGCTCCCCTGCTCAGCTTTGGAATTATGTGCTTCAAAGAGTTAAAAAGAAACTTGATTTCTGGTTTACTAAGAAGCTATCATTAGCAGTAAATTTCAGATTTTCTCTAAAGTTTTAGCTGCCACTCATGTATACTATTCCTCTTGTTGGGTTCCTTCACATGATTGTTATAAGAAGATTGAGAAACTCCTTCGAGATTTTATTTGGAATAATTCTTTTAAAACAAAGGGATTTCATAGAGTTGCCTGGGATATTTGCTATCTTCCTAGAGAATCTGGCGGAATGGGTCTTCTGGACTGTAGACGACAAGGTATTGCTCTGTGTGCTAAGTGGGTGGTCAGGGCTCTGAGGGGAGATGAAGCTTAGAAATTTCTAGTTCAAAATTTCATTTCCTTTGGTCTTCTCTTAAATTGTAGAGCATGGAGAGGGTTGGATTTTTCCTCTCTCATTGTTGCTCCAATTTTTGTTAAGATTTTGGCTCCTTTGTTATTAAAAGTATATGGAAATCCTGGTAGTAGCTCACTCCTTGGATTTGTTGGAGAGGATATGGATTCCGTAAAGTCTTATCCATAAATTCTATGAATATTTGGTGGTCCCTCGTGTTTCTTCATCAAGGTTCTCCCTTAGCTCGGGTGCAATGGATTCATGCTCAGCGATTTTTCAAAAAAGGTATTGTTACAATAGTTGATTTCTTTTCTCGCCAGACTAGGAATTGGATCCCATGGAATGAGTTCAAACGCACCTTTAGGCTGAATGGTGTGGATAAAGATACTTATGATGTTGTTATTGCTCTCACCCTTTTTTCTATGTTGCACAAGATTGGTGTGCACTCGCAGCGTCCTTGGTGGTCAGACTGGAGATGGCATGTTGACACTCCTTTGCTTAATTATAAGGCTCGTTTGGGGTATAAATGGTTGTCTCATCATCTTTCTCTGGTGCCTAATCTCAATCTGCATTGGGAATTATTTTCTACAAGGACTAGATGGAATTCTAGATTTCAAAATATTTGGGCTACTTATGTTGAGCCCAAGAAATATTTTTTTACGTGGAGCTTGCTGTGTTAAGGCCTTCCTTTAGGGAATATTTGAAGCACCTTGGAATTCTTGATCCTAAATATCCTTTTTGTTGTGTACCCGAGTCTTGTACTCACCTCTTTTGGAATTGCAAAAGATCTAGGTAAGCTTGGGAATGGGTTCTTTCCTTTTTCCTATTTACAGCTGCAAGAGTTTATTGGCCCCAAGCTCTTCTTGGGGACTCTTTTACTTTGTCTCTCCCACTTTTTGAAGTGTGGTAGGTTTTCAGGATTAGCCTACTCTTTCATATTTGGAAGGCCTGTAGCATAATTGATTCTAAACAGTATACACCTTATGTCGTATTTAGTCATGCTGACAAATTAGAAGTTTTTAATGACATGTGGCTACAAATATGTAATCAAGCCAATAAAGTTGATATGGAGTTGGATCACCTACAAGTTCTTCTGGTGCACTGGGTCAATGCTCCGTGTACAGTCAACTAGATCCTCACAGAATGATCTTCTCAGGAGTGTTTTCGATTCTGCTCTCACCACAGGCCTTCATCATATGTAAGAAGTGCTCTCACTGACAGGCACTGGTCCCAATACTCACCAATTAGGAAGTGATCTAATTTTGACATTGCTTGTTCATCCCACCAGGTTGGAGGATGGGGTGATGTTCAACCAGTTTCACCTAAGCCAATTGTTGGTTGGAGTGACATAGGTACTAAAGGCCTTAATCGCGATGCAGAGGGGTGGATTCCTATCCCATAATCACTAGCAGTTTATGCAAGACAACACGCCAAGGCACATTACTCCATATGATATGCTTTCTTTGATGTAATGATCATCAATGATCATGATTGGTAAACTTGTGTTTTGTTGGCGGCTTTGTTTCCTAACCCTTGTTAATGAGGGTTAGTTTGATTTATCATGGGTGTGTTAACCCACCCACTTTTTTTATTGTAAATGATTTTATCTTAATTTAATGTAAATTTGCTTTTTTCATCAAAAACAAAATCCTACTTTTATTATTATGTACTTTTAATGTTCTCTTAATATATATATAATTTTTTTTTGTTATGTACAATCATACACACATCCAACCCCTCACACACTTGACCATGCCATGGTTTGAACCTTGGACCTCCCAAAGAAAAACCAAAGCCCGAATTGTTGCACCATCCCCGGAACAATTTTTTTCAAGTTGGTTATATAGGATTGAAATGGGTCTTATTTTTATTACATTATTGTTGGAATATTACCATTAGTAAAAGGTTAAAAAAATTGTTTTTACCTTGGGTAAAGGTAACTTACCTTTTACCTTACCTGGACGGCGGTGGACGGCAGCATTTGGGCGGCAAGAGAATTCTATTCATCTTTCCTTTCCCCCAATTTCTCCTTTCCCCCTTTCTTTCTCAAATAGGTTATTTACTGCCTATTTAATCTATGTAACCTAAGTTTTAATGTTAATGCAATTAATCCTTTTTCGTCCACACTCACCTTTCACATTTGGTATCAGAGCGACGCGATTCCCGAGGCGGTGGGGCCCGTAGTTCGAGGCGGCGGCACGGATCCCGAGGCAGCCCGCAGGAGCCGAGGCGGCCCGCAGGAGCAGTCCGACATGTTTCTCGAGGCATTGGAGGAGCTGGACGAAGCGGCCCGCAGGAGCAGTAGATTCGCACGATTCTCGAAGCGCTGTTGACGTGGTGCACGATTCCCGAGGCACGAGATTGACGTGGCGTGACGCGTGGCGACGTGTGACTGGCGCGCGGCCCGAGGTGTGGTGACGTGGCACTGGCGCGCGGCCCGAGGAGTGGTGACGTGGCGATCCACGAGGTGTGGTGACGTGGCGCTGGCGCGCGGCCCGAGGAGTGGTGACGTGGCGATCCGCGCGTGCATCGGTGGCAAAAGGATCCTGCGGCGTTAGTGACTGCCCGCAGGCAGTCAAAGCACTTTATGTGCTTAGCTCTTTTTAAAGAGCTTTTACATCGCCCTACGGGCGATGTGGGACTAAAGTCCCAAGTAAAATCAAGCTTCGCGCCGAAGCGCGAAGCCAACATTAGCTTCGCGCTCGACGCGGAAGCTAAAGGGCGGGGAGCACGCATTGCTCCCGGATCAGCCCGGTAGCGCAGCGGCTACCCTCAGCCCTGACACCCGCGAGGTCGCAGGATCGACTCTCGGCGGGGTCAATAGATAATTAAATTTAAAAAAAAAAAAAAACTAAGGAATAGTTTAAATTTAAAAAAAATAATAATTTTTTTTTGTGTGTAATTTCCTAAGAGGAAATATCTGTTCATTAGTTTTTTATAAAAAATTTTTTTTTTTCAAAGTTGATAGAAATTTCCTGAGAGGAAATAATTGTAAAGTTTAAAAAAAAAAAACTTTGAAAGTTAATTTTTTTTTATTATTTCCTAAGAGGAAATCTTTGTAAAAGAAAATTTCGGGAAATTTTCTTAAATGATAAGATCGGATGGATGTTATCATGCCCTCTGCAAGTTGTTATTGAAAACAAACCACGAAAACTTTGATAGGCACGTGAAAACACTAGGACTTAATACGGTTTTTTCACAGTTGCAAAACGTGGTTATTGCACACCAGAGAAATCCTGATCAAGGATACGAAGCAGATTCAGAAGATAACTCCTTTGGCAGCAGATTTGAACAATCCGACACAGTTGCAATTGCTTCACAAGGATCCGAATATACTCATTATAGTAATTCAGTTGAAATCCTTCAACCTCCTTCTCCTGAAATAATATTGATCAGTGACGATGATGAACAAATCGCTGACAATTTTGTAATTGTTGAACAACAAGTGTGAGTTGTTTATGATTGTAAATCAAGCAGGGCTTGATAGTTTGTAAAGTCTTTTTTGCAATAAGACTATAAAAGAGAGGTTTCTTGTTTTAGTAGATAATAATGGGATCACATAATAATCTACCAATTCCCGAATTCAGTGGGGATAATTATGAGTACTGGTCCATCAAGATGAGGACATTACTCATTGGAAAAGGACTATGGGATATTATTGAAGACGGATACATTGCTCCAACAGATTGGACTACTTTAAGTGCAAATGATAAGAAGATCTACAAAGATGCATAGAAAAATAATTCTTTTGCCTTATACCATCTTCAATCAGCATTAGATCCTAGTATCTTTCCTAGAATTGCATCTTACTTAACTGCTACAGATGCATGGAATGCCTTGAAAGAAGGATTCCAAGGAAGTGATAAAGTAAAGCAAGTCAGGCTTCAGACTTTGAAAAGAGATTTTGAAAATCTCAGAATGAAGGAAAATGAAAGAGTCGGAGACTACTGTGTACGAGTCAAAGCAGTAGTTGATATGATGCAAACTTTAGGTGAAGACACAAAAAATGAAACAATTGTGAAGAAAGTGTTGCGAACACTTCTTCCTAAGTGGAATCACATTGCTATCATAATTGAAGAATCCAAAGACCTTTCTACTCTTACATTTGATAGTTTGATTGGATCATTAACATCACATGAAGAGCGACTTCAAGGAGCCCCTTCAACAAGCTATGGAGGTGATGACAAAGCCTTCACTTCGAATGAAACTGCAAGACGAGAACAAGGAAGAGGCCGAGGCAGAGGACAACAACAAAGAGGCAAGAGCCAAAGCAACTCCTACAGAGGAGGTAATCAAAACAGAGGTGGAAATCAAAACGAGAGGAGCCAATCAGAACCAAAGAGGCAATGCGGCCCGTGGAAATCAAGGACGAGGAAGTAACAAAACTAAAACGACTTGTTTCAATTGTGGGAAACAAGGTCACTTCGCTCGTGATTGCTGGTCAAAGTCTTCAAAAGATCAAAGCAATCAATATGGCTCATTCTACGGAGAAGAAGAAGGTCCATCAAACCTTTTTCTCTCTTATGGACAGACCGAGATCAAAATCTAAATGATACATGGATTTTGGAT
Organism: Wollemia nobilis; assembly: GCA_028583015.1. Lineage (NCBI taxonomy): Eukaryota > Viridiplantae > Streptophyta > Pinopsida > Araucariales > Araucariaceae > Wollemia > Wollemia nobilis. Next base: position 6,931,485 of record JAQPPZ010002502.1, read on the forward strand.
ATTGGTTGCTCCAACCACATGAGTGGCAAAGAAAATCTCTTTGCTACATTAGATTCAAATTACAAATCTCATGTTAAGTTAGGGGATAATAAATCTTTGCAAGTTGAAGGCATTGGAGCTATGGCAGTTCCAACAAAAGAAGGCCTTAAAAATGTGAATGACATATACTATACTCCACAACTACAACACAATTTGTTAAGTGTTGGCCAAATGATGGAGAAGCATTACAAATTAGTTTTTGATGAAAGCAAATGTACAATCTTTGATAAAAACAATTGTAACCGGGTCATCACGAAGTACCTATGACAAAGAATAGGTTGTTCCCTCTAAAATTTGGTGAGCCGGGGGGAGCTCAACTTGCAAACATTGCTATTACAAATCCAAGTGAATTGTGGCACTTGAGATATGGTCACCTCAATTCTGCTAGCTTGAAAATGTTAATATCACAAGCTATGGTGACAGGACTACCAAAAATTCCAGAACATAAAAAGGTATGCGAAGCATGTGCTTTGGGAAAGCACTCCAGAACGAAGTTTCCAAAAGGCCGAGCGTGGAGAGCAAGCTATCCTCTTCAACTAGTACATTCGGACATCTGTGGTCCAATGCAAACAAAAAGTCTTGGAAACAATTCTTATTTTCTAACATTCATAGATGATTATTCTAGAATGTGTTGGCTCTATTTTTGAAACACAAAGATGAAGCATTTGATTGCTTCATAGACTTCAGAAATAATGTAGAAAAGCAAAGTGACTACTATGTCAAATGTCTTCGCACTGATAAAGGAGGAGAGTACTCCTCAAATGAATTTCTTCATTATTGTAAGCAAAATGGGATAAAAAGGCGGTTCACCATTGCCTATACCCCACAGTAGAACGGTGTGGCTGAGATAAAGAACCGTACCCTTGTTGAAATGGCAAGAACAATGCTTCAGGCAAAACATCTCACAAACGGCTATTGGGCGGATGCAGTGAGAACAAGTGCATATATTCTAAATAGAAGTCCGACTTCTAGTTTAGATGGTATCACTCCTTATGAAGGATGGTACGGTAAGAAACCAAATGTCAAACATTTCAGAGTATTTGGTTCTTTATCTTATGCACACATTCTTGAGGAGAAGAGAAAGAAGCTTGATCCAAAGAGTCAAGCATGTGTTTTTGTAGGGTATTGTGATTCAACCAAAGGGTATAGATTGTACAATCCCACGACACATAAAATCATTATCTCCAGGGATGTAATTTTTGATGAAGGGGGAGAATGGGGTCATAAAAAATTTGTTGATTTTGACTCTAATTCGGACAGTTCTACATTAGTACCTCCCACATTGGTACAACCCAAGAAAAGCAGTGGAAAAAGTCCTCCTCCACAAATTCCACATCAGGAAACTTCATCAAGTACATCAAGTGGTACACCAAGTCCAAGAGGGACTTCTTTGTTGGCACCACCAAATTCTCCAAAACGATTTCAAAGATCAGTAAGCGCTCCAAGCCCGATGGATATTGATTCAGTTTCTCAAAGGAAAGAGACAAATAGAGGAAAGCGCATACTACAGAGTCATCCATCTACTCAAATGTTGGATAGGAATTTCCAACAAAGATACACTAGGAGTCAAGCTAGTGAGATGGATGACATTTTGTCAAGACTTGAAAATCTTCAAATGTCGGGGGGATGATGAGTCTCATGAACCAAGGGGTGATGTAGTCAATTATGCTTTGTTGGCTGCTGCACAACTAGAACCTTCTAGCTATGAAAAAGCATGCACTGAAAATATATGGCAAGATGCCATGGAAGAGGAAATATCCTCAATTAAAAAAAATGATACTTGGGAGCTTGTGAAGCTTCCCAAGGGAAAAAAATGTGTTGGATGTAAATGGGTCTATAAGACCAAATTCAATGTTGATGGAAGCATTGAAAGGCACAAGGCAAGATTAGTAGCTAAAGGTTTTACTCAGAAATATGGAATAGATTATGAGGAAACCTTTGCTCCAGTTGCTCGACAAGAAACAATTAGAACTGTTCTTTCCTTGGCAGCCCATAAAGGATGGAAAATTCAACACATGGATGTGAAAAGTGCATTTTTAAATGGATACATGACAGAAGAAGTGTATGTTCAACAACCTCAAGGTTTCCAAGAACCAGGAAAAGAGAACCTTGTTTATAAATTAAAAAAAGCACTTTATGGCCTCAAGCAAGCACCAAGAGCATGGTACTCACGAATTGACGGCTATTTCAGCAAATATGGTTTCACAAAAAGCAAGAGTGAACCAACACTATACTACCTGAAAAATGGAGTAGATATCCTCATAGTTTGTTTATATGTGGATGATCTAATATTCATGGGTAGTAATAATAAAATGAATATGGATTTCAAAAACTCCATGATGAATCAGTTTGAGATGAAGGATCTCGGATTAATGAGATACTTCCTAGGAATGGAAGTACATCAATCAAAGAATGGGATCTTCATATGTCAACAGAAATATGCTCATGACATGATCAAGAAATTTGCTATGCGGCGAGTGCAAATCAGTTGCAACACCAAGCTGGACATGGAATCCGGCTAAGCAAAGAAGATGGAGCACCAAAAGTTGACTTGACCAATTTCAGAAGCATGGTTGGGAGTTTAATGTTTCTCACCAACACTAGGCCAGATATACAGTATGTTGTTTCTCTTGTATCACGGTTTATGGCATGCCCATCCGAGCTGCATCTACAAGCAACCAAACGAATTTTACGATATGTAAAAGGTACATTGGATTTTGGAATCCATTACCACAAGTCTAACTTTGTGAAGTTATTTGGTTATAGTGACAGCGATTGGGGCGATAATATAGATGACAGAAAATCTACATCGAGGAAGCTGTTTTAGTCTAGGTTCGGGACTAATAACTTGGAGTTCCAAGAAGCAATCTGTTGTAGCATTATCATCTACTGAAGCTGAGTACATAGCCATTACTCATGCCGGTACTCAGATCCTCTGGTTGAGGAAAATCCTTGAAGAGATTGGCGAAAAACAAATTGGTCCAACCAAACTGAATTGTGATAATATTAGTGCCATACAGTTGGCATATAATCCGATCCACCACAAAAGGTCAAAACATTTTGATATGAAGTATCACTTCATAAGAGATATGGTGGAACAACGGACAGTTGAGCTTCAATATTGTAGCACTTTGGATAATCTAGCAGACATCTTTACCAAAGGCATGGCTAAAGCTCAATTTATAAAGCTGAGAGACTATATAGTTAGTCCTCTCAACTTTAAGGGGAAGAATGTTGGAATATTACCATTAGTAAAAGGTTAAAAAAATTGTTTTTACCTTGGGTAAAGGTAACTTACCTTTTACCTTACGGACGGCAATGGACGGCAGCATTTGGGCGGCAAGAGAATTCTATTCATCTTTCCTTTCCCCCAATTTCTCCTTTCCCCCTTTCTTTCTCAAATAGGTTATTTACTGCCTATTTAATCTATGTAACCTAAGTTTTAATGTTAATGCAATTAATCCTTTTTCGTCCACACTCACCTTTCACAATTATGACCACATAACACAATTATAATAGTTTGACAGTTTTGCATGTATCACTTGATAATATTTGAACTTGAATTTCCTCTTTAAAAATTAAGAACTAATACTTTTAATTTTTAATTTAATTTTTTTATTTATTATAAAAACAAAAAATGAAATTTATTTGTTTATTGTCCTTATTTGATTTTTCATTTGAATGTTTATAGTCATTTTTGTTGAAACCTAATTAAATCAATGTATGTAATTTTTCTCATACTAACACAAAAATTGCTAATTGGACTTTGAAACTACTTAAAAAAACCTACTCATATCCCTTAGAAATAATGATTTATTGTAATTTTATATAAATGGTTGGAATTTTTTGTGAGCTCATATGGAAGAAAACTGAACACCCAGGTTTACATGAAAATCCATTATCCAAATACCATGCTAAATGTAGCTGTAGCGAAGACAAAATCATTATCTAACACCAAGCCAACCAATGTTATATACAAATTAGAGATAGACATCAACTAAAATTAGAATCAAGCTACATATACAAGAATTTAGAATCAAAATGTAATGTCCCAAAAATAAATATTTTTTGTAAATGTCTCCTACACTTAATTATAAAAGTGAAAAAGGGGTTCATGTGACTAGGAGACATAACTTAAGTTGTGTTTATTTATGTTTTATGTTTTTATGTTGTAATAAGGCACTTTAAGTGATTTTAGGGTTGGGAGATGTCAACTCCAAATTAGAACCTCACCCTATATAAGGGAGTGAGACGTCCCATTTTGGGCATGTTATGTTGATATCAAAATTGAATATTGAAACCCTAGAGGTTCCATGAGTTGAGATTACAGGTCTTGCTCATTCCCATAGTGCATTGGAGGTGCATGGTTGGGGTCTTGGCAATATCATTACAGGTTTTATTGCCCTAAAATATCAAAAATACAAAAAGAGGCATCTATGAGGAGTTCGTGGCATTTTTGGGAGCATTCGTGTCATTTGTTTCAGATCTATTGGCAGCCCCAAACCCTACGCTTGTATTTGGGGTCATTGTGGAGGAGTTTTTGCATCTGTTCAGCCTTGGGGATAGTTTGTCCCACTTGTGGGAGTTTGTATCTGCATTTTGAGTTCCTTGAGGACCAATTTGTCCATTCCAGCTGTTATATTTGTTTGGAAATATTTAATATATGATTCTGGCTGATTTCTCCTCATACTTGTGTTATTTTATGAGCAATTTCTGAGTTATTTCCTTGTACTTAATTTCTGCATTTTCGTAGTAAGGGTTTGTTGTTCCTAAAAAAGGGACATTACAAGTGGTATCAGAGCTGGACTCTTGCTAGGCTGTGATTCGTGGTGATAAGTGTGTTTCTGTGGTGAAAAGTTGTGCCCTAGTGAAATTCGCAGATTTTTAAGGGATTCGCGGATTTTTAGGGATTTTTTTTCAGAAAATAAAAATTGCAGATTTGGATACCCTTTTGACCAATTTGCAGTTCTGTGGTTTCAAAAAAAAAATTTTGGTGGTCAAAATTTTCATAATTTCAGATTTCCATCTTTTTAGGGTTTAATAGGGTTTTATGCATCGTCCTCCTGTTCATCAATATTTTAGTAGGAGAAATAGACTCGCTTTGGAAATGTCAAACAGGGAAGAGGTTGAGGAGCTCTAAAGGCCAGTTGATAGTACTGAGCAAAAATTCGATGCCCTACTTGACATGCTGCAAAGAATGGTGTCCTTACAAGAGACAAATCAGCAAGAATTGAGGGCAGCTTTGGGCAACCCAAATGGCACAAGGAGGGAAGGAGAAAGGGGAGGCAACAACAATGGGCATGAGTCATCATCTAACTCACACACTCCCTTGCCTAGGCCGTCCAAGCCCATGTTCCTTGTTCCACCACCTCCACCGGAGGAAAATGAGGTAACTGATGAATTAGTTTGCTGCTTATAGTAATAAATCTGAGGGTTTTAGGGCAGTAGTTCCTTTTGATAAATATTTGAAGATTGTGGGTAAATCTGTTGTTGAGGCTAAAAAAGAGAAAAAGAAGCCCTTTTTGCATCAAAAGGTGACCATTCCATCATTTAATGGTCAAGATGGTATTACAGCTAGGGCATGGCTTCAAAAATTGCAGACTTATTTTACCTTGGAGCTTATTTACGAAGCCGATGCGGTTCGATTGCTACACTCCACCTTGAGGGTAGTGCTTATTCATGGTGGCATCATGGGTTAGTAACCCAAGGGCATGGTGATATTGATACATTTGATGAGTTTTGTACCGGGGGTTTTGAACAGGTTTGAAAGGAGGAATGTGGAAGAGTATTTCAAGGAGCTTGCCACTTTGAAGCAAACTTCATCCATTCATGCCTATGTGGAGGATTTTGAACAACTTTTAGTTCAGGTACAAAATATTTCACCCAAGAGGGTAATTTTTCTTTTTATGGATGGTTTTTTGGAACCCGTGAAGGGATTAGTTAAAGTTTTTGAACCAACCACTCTTGAAGATGCCATTAAGAGAGCTTTAAGCTTAGAATCTATTTTACCTCCTAGACATAAATATTTTGCACATAATCCACCTGCTAGACCACCTTTTGCAGCTAGAAAAATAGTTTTTGGACAGCAGTATGGGCAGCAAGGTGGAAATGAGAGAAATTTTTATGGCAAGAATCCCACGCATGGAGAAGGTTTCAGATATGGTTTTCAGCCACCTAATAAGCCCCCAAATGGCCCACGCTTGACACAAGAAGAGAAATATGAGCTAAGGAAACAAAACAAGTGTTTCATTTGCATGTCTCCTTGGCAAAGAGGTCATAAATGCAGAGGAGGTATGAAAATCATTGAATTACATTATGATTATGATTATGATAATCCTGATTTTTATGAGGTAGATGAGACACCCTTGGAAGAGGAAGCACAAAGGGAGTATGAGGAAGTTCCTGAAGGTTCCCTAGCCACTTTAAGTGGGCTGAATCAGTTTCGCACTATTAAGGTACCAGGTAGATCTTTTGATGAAAAGGTTATTGTTTTAATAGATGGTGGTGCTACTTACAATTTTGTTGATGAGAAGTTTGCCACTAGAAAGAATCTTCCTACAACTATAATTCCTGGTTTTAGTGTTGCTATTGGCAATGGTGATCTTATCACATGCAACAAAGTGGTAAGAAATATAAAAATTAATTTTGGCAACATGGAAGTAGATGAGCAATTCTTTGTTTTTCCCTTAGGAGGTATTCCACATATGGTTTTGGGTGTGCAATGGTTGTATTCATTTGGTGATTATGTTACTAATTATCAGAAATTAGAACTAAAATTTGTGTTTGAAGGGAAAGATGTGTTGTTGCAAGGAGTCAAGGAAAATGGGTCAAAAGATTCTTGCAAAATTTTGGAGGTTTCATACAAAAGAATGGAGAATATGATAAGGCATAAGGACGTTGAGTGGGCAGCTGTAATTTTCAGTTCAGAAGGGAAAAAATCAGCCACCTATCATCCTCAAATTCAAGGTTTACTACAAAAACATCTTAAGGTATTTTCCGACCTACCTAAAGGTTTACCACCTAGTAGAGGTTTTCAAGCATGTTATTGAATTGGAAGCAAATAGTAAACCTGTCATAATTAAACCTTATAGGCATCCTAAGGTTTTCAAAGATGAGATTGAAAAGACCATTGCTGATTTACTTGAGAGTGGGCACATTATTTGCAAAGATGGGGTGAAGGTTGATCAAACTAAAGTTTCAACTATACAAAGATGGCCTATACCATCCAACCTAACGTAATTGAGGGGTTTTGTGGGTTTATGCAGTTACTACAGGAGGTTCATTAAGGGGTTTTCTTCTTTGGTTGCCCCCCTTATTGAATTAACTAAGAAAGGGGCCTTTTCATGGTCTAATGAGGCTATTTTAGCTTTTCTAAAGCTGAAAGATGTAATGACTTCCACTCCTTTACTTGCTATTCCTGATTTTTATGTTGCTTTTACTATTGCTTGTGATGCTTCAGGTGTTGGAGTTGGAGTTGTACTTATGCAACAAGGACGCCCCATTGCTTATGAGAGTAGAAAGCTCTCAAATGTGGAGAAAACTTTCAGCATCTATGATAAAGAGATGCTAGCTATCATGCATGCCTTGACCAAATTCAAGCAATACTTAGTGTGTGGCAAGTTTGTGGTCAAAACCGATCATAACAGTTTGAAATACTTCTTGGGGCAAGTTGAACTCGAATGAAAGACAGCAGAAATGGGTAACAAAGTTGCAATCATATGATTTTGAAATTGAATTTGTAAAGGGTAAGAAGAATTCAGCTACTGATGCACTTTCTAGGCACCCTACTTTTCATTCTCTTTCTATTATTTCTGCTGATTGGAAGGTGAAAATTATGGCTGAATATGCAAAGAATGATTTTTGTTCTAAACTAATAAATGGGCAAGTTGAAGATGACAGGTTCAGCCATAAAGAAGGACTGATTTTTTGCAAGGGAAGAGTGTTTTTAGTACTTGAATCAAAGCTGAAACAAGATTTAATTACAACCATGCATGATGCTCCACTTGTAGGCCATCCAGGTTTCTACAAGACTTACAAACAGGTTAGAGAAAGATTCTATTGTAAGGGTTTGAAAAGGGATGTCTTCTTGCATGTTTAGGAATGTGTTATTGGCCAAGAAAACAAGGGGAACATGAATTTACAGCTGGTTTACTTCAGCCACTTCCTATTCCCAATCAGAAATGGGAAAGTATCTCCATGGACTTCATTACTAGTTTGCCCAAGGTATACATGAAGGATTGCATATTTGTTGTTGTTGATAGATTGACAAAATTTGCTCATTTCTATGCCATTTCAACAACTTGTACAACCATACAAGTTGCTGATTTGTTTTTTAAAGAAGTTTTCAAATTGCATGGTTTGCCTAAATCCATTGTGAGTGATAGGGACAACAGATTTTTGAGCATGTTTTGGCAAGAATTGTTTAAGCTATGTGGTACTAAATTGACTCCTAGTACTAGGTACCATCCCCAAACTAATGGGCAAACTGAAAATGTTAACAAATGGCTTGAAGGATATTTGAGAAATTATGTTTCAGGTCAACAAAAGGCATGGGTTAAATGGCTGCACCTTGGTGAATATTGCTACAATTCTACTTATCATATGTCCATAAAAATGTCTCCATTCAAGGCACTTTATGGTTATGATGCCCCACACTTTTTAGATCTGATTTTTGGTGATTCAAGGGTCCAAAAAGCTAGAGACTTTGCAGTAGAAAATCAAGATATTCTTAATGCTTTGAAGGACAATATTCTTACGGCACAAAATCAGCAGAAGAAGTATGCACATCAGCAACGTAGTGAGCGTTCATTTGAGGTGGGAGACTTGGTTTATGTTAGGTTGCAGGCCTACAAATAGTCTACATTGAAAAGAAGTGGAGCAAAAAACTCAAACCCAAATTTTATGGACCTTACAAGGTGTTGAGTAAGGTTGGACAGGTTGCATATGCTTTGGAACTTCCAAGTGGAAGTAAAATACATAATGTATTCCATGTTTCTTGTTTGAAGAAGGCCTTGGGCCAACATATTCAGCCATATTCAGATTTGCCACCCCTTGATGATGAAGGAAAGCTCATTATTGAACCTGAATTGATCCTTGAGACAAGGGAGAGAAAGCTTAGGAGTAGGACTATCAAAGAATATCTTGTGAAGTGGAAGGACTTTCCTATGGAGGATGCTACTTGGGAAGGTGCAGAAATTTTAGATGCTCCATCTTTGACTTTGCTTGAGGACAAGCAATTTGAGGAGGGTGGACTTGTAATGTCCCAAAAATAAATATTTTTTTGTAAATGTCTCCTACACTTAATTATAAAAGTGAAAAAGGGATTCATGTGACTAGGAGACATAACTTAAGTTGTGTTTATTTATATTTTATGTTTTTATGTTGTAATAAGGCACTTTAAGTGATTTTAGGGTTGGGAGATGTCAACTCCAAATTAGAACCTCACCCTATATAAGGGAGCGAGACGTCCCATTTTGGGCATGTTATGTTGATATCAGAATTGAATATTGAAACCCTAGAGGTTCCATGAGTTGAGATTGCAGGTCTTGCTCATTCCCATAGTGCATTGGAGGTGCATGGTTGGGGTCTTGACAATATCATTGCAGGTGTTATTGCCCTAAAATATCAAAAATACAAAAAGAGGCATCTGTGAGGAGTTCGTGGCATTTTTGGGAGCATTTGTGTCATTTGTTTCAGATCTGTTGGTAGCCCCAAACCCTACGCTTGTATTTGTGGTCATTGTGGAGGAGTTTTTGCATCTGTTTAGCCTTGGGGTTAGTTCGTCCCACTTGTGGGAGTTTGTATCTACATTTTGAGTTCCTTGAGGACCCATTTGTCCATTCCAGCTATTATATTGGTTTGGCAATATTTAATATATGATACTGGCTGATTTCTCCTTATACTTGTGTTATTTTATGAGCAATTTCTGAGTTATTTTCTTGTTGTACTTAATTTCTGCATTTTCGTAGTAAGGGTTTGATGTTCCTAAAAAAGGGACATTACACAAACAAAGGTTAAAAAAAATGTAGAATAGAGATAAACATCAATTAAAATATGTGAGCTTAAATAAGACCAGGGAATTAAATGGACACAATCAATGTGAATACTTTTGATTTTTCTCTTTTAAGAGTTCTTTCAATTGGTTACGTGGGATTGAAATGGGCCTTACCCCTATTACATCATCGCTACGTAGTGGTATTACAACAAAGCTTGGATATTATCCATTTGAACTTAAATCTCCTCTTTAAGTAAATGAAACAGTTACACTAGTTCCATTTAATTTAATTTTCTTTGTAAATACAAGTTTAACATCCTTCTTCAAGACATTTTCCTACAATACCAAAACTCTACCTCTACTCTTTAAAGATTTTTCTGCAACAACCTTCACAATATCAAAATTCTACTTCTACTAATTAGAAATTCTTCTAAATTGATAATTTTCTTCACAATTTATATGGCCCACAAATATTCCCCCTATAAAAAACCAGCCTACTTCAACAATGATGCTCAAAATATTTTGTAGAAACATCACATTTAAATAATTGATAAATAGGAAACAACTTCCCATGATTTCTCCATAAGGTGAGCCCACATCTTCTACCACCTATCTTATTTCCTACTTGTTTTGAAAAAATAAAAAGGAAGACACAATGGAAAAGGCGGATCGCCCTACAGTTTCAACAGGGAAAAGAATCTGATATGGGAGGAGAGTGGAGCGTAGGGTTTTGATGAGCATCGCCATGAATGTTTCTTCCTCAGACGTCTTCATCCATACACACAATAGCAATAAAGTAGAAGCAGACGGTACCAAAGGTGCCAAAATCATCGATACATGAATCCATGATATTTCAACCCCCACCAATATTGACATCGATCCTATCCTCCTTCAAACCCTAACCCTATCACAACATATGTACTATCTTTCATTCCATTGCAACAATCGCAAACAAAAAACATAAGCAATACCTACACCACACCACCACCGTCGGGCCTGTAACCCCAACCGTGGTACCATGAATTCTATCTTCGTGAACCCAAAATTTGAGTTTACATAGATTTTTATGAGGGATCCTAGCCCTCTCGTATCAGGGTTTGAATTTGTATCTCTTGGATGAAAACCCCAATACAAAAAAATAACATGAGCAACGCCTATACTACATCACCACAGTCAGGCCTGTAACCCTAACTGAGGCACCACGAATTCCACCTTTGTGAACCCAAAATTTGAGTTTACACAAATTTTTAAGAGGGGTCATGGCCCTCTTGTATCGGGGTTTGAACTTGGATCTCTTGGATGAAACCCCAACATAGATGAAGAACATGAGCAATGCCTACACCACACCATCACCGTTGGGCTTGTAACCCTAACCAGGGGCACCATGAATTCCATTGTCTACACCACATTGCCATCGTTAGGCTTGTAATCCTAATCGAGGGCACCATGATTTCGCCTTCATGAACCCAAAATTTGAGTTTACATAGATTTTTATGAGGGGTCCTACCCTCTCGTATCAAGGTTTGAACTTGGATCTCTTGGATGAAAACCCCTAAAAAATTTGATTTTACATAGGTTTTTATGAAGGATCTTGATCCCCTTTATCCCCCTAAAAAATGAGTTTACATAGGTTTTTATCCCCTTTTACCAGGGCTTGAACTTAAGTTTCTTGGATGAAAACCCAAGGACTATAGTATCCCTCATAGAAAAATGAGTTTGCATGAGTTTTTTATGAAGGGTCCTGACCCCCTTGTACGAGGGTTTGAACTTAGGTCTACTGGATGAAAACCCAAGGGTTTGAACTTAGGTCTCCTGGATGAAAACCTAAGGGTTTGAACTTAGGTCTCTTGGATGAAAACCCAAGGACTTAACACTATGGTATCTCTCACAAGTTAAAAACAATCAAGTTCACACAAAGGTTCTTGCTCCCCTCATACCAAGTGGGATTTGAACTTGGGTCTCCTAAATGAAAACCCAAAAACTTTACTAGTGTAGTAAACTTACAACTGAGTTTTACCTTATATTTCAACAATAATAGTGGATATAAGGGGATGGTTGTAGGGTTGCAGTAAGCTTGCAACTACTTTTAAGAGAGTTTCACCTTATGTTTCAACAATAATATTGGACATAAGGGGATGGTTGGTAGAGCCTATGGAATTAGGGTGACTACTAGCAAAGTCCATGTCATAATTTTAAAGTATTTAGTGAGGTTACTATAGAGGGAGAAAATTGCCCTACCGCGTATGATTCTTGGTTGGATCCGTAAGGAAGCCAAGGTGACCACGAAGGTATGTTGTTCTCTACACCTCGGTGTAAAAAGGGGGAAGGGTTCACCAAGAATGGTTTTAGGACTTGCTCCAAGTCCAAGGTAAAATGTTTTGATGTGTTCAATTCAAGACAATCACCTATGTTTGGTCTTACTAGAATTATGCTATGAAAGATAAAGAACAATGGAAAAATACAGAATGCAAGAAAACAAGAGTTAAACCTAGAATGATTCTTTATTTGAATGATTTCTAACCTAGGGTTGCCAAGTGAAATTCTTTTGAACAAGGGTTCAAGAGAAAATGCACAAACAATATAAAACCCTCAGTGCACACTATATGTTTGATTTTCAAATGCCTAGAAATGTAATTAAATATTTCACTTTTATTTATGATCTAGGGTTTTAACAAAAATAACAAGCACTCAACAAACAACCTAAAGATTAACTAGAGCACTTATCTTATCCAGTGGTTGATCCAGGATTTTATCTTTTATCCAGTGATATCCGATGATCTCTATTCCTGCAAAATAAGTTGGTAAAAACTTAAAAAATATGATTAGCATTAGGGGACCTACTTAGGCCACTATATAACAATGCTTGGAGGCACATCAGTCAAGCCCCCTAGGTCATTTTAGCTGACCTTTGAAAATAAAAGTGAAAGTTAACCTTTGGAAGATGAACATGCACAATGAAATGCAACAAAATAGAATGGTAAAGTAGAGCACAAAATGCACTAATATGGTCTAAATGCACTATATAGCACAAATTTAGGGTTTAGGAGTAGCAGGTTGCCCCTAAACTTGGTCTGTGCAAAATCGTACCCCACATAGAGCAATCACTATTTCGTGGACCAATGAAATCACACCTCGAAATGATCGAGCATGATTTTGTAGAAGGGAAAAGAAAACTCGAGAAAATAAGAATTAATAGATATGCAATAAAAACCTAATTAAAAAAGAATATGTAGACAAGTAAAACACCTAGCGGATAGCAAAAAATTAGGCAGAAGGGTGAAGACCTCCAAATAGTTGATCTTTCCTTAGGGCTTCAACACTTGTCCACCACAAACAATAGCACACAATCAAATGAAATAGAAAACATAGCTTCAACAGATTATATTTCACACTTGTGAGTTAGCTTGCTTGCAGAAGAAACGATTACAAAATCATTTGAGAGCTTTTTCGTGATGAGATCACTTGGTATTGTAAGAAATCACTTGGGGTAAAATAAGACTTCAAACCCTCATTTTATAGTGAATTTGAAATCGAAAACAGGTGGGAAAAGCGAGGAGGGCCGATGCCAATAATATGCCAACCCTAAAAATTAGAGTTTCTTGAGAAAATTCTAACTACGCAAAATCGCACCCCATCATGATGGACACGATTTATTCGGAGAAAAAAAACAAAAAAAGTGTAGCTAGGCAAAATCGCGCCCTATAAAAAACAACCATGATTTTTCTGGAAGAGGAAAAAAATAGAAAAAAGGGGAGGAAGACCTAGACTTATTTTGGGTAAAGCTTGGAGGGTTTTCCAGAGGACCTAAGGAAAAATGACTCACTCAAGTGGGTCAATTTTTTGTGTCTACATTTTGCCCCCTCTTTGATGCATTTATGGCCTAATAAATGCATCAAAGAAAGGTGTAGACACTAGAGGAAAAAAACGACGAGCAAAAAGGGGGTGGCTGGTTTAGAAGAAAGGGATGGTGCAAAAATGGTGTCAATCCAAACACTTTCATGTTTTGCATGTAAATCAAGGCATTAAGGACATTAATACCTCTTAGGCCAAGGTGCCCCCTCAAGTCTCATGAGGAATGCCAAATTTCTAATGAAACTCGAAATGATAGACTTAGAAGAAGAAAAGAAAAGTAGAAAAAAGAAAAAGCAAAAACAGGCATAAAAAGGAAAAAGGGGTGAAAATCCTAATTCATTTTCATCATGCGAGGAGGGATAAAAGAGCTCTAGAGAAAAACTGGAGATGGCCTTACTAGTGCATCGTTCAACGATCACGAGGGGTGAGGTCAATACGACAATGGAAGGAGTAGAGGTAAGATCGAAAAACTCGTATTTTTTGAGCAAGATTTTTCAAATTTTGTCAATTTTCAAGGTTTTTTTGCCAAATCCAACAAGTTTTCTGCGTATGAAATGGATGCGATTTTGTGGCCTAACCACGATTTTTCCCTCGTTCGTAGCAACGGTGAAATCTCACTTGAGAAAAATCAGGCGCGATTTCGCAAAATCGTGCCTCATAGAGATGGGGTATGATTTCGTAGAGGGAGAGCAAAAGGTAAAATTACGACCGCAAAAACTGAGTGCGATTTCCCCAGAGAAAATAAAGAAAGAAGAAAAAAGTAAAAAAAAAAGATAAGTAGAAAGAGAGGAGAAGAAGAAAAAGAAGAAAGAGAGAGAGAGATGCAAGCAAGCGAGCATTTAATTTTTAAATTTTAATTTAATTTAATTATGTAATTATACTGATTAGATTTTATGTTGCTTTTGTGAATGGTGCTTCACGTACTCGAGAGCCGCGAGTGGTGATAGGGCTCCTTGGAGGTGGAGCTTCACAAACTCGGGTAGGCAGAGAGAGACGCCCTAGGGGTGGAGGGACTAGATCACCTAGCGAGGATACCTCAAGTGGAGGCGAACAGAGGGCTATTGATAGCACTAGCAAAGAGATGGTATCTAGAGTTGTCGGCCTTCCAATTACCAACGGGGGATATGGTCGTCACACTAGAGGATGTGTGGCACATTTTGCACATACCCATTAGAGGAAGAGTTGTTTACAAAGTTCGAGGATGGCCAACTACATTGTAGTGACTGTTTAGAGGATGGACCCACCAGGTGCGGTGGAACACGATGGTAGTAGATGACTTGGTGGGGTGGTATGGAGTTGGTCCATTAAAAACCGTGATCTACAGGGTTGTGGTAATATTGATGATGTGCTACATGAGTAGGCAACATCTATCATGGATGATGGTGGGTATAGTAGTAGATATGCAAGACGAGGGAGTACAATTCGTATTGGGCCCATATAAGTTGTCTTGCTTGTACAAGATGTACAATGTTGTGTACAAGCAGTATATAGGGATAGTCTATACAACATTGCTCCAGGTAGTGGAGTCGGGAACGCATAGTGGTGCGATGACCAGATGCACTTCCAGGACCACTACCTAGCCGGAAGTGACTGACTACATATAGATAGTCCAGATCAGCCAAGCGGGTCTAGAGGACCTATGCCGAGAACCTGCCACTAGCAAGGCAGGTAATCAATGAGATGAAAGAGACCTTGATGACCCTAGCATCTACACTTGGGATGGGCTAAGGATGGGAGGAGCTAGCCAGGGTGAGGAGGATCAGGTGGTTTACTATAAATAGAGGGGAGCTAGAGCTCTATCAGTTTGACAGAGTCCTGCGATAGTTCATGATATTGTAGGGTATCCCAAACTTAGGAGACTACTGGTATAGGAGGGCATACCAAGATCTAGTGAGAATCAAAGAAGACAATGATCTACCTAGGTGAGCAAAGGAGGACCTAGATGATCCACCTTACGTGGATCCTAGGGTCGAGGATGCAGTAGTGGCCTTCAGGTATCGAAGGTGGTATAGAGGATTTGTTCCCTAGAGGGTCTCCTCTCTAGTACTGATACAAAGGTGTCAGGTGATGAGCCTGGGTATACAACAAGTTTTTTAGTAGGTTGATCATAGAGCCACAGAGAGGGAGCAACAGGACCAGGCAACCCTAAGATAAATATAGGTATGGGTCTGAGTGGAGATAATGATAGAGGCTACTATCGCTACAAGGACTAGAGGGGCAACAGTAACTGGAGTCACCCCTATAGTGGCTGATATACCATCGAGTAGAGGAGTGAGAGAGATATCCACATCAACAGCAACCAACCTGGATGATACCTCAGGTTAGGGGAATTTGAGGAGGGATATAGAGGCACTATGAGCATAGGTAACAACTCGTCAGAGGGAGATGGACCTAATCTAAGAGGATAGGTCCAAGAGGATCAAGGGACTGCAGAGTGCCTTAGGCACTACAAAGATAGAGGGATGCAGCCCGAGCAAGGGTTGATCATCTTCAAGGGAAGATGAGTTGTCTGAGCATAGAGTGTTAGAGGGCTCGAATAGAGGGGATGGCTACTATTGAGAGAAACCATGCTAGCGATGGGATCTTACTGCTACAAGCAAAGTTGCAGAGGATAGGAGAGAGATTGGAGGTGGTTGTGTAGAGGTCTACCTTCTATGAGATCATGTACTACCAAGTGGTACCAGAGGGATAGTGGGTGAGACTCCATCCCTATAGTCGATGAGTAGGACATGATATCGATCATGAATAGTCTCTCGATCCATGAATATGCCACCATTGGGGCCACCTACGATGAGTGGAGCTAAGGAGATAGGCTCCCATAGCTAGGGCTAGGGATTGGTATGACTTGTAAATTTTTTATTATGGCATGCATCCCTAGGGATTTGTCGAGTGTACTGGGGTTGGACTGTGGTACACCGACCAAATATCTATGTATCTCTTTCTTTTCGAGTAATATTAATATGCTTTTATTATGATTCATTGATTTATGGTGTGCTTTGTGTGTATGCATATTATTTAAGTATTTTGTGATTTTCATGATTGTGATGTTTTATGTATGAAACTAACGATGCAATGTAGGGACTATATGAATGCAAAATGAGGTGGATGCAAGACAGAATAAGAAGCACAAGGAAGAAAAGAAAAGAAGAAGAGAAGAAGAATGAGAAGAAGCAAAGGTCAACAATCGGGAAGAAAAAGGGGGTGATCGAAGCATGGTGTTTGAATTAGCGTAGATCGTGGTAGATCAATGTGATCAAACATCATGGATTGAACATGAAGATGGAGTTGAAACCACTATGGGTGTAGCGTTCACTTAAGATGATCAAATACTGGAGAATAACCCGCTATGGATGGTTGCTCGCTAGTGACTTCTATGGGGCGATTACCTGCTAGAATGTATACCATGACCTACTGAAATGACCATGGAGCTTATCTTGTAATGGGGTGTTAGGTCTATTGAGTCAAGAGGAGTGTAACCTGATAGGGGAACATTTAAAATGGATGAAAGATACCTGTTAGGATGTATACTATCATGTGTGGGGTGTAATATATATGTATAAAAAAAGAGTGAATGAGTGCTAGCCCTGAAAGGGGTGTGATGTGTGTAATGAGTGAAAGCAAAAGCCAAGGAATACCATTTACGAGTGTGTGCAAATGCTTAGAAGAAGTTGAGAACAACCATAAGAAGGAACGAAGATGTATATCCTTATCTAGGAGAAAGACAAAAGAAAAATAAAATATCATAAAAAAGGTGATAAGGACATATCCACAAGAAGTTGTCATCCTTGACCTAAGGAAAAATTATGGGTATAAATAATACTTTCAAGACCAAGGAGGATGAGACAACAAAAAATAAGAAGAAGAAGAAGAAAAAATGAGAAGAAGAAGAGAAATCCCTAGGGTGGGGATTTCGTTAGGCATCAAAACCCTAGTGAAAGTGTAATGCATGTGATCTATGATCTAACTAGGTATCATCACATGCCATTGTCGTAAAATTCTCAAAAATCTATATGATCAAGCAATCATGCAAGAGATGTCAATCAAACATGCAAATTAAATTAAATGCCAGGTAAACCATGCAGAATATGATAGGCAACAGTGCAATTATGAGCAAGTAGATGGATGCAACAGAATAAAAATGTATGCCTAATTGATGATTAAATTTAGTTGGTTAATTTAAACAGTCAGAGCGATAGTCAACACAAATTCTAAATGTGCCTCCTATTTTGACAAAGAGAATAGGTGTACCATGAGCTGCTTCATCAAAGAAATATCTAGAAGGTAAGCCATCTCAATGATTAAAATCACGTAAAGGCTCCTTCGTAGCTTTTTCTTTGACAACGATAGTACAACAATCAATACATTCTCGAACAAAACCATTATTCTTAACATAAGGAAGAGCAATCCCTAACTTTGTAAGATATTTATAAGACATCGAAGTAGGGTATTTTCTTAAAATAGAAATCTCATATCTTGAATACATAAAACTAATCATATTACAAAACAAGACCTCGGAAGAATAAGGGGGACCATCATCCTCTGTTGAAGAATTGGCCTGACAAACTTGCAAAAATCGACTCTCTAGTTTCAGGATCGTAAGTTACACAGTGGCTCGCAGAAGTTTACATCATATTGTAGGCGTTTACTTTGGATTGCATGTGATTGTCCCAGGATCGCAAGTTTCGGGTTTGTCTCAGGAATGCAGGTTTCTACCGGGTCTCTTATTAGGATGTGTTATGCTTGGATCGCGGGTGACTTGTCCATATTGCGTGCGTAGATGTGTTTCACCTGAATGCATGTGTTTCACTGTCAACTTGTCCATATTACGTGCACAGATATGTTTCACCCGAACACATGTGTTTCATTGTCAACTTGTCCATATTGCGTGCGCAGATGTGTTTCACCCGAACGCATGTGTTTCACTGTCTTTTCTGTTATTTTCCAGCATGAGTGTTTTTTGGCGTTTTTGTCATTTTGGGAAGCGGTTACTCCACGATTCTTTGTGGGTTTCTTCCTGTTTACTTCTAGTTTGGCTTGTAATAGTTTTAGGCAGGTTGTTTAGGAGATTCTTAGCTATTTGGTTGTATTAGATTAATTATATTTGTATTGATTCTGGGAATGTAATTCTCAGTTTATTGTATTTGGATTTTAGTCTTCCACAAAGCATTGTTCTGTTGTAGCTCCAAGCCTATATATTGATGTACTCCATTCTGAAATAATCAATTGAGAATCTATCAATATTTCTCATTGTGGTATCAGAGCTAGTCTGGTCTTTGGGTTAGAGAAAGCCTGTGAATTGTTTGTGAGAATTTATCAAGTTCTTGCAAAGTTTGGTTCAAGGTTTTTTGCTAGGGTTTTTTGCATAATGGCTACTGGCACTAACTCATTGCCAATTCCAGAATTCAATGGTGAAGACTATGAGTATTGGAGTCTAAAAATGAAGACATTGCTCATTGGCAAAGGTGCTTGGGATATAGTGGAAGATGGCTACACTGAGCCTGATTGGAACACCATTGCAGCTGCTGATAGACCAGCAAAGAGAGAAGCACAAAAGAAGAATAGCTTTGCTCTCTATCACATTCAAACAACCTTGGATAAAAGCCTTTTTCCAAGGATTGCTAGTTGTACAACAACTAGTGAAGCTTGGAAAGCTTTGAAGGATGGCTTCCAAGGAAATGCTCAAGTGAAGCAAGTCAAATTGCAAACTCTCAAGAGGGAGTTTGAGAATTTGAGAATGAAAGAAGATGAAAATGTTGGTGATTATTGTGTGAGAGTAAAAGCTTGTGTGAACAAGATGGAGACTCTTGGTGAAGAGGTGAAGAATGAAGTTGTAGTAAAGAAAGTGTTGAGAACACTTCTACCAAAATGGAATCATGTGGCTATCATAATTGAAGAGAGCAAAGATCTTTCTACTCTTAATTATGATCAGCTCATTGGTTCACTAATGTCTCATGAGGAGAGACTATCTTCATCTTCAAATGTTGGTGGTGTTGAAGAAAAAGCTTTCACATCCAAGGAGAGTGGAGCTAGTGCAAGTGGACAAGGAAGAGGCCAAGGCCAAGGTAGAGGGAGAGGTCAATCTCCTTCAAGAGGAAGAGGTAGAGGAAGAAGAGGAGGTGCTCAAGGAAGAGGAAGAGGAAGAGGTGACAAGAGAGACAAGCAATGTTACTATTGTAACAAGTTTGGACACTTTGAAAAAGAGTGTAGATTGAAGGCATCCCATGAAGGAAGGAGTAGTGCACACTATGGAGAAGAGGAAGGATCCTCAATTTTATTTTTGTCATATGGAAAATCAGATCAGAATTTAAATGAGACATGGATTCTTGATACTGGTTGCTCAAACCACATGACCGGCAAGGGGGAGTTGTTTTCTACAATAGACAATTCCTACAAGTCCAAGATCAAGCTTGGAGATGATAAAGCTTTGCAAGTTGAAGGCAAAGGAGCAATGGAGGTGCACACCAATGAAGGTAAAAAGAAGGTGAATGATATATACTATACTCCAAATTTAAAACATAATTTGTTGAGTGTAGGCCAAATCATGGAGAAAAACTACAAGCTTGTTTTTGAAGATAAAAAATGTGTAATCTATGACAAGAATCATGGGAATAGGCTTGTCACTACCGTCCCTATGACAAACAATAGATTGTTTCCTTTGAATTTTGGAGGACAAGGAGCCAATATTGCAAATGTTGCAATTGAAAACAAGAGTTGGTTGTGGCACTTAAGGTATGGGCACTTGAATTTTCCTAGTTTGAGATTGTTGGTATCTCAAGAGATGGTATATGGATTGCCTAAGGTTGAAGATCACAAAGGTGTGTGTGAAGGATGTGCTTTGGGAAAGCACTCAAGGATGAGTTTTCCAAAAGGAAAAGCATGGAGAGCCTCTTATCCACTTCAATTGGTGCATTTCGATATTTGTGGGCCTATGCAAACTCAAAGTTTGGGTAAGAATTCATACTTTCTTACATTCATTGATGATTTTTCAAGAATGTGTTGGGTTTATTTTTTGAAAGCAAAGGATGAGGCATTTGATTGTTTTAAAGATTTAAAAAATCATGTGGAAAAA
Organism: Wollemia nobilis; assembly: GCA_028583015.1. Lineage (NCBI taxonomy): Eukaryota > Viridiplantae > Streptophyta > Pinopsida > Araucariales > Araucariaceae > Wollemia > Wollemia nobilis. The sequence goes on from JAQPPZ010002502.1 coordinate 6,952,439, forward strand.
CGAAGTGGGTGCTATATAAAATGTTTAAGGACTGATAGAGGAGGGGAATTTTGTTCAAATGAATTCCTTCAATTTTTTAAAGATTGTGGTGTTACAAGGCAACTCACTGCTGCCTATACTCCACAACAAAATGGTGTGGCTGAACGTAAAAATAGAACAGTTGTAAATATGGCAAGGAGCATGCTACAAACAAAGAAATTAAGTAATATGTATTGGGCTGATGCAGTTAGGACAACCATCTATATTTTGAATAGAAGCCCCACTAATAGCTTGGATGGCATCACTCCATATGAAGCATGGTATGCAAAGAAACCAAATGTAAATCATTTCAAAGTTTTTGGTTGTTTGGCTTATGCACATGTACCTGATGAGCAAAGGAAGAAACTTGATCCAAAAAGTCAAGCATGTATTTTTATTGGGTATTGTGAGAATACCAAGGCCTATAGGCTTTATAATCCAAAAACTCACAAGGTTGTGGTGTCAAGAGATGTGATTTTTGATGAAGGGGGAGTATATGGTCATCAAAAACTTTATGTTGATGATGAATCCATTGGTGAAAGCTCCTCAAATGTGCAGCCCAATGTTCAAACCAGCAAGCAACTTATTCTTCCAAGTCCTACTTCAAGTCCTTCAAATCCTTCATTGAGTGAAGATTCTCCAAGTGATGTGTTGAAGACAAAGAAAGGTAAAAAGCTACAACAAAACCATCCATCTTCTCAAATGTTAGATACAAATTTTCAAAGAAGAGTTACAAGAAGTCAAGCACAAGAGGTAGATCAAGTTGTGAAAAGACTTGAAAACTTGCATATGTATGGTGATGAAGATGAAGGTGAACCAAAAGGTGATGTTGTGAATTATGCTTTGATGTCTAGTGTTGAATTAGAACCATCTAATTATGAACAAGCATGTACTAATGATGTGTGGATGAAAGCAATGCAAGATGAAATGAATTCCATCAAGAAGAATGATACTTGGGAGCTTGTTGAGCTTCCAAAAGGCAAGAAGTGTGTGGGCTCTAAATGGGTCTACAAGACAAAATATAATAGTGATGGAAGCATTGAGAGACACAAGGCAAGGCTTGTGGCAAAGGGATTCACACAAAGGTATGACATTGATTATGAAGAGACTTTTGCACCGGTTGCAAGACAAGAAACAGTAAGGATGGTTCTTTCTATTGCTGCCCATAAAGGTTGGAAGGTACATCACATGGATGTAAAGAGTGCATTCTTGAATGGCTACTTGGATGAGGAGGTTTATGTGCAACAACCTCAAGGTTTTGAAGTGCAAGGCAAAGAGAATCTTGTGTATAGGTTGAAGAAGGCCTTGTATGGTCTTAAGCAAGCTCCAAGAGCTTGGTATTCAAGGATTGATGGATACTTTCATCAATATGGTTTCATGAGAAGCAAGAGTGAGCCAACCTTATACTACAAGAATGAAGGTAATGACATTTTGCTTGTTTGTTTATATGTTGATGATTTGATTTACTTGGGTAGTAATTCAAAGTTGAATGATGATTTCAAAGATGCAATGATGAAAGAGTTTGAAATGAAAGATTTAGGTTTGATGCATTATTTCCTTGGCATGGAGGTGTATCAAAGAGATGGTGAAATCTTCATTTGTCAAACTAAATATGCTAATGATATGTTGAAGAAATTTGGCATGGAGAATTGTAAACCAGTTGCTACACCAATAGCTCATGGTGAGTTGTTGAGTAAGGATGATGGAGCTGAAAAAGTTGATGTGACCACTTATAGAAGCATTGTTGGGAGCTTGATGTTTCTCACAAATTCTAGACCAGATATTGCACATGTTGTTTCACTTGTATCAAGGTATATGAGTGACCCTTCTGAAATACACATGAAAGCAACTAAAAGAATTTTGAGATATGTAAAAGGAACAATTGATTGTGGCATTCACTATTACAAAAGTGATGATGTAAAACTAGTTGGCTTTAGTGATTCAGATTGGGGAAGTAATTTAGATGATAGAAAATCTACTTTAGGAAATTGTTTTAGTCTTGGGTCTGGATTGATTACATGGAGTTCAAGAAAGCAAGGTATTGTTGCTCTTTCTTCTACAGAAGTTGAGTATATTGCAATCACAAGTGCTAGTGCTCAAGCATTGTGGTTGAGAAAAGTGTTAGAGGAAATTGGAGAGAAACAATGTGGTCCTACTATCTTGTTTTGTGATAATATGAGTGTTATATAGTTAGCAAAGAAACCAGTCCATCACAGTAGGTCAAAACATTTTGATATGAAATACCATTTCATTAGAGACATGGTGGAGAAGAAAATCGTTGAATTGAGATATTGTAAAATTGAAGACAATATTGCGGATGTATTCACAAAAGGGGTTGTGAAAGCTTAGTTTTTGAAGTTGAGGAACTTCCTGGTTAGTCCCCTCAGCATCAAGGGGGAGAATGTTGAAGAATTGGCCTGAGAAACTTGCAAAAATTGACTATGGTTTTAGGATCACAAGTTACACAATGGCTCACAGAAGTTTACATTAGATTGCAAGCGTTTACTTTGGATTGCATGTGATTGTCCCAGGATCATAGGTTTCGGTTTTGTCTCAGGAATGCAAATTTATGTTGGGTCTTTTGTTAGGATGTGTTATGCTTGGATTGAGGGCAACTTTTCCATATTGCGTGCGCAAATGTGTTTCACCCGAATGCATGTGTTTCACTGTCAACTTGTCCATATTGCGTGTACAGATGTGTTTCACCTGAATGCATGTGTTTCAATGTCAACTTGTACATATTGTGTGTGCAGATGTGTTTCACCCGAACGCATATGTTTTACTATCAAATTGTCCATATTGCGTGCGCAAATTTGTTTCACCCGAACGCATGTGTTTCACTATCTTTTTTGTTATTTTCCAGCATGAGTGTTTTTTGGTGTTTTTATAATTTTGGGAAGCAGTTACTTCATGATTCTTTGTGGGTTTCTTCCTGTTTACTTCTAGTTTGGCTTGTAATAGTTTTAGGTAGGTTGTTTAGGATATTCTTAGCTATTTGGTTGCATTAGATTAATTATATTTGTATTGATTTTGGGAATGTAATTCTCAGTTTATTGTATTTGGATTTTAGTCTTCCACGGAGCATTGTTCTATCGTAGCTCCAAGCCTATATATTTATGTACTCCATTCTGAAATAATCAATTGAGAATCTATCAAAATTTCTCATCCTCATTATTCATTTTCAACTTTTGACGATCCAAATATTCAACATAAGTCATAAGATGATCATCATGGTCAAATGGTAAAGGTTGGTTTCTGTTAGGCATGAAACCTAATGCCACATCTCCCAAGTTAGATATCAACATCCAAGGGCTCTTGAATGCCTTTCTGCTATGGCCCTAGACCTTTATGTTGGTTGTGGAGCTTGATTCTCTCTTTCATTCAGAGGTCTTATTTTCAGTCACACTTGGAACCACTTCATGAAGGGGGGTGTAGGGGGGCCTTGACCCCCCTACTAATGTCGCCAAGGGTCCATGGGGGGATGATGTCCCTGAAGCCAAAAATAGATGTATTTGTTTCAATTTTAACATTATCTTGTTCTTCTAAATCCATGTTAGGATTCTCTCTATCAATCTGATCGTATTTTGGAGGAACATAATCAAATTCCAAATGCTTTCATTGACGTCTAAGGAAAGGAGCCATTAGAAGAAGCAAAATGATAGAGAAGAAAACTAAAAAATCACACACAAGAAAATATTTTAAGGTGTTTTTAATTTTCTAAAGCTAATCAAACAAATTAATGATATTATTAAAGTTTTTAAAAGAAAAAAGAGGTTTTCATGTTGGATTCACCAAAGAATGTAGAGGGGGAAAACTGCCCTTCTGCGTATGATTCTTGGCTAGATCTGCAAGGAATCCGACGTGACCGTGGGGGTATGTTGTTCTCTACACCTAGTATAAAAAAGGGGGAAGGGTTCACCATGAACGGTTTTAGGAATCACTCCAAGTCCAAGGTGGAATGTTTTGATGTGTTCAATTCAAGACAATCACCTATTTTTGGCATTTCTAGAATTACACTATGAAAGATAAAGAAAAATATAAAAATACAGAATGCAAGAAAACAAGAGCTAACCCTAGAATGATTCTTTTTGAATGATTTCTAACCTAGGTTTATAGAGTGAAATCCTTTTTGAAAAAGGGTTCAAGAGAAAATGCACAAACAATATTAAACCCTAAGTGCACACTATATGTTGTTTTCTTTTCAGATGCCTAGAAACTTAATTAAATATTTCACTTTTATTTATGATCCAGGGTTTTAAGAAAAATAACAAGCACTCAACAAACAACCTAAATATTAACTTGGGAACTTATCTTATCTGGTGGTTGATCCAAAAAATTTATATTTTATCCAGTGATATCCGATGATCTCTATTCCTGCAAAATAACTTGGTAAACACTTGAAAAATATAATTAGCAATAGGGGGCCTACTTAGGCCATTGTATATTAATTCTTGGAGGTATAGAAGTTAAGCCCTCTAGGTCCTTTTAGCTGACCTTTGAAAATAAAAGCAAAATTTGACCTTTGGAAGATGAACATGCACAATGAAATGCAGAAGAACATAATGGTAAAATAGAACACAAAATGCACTAATATGGTCTAAATACAACATCTAACATAGATTTAGGGTAAAAGAAGACTTCAAACCCTCCTTTTATAGTGGATTTGAAATAAAAAATGGGCAGGGTTTCTTGAGAAAAACCCTAACTAGGCGAAATTGCACCCCATCAAGATGGACCATAATTTCACCGAATAAAGAACAAAAAAATCCTAGCTAGGCGAAATTGTGCCCTATTAGAACAACTGTGATTTCATAGAAAGAGAAAAAACAAAAAAAAGGGGAGGGAGACCTAAACTTGTTTTGGGAAAGCTTGGAGGGTCTCCTTGAGGATCTAAGGAAAAATGACTCACTCAAGTGGGTCAATTTTTTGTGCCTACAGTTACCTAACAAAGTCAACATATTTCAAAATTTTAGAAAGAAAAGTGTAAAAAATCCTTTAGGACCAAGCACCTTGTCAAGGTATAAACATAATTATTATTTCATGCAGCTCTTCAATTTCACTCTTCCTCATCAATTTATCATTTTGCAAAAGCTCATCTAGGGCTTCTTATTTTGCTTAGATTTTTCTCATCAAGATTTCATTTTACAAAAACCCATCCTTAGTCTTCTTATCTTGACCAACTTTTTTTTATTTGGTTAGTGTGAGAAACCCCTATGACCAACGCACAGGGTTGAGTAGTCTCCTCCCAACCATGATCCCTCGTAAAGCCGAGAGCTATGCTTATCAATAGGGAATTTAACACACAACCACCACACACCCACCCCCTCACACACTCGCCCACACCACGATTTGAAATTATTTGTGGTTAATGTGATAAACCCCTATGAGCAATGCATAGGGTTAAGAAGTCCCCTCCCAACCATGACCCCTCATAATACCAAGAGATTCACTTGTCAATAAGGGAATAAGACACAACCATTTAGGTATTAACAGGGCGGGCACAGGGGAAATGGAGCCTTGTAAACCTCTACCAACACATAGAACATTCCTATCTGCACCTTGAATCTGTAAGGTGAACACAAGGGAAATGGAACCTGGGTCATGATAAAATGCGAACCAAATGATTATTATTAAATCTATGTTTAAATAACAATCTGCATTCCTGGATTAGCCCGAAGAGGGCGCATCTCAACAGGATGCCGCTGCAACAAGTTGCTAAAGTTAAATAACAAATTAACTTCTAGCTATGCAGGTATAACAATATAGTACGCTAACATCCCCCTTTATTACATTATTTGGGTAATGTAATAACTAATAGCTATACTAACATCCCCTTACATCATTTTGCAATACAAATAGAGTTGCGAAACAATTCAAATTTGACACGTCCAAGTGCCTTAGTGAAAATGTCTGCAACTTGAGCATCGATGGGAATGTGTTGAAGCTGAATTCGGTGCTTTGGAACTTCATCTCGAATGAAATGACATTGTGTGTCAATGTGCTTTGTTCTTTCATGATGGACTAGATTCTTGACGAGGTTCGTAACACCTCGATTGTCGCAAAACAAGTGTATTGGAGATTTTGATGGATGGCCCATACTTGTCAGAATGCGACGCAACCATATCACTTCGCACACAGCTTCATGTGCGGCCCGATACTCTGCCTCTGTTGATGAAATAGCAACCACCTGTTGCTTCTTGCTGTGCCAAGAGACAGGACCGGATCCCAGATGAAAAATGTATCCAGAAGTTGACTTGCGATCATCAAATGATCCGGCATAGTCGTAGTCCGTGTATCCTTGCAAGAAGAATTTGTTGTTCCTCTTGTATTCTAGGCCATATTCCATAGTACCACGGACATAGTGAAGAACACATTTTGCTGCTTTCCAATGAGTAGTCTTAGGCTCCTGCATGAACCTCGAAAGATAGTTGACGACAAATACGAGATCTGGCCTAGTATTGGTCAGATATATGAGACTCCCAATCAACTCGTCGATAGAGAGTACCATGTACCTGTGGTGAATCATCATATCGCGATAACTGAAGTCCATTCTCCATCGGAGTTGCCATTGGCTTGCAATCAGTCATGCGATATTTTTTCAGCAATGTCTTGGCATATTTTTTTTGAGACACTTTGATGGAGTGCTCCTTCTGGCTGAATTCCAGACCAAGACAAGTAATGGAGAAGTCTGAGATCTGTCATCTCAAAAAATTTACACAAGTTTCTTTTGACAAGAGAGATCATAGTTTCGAACTCCCCGTAATGAGCGAGATCATCCACATAGAGTACAAGCAACACTATCTCATAACCCCGTTTCTTGAAATAGAGGTTTGCATCCGACGGACATCTCTTAAATCCATGCCGCATAAGGTGATTGTCCATTTTTATATACCAAGCTCGAGGAGCTTGTTTCGGACCATATAAGGATTTGACCAACTTGCAAACCTTCTGCTCTTGGCCTTCAACTTCAAATCCTTCTGGTTGAGTCATGTAGACTTCTTCTTGGAGATCACCATTTAGAAAGGCACTTTTGACATCCATCTGGTGAACTTTCCACCCATATTGTGCTGCCATAGCACACATAACCCAAATTGTGGTCATCCGAGCAGTAGGTGCAAAAGTTTCCTCGTAGTCAATGCCTTCCTTTTGAGCATAGCCCTTTGCAACAAGTCGGGCCTTATGCTTATCAATTGTTCCATCTGCCTTGTACTTGACTTTATATACCCATTTGCAGCCAATGGGTTTCTTTCCATGCAGCAAATCAACAAGCTTCCAAGTTTTATTTTGCATCAAAGACTCATACTCTGTATCCATAGCGGCCTTCCACTGAGGCTCACCAAGAGCATCTTGCACTGATGTAGGTTCAAGATCATCTATGGTAGACATGAACGCCCTGTCATCATCAATATCCATATCCTCTACTTCTGTACGTGGAGTTACGGAAAGTTCCTCAAAAGATTGACAAAGATCATCAACCTCACCAGTTTCTTTGGCTTCTTTTTCCTTTTGAGCCATACTGCGTGTACGAGGTCTATCCAAGTTCAAATTGGGAGGAGTGGATAAATTTGCGTCTCTGATTGTATTTGTACACCATTTTGGGTTCTTCGGTGGTGTTGAAGAAGATGTAGAAGGACCTCCTGTCTGTGTTGACGAAGGAATCTTCTCTTCCTTAGATTCCACAATATCTAGGTGTACTTTAGATGTGCTCTGTGATGTGAAAGCTTCATCAAAGACAACATCTTTGTTGACATGAATTTTCTTGGTCAAAGGATCTATCAAACGATATCCTTTAGAGTGCTCATCATAACCAAGAAAAATACATCTCAGTGTTTTCTCATCTAGCTTCTTCCTTTTCTCTTTTGGTATGTGCATGAAAGCGTGACATCCAAAAATACGTAGATGAGATATGGAGGGTTTTCGACCACTCCATGCTTCCTGTGGAGTCATTCCTTTTAGGGCCTTTGTGGGTGCCCTATTCAACAGATATACTGTAGTGGTGACAACTTCTGCCCAATATTGTTGCCCAAGAGTAGCTCTTGTGAGCATACAACGAACCATTTCCATGATAGAACGGTTCCTTCTCTCAGCAACTCCATTTTGTCGAGGAGTATAGGCAATTGTTAACTGTCTCTTGATTCCATGCTTGTCTAAGAATGCAAAAAATTCATTAGAGGTAAACTCCCCCCTCGATCTCGAGCGGAGGGTTTTAATAAAAGCTCCTGACTCCTTCTCAACGGATTTCTTGAACTGCTGGAAGAATGCGAAAGCTTCAGATTTCAGTTGGAGAAAGAAAACCCACATCTTTCGTGAGTAGTCATCTACGAATAACTGAAAGTACCTCTTCCCTCCACAACTGTTGGGTGTGAAAGGACCGCATAGATCGGTGTGAATTAACTCCAGAGGTTTTCGTGCTCTTGTTGAGCTCTTCTCAAATGGTACTCTATGCTGCTTTCCTGCCAAGCAGTCAGAGCACACTGGCAATGTGGCAGAAAGGGAAGGAAGACCCTTTACCATCTCATACTTACCGAGCTCAAGTAAGTAGCCAGAACTAAGATGCCCATATCTCTTGTGCCATAGGGAAGTTGCCTCCTTGGTAGAGACAGTCATGGCAACATGTGGAGTAGAGATAGCATCTAGGGCAAATAAGTCGTGCTTATATGAAGTTGTTGCAATCTGCTTACCCTTCCTGGTAATAGTACAACACTTCTTGCCATTCTCAACACGAAAGTTGACAACCATATTTCTATCCAGGATTTGTGTGACTGACAACAAATTGTTAGCCAATCCCGAAACATAGAGGACTTTGTCAATATGACACTTGCCATCAGGAAGAGTGACTAAAACTGTACCCTCTCCCTGAACCCCGTAGGTTTTATCATCGACAATGGTGACAGGTTTGCCCTCTTTGGCCACGAATGATTCAAACCACGATCCGTCGCCGATCATATGTTTGCTAGCTCCGAATCGACATACCAAACAGGATCCCTCTATGTGGAATCTGTGGTAGTCATGAGCACCTTGTGTGCCCATTCGGAATCCGAGTCGATTCTTCAACAACAACATTCACCTCGGGGTTGCTTGTTTTTATTTTGTGGTTTGTTTTGGCCTTTCGCTTGTTCTTATGCCAACACCTGTTGGTGTCATGGTTGTCTTTCTCACGGATCTTGCACCACCTCTTCTTCTCGTTGAGGTTGTTTGTCTTTTCCTTTCGTATCTTGTTGATAATTTCCTCCTTTCTGAAAGTTGCCTCCTTTTTTCCCATTACCTTTCTTCCTAGAACCCTGCCTGTTGGTGTATAGGGCTGTATTGGAATAATCATCCTTGTGAAGTTGGCGTGCCTCCTGTTGTTGAAGCAGATTGACCAACTCGATGTAGGTAATTTTTCATTGAGACACCTGGATGGAGGTGATCAACATATCAAATGAAGAAGGCAAAGCTCTCATCACAAGTGAAATGAGAAGCTTTTCGTCCACAATATCTCCCAAAGAATTCAATTTCTCTTTCAATTCAGACACTCTGCACAGAAAGAGTTCAACTGTTTCACCCTGTCTCAAACTCAGGTTATGAAGTTGTTGTTGAAGATGAAGAATGGTGGAATCATTCTTTCCCTCATAGATGGTTCTAAGGGCATCCCATGCCTCTTTACCACTTGCTTTGTCAACTATATGAGGTTGCACTTCATCTGAAACAACAAACAAAATGAGCACCTTTGCTCGACTGTCTTTCTTGTCAAAAGCTATCTGATATGCGAAAGGACCTGTGGATCCTGTTGTTGGTGAAGGCCTAGTTGTTGCTCCAGTAACAATATCCCACAAATCTTCTATTTGGAGAATTGCCTTCATCTTATGTTTCCATGGTGTATAATTTGGACCTTTCAATAACTGATGAGGATCAGTCATCAACTTTGCAACAATGGCCATAGTGAAGGTTCCTTATATCACCAATTGGTCCCCCTTTCGATATACCTTTTGCTAGGCCGTTATATCGTACAAAATACCCGCCCTTACGTGAGGGAAACTATAGGTATTTAGAAAGATCAACAAAAATCACCCGCCCTTACGTGAGGGAGACTATAGGTGAGTTTTAGAGATCATACGATACGTGGAACATAAGCGGTACTAAAAGGGAATCGCCTTGTTGATGGCACCTACCATAGAAGATTCTTCTCATGCGTGGGGCATAACTTCCCCTAAACACTATGAAGAATACTTCGTCAGGATTTACGTCTAAACACAAGTGCGATAAAGGGTAGTGGATGGAGTAAAAAAATGCAAAAATGGCTAACTTATCTCTCCCCGACGATTTATAGAGAACAAGCTCAGACGTCGTTGTAGCAGCTATATTAGGCGACGGATACGATAGCCCAATCACGACAACTTTACCTGTAAGTGCTGGCCAGAGGTATCACAAATACCGAACGCTGCAGTGCAATAAATTGCACGGATGGGTTTTAATTATTCCGGGGACTTAGGGAGTGTATTTGATTTTTTTTAACTTTTAATGAAGTAGTGCAAAAAATGAAATATGCAACATACAACATAAAAAGTGCCCACAAGAATTAACCCACAAGGTGTCGGTCACGATCGAAAATGCACCTTTTACAATTCGCCAAATTGCTTTTTCAGAAAATTACTCACATTCCCCCTTTGATTTTTTGAAAAAAAATATCCCCCCTTAAAAAAAAATTCTCTTTTAACAAAGCATTTAAATAATTATTATGTATTTAAAGTTAAAATAAATAATTTTAATTTATATAGTTTTAAAACTTATGAAAAAAATAAATTAAAAATTAAATTTTTAATTTATAAAGTTTTAAAAACTATAAAAAATAAATTAAAATTAAAAATTTTAACTATAAAATAATAATTAAAAAAACCTTTGCAAAAAAAAAATTATACCTTTCAGGGGGAAGTCGGCGGGATTTGAACCCCCGACCTGCAGGGTTCCCGGAACCCACCACGCAGCTCACTTGCCAGTGAGCCCGTGGGCTGATCTGGGAGGAGAAAGGGCCCCCTCGTATTTGAGGAGGGTCCTCAGTCTGCTGCCCGAGCGTAGCTTCCTCCTCCTCTGCAAATCACCGCCCCGCTGCCTCTTCCTCGGTCGCGGCTTCCTCCTCCGCAAACGTTTTTTTTTTTTTTTTTAAATTAATAAAAACGGAGAGGTTCCTCCTCCGCTGCCTTGCCCGCAGCAGTTCCAGCGGGCTAGCTGGACGCACTTTCGCGTCCGCTCGCTGGCTGCGCGACGTCCGCTCGCTGGCGGCGCGACGTCCGCTCGCTGGATGGACGCGACTGCGCTGCGCAGCCTTCAACGCGGGGGGGACGTCCGCGCGTGCGGCGCCGGACGGGGTGGGGACGTCCGCGCGTGCGCCGCCGGACGGGGGGTTGGGGACGTCTCGCGCATGCAACGCCGGACGGGGGGTGGTCCGTCCCGCGTGGCGCGGGCGCGTCACAGCTCCCGCGTCGCGGCCTGCCTGCGCGGTCCGCAGCGAGGGGGGCCTCCCCTCCCGTGGTCGCGCGTGGATGCGCGACGATTGTCGCGCGTCTGCGCGCGACAATTTTTTTTTTTTTTCTTTAAAAAAATAATCACGCAATGTCGTGATTTAAAAAAAATCGCGTCGCAGAAAACGCAGCTCCTCCTCCCAGCAGAAAACGCAGCAACCTTCAGAAAAAAAACTGCGTACTCTCCCCAGCCTCTCTTCTCACACTTCCGCTGCGAAAAATTTTCGTAGCTGGCTCTGATGCCATGATAAAATGCGAACCAAATGATTATTATTAAATCTCTGTTTAAATAACAATCTGCATTCCTGGATTAGCTCTAAGAGGGCGCATCTCAACAGGATGCCGCTGCAACAAGTTGCTAAAGTTAAATAACAAATTAACTTCTAGCTATGCAGGTATAACAATATAGTACGCTAACAGGTCAGCCTCTAAAAGCACCCAATACTTTCACCAACTATGTTACACAAGCAAATATTATCTTGGCAAACTTTTGGTCGAATATATTTGAAATAATTGATTGTTTTTTTTTTTTTTTTTTTAAATCTTGATATTTATTCCATTTTGAGTTGACATATTTTTTATTTAATAAAAAAATCTATTTTGTTGGCAATTATGCCTTAATATCTCATAGGTAAATTTCTTTAGGATCAAATATCACACATAAAATTACATCCACAAGTAACACAACTCACAATACAAAACTAATTTTATTACTTTCCAAAAGAGATTACATAGCATGGAGCATTGTCTCTAATATATAACTTTACACAAACTCTTCAATATTCCTGACAATTGCTCTCCTCAAACTCTAGGAAGTGCAACCTTTCACATGCCTCACATTATGACATAATTCTCATGATTACATAACCCCCTACTTTACATCTTAACACATCTTATATGAGTCTTCACTTCCATACTTGACACACAACACTTATGACTCTTCACTTGCACATTTGACACCTTTCACTTATGACTCTTCACTTGTACACTTGACACCTTTCACTCACACTTGCACACTTGCAATATTGAAACCTAGCACACTTCATTACATAAAACAAACACTCTTCACACTTAGACATATAATTTAGACAAATATTAAACACACTCCCTAAATTAAATATTTACAATAGTACACAGTGGTACTTAAATGGTACTCAATGTACCAAATAATGTAATACCTCCAACATCCCATGTATTACATTATTTGGTGTGAAGACTTATATTCTTCGATATTTATCTTCTATCTTCATCATTTGATCCTTGTCTTTGATGCTAACTGTGGTACTCGTTTATATTCGAAATATGTTCTTTTGGCTTGAAGTATGTCATTCTTACAAGTCATCACAATAATATATGCCATGAATATTTGAATTCAATGACTCTTTATTGAAGTTAACATATGTTGAATGTATCAACATATTATTTTGCTCATTCATATTGTTTGTACTCTTTATCTACATACAAATGTGTTTCTTGAAGAATATTATTTGCTAGCATATACCATAAATCATTTGTGTCACAATTGATATCCTTCATTTTAGGTTTATTTTCTTCTTGTCTTTTGTCTTTATAGATTTCAAAAGTAAGCAATACCATATACATTATTATGCCTATATCAATAGGAAGTATAATAACATCCATAGAATTTCCTTTTGCTTCAAAAAGTTCTTTTTTCATCTATGGCATCTTTGAGAATGAATGATAATCTCTTCTTCAATTTTATTGGGATATTTCTATGTTCATAAAAATTATCTATCAGAAGATGTTTATAATATTTTAGTTTTTCCAACAATTATCTATCTTCTAAAAATGCATTTCAAATAATTTCTTCCATGATGATTTTCCATAGCAATTTCTTTCAGTTCCTTCAAATTAAATCCCAATATTCTTCTTCAAAGCTTTAACTTCACATGGGTATGTTTTGGAGAGGCATCTCTTAATAATTTTATATTACGCCACTTGAGGGCTCGTAAAGGGAGGAAGAAAACCTTATAAAAGGTGGCCATGATCTTAAAAAAAGTGTAGTAGGCAACTTGGGAAGCTAGGAGGAGAGGCTTGAGGAGTCCATTATGAGCAAAAGGTTGGGGTTTTCATGCTTAGTTTTGCATTAAATTACTCCTTATTAAATGTATGCTTGATTTAAACTTCAATCAACTATATATTTTGAAGCTCTATTTATCTCCAATATCTATGGATTCATGTTTATGATATGCCTATTTAGAAGGTTTGATTTTATCTGTATATTAAGCCCATTAGGAGGTTTGAAATTCCTACTGCAAAACATATATGTTATGTTTTAGAGAGGACTTGAACGAATGTAAATTTTATGATGATGTGATCTCCTTGGTCTAATGAATGATCTCGGTTATATATATTCTATCTAGAATCAGTAGTGGATCAATATGATGCCTTTAGCCTGTGAAGTATTAAACCCATATTCTAATTATACATCCCTTTGCTACATTGATAGGAGCTAGAACTAAACTCCAAGGGCATAAACCAATCCAAAATCCTATGGTGTCTCCATTGGGAGCATAGAAGAAGCGTCACAAACCAGTAAGAGCTTGATATTCTCTTGTAATATTTATTATAGTTGTAGAAGGCATCGTCCAAATCCGCATCGAACCCTGTGTAAGAAACCTTCCTATTGATGGAGTTAAAACCTTAAAACTGTCATTCCTGGTTTAAAAATATAGTGATTGAGGTTATGGAAGCCTTGGTGTGATTTTTAGGTGGTCTGCAATTCGCCCTTGTGTGGCCTATGTTCTCGACCTACGTAGGCGAATGGCTTGAGAGAAGTCATCCGCAAGCATTGGCCCACATGGGACATGCTCGAGCGAATGAAAGGTATAAAGGGAGCTTGACTTCCATTTCAACCATCAAGTGGTGGTCATGTGACCAACCACTTGGTGGCCACTCTAGTGCCAGTTGGAGGTCTGTTTGGAACCATTGAGCTTATCCGATGTTTAATCAAAGACAACTATTGACCATATTTGATTCCTCCGTTCTACCACTTATCAATGAGGGTTTTGTTGATGTGTTGTGTAGTTGTTCAAATTAAAACCATTTTAAAAAGTAATGGAGCAATTATCCTACATTGCTTCTATGAGAGCAATAGGGATTTTTTTAAAAGGGAAATTACTTCCCTGAGATAGTGACCACCACTCGATGGTTGTGGTGGCCACCGAATGACGGTCACGCACCAGTTGGAGGTGCTTAGGTTGACTGACTTAGCTTACCTATAGTTGTCATTTATCGATTTTCCTTACATCGATGATGTTATGTGGAAATTGATGCTTTTGCTACGTATTGGCCTACTATTTCTTCACAATCGATGTCTCCTACGTGTAGTAGGGTTGTATCAAAGTTTTTTAAAAAATGGGATAGTCATTATTCCACATTGCTCCTATGGGATAAATTGAAAAATTTAAAAGGGGAAAGTCTTCCCTTATGTGGTGACCACCACTCGGTGGTCATGGTGGCCACCGAGTAGCGGTCACTAGCATCAGTTGTGGATGCTTGACCACATGGTAGTGGTCAGCCTAGTCATGAAGACTAGGGTATTGATTACTAGTTGCTAACCAAGTTGGATTGGCTAAACGCGTGGACAGATAAGTGATGACTTGGAAAGTTTGAATTTGGTTATTAAAGTTGGATGTTGACTTGGTTTAAAGGTAAAAAAATATTAAACCCTTTTTGTAAAACAAATATTGGGGGTTATAAGTATTAAACCTTTTTGTAAAGCAAATATTGGGGGTTATAAATATTCAACCTTTTGGTAAAAAAAATATGAGGGTTACAACTATTAAACCCTTTTGCTAATATCTTTTTGACCTAGAGGTTAATTTGAACCTATTAGGATATTTCAATTAAGTGGAGTAATTGATTACATTCCTAGGTCAATATGATGGTAGATTGTGAAACCTTTTGTGAATGGAAAGTTGTAAGGCATTTGATTAATTAAGGGTATGGGACCTTAGTTGATCAAGTGAATAGAATGTTGTAAGACATTTTATTAATTAAGGGTATGTGACCTTAGTTGATTAAGTGAATGGAAAGTTGTAAGGCATTGATTAAGTGAATAGAATGATGTAAAGCATTTGATTAATTAAGGGTATGGGACCTTAGTTAACTGAAGGAATGAATTTGATTGATTAAGGGTATGGGACCTTAGTTGATTAAGTGAATAGAACGATATAAAGCATTTGATTAATTAAGGGTATGGGACCTTAGTTAATTGAAGGAATGAATTTGATTGATTAAGGGTATGGGACCTTAGTTAATTGAAGGAATGAATTTGATTAATTAAGGGTATGAGACCTTAGTTGATTGAATGGATGGAATAATGGAATAGATGGAATTTGATTGATTAAGGGTATGGGACCTTAGTTAATTGAAGGAATGGATTTGATTAATTAAGGGTATGGGACCTTAGTTGATTAAATGGATGAAATAATTGAATAAATGGAATTTGATTGATTAAGGGTATGGGACCTTAGTTAATTGAAGAAATAGATTGATTTATTAAGGATATGGAACCTTAATAAATTAAGGAAATGACTTTGCATTATGGAAGCATAAACCTTTGATTGACTAAAGGAGGAGTTGTGAATTACTTTGTAATTGATGCAATGGTTCTCTTTTCCATTAATGAGAATAAAAATGAAATTATGGGATACCTTCTCGTATCAATTGAATGCATTGAGTAGCTTTGTATAGTTGCAATTTGGCATTTCAATTATATATGCACTTGCTTGAAGTCATTTAGTAGATGCATTTAGATGCATAAGTTGTCTTGATCCCTTATTACCATCAAATGAGCGATGGAGAGACGAGAGGATCAAGAGATACACCTCGAGTTGAAACAATGACCTTGACATTGGTTTAGGTAATGAATGAAATGTATATTTCCAATTTATGTTTGACTTATGAGTATGAAGGATTTATCATACTTGCTAAATTGTAATAATTGATTAATGGTTGGAAGATGTACTTTAAATTACTTAAGTTTTGCATTTAAATTCCTTTATATTAATGTTTACCTTCTTTAAATGTGGATTCTTTCTAGTATCTTATGTATTCTAATATTTTTGTTAGATTTAGTATTTGTTCTTGTTTTCTTGCTAAAAAACAACACAAACATAAGTATGAAGTTCTAGGGTGAACTTAGTGGTGACCTAAGGGAATTAAGACCCCCTTAGGGTGAACATAGGTGACCTAAGAGAATTGATACCCCCTTAGGGATATTGGAATTAAGTTGTGGAAAGACTACATCTAAGTTAAGATAGCTCGTTGAAAGATGATATGGATAGCTTCACTCGCAGTACGCATAGCTTACTTACACAGACTTATTTGTGTATGGTATGGAGATGGGCGTATACCTTCGACGGATTGAAGGTGATAAGTTTAGCTCATCAAGAGTGATGGGAGGGATAAACTTATTTGCGATAACACATAATATGCCTACACAAATGGATTTGTGTGAGGGTATTTGGTGAGGTGTAGCTCTTCGAGAACGGATTGAAGGTGATAAGTTTAGCTCATCAATATTTATGGGAGGGATAAACTTATTTGCGGTAACACATAATACGCCTACACAGATGAATTTGTGTGAGGGTATTTGGTGATGTGCTCTTCAAGAAACTTAAGGGATTTAAACAATAGATCAATTAAGGATCGGTTAGGGGTTTGTGAATCCCTCTCCTTAGTAAAAAAAAAGCTTTTCTTTTTGTGTGTTTTAATGTAACTAGATTTTGGGTCATAACAATTACAAAGGCTAATAGGCCTAAAATATTTGAATTCAATAGCACTGACAACTTTAGGAATAAATACCGAAAAGGTTGAATTCACATATTTTAGAATATGAAGGATTCTTTGAATCTTACATATGGCTTCCACCAGTTCTTTCCCAATAATATGCCAGAACTTGTGGTAAAATAGGGTCAGGAAACCATCTAGGCCAGGAGTATTTTTGCTAGCCATAGAGAATATGTCTTTCTTGATCTCATCCTCCATGAATGGGCTGGTCAAGTAGGCACTCATCTCATTAGATATTAGAGGGGGATGTTGGAAATAAGCTTAAACTTTGCTTGCTCTTCCCCATTTTCACCAACCCCTAACAAATTTTCAAAAAAGCCAACAACTTCAGCCCGAATCTCCATATCCATAGTTTTGGAACCATCAACCTTCACCACTTCCTTTGTTGAAAATTGTATGCTTTAGGGTAGA
The DNA here is from genome assembly GCA_028583015.1 of Wollemia nobilis. Taxonomy (NCBI): domain Eukaryota; kingdom Viridiplantae; phylum Streptophyta; class Pinopsida; order Araucariales; family Araucariaceae; genus Wollemia; species Wollemia nobilis. The sequence continues at coordinate 6,970,183 of JAQPPZ010002502.1, forward strand.
AACCTAAAATTTTTTGGTATTGCAATCTCCTTCCTTTAGCCAGAGGGCTCTTGGTTTTTGTCTCTAAAAGATCTCCTCGCATGCCAAGGTATTATGGTAGTTTTCCAGTATCTTTTTCTCCTTTTCTTTGGTTTCTACTATTAGAGTTTTTGACTCCATGGAGGAATAAATATCCTTCAACTACTTTTTTAGATCCTCCTTTCTAAGGAAAATGTGCCCACAAACTACTTTATTCCAAATTTTTAAGTTGGATTTAACAAATATGAGCTTCGTAGCTATTTGAGATATTAGGCAGCTTGAAAATTTTTGGTTCCACCACCCAACCACCTGATGTGCAAGATCCATATGCTATATCCATATAAATTCAAACCTAAAAGGGCTTTTAAACTTCCCAAAAAAAGGAAAAGCCTTAAGACTAAGTAGATTGTGGTTAGATCCCACTTTAGGAAGAGTGCTTAGAGTAGCATAACTGAAGGGTGCTAGCCCTTCCTCGAATATAAGGACTTTATATAATCTAGTTTGGATCAATTTATTGGCCACTCTTCTATTACTCTAGGTAAACTTACTCCCTCTTAGGTCTAGATCCATCAACTCATTAAAATTTACAAACTATGTGAAGTCTTCTACACCTTTAGAAAAAAATGGGTTACCCTTTTTTTTATCAAAAGGATAAAGAGGGGAGTTGAAATCTCCAACCAACATCCATATTTCATTTTTGAAGGCCTCTCTCATATGACTGAGAGCCTTCCATAGGGAGCATCTTCTCGATATAGAGTTTGGGGCATAAATATTAGAAAGAACCCATTTACGATTAGATTCCTTGCAAAAAAAAAATGTTAGTTCCTTAGGATCCTAGAGGAATAAAATCCCCCTAAAGCCCCATGAGCATGAATTGTTACAAAACTAGCATCCTTCCAAATCATTTTTTTAACCTTATCAATATTGGTTTCATCACCTTTTGTTTCTTGAAGAAGGAAAATCTATGGAGAAATATCTTTCCTTATTGAAACTATCAATATCTGCTTAGAATGGCCATTTAAGCCTCTCGCATTCCAAGAGATGATCTTCATTTATGGGGCTTAGCATTATATTTCTTTCCTTCGCCTGAGGCTGAAGGAAATTGAGATATGAAGGTTGCAACACTAATCAAATCTTCTTGTAGGTTATTTCCTCCACCTATGTTCAAGACCACCTATGATCCATTTGCAATATCCATTTCTATTTCACACTTTCTGATATCTTGGTTAGAGGGCTTACCCACCTTACAGTCAATACCAATGTCAACGATCCCTCTTTTCTAATTTCTTGTTACAAGCCTTGGAGTGACAGGTTCTTTCCCCAAATTGGAGACTTTTCCTTGAGGAGAAGACCTTAAAATTTCTTTTGAAGCCAAATTTTCCCTTTCTAAGGGAACTTGAAGGTCAACGAGCTAAAAATCCAAAATATTTGTTTCTCGAATATTTATTTTAGAACTAGTTGAGTCTAATACTAAACACTCAAAGGAATTTCTATGGAGGTATTTAAACAAAGGAGAGCTAGAGGAGGGTTCCAAAGTACTTACCTGGACAACTGGTTCTAAGAACTCTCCTTATTTTATCAAATGATCTTTAGAATCTGGCAAACACTCGATAGATTCCTAGAGGTTAGGAGGAATGTCCTCTTCCATAACTTTAGATTTCTTAGGAGTAGGGTGTCCTCTACTTCCTTTCAAGACCAAAATTTCTTGGGGTTTCTTTTCTTGAGGGGACACAGGCCTAAATAATGCCTCAACTTCTTACAAGTGGTATATAAGGTTGTTTTGTTTTCACATTCAATCTCCTAAACCTAGGTGCCCAAATTAGAAATGAGCTTAATGGAATTGGAGTGGTCCACTTCAAGGTCAACATTGACACACATTCTGGAAAAATCATTCTGGATTTTGCCCTCATAGCTGTATCAATCATGACTAAATCACCCACTACTCTCACAATACCTTTTAAGATATCATTATGCCAAAAATAGAAAGGAAGGCTAGGGGGCCTAACCCACAATGACACCGTATTAATCCTTTGGTTATTTGGGTTAAAATTTGAGTCCCATTTTGAAGAAATAAGCCCCTCCTCCCAAAGAACCAAGGGTCTCTCCCAAGAATGCATTTCATGTCTTCTTCACAAATAAGCTTCATGAAGAAAAAGCCTTTGGGGAGCACCACAATTTCCATATGGCCTTTAAAAATCCACTTGGAAAAGGCCCATCTCTGAATAGAATTAATATTTTAGCGAGTGCCTAAGAACTTCCCCATCAGGTTAAAAAATCCTTATTACATGGTAAATCTCAAGAGATTAGATGGAACATACATCCTACTCTGCATGGGGTGGAGCTCAAAAGTATAGTCTAGAGAGGCATTATTCCAAGATTTATTTAGGATAACAGAAGCATACATTTTAGTGCCCATGTAAAAAGGTAAATGGAGACCTTGTAGGCTCTATAGAAGTGGGTCTACTTCTCCAAATTGGGTCAATGGACCCACACAAACCCTAAAAGCCACCTATTACCCTCTCAAACAACCCCTAGGAATGTTCTTGCTCTCTCCCATTTCAATTTTTTTTGTAAAATAAAATTAAAAAACAACTCTTATTTTTTTATTGATTGAAAGAAGGGGTTTTGAAAGGGTCCCCAAAACTTTTACAAATGAGAAGCCTCAAGGAGAGGGTTATCGAAGAACATCCAAAAATCTACAAAGAGAAGATCCTCCAGGATCCAACTAAAAGAGGAGGATCCTAAAGACAAACAAAAGGAGAGAGAAAGCAAAAGAGAACTAGGGTTTAAAAACTAGGGCTATCCATCCAAGGTTAGACTTGATTAGTACCAGAGCAAAAGAGAACTAGGGTTTAAAAACTAGGGCTATCCATCCAAGGTTAGACTTGATTAGTACCAGAAACAGGGGCATCCACCATCTCATTGGAGTTAGCATCATCAAATTTCTTTTTGTAATCCTCCAAGAGGATGACCGCTTCTTCAACATAGGTGATGGTCATATTCCCCACTTTGTATAATGAGCTGATGAGGTTAGTCACTGCCTAGATATAACCCTAGCAGCTTGGAAATGGGATGGAAAACCTCTATAGAGGGGATTTCAAGACAATGGGGACACTACATTGTGTGTTCACCTTCAAAGAGGGAGTATGTAGGCGATGAGAGCTTCTACACTTGATCGATCATGGGATGGGGATGAAATCCTAGGAATCATTAGAATTTTATTTTGAAGGAACAACTCTTACTCAAATGGAATAAACTAAATGAATTTAAGCTAAAATAAAACATGATTGAATGCTAAAATGAAATAGGTAACTAAAATAAATCATATTGCAAAAATTAAATGGAAATAACAATGCACACTTATAGAAAAATAAAGCAAATCAAACTATTTTAGAAATAAAATTTAAGACAATTGGAAAATGAAAGCAAACTTGCAGAGAGACAAGTACTCGGTCTCTCTTGTTAACCATGCAGAATATAGATTACCCGGAAATGTAACCAGAAATCATTAACATTGATTCTCAATAATACAAGGAATGAACGAAATACCGAATCAAATGTTTAGTAGAATAATTGCCACCTCAGGTGGGCACACCTTCGTCGTAAAGGCAATTATGCGAGACGTAAATGAAATATGAATGAAAAGGTGATAGATGATTAAAACAAAAAAATTGGACCTAATTAATAATAATCAAATGAATTTGTTCATAATATAGCCGACGACTATATTATATTTGGTATGTAACATGACTCCCCTCCTCAGAAAGCTTTGTCCTCAAAGCTGGAAATGACTGGAAGATACTTTCATATTCCCAGGTTGCATCTTCTTCAGGTAAATCCTGCCACTTGATGAGAAATTCCTGGATGTGATGAAATATGAGTCTGCGTGTTCTAGTTTGTAGCATTTCTTCTAGTTGTATATAGATATGCCCTTCGTCGTCCAGCACTAGTAATTCTGACTGAGAGTGTACTTTCTGGCCAATCACCTTTTTGAGACAGGAGACATGAAATACTGGATGTATGCGAGAATATTGGGGTAACTCCAGTTGATATGCTACCTCGCCAATGCCATGCACAATTCTATAAGGACCATAGAATCATGGTGCCATATTTTGACTAGATTTGAGCTTCAATGATAGTTTTTTGTAGGGCTGAAGACGTAAGAATACCACATCACCAATATTGAATATTATTTCTGAACGTTGCTTGCCCTGTTGTTGCTTCATACGATTTTGTGCTTGGAAAAAATTATCTTTCAAGATAGTGAGCATTGCTTGTCACTTCTGTAACCAATCATCGACTTGGGCCACTTTGGAAGATCCTGGTACATAATCGGCTATTGTTGGTGGCTTCGTTCCATATAATTCTTCAAAAGGAGACATCTTAGTGGAAGAACGGTAAGAAGTATTGCACCACCATTCTTACAATGACAACCATTGACTCCATTGATATAGTTTATCCTAAACAAAACATCTTAGGTAGGTACCCAAACATTTGTTAACTACCTCCGTTTGACCATCTGTTTGTGGATGGTATGCAAAAGACATATTTAATTTGGTACCACTAAGTCGAAACAATTCTCTCCAAAAATTGCTAGTAAATATGGGATCACGATCACTTACAATATTTTTGGGCATTCCATGTAATTTAAAAATTGAATCCATAAATACCTTGGCCACTTTGCTTGCTGAAAATGGATGTTGTAAAGCCTGAAAATGAGCATATTTGGAAATGCGATCAACTACCACGAAAATTATTGTTTTACCTTCCGACTTAGGAAGACCTTCAATAAAATCCATGGAAATATGTTCCCACTGGTGATCCGAAATAGGTAACGGTTGAATCAATCCTGGTGATTTGATTGTTTCTCCCTTATTGCGTTGGCACACTTCACATTCAGCTACCCATTGCTTAACCTCTACTTTTAATCCTTTCCAATAAAAGTATTGTTTAACCAGCATGTAAGTTTTTAAAAACCCTGAATGTCCTGTTGAAGGAGAAGCATGTGACTCCTCTAGAATCTGTACTTTGATTGGTGAACTGTGAGGGATGTAAATGTGATTCTTCTTACGTAATATTTGGTCATCATATATGAAAAGAGGGTATTTGGAGGAACCCATAGATAATTCTTGAATTATTTGAGTTGTTTCACCATTGGACAACCATTCTTCCTGCAACTGAGACACCCACTGCGAACATGGTCCTGAAATGGCATTAATAGCTACTTCATCTTCGTATTTTCTAGATAATGCATCAGCTGCCACATTTTCCTTACCTTTCTTATATTCAATCACAAAATCATATCCCAACAATTTAGTCAACCACTTATTTTATTCGGGATAAGAAAACCTTTGTTCTAGAAAATGCTTGAGACTACTGTGATCGGTTTTAATAATAAAACGACTATTGATTAAGTAATGCCTCCATTTTTCCACTGCGTGTAGAATAGCCAACATTTCTTTTTCGTAGGTAGATTTACCCAAATTCTTCCCTGAAAGTTGTTTACTTTCAAATGCTAATGGGTGACCCTCCTGCATTAAAACTACCCCAATACCTATGCCTGAGGCATCACATTCAATAACAAATGGCTTTTTAAAATATGGAGTGGCCAAAACTGGAGTAGTACACATTGCTTCCTTAAGAGCCTCGAATGCTTTGGTAGCTACTTCTGACCATTGAAAAGCATCCTTCTTGGTGAGAGTCGTGAGAGGACCCGCAATTTTACCATAGTTACGCACAAATTTGTGGTAATAGCCAGTGAGACCCAAAAAACCACGAAGTTTCTTGATGGTTTTAGGCAAAGGCCACTCTTGTATTGCCTTAATCTTATTGGGATCCACCTTAACACCTTCCCGAGATACTATATGACCGAGGTACTCAACTTCTTGAACACCAAAGGAGCATTTAGATCATTTTACAAACAACTTTTCTTTGCGTAGGATATGGAGAACTTTGTCCACATGTGCTAAATCCACGATTTACTATAGATGAGTATGTCATCAAAGAATACTGGAACAAATTTTCGTAGGAATGGACGAAACACCTGGTTCATGAGACTTTGGAATGTAGATGTTGCATTAGTGAGACCAAAGGGCATGACCAAGAATTCATAATGACCTTCATGAGTTCGAAAAGTTGTTTTGGGGATATCTACTTCCCTAACTCGGATTTGGTGAATCCCTAAACGTAAGTCTAATTTGGTAAAGAATTTGGCACCATGTAGTTCATCTAGTAAATCATCAATGACAGGGATAGAAAATTTATCTTTGATCGTGATTTTGTTGAGAGGGCAAAAATCAAGACACATACGCCAAGAATTGTCTTTTCGACGAGCTAAGACTACTGGTGAGGAGTAAGGGCTCATACTATGACGGATGACACCATGGTCTAATAGCTCTTGGACAATCTTTTCAATTTTTTTTTTCTAGGTTTGGAGATGTTGATACGGACGACCATTGGGTGGAAGACTACCAGGCACTAGATGTATGGCATGGTCATGAGATCTTTTGGGGGATAATCCTTTTGGTTGTTGAAAAATTTCCTCATAGTTAGCCACAATGATTTGGTGATTATCTTCTTTGATTTCAGGTATATCTTGGTCTAATTTCTCTATGCAATTGATTCGGGCTATGAATCCCCCACCATATTTTCTTAATATCTTTTCCATGCTATGTGAACTTACAACTTTTGATGGAGGTGTGGGTAGTCCTTGAAGACGAATGGTCCTTCCATTGGCTTGCCATTCCACAAAGCGATGTTTGTGATTAAAACCCACGGTGGTTTCCAATTGTTCCATCCATGCAACGCCTAAAATAACTTATGAATTTCCTAATTCCATAACAAAAAGAGGACCTTGCCAAGTATACGTACCCATTTGTAAGGAAACGGAAGATGTCTTACCTAAACATTGAGAAATCTCCCTGCTTGCAGTTCTGACTTGAAACCGATCTTGACTGGAAGAGAAAACATGTAAACCCAATGTCCTTGCAAGTTTTGCATCAATGAAGTTGTGAGTACTTCCGAAATCAATTAATACTGTCACCCTTTGTTTTCGAATGAAATTTGCCACCTTGATTGTATGGTGAGAGGATAACCCCATGAGAGCATGTGCTGAAATAGTCATGGTATCCTCCTCAGCGACAACTTTGTCATGTTCATTTTGGTCCTCAACTGGGAGATCCTCAGGTGCGTCATACTCTATTTTTTCATCTTCCTTGTTGGCATATTCAATCTGAAAGTTTTGTCATGGTGGACATGCTTGGTCTTTTTGATGATGAGTGCGACATTTGTAGCAGAAGTACCATGACGGTTGATCATTTCTGCAAAAAGAGTTGTTGCGGAATGGAGGTTACCCATATGAATCACGTCGTGTGGATGGGCCTACGTGTGCTTTTGTCTCTGCCAAATCAGCAATCCTTATACACTCATCCAACTTGGATGGATTGTGTAGGTCTACTTCAACTTTAATATGTGCTTTTAATCCATTTCGAAAATCCACTACTACCACATCCTATTGTAGGTCTTGTGCATAGTAAAGCATACTAGTGAATTCTAAAATGTAGTCCCCTACTGATCTTGTTTTCTTAAATGAGAACAATCGTATTGTGTATGAACCTGTGGGATCTTTGTCAAATCCGTGAAGAAAGGCTTTTCTAAAAGTATCCCAATATAATGCATACTGGGGATCCTCACGTTTATACCATGTAAACCACTTATAAGCTTCAGTGCCGAATTTGGTTGCTGCAAAAGGGACTTTGTCCCCTTCCTAGAATTTGTAGAATTCTAAGATGCCTTCCATTTTTGCAATCCACCCGCGTGGATCCTAGCCTTCAAAGGTAGGCATGTCAACACGTGGATAATTGACTCCAGTTGGACCTCTTGGTTGGGAGTGAACATTATTTCTATCTTGTTCCTCGTTACTCCTTTGTCTCTGGTTGTTATTTTTATAAGGTCTATTAAAACCTCTTTGTTGCTCTATATTTTGTTCACTACCCCCATCCTCAATATTTTGGTGACCATTGTGATTCAGGGATTGATTATTTTGACCTATATGGTGTGTATAGTCGTCATAGTAGATGTTCGTACTCTAGTGATTGGAACTAGAAGGATTTGGTTGGGGCGATTTCCTAGAGGCGTTGAAGCTTGCAGTCATCATCTGAAGATTTAATATTAAATCTCTTAACACATTATCAGTGATCAATGGATGATTACTTTCTACTTGGGTGACATTTTCTTGTGCTGAATCTGGAGAGGTATTGGATTCCATTGGGCTGACCATTGGATGACTTGGATTAAAACTACCAATTTTGAAAGAAGGGGAATTTTTTATACCTTGGCTACGACGAGCTCTTCTTGTGTTATTTTTGGGAGTTTCAGATCCTTTGGTCCAACTTCTTCTCATGCACCTTCCAAAATCTCCTGCTTAGGAGCCTTTGAGCTTCAATTTTCTACAAAAATTTGTTAAATTGCCCAAAAATTTGGTTTATATTCCGCCTAATTGTCACTCCAACTGTGACGCGGATTTGAATTTTGGCTCTCCTTGCAACTTTTGAGTAGCAAATTTTTTGACAACTTTTGACTAACAATTTTTCGACAACCTTTCACCAACAATTTTTCGACAACTTTTGACTAGCAATTTTGCGACAACTTTTCACCAACAACTTTGGACTAGCAATTTTTTGACAATTTTTTGACAACAATTAGCAACTTTTGTGACGATTTCTTGACAGGACAAGCGATAGGACTCGAACGGCTAGGAGCGGAGACACCAAACGAAACCCGAAACGAGACAGAATATACTCTGGACTGACAGCTAGAACCACGACTAGACCGACAAGACAATCAAAGAGACGAACGCGGACTCAAGACAAACATGGACTCAACTCAGCAAGGACACAAACAACACCAACTATGGACCGACAATTGGAACCATGAACAGACCGACAGGACAACCGAAGAGGCGAACGCGAATCAACTCAGCAATACGATGGATGACACGATCGTCATGATAACAAGACACAACCTAGCGAGATCAAACAAGACAATGGGCGACATACACGATTGTGAATAGACGGACACCGCTCAGCGAGACACGTGGACGAGGGACAACGAGACACGTGGATGAGGAATTTAGCAAGATGCAAGACACACGAACGAAGGGACTAACGCGAGGAAGGAGGTTTGTGTGACCGTAGTCACACTTTATTAGTTACCACCTCCGCCTTATAAACTGAATTGCGCCCCTTGTACTCCCAATGTGGGATAAATGCACCGACGATAATAATAATATATATATATAATATAAATATTTTGCCAACCTTAGAAATCGCGTTTAATTTTTTTGTTTTGCTCGTTCTGATTGGTCGACGGATGGCATGAGGAACAGGGATGCTTGTGCGCTGTTCGCTCGCAGTTTTGGCTCGTTTTAGAGGTTCGTAATTGCCAAGTGAGAATTTTTAGCCACCAATGGTCCCTTGATGACTACCAAAAGGCATGTGACAGGAAAAGAGAGAAAAAAATAAACTCGTGCTCAGCTTTGTAACTTCGTCAACCTGCGTTTGTTGTACAGTGGCGTCTACAGCTTCCTGGGCGATATTCTCACTTTGTAATTGTAGGTCCGAGGTAAGTCCAAAATATGAAATTGAACATTAGCTTAGGCAATAGTTTGCCCAAAATATATATAACAAAATAATCAACTAATCTAGTCTATCTCGCTAACCAACATGGTAGGAGAGACGTGTAGCTAACTACTAACCTAGGTAGAGAGTTCTAACCATAACACTAACCTAAATATCTAACATAGGATATTTAGGTACTTACCTAGTTTAACCATGAGGAAAATATCTCATGGTAATTACATAATTACATAGAAAAGTAAATGTAATAACCCCATGTAGTGTAATGCAATACACTACCTTATTTTACCCTAACATCCCCCCTTTATTACATTACTTTGATATACAAAGTTTGCTCCGAAACAGTTGAAATTTGACACGTCCAAGTGCCTTTGTAAAAATGTCTGCAACCTGTTCGTCGGTGGGAATGTGTTGGAGCTTGATTCTCGTGCTTAGGAACTTCATCACGAATGAAATGACAATCTGTATCAATATGCTTAGTTCGTTCATGATGCACTGGATTCTTGACCAAGTTCAAAACACCTGAGTTGTCGCAAAACATGTGAATGGGAAGTTTCTTTGGTAGGCCCATGGTAGCCAAGATGCGACTTAGCCATATCGCTTCACACACAGCTCCACGTGCAGCGCGATATTCTGCCTCGGTTGAAGATAAAGCAACCACCTGTTGCTTTTTACTATGCCATGAGACAGGACCAGATCCAAGATGAAAAACATAGCCTGAGGTTGATTTTCTCGTCATCTATGGATCCAAGATAATCGTAGTCAGTGTAACTCTGTAAGAAGAATGAGTTATTCTTCTTATACTCTAGACCATAATCGGCACTACCCCGAATGTAGTGTAAGACTCTCTTAGCTGCTTTCCAATGGGAGACCTTTGGTTCTTGCATGAACCGTGAGAGATAGTTTACAACATAAGTAATATCTGGTCTAGTATTAGTCGGATAGATGAGGCTTCCAATCATCTGTCTATAAAGTCTTCCATCTACCTATGGTGAGTCTTCATATCGTGATAATTGTAGCCCCGATTCCATCAGTGTTGCTTTGGGTTTACAATCAGTCATACGATATTTTTCTACTAAATTCTTAGCATACTTTGTCTGAGTCACCCTTAGATGATTCTTTTTCTGTTCTATCTCAAGGCCAAGACAGTAGTGGAGAAGTCCTAGGTCTGTCATATCAAATGACTCTTTCAAGTCATCTTTCATGGCTTTAATCAAGTTCTCTGAATTGCCAGTGATGATCAGATCATCTACATATAACACAAGAATCACTATCTCGGAACCTGTGTTCTTGATATAGAGATTTGCGTCAGATGGACTTCTCTTAAATCCATGTTGCAGTAGGTGACTATCCATTTTTATGTACCATGCTCTTGGGGCTTGTTTTAGCCCGTATAATGATTTGACCAATTTGCAAACATGTTGCTCATGGCCTACCTCTGCAAATCCAGGAGGTTGAGTCATGTATACTTCTTCTTTTAAGTCACCATTAAGAAAGGCACTTTTTACATCCATCTGATGTAATTTCCATCCGAACTGTGCTGCCATAGCACAAAGTACTCGAATGGTGGTCATCCTTGCTGTAGGAGCAAAGGTTTCCTCATAGTCAAGTCCTTCCTTTTGAGCATAGCCCTTTGCCACAAGACGGGCTTTATGCTTATCTATAGTGCCATCTGCCTTATATTTTATTTTGTAAACCCATTTGCAACCTATGGGTTTCTTTCCTTTAGGCAAATCCACTAGCTTCCATGTTTTATTCTTTATGAGGGAGTTATATTCTCCATCCATAGCTGCCTTCCACCGAGGCAGTCTAAGTGCTTCATCAATTGTAGAAGGTTCATTCTCATCACATGCTGATAAGTAAACCCTCTCCTCATCTATTTCCATCTCATCTTCCCTTGGTAACTCTCTATCAACAGAAAGATCTTGAAAATCTGCACAAAGATCATCAACTGAAGTGGATGCTTCATTCTTTTCTTTCTGTGTCATGCTTCTTGTCTTTGGACGATTGAGAGTAAGATCAGGTGGGGAAGTGAGTTTAGAGTCTTTCACTGTGCTTGTATACCATTTGGGTGGCTTTTTCTGTTGTGAAGAAGGAAGTTGATGTTCCTCCTCATCATCTAGGTATACTGATGTAGTGTTGGATGTGAAAGCTTCATCAAACACTACATCTCTACTTACATGTATCTTCTTGGTAAATGGGTCTATCAACCGATAGCCTTTTGAAAATTCATCATATCCAAGAAATATACAAGGTAGGGATTTCTCATCTAATTTCTTTCTTTTCTCCTTAGGTATATGCATAAATGCCTTACACCCAAATACCCTTAGATGAGTTATGGAGGGTTTCCTACCACTCCATGATTCCTGAGGAGTCATACCTTCAAGAGCCCTTGTGGGAGCCCTATTCAGAAGATATACTACAGTTTGAACAGACTTCAGCCCAAGTAAGTTTGCTCAAGGTTGGCCCCCTTAAGCATACATCAAACCATTTCCATTATGGACCGATTTCTTCTCTCAAGAACCCCATTGGATTGAGGAGTGTAGGTTGTTGTTAACCGTATCTTTATCCCATGTGTCTGTAAAAATGAGGAAAATTCTTTTGATGTGTATTCCCACCCTCGATCTGAACGGAGGGTCTTAATAAAGCATCCCGATTCCTTCTCAACAAGAGTTTTGAACTGTTGAAAATAGGAAAATGCTTCAGACTTCAATTGCAAGAAGAAGACCCACATCTTCCGTGAGTGATCATCAACAAACAATTGAAAATACCATTTTCCTCCACAACTTGTAGACATGGGACCACACAAATCTGTGTGAACCAACTCCAAAGGTACCTTAGCTCGAAAAGAGCTAGGTTCAAAAGGTACTCTATGTTGCTTTCCTGACAAGCAATCAGAGCACACTGGCAAGGTAGATGAAAGAGTAGGCAGTCCTTTCACCATTTGATATTTACTCAACTCTAGTAAATATCCTGAACTCAAATGCCCAAATCTCTTATGCCAAAGAGAAGTGGCCTCTTTTGTGTTTACTGCCATTGCAGTATGAGTAGAGGTAATGGCATCTAAGACAAACAAACCATGTTTGTATGAACCTGTTGCTATCTGTTTTCCCTTTTTAGTGATAAAGCAACGTTTCTTTTCTTTGTCCACTGTAAAATTGACATTCATGTTATTGTCCAGGATTTGTGGAACTGACAAGAGATTATTTTTCAATCCTGGTACATAAAGAACTTTTTGAATATTACATTCTCCATCTGGAAGGGAGACAAAAACACTTCCTTCTCCCTGAACTCGATAGGTCTGATCATCAGCAATGGTGACCGGTCTACCTTCTCGAGCCTCAAATGTTGCAAACCAAGATTTATCGCCAGTCATATGTTTACTAGCGCTCGAATCTATGTACCACATAGAGTCCTTGTGGGAGGAATCTATATGTGTCATGAGCACTTTGTGTGCTCTCTCAGAATCTGAACTAGAATCTTCAATTGCAATGTGTCCCTTTTGCTGTTTGTTCTTGTTCTTAGGTTTGCCTTGGCCCTTTTTGTTTCCTTGTTCATTGGGCGATTTGTTCTTAAACCAACATCTTTTGGTTTCATGAGTGTCTTTGTCACAAATCTTACAATACTGCTTCTTCTTCGGAATCTCTTTGGCTTTACCCTTTTCTTGATTAGAAGAAGAACCTTTCTGTTGATTCCACTTTTTCTTACCACCTTGTCTTTTTGAGAAAAGAGCATTGTTGGATGCCTCATCTCTTTGGAGTTGATTAGCTTCTTCTGTTTGAAGCATGTTTACCAACTCGACAAAAGTTACTGTCCTGCCAGAAACTTGTAGTGAAGTGATTAACGTTCGGTAGGAGTCAGGAAGAGCTCTCAAAATGATAGAGTTCAAGACTTGGTCTTCCACTTTCTCTCCTAAGGATTGCAGTTTTGTTTTCAATTCTGCGACTCTGCAGAGGAATAGCTCTACTGTTTCTCCTGATTTCATATGTAGAGTATGAAGCTGTGTTTGAAGGTTAAGAATCGTTGATTGATTCTTTCCCTCAAATATGGTATTTAAGGCATCCCATGCTGCCTTACCAGTTGTAGCTTCACTGATATGAGGTTGGATATCATCAGTAATAGCAAGCAAGATCATTAAGGATAGTTTTTTATCCTTTTTATCAAAGTCTCTTTGATCTTGACCAGGTGATTGAGGTCTAGTGACACTTCCATCCACTATGGACCACAATTCCTCTACAGTTAAGATAGCTTTCATCTTAGTCTTCCAAGCTGAATAATTTGAACCTTTGAGCAGTTGGCTCTCAAGTGAGATACTTGTGTATCATGGCCATGGTTTAGGTTTCAAATTTGATAGGACTAAGATGGTTATATCTTGCACTATACCCTCAAAAGAGTATATGGAAGTTGTTTTCAATTTGCCTCTATAAGATATTTAATGGCACTTGCCTTAACACCCTTACCAAGGGATGAAAAGTTGGAGGAATTTTAAGCCAAACAAAATAGAGCAAATGAAACAGGGGTAGTTTTGTAAAACTTTTGATTTTGCCCTCTAGGATATTTAATGGCACCTGCTTTAACACCCTTTAAAGAAGGATGAAAAATTTGAGGTTATTAAGCCAAACAAAGAGAGTGAATCAAGGTGATTTGAAGTTTTGACCTTTTGATGGGGAGTAAAAAATGACTTGTTTTAACCTATGCAAAGTTTAGCATGGTTTTTGAGTGAAGTTTGGGTTTTGTGAAATGCTTCTTTTAATGTTATATTTGAATTTTTAATTGCACACAAAAACATGAGTGTTTAGTGCAATAATCAAAACATGAGAGCAACCCAAATTTGTATCACTCTAGGTGTCGGATGCAACCGAAAATGCACCTAGTACAAGCAATTTTTAAGATAAGGTGTCGAGTAAAATCGAGAATGCACCTTTCTTACTCTGAAATATCCCCCCTTTTTCGTTACAATTTTGTAAACTATAGAATAAAAAAAAATGAATTCTATCCCCCCTTAATGTTTACAAAATGTAGAATTTAGAGCACTCCTTTCAAGACAAGTCGACACACGACCCGCGTTTGAAAGGCTTCCAGAACTAGTCGACACACGACTTAGTTTTTATGGACCCAAGGTTACAAAGTCTTCTCAATTTTGCAGAAAAAAAATAGATGTGCAATGTTATGTATTATGTCTCCTTGGAGAAAAACAAATGCACTCTTTGTACTTTTGATCTTTACAAAAAAAATTCAGGCTCCTTGTTGTCTAATTTGCAAAAAAAATCAAGTGTGATCCTTTCTTGTATGCTAAATTAACAAGGTTTGAGAAGAGTTGTCTAATTTGCAACAAAAAAAATGTGCTCTTGCTATGTCTTATATCTCCATTTTGTGAGAAAACACTAGCACCTTTAAATATCAAAGTTGCAAAAAATATTTATTTTTAATTTTTAATTTTGCAATAGTTAAGAAAAGTTTAATAAAGTATTTTAATTAATAATAAAAAACTAAAAAATATATCTTTTAAAGAAATCAATTTAAATATTTAAACAAAAATTGATTTTTTAAAAAATATTTTGAAGTTTAAAATATTAAAAAAAATAATTTAATAAAAAACTTTAATTAAAAAAAGCAATAAAATTAAAAATTAAAAAAAATGAAGTACCTTGGAAGCGGCGAAGGCCAAAAAAATGGCCTTTTGTTCCCGAGGGAGTCGAACCCTGGACTCCCCGTCGTGGGCCTTAGCTCGACCCGATCAACCGGTCGGGCTACAACGCCCGATGGGAACGAAGGCACACGCCGTGCCTTTTAAACCCTGCTGACGACAATTTTTTTTTTGAAAAACTATAGGTTTTTATCCCACATGCATCCCGCAGTGGGATGTTGTGGGGTTGATAAGGCGGAGGGCTCCCCTTATCCATCGATTGCCTTCGGGCAATCGACTACCGTCGCCTGCCCTTTTGGTCGCCGCCACGTGGCGCCAGGGGTAGGCAAGTCTGCGTCGAGTCAGTCCTGTGGCGATGTGCCACGTGTCGAGTCGCGTCCAGTGGTTGTCCGCCACTTGTTCGGTCTCGGTCCAGTGGTTGTCCGCCACGTGTCCGCCAGTGGCTGTCCGCCACGTGTCCGATTAGTCCTGTCTAGTCAACACCTCGAGGTGCATGCTAGGGTCCAGTCAGCGTCGATCCAGTCCACGTGTCCCTCGAGATGCATGCAAGGCCCAGTCTGCATCGATGTCCACATGTCGATCAGGGATTGGAGGGCTGCCTACCCTCTCAGATCTCGAAGGCTGGGTCATTCTATGGGGAGGGGAGGGCGCTCCTGCCCTCTCGACTCTCCCGTGATTGGGCCACGTGGCATGTGTGGCCTACGTGGCTCTACAGGCCCGAGGGCCGACGCGGGAACCGAGGTTGAATGGCCTCAACTTGTTTGCCGCATCCGATCTAGGGAAGCGCGGGCCCTTGGCTCGGCCTACGTGCCAAGTCGACGAGCGAATCCACGGGCCCTCTGGCTACGTCGTCTACGACGGCCGGGTCCTGGGCCGCGGCGACGTCGACTACGATGACCGATCTGCGGGCCGCTGGCCGTCACCTACGGCCAGGTCTACGGGCCTTCCCCGTGAGGAAGAGACCACGTTGAGCGCCTCAGCTGCTCCGTGGGAGTCCGCAGCGATGGGGAACGAGCGAGAGCTCGTAGGCGAATGATACCAATGTAGGTCCAAGGTAAGTCCAAAATATGAAATTGAACATTAGCTTAGGCAATAGTTTGCCCAAAATATATATAACAAAATAATCAACTAATCTAGTCTATCTCGCTAACCAACATGGTAGGAGAGACGTGTAGCTAACTACTAACCTAGGTAGAGAGTTCTAACCATAACACTAACCTAAATATCTAACATAGGATATTTAGGTACTTACCTAGTTTAACCATGAAGAAAATATCTCATGGTAATTACATAATTACATAGAAAAGTAAATGTAATAACCCCATGTAGTGTAATGCAATACACTACCTTATTTTACCCTAATAGTAATGTGGTCCGAATGTCGCGATTTGAACGAGATACCCTCTTATGGAAGAATGAACAGTGATTTTGAAGGTCGTCGCGCAGTTTTTGAGATACAGATGGAACGCCTTCCACCCCGCTCGCCTGAACCTGATACCACTTGCAGAGAGACAAGTACTCGGTCTCTCCGGTTAACCATGCAAAATATAGATTACCCATAAATGTAACCAAAAATCATTAACGGTGATTCTCAATAATACAAGGAATGAACGAAATACCGAATCAAATGTTTAGTAGAAGAATTGCCACTTCAGGTGGGCACACCCTCGCCGTAAAGGCAATTATGCGAGACGCAAATGAAATGTGAATGAAAAGATGATAGATGATTAAAATAAAACAATTGGACCTAATTAATAATAATCAAATGAATTTGTTCATAATATAGCTGATGGCTATATTATATTTGGTATGTAACAAAACTCATCAACTTTGACTATGTTATTCTATTTGCTAAAATAAATAATAGAAATGAAACTAAATAAAAAAAAACCTACAACTATGTTAATAATCCTTCCACTATTCTAAAGAGTGGGCCCTTACTCTAAGGTTCAGTGAGAGGCAAAATATGTCAACAAAAAACTAGTCTAAAAAGGTCAAAGTCACATATGCAACAAGACAAAATATTTCAGACATAAGACAACATGCTGAAAGTCAAATTAGTATTGCATCTCTCTCATTAATATTCATTAACCCTATCCAATAGGCATACATTATTATTTGTAGTTGAGTTTATAACTATTCAACCTATTAATAGGGTCTATTTTAGGTAGTAACATATCTTTTAATTTAATACATAAGCGTATGTGTTTTGTCTAACCAATCAGATTATAACAATAGACTTGGTTGGATAAGTCACTCAAATTGATGCAATTTCATTGTTGATTGGTTTGAAATAAATATTAGGTTTGTAGCATGCTCCCTTGCTCTTATTTAGGTGCATCAAGCTCCTTGTTATCATGCAGTTGCATTTTATTTTAGTGTGATAGAACAATTCTAGAATAAATGATGGGTTAGCATCCATATTCTTGCATGCATTCATAGATTCACGTTAATGTTATTAGATAGCATCAACTCAAATCATGTGACATATGGCTTTGACAAGATGCTTCCAAGGTGGGTTGACCACATGGTTTGTCATTTCTTCTCATGCAAGGATGTTCTAGAGTGCTCCACATCTTGCAAATCTAGCACAATCCCCATATCCCATCATTCCAATGCCTAAGCTATTCTTGTGCTTGGTTGGTGCTCAAATTATTTTGGCACACAAGTGGCACCATATCATTCTAATTTTATAAATAAATCATGGTAGCTTTTGAAAAGACTCCAAAGCAATGGTCTGCTAAATATTTAGACAATATTTTTTTTGCAGAATTATTATTAATTTATGCCATCCTTCAACTAAGAATAAACCATGTAATTAGTCCCTAAAAATACAAAACAAACATCCTAAAATAGATAAATAAAACATCTTCTTTTATTCACTACATTTAAAATTAATATTAACATAAATAACGATTAATACTTGGCATATGACATATTAGTTTAATAAAAAATTAACAAAAAAAGTTTAAGGCTATTGAAAAATAAGGTAACTTTGTAGCCTCATCAAAGGTTTCAAGATATGTCAATGGATTGAAGTTGGCAATCCAAGATGAGATTGGGTTGTTGAATATTTGAACAATGGAGGAAGCTTACCAATATGCCTTGAAGGTAGAGGAAAAATTGGCTAGGAAAATGCAACAAAGCTTGAGTAAAGGAAGAGGCCGAGGAAAGCAAGTAGGCAAATATGAAAAAAATCCCAAGAAGGATGAAGAGGAAGGTGCAAGTAGCTCACAATGAGGAAGATTTCATCCTTCTAGAGGTAGAGGATATGGATCCAGAGGATATGATAGAGGATTCAATGGTACTTGCTATACGCGTGGAGAAAAAGGACATCAAGCCTATAAGTGTATAAAACCTGAGCATCAAAGAGGTAACAATAGAACAATTATTGCCCAAGTAGTAGAAGTGAGAGAGGATGCAATTGAGCCTGCAACATCTAATATCAAAGACTTTGATGGTTTAGATAATATTGGTAACTCCGGGAAAGGAAACAAAGGAGCCCTACAAAAGGAGAAGCATATTTAAGGCCAACTGCAAGTCCAAAGGGAAGTGTTGCAAAATAATTATGGATAGTTGAAGCACTAATAATTTGGTCTCAACTAAGATGGTGGAGAAGTTGGCATTAAATATTATGGCACATTCAAACGCCTACAAGGTTTCATGGTTATAGAAGGATCATCAAGTGATGGTGACAAAACAATGTAAAATTAATTTTAATATTGGTCCTTAGTATGATGAATTACGGTGTGATGTGATTATGATGGATGCTTGTCATATTATTTTAAGAAGACCATGGAAATATGAACAGAGTGCAATCCATAATGAAACAAAGATACTATAATAATATCCAAAGATGAAAAAAAATTGAGTTGCTGCCAAAAAAAAAACAAATAGAGGAGACTAGGAATGGAATAGTAATGTTGATCGATAAACAATTCTTAAGAGAAGCAAAGGAGACTCAAGTATGTTATGCTATCTTTCCTCAAGAGAAAAAGAGAGAAGAAGAGATACCAACTAAAGTAATAATAATTCTATATGAGTGTGCAAACATTGCCAGTCAAGACTTGTCGAAAGTACTACCACCTATGAGAAAGATTTCTCATCAAATTGATTTTTTCCAGGAGATAGTTTACCCAATAAGGCACCTCACTATATGGATTTTAAGATGAAGGAAGAATTGAACTAACAAGTGCAAGAATTTTTGGATAGAGGTTTTATTTAGGAGAGTTTGAATCCCTTTGTAGCACCAGTAGTGTGACACCAAAGAGGGATGGAGAATGAAGAATATGCATTGATTCTAGAACCATCGACAAGATTATCATTCTGTTGAGCAAGGTGCAGCGACAGTATATTCATTGTTGTCAACACAGTCAGATAGATCGGTTGATACAGTGGATAGGAGTTCAGAGGTTACTCAGAGTATGTACAGTGATGTTAAATGTTTATGAGGATGTTAATAGCAAGAAGGAAAAAGTGTCGTGATATCGCGACATGTCGTATTTTCATGACTCAAAAAGGGCAGGCAGGTAGAGAAACAAAAGTGTCGCGATATCGCGACATGTCACATTTTCGCGACTCAAAAATGGCAGGCAGGCAGAGAAACAAAAGTGTCGTGATATCGTGACATGTCGCATTTTCGCGACTCAAAAAGAGCAAGCAGGCAGAGAAACAAAAGTGTCGCGATATCGCGACATGTCGCATTTTCGCGACTCAAAAGGGTAGGCAGGCAAAGAAACAAAAGTGTCGCGATATCGCGACATGTTGCATTTTCGCCAAAGGAACAGAGTAGTTGACAGCAAGGCCCGATATTAGTGATGAACACCAGGATGGTGAAACTGAATACTGCATAGTGACGTGGACCCATAAGGAATCTTTAATGATTTGAAATCATTTAAGATGGTCGTTACACATGGAAAGAAGCGGATGCATGCCCATGTGGAGAAAACGAACAGTCGTGGAAGGAGAAAACGAACAATCATGGAAAGAAGCGGATGCATGCCCATGTGGAGAAAAGGAAACGAAGGGCCTCAAAATAGAAACGAAAAGCCTTTTCAAAAACCAAAATGCATGCATGCACAAGGGAAAAGAAAACGAACAGTCATGGAAAAGAAAACGAACAGTCATGAAAAATAAAACGAACAGTCATGAAAAATAAAATGAACAATCATGCAAAGAGAAAACGAACAGACATGCAAAGAGAAAACGAACAGTTATGCAAGGAGAAAACGAACAATCATGAAGGAGAAAACGAACAATCATCGAAGGAGAAAATGAACAGTCATGACCGAGAAAACGAACAATCATGGTAGGAGAATATGGTGTCAATTATTTGCATGTGACGTGTTTGACGAAATGCCTTCTAAATATATACAAAAGGAGTTACATAAAGAAGGAGTTACAATTGACAAGTGGCACATGAGAATATGAAAGGAGTTACAAAGAGAAAGGATAGTTATAAAAGGAGTGTTGCTTGGAGAATTTCATAAGGGGATTTTATTTTGTGAAAAGCGCGGAGTGTGTGTGTTTTGTGAATTGTGGTAGATGTTGGGTAAGCAATAGACCAATCAGGGTCTTGTAAAAGTGAAGGCATTTTTATGTCAATCTTCTAGTTTCAAAATTGAAGTCCAAGTTGGTGCTTGGCATCAGGGGTTGGTGCTCCTTCCAGTTGGTGCTGGTAAATCAGGGGTTGATGCTCCTTCCAATGGGTGCTGGTAAATTGATTGTAAAGTTGGTGCTTTGCGAGGGCTGGAATTGGATGGGAGTCCAAGCAGTCATTTTGAGGAGTAGCCAAATCGGTGAACCTCGGTACATCTTGTGTTGTGTGATGTTCTCTTGTTATACTTGCTTTATTTGGTTTTAAGTTTTTATTGTTTCGGCTTTAAGAGTTGAAGATTTAAGTTTTAAAGAGCTACACTGATTCACCCCCACCACCCTCTTGGTGTCATTGTGAGACTAACACATTCAATATAGATTTCTCATTCATTGAATATATTATTTGATAGATTGTCTAAGTGGTGCTAAGTAATTCTTCAAATTAGATTAAAAAGTGTCTATCATCAAATTACGATAAGAGAGGGTGATGACTAGAACATTACCTTTAGGGCTAAGAATGGGCTATATGAGTGGTTGATTATGCCATTTGGGTTAACCAACACCCCAAGCACGTTCATGAGATTGATGAAAAAAGTATTAAAGCCATTGCTAGTAAAAATTATTGTATTATATTTGTATGATATACTAATATATAGCAAGAGTAAGGCAGAGAATTTACGACATTTAAAACAAGTTTTGGAAAAGTTTAAGGAAGAAAGTTTGTTGATAAATCTCAAGAAATACTCATTTCTGAAGGAGGAACTGATTTACTTGGGATTTATGTTCTCGAGAAAAGGGTTGAAGAATTACCCTACAAAGGTAGCCACAATTAAGGACTTACCAACTCCAAGAAATGCAACAAAGGTAAGAGGTTTTCATGGGTGAGAAAGCTTCTATCAAAATTTTATAAGGAATTTTAGTAGCATTTGTGCATCATTAACCTCTTATATGAAGAAAGGGATATTCACATTGATTGTTGAAGTAGAAATGAACTTTCAATTACTAATGAAAAAGGTGACTAAACAACCAATGTTGGTAGCCCTTAAAATTGAAAAGGTATTTCAAGCGGAGTGTGATGCTAGTGGAAAGGAAATTGGATCCATCTTAAGTAAAGAAGGCAAACCTATTGCATTATTTAGTGATAAATCAAGTGAGAAAAAGTAAAAGTACTCAATTTATGATCAAGAATTTAATACCATTGTCCATGCATTGAAAAATAGAGACACTACTTGTTGCCTAAGGATTTTATCCTACACATAGATCATAAGGCTTTGCAGCATGTAAATAGCTAATTCAAACTAAATAAGAGGTAAAAAAAAGTAGGTTGAGTGCCTATAGAGCTATTCATTTGTTTTGAAGCACAAGTCAAGACAATCAAATTGGGTATCCAATACATTGAACCAAAGTATATTATTATTCAAGACCATGGAAGTTGAAGTAATTGGCCTGGATCATATGAAGGATTTGTACAAGGAACCTGATTTTGCCAAGATATGGGAGGCATGCCAAGACACCAAGGTGTGGAAAGAATTCTTTATCCAAGAAGGATTCTTGTTCAAGATTTAGCGATTGTGTATACCATAAGGCTCCATGAGAGAGATGCATGGAGGACATCTTGGTGGACATTTTGGTAGAGACAAAACTATGTGGTAGTTGAAGGAATATAATATTGGCTAAGTTTATAGAGGGATGTAGAGAAACTTGTCTCAAGGTGTATAACATGTTAGCTAGAAAAATGGACTAGCCAAAATATAGGGTTGTATAGACAATTGTTGGTTCCAAATGGCCTATGGGAGGACTTAATCATAGATTTTGTGTTAGGATTGACAAGAATACAAAGAGGTAATGATAAGATTTTTGTCATGGTGGATAAATTCTAAAAAATGGATCATTTCATAACTTGTAAGA
The DNA here is from genome assembly GCA_028583015.1 of Wollemia nobilis. Lineage (NCBI taxonomy): Eukaryota > Viridiplantae > Streptophyta > Pinopsida > Araucariales > Araucariaceae > Wollemia > Wollemia nobilis. Next base: position 6,992,986 of record JAQPPZ010002502.1, read on the forward strand.
GGACTAGTTATTCTTCAAACATCACCAAATTATTTTTCCAAGAAGTGGTAATATTACATGGTTTTCCAAAGAGTATAACATTAGATAGGGTCACCAAGTTCATGAGTCAGTTTTAGAGGATGTTGTGGAAAAGTTTGGACACTAGATTGGATTTGAGTTATGCCCATCATCCCTAAATAGATGGACAAACTCAGTGGGATACAATCCTTGCCCAAGTTGATTTTGATTACAATAATTCTATTAACAGGTCATTGGGTGTTTCCCCATTTCATGTAGTAAACGGAAGGTACCCAAGAGGCATCATAGACTTCGTGAATATAATTGTAGATAGGAAAAATGCAAACACACAAGACGTCACTGAACATATGAAATAATTACATGAATAAATTAGGAAGCAGATCCAAAAGAGCAATCTAAAGTATAAGGAAATAATTGATAAGAAAAGAAGAATGTAATCATTGTTAGTCAATGATTTAGTGATGGTTTTCCTATGGAAATAAAGGTTCCCTATAGGTACCTATAATAAGTTGAGATATAAGAAAATTAGACCCTATAAAATTTTGTAGCAATTCTCCAATAATGCTATGAGGTTGATCTTTGACCAGGGATTGATATTTCCTCAATTTTCAATGGTGTTTATCTATATCCTTATGTAAGTGATAATAGTGCTATAATATATGGTGATAATGCTACAAATATTACCAATTGGATCAAGTAGATTCCAAAATAGAGATGAGGAGATTCAAAAAGTATTGTAGGAAAGAGTTGTGAAAAACTAGGAACGAGGAATATTTTGTTAGATGGAAAGGAAAAGGACCTAAAGAAGATGAATGGCTATCTAAAATAGAGTTTGCTAAGAGAAACAACCAAAATCATGGTCATAGTAGATCTGTGAGCAAGAGCTCATATTTTTGTATTCCAAACATCTAGTGCAGGGGCATCTAAGTAAAGAATAATAATAATTTGATACCATGGTGTAGTGGGTTTTGAGTGTATCCTCAATACATCATGTAGATCCTCCCAAATGTAAGAGCTTGGGTCAAGGTCATTGCCTATTTAAAATGAGGGGTACAAAAGTTTCATCTACCTTCCACATAGCTGAGACAAAGAAAAAAATAAAAATGCTAGTAATAAGAACCTTAAACTAAAAGTTGTTAGAAAGCATAAAGCACCCCATGCTACAAGGAAAGGTTAAACATCTAAGCAAGATGAATGAAGAATCTTAGCATTTTTGGAGGTAACAAATCCAAGCTCTGATGCAAACGAAGATACCAAATCCTTTTTAGGTAACTAACAGGACTCGACTATCCATGTGGGTTCTACCTTCTTAACATCCCTAAACCCAGCCCTCGGTTAGAAAATGAGGCTTGGGAATTAAAATGACCTCTATGGAAAATTGGGATTCAAAGAGGTATGTGTCCCATGTTTGTTGCAAAATGGTACCAAGAGCAGAGCTAGGGAGAAAAAATTGAGTACTAGAGAGGAAGAAAAGAAGGGGGACAATGCCTACAATATTGAGGTTGGTAAGCTTGCCAAGGCTTGCCTAGCCACATAAAGGTTCCCCTCCAAATCCATGGAAATAGGTAAAAGGTACAAAGGAGCTAAACCAAAAAATAGAAATAGATCAAGGCACATGAAATTTTTGGTATTTTCAATGAAGAGGAAGCCCCAGAACATCAACAATTTATCATGAGACAGAACAATGACAAGGGTAACACCAATTGGACAAAAGACCACCCAAAGAGTAGCAACAAGATTCCCAAGATCAACTTCAAAATTCTAGGTATCCCTCAGAGTCTAGGGAAGAAATCAATAAAATAAGGTAAAATTAGAAGTAAGGATGAACACTAAGAGTTGTGCCTTACATGGAGACTTGGCTACTAAAAACTAAAAGTAAAGATCAACTGATAAGAGCAGTAATTGGGTTTGGTTAGATATCAATGAAACAACTAACAAGTGATCAAGGCAAGAGCAATACGGAGAGTCTAGTGATGACATTACCTAGGCTTGGATCCCCATAAAGGGGTAGGAAATATGCCAATTAATGATACCTCCAAAAGACGTCACCTCGTCTAGGCAATATTTATGGTGATTAGACCCCAAAGTGACTCCAAATCCACCTAAAATAAATGTAGCATAACACCTTGAATATGGAAGCCCAAAGTAGATCAACTTTCTCACTCAAGATACTCTTGTAGGGAATTTTGAATTTTTAATTTGGATTCAAGCTATAAATAGATAATTTTGTAACTAGTAAGGGAGGAAGAATTTTTTTTGTGCCTAGTATCTGGTCTTAATAGGTTTTCTCTTACCTTCTATTTTGTATATCAATTTGGACTTGAGACTTGAGTCACTACATGTATAGGCCACTGAGCCTCTCTCAATTCTATATGATTGTAATTACTCTTTTAATATGAATATGAGGAGCTTTGACTACTCCAAATTATGTCTTGATCTTTTTGTGCATATATCTTTATATGGAGGCCTCTGACTAGTATCTATCCTGGTTTTCATAGGAGATATTTTGGTTTGCAGTCATATCAAGTTGTGATTGTGTTCACTATTCACATTGATATCTAGAATGGGGCTTGTAGTCTTTAGTACACCACCAGCCTTAGTTTAGGCTAGTTAGCTTTTAATGCTTTCCCTCTATCTCTTTTCCTTGGTGAGAACCCCTAGCTTAGATTAGTTTAGGAAGTACGAAAGAAGGAAATCACTAAAGATTGCACCCAAACAAGGAGTTGGCCTTGGTAAAAAAACCTAGAGCTCATTTAGAGGAGTTGCATCCCATGGTCTCTAGACTTCTCAAACTGGCACTCTATGTAAGGTGCAAGTATCATATGTACTCAATAAACCGTATACAAATGGTCATGGTGCCTAGAGTGTAAGGGCTAGATATGATTCCCAATAGTTCTTCTAGCATGCCTAGTAGGACATACACTTAGAAGAGTATGTTGAGGTTCTAGTGAAGACATCTATCTCCTACTTGTTGAAGCACCTTAAAGATTCAACTATGACTCCATTGCAAAAGAAGACATTGAAGAAATCATATTTCAAAATCTACACCGAGGTTATGGTAGGAACCTCTATCTTTTGAGAAAAAACACTCACCACCTAGTGACTATTTTACAAGATAGGAGAAAAGTACTTAGATACAGTAGTGATTTTCCCAAAATTAGGCCCCTCATTTCATGAGCTTCAGTCCTAACATTAGATCCAATGCAAGGGTAAATCCGCAGGTGCTATTACCCCCTTTAAATCTTGGTAATAAAGGAAGAGGATGATGACAAAATATGGCAACCCCACAAAACCTGAATTGAAGAAGGCTCCCAACATGGAATGATAGAGTCCCCTTGTAGTCATCAATATCACTGACCACCTCGGATGAGATCGTAGTCTTCATACTAAAGTCCTTGCCATAATTCACCAAAGAAGATATGACAACTCTTATTGAACATCTCCAACATATGGTCAACCTATGCGCTCTATATAACACTATAGACCAAAATATGGTGCTAAGGATTTTGGAGGCCTCCTTCAAGGGAAAATCATGAGAGTGGTACATCTCACTTGTTCCATGCTCTATCACTAATTGGGACCATCTTCCTAACTTGTTCATGGATAGGTTTGAGGAGAAGGCAAATGGAGTATCTCTATTGGAGCAGTTGGGGACCATCAAAAGAGTTCCCATGAAAGCTATGAATGACTTCAATGCTATATTCCACAAGTCTTGGTATAGACTTCTAGAGTAAATATGGTCCTTACCATGTATGGATTTTATCTACTATCTAAAGGTATTCAATTTAGAAATAACTATGATGATAAAATCTCGAGGAGGTAATTCACTACTAGAAGTTTACATGATAGCCATCCAAGCTGAGATGGACCTAATACAAACTGGAAGGTTACCCAACCTACCACATGCCCTTCTTCCTTAGCATTCCACCTCCCTACCACCCTCTATCCACCCTCCATCCACCCTCCAATCATCTCATTCTATAAATCCTTTATGGGTACCAACTCCCTCTCCCTCACATAGTCAACCTTATGATGAATCTCAAGTTGCAAAAATTAAGGAGCTATAAAGTAAAATTAGAGTGATGATAAATGAGGTCATGAACCTTAGGCACCAACAACACACTCTCATATTTTGTTACCAATATGCCCATAATTCCTCTTCCCCATTTCTTTTAGAGTCATTGCCACAAGACTTGATACGAGATACCATGTTCACATAGAACAACTATGCTCAAGATCCAAGCACCTTGCAACATTTATACCCTGGTTTTAATTGTTCTAGATATAATGCTCCCTCTTAGGTAACCTTCAAAATAGCCCAACATCATTACTGTTGACCCCCCACTATCCCACAACCAATTACTTTAAGCCCTACCTTAAGACTTAAGTGCTACCCCAAGACTCAAAACTAAACCATCAAAGTAGACGTTGGTGGATGAATCCTACATTAGGTCTGGTAGGAAGAGGGTCCATAAAGGTGGTGAAGCATGAGTTCATCCTGGTGCTCCTATTGAAATATTAGTAGGAGCTAAGCAACATCAAAAATTCATCACAAAATTAATTCAAGAGTAGATAAGACCACCAAAATCTATTGGAGTTAACATCACCAAGGAAAAACTCTTGAACAAGTCTGAGTGTCATATTTGAGGTCTAGCCTAGATCCAAAAGGGACCCTTGGTAGACAAGGACTAGACCCATGATGTAGAAGAGGAGGAATATTCCTAGGCAGTGCCACAAGAGTTTCTAGAACTTCTAGAGATAAGACAAGGGAATACCCTAGATCCACCCTTACCGCTTGAGGACCTTTCTCCAAGACTGACCTACAAGGTAATTCATTATTGGGAAAAGAAGGTCCAGCCAAATGTGGAACACACTTACCACATGGGAGAGATAGGGAAACTTTATGATGACCTAGAAGATGATACTCACAGGTCTCTTACCATGGTAATAAAGTATGAATCATGATATTAAGATGATCTGTCACATCCCCACTGCTAGAGATTAACTTTTCTAGAAGAATGTGATTCTGTGATTAGTGTTTGTGATGCAGGTGCAGGTATCGGGGCGGATAGAGTGAGGAACACCCACCCCATTAACCGAGGTAGTGGATCGAAAATGCCAGGTAAGTGGATATGATGTTGTGCCCCTGGCACCTTGGTTCGTGGGTACATGGACACCCACAATAGGATTGCATTGCATTCTGCCTGTCATAAATTGAACGAATGTTGCATGTTGATATTTGCTTTCGTCGGCTTGCTGTTCTTTGAATGCAACCATTTAAAATGACAATATATGTATATTTAAAAATACATACAATATTAATATATATGATTATTTTATTTGGAAAGTGAAATAAAAATAATAGTAATAAAATAATAATTTTAAAAAAATAATATAACAAAATAAATCTAACTTCGAAATTATTCATAAGTGTAATATTAAAAAGAAAAGTAAGTAACCACATTAGTATATAAACTAAAATGTTTATAAGGCAATAAAGATTATTATTATTAATAATAAAAAAATTATTCAATTAAATCTAAATGTTGGCCGTAGCAAGACCAACAAATCCTAAGTTAAGACTAAGGAATTTCGTACACAAGCTAAGACTTATGGAAAATTATAATCCAAAAACCACAAAGGACACTACAAAGAAGCCTTAATAAATTAAAACTACTAAAATACTGTCGGGAGCGATACGTGGAGAACGTTTGGACGTTCTAACTGGCCATTCGGGTGAAGTGTCCACCTTCCATCAATTACCATCTCTTATTTAAGGAGAACGTCCTGAAACAAGAGGGTGGGGGAAAGTTTGGAAGAATTCTCTCTCTTGGAAGCAAGCAAGCTAGGCCGCGAACGGAAGTATCGCAGAAGGTGGTCTGCGCTCTGTGAGAAGAAGGTCAGGTTGCTCTTGCTAAGCCAATATGAGGAATGTTTTTATAATGAATTTAATGAACAATAATTAGTAAGATAGCTATTATTTTGCTTATCAAATTTTGTAAGTGAATAAATAATAATTTTATAGTAATTTATAGAGTGTTGCCTGTGATTAAGAGTGGAGTATTTGTGTTTAAAATCATTAAAACTGGAACGGAAACAAGTAACATTGTGTGTAGTTGCTTGGCATTCTGACATGAGAAGGTGATATGTTATATAAATACGAAATGGGGAGAAAATTTTAAAAGAAAATTAAAAAAATTGCCTTGCAGATAGTCGCACTGAAAATTGATGAATTTAACAAAAGATTTGCCTTATGTTTTCACATAGCTGTCGTATACTGTCAGTATGAAAAATATAATTTTTGTCTGCGTATGTCTGTATGGTTGTTTTGGTAGTAAAAGAGTTCAAAAACTTGCATTGTCGGGTCTATGAAGGCAAAAGTTTTTTTTCTCCATTATCTTCAGCTGCGTGAATTCTCTTTTCGCTTTGTTGTTTTCATAAATTTGTTTGTTGCTGAGTCTGCATTATGTGATTGAATGCATGACATGCTCCGTGTGTGTGTCATATAGACATTATGGAATCTGTGTGTTGTTGAGTCTGAATAAAGTGATTGAATGCATGACTGGTTCTGCATGTGTGTCATATAGACATTATGGGCCAAGTCTGAACCCATTAAAACCTCGTCTCTGTTCCGCCGGTTAATGTGGGTGGGCTGGAGGCGCATTATCCGTCGCTCAAGAGTAGCGTGTGAAGGAGGCACCTTGTTATGATGGTTTCGAAGCCGCGTTTGAGGGCAGAAGTCTAGAAAACCTTGAATAACGTTTATTATGAAATTAATGTAGAACCTTTGTTATGTTAACCTATATGTTGCTGGGTAATTCGTCTTTCCGAAATAATAGAAATGTCGGAGATGGGCTTTATATGAATGACTCTTAAACTTTGATTAGTGCCAATGATTTTAGATTACTGTCCAGCATAGCCGTGGAATAGATTAATGGTAAATTTAAGGGAGTTGAATAGCTTGTTATATTTGACGTTATACTCTGGAAATAAAGACGTAAGTTATGATTCTTATGAAGCTAGATGATGCGTTGTTGATAGAATTCTTATTTAAAAATTATGGTATGAGGATGCTCGTACGAATGTTATTATAGAGTGAAATTGTATATAAAATTAGAGGAAAGGAAAAATATTTTAAGAAATATTTCTTATTTAGTTTTAAGTAGTTTTATTTAATTAATGATTTATAATAGATTTTTGTTATATGGGTTCTTTTAAAATAAAGAGTTCTTCTGTTAATATGAGAATCATTATTGTCAATCATTTAATTGAAGACTTGTTACAGTTTTATAGGCCTGTTCAAATGAAATTTGTTATTATTAATGTCCAATACTTTATTGAGTACTTGTTATAGTTTTATAGGCCTGTTAAAATGAAATTTATTATTATTATTGTTGTCCAATACTTAAAGATTTATGGGCTTGATCAAATGAAACTTATTATTAATATTTTGGTAAGGATTTGATATCCTGGAATGAAGTATTTTTATTTTGAGATTTAGTTCTGAATTAAGATGCAGAGACTATTTTTCTTAAAAATTAATCTATGGTTTTAAAAGAAGAAAATCAGATGATAAACTTAAACCTTAGAGTGGCCATGAAACTAAATTACTACCTGGAGATAGAACATTTACCTCTTAAAGGAAAATTCAAGTTGGGACTTTCTCCTCCTTTTACATTAAGTCACGAGGTGACTTATGTGAGGCTGAGTCGTTGTATTCTGGCAATTCAAGGACAGAGGTCCGAGCCATTGAGTATAACGGGCGGCGGTATGGGACGTCGCTCTAGGTGAACAACCTGTTGGTGGTGGTGGTAATCGTCATTCCACTCGGACTAAGGAAATGTCGATATGTTTATATGGTCAGTGGGCACCTCTTGACATTTCCAGCGGTAGATGGTTATGGGCAGCATTACCGTCAGCCCGAGAAAGAATATGGTTATCTAGCCCAAAGGCCTTGTGATGGCGGGCTCTAGTCAAACCTTAGCGGAGGTCAATGACTAGCACCGGCATACGAACGCTGGTTCCAAAGTTTTGAGTTGTGTACTCGAAGGAACTGAGAGTTCTTCCAACTTTGGACAAGGGAAAATAGCGTACCCCGTTCAGGTGATATGGGCCTTGAACGGATAACCCTTCGCCAGATTCTAAGAGGACTCATGAGAGGAGTTAGAATCATTAAGGCGAGCCGCGGGACTAGGCCAGTTTCGAGCACTTAAAACATTAGCTGCAGTGGTGACAACTCTTGAAGTGCATTTACACGTATGCCAGAGCTAACAATATATTGGGTTACCAACAATTTGTTCATGTCTCTGTATATTGATCATAAAAAAAAATGTGAAAATGTTTGGGTTGTGACATGATCTGATGAGTGAGTTACAACCAAGTGGTGGGTTCCACATGCTTAACCATGATATATAATCCATCATGAATATGGGGACTCATCATCTTTAAAAAATAGATGCTCATTGACTCCTAACCATAACAAGTCACATGTTCAAACCATCAAATAGGTAGGGGTGATAAAAGTTTGGATCAATATGGTCTGGACATTATAGGTTTTGATGAAGGAACCTTATATGGAATGTTTGGCATGCAAGATGTATTGAAATCATGTACTATAGTTTAAATACACAACATTTAGAATAATATGGGTAGCAACGAAGAGTTACAAAACCAGTGGTCAAGCAAGCAACATGTATAGAAGGAAAGTAGGAAAAGACACACGCATGAGGCATCTTGGAAAGCACACCATCACGTGCATATCCAAAAAAAATAGCATAGACTAAGAGATCTAGAGTCATAATAATGACGTAGAAAAATATAGCTATCATGAGTGAACATGAGTCAAAATAATAAAAAATCATGCCTCTGTTAATTCAATAATTCTAAATAGATTGAGTACTATCAATCCATTGGAAAATTCCATGATGTTAAAGACTCCATGCAACCTTTTCCCTATAGGAAAATTTATAAAAGGATGAAGCCTCCTCAATGCATTCCATAGGCTCCCATTTCTTAGCCATCCTTTAATAGATCCCCCTCTCAAGAAAAAAATACCTTAAGAGTTTCCCTATGGACTTTGTGCCCAATAGATTAGGTCTCAGCTTTTAGGTTCTTTATCTCCTACAAGAAGAAGCCCCCTATGATTTTCCAAACTATAGTGAGTTCTCAATGAGTCCTCACTACATTGGTAGAAATCTTGAAACCACCCATGCCATGAGGTAATGCTAACCACCCAAGTAAGAAAAATGAATAATTGTATCCTCTTTAGTGGTAACTAACGAGGTTTGGATATCGTTGTGGGTTCTACCTTCTTGGTCTCCCTGGACCCATCCCTTGGTCAACAAGGGGGGGCCAAGAATCAAAATGACCTCTTTAAGAAATTGGGATTCAAAGAGGCATGTGTCCTAGGTTTGTTGCAAAATGGCACCAAGAGAAGACTTGGGGAGCAAAACCTGAGAACCAAAGAGGAAGAAAACAAGGGGGATAATGCATACATAATTGAGGCTAGTAAGCTTTCCAAGGCTTGTCTAGCCACATAAGGTTCCCACAAATCCATGGTAAAAGGAAAAGGGGAATAAAGAAGTTAAAATAGATAATATAAATATCACAAACCACATGAAAATTCTGGTAATTTTGATGAAGAGGTAGCCCCAAAACATCAACAATTTATCATGAGATGAAATGACAACAAAGGCAATAATAATCGGATAAATGACCACCCAAAGAGTAGTAACCAAGTTCCCAAGATCAACTTTAGAATTATGGATATCCCTGAAATTTTGAGGAAGAAAACAACAAAATAAGGCAAACCCATAAGGGAGGATAGATACTAAGAGCCATGTCTTACGTGGAGACTTGGCCAACAAAAATTAAAAGTAAAGATCAACTAATAAGAGTAGTAATTGAGTCTAGTTAGAGATTGGCAAAGCAATTAACAAGTGATTATGGGAAGGGTAATATAGAGAGTTTGTGATGAAATTACGTAGTCTTGGATCCCCACAAAAGGGTAGGAAAGACACCATTTAATGATACCTCCAAAAAATGTTAGAATGCATGAGCAACAATTATGGTGATTAGAGCCCGAGGTGACTCTAGATCCATCTATAATAAATGTACCACAATGCCTCGAATATGGCAACCCAAAGTAGACCAACATTCCCACTCAAGATACTCCTGTACGGAATTGTGAATTTGGATTCATGCTATAGATAGCCAATTTTATAACTACTAAGGGAGGAAGAATTATTTTTGTGCCTAGTATCTAATCTTAGGCAGTTTTTCTCTTACTTTTCATTTTGTATATCAGTTTGGACTAGAGCCTTGAGTCACTATACGTACAGGTCATCGAGCCTCTCTCAATTCTATATGATTGTAATTTCACTTTTAATATGAGAACCCCTTTACTTTATGTACTACTTTCCTCTCTATCCCATTTTCTTGGTGAGAACCCCTAGCTTAGATTAGTTTAGAATGCAAGACAAGGAGAAGAGCATCAAATATTGCACCCATACAAGGATCCAACCTTGGTGAAAACCCCCATAGGTCATCCATAGGAGTTGCATCCCATGCTCCCTAGACTTCCCAAAATGGCACTCCACATGAGGCGTGAGAACTGGATGCACCCAACAAACTACATGTGGGTGGTCATGGTTCCCAAAGCATAAGGACCAAATCTTGTCCCTAATACATGGTTTGAGGAATATGGTTTTCAAACCAGTAGTTTTGTGCACATGGTTTTTTCAAAACCATGAATGTTGCACATGGTATTAGGACCTAGTTTATGTACACGGTTTTTGTACATGGATTTTGGCACATGGTTTTGTACCCTTAGTTTGTGTATCTTGGTTGGCTATAAATATGTGCAAAGGGAGAGAAGAGAGATAGGTGAAGAGGAAGTGAAGAAAGGAAAAGAAAGAAGACTAGTACTTTGAGGAGTGCTTGCAAGTGGGAAGAATGTTGTGAAGGTAAAAAAAACTAGAGTTGAAGCTAGATTTGTGGTTCTTTATTAAGAGAAGTTGAAAAATCTATGGCAACTATGGTCACTTTGGTATTGTGTCATTATTTTTGTTGCACTATAAATATAAATATAATATTCTATTTTTTTACTATGTTAATTTGTTGTGTACTTTGATCTCATAGATTTAAGGTCTATTTGTAGAGTAAATTCTTACCATTGACTCTTTAGACTGTCTCCAAATTTTGGGTGGACATAATTCCCCACATTAATCTTGGTAGCTACACCACCCACGGAGTTTAAAGAACCTAAAGGAGCATGAGTCATATATTTCATTGAACATCATTCTTTCCATGGGTGCATATTCTTTTTTAGCTTACTCAAGTCTAAATCATTAGTACCTATTAATGGTTTTGACCAGGGAGCATAGAGGTTCCAAAAATGTATTTTTTTCCCCTCTAAAGATGATTTATGCAATAGGAGAATGCATAAGATATTTACCTAAACTATTAGGTCCTTGGGAAGACCCCACACTAGCTCCAAGATATTGATCTCTAACTAGAAAAGTAAATGCTTGAGCTTGAGAGGATTTTGGGCTAGTAGGCCCATATAATTTGTTAGGATAAGTTGTAAACCAAAAAAAACAAGCAATGAAAGCAAACATAGAGAGAGCCACTAAATTATAGAATAAGTAAGCTTCTCTAGACCATACAAACATGCAACAAGCCCATGCAAAAATAAATTGTTAAGGTGTGCCAGATACCACCAAAGATACAAATGGAACCTAACCATACATATCTAATTGTATCTTCTAGATTATCTACACTAGTGACCCATCCCTCTCCTCTTAAAGAGGACTTAAGTAAATAACCAAATATAGAACTTTGGTTGAGAGTTAAGTTCATAATTTTTCTTACATATCCATCACCAAGAGCCCAAGTATCATATACACCACCAAGATATAAATCCTTGAGCACTAGAAGAAAAGCACCAACACCTATGAAGATTAAATGAATACCCAAAATTATCATCATTTTGTTCCTATCTTTCCATACATAACCAAAATAGAGAAAACATTCTTCCATAGTTTTGGGTTCGATGAGTGCATGATAAATACTGCCAAAACCTAAAACTATAGAAGAAATTAAGTACCACATATACAAAGTATGAAAAAGTGTCGACAATTTCCCACCAAGATCGATCCATGTTCATACATAGGCTTTTCTGGTACAAAATGAGCCACTTCAAATAGGTTCATTGCTCTATCCCAACATATAATTAATTCACCATGAGCCATGTGAGCCCTAAGTAATTTACCCAACAAGTTAATAAGTTGGGAATTACTTGTTTACCAAGCAAAACCAATGCTTTCTTGGTTATGACTAGCTACAACTAGAGTTCCACTATAGAGTGTTTCCATAGCGTAGAATCTCCTTAGGGAATATAAGTTTTTCATGAGGCTAATTCTAATCCACCTTCCAAACATGAATACCTTCATTCAAGAGAATATTTATTTTGTAGAAAGTCTCAATTTTTGTATCTTTTGCTACATGAATCTCCTCTGAAACAAAGTCATAGACACATAAATTTAGATTTAGATCAACCACTCCAATGGAACTCATCCATAAACTAGTTATCAACACAAATAACATGAAGAAACATAACCAATATTTATTGGAAAAAGCAATTCCAAATATTTGTTACTATAAATGGATAACCGTAACCATGGAATAAGTCTTATCATCTTGAGTAGGTTAAAAGCACATAATGTATTTGCACCATCGTCGTCTTCAAATAAAGTATTTTCAATTATAGCACCATGAATAAGACATAGAAGAGAAACACCCAATACTTTAAAAACTCACATAATATGAAAAGGATTCAAGGTCCAATTATGAAAACCTTGAAAAAATATAATAAATTGAAAAATAGCCACTACACCAAAACTAGGTGTAAAAAACCAACCAGATTGGCCTAATAGATAGATCAAGAATACAAAAACAAAAAAACAATCATAGTAGAGAACACAATTACATTATAAGGTTGCAATTGTATAGATTGAACAAGTTCAACTTGGTGTAACAAGAAACCTATTAGACCAAAAGCACCATGAAGATCAATGGAAGCACATAGACCACCTAATTGTTAACTTTTTGGCTAGATTATCATAGGTCCCAAATATTTAGGATCTTGAGTAGCCTCAAATATTAGATCAATTAAATATAAATGAACAATATTAACAATAATATGCATAGACAAACTTATAATAGAGTTGCACAAAATATTGCATACAAACTTCGATATTCTTTGATAATTATTCTATTACAATGAAATTTTACAACACAATATTCCATTGATAATTCATGGAGATTTATCTCCATAATATAACCTTAGAAAGGTGACTATTGAATACTTTGTCTATTTCTCTCCTCACATATCTAGGATATGCATCCTTTCCTATTCCACACATAAGAAAAAGCTCTCATGCCTCCTGGCTTCATATCTTTTCACTTGTATACATGAATTTTGACTCGATTTACTTGCACACTTAACTATATGACACTTGGACACACCCTACACATAGACACATACTTTAGGAAAATATAATTCACACACCCTAATTTAATATTTACAATTATATCATGGGTGTACATTAACATATACCAAAAAATGTAATATTCTCCAACACCCCCATGTATTATGAAAGTTTCTTGATATATATAGAACACTTTGAAGTATTTGATACTTGTTTTGATCAAGTGATTTTGTAAAAATATCTACAATTTGTTCTTTAGTGGAAATATGCTTCACCTGAATATGATGATCCTGAACATGATCTCTAATAAAGTGACACTAAGCTTTGATATGTTTTGTTTTTTTATGAATCAAAATATATTTGATTAATTTAAGAACTCCTTGATTGACATAATTTAGTATTGTTGGAGACCTTTTTATCCCCATATCTGAAAAAATGTATCATAGCCAAAGTGCTTCACATACTGCATCTCTTGTTGCCATGTATTCTACTTCTATTGATGAAAGAGCCACTGCATGTTGTTTTTTACTATACCAATATATAGGTCCTAAAGCAAGATAGAACACATACCCTGATGTTGATATTATGTCATCTAAGATCTGATATAGCCAGAATCTGAATATCCATGTAAATAAAAATTATAATTTATTTTGTATTTTAATCCACTTTGTAGTTTTGTTGAGGTATTGCAGTATCCTTTTTGTAGCTTTCCAATGACTTTATATAGGTTCTTGCATAAATCTAGAGAGATAATTTATAGCAAAAACAATATTAGGCCTGGTATTTTTCAATACAAAAGACTTATAGTCAATTGTTGATACATAGTAGCTTAAACAAATGATGTCTCATCATATCTTGATAGCTACAATCCTTGCTCCATAGGTGTGTCTTTAGGTTTACAATTAATCATTCTATATTTTTTTAGTAATGACTGCATATTTTTCCTGTATTATTGTGATGTTATCATCATTTTAACAATTTTATAAGCTAGGACAGTAATGTAGAAGTTGCATATCTGTCATTTCAAAATATTTTTGTAGATCCTTTTTTACTTCATCTATCAGATTTTTTGAGCTTCTTGTGATTATCATGTCATCAACATATACTACAATAATTGTTCTCTCTAATCCAATCTTCTTTATATAAATATTTGAATATGATGTACTTTTTTAAACTTATGTTGTAGCGGATGATCATTAATTTTAATATACCATGCTCTTGGTGCTTGTTTTAAACCATATAAGGATTTGTTTAATTTATAGACCTTTTGTTCTTGTCCTTTGATAACAAAACCTTCTAGTTGAGTCATATATACCTCTTCTTCAATATCACCATTAAGAAATGCACTCTTAACATCCATTTAATGAAGTTTCCACCCAAGTTGTGCTGCTACTGCATAGATTGTTCAAATAGTAGTCATTCTTGTTGTAGGTGCAAAAGTTTCTTCATAGTCAATTCCTTCTATTTGAGTATATCCTTTTGCAACTAGTCATACCTTGTATTTATCAAGAGAACCATCTACTTTGTATTTTATATTGTAAACCCATTTACATCCTACTGCTTTCTTTCCTTGTGATAGATCAACTAAATATCATTTTTTTATATTTTATTATTGCTACATATTATGATTTCATGGTTGTTTTCCATTTTGAATTTCTTATAGCATCTTGAGTAGTTGTAGTTTCTTCTCCTAAACTCATTAATCTCATATTTGTTCTTGTCAGACTACAAGTTTGAGGTCTTGTGGTCGTAAGATATGGCATTTTCTCGGGCTTTGAATCTTTGAATGTTTTTAAGTAATATTTTATCTATTTTCTTTGAGGTGTCATTATGAATTTTGAATTTTCAATTGGCTCATTAAATATTTCTAATTTTGATTCTTCACTTGACAAGTTTTCCTCATCCAAAAAATTTAGAATAGATCTTGTACCAACCTTTTGATCTTTAACAATATATTTGCTTCCTTCATCAAAAACTACATCTCTGCTCACATGTATTTTCTTTGTGATTGGATCAATTATTCTATAGTCTATTGAATTATCATTATATCCAAGAAATATCCTGCATATGGTTTTATCATATAATTTTGTCCTTTTTCTTTTATTTTGGAACATGCACATATGCCTTACATCCAAAGATTCTTAAAAGTTCTATTGAGGGTTATTGCCTTGACCTTGCTTCTTCAAAAGTAATGTTCTTGAGTATTCTTGTGGTTGATCTGTTTTATATGTATACTGTAATTTTAACCACTTCTACCCAATATTGTCGATCAAGATGTGCTTCTTTTAGCATACAATGAGTCATTTCCATAATAGAACAATTTTTTCTTTCTACTATACCATTTTGTTGAGGTGAGTAAGTTGTAGTAAGTTATCATTTTATACCATTTGATCTTACAAATGATTCAAACTCAATTGATAAAACTTCACCACCTTTATTAGAATGAATATTCTTGATTAATTTTCTTGTTTCTATTTCTACAAGTTGCATGATTTGTTTAAAGCAACTAAAAGCCTCAATTTTAAGTTTAAAAAATATACCCACATATTTCTAGAATAATCATCAACAAAGAGCTAAAAATATTAGTGTCCTCCAAGGCTAGTAGTATTCATTGGTCCACATAAATCTATATATATTAGTTCCAATGGTTCTTGAGCTTTATATTTATTAAGTTCAAAAGGTATTCTATGTTGTTTTCTTGCAAGACATTCTAGACAAACTATAGATTCCCATAAAAATTTGGGTAATCCTCTAACCATTTGATATCTACTCATTTCATTCAAAGAAGATGCACTTGTATGTCCTAACCTTTTATGCCAAATTTCTTTGGTTTCTAATGTTCTTGTTGATAGAGCAACATTTGATAATGTGTCTAGGGTAAATAAACCATTTATGTAAGAACCAGAGGCTATTGTAAAAATGTTATAATGTGTACTTTACCCCTTGTTTTCCCTTGACATGTGTACATGACATGTGTTATTTGGTTTATCATATGATGACATGTGTCACCAGCCTTTATCCTTCTCCTTTTCTATAAAGGTATTGTGATACATTACTTTTCTTTGAGGTTTGAGTTTATTTCTATTCAGGCTATTACCTGTGATTTACCTCTATGTTTTTGAGTTATGTTTTATCATATTAGGATAGAATAGAGTCCCAACATTTGGTATTAGAGCTAGGTTGATTGATGGGAAGTATCCTCTTCTCTTAGGTCAAATTGATTCAAAAAGAGAATGAGAAACCCTCCTTCAATGTATCCTAGAATTATGTTTGATAATAGTATTATCTAGTCTATCAGTTTGTTTGCTTTGTCTGGTGTGTTAATCCTATGGAGCTATCAATTCAAAAAGTTGTAGGGGCATAGCTGTGTTTGTGATTTAAACAAAAAAAAATCATGCTTTCCATGCAAACTCCCAAGTCCCAAGGAATCAAGCTAGAGAGGTTATTATGTTGTAGGTCCAAATTCGTGAGTTGCTTTAGATTTGCAAGAGACTTAGGTATGGCACCACTTAGATTATTTGAGTTGAGGTCGAGTCTAGTAAGTGACATCAACTTCCCAAGCGAAGATGGAATGGTTTTTGCTAATTGATTGTTATGTAACTTAAGCATCCATCAGAAGGAATGCATAGATGATATGGTCATCAAGAGGCTACTAACCAAGATCAAGCCTTGGAGAGAGCCTTAGTATTTGTGCTCTGGCCTTAGAGCCAATTCTAGTTGTCAACAGTGGAGCTTATTTTATGCAACCTTCATCTATGGCCTTGCACTCTAGCTAACCCTTGTTAAACATACTTACTCGTGCTTAAATTTCATTTTAAGTCTATGCATGTTATACCCCCACTTGTCTTTTGGGTTTATTTCATATTGTAATCAAGTGTAGTTTCCATTTTCATATATACACTTGAATTTCTATTTGGCACATAAAATTATAAAATTTGTCTCTTAAGCAAGCAAGCACTCTTGTAACAAAAAATATTTTAAACCCCACTTCTTCTCTCCTAGGTTGGAATAGGTCATTTATGCTCAAGATTTCTCCCAATGTTGGAAACACTTGTTGATTCAGAGTGGAAGAGCTAAGTGAACCCTCCACACATCATGGATCTTAAGCAGTGAACCTTAGACTCTTTTGAGGGCCCTCTTTATTGACACTTGTGTGTCTAGTTACCTCCTTGGTTGAGCTCCCTCCATTTTCTAATCATGGCATCAACAAATCTCCTTAATGGCCTCACACAAAAACTTGAGGGAGTTGATTCATTTGCAAATTAGAAATTTGAAATGGAATCAATATTTTTTTGGTAGATTGATAAGTGGGTTTTGAAAAGGCCATAAAATCTTATTATAAAATGATCAATATTACAACCAGTTTAAAGGAACAATAAGCAAACCTAGGCATAACTAGAGGGGTACTCCCAACTTCAAAAAATTCCAAAACTAGGGGAAGATCCCAAAAACAAAATGATCCAATAGGGATTGAACACAACAAACGGGAAAGATAGAACATCAACCTTCAGTGATCTCCACTTGGGCTTCATTGGTATCAAGTTCATTATTGAAGAATTGCTTAAGCTACCCATGGAGTTCATCCATGGTTTTGGAAGCTTGATGGTATAGCATCCAAGCTGCCTTAGCTGCGTTAGCAGCTGTAGAGAGATTTACTACGGAGCTGGCAACATGACTGGGGATGGAACTTTAGAGCACTCTGTCAGAACTTAACCCAGGCATGCTTCCATCGTTGGGATTCTGATCAGGAGATGCTCTCAGGGGGTTCCCTTCTATATTTGCCTTCTTGGAATGGATGGAGCCCTGGATCTTTGTAGAGCTTTCATCACACTTATTCTTACGCATAGAGTCTTTGAGAGGCTGATGCCTAAATTTGTACATAGAGTAGGGTGAATCTTGCTTCATTGAACCAGGGATCTTCATCTTTGAGATAGGGGAGATATACTCAAGATCACCATCATCACTAGGCACCTCATTGATAGGGGCAACATGGTTGGGGCTATCCTTGGGTGGATCAGGAGGAATTGCGTTGTAGGCTATAACAACTTTTTTAGTATATTCTTCAAGGGCATGTGTTGTACAGAATGAGGTGCAGGCCCTGGTGGGTCGAGTGGGATGAATTCCTTTTCCTCACACTATCAATAGAGATTTCAATGGATCTATACAAGTAGTTAGGAATGTTGATAAACTTGATATCCCTAAGATGGTTTAAGAAGTCGAGGTGGAAACTACATAAAGGGATATTAATATTATCAACAGTTAGGTATTGCATGACAAGGATCATCAAATGGTCCAAGGGAGAAGGAAGGGAGGTTCTCATAATGCCACCACTTTCTCAAACAAGGTTTTTACCTTTGTCGACGAAGTTCTCTATTTCCACCACTATGGAGTGCATGTCCCGCCTGATAGTTTTCCCATCGTTCAAAAGTCCAAAAACTTCAACCAGCATGCGAACATCACTTTGGAACTCTAGACCTCGAATGACAACTTTCCCCTAGTCCTAGGTCTTGACTATGTCATTGGACACCTATTCATCATTGCCGCGAATTTTTTTAGAAAAGGGATGAAGCCATGGGACCCAAGGATATCTTCGATTACATGATCAATTTGGAGGGACTTAAGCTCAAGAAGGGCCATGGGTGAATTGCGGGATATGGACCAAGGAAAAATAGGCAAGAGCAAAAAATGAATCAAGTCATTCTAGCCTACAATGGAGGTTGCTCATAATGGAGAGGCCATAGATGAGAGCTCTAGCTTCTGCAACATGGTTAGTTTATGTGCCTAAGTTTTCCATGAAGGTGATAACTTTGTCACAATGATATCTAACAAAGCCACCTCCTCTAGCTCTTCTTGAATTACCTTTGGAAGATCCATCAAAATTTAACTTTAGCCAACCTTCGAGCGGGGGACTCCATTTAGCATTGGCTTTATTGATAGCTTGAGTTAAAGGTTTGGAAAGCTCCGTGGATAGGTTAAGAGATGCAACAATGGTGGCCTCAATACTAGGATCAAAAGCTTTAGAATAAAGGATAAGTTGAGTATTTTTAGTGGCTAAACAAAGCACTTTGTTGCCAATGGAGATGGGGTCCTTAGAATTGTTGGAGAAGGCTCCATTATTATGCCCAAGCCACACCTTCCAGAGGAAGTGATGGAGGCAGAGAGTCCACAAGGACTTGAGCCTAGTGTTGCAGAAGGGATTAGACCATTGGATAAAGAAGTCCACAAAAGAATTAGGATGGACCCACACAATACTGAAGGTGGTTAAGAGAAAGCTAAGGATCGTTGCTGAGAACTTGCACTCAATGAAAAGATGATGGGTTGACTTCCATCCAGATAAACACAGGTAGCAACAATTTGAAATGATGACACCACATTTGATGATATTTTCAATGGTTAGGATTCTATTTTGGGTAGCCAACCAGGAGAAAAAACTAACTTTAAAAATGAGGTTTTGTGCCAAATGAGATTGACTGGGATCGAACAGGCATGGATGTTGTCTTGCAAAATGTAAGCAAACTTGAGAGTAAAAAGGCCATTGTCACAATATTTCCATATGGGTTGGTAAGGTGATATCGAAGTGGGAATGATACATGAGTTAAGTAGGGAGGATATGGAGTTAGCCACTAATGAGAGCTCTCTACTAATATTGGAGGTTGGGATGGGTTTCCAAGAAGGTTGGCCTTGGACATACGTGATAAAATTGGAAAATTCGCTACCAAATAGGTGTTTAGTAAGAGGTTTTAAGCCAACAAGGTCAGGATCATCAAGAAGGGGATGATCACAGGCCCAAGGATCTCTCTAGAAGTCAATAGTTTGACCATCACCAAGCTACCATCTGATGCCTTTTTGAATAATGGGTCTAGTTTGGATGACCAAATTCTAAAAAGTAGAGCCAGGCTGAGGGATTCCTTCATCCATGAAACTGTGGTGTTGAAGATATTTTCTTTTGACTATGGAGACCCACTCAATGTTAGCATGGGTGAATATTTTCCAAGATTGTTTTGCTATAAGGGCCATATTCATCTTATTGATCCTCCTAAAAACTAGGTTGCCTTGAGCATTGATAGAGCAAATTTTATCCCACACCACCGAAGGGAATCTTCTTTTGTTGTTTGGACCTAACCATAGGAATATTTTTTATATCTATTCAATTTTATTACATACAGCTACAGGGGCTTTGAAAATGGACAAAAAATAGATAGGTATGCTTTGGAGGTAAACCAAGACAAGAGTTGCTTTAGTGGATTGACTAAGAAGGGCTTCCTTCCAACCAGCAAGCTTTTTATGGAGTCTTTCAAGGACATTATTCCACATGATATCACTTGGATTGCCTGTGAAAATGGGAAGACTAAGATAAGAAGATGGAAGATTAGTTGCAGTACATTCAAGGACACGAGCTATCTTGACCTAACGAGCTACAGGGGTGTTAATAAAATAAATTTTGCTTTTGATGTAGTTTACCTTTTGGCTTGCAACATCCTCATAGAGGTTAAGAATATATTTAATGGCTTTGGCTTCAACAACGGATGCAAGGGTAGCCAATATGGTATCATCAACAAATTGTTGATGGGTGACAAGTTTGAGGAGGGATGTAGCTTTGATGCCTAAGATAGCTTTGTAGGCACAGGCAGCTTGAAGGGATCTTCCCAAGGACTCAACGAGGATAATGAACAATAGGAGGGATAAAGGATCACCATGCCTTAGCTCTCTAACACTCAGAAAGTAGCCAACCACATACCCATTAATGATGATAGAGAACCATGTTGAAGTCGTGTAAGCTTTGATGAGATCAACCCATTCATGGTGGACAGTAAAAAGGAACTCCCAGGATACCCTATCGAAGGCTTTGTTCATATCGAGATTGAGGAAGAACCTAGGTTTGTTTCTTTGAGATATAGAATGCAAAGTTCATGAATGGTAATAACTCTGCATGTAATGGTTATGCCTTGGACATTGTTGCCTTGACAGGGATCAATAATGAGAGGGAGAATATCTTTTATTCTATTGATCATGACTTTAGTTATTATTTTATAGAGCACATTCTAAAGACTTATAGGCCAAAAATCAAAGATATTTCTGCAAACAACACCTTTGGGAATAAGGGAAAGGAAGGTTGAATTCACATCCCTAGGGATGGACTTTAACTTCTGGACATCCTGGATAGATTTATAAATATCTTTTCCAACAATATCCCAGTATTTTGGAAGAACTGAGAAGAGAAACCATCAAGACCTTGGGCTTTGTCAGGTTGCATGGAGAAAAGAGCTTGTTTGATTTCATCATGAGAGAAGGTTCTAGTGAGTCGTGTGTTCATTTCAGGGATTATGATATTGGAGATATGATGAAGCAAGGACTCACATGATTGGGCAAAGCTAGAGGGTTGAAATCCAATAAGGGATTCAAAGTGATTAACAACATCATACCTGATATTATGAATGTTGTTGGTGATGGAACCATCACTTTTAACTAGCTTCTTAATTTTGTTGGAGCTCCTATACCTTAGAGTTGACACGTGGAAGAATTTGGTGTTGGCTTCTCCTTCCTTGAGCCAAAGAGCTCTGGATTTTTATCTCCAGAATATTTCCTCCTTCGCTAGAAAAAATTAATGATGAATAATATGTGGAATTATGTGAGATATAGACAACATAATGAACCACTGTTGACTCCACCTAGAAATGTTGTAGCTAGAGAACTATTTAAAAATAACTCTAATATAGCATTAAGCTTAATCAAGCTATCTACTAGAATTCCATGTAGAGAAACAATAAGAGCTGCCACAACACCAAAAGAAGCTTGGGATGCACTTATGAGACTATTTGATAAGCCTAGTCAAGATAAAATCTTGTATTTGAAACATAAGTTGCATAATCTTTGTATGAAAGGCTCACTTACCAATTATCTCATGGAAGTGAAGTCTATTAGAAATGATTTCTTAGTTGTTGGTTCAACTCTTCATGATAGTGAGTTTGTTCCTATCATGTTATGTGGCCTCCCTTCCAAATTGCATGCATATGCTACCATGTTAAATTTAACTGGTAAAACATTAAGTGCTCCATTTGAGGATATTGAAGTTCTTCTTAAACAACATGAGCAAGCACTCATCAAAGATGAAGAGGTTGATTCTATAGCAACAGCCTTTTCCAGCAAGGCAACTTTACAGTAGAGACCCAACAAGGGTCCATAACAACAGAATTAGAGAGGTATATAGAGGTCTTAGACACAGCAACATTATCAGCAACCACAACAATACTATCAGCAACAGCCATATCGACAGCCAAGATGGCAATCAAGACCTTCCCAAGAGGGTTGTCGAAATAGAATATCTTAAAATTATAGGTCTCAACATCAAAATCAACCCAACAACCAACAAGGGTATGACTATTGTAGAAAATAGGATTATTCTACAAATGATTGTTATCAAAGAAATAGACATGGAAATCAAAGGGACCATAATATTAATACATTGTATGCAACAAATCAAGTCAATGTTGAAGATAAAAATTGTCGGTATATAGACTCGGGGGTAGCTAAACACGTGACAAGAAGGCAAGACTGGTTGACCAAGATTCAACCTACCCATAACTATTTTATTACTTTTGGATATGAACGTGCTCTTCCCATTGAAGGTGTAGGAGATGCACCACTTGCTTTACATAATGGAAAAAACGTCCCTTCCTTCCTATTGGGAAACTTATAGATAAGGGTTATACTATATTTTTTAACAAATACAAGTGCTACATGTATGAACCAGATGGTTTTATCAAAGCCATGGGAGTCAAAAAGGAAGGTATTTATTACCTTCTTACCTAGTCTGTAACTCAATAATATTTGCATACAACTGCTACTTTCTCTTTGGAGTATATGTGGCATGAAATAATGGGTCACTTAAGCTTTCATAATCTTCAAATAATGAAAAGAATGGGTTTGGTCAAAGGACTTCCTCACTTAAAAGAGTCTAAATGCTCTTACGAATAATGTACTAGTGCTAAACACCATAGATAACCTCTTGAGTCAGGAAAGGCTTAGAGAGCTAATAGGCCACTATAACTAGTTCATTCAGACATTTGTGGGCCAATGTTTGTTCCTTCTCATACTAGGGCTAGATATTATATCACTTTCATTGATTATTACAACAAGAGAATTTAGATGTATCCCATTCAATATAAATGGCAACCCCTTGCTACATTTAAGGAATTCATGGCACTTGTTCAAATAGAAAGTGGCTATAAAATATCCACCTTGAGGATAGATAATGGTGGATAATACATATCCAAATAATTTTTTAGTATTTGTAAGAATCATGGGATAAGAAGGTATTTCACAACTCCTTATACACCTTAGAAAAATGGGGTAGCTGAGAGTGTGAATCAGACCATCACATATAGGGCCAAATTTATGCTAGTTGTTGTATTATCAAGAAAAATTTGGGGAGAAGTTGTTCTTATTGTTGCATATTTGACCAAGAGGTCCTATACTAAGGCTTTGCATGATATAACACCAGAGGAATTATGGAGTCGAAAGACGCCCTGTGTTGACCATTTCAAAGTCTTTGTATGTGATGCTTACAATCAATATATATGAAGTAGCATGTTTTTCTTTCACTTCATTTTGGCAATCACAGTGTTATATGCTTGTGTTAGTTTGATAGATGTCTAGCAATTTTTGTGGTCTTGTTATCATTACAAGTCTTGCAAAACCAAGCATGGACTCTCCCAACACCCTGAGACACACTTCAGGTTCCATATCAACAAACTCATGTTTTGCTTTGTGTTACTTTTTCATATTTTGCATAGAAATTAGGTTTTCTTTACATTAGCAAAATTCTGACATTTTTTGGTAAAATTACAGGTACAGAGCAGAAAAACACTTGGTTTCTATCTTCCAAACCTACTACAAGTCCAAAACCAGCCAAAACACCACTTTTGGGATAAAATGCACCTTGAGGTATGTTTTGGCCTGAAAATGCACCTCGAGGTGCGTTTTGCATTCTGATACCTATGGTGGACTTTAACAGACCACAAAAGCCATCCAAGAGTTGGAGAACATAGGTAGACCATTCCAAATCCTAAAATTTCACTTGTTTTTATCCTGTTTTTGCTTGCTTTTGCACATCAAATCCTCATTTGCATTTTATTTTTCAAAAGGCACCTAGAACATTAGGTCATTTTGCAACTTAGTTTAGATTTGCTTTCAAAAGGCACCATAATCGTGTGGTCAATCTTCAAGTTAGCTTAGCTTTCTTTTCACATGCATATGAATTAAAACATCTACATCAATTAGAGTTAACTCATTTGCATAAGGTGTGAAGAGCCCTCTTAATCTCTTCATCTCCATGAGCTGAGAGCATGATTTTGATCCTCTACCTCATATATAAAGCTCTAGGAGACATCTAGCCATAACCTTAATAGGCATATCTTGGCTAGTGTACACAGATTTACGCCTAAGAAAATCTTAGATCAATTCACTGAAATCAAGCGACCCTTTTCATTGCTTCTTAGCATAGCATTGCTTTCTTGTTTACAAAACATGATTTGCTAAGTTTTCTTGTATTTTTGCATTTCAAAAGCACATTTCCCTTTTTCAAAATAAAAAATCTCAAAAGAAAAGTGCATTTATTTTCCTTAAAATTAATTCATTTCTAGCATTTACCACTTTCTTAACATAGCATACACACACATGCAAGGCATAAACATTGGTTTGTGTTGGATTTCATCACCAACCACCAATCGAGACCATCAACGTTGGGCTTCATCTCCAACCATTGGCTCACCCCCTAAACACCTTAGTAGCCCCCATGAGTGATTTTTTGGACTTCATCACCAGAAATTCCCCTACCCTTGAGAGATCCTTGGGGTAGGTTAGGATTAGATGCCCCTACTCACAAGGCTTACATAATGAGACTGAGTGTGCAATTGTCAATCTTGACTAAGCCCATCCAAGGGTGAAGCGAAAGCCTCGATAGGCCGGTAGCAAGTCTTAGATAATGCCACCTCTTTCATAACTAGAGTTTTGTGTCTTCCTTCTAGTCACCTCGAGCCTTTCACCATCATAGGAAGCCTTCACCCATTTTTGTCTCATCACTCCTTACATACTTTCAAGTATAGCGGGAAGGGTGTACATTAACATACCTTTTCTAGAAATCATTCACATACCTTGAGTTTGTAGTGGTCTTTCACATCAAAACACACAAAACCTACAAATCAAGATAATCTCACATTAACTTCAAGCTAAAACACACACTTTGTTTGTTGTTTGCGACTTACAAAATCTGGTTACAAAACCTCACAAAATAGTTACAAAATCTCACAAAATGGTTAAAAATCTCTCAAAACACCCCCAAAATTGTTAACACCTGCACAAATCTAGTTTCAAAGACCTCCAAAATTGATTTGACCACTTTTAGACATTAAAAACCTATTTTATTGAAAATGCAAGTCGAGGTATGTTTTGACTTTAAAACGCACCCTGAGGTACGTTTTCCAGACAACTACTTTTGTGTCACAACACATGACCTATCACAGCTCATACTCCTATCTTCTATTGATTTTTCACTAACATAATTGGTCTAAGTTCCATTTTCCACACAATATGGTCCACACACGGCATAAAGCAGATGCCCAAGAGTGTGCACTCTTAAAAGACTCACAAGTGAACCCATTGTTTGAACACCAAGGAGAGTCATCCCAACAAGAGCAACTGGGTGAGCCACAAGCCTCATCATCTTTGATAAGCATCACTCAAAATCACCTCCTTTACCATCAACACATCCTTCAAATGAATCCACCAGTTGTCTCTCAAATCGACATGCCAAGCTTTGGCATTCATCTTCCACCAACATCCTCCTTCGTCCCTTCTTATCATAATCCGTTTGGTACCACATCCAACTCCTCCACCTTTGTATTCTCTAGTCCACCATTGATTGGATCGCATGAAACTTCTCCCTCAGGTCATCCAACTTCCATTCCCCCATCCACTAGCATTTCACCTTCCACCAACATGGTCTTTACATTTCCTCTCATGCAATCTGGTACCACCCCCCCTCATCCTCAACCACAAATCCAACTCACTACATTCACATATTTGGCCCCTAATCAATCCCTTATCAATCAACTATCTCCTTCTCAACAAACCACAACCCAATTCTTCACTGCTCCACCTTCTTGGATGTCCACTCATCCTTCCATGTCATCTCTCAGGCAACTTGTCTTTACCTCGATCGCAGAAGGATTTTCTCAACTCACCTTGCAAAAATCAAATGCCCAATCAGGGGCTCAATCAACAAGGGTTTCCTCAAACCCCTTTGTAAAATCAAATGCCCAATTAGGGGCTCAACCACCAAGGGTTTCCTCAAACCCCTTTGCAAAATCAAATGCCCAATTAGGGGCTCAACCACCAAGGGTTTCCTCAAACCCCTTTGCAAAATCAAATGCCTAATTAGGGGCTCAATCAACAAGATTTATTCAAATCCCTTTGAACAATCAAGTGCCCAATCAAGGGCTTAATCAATAGGGGTTTACTCAAATTCCTTTAACCAATCAAGTGCCCAATCAGGGGCTTAATCAATAGGGGTTTACTCAAATCCCTTTAACCAATCAAGTGCCCAATCAGGGGTTTATTCAAATCCTTTTAAACAATCAAAAGCCCAATCAAGGGCTCAATCAACAAGGGTTTACTCAAATCCCTTTGAACAATCAAGTGCCCAATCAGGGGCTCAATCAACAGGGGTTTACTCAAATCCCTTTAAATAATCAAGTGCCCAATCAGGGGCTCAATCAACAAGGGTTTACTCAAATCCCTTTGAACAATCAAGTGTCCTATCAGGGGCTCAATCAATAAGGGTTTACTCAAATCCCTCTACACAATCAAATGTCCAATCAAGGACTCAATAAACAAGGGTTTACTCAAATCCCTCTACAAAATCAAATGTCCAATCAAGGACTCAATCAATAGGGGTTTACTCAAATCCCTCTACAAAATAAAATGTCCAATCAAGGACTCAATCAACAAGGGTCTCCTCAAATTCCCCTCCAACAACAAATGCCCAATCAAGGGCTCAATCAATCAAGGTATGTTCAAATACCCTTACAACAGCAAGTGCCCAATCAGGGGCTTACTCAATCAGGATCCAATCAAACACATCAACAACACCAAATGCCCAATCAGGGGCTCAATCAATCAAGGTATATTCAAATGCCCTTACAACAACAAATGATAGTTTAGGGTCTACCCCAACTAGGGTATATCCAACCAAACCCTAATCAAACATCATTTCCTCCCATGGAAAATCAACAAGTGCCTGATCTTGATTGGTACACACAAACACCCTACCACAACACACAACTTTAGGTACCCACACAAACTCAATATTATGAGGGGCCTGACCAAATCTATCAACAAGAGACCATTCCTATGGTCAATCAAACTCCACATCAAAATGTGCATCCACATTTGAATCAAAACCCCATCGTTCCTAATCAAACGTCACCCGCCAACTATCACATGCCCAACCACAATCATCCAGAGCATTCGTTGGTTACCACCCTAGTTGGTTCCAACCTCATCGTGCTAGTCTTGCCACAAACTATTCAGACTATGCAAGACCAAATCAAGCAATTGCAGACGCGTTCTAATAGATATGGGTGTACCAAACCCACTTATAGTGAGTTGTGCTCCAAACCCATCCATCTATCTATACACATGCCACCCTACCCCTCCAAGTTTGATCCTAAATTTGATAAATTTAGAGGTAGGGAGGACCCCTAAGAACATTTGAGCAATTATCGATTTGCATGCTATCGCATCAACGATTACGATGCCCTCATGCTCAAAACTTTTCCACAATCACTTGGAGGACCAAATTTGAACTGGTATGATAACTTGCCTCGCCATAGCTTATATACGTTTGAACAATTGGAAAATATATTCCTCGAACACTTCACCCTCAATATCAAAAATAGGACATCACTGCCAGACCTCTATAACCTATGATAGTTTGAGGATGAATCCATCAATGACTATGTCACACGATGGAGAGTTACTATCAATGATATCCCTTTCCCTCTTCCTCAAATAAAATTGGTTAAGGTATTTGTCAAGATTTGTATCAAGGCCATCTCTAGAAATTTACAAATGCAACCACATAGCACATTCAAGGAAGCATCCAATCATGCCAAGCTCATTGAAGAGGTTAAAATTCAAAAGGGGAAGATAAAACCCCACAAAAAACGACTACAATTCAAACAAATTTTAAAAGGGCAATTCTAGTTAGAATCAACCCAAACCCCCTCAAACCACCAACTTGGTGCTCAATACGATGACCACACCACCCATTCCAAATGTCCCATTCCAACCACAAGCCCATCCACACCCAAGGAACATGTTTCCCCCACCATCGTAGCCTAATTTGTGAGCCCCTCAATGTCAAGGTGATAGTCCACCCCGCACGTGGACCCCGTTAACGGAACCTATGGGTAGCATATTTCAATGATTACTAACTACTGGTCATCTAGTCTTACCTCAAATTCGACCAGAAGATCCTACCATACCCAAACCAAAAGGGTACAATAAATATACTCATTGTGATTATCGTCTGTCGCAAAGGGTAGGACATCAGTAATTGCTACCAGTTTCGACACCTCATCCAAGATCTCATTGATAAGGGTGTCATTCGGGTTGACAATCCTCTAGCTCCCTCCAACCAAAACTTGGATGTGTTTCAAAATCCTCTCCCACAGCACAATACCACCCAAACGCAAGCTTCCACATCCAATCCACAAACACCAAATCCCCAAGTCAATCAGGTCAATCACATACCTAATCAACAAGGCTTTGTCAAGATGATCAATATCGTCATACAAAATAATAGATATGCCACTCAACCTAATCCACCATAGGCATTTGTGCCTCCCCCACCATCTTCCACACCTCCACAGGCCCAAGGTCCACCTCCACCACCGAGGTCAATCATCACCATCCGAAGTAGTCTTACCCATCAACTTCAAACAGCCCCTGCTAAGCTATCTATCTATGACCTCCTACAACAATCACAACCTCATCGTGAGGCATTAAATGACATACTGAGGTCCATTGATCTTCAAACAAATGATAGCAATGCTTTTGCTAACTTCATTGGCAATGTGCATACCAACATGCAACCATCCATCGTGTTCTACGATCATGAGATCACAACTCTCGTAGGCCCTAGATCAGACCCTCCTATGCACATCATGGTAGAAGTTGATGGCACCACCTATAAATGGGTGTTTATTGACACTGGATCTTCCATAAACATCATCACATCACCCACCCTCAACCATCTCAACATTCCACCTAAACATCGCACTACCCCTACCATGGACTTTATGGTCTTTCAATGGCACACTATGTCAAACATTGGGCACAATCATCCTACCAATCAAGGTAGGCATCAAAACAATCTCCACCCTTTGCCACATCATTGAGGGTGAAATGCAATACAACCTTCTCCTCGATAGACCATGGATTTGAGACATGTAATGTGTTCCCTCGACCATTCATCATTGTCTCAAATACCTACATGTAGGAGCGATAGATCGCATTCTGATAGATGATGACCCATTCTAATTTTGCAATTTAATTTTCTTACCACCTACTACCACCCTTTCTTCCACTCACCTTGCCACCACACCCATCAAATCTTCAACCACCACTCAAGCAACAATAATTGAAGCATCCACATCCTCCACTCCTCCTCCAATCACCCCTCCTCGTCCTCCACGATCCTTTTCCCAACCATCCTGTCAATTTTCTTCTAATTCCTCTCCTCTCCCTCCACCTTCCCCTCCATTCCCACCCCCTTCCTTCTCCACTCACATGCCACCTCACCCACCTCCTTCTAATACCTCCACTCACATGCCACCTTGCCCACCTTCTAATACCTCCACTTCTCGTCCTCCTTCTTGTCCCAGTACCCTCCCACCTCTCATCTCCCCCTCACCCGTCAATCTTTCACCTAAATCCCAAGCATCCACTTCATCTACCTCACCATCACCAAATTTTGGACCCTTGATGTCTCAAACGTGTCTTGAGACACCACATGTCTTAGTAATTATAACAAGTCCAAGACTTGGAGAGTATGTGGTACATAACGCTCACCTCATTCCACCTAGTATCCAATCAATGCGCGATTTTGGCCATCCTCGCAATGCACCTCTAACAATCGACACTATCATTCCAATGGGGGTTGTCATGAATCAAACCAACTTCATCTATGGAGGTATCGATACCTCCTTACAATCAATCGAACACCTTGAACCTAAGCTTCCATTTTGCATGAATCTCGATTACCTATCTAATCCAAATTTTGTATTGCACTATTTTCATCACCACAATTGGCATGGATGTGATTTGGATCATCATGAACAAGGGCGATGCAACATCATTAATCCTACCTTCCTCCAACCCAATGACAGATCGGGTATCAATTATCAGCGCCCAAATCAAGATGACCTAAGAGGTCAATTCACACACTATAGCATCACGCTTACTGATTCTGACAAGGAGAACTCTACAGAATTAGACTGCTCATCTCCAATAGGAAGCCAATCATCTCAGTCATCCATTGACGTTCCTTCTTCTTTCTTCCACATAGCCATGATTCACCTTGCATCTTCCCACACCTCTGATGATGAGCTGGATATCCCATTTGATACACTCTTTATTAATTCAAATAGCTCTGAGGAAATATTTGCCCCCATCTTTCCCATAATTGAGCAACCCGTAGGAGACAATGATTTTCTTCATATGTTCCCCATCCCCCATTCAATTCTTCCACTTCTTCCACGTGAACAACCACTACCACCACCTCCACTACTTTATCCTCCTCCCATCCTCCTCCAACTTTTACCACTCCCACAACCCTTAATCGAACCTCCTCATCTGGTGCAACGCACACCCTCCACGTCACCTACGGTCAACATGATCTCAGTTGACCTCTTCGCTATGATACGCACCTTGATCGAATTCTTACCATCAACCCAAATTGTATCGAT
Organism: Wollemia nobilis; assembly: GCA_028583015.1. Taxonomy (NCBI): domain Eukaryota; kingdom Viridiplantae; phylum Streptophyta; class Pinopsida; order Araucariales; family Araucariaceae; genus Wollemia; species Wollemia nobilis. The sequence continues at coordinate 7,024,523 of JAQPPZ010002502.1, forward strand.
TTTGATCATCTCCCGCCCAATCCCTCTCCACACCATTTTCTCCCCACCCCACAAGTCCTTCACCACGCCTATAGCTATATTTTGCCTTCCTACCCATCTTCTAGTGTCAATCATATAGACATCGCTACCGATGATAACACTCACATTCTGAATGCAATAGATGATTTACACCTTATTCCAATACCCGTCCAACTGACAGATGGATCCCACATGTTGGTGGAAGATACCATCGACATCGACATTAACGAGGATCCTCAGAATCCTCATATTATGTAGCTAGGGGAAAGTTTATCATTTGATGAACGTCAACAATTCACTACATTTCTCACAAAGTACAAAAAAGCATTTGCTTGGTCTCACAATGTATATTAGCAAGGATCCATGATGTTGAAAGGATTTTTGGATGATGCAGCGTGGGAGTGGTTGGAGAAGATTAGATTCTATGGGGTGGTACCGATGGACACGGTGTGTTGTGATCATGCGTATTTAGACGCTATTTGTGAGAGGTGGGATCTAGAAAGGAACACCTTTCATTTTTCGATAGGGGAAATGACTATCACATTGGAGGATGTGTATAGGATATATCATCTGCCAGTGGATGGGATGACGGTGATGGCCATGCAGGGTGATGATGCGCAATAGGCGGTATTGCAATGGATGTTTGAGGATGAGTGGAGTGTGTGGCTTACTAGTGGGGGGATCAGGTATTAGGACTTGTATGTAGCTAGATGATTGCGTTGGCGATATGCATTGTTGATGTTGTGCATCAGCAACTATGTGTTACCTGATGCATCAGGGACTATATTCCCCCATAATCTAATGTGGATGGTATGTGATATGGTGGAGCATAGGATGTGTTTTGCATGGGCACCAACATTGTTAGCTTAGACATATAGAGAGTTGCATGGGATTCAGATGACGACTAGGAAGTCGTTGTGCAACAGTTTATTAATTCAACTATGGGCCTAAGAGCATATAGTCGTGATGAGGCTAGATGACCTTCCATTTGAGACGCATGCATTAGTGAGTATGAATGTCTCGTATGCCATGTAGTGGCAATGTGATATGGAGGATAGGAGGAAGAGGGACCATGAGGGGCATGCATTGTATTATCACCAGCAGTTGAGCAAGTTGAGGACGAGTGACATTATGTGGAGATCGTACAGAGGGGGTCCAACTTGCTGGAGGATGGGGTGGAATCGAGGAGAGAGACGAGGGAGGTGGATGATGGGCCGATACGCTTTCTTGTTGGAGTTCTTCCCTTTCAATCAGGTACAAAGGCAGTTTGGGTTACCGCAGGGTATGGCAGATCCTCTCTGGTGATTTGGAGTTGTCTTAGGGATCATGGGACACAAAAGTGTCTTCAATTGCATAGGTGTCTTCATTTTGGCAATCACGGTTTTATATGCTTATGTTAGTTTGATTGATTTCTAACAACTTTTGTGGTCTTGTTATCATTACAGGTCTTGCAAAACCGGACATGGACTCTCCCAATACCTTGAGACACACTTCAGGCTCCATATCAAAAACCTTGTGTTTTGCTTTGTGTCACTTTTTCATTTTTTGCATAGAAAATAGGTTTTCTTTACATTAGTAAAATTTTGACATTTTCTAGCAAAATTACTGGTACAGAGCAGAAAAACACCTAGTTTCTATCTTCCAAATCTGCTACAAGTCTAAAACTGGCCAAAGTACCACTTTTGGGGGAAAACACACCCCGAGGTACATTTTGGCCTGAAAACATCATCACAACTATATGTCGTGGCCCTTCATATAGGGATCTTCCATGTTTTGGCAATCCGCCACGAGTGTTAGAATGCAAAATGCACCTCGGGGTGCACTTTCAGGCCAAAACGTACCTCAAGGTGCAGTTTCCCCCAAAAGTGGTGTTTTGGCCAGTTTTGGACTTGTAGCAGGTCTAAAATACATAAACCATGTGTTTTTTTGCAAAATATGAAAAAGTGACACAAAGCAAAACACGAGGTTGTTGATATGGAGCCTGAAGTGTGTCTCAGGGTGTTGGGAGAGTCCATGCCCGGTTTTGTAATACCTATAATGATAACAAGACCACAAAATTTGTTAGATATCTATCAAACTAACACAAGCATATAAAACCATGATCGCCAAAATGAAGTGAAAGAAAAACATGTTGCTTCATATATATTGATTGTAAAAAGTGTTACAATAAGGAAATGATATCCTTTTACAAAACACCCCATAGGGTTACAAAAGAGGGGCTCATAAAGAGGAACCCAAGCATGGAACAAGTTTTGCAGCATCGTAGACATCTTCTTTCAATTCCTCAAGGTTGGAGTGGGCTTATGATGCATGCCACTACGAGCTACACCTGATCTATGACCCTACGTAACCCTACAAAAGATTGTTAGATCGTTTGGAGGCCTGTCTCAATCAGGCCTCCTATGAGAAAGACATATTGACTAAAAATGAATTAAAACTGCATAATAGAGATTCCAAATGAACTGAAATTGATACAAGGGCAGTATATTACCTTGTAGACCAGTCTGACGACTCGAAAGTGGAAAATATAAAGGGCAGTATAAAGGTGTTTTGTAAGTTTCCTTATTGTAACACCTTTTACAATCAATATATATGAAGCAACATGTTTTTCTTTCACTTATATATATATATATATATATATATATATATATATTCAAGTCTCTTACAATAAGGCTTATACATATTGAGAAACTTGATTGAATAAAAGAATTTCTATTCTCAAATTTCCACCATTTTAAAAAAATTGGAATAAATTATATTGTATGCAATTACATGATCAATACCTTTGAGGATTGATAAGCAAATGAAATGAATCATTTTGTAAAATTGTATCACTAACAATTTTGTTACAAGGAACTCAATTTTATAATTGTTGTTTCATATTTATAGTAAGAAAATTGATTTTTTTCCAAAATCTATATCCCTCGAAACACCTTCTAAAATACTTCGTGGAACGATTTGATCAAATAACCCATGATGAAATAAATACTCAGTCGTCTAGAAATCCTCATCTTCTATTTGGTAACATGCCAAAACTAACAGTCACACTCCACCTATTGTGGGTTATACGGGTATATGCTCCATGAGAGAGCTCATGCATGTTTGTTGCCTGGGGTAACAAAATCAAGTTGGTAGGAAGAAAAAAATTATTATTAGTATTAAAGTCCCTCCCTACATAGGGAGGGGACATAGCATTTCCAATGGTTGTTCGATGTGCCCTGTTTGTTTTTTATATAAACAAAGTAAGAATAGGTATTACGGGGTAGAGCAGCTTGGTAGCTCACAAGGCTCATCACCTTGAGGTCACAGTTCCAAACCCCATCTCCGCTAGAACAAGGGAAGTTTTTCTTGTCCAAAGAGGATGACTCTTTCATTTTAGAATGGAATGACAGGTAAGAAAAAATTACGACCAAATCCATAACTATTCCTAGCTTTATTCCATCCTTTGGATAGGCGAATAGTGGGGATGAAACCCATAAAGCAGCTTGGTAGCTTGCAAGGCTCATAACCTTGAGCTCACGAGTTCAAATCCCATCTCCAATAGAACATAGGAAGTTTTTCTTGTTGAAAGAGGATGCCTCTATCATTTGAGAATGGAATGATAGGTAAGAAAAATTTACTACCAAACCCATAACTATTCCTGGCTCTATTCCATACTTCAAATGGGCAGGTAGCATGGATCAAACCCGCATCTTCTCCCTGGCAAAGAGGAATTTTACCATTCAACCATACCTACATTTGACTCGTTCTTGGCTTAATATATATATTATGCCATATGTTTGTATGCAAATATATTTTAGGAATTTTCATTATTTCATCATTGAAATAACCCCTCCCCTTGGCATAATATATATATATATATATATATATATATATATATATATATATATATATATTTATTTATTTATACACGAGATATATATTTTATATTGAACATCGTTTACAAATATTTACAAATATCAACGCTCGTTCAAGCAAACACAAGAGGAATCGACCTCACAACCACATGGATGATAATAACTAGACAACTGCCATTACACCAAATGCTTTAGGAAATAATAGAATTTTTATTATTTGATCATTGCAATAACCCCTCTCTTCGACACATTTATTTGGTTTCTTGGGACTTGTCGAAAATATCTTTCCAAACTATAATCCCCTTAAAAAAAGAAGAGAATTTCACAAAAATATCTAAATCATATCTAAGATATCAAAAAATTTAGAATACCTACTAAAAAGACTAATGGAATCCGTAATGATGCACTCGAAAATTAAACATTTTTACTACTTGGCTAATCATTACGAAGCATAAGTGCGATAAATACACCAATCACTAAGAGAAATGAAATTATACTTAATACAAATAAAAACAAATGGAAAACAGATCGATCCTTAAACTTTCATTATTTTTTTCCCTATAATTACTTTCCATTTTTTTACTTTTAACACATAAACCAACATAATCTTGGTTAAAAATAAATACACCAATAACTAAGAAAAATGAAATTATACTTAATACAAATAAGAACAAGTGGAAAACAGATTGACCCTTAAACTTTCATTCAATTTTTTTCCCTGTAATTTACTTTCTACTTTTTACTTTTAACACATATAAACCAACATAATCTTGGTAGAAAATAAAGAAAATATGTAATAAGAATATTTTTAAATTAAACCTAATATAAGTTATTATATATTTTTTTATAATAATTTAAAAATAAAATAAAAATCTTTATAGTTGAATCACAAATATCCTTTAAAAAAGAGAAGATAATGAGAAACCCTGATAAATCTTCAAAATAATTTCTACGTTAAATCCATACAAATTATCCTCTGGACCACAGATACCAAACCTCCAAGGAATTTATAGATAAGGAAAAACAGCAGGTAACCTATTTGGGGAATATCAAGCAATACAACATATGGGCCATATTGGGTACCTAGAACACATGAACATAGAGTAGTGGTGAATGTTCCTGCGGCTTGAAGGCCACCTAGAACCACCATGGTGATGAGCAGGCTTTTGCTTCGCTCCGGGCATTGCCAATCACAGCGGTTAACATCCACATGTAAAGGAAAATATGAATTTTGAGAGATCTCCTCTGTCGTCCAAGTAGCACAATGGCCCTTACACAAACAATCTTAATACAGTAGCAATATAGTGTCTACTTGGGGAATTTATAGATCAAAATAATTTCTACGTTAAATCCATACAAATTATCCTCTGGACCACAGATACCAAACCTCCAAGGAATTTATAGATAAGGAAAAACAGCAGGTAACCTATTTGGGGAATATCAAGCAATACAACATATGGGCCATATTGGGTACCTAGAACACATGAACATAGAGTAGTGGTGAATGTTCCTGCGGCTTGAAGGCCACCTAGAACCACCATGGTGATGAGCAGGCTTTTGCTTCGCTCCTGGCATTGCCAATCACAGCGGTTAACGTCCACATGTAAAGGAAAATATGAATTTTGAGAGATCTCCTCTGTCGTCCAAGCCCAATAGCACAATGGCCCTTCCACTAACAATCTTAATACAATAGCAATATAGTGTCTACTTGGCTTCGTCTCCGGGATGCGGTCAAATGATCTCTTCCCACAATCAAATCGATGTATGGCCTCGGCCATGAGATCCACCACGAAAATAGAAACAAAAATCCAGTAGGGTTTTTCGGGCATTAGACTGCCCAAGTTTCCTCCCAGCACTATACCTCCAGTCACACCAATCATATTATTTAGAACAGATGGAGTTAAGAAATTTGCAGCATTCCAGTCGTGACCTTCGATTATACTCCGTATCATCTGCGTACCCTTTCCTGAGGGATTTCGTATTAAACTGTTGAATTCCTCTTTTTCGATAAGAATTGTTGGGAAGCCCTCAAATAAAATGATGGAAAGTCCAGCAAATAGGAGGGTTTTGTTTTGTCTTTGGCCCAAGTCTTCGGAATAAAAAAGCATGACAATGAGGGAAATGCTCATACACACCTTGAGAAAAACGGCTCCTGCTCTGCCTTGATCGGAGAGTCGATGAGGCTTTTTAGGGTCTTCATTCCACATCCAGTAGGGCCGAATTGAATAGAAAATGACGGTCTCTGTGACGAGTATGCTCCAGCAGAGCCAAAATAAAGGCGTGGAGAGCAACAATCCGTAACTGCCAAGGGTAAGCACTATGACGCCCCAGTTAAATGCAGAGGCCAGGTCCGTGAATCCCCGGATGTAATGGACGTAATCCGTAGAAGTCTGAGCAGAAGAATCAGCAGAAGCTACCATAGGTATAGGAAGTGATGAATTATCTACTAACATGAACAAACGAAAATTCAATTATTCAATAAAGTATTATCAAAACAATACCAGCAAAACAGAAAATAATTCCCTGGAGCTTACCTACTGAATGAGATCCGCTCGGTTGGGTCATAAACGCACACCCTTCATCACGCCCTATGCTATTTTGCCTCGCTGTTTTGCCCTTCTGTTCGTGTGCAGAGTTCATGTTACTCTCTACGCTACCTTCAACTGAAAAATTTACTTTGTAATAGCTTCCCAATGGAGATTTTAGGCCACCATTCGAACACATTTTAATTGTTGGAACAAAAAAAATTTGGGACCACTCCTAATATTTTTTTTTTAATTAATTTTTTTTGTTGCAGGGAAGTTGGTTACAGCCACTATTTTTGCAAGGTCCAAATTATAGGGATTGCTCCTAACAAGTCTAGTCATCTCATTGTTGACCGCCTTAAGATGGAGACCACCGGTTTCTCAGGATTAGTACCGTTGTTGTTGACCTTGTGAGACCACTGGTTTCTCAAGATTCGTACCGTTATCATCGATCTAGCGTGCGCTCAAAAGATTCAGATCAAACTACTTCCTTTGCTAAATGGTACCCCGAAGGTTTGAACCTAGATCTCTTCTTGGTAAGTGCCCAAGATTCAGATAAAACTACTTCTGTTGCTAAATGGCACCCCCAAGGTTTGAATCTAGGTCTCTTCTTGGTAAGTGCCTAGCCATAGTAGCACTTGCCAATCCACCTACCCCTTGGGGACTAAGTTTATTTTTTCAATGAGTTTACACATTGCTTTTATGAGGGGTCATGGTCCCCTCATATTAAGTGGGGTTTGAACCTTGGCCCTCTCAAAGAGAGGCCAAAACCCTTAACATTACAGTAAGCTTGCTTGCGGCTGTGTAGGATCACTCATAATACTTAACGTTCTCATGGTAACGATTAAAGATAAAATTAGCACCAGATTTTCCAGTGCTCATAATATCTACAACATTTATTGTTCTATATTAAATGAACAAAATAATACAATAAATGGTTTTTAAAGTAAACTAAAATTCAAATGTAGAAAATAAGATGAAAGGGATGTAATAACATGGATAAACAGGCATTAACTTGAAACGAAATTTTAATCATGGAATATGTTACTAGACTTGCATCATTACATCAACATGAACATATAAGATAGATAAAAGTTATTTTTAACTAATATATTTTGTAATTGAGTGGACTTTCTTCAAAAAAGTGTAGGAATTTTGAAGACGTATTTGAGGTTGAACATAAAACCTTAAATGAAAATGTTGTCCTAGGAGGGCCTAACGAGGGCCTTTAGATCCCTTTTAGATAGGCAAAGTTTGTTTGTAGATCTATTGAAGGAAAAACCTCAAACAGAGAAACACGAAAAACAACATTGAAAATGATCTTTGTGGCTGCTAGAAAAATATCAATGAGCAAGGAGGTACCTCAAAGGGTAAATGGATATTTGCCATAGTCTGAATCAAGACCAAATATCATCATTGAGCAAAGTATATTAGAATAAATAGTCCTATATAAAGTCAATCATGACCTAATCTACAATTTTATGGGTATTCATCCTACCTTGAACTTCTTACATTCGTTGGTTTGGTGGAATTGGGAGCCTCTTCATGAGTATTCCTTGTGGTTTATTAGTAATGGATATTTTATTGTTAGCTTTTCCTCACTAGCCGACAAAAATAAGGCATTTGAATCAAAAAAGAGGAACCATAGCTCGATAGGATTATTTGTCCAACCTTAGAGAGAGGGATTTGATCCCCAAATTGAACCCATTGTTGTCATGGTTTGGGTCTGATTGTATGCACTTCCAATGGAGTTATGGAGTGAGCAGGTATTGGAAACCATAGGTAACTTCCTTGGAAGGTATTTGGGTGTCTCTAGAGACACAATAGAAGGAAACACAATTGTTTATGCTAAAATATGTGTTGAAATGGATCTCATCCAACCTCTTTCGACAAAGGTGGAACTCGAACTTGTAGGACTATGTTGGATTCAATAATTGGAACATGAAGCGCTGCCCTTCAGGTGTAGAGTTTACCATAAATATGGGCGTTTAGCTTGGTCCTGCCCAAACATTATGATTACAGAAATGGAGGCCCCTTTGGAAATATTAGATCCTACTAAAGAGAGTAAGTCTATAGTCATTAAAGGAGCAGTCAGTACTTCTCGAGGAGGAGCAAAGGGAGATGGTTTTGAACAACCCAAGAGGAGGAGGCAAACAAAAAATATGGTAAGGAGCAAACTCAATACAAACCCTCAAATAGGTATGAGATCTTCAAGACACTAGTGGAATAGGAAGAACAACTTATGAAAAGAGTGGATGGGAATAACAAAAATATTAACACTCATGTTCAGGCCCTTCCTTCAATAGTAATAGAGTGCAGTGAGTTACCACAACTAGATATGGTAGGGGTATTGATAGTGCATAACTAGGAGCAACCATTATCAGTTACCACAACCATAGATGGCAGGGGCATTAATAGTGCATAACTAGGAGCAACCAATAGTAAATTATGTTCTCATGGGTGTGGCAAAAAAGAATATAGAGAAGCCAACTTTGGGGATCAGTCAGGTGGAGAAGAGATCATGGAATAACAACTCTCAAAGAGGGTAGAAAATCAAACAAGGTATTAATAGCATCCCACAAAGACAAACTGATCACTGGGAGAGAGATGAGGGTAATAGACTCTTATTGTTTCCAAGGTAACCAATGTTATACAACCATGGAATATTAGGGATTTAAACAGTACAACCCATCAATATATTGTACAAATACTCTTAAAGAAAAGTAAAACAATTTTTGTGCTTATCTAGGAGACCAGAATATCACTAGATCTTATGTATAATACAATAAATAGACTTTGGAGGGATGTTGATCATATGGGAGTGGCTGCCCAAGGGACCTCAGGGGGATAGTTATCTTTTGAAACTCTCTTGAATGGACGACTATAGAGCATATAACTTGGAGGGGTGTCCTTACATCCCATTTTAGGAACAATATGTCAACTGAGCAAGTTTTAATCACAAATATCTACGGGGCTCAAAACCTAGATAGACATATTCAAAAATGGAAAGCGGTGTATAATATGTGAGTCTTGAGGGAGGAGCTAGATTGGATTGTTTTTAGGGATTTAATGCTAAACTATCATCTAGATATTAGGAAGGGGAAACTCTAGTTTTAGACTCAAGGGATTGGCTCATGATTGCCCAAGTCCATGCATTACACTTGGTGGATATTAAATGCCTTGGAACTAGCTATACTTAGACTAACAAGAGGAGGGAGCCACATAGCAGGAAGGTGAAGTTAGATCATTTTTTTTATTTTTGAGGAGGCATTTGTGAAATGGAATCTAAAATTTAAGATTTTAGAGGATCTCGTCTTATATCACTTCTCCATTCTATTGGAAGCGGATTCGGATGGGGCAACTTTAAAAACCATTCAGATTTGAAAACTTTTGGTTACAAAAGAAGGAACTTTGGAAGAAAGTCTGGTAATGGTGGGAAAAGGGACGTCCCAAATATGGGACAATAATATTTAGCTTAAATAAGTAGCTTCACTATGTTAAGGATCAACTCAAATGGTGGAGGCCATCTAACAAGTTGGACGTCCAAACCCAAAAAGCTCCATTGGTGGCTAGATGGGATGAGGTGTAAAAAATCTTAAGGGAAAAAACAATTACAAAGCAACTCAAAGAAGAGGATGATGAGTTGCGTAAAGTGGTAGAGGACACAACCAATAAGATATCTACCAAAAACAAAGACCAAGAACTACTTGGTTACTAGAAGGGGACAAAAACACTACATTTTTCCATCAAGCCACTTGTGCTAGGAGATATATGAACAAGATGGAAGCTCTTCAATATGAGGATAGAATCTCCTTTGATATGATCCCAGGTATGCATTCTCATTCAATGGAATAATTTTTTGAATTGTTTAAGGTCTGGTGCAGGATGAAGAGGCTCAAAAATAAGTTATTGTTTCCATTCCCTCTATCATCTATGAAGAACAAAACCAAACCTTGCTTAAACCCATTAATAGAGAGGAGTTAAAGGAGGCAGTCTTTGGCATGAGTACAAGAAAAACACTAGGTCCAGATGACTTTCCAATCAATATTTTCCAAGACTTTTGGGACATCTTGGAGGAGGATGTAATGGTTGTCATAGAGGAGTTTAGGGTCAATAAAAGAATGCTTAAAGCATTAAATCATACATGCATTGCTTTAATTCCGAAAGGGGAGGAGGGGGTGCATATTTCATATTACAGACCTATCACCTTATGCAATGTCATATATAAAATAATCACAAAGGTAACTGTTGAGATGCTAAAACCTCTCCTAGAAAATATTATCTCAGAATAAGGGGATTTTGTAGAGGGTAGGCAGATCTTAGGTGGTGTGGTTCTAGCTCAGGAGGCAATCCACTCAATATCAAAATTTGGCAAAGAGGAATGTTCATAAAATTGGATATGTCAAAGGCTTATGATAGGGTGGAGTGGAGCTTCTTGTCAAGGATGATGGCAACCTTTGACTTCTCTCAAGATTGGATAGAGTGGATCATGAGCTATGTCTCTACTCTAACATACTCAATGTTAATCAATGGTCTTCCCTCACAACCGTTTGGAGCCACTAGAGGCCTTTTTTAGAGAGATCCTTGTTTTCCTTATATTTTTCTCATATTAGCTAAAGGCTTGGGTAGACTTATCTTAAGGAGAAGACAATAGGGTTTTCTCATAGGTATCAAGGTGGGTGAGGAAGTGTTGACTCACCTATAGTTTGCAAATGACACGGGATTGATGGGAGTGGCCAACCTCAGGAAAGCAATAATGATCAGAGATACTCTTAACGTTTATCTTAGGTCCACAAACCAAGTCATCAATGATAAGAAATCTAAAGTGGTCTTCTTCAATCTTGATTGAAGGCTTTAGGACATAATTCTATAAATCTTGGGATTTATGAGGACCTCTCTCCCGATGGTCTATTTGGGGGTTCCTCTACATTTTAAAAAACTAAAGATAGCTATTTGGAGGAATATTTTGGACCATATCAAAGAAATAATTAACCATTGGTATCACAAATGGTTAACCTTTAGGGGTAGATTAAAATTTTTGCAGTTAGTCATTCAAGCCATGCCAATCTACAAATTTTCTATCATGGTTACCCCAAATACCATATGGGAAGACTTGGAAAATATGACCAAAAAAATTTTTATGAGGATAAGAAAAAGGATAGAGGAAATGAGTGTTAATAGGCTAGGATAAAGTAAGCTAGACCAACACAAAGGGAGGCTTGGGCATGAGGATATTAGAGCTAAATAATCAAGCTTTGGATGGAAAGCTTTTTACCAGCCAACTTATTTGTTTAGAAAAGTTTTGACTGCTAAATATTTGGGATAGGTGAACCCAAATGAGGTGAGTCATTTTCATTTGGATGGTAACGGGTCCATAATGTGATAGAAACTAAAGCTAAGATCTTAGGTAGTGGAATATGGATAAAATTTTAAAAAGTGGACAGAGGGGAGAAGGCATGATTTTGGAAATATTCATGGGATCAATACCCATCTATCATTACTAAATTCTTAGAACTACAACCGATAAAAACAACCATGGAAAGCAGGGGTTGGATCAAGATTGAAAGTTATTTCAACACCAACTAGCTAGGGGATTATACATTTAAATAGTTTAAGAAGTTGGATAAGTGGTCAATTCCAATCCCTTCAAAATTGGTACCTATCATGACTAAAATTCTAGAAAAAATATTTATCATAGGTAGGGATGAGGATGATGAATTAGCTTACGGCTATGGGAGCGTTGGAGTCTACATGGTGGAGGATGGATATGAAAAAACTCCTTTCAAAACCTCCTCATGCTTATCAGGTTGAGGATTAGAAAAAGATTTGGCAGTCCAATGGTTGTCCAAAGGTAAAATTCTTTGTCTGGTAGTTTATGCACAATGGAATTCTTACCTTTGATAATCTAATATGTAGGAAAAACGTTGGCCCATCTCGGTATGTTTTATGCTATAAAAGTGAGGAAACATCTGACCACCTAATGTCTGAGTATTTGTTCATGCACTATATCTAGAAGAGATGGTTTTTATCTTATAAAATCCAAGTTAACGATGATCTAAACCAAATTAATATTTGGAAAAGGAGTAAGAGGGGCATATTTAAGTTTGAAGCTCTTCATATTGGGTGGAAGCTTGGATTAAACTCTATTTGGTGGCAATTGTAGATGGAGAGAAATGGTAGAATCTTTATAGAAATATTTTCATCCTTTGATGGTGTCTAGCAAGTCATTTGGAGCAAAGTCACAAAAAATGTAGCAATGTATGCTAAAGAGGAAACTCAGGTTGATACAGGGGTAATGTAGAAGGAAGCTACAATGTAGGAGAGTCAGGATAGAGATAGTTGGAAAACACCCTCGAAAGGATGGATTAAGATTAATACCGATGGACCTAAAAAAGGCAATCTGGGTAGAGCTAGAATTGGAGTGGTCTACAAAAAACATGATGGGACAATTCTCTATTAGGAATTATAGGGCCTAGGTAAGGCCATAAATAATGAAGCATAAGCCTTAGCTATCAAATATGCTTCTATTTGGACGATAGGACAATGTTATAGGATGAAAATCATAGAATCATATTCTCAAATATTGATAAGATCTTTAGATTGCATGAGGAACTTTACTCTGGAGATGTGAAGGTTAAGGATTCTTATCACCCAAATTAAGGAATTATGGAGGGAATTGGATGATGTGATCCCAATTTATGTGGGTAGAGCTTATAGTATAGTGGCAAACTTCTTGGCTAAGATAGGTATCGAGAAGGAGGTAGGGGTTCAATGGCATAGTGGCATGGCTATTGAGGACTAGAGGATTGGGCAAGTTAGTAAGCAAATATGATGTTGTCTAGACAACCAATGCAGACATATGGTTTAGGATATTTGGCTCCAATATAGATATCCTTTTACTACTATAACCAAAAGTGGTTAGTTCTTAGGATCTTGGGATTTAGAGTTGTGGAAGTTTTTTGGAAAGTTAAAAAGAGAAAACAATTGCTCTTGTTGGCTAAGGTTAGAAGGAGTCTCGTCCCAACTTGTAAATAATATAGTTTTAATATAATTTATTCCAATTTAAAAAAATAAAAATAAAAAATATGCAATATTATATTAAAAGAACAACCAAAAAAACCTTGATGTAAAATCCAAAAGCAAATAAAGAAATAATATAAATATAGCATATGTTATTTTTATGTTTTTTTAATCTTTTCAAACAATATATTCTTTTAAATATATCTCGGTATATGATATTTCTTTTGTTATCATAGGTGGAACATCATATTCAAAATCCTCTTATAATATCAAGTCCAATATAAGAGATTAGTGTTGGCGTCACAAGTTTCTTTATAAATTAGACAATGGATGAAGCTATGGGCTTAACCAATTATACACCATAATCCACTTTGAAGTTTATTTTAGTGCTCAAATCTCAACCAAATCCAAGCTATATAAGTTAGCCTCTGTAAATTCTAACATTGTTGGAAGCTAATCAACTACATCTTATTTCACTTTGGAATCTTCTAATTTTGATGAAAAGAAACATTAATCTCCTAAACCATGCTTCCTCTTATAATTATAAAAAGACTAGTTATGGACATTCTATCATGGATATTTTCAAATGGATATTAGGCTCATAGGGAACTTTTATAAAATAATTCATCTCTATTATTTATACTATGTATTTTTCCTTTGTATACAGGGTCTTGACATGAAAGAAGTAGATTCTCATGAGTGGTCCAATAAGCGACATCGAGTGGATTCTATACCACATCTAGAACTTGATGAATCTTAACAACTAAATTAGCTACAATAACCTATTGGATCTTGAATTTATTATTGTATGTGGGTCCTGAGTACCAACAACCTCATCCAATCCCAATATTTTATTAATCCTTCAAAACATTTGGTACACATTTTAGCTCTCTCAAATCATGTTCCAAAATTTATGAATTGTCTCCTTTCTTTAGTTAAAATATGTACCTCGATAAGCCAATAAGCTCTCTCCCAAACCATCCAAAAGCATAGTTATTATACTTTCAAAAGGATCCATAAGGTCTTATTAGACATGAACATCCAAAGAATTAAATAGAATTGATCAAGTTTAACATCTTGAAATATGTTGTTCTATATATCAATCTAATTCACGATATTATCAAATAAGATGCCCCATCTTAGGATAGTGGAAGACCAAATCAACTTTACAAAAAAATAATAAAACTAGACATTGAATGGCTTCATATTAATTACAAATAAGGAAAATAATGTGAATTTTTAGTAAATCCTTTCTTGCACCCAACGTTTGTAATATTTTCAACCATGTAATATGGATAGGTTCATTATAGTGGGCCCATGAAACATCATGCATTAGTATTTGTGACTTTGTTGAAATGCTTACATTCCATACGTCAACATGTATAAACATGAAAATGAACTATAAGGTGATTATACACCTCATTTATACTAATATTAAAGAATAATACCATTATCCCATCTAATATCATCCAAAAAAGTCGTATCTTATACTAAGGAGACATCATTTAGAACAATAAATTACCCTTTATGACAAAGAATATTTCTCTTTTACTGTCTAGAATTATATAATCACTCTTTAACCTATATCAATCTAGAGCAAGACCACCATTCATCAAGTGAGTAATAATTTCAAGCTTTACCATGGCATGATATGTCGATGCATCTCCTTATACCATTTAAATTCCACTAAACTCATTTTAAGGTATTATTTTTTCACCCAAAAATAAAAAGGTAGAGGAATACATAAAATAACTCACTAATTCCAAAACCTTCCACATAAAATCAAATAAGAACCTTTAGGTTTTGCTTTAAATATCTCACAATATTCCAAATAAAATTAATTTGAATCCAAGCCTTCTTACATTTAGAGTAAGACCTAATATATGATATCCAACTATAACTTACCAAGAAGTGTCTCCTTTCAATTATTTTGTAATCTAGTTATTTTATTAGTTTTTATATTAAGTTTTAAAAATATAACTGAAATATTGTTGATATATATCATATATGTATGTATGAGAGATGTTTCCAAGGGGAATTTAGATGTGTAAAATGATATTACTATGATACAAGATATGATACGAAATATTTGTTCCTAGGGGACTTTAGATATGCCAAATAATGTTTCTATGATACAAGATATGATATCAAATATCCATGTGTATGGGGACTTTAGATATGTCGAATGATATTACTATAAAATAAGATATGATACAAAATAGCCTTGCCTCTAAACAAATGTCTATGAGGACTTATGCCATCCCATAATGGTAATAGCCTTACCTTAATACAAATGTCTATGAGTGATTATGTTATACCATGAAGGTGATAGAGTTACCTCAAGATATTTGTCTCTTAGGACTTTTATCATTCCATAAAGGTGATAGTCTTTCCTTAATATAAATATCTATGAGGACTTATATTATGCCATAAAGGTGATAGCATTACCTCAATACAAATGTCTGTAAGGAAATCTAATATGCCATGAAGGTGATAGTTTTGTCCAAGATAAATGTTTATGAGAACTTTGGTGTGCCATAAAGGTAGTGGATATGTCCAATTGCTTTGGATATATATTAAAATCAATGGAAGTATGAAATTGAATTGGGTGGACATGATCATTTTTATGGGGAGGGAAGACAACTCATTAAGATAGGATTCACATTCCCCCATGCCTATATGTGTCTAAATAGTTTTAATGATTCTACATAGGTGGTCAAAGCATCCTATTAAGGCCATCCAACATTTTGCATGGGTACAAACCAATATGACTTAAGGATGACGAGTTTACTCAAGATCTAGTAAACTCTGATAATATGAATGGATATTATTGTAACAAGAGTTATGGTAGTGTAATTTCTTTAAGGTGTTAAGAATTATGTCATTTTAATTTTTCTATGTGCTATCATATGTATAAGATAACTCTTTCATATTTATATGTCTAATAAGACATCCAAAAAAATTGGCATCATAATTCTTGTGACCCTTATAGATAGAGATAGTGCCACAAGATAATATGAGGAGATAGTTTAATATGATTAAACTAGAAGCAAGGTCAAAAATTATTACATGCCCTATCAAATGTTAAATATAACTACGTTTATCTCTATATGCATGATAGGGCATCTACAAACTTGGGTGCTATAATTCTTTTGGCCCTCATGGATAAGTGGATTATATAAGAAAATTGTATCACCATCAACACTATAAATCTTGTAGTATTCATCACATGGCAAAAAATTTAAGAATTGAGGTGATGACCATGACCCCAATTTCAATCCAAACTATATTTGAGAATTAATTTTAAGAAACAAAAGGTAAATACTCTTTATGCATCTTAAATTTTTTGTAGAAAAATAGTATGATCAAGAAATAGCCATACTATTTCTTAGCTTGTTTGGCTAATAGAAAATAACAAATTGGTTGTTTTATCCTATGTGCCAAACAAGCTAGGAAAAAAGATGAAAATCTTATAAGGACTGGGATGTGAGTGAATAGATTTTGGAGAGGATTTTTTCTTCCACTAGTACCTATAAAGTCCCTCATAGTATTCATCATACAACAACAAATGGAGAGGCATCAAGTGACTAGGTCATAATGGCAAAATAATGAATTTGATAGGTAACCATTTTTTATGTTAGAATTTTTTGATTCCATTAGGAGCTAATAAGAGATGGAGCATCAAGGATTAAATGTGTTAAGACCCTAAGGTCTTACAATGAAAAATAATCACCTTTTAAATGGAATCACTTTTGACACTGGAGGAGTATCCTACCAATGGGTTCAAATAGAATATATATTCTATTTTTTAAATTTATTTATTCATGGATGAGGAGTTTTATGCCTCTCTCCTAATATTTATATTATCCTAGGGCTATGATAATGAAAGGACACAATGGTCCATAATAAATTAGAGTAATTAATTATATATAATAGGGGTTAGGATTAGGATCCTAACAAGCCACCCTCCTTAAAAGAGCTTTGTCCTCAAAGCTCAAAGTGAGGAGCTTCGTCCTTTGTTTTCTAAGATGCAGTAGCTCATGTTCTTGCACTATTTAATATCATTGTTCCATAAGTAGAGATATTGCGAAGGTGAAATAGTTAGTGGTGGATTGCCAAGAAGAAGGGTAGGAGCGGGATGACGGTGGGGGGGAAACCTTTGGGGTTCCTGACACACTTTAGAATGATGCATCAAAAGCAAGGGTAACACATCCATAGCTTTCTGGTGTTCCTTGGAAGAGGCAACAATATTTGAGTGTGTAGCCATATTTCTACCTTTTACTATGTGGGAATAACACACTATTTGTGAGAAATTTGTGGGTAGTCGTTTGAGAATGAAGGTCTGTCCTTCGTTGGTCACTTCCTATATGTCTACCTTATATTTTCCTAGGACATTGATCACTTCGTGTACATCGACCTTACTGTCGTCATGGCGGTGATCAAGTATTTTGGGTATTTCTTGCTCATTGTCCTCATTTTCCACATCTTCCTCATATTTCTCATCTTCCTCAACTTCCTCATCTTTAGTTTTATCTTCAGGTGTATCTGTCACCATTTCTACCTTGATCACATTTGCATTGTTGGTTGAACTACAAGGAATAGTTGTATCCATAATATATAACTTGGGTGTAATACATTGATGATTGCATATAAATTTCTCATCGTAATGAAAACAAAGGCCTTTTTCTCGTTGTGCCTTCATTTTCGCAAAGTTGATACGTTTAATGGGTAAGAGTCGAGTAATTTTTTGGGTGGTGTAAGTATTTTGTGATTCTGATATAAGTGGTTTTATAATTTGTTCCTTCCATTGTCGAAACTCCTATTTTTATAGAGTACGATTTCGAAGTTCTTCCCTCCACTGGTGTACTTTCTGGACAAGGTCCTTGAAGTTAGGTTCCTAGGATTTACTGTCGTCGGCCATTTTCGTAGTCATCATTTGGAAGTTACCCTAATTTGTTGAAAGTTATCAAAAATCATCGCGAAAAAATTATCGACAAAAATTTGCTAAAAATCATTGTCAAAATTTGGCAGCAAAATTCATCAACAAAATCTTCAAAAAATTACCAATAAAAGTTGCTGAAAAATCATCGTCAAGAAATGCGTAAAATTCGTCGACGATTTTGATAGCAAAAAAGTCGTCAAGAATTCATCAATTTATCATCGACAAAATTTGTTTTCAACTTTTTCAAAATTTGTTTGCAACTTTTTTGGTTTGAATTTGTGCACATTGTGCCAACCAACGGTCACAACAATGGTCACTAATTTTGATGATTTGAAATGGTGATACTGTGATGTCAATTGGCGGATGGAGGAACGTCGTGGGCACAACAAGTTGAAAATGACACGACTTGACCACGGTGGGCACGATAATCTTTGATACCAGTTTTGACCATGTTGAACGAGATAATTGGACCATAGTCAGACAATACAATTGGACCACGAGTGAGCAGATGAAGCAATATTTAGCGAACAAGTGCGAATGTACTGAGTGTATCACTGTGCAAATCAATTTTGTTACGATTTTTTATCTTCTTTTATGATATGGAATCGATGCGAGCTTCTTTTAGACACGCAATCAACACTAGCATTCACGACGTGGCTAGCGTTCATGACGTGGCTAGCGTTCACCTGCTATCCCTCGGTATCTCATGTTTAACCAATTTAATGCGTCCAATTTTCATTTAATTTGGATCTTTGATTATTATTGCATAAACAATTATTGCTTCGTTGAGGCTTTTTGACTTGTACAATAGTTATTAGTTTAGTATGGGGTCGATGAATACTACACGATGAATGGCTAGAATATGACGGTGCAATGCTAAGCAATGAAGATCAAATTAGTCTGACGATGAGGAATATGCACGTACTAAGGAGAATTTGACACGTGGATATTGGAAGGCAAATCAACAGATGGACACTTGGAGATCGAGCAAGAAGCCAATAGAATAACACTAACACGCAGGCAGGATGACGAAGTAGAGTGCACATATTTAAATCTAAAGCTGGTAAAAAACTTGGTGAATGTTTTGGAATTAAAAAAAACAATATCGTTTGATGCATGCCAATTTAGGAGCTTTATTTATGTTATGCTTTACTCGAAAACCAATCAATTCTTCCTTTTTTGAATTAATTTTTAATCATAATCTCTAATGTCGTTGTCCCAATGATTGACGTTCGCCAAATGAGAGTGAATCTTGTTATTCACTTGTTTGTAAAATTAACGTTTCTTTCTCGCGATTAATAAGCGAATTGTTTGAATATTGAATCCACACATTCAAACGTCGCCTTATTTTTCCTTATGTAAGATATTAGGTATATCCTATCTTGTAATAGGTAAGATTGCCAAGCGCGATATACGTCTGCTATAGATATTTTTGTTCATCGAAGAGACTTTTACGAATCTTTGCGATGAACAATAGTTTACCAGAATCAAAACTTCCATAGTTGCAAGTGTCCAGGAGGAGTATCGTTTCTGTCGATTACAACCTGTTTTCTTTATTTTATAGTTCCCAATATGAATATACACTCTAATATTTTCTTAGATGCCAGGAACCTTCAAATTTTAACTTGCTAAAAACTTGGAGATCTTGCAGATCGTTTTCAGTTTAAACTTTAATATAAAAAAAAATCTAAGCAACTTGGTTCCAAACAAGCAATAAATTCAGTTTCACAATCCTCGTCCACTATTCAGACTGCCAAACTTTGGCCAAATACATGGAATGAGCGCTTGTGAAATTAAACCGATTAATATCACCAACTATGCTTCCAACTTGGTATGCACTGTCAATCACGCTCACTATGCTTCCAATCACGCTCAGTTTGCAGATGATTTTCACATACGCAATAAACAATGTTTTATTCTACATAATGCTAATTGGATTATCCTATGATACAAAAACTCCTATTCGGATTTGGATGTAAGAGAGTAAGATCGCTACGGTCCTACTAGAGATTCATGTGCCTGGAAAACTTGTATGTAATAAAAAAATCTGGTGCAAATCAGGAATAGATGGCTCTGATACCAGTTGTTAAGACCCCAAGGTCTTACAATGAAAAGTAATCACCTTTTAAATGGAATCGCTTTTGACACTGGAGGAATATCCTACCAATGGGTTCAAATAGAATATATATTCTATTGGTTTAATTTATTTATTCATGGATGAGGAGTTCTATGCCTCTCTCCTAATATTTATATTATCCTAGGGCTATGATAATGAAAGGACACAATGGTCCATAATGAATTAGAGTAATTAATTATATATAATAGGGGTTAGGATTAGGATCCTAACAAAATGGTTATTATGAAACTATATAGGATATATAGAGGATAAATCTTTGGATTTTTAGTCCTAGTAATATGAATGCTCAAGTTATTTTCTTTTAGGTAAAATCAAGACTTAAAAGCCCAAGAAGAAAAGATAACAATGAAGTTTTACTATAATATTTTATGCTTGTTAGTGTCGATGCTCTACACCTATGTGGAGGAGCTTATATCTTGCTTCCTTGATTTGGGTATAGAGTAGCAAGAATAATAAGCTTTAGCAAGAAGACAAATAATATTAGAAATTTTGTAAAGAAAGGTTGGAATAAAAGGGACCCATTGACATTAGATTCCTAGTAAGTTATAAAATAAAATTAAATCCTAATCTAGAATCATCCCTTTCCAATGAATAGGTCAAAAGTCACAAGTGAGGATAATATGGTTATAAGATGGATCAAGTTCTATCAACCTCAAAGATTTGAGTGAAAGTGTTCATTACATTTCCCACCTTAATCACAAAGCTACAAGGTTGAGGATTTCTGAGGATTGGAGATAATGTGAGTCTATTAACATCTAATGAATCAATGAATAACTATTTTTTGATAGATATTTGAGGGTGAATTTATTATTATATGCAATCATGTATATCGATCTCATAGCTTTGGTCCTAAGAGAGGAATTCCACCACGTCGAATCCTAAGATTCATGACTACTCAGTGTAGACTTGTAACAATATGGATAATTTTTTGATAGTCTACCTCTTACTAGGATCCATGCCTTCCATAGGGATTTACTTTCACATATAGCTACCTTCCCTTTTTATTAAAAAATCTTGGACAAAGGGACTAGACAAAATATAAACTTCATGGTCTAGGCAACTAAACTCCTGATCCTCCTTGAGGGGGATGCTCTTCAGCTAGGGGTCTTTCCAGAACGACACCTTCCTACCATCTTCAATTTTCCACCTTACTCCCCTATGCAAGAAATATCTAACCGATTGAAGGCTATTCCATAAATATGATCCCCTTGGAAATTCCTTATTTTCTAAGAAGCATTCATTGTCTCCTAAATATTATCTTGAAGGATACTTACCCAACATATCTTCTTTAACTTACCTAATTTCCAGTCAATTTTTTCCAAAAGGGGTTTATTCATTTTCTTTAAATTTCTAAGGCCTATCCCTTCAGCCTCCTTTTCTGGAAAACAAGATCCCAAACGACCAACGGGAAAAAAAGTGGCAAACTTCTTGTACTTATGGGATTCACCTTTCTAAACCTCATTGTTTAAAGAGGACATCAATAGTGGTCCCCCACTTTTCCTATATCCTCATTGGTATAGGACAACTTGACCACAATGTAGGAATTATCCTTTAAGGTCCATAACACTTAAAGGGGGATGCCTATTATTTAACCCTACATAATTCTATCTATGTGGGATTATGGTGTAATACCTTAGTGCTTAGTTACCACACCTTCGTGGGCCAACTAAGGCCATTATCACTCACCTAATAATAAATATGGTCATTCAATCCTCATCGTTCAAGGTGCCACCACTATAATATCTTATGTATAATTTATAGACCTCGCCACTAGGAATATAGCCAAGCCTCAATGCTCATGACTACCCAAAATCGTCATCACTTTGGACACTCGAGCCTCATTGTTCAAGGTGTATCATTGATAATTATCTAGTTATTGCATCACTGCAACTCCTCTTAGATTCATAATACCTGGTTATTGCATCACCACAACTCCTCCTAGGTTTTGAGATACCTCTTGAATCAAGGGTTTACTAACATGGCTTTAATTCATGCCCAAAAAACCCATCCAATCCCAAGAGTCTAACAATTAAATGAATATATCTCTTAAAGGAAATAAAGTGCTATATTTAAACATAGTTACTTTCAATATAACACATTGCTAAAACTAAAAAACTAAATGATTTTAGATCATAGCTTTAGTATTTTTTTATTTACAAGAAGAATAATACATCATCAATGTATTATAATCATATCCATGAACTAAACATATTCTTCCATTTTGCACAATTAACATTCCAAGTACTTTCATAGAATAATAAAGTAAATATAATCTTTCATCTATGAACAAGTCTTGAAATACCATAACAAGAGTAATTACAAAACATCTTTCCTTCCATCAAATATTTTTAACACAAATACTTTCCAAGTATACTTTACTTCAATAATAATATTACATATCAAATAAATGACCCTAAGTCCATTTTTTCTTTTAAGGTCCTCTTTTTGTAGGATATTCTCCCATGAACTTGAATGGCAGGGTCTTTGAGGGATCAAGACAACTCTTGACTTGCTTATGCAAGCCTAACATTCACTAAGAAATAAAAAACATGCAAATATACAACATGCATATATATTTACATGCAATAAATTGAAAGAAACCAATACTTCTCTCAATCATAAATTTCCTTAGCACCAAGCCTCAACAAACTTTTCATACATTCAAGCATTGAACATTGCTACAATATTGAATAATCCATAATAATATCTCTCATTTAATCAATATCCATATAGCTAATAACATCAATATAATTATAGAGATTAGGTGGGAGGTGAAAAACATGACTTCCATAGCGACCTCTACAACTGTGGCATCTGTTGGCGGGGTTTCTGTTGGTAGGATTGGAGGGATTTCCCAGGTCCCTTCTAGGGACCTGGAGTAGGGTGAGATTCCTCCATCGGAGGATGGTCCCAAGGGCCTCGACCCAGACCCTGGAGGGAATATCGATGCCCCTCTGACGTACCTGGAGAAGGTTACGGGTAAGGCAAAACCTAGCCCCATAGGAAACACAAACCATCCCCCTATGACCGTATCAGGAGAGAATATGGTCTTCCCTATCTCGTTCATGGCAGAAAAACTCTCCAACGAATCCCTCTCTCTGGTAGGCAAGTTCGTGGGAGGGAGACCTGATATGGAATCCATACGAAGATGGGCCAGTTTCAAATGGTGAACGATGGGAAGCCTTCAGTTGGTGGCCCTCTCTCGGGGTTTCTTCTTGATCTGCCTGAACAACAAGGATGATTATGCTCGGATCCTCACTGGGGGACCTTGGTTCTTTGGCAGGAAAAGTCTATTTTTAAGAAAATGGGGGGAAGACTTCAACCCCCAAACTCAGGACATCAACTTCGCACCAATCTGGGTCCGTCTCCCAGAGCTCCCCATCCAGTTCTGCTATGAAGATATCCTTCGATGGATAGGGGGTTACATTGGGGAACTTGTGGTGATTGACCCTGCAACAAAGGCCCGATCCCGCATGGGCCATGCCCGAATCTGTGTCAATGCCAACCTTGCCTCCCAACTCCCCACCCGCTTAAACCTCATTTATGGGGACTTCCATTGGTGCCAAGATTTTGAATATGAGAATAAACCTGCTTTCTGCATTGAATGCAAATCCTAGGGGCACCTCCGATCTCAATGTCCATCCCTCAAGCCCCAGTAGGAAGCTCCAGTCAAAGCTCCCCCTCCTCATTTCAAACAAAATCAGATGGGAGAGCGCAATGATCATTCCAAAGGAGTCGGGGGCACCCGATTGAAGAGAGATAAAGGGAAGCAGGCTGCTCACCAGGAACCCCTCATCAACAATCCATCTTCAAACTCTGATCAGGTATGTTCTATGTTCACTTTCCCTAACATATTTGGGCCCTTAAGCTTTGCAAATGACGAGGTTCTCTTCCCTGAATCCATTCCTGTGCATAACCCCTCCACCAATCCCCATCCCCCTCCATCCCCCCAAATATGGGCCTTCTATTCCCAACCCCGACATCTCCCTCCCTCCCATCATTCCCCAACCCGATCCCTTGTTTGATCCCAACCCCCTCCTCCAGTCGGGTGTCCCTCTTCCTTGTCCCTCAGAAGAACCCTTGTCCCCATCCGGTTCCTATCCTGAATCCTTAGAAGATGCTTCCAGTCCCTCCTATTCCAAAGTGGACATTAGCTCCATCATCACGAGAAGCAAAAAAGGCCCCATAGACATCGGGGGCGAAAAGAAAAGAGGTCGACCATCCAACCAAGAGCAAAATAAGAAGGATATCGATGACCAGATTGTGAACGGAGTGCAGCTAACCCTGTGCCCTACACTGTTCAACCAAACTAAGGATGAGACTAAGAATCCCAAACCTCCCCCTCTTCAGAACAAGGGAGGCAAGAAACCCGCTAAAACATCTAGATGAAGATCCTCTCCTGGAACATCAGAGGTCTTAACAACATGAGCAAACAGAGGTTAGCTCGTACCATGAGGAAAGAGTACAAACCTTCCATACTCATCCTTCAAGAAACTAAAACTGATACTGAAAGAACTCACAACATAGTTCAAAAAATTTGGAAGAAGGTCCAATGGGCTTCATCCCCAGCTGAAGGATCGATGGGAGGCCTCCTGTGTTTTTGGGACCCTAAAAAGGTAGAAGGCAGAGTCATCTCCTATTCCAACAGGACCCTAAACTTGGTTTTCTACTGCAAAGAAAACAAATTCACTTGGGTGTTGTCCAACATCTATGCCCCTAACAATCCCATGGAAAGGTGCAACATGTGGAGATCCCTGTCTCTTATGAAGGATGCTTTCTCCAACCTTCCGTGGATGGTAGCAGGGGATTTCAATTCCCCCCTCTTCCACTCCGATAAGAAAGGGGGTGCATGCACTCCCTCCAAAAGCATCATGGACTTCCAAGAGTTTGTCTCTGAGAATGAGCTTATGGACATCCAGATCAGAGGTAGCCAATTCACCTGGAGCAATAAAAGGGTTGGGGCTGAGCACATCCAAGTTAAACTGGATCGGTTTTTCCTATCTCAGCAGGCCATTCCCCTATTTGGAGACACATCCTTGATCCCTCTCCCTAGAATCGGCTCTGATCATTCCCCTCTCCTCCTGGAATCGAATAAGGCCCCATCCTTTAAGACCCCCTTCAGATTTGAGAACATGTGGATTCATCACCCGGACCTAAAATAGAGGATTGGGGAGTGGTGGAATACCCCTATCCCAGGATCAACCATCTCTCAGGTTTCCCAAAAGCTGAAGTCCATCAAAGAAAACCTAAAAATCTGGAATAGGGAAGTGTTTGGGAATATCTTCAAGGCCAAAGAGGAAACGTTGAGCCAACTCAAAATGTTAGAACAACAAATCCAGCATGATCAGTGGACCCCTCAGCTGAGGAATGAGGAAAGACAACTTCTAGCAGAATATCACAACATTCTTGCCAAAGAGGAGACCTTCTGGCGACAGAAATCTTGGGCTCTCTAGCTCAAGGATGGGGATGCTAATACAAGGTTCTTCCATGCATCTACTTTGCGTAACAGAAGCACAAATAAGATCAAGGAGCTCACCTTGGAAGATGGAACTATCACTCAGGATATCTTCAAGATCCGAGAGGAAGCCTCATCCTTTTTCAGCAACATGATGGGAGCTGCCATCCCCACCAACACCGTAGCCCAGGAAGCCCTACTGGAAAACATTCCCCCCTTGGTCACCCCCAAAATGAATCAATCTCTGATCCAACCCTTGTCTGAGAAGGAAATCAAGAGTGCCTTATTTTCCATGAAGGCTGACAAGGCTCCAGGTCCGGATGGGTTCCCCCTCGTTTCTTTCAGACTTTCTAGGATATAGTGGGGAAAGATGTTTGCAATGCCATCATGGAGCTCCAACTCACCAAAATCATCCCTCGAGGGACCAACTCCACCTTCATTGCCCTGGTCCCTAAAATCCCCCAGTGCAAAACCATGAATGACTTCAGGCCCATTAGCTTGTGCAACATCATCTACAAGATCCTAACCAAGTCCCTCGCTCAAATATTGAAGAAAATTCTCCCCTCCATCATTGATCCTTGCCAAGGCAGCTCAGTTGAAGGAAGATCCATTACTGATAGCATCATTTCCCTTCATGAAATGCTCCACTCAACCCTCTGCAACAAGAAAGCTGCCATGTTCCTAAAACTGGATATCAACAAAGCTTTTGATAGGGTGGACAGGGACTTTCTTCTGAAAGTCCTATCCTGGTTTGGCTTTCACACAGAATGGATTAACCTCATTAAGGGATGCATCTCAGATCCATGGTTCTCAGTTTTAGTCAATGGTTCGGCTGCTGGTTATTTCCCTAGCCTCAGAGGAATCAGATAGGGGGATCCCTTATCCCCTTTCCTATTCATCATCCTTGTCGAATCCCTAGGTAGAGCTTTCAAGCAGGCGTGTGCGACAGGGTGTATTACAGGGATCAAGGCTTCTTCAGAATCCCCTCCCCTATCCCATCAATAGTTTGTTGATGATACCATCATTGCAACTGTCGCCTCCATTGTCCAAGCCAAATCCATCAAAGGGATCCTTGATACCTATGCCTCTGCTATAGGCCAGGAGATCAACTACCTCAAGAGCAAATGTTATTTTCTCAACACTCCAGGCAACAGGCAGTGGAAGATTGCTTGCATCCTTCAATGTTGCATCACGGATCTTCCCACCTCTTACCTGGGTCTTCCCCTATTCACCAAAATCCTGAGAGAGTCAATGTGGGACAACGTTATTGACAGGATCAGACGCAAGCTTGCAGCATGGAAAGGCTCCCTACTATCTCAAGCAGCCAAAGCAACCCTTACCATGGTTGTCCTCCAAAGCATCCCAATCTATTTCATGTCTGTTTTCAAAGCTCTAGCTTCGGTTCATTTCAAAATTGAGCAGATCCAAAAAAAGTTCCTATGGGCGGGTCCAGAAAACACCAAAAAATTTCATCTTGTGAGCTGGGATAAGGTCTGCCAACCGAAGGACAAAGGAGGCCTCGGGCTGAGGAGGTCTGCCAACATGAATCTAGCCCTCTTGGCAAAACAGGCCTGGAAACTATTTACCAACTTCAAAGTGGAATGGGTCTCAACTGTCTAGAGCAAGTATCTCAAAAATATGTCTTTGATGGACAGTAGCATCCCTATTAATGGATCTGCCTTCTGGAAGGCCGTTATTCAAGCAAAACCTCTCATCATCAAAGGCTCCCGATGGCAGCTAGGTAAAGGATCATCTATCAACTTCTGGGAAGACACATGGCTTAAAGATAAACCCCTCAAGGAGTTCCCTGAGTTTTTTGATATTAGACCGGGTCTAGAGAGAAGATGGGGAATCAAGGTGAAATATTATATAGACAGGCAGGGTCAGTGGAAGACTTTCCCAGGCAGGGTGGGGGACCATCTATCTAATTTGCTTAGAACTACCATAATTCCCACCTCTACCACCCCAGATCTTTCGATTTGGGCAGGAACGGACAGTGGGGATTTCTCGATAAAGTCAGCTCACTCCCTCCTGGTTAACCCTCGTGACTCCTCGATCCCTTTCACAGCTTGTCTGGATTAAGCGTCTTATCCCTAAAATTGGTTTCTTTGCTTGGACTGCTATCCAAAACAAAGCCCTCACCACTGACAACCTCATGAAGAGGGGAATCCCGGTCCCCAATAGATGCCACCTATGCTTTTCCAATTGGGAATCCATCAACCACCTGCTAGTTGAGTGTGATTTTGCTAAGGAGGGCCTAGATTTCATTTTTTCCACCTTTCAAATTTAGTGGGCCCATCCTAAATCCCTCATGGATTTGTTCATCCAATGGCCCACCCCTTTTCGGCATCCCAAGGTGGCCTTCTTATGGAAAATCTGCCTCCATCACTTCATCTGGCAGGTGTGGCTAGAGCGCAACCGCAGGGTTTTCTCCACCAACTCAAACAACCCTATTTCCACGGCCATTAAATCCCTAGCCTATGCTTCTAAAAATTTTCAACTTCTCCCCTGGCCAAGCTTCCCGCTCAGCCAAGGGGAATCCAACATCATCAATTCCCTCAACATTCCCATTCCCACCCTACCCCCTCCTACTCCCCATCCCCATTTCAGAGCTTGTTGGAATCCCCCGATGGAGGGATGGTTAAAATTCAATTTCTATGGGGCGTCTAAAGGGAATCCTGGTCTGGCAGGAGCAGGGGGTGTTGTTAGGAACCACCTTGGGGAGATAGTCTTGGCCTTCATAGAGAACCTTCACCATCAAACCAACAATGTGGCTGAGGCTTGGGCTCTGTGGCGAGGCCTCAAATTGATCAGAAACACTCACCTTAAAATTCACGTTGAAGGGGATTCTTTAAACATCATTGGCTACATCACATCCAATAGAATTCCCCCATGGAACATCAGACCACTGATCTAGGAAAGCAGGGAATTGTTGCGTCAACACGTCCAGGTGGAAGCTAACCACGTGTACAGGGAAGCAAACGGGCTTGCTGACAGGTTAGCCAACTTGGGCATAGGTCAGATGCCAATGATGGTGTGGCACGATTCCCCCCTGCCAGATATTCTTCAGATGGCGCTTACGAAAGCACTTGGCAAGTCCTCTAAGGTTTTCCACGCTAACCAATGATGTTTGTTTCCAATGTCATGCAGGTGATTCTCCAGGTCTTCCTCCATCGTTTTTCCCTATGGAGCATGGCACGATGCCACCTCATGATTGGTCGGCCTGCTGACATCCATCCTAATCATAACAATGAGTGGGACTTTCTATCCACCCTTGCTGCTTCCCAATGCTTTTTGCCAAATCCCGCAATAGAGATTTTGGCTGCTCCCTCGCTTGCCCTCCCACCGTCGACCACGTCTGCTTCGCCATCCCAAAACATCTTCGTCACCCATGTGGATATCATCCCAATGTCCACTCCTTACCCCTGTCTTCCCCGAATTGGTAGTCGGTCATCCACCTGTCCTTCATCCACTCTCCTCGGCATGACCCTTCCACTTCCCTCCTCCTATTTATCCCATGCTCGTCGTCTGCTCATCGACGTCCCCTGCAAGTCGTTACTCTGGCCAATTTTTGCCTCCCCTCCACCACCTTTCATCTTCATTCCATCCCCTTCCACCATGGCCTTCGTAGAGCCAAGCACTCTCTAGCTTGACTCTCTGTCCATTGCCTTTCTACAAGGCTACAGGCTCTTTACCCTGCTATCCAAGTTTTGCAGAGCCGAGGATGACATTACTATGGATTTTGTTCGCACATGGTCGAATGGCCATGTCTGTGTTAGAAATATTCACTTCAAGGTTACTCCTCAACTGATTGGAGAGATTGTGGCTCTGCCCCTATCGGGTCGACTGGTCCACCGAGACAAGCACTGTTGGGAACCAGAATTGGAGGGGTTCCCAAACTACCAAAACTTCCTATGGGATGGTGTGGCCCTGAAGAGAGAGTCCCTCCCTGATCCTTTCCCCACTGTCGCTATCCCTCTCATGCAGTATTTGGCTTGTGATGACCCAAACAAACCAATGGCCAATTTTCACCTTGCTTTAGTTAACCACATCAGAGGTTACAAACCCATGAATATCCCAGGGTTTCTTCATCGCTCCATTCACCTTTTCGTGGTTGTCGCCCGTAAAAAATCTGCCCCTCCCTCCCACCAGGGTCTTTTTATCATTATCTTTTACCATGTCATGTCCAATCCCCCCATTGTAGCGACCCCCTTGCAGTCGAACCCCCCTTGTCCACCTCCCCAAAGCCCTGCTCACTCTCTGTCCAGTGAGCCTTTGGGAAGTGAAGAGGTTCCCGCCACCCCTGCCACCAATTCTAGTGTTGTTGCTTCTCCAGCCAAGCCCTCCACTTCTGCCAATCCCTCTGTTCCCCTTCCCAAGCCTTCTGCTTCCCCAGCCAATCCCTCCGCCTCCCCTCCCAAGGCTGTTGCCTCCCCTCTCAAAACCATCGCTTCACCGTCCAATCTCGCTCCCTCGGTTGGCAAAAGGACTCCCCTGGGCAAGCGTAGGGTGAGAACTAAAGAGGCTTCCCCTCATGTTCGAAGATCATCCCGCACCAAGAAACCCAAGGTCGAGTCAAGCCAGAATTCCCCCTCCCCTAGAGGGTGACGACGTCAGTGGGGATTCGGCTTCGACCTCTGGCATCTCGAATCGGCTGACAAGAATGTTCCTTAGAAGCTTCATCATGGCATTTGAAAGTGTGAGCTCGGCTCTGAAATGGGCCCTCCAGTAGAACATTGAACATGCAGGTGAGGAGGTCTTGGAGATTGATCCCTGACTTGCTTCAGAGCTGCTACTTTCTGAAGGTGTCCAAAAATCCCTGCTCGGGTGGCAGTGCACAGGTTTTTGACTCCATGGTTTTTTGTATTTTGGGATTATATGTTTTTTGTGTAAGGGCTTTAGCCTCGGTCTTTGGTTGTTTATGTCTATGTCTTTCAGCCCCTGCGTGGGCTTGCAATCCACTTCTACCGATTTTAATCTCCCCTGCGAGGGAATTTTGTCTGTTGTCTCCCCTGCGCAGGAATGGTAAAATTTTAGTGGGTCCATCCCTTTTAGAAAGGGATTTTGTAGTATTAAAGAATTCTCGGCTACTACAAATGTTTGTACATCTGGGGTGGGGGCCCAGTTAAAACCCTTATAAATAATATCTCCAACTTACCAAAAAAAAAACATCAATATAATTATAGATCTTTCTACGAGCAATAAAATACAACCTAACATGCTTAACGTTGGCAACTATCCATCATGTTGCTTATTCCAAACTAAATAATCAAACATCATTAATATTAATTAGTTAAATTGACAACCTAATTTATTCATTCAATATATAAACTACAAGCATTAATTCGTAAAGTAAACCAATCATAATAAAACCCTTGTTAAATAACCTTCATACATAAGGAAAAGGTTTAGTTAACAAAAACTTCTAAAAACTTATGAAGATGAGCCAACACCAACCTCTAATACGACCATTGCCTATGCGCATGAGAAGTGGCAACTAAAATAAATGTAATGCTACAAAAGCTTACGTTAACAACCACAAAAAAGGATCTAAACAAAATTGATCTCATAAAGGACCACTAGAGGACTTGGGTGCCTAGAAACCATCGTTGCAATGAGTGCAACAATACTGCTCGCTAATCTGGAGGAACATGCTTCAAATCCATAGACTTAATTGTCTCACTCAAAAAGAACAATGATCAAAGACAAGTAAAACAAAAACTTTAAACCAAAAAGCTATTAGGAGACCCTACAACTCTACAAATACCACCATACATCAGAGTAACACACATATCGACATCTGACAATGTTACTATCTACAATAGGTTCCATTTGATCGAAACCTAAATAGTACAATAGATCATGGGTAGAACTACGCTTTAGCTATGGATTGCTAGAGCTAGGAAATGACTCTAGTATCCCAAACTCTATCCTTGAGCATCAATAGACAAACTACTGATGTTAAAAGCTCACTAGAATCACCTACGACTTTCTAAAACATAAAGAAAACCCAAATTCCAACCCAACGGTGAAAAACAACAAGAAGACACTCTTCTTACAAAAGATAAAAAATGGAAGATCTAACATAACACAAATCTTACTATTTATCAAATGTAACTCTTTAAAGTTATAAAAACTCAAACAAATGTATAAGAATAAACATTATTTTTAAAGAAGTGAAATAATTCTACGTGCTAGCCAAGAAGAAACAAGATGGAATTACCTTTGCCACTATTACGAAACTATCCTTCTTCCTAAACTTTACACTACGCTCCTTCTAACTAGCCCCCTCGTCAAATTTTTCTCTCTTTAAAAACATTCATTCATGAAAGAAGGCCATCTCACCCAATTTGACTGCTTCTTTCTTCACACCTAATATAAAAATAATGTTCCAAGGTTACTTTGGAAAGATTCCAATTTCCAATGTTCCATAACATAAATAGAAAATGGCTTAATAATATATATTACATGCAAGGTAATGCTTATTTAAATTACTAGTTCTCCTTAGACTAGCTTTAATATTGATTCTTTTTAGTTATTAATCTCTTCAAATGCCACCAACATTAGAATAATTAAACTAATTACTCAACTAGTTAATTTACTTATTATCGAATGCTAAAATCAACCATTAGCATCAATATCAAACAATACCACATACAACACAGGAGCTCTTGCTAAACCATCATGCTTTAATAAGATGTAATTAACAATATGCATAACCAACAAAAAGAAATTAAGTAGAAGGTTTTACAATAACTGTGATGCTATCACCCGTCAACTAAGGATGACTCTTTTGATTAAAAAACAACCTTCTTTCCCAATGGTGCATTCAATAATTTGTGATGCTATCACCCACCAACTAAGGATGGCTATTTTGCTTAAATAGCAACCTCCTTTCCCAATGGCACATTCAATCAAACATACACATATGCAATGCACCTACATGAAGGGTTTCCTTTTACCCTTGAGTTATCTATGAAAATGTCATCCATCATTTCATTTATTCTCTCTCTGATGGTTGTCCCATACCAATCCATCCATAAAAATACCTGGTTCTACAACCACAAATTTCTTCAGCAGTACCATGTTCTAAAAGTAATATAATAAGAGCATAAAGTGAAACTATCACATATTTGGATAACATAAAATGAGATTATGCATTAGACATCCACACATCTATACATAAATCAAGCATCGAGAAAAAGTCCTTCCAAGGAGGGTCGTTACATACTCGTTCTCTTGGACTAAACACAATCCCTTGTGTTTTTTGAAAGCAATCAAATATATTTTATTCAAACAAATATGAGAATTGCTTCCTCATTTCCTCAGTATCTTCCCAAGTTGGACAATTTTCAGAATATTGGTCCCACTAGATCTTACATTGATATAGGGTTCATTTTCTCAATTTCTTAGAATTCTTATTGATCTCACCTCAATGGTTGAGGGATATTCCATTTGTAATTTTAAAATATTCCAAAAAAAAGAAGGATCAACAACATACTTCTTAATTAGGGATATGTGGAAAGTATCATGGATATTTGATAGGTTGGGTGGCAAGGTGAGCCTATAGACTACTAGACTAATCTTATCAATGATCTCAAAAGGCCCAAAAAAAAAAGAATCCAACTTAGTTGACTTGATGGCACTTTTCATGGGTCTTACCCTCAAGAAAACTTTATCTCCCACAAAGAATTCTCTTGGTGATATTTTTAGATTAGCATAGCTCTTATATCAATCTACTGCTTCTTTGAGCCTCTATCGAATCATTTTGAGCTACTCCTTCATCTCTTTGATAGTGTTCGGTCTGATGACCACCCGATCCTCCAAATTATCCCACGATAGAGGTGTTATGCACCTCCTTTCATATAAGGCCTCAAACAAAGCCATTCTCGAGGATGCATGGTATCCATTATTAAATGCAAATTCAACTAGATATAAATAGTCTTCCCATTTAGAATTTTAATCCATGTAATACATGTAAAGCATATCTTCTAGGACTTGGTTCACCCTCTTTGTTTGCCCATGTGTTATTGGATGGTATGTAGAACTGATATTCAATTTAGTGCCCACTACATGATGAAGAGCGGCCTACCAAAATTTTGATGTAAACCTAGAATCTCTATCTGATATGATCACCTCAAGAAAACCATGTAACCTAAATATTTCCTTGGAAAACTTATTTGCCACAACTGATGCATCATCCTTGATATTCTCTAGCATGAAATATGAAAATTTAGTCAATTTGTCTACCACCACAAGTATTGCATCATATTGGTACCTTGTCTTAGGTGAACCCACAATAAAAGCCATAGATATAACCTGCCACTTCAGAGTAGCTATATCAGTGGATATAAATTATTTGTTGGATTTTGATGTTTTACCTTAACCTTCTGGCATTCAAAACATCTATCAATAAAATTAGCAACGTCCTGTTTTATTTCAGACCAATAAAATATTTTTCATGTTTTCTCTCATCTTTGCACCTCTCAAATGAGCATAATAGGGAGAACTATGCACCCCTTGCATAATAAATCTCATTAAATCACCAACCTTGGGTATGACAACCCTATCCTTGAAACATAAAAACATATTTTATGTTAAAATCCTTATGTTCCTTAGGGTTTTCCTTAAATTTAGCCTAGATTTCCATGCAATACTATTCCTATATTTGCATTTTCTTGAATTTGTTCATTAAGTTTTCATGACTTCAGGTCAATTCTACTATATGCCTTCTTCTACTCAAGGCATCAACAACCTTGTTTTCCTTTCCTTTGATATACTTTGTACCAAAGTCATACTCGAATAGGAATTCTATCTGCCTTCTCTACTTTACGTTCAAAATAGGTTGGGTAAACATATACCTTAGTCTTTGGTGGTTTGTCCTTAGCTCGAAAGGTTTTCCTAGTAGATAGTACCCTCAGAACTTAAGAGCATGCACAACCATTACTAACTCTAGGTCATGTGTAGCATAAATCAACTCATGTTTCTTGAGTTTCCTAGACTCGTGCTATCGTAGCTTTATTTTGGGATAACACCCCTCCCTAACCTTCTAAGGAAGCATATGTACATACTGTAAAATTCCCATAAGTATTCGAAATCCTGAGAATTAGTGTTGTAGTCAGCTTATTTTTTAGAGTTTCAAAGGCAACCTCACACTTATATGTCCATTTGAACTCTTTTCCTTTTTATCTAAAGGTTGGTAATAGAGTAGGTAATTTTTGAATAGTCCTTCACAAAATGCCTATAATACCTAGTTATTCCCATGAAGTTTCTAACTTCAAACACATTAGTGGGTGTAGGCCAACTTAATATGGCTTCAATTTTCTTAGGATCAACAACAATTGCCTCTACAAATATAATATGCCCAAAATATTGAACTTGTAAGGCATAGAACTCGCATTTAGACAATTTTCCATAAAGTTGGTTCTTCCTCAACACCTCCAACACCAACCTCAAATGTTGGTCATGCTCTTCTCTGGTGTGGGAATATATAAAGATATCCATAAATATCAACACAAATTGATCCAGATATTTCCTAACCACATTGTTCATTACATTCATTAAAAATTGTTGCCACGTTTGCCAACCTAAATGGTAGCAATGTGAGCTCATAGTGTCCATATATAGTCTTAAAGGTTATTTTGTGAGCATCCTCCTCACGAATTCTTAGCTTACGATATCCTGATCTGAAATCAATCTTTGAAAATATAGTGACATCCTTTAACTGATCAAAGAGATCATCTATCCTTGGAAATGGATCCCTACTCTTGATGGTGACCTTATTCAATATTCTATAATCAATGCACAACCTTAAGGAACCATCCTTCTTCTTCACAAATAATACCAAAGCACCCTAGGGTAACACACTAGGTTTAATTAAACCTTTCTCCAACAAATATTGAAGTTGCACCTTTATCTCTTACAACTCAATAAGAGTCATTACGTAAGGTGACCTTGCAATAGGTTCAATTTTAGGTATTAGTTCAATGGTGAAGTCAAATTCATGTTGAGGTGGAAGGTCTGAGAGATATTTCAAAAATACATAACCTAAATTCATGTAAAATTAGATGTTTCTAAAAAATATTTCCTCGTTTCCATTGTTGCCTATCTTGCCATTAATATTTACTACATACAACATACCACCTCTTTTGATTGCCTTCTTTAGTTGCATGGTTGACAACAAATATGGTTGAAAAGACCTTTGCCTACTTTGAACCCTCAATCTTTTCTTATCCTTATCTATATAGTCAATCCACCTTTCTTGGAAATTGATTAGGGCTCTACGAGCCTTTAACCAATCCATCCCCAAGATACTATCAAAGGCATGTAGCGGTGCTACATATAAGTTCCAAAGAGTGGATCCATTGGGTATGGTGATCTCAACAATAGGTAAATATTGATTCATTGAGTAAGTTTGTCTAAACCCATACTCAACTTTCCACCCTTGTGCCTAAAATCTAGGTCTTGTCGACATATCTCCAAGAACACTAGTGGAAATACAACTATCTATAGCTCCACAATCAATTAAAATATTTATATTCTTATTGAAAAACATTGTTTAATAACATGGGAGTTTCCTTTCCATCAAGGTTCTAACTTCCTATGGCTATATACATTCGGTGTGGTTGGTCCTCAACTCTGCTACTCAACTCTGGTGATTGGGGGTACTTATTTGCATAATGAGGACCCCCATAAATAAAACAACCTATCTTGGGTACCTAAGACCTTTCTTGCCTTTTATTTTTTGTATCCTCTTTCTGAATTGATTCATTTTGCTTATAAGGTTGGGGTTTTGAATTATCCTTCTTCTAGAAATTCTTCTTATAATTCCCTTAGTTTCTATTGTTCTTATGTTTGAACTTTGGGTTTACTTTGCTCTTTTTATTTTGTTTTTTATCCCATTTTATAAACCCAACACTCCTCCTCTTCATGAGTTCTTGTTTCTATCCTTTCAACCCTCCATAGTTGAAGGTCTTTTTGGTTTACTGTTTAGTCTCTTCTTGTTGAGCCAAATCATATGCTTTTTGAAGGATTTTGGGCTTGAGAAAATTAATCATTGTTCGAATCTTATGATCCACCTCCATGATGAACTTATGCACCTTCAATTCTTCATTGATCTCGTACTCAATAACATATATTGAAGAGTTTAATGAATCTTTGATAATATACCTCCACAATCATTGTACCCTATTAGAGTGCAGAGAACTCTTCAATCTTCTCTACATAAAACTACTTTGATAGGAATCTCTTCTTAAATTCCCTTACAAAAATATCTCATTTAAGATCTACTGCTTGGATTCCTCTGGCCACCTTGAATGTGTTCCACCATTTCAAGGATGCATCCTAAAGATGAAGGGTTGCCCAAATAGTTTAGGTTTCAAATGTGTAATTCATCATGAAAAAGAAAGTTTCTAACTCATTCAACCAAGACTATTGCATCATCCCTTCCCTTACACTAAATTTAGATACCTTAACATTCTTAAGGTCCTTGAAAATCTCATCCTCGATTTGAGCTTTACCCTCTTGAATTTCTCTAGTAGGATTCTCTTCCTATCTACCCTTTGAATCCATGTTACTGGTTTCCTTATTTACCAAGGTTTCCAACATTTTTCATTGCTGCTCCATCTACTCTTGAAGCAACTTAACTATTAAAGAAAGGTTTTCCACCCTCTCATTAGATTCCATTGTTCTTCAAATTTTCTTGTTGGAGTCCATTGTTCTTCTAGACATCTTTTGGGGTTGTACTGTAGCTTTCTCCTACGTAGTTGACCCCACCTTCTTGGATGATCCTCCTCTCAATATATGTGCCATCTCCTATCCACAAAAAAAAGTTGGATAAGTTACAATTTCTCCAAAATTATACTTACAATTAATTAGTTTCATCTCTCCATGAACTAACCTAAACCATTATCACTCACTTGATAATGATCATGGTCACACTTGCCTACCTGCAAGGTGCCATCTTGGGTATGATTATTATTATAACAACCCAAAACTACCAACCCATTTTTTTCAAAGAATGATTACAAGTAAAGGTTCACAAAACAAATCTTTAGAAGTAAGAAATTTTGAATGCTTTGAATCCTCATATACCAATTTGATAAGTCTTAAAACTCATAAATTTTAAAAATGTAGTGAATTTTATATTATTTTAAAAATTTAAAAATTAAAAGTATTAAAATATATTTTTATCTTTTTAATAAAGAAAATAGAAAAAAATATTACCGCTTCAACGTAGTTATATTTTATTAAATAATGACAAAAACAATCAATAAAGGATAATGAAATTTACCATTAGAAGAAGGTAATTTATTATTTTAAATTAATTATAAAGTAATATTACAACTTGACTGGTATGCATGTATGACTTGATAAGATTTATTAAAAAAAAATTACCAAATAACATCAAATCAATAAGCTAAATTTCTCAACATTGAAGGAGATAAAGGTTAAAATTTTACCAAATAATATATACATAATTGGTCCCAAGGGGATAGCACAACTGTTCGAGTTTTGACTCTTCTTCAAGAAATTAAAGGTTCAAACCGTGACGTGGGTAGGTGTGTGAGAGGGTGGAGTGTGGTGGTTGTGTGTTAAATTCTCTATTGATAAGCATAGCTCTCAAATTTACAAAGGGTTATGGTTGGGAGGAGACTGCTTAGTCCTGTGCATTGGTTGTAAGGGTTTTTCACACTAACCAAATTATATAATATATATATATATATATATATATATATATATATATATATATATTAGAACTATGTTTTTGGGTTTTTATGCAAGAGACCCAAATTCAAACCATGAGGTCGGTGTGAGTGATTCCATCATGTTTCCATTTAATATATATACACATAATTGAAAACTGATATAATATTATATAATAACAATGTAATCCCCGTAAGTGTGGTCTATCGACAAGGACGCCACTTACATTATCGGTGATGTGATCCCATCTTCAATCCCCATGGTGTATAAAAAGCATTACTCAAAAAAACAATAACAATATAATACAAATTGAATCCAATTCAATTCCACATAAACAATTTTAAAAAATATAAAAATTAAATTTAATAACACTAGATGATGCAATATAGTAAGACTACATAAATTCCATATAACCAATGGGTAAAGCTGTACATAATATCATACTTAAGACTTTTTTATAAGTTCCATCACTTGCCAAATTTGTTTTCAATGAAATAACAGACTTAAAGGAACAAACCCTTGATTCCGCTCGTACGATGATGTAAGTCTAATAACATATTTCATTATTAAAATTTCTTTCTACAATAATACATGAATGTTTATCACTCTATAATATAAAATTAAAATATATGTATAGAAAAATAGTTAACACTCTTTCTTTCCTTCTAGCATGTTAATATGCTATTCTTATAATTACTCATAGAGGCGTTCCTACAATGGCAGACAAGGGGTGAGGCAAAGAGGTCGTACATGTCACACCGTAAACAATTTTTTTTAATTAAAAAACTCGATATTAACAAAATATTTAAACTACAAACTAACCAACGGTTGCAAACATTTAAAATATTTAAACCAAAACAGTCGACTAGCCAATCGTTGTAATAAATTATTTAATAGATGCAATTATTATATTAAAATATTTTGCTCGAGATTGATAACTCACCACGTTTTTAGATCTATATATCTTTTATATCTAGATTAGTAATAATTTTTTTTATCTTTGTTATACCAGGTGCGTAAAATCTTTCTAGGTTAACAGCTCTTCTGACCTATAATATAAATAAAATAAAAGTTAAATATAATAAAACATATAATATGAAGAACGCCGCAACCTAGCTTCGTCCCATGACTGAACTCAACGATAATGTTTACTTAACGTCCTTTTGGATGTTTAAACATATAAACAATAAATTTAGTATTGCCGCGATTAGTCTTTGATTCACCTCCAAAAGATTTCGGAGCTTTCATACCGTTTGTTGCCTTGTTTCTGCACAGTATCAACAAAGCCGTAGGACAACTTATTTACCGAGCAACGCTTCTGCAGTGTGTTCTTTTTTTACACCCTAAACCCTACCACGCCGCAAATTGAGGCAAATCTAAGACTTGGGATTTTGGAGCTCAAAGCTGAGTCCCGAAGGGTTTTGCAGCTGTCAGGCAAATTTTATAGCCGCAGCAAATATATTTTAAGGCAGACAACAGAATAGCATTGATGGAGTTGGCAGATTTGAAAGTCGAGGAGCTTCTGAAGGAAGTCAGTGTCGATTTCTCGAAGACCAAACCATTGGACAACGCTATTGCAGTTATCAGAGATTATTTGCTCAGTCTTCCAGAGGAAGAGGTTTGCAGTTTTTTTTTTTTAAGTAAAATAAAATTAAATGTTTATTTTATAAATTGGTTATAAGGGATTTTAAAGGGCTCGCTCCCATTACATCATCCTGGCTTTACCGTCGTATTGCTCTGCTTAAGCTAGTTCAGTCATGGGACGAAAAAAAAGTTACATCATCCTGGCTTTACCGTCGTATTACATCATCCACACTTTTCCAGAGTACAGTTTGGCTGGCTTCCGGCTTGTAGTTGTCTTCCTTCAGGGAATTGTAATGGCATCTTGCTAAATTTCTCAACCACTGCAACCAAACAAGTAATTGTGCCCCTTTTTAGTTTTAGGCAGTCCTTGTAAGAAGTCCGTGATTGGCTTTTTTGCTGCGTTGCACTGTAAATAGAACTAAAATCCTATCTTCTGCGTAATGGTGGTTAAAATTGTTCAATCTTTAGCCAATGTTGTCCGGATGTGCATACCCATGATTTTATGTTTGAAGACGGGCAGGGGTTACGGTAGGGTACCGTACTGACGTATCCCTACACCCTATGACATACTAGATAAGCAGTGGGTATAGCAATAAGATACAAGTACATTTTAACCATGCATAGGTATTTTTGACATGCACCAGGTGCAATACCTCAAATTTGGACGCCCAGGCACCCGCTCATCCATACAACCTTGCCTTTAGCGGTTTTCAAACTAACCGACTTGTTGCTTACTCATTGTATTTAGTGATCAGCTAGTTTATAGTCTTGTAGGATTATTTATTTGCCCGATATAGTGCATGCTCTTTTAAGCATTCAAAAGAGTATGCACTAGTTTACAGTTTTATAGGATTCAGTGACCAAATTGAACTATTGTAGGAGACGATCCACATTGAACTTATAGGGTGTTTCTAGTAAGCTAGTTTTAGGGATGTTTAAAGATTTTGAAAAAAAAAAACAGTAACAACATATATATATATATATATATATATATTTTGGCTTGAGAAAAAGTGGTTGTAGTCGGTCCTCTACCCTTGACAAATCACAACTTCCTTTTGTAAAGCTTAAAAGTTTACAAACATATTCAATACTTATCTCAATTATGATGCTATTACTAAATACTTACGTCTTTTTTCACAAAAAGTCTGAATTTTTATATTCATTTTCTAGATCTTCTTCAATTTTTTTTTGTAAATACAAATATTCAGCATCTTTTTTCTTGACAATTTCCAATCTTGTTCATCCATCCATCCAAGTGAAATCTTGATTAGTGATGGTCTTTGATGATGCCAAGCTGCCATTGTGCCACTTAAATATCCATAACTGCTCTGTTGGCTTCATGCTTCTGCTGCTCTGCTCTGATATTTCGAACGGTTGGTCCTATTGTTCCCTGATGCTGCTGCACCCCTTTGAAATCTAGAAACATTATGCTTTTTCTGCCAAACACTGCCATACTTGATGCCTTTCTTAATCCATATAGTTCTAAAATATTGATGCCCTAAGCCATGCCTTCAAGATTGTTGGCGTTCAGGGTGGTGTGGGTGCCAATATGCTGCAACCTTAATTTGACATTCTGTTTCCTTTGATTCCTCAACAATTTGTTTTTTTATTTTAAATTCTTCTTCACAATATTCTCTCTTATACCTCTCTTTTGGTGCATCCTTGTGCACTTCTGACAAGGCTTCCTTGGACTTTGCTGCTTCTTCTTCCATGGACTCTATTGCTGCTGCTACTATAAATTGAACTTTTGAGTTTTTTAGTGG
This sequence comes from Wollemia nobilis, assembly GCA_028583015.1. Taxonomy (NCBI): domain Eukaryota; kingdom Viridiplantae; phylum Streptophyta; class Pinopsida; order Araucariales; family Araucariaceae; genus Wollemia; species Wollemia nobilis. The sequence goes on from JAQPPZ010002502.1 coordinate 7,066,529, forward strand.
TTCTTCAACTTGTTCCCTTGCCGTAACTGTTTTTTGTTTCTTCTTGGATCCTTGCTTCTTAAGCTTTTCCTTCTAAGTGCGACCATGAACTTGCACATTGTCATCTATATTTTTTTCTTCTATTATATCCTCTTTATTCATTTCTTTCAGTTCCCTTTGAAGTCTTTTTATTTCTTCTTCATATCCTTTGATGGTGACCTTCAAACTAGCTATCTTTTTATATGGGTTCCACTGACTCAAGAATGCATGCTCCATTTCATCCTAGGTGAAATTCCTTTCCTTAGCAAGAATTGCCCACCAATCATAAGCTTCCTCTCTTAAAACATAGAAAAGTTTGCATTCCCAAAAATGGTCACTAGAATATAGAGATCTAAACTTCATTCACCATTCTCGAGCATCAATGTCATATTTTCCAGTGAAAATTGGTAATTTCATCATCTCAACCCAAACTAAATTCCAAAAGCAGCTAGGGTTTTGGAAAAAAAAAACTAGTGTTTTTCAAATTTTTTTTAATCTCCTCTAATCCTTGCTATGACCGGCAGAACGCAGCAACAACATATATGATTTGCAGATGAAATGGTAATTATTTCTTTTGAGCATGTTATTTCAGATGCCATTTTCAGTAACCAATATTTTGCTTTATGAAACATACTTATAGGCCCTTTCATGCTTTAAAATTTTCCTTGCTTGTGTTACTGTTGGAAAATATTTTTTTGTAATTTGGCTTGCTTTGGATCTCAGATCAAAGCAACGACAGCTTCTGCTTTTATTAAAGATTTGGGGGCTCCTATCGACAAAGTTGATTTCAAATTCAGGAAGCCAGAGTCCGTAAAAGTTGTTGGCAGTTATGCCCTGAAGGCTGCAGCAAAACCATTAGTAAATGTGGACCTTGCAGTGCAAATGCCTAAGGTGAAATTTGATATAGTGTTTTGATTTCTTTCCAATTCTTTAAATACTCTCTTGTTTTTATTTTTCCAATTACAAGGTAGACGGATGTTTGATTTGTTATTGTTATAATTATTCCCTAATGTTTGTGACATAATGCAGGCATGCTTTCTTCAGAAGGATTTTTTGAACCATCGGTATCATGCCAAAAGATGTCTTTATCTTTCTGCGATTAAAAAACATCTGCTTTCCTGTTCTGTGGTTAAACAAATTGGATGGGGAACTTTTTGTGAAGATGCCAGGAAGCCAATTTTGGTTATCTATCCAGGTTTACTTACCTACATCTGATCAGGAATCAATAACATTTTATGATTGAAGAATGTAGATAATAGGATGATCTTTGTTCCAATTATACATATAGCATTGGTTTTAAACCAATGACAACATATATTTTTTTCTAGTGGAAGCCTTTTTTTATATTATGGTCAACACTGTATTTCTTTTGAGCATGTTGGAGTAATGGTTTCTACTAGAATGGTGTTGTACATGTTAAAATTGTTTTTGACTTTTAGTTATACTCATTGCGAGCACACATTATAGCTAAGATTTTGCTTGGATACAATACTGATTCCTTCTAAATATTTTTGATTTCTTCAAAGATATGATGCGAGGACTAGAACAATCAATTTTGTGTTTTCTAGTAGACAATAAGCTTGTAAGCAATTTTGCTTTGTTTATTAGATAGTTGTGATGTTGTCCATAACTTTGCTAAAAAAATGCTTCTTACTTCTTTGTTTAGTTTTTTCACTGGTTAAGGCAGTCTATCTTTTAGAAGTCCTGCCTGTGCTCAATAGATTTCTTTTTGCCATACCTATCACTAGCTACTTTGACTGGTAAATGTAACAACACCTTCCATCTCTGCTCGAATGAATGTGTCATATCTGCAGTGATAAAATGCTGGCCGATATGAATCACTCAAGAAGATGGAAAAACCTTGAGTTGAGATGATTTATCTGGGACAGTTCAACACCGGTTCTTAATGATGTCTATTTTGAGTTTGTATACTGTCATCACTCCAGTCTTTCATCATTTTATATAATAATATGGCCTCAACCGAAATTCTTTTGTATGGTTTTCCAAGATTCTTATATCATGCCTGCTTTCACACAATGTTATATATAGATTCTACATATGAATCTCCTCTTTTTTGCAGTTAGTATATGTATTTTCTGGCAAATGTGTCCAACATATTTAAGTGGGAGATGCATCTTGACATTTCTATTTTGTTTTTAGCTATAGAAATTGTTGCTTTTGCATTCTTCAAAAATATAGCCATGGCTATAATCAGCCTTTTGATCTCAATTCCCAAGAGTTGTCATGGTTTTTTTAATACCTATTGTGATTTTTAAGAAGATCTTATTTAGTTGTTTCTATCAATATCTCTAGGGTAATTCTGATTGCTTTCATTATTTTGAAATTGATTATTATTATTTTTTAATAAATTGATAAAATTTCTTCTATGCAGGAGAGATGGGGGGTGACATTGGGAATGATTTCGTGATACGGATTATTCCAACGGTTATGGCTGCAAATTTTGAGTTGTCAAAGCTTGCACCTAGTCGCAATAATGTTCGAGCATTTCAGCAAGGTAAATGTTAAAATTGAGCTTTTGATATTGACAGTAGTGGCTGGGTAGGACATATCATGTTATTGCATGCAGTGTTCTTGAATTCAATTAATATACTTCAACGTCTTAGAGGAACACATTGTGCAACACACGAAATGTCATGAAAAGAACCAGTTATTTATTGTTCTGACATGTTGACAGATGGGGTGACACAAGCTACACCCCATTATAATTCGAGCATATTAGAAGATATGTTTTTAGAGGAACATGCTGCCTTCCTTCAAAAGAGTTTTTCTGAATCAGAATCCTTTACTGCAGCTTTGTTGTTGTTGAAAGTAAGTATTGAAACTCTGATTCAGCCAATGCTTGTAAAAGTGGTTTTAGATTTCACAACATTGCGTCAATGTTACTCATATTATGACGAAAGTGGTTTTCCAATGCTTTCGTTTTTACCCCGTGAGTTTTCGTTTGATATTCCTGCTTTACTTTAGTGGCACAGTTTTTATGATTATGGCTCTAACCTTAAGTGCAATTTTCTTTCAGGTTTGGGCTAGGCAGAGGATTTCTATCAATACACCTGATTGTTTGAATGGATTCTTAATGTCTATAATTCTAGCACATCTCACAACAGAAGGTGGTGGACGACGCATCACAACGCATATGACAGGTCTTCAGGCATTTCGTGTCGTGATGGACTTCATTGGTATTCTTTCACTGTCTCCAGTTATTTTCTTCTTGTTTTGGTTGTTGGATGCAGAGGACACTTATCGTGAGTTATAGATTTTTTTGTAGTTATAGAGTTTATCTCTTTCTCTCCCTTGAATCCATCCGTTTAGTTATTTTGTCCTAGTTTTGCATTGATTGATATAGAAGACACTTGGGATGCCACAAATGATTCATTTGTGGAAAACTATATTTTTGGTTGGAAACATCCAGCTGGGGGCACATCGGGGGCCACCCTCCCCATGAATTGAACTTGGGTCTCCAATACAACCATGCTAATTACCTCCTTTCATTCTATAACTGCCGTTAAGAGGTACTAGACATCCTTTGGAGTCTACAGCCACATCCAAACAAATGGTAATATATGGATGAGATTACATCTGCATCTGAGAATAGGCACTATAGCATCCCAACTTTCTTCTCTCATTCTTGTTCTGGGTGAGATATATTACTCTCTTTCAGTTTTTAGGGTCAGCTGCCCCTCTTTACTCACAGTTCAGGCTGTTTGGAAAGATGTGCATTTCTAGCTTCTTCCTGGATTTGGGAGGATCACAAGCAATGGGTGGTAGAAGAGCTTTATGGAGCCATGCACCACCCCAGGATTGTTTAGCCAGGCTCACTAAGTTGATGCCATTCCCATGGAAATTGTCATGTCTTTTTTGTTGGGCTTTTTTATTATGGTACATGAGAATGTTGGCCCTTCTTTAAGTTGGAATTCTGATATCCATTAGGAATGGCTTTTGCTCTCAGTTATGGTCTTTATTTGTCTTCATTATCGTCCTCCTTGGAGGTGGGTACTTTGCGTGGTTATATGTGAAGTTGCCTGCTTTGAATTCATGCTCAAGTCTGGCAAGGCTAAAGTTTGGAACATTTTTGCTACTGAAAATCTGTTACAAAATTTATTATTAACTTCAAAAAGCAAAAACATATAGTTTTTACTAGTTTTAATGCCTTGTGAAAGAAAATAAGATTAAAATGTAACAGTAACACTAAATTTTAGATAGGAAAAAACATCCAAACAATATACAACGTAAATAACTCTGAGTTTTATAACAAAAGATGTTATGACCATGGCACAATTTTTAGAAGGCCACAGCTCTTTTCAGAGGTATGATTTGCAGAGGCATTCAATCAGAGGCTCTTGTATGGTTTTCAGAGGCCATAGATCTAGCATTGCAGACTTGCAGTCAGACACTTGCAAAATGTCGAAAAAGCAAGTATTGTTCCTTTCTCAAATGCAGACCATTAAAATGCAGGATGTGTGCCCTTTCATGAATAGAATATAAACCTAAAAGGCACAGATCACCTGAAATGAAAAAACACTACGGATAATGAAGAAACACAGGGAAACAAAAAACAAAGAAAATGGCAGAAATATGGGAGAATGGGAAAAACATGTGATATTGTAGAATCATGAATCCAAAAACGATGTGTCCCTTTGACAATTTTATGGCGTCTTTTTATTCTCTTTTCAGAGGTATGATTTGCAGAGGCGTTCAATCAGAGGCTCTTGTATGGTTTTCAGAGGCCATAGATCTAGCATTGCAGACTTTGCAGTCAGACACTTGCAAAATGTTGAAAAAGCAAGTATTGTTCCTTTCTCAAATGCAGACCATTAAAATGCAGGATGTGTGCCCTTTCATGAATAGACTATAAACCAAAAAGGCACAGATCACCTGAAATGAAAAAACACTACGGATAATGAAGAAACACAGGGAAACAGAGAACAAAGAAAATGGCAGAAATATGGGAGAATGGGAAAAACATGTGATATTGTAGAATCATGAATCCAAAAACGATGTGTCCCTTTGACAATTTTATGGCATATTTTTATTCTCCTTTGACATGAGAATACAATGAATTTTGGCTGCAAATTTAATCCGCGATTTTCAGTTTCTGGGCACCTGACGCAGTCTAGAGGAGGGGCTCTAATGAAAGACGACCTCTTCTAGCAGCCCATACATCTCCATGCCACCACACAGAAAAACAGTAAAAAAATAGTAACAGAGAACATTGTTTTTATATTTTTATTTCAAATATTAACAATAACACAACACCACAGTGGCCACAATTGCAACAATAACAATTTCTTGCCACAACAGCCATTACAGCAACAATTTGAGCTTTTCTTGACAGCCCTCTTGGCGTTCCCTTGCCAATCCTTAGTTGGCCCTTGCCAACTCTTTGCCGGTCATCCTAGATCTTTGCTGAATCCCTTACCGGTCTCTTGTCCGGTCCTTTTCCGGTCCCCTTTGCCGGTCATCCCAGATCCTTGCCGACTCCACTACTGGTCTCTTGTCAGTCCCTTGCTGATTCCTTATCGACCTTATTCGTACTTTTTTGGAACCCTTTGCCAGTTATCCCAAATCCTTGCTGACTCCACTACCGGTCTCTAGTCGGTCCCTTGCTGACCTCTTACCGGTCCTTGTCGGTCTCTTATTGTCTCCTTGTGGGCTTGTCCGGACCTTTTCTAGTCGCTGGAATTAACAACCACATATCCACTCATGACCTTCCAACAATGAGAAACAATGCTGGAAGATGGAAAGTTGTGTCCCTTCCTCTACCCTTTTATAGCCAACCAAAGGGACCAAAACGATGTGCACAAAACCATGTGCACAAAACCAACAACCATTTGCACAAAAAAAAAACATCGATCCCACTTGGATGCTCTTGCATCAGACACCCCAGGTAGCAAGAAAATGTGAGCTCCTGCTCACAGAGCTCTTATAATAGGATTTGTCTGATAGCCACTCGTTTTTTTCTGCAACCACTTTGTGTTTCGATCCTGGGACCTGTGGGTTATGGGCCCAACATACTTTTGTTGCAACACTAGGAATCAATCTTCTCTGATAAGATCTCTGCGTGCTCTGATACCATTTGATGCAGTCTAGAGGAGGGGTCTAATGAAAGACAACCTCTTCTAGCAGCCCATACATCTCCTTGCCAACACATTAAAAAACAGTAAATAACACAGTTAAAAAAAACAGTAACACATAACACGGTTTTTATATATTAAATTGACCATCAACAATAACACAACACCACAATGGCCACAATTGCCACAAATAACAATTTCTCGCCACAACAACCATTACAACAATAATTTAAGCTTTCTTGACAGCCCCCTTTGTTGGCCCTTGCCAACTCCTTGCCGGTCATCTCGGATCTTTGTCGACTCCCTTACCTCTTGGCTAAAAATCCTTTTGGATTTTTCATTAAAAACATCTCGGCTAAAAACCTTGTGAGTAGTAGGATCCCACAATCTATACCCTTTACTGTATCTCCATAGCCGAGAAAAACACGCCTTTGATTATGGGTCAAGTTTGGACCTGTTTTCTTTAGGCACATGGGCAAGTGCATCACAACCAAAGCTACGTAAATGAGAGTAATCAACTGGCTTACCACGCCAAACTTCCTTCGGAGTCTTTCCATCCAACGCAGCTGTGGGAGAGCCTATTAATAAGATAATCAACTGTATTAACAACCTCCGCCCATAACTTTTTATCCAACCCAGATGTGCTGAGCATGCTTCTTGCATGTTTCACGATTGTGCAATTCATCCGCTTAGCCACACCGTGCTTAATTCCCTGTTGTGTATAAAATTCATCAAACTCCTTGGAGCAATATTCATCCCCATTATTTGACCTGAGACATAAAATAGGCTTGCCCAAACTTTTCTCTACTTGTGCTGTGAACTCCTTAAATTTCTCCAAAGTTTTCGACTTATTTTTCAAAAAAATAAACCCACTCGTCTAGAATAATTGTCTATAAATGTCAGAAAATACCTAGTACCTTTTGAGGACTGAGTGGGGATTGGTCCAAATATATCGGAATGTATAAGTTGCAGAAAATCAAAACTCTTACCAGGGCTTGCAGTAAATCGAACCCTCTTTTGTTTACCAAAAATATAGTGCTCACACAAGTCTAAATTACAAGACTAATCCCAGAAAGCATACCTTGGTCATGCACAATTTTCAATCCTTTTTCACTTATATGCCCTAGGCATAGATGCCATAGCATTACTTCATCCTGAGCATTTCTTGAAGTTGTTGCTGCTGCATGGATTGTCACTGTATCACCGCACAAACGATATAGGGTCCCATAAGATTATCCTTTTGCTACTACTAGGGATCCTCTCGTAATTCTGCAATAATTGTTACCGAAGTAGTAAAATACCCAAGCTTATCCATCATCTTGATTGAGAGCAAATTCTTTCATAAATTAGGCACATGTTGTACATCACACAACATCCTTTCTCTGCCATCATTCAGCCTAATCCTAATGTCCCCTCTTCCCACAGTTTCTAAAGGATGATCATCACCCAAGTAGACCATCCCACCATTATAGGGTTGATATTTGACAAACCGGTCTCTATGTGGAGACATGTGGAAAGATGCACCCGAGTCCAAAACCCAAGTATATAAAACATATATGCTATTATTGATACAAAAGGTCTCACATGTTGCCGTCTCTACTTAATCTATTGTACTAGCCTCAATTGAATGTTGATTATGCTTTTCACCATTATTTTCCTTTTTCAGATGCCAAAAGTCCTTCTTCGAATGCCCTCGCTTCCCACAATGTTGACACGTCCCTTTTAGCTTGTGTCCTCTTGACTTAGATACGGACTGTGATCTACCTTGTTGACTTATTTCGATAGATCAACCTCTCACAATTAGGGCTTCATTGGTTGAGGGTTCCAATGACATTTTCCACCTCAACTCTTCTGCCAACAAAGCGGCACGACATCGTCAAATTTTAGAGCTCCTGATGATGCATTGCTAATGGTCCCAAGTGTCCTGGAGGGAACAAAGTAGGGTGATTGCTCTGTCCTCATCCTTCATCTTCACATTAACCAAGACCAATTTACTGATTAGGGTATTAAACTCATTCAGATGATCTGCCACAGATGAACCCTCCTTCATCCTCAGGCTATAAAGTTACTTTTTCAGGAAAACCTTAGTTGTTGCTAATTTAGTCTCATATAGCTTCTCAAGCCTCTCCCAGAGGGCTTATGCGGTCTTTTCTTCAGCAACATTGATCAAGACAGAGTCTGCTAGGCAGAGACGAATTGTAGAAACTGCCTTCCTATCCAGCCTTACCCACTCCTCATTTGTCATGTTGCTAGGTTTATTCGCAACCCCTTTGAAGGCTAGGGCTTGGTCGTTTTGAACCAGTAAATCCTCCACCTTCATCTTCCATAGGGTGAAGTTCTTGCCATCAAACTTCTCAATCTCGAACTTGGTTACACCTCCTATCATTGTTTCAACTCCCACTCGCACAAAACCCTAGACCAACAAGTTTTCAGAGAACCTGGTTCTGATACCAGATGTTAGAAAATTAAAAGCAAGCAAGCTAAAAACAACAATAAGACAATACACGATATTTACGTGGAAACCTTGCTGTGTGCAGGTAAAACCACGGGGCAATGGCAGCTATAATTTTTTATTAATCTCAAGGAACTATATCGCATTCATACCCTTTCTTCTATTTTTAATACAAATACAAGGGATCATTCCTTTTAATAGGAAAACAAGAGAAGATTCCAGAAAAGTTGAGATACATCCAAAATGCGTTAATTAACAACCGCGTTTAATTAATTGCCGCTTATACCTTATGGTCATCCATTTCGCCTTGGGGGCTTCGCCCTTGAACCTCTGGGCAGGGGGGAACCGACCTTCAATTTTCTTGCTTTTTGTTGGACTGTTTTGAACTTCACCAATCTCTTCAAGTGTCTTTCTCAACCAAATTGCTTGTGTACTTGTCGCAGTAGCTGCAACATATTCTGCCTCTGTAGAAGATAAAGCAACAATACTTTGCTTCTTTGATGTTATCGCTCCTGAACCAAGTGAAAGACAATTTCTAGAAGTTGATTTTCTATCATCCAAGCAACCTCCCCAATCTGAGTTACTAAGGTTCCTTTGACATACCTCAAGATTCTCTTGGCTGCCCTCATGTGGTTTTGTGAAGGTTCATTCATGTACCTTGATACAAGTGAAACTGCAAATGCAATGTCAGGTCTTGTTGTAGTAAGGAACATTAAGCTCCCAACAATGCTTCTAAACATTTTTTCATCAACTTTCTCTTCTCCATCATCTCTACACAACACTTGTCTATGTGCTACAGGTGTCCAAACTGGTTTGCAATTTTCCATGCCATATTTCTTCAACATATCTTTTGCATATTTTGACTGACAAATGAAAATTTTGCCATCACCTTGATTTACTTCCACACCAAGAAAGTATTCCATTAGTCCTAGATCTTTCATATCAAATTCCTTCATCATAGCATGCTTAAAATCATTCATCATCTTTGAACTACTTCCCATGTGGATCAAATCATCAACATATAGGCACACAAGAAGAATATCATCACCTTCATTCTTGAAATAGAGCGTGGGATCATTCTTACTTTTCTTGAAACCACAATCTTGGAAGTACCCATCAATTCTTCAGTACCATGCTCTAGGTGCTTGCTACAGTCCATACAATGCTTTCTTCAATTTCTAAACATGGTTTTCCTTTCCTTCCACTTCAAAGCCTTGAGGTTGCTGAACATAAACCTCCTCATCTAGATAACCATTCAAGAATGCACTTTTCATGTCCATGTGATAAACTTTCCACTGTTTATTGGCTGCCAATGAAAGAGCCATCCGAATTGTCTCGTCTTGCAACAGGGGCAAATGTTTCTTCATAATCCACACCATATCTTTGAGTGAATCCTTTTGCAACCAACCTTGCTTTGTATCTTTCTATGCTTCCATCACTGTTAAACTTTGTTTTGTAGACCCACTTGGATCCAACAATCTTCTTGTCCTTGGGCAATTTCACAAGTTCCTAAGTGTCATTTTTTTCAATGGACTCAATTTCTTCTTTCATTGCTTGCACCCAAACATCATTAGTACAAACATCTTCATAACATGAAGGTTCCAAATCAGCTTCAGAAAACAGAGCATAATTCACCAACTCACCTTTTGGTTCTTCTTCATCATCACCATACATTTGGAGCTTTTCCAATCTTGAAACAACTTGGTCCAACTCTTGCAATTGGCTTCTTGTTAACCTCCTTTGAAAGTTCTTGTCCATCATTTGGTTGGCTGGATGTGCTTTGAGTATTCTCTTTCCTTTATTTGTATTCTTGGTGGGACTTGTAGATGAGTTGCTTGTGCTTGAACTTGGTATAGTCTCCTTTGAACTTGTTGATGGGCTGCTAGGTGGGCTTGGAGGAGTAGAGGGAACATTTGAAGGCTGTCCCCCAATTGTATTATCTTCTTCAACATCATATATTTTTCCTGTAGATTTTTGATGATTGTACACTCCCCCTTCATCAAAAATTACATCTCTAGAGACTACAAACTTGTGATTTTTTGGATTATACAGTCTATATGCCTTACTTGTTTCAGAATATCCCACAAGAATGCATGGCTCACTCTTGGGGTCCAACTTCTTTCTCACTTCATCATTCACATGTGCATATGCAAGACAACCAAAAACTCTCAAATGACTTACAGTGGGTTTTGTGCCATACCATGCTTCCTGTGGATTCTGCTTGTGTAGTGCTCTCGTGGAGCTTCTATTGAGAATGTACACTGCTGTATCAACTGCATAAGACCAATAAGAATTGCTCAAACCTTTTGTCTTCAACATGCTTCTTGCCATTTCTACAATAGTTCTATTTTTTCTCTTAGCTACCCCATTTTGTTGTGGTGTATAGGTGGTAGTGAGCTGCCTCTTGATGCCATATTGTTTGCAAAAATCATTGAATTCATTTGAACAAAATTCTCCTCCACGGTCAGTTCTCAAATACTTTATTTTATATCCACTTCCATTCTCAACCAATGCTTTGAAAATCTTGAACATGCCAAAAACTTCATCCTTATGTTTCAAAAAATACACCCAAAACTTCCTTAAAAATGTCATCAATGAATGTGAGAAAATATGAAGACTTACCCAAATTTTTGTCGGAGTAATCAACTAGCTCATATTAATCAGAAAGGATTAAATAGAACAATACATGCCCTAATAAGCCCGGAGGTTACGGAACCACCCGTGGCTGAAATAGGCCCAGTTATAACAAATAACAATAATGTAATAATAATAACATGCTAACTAATGTACGCTAACATCCCCCCTTATTACATTATTTGGGCAATAATATAACTACTAGCTATACTAACATCCCCCCTGATTACATCATTTTGCAATACAAAGAGAGCTGCGAAACAATTCAAATTTGACACGTCCAAGTGCCTTAGTGAAAATGTATGCAACTTGAGCATCGGTGGGAATGTGTTGAAGCTGAATTCGGTGCTTCGGAACTTCATCTCGAATGAAATGACATTGTGTGTCAATGTGTTTTGTTCTTTCATGATGAACTGGATTCTTGACTAGGTTTAGAACACCCTGATTGTCGCAAAACAAGTGTATTGGAGATTTGGATGGATGACCCATACTTGTCAGAATGCGACGCAACCATATCACTTCGCACACGACATCACGTGCGGCGCGATATTCTGCCTCTGTTGATGATATAGCAACCACCTGTTGCTTCTTGCTGTGCCAAGAGACAGGACCGGATCCAAGATGAAAAATATATCCTGAAGTTGACTTGCGATCATCAAATGATCCGGCATAGTCGGAGTCCGTGTATCCCTGTAAGAAGAATTTGTTGTTCCTCTTGTATTCTAGGCCATATTCCATTGTGCCACGGACATAGTGAAGAACACGTTTTTCTGCTTTCCAATGAGTGGTCTTAGGCTCCTGCATGAACCTCGAAAGATAGTTCACAGCAAATACGAGATCTGGCCTAGTATTGGTCAGATATATGAGACTCCCAATCAACTGTCGATAGAGAGTACCATCTACCTGAGGTGATTCATCATATCGCGATAACTGAAGTCCTGTCTCCATCGGAGTTGCCATTGGCTTGCAATCAGTCATGCGATATTTTTCCAACAATGTCTTGGCATATTTTTTCTGAGACACTTTGATGTAGTGCTCCTTATGGCTGAATTCCAGACCAAGACAATAATGGAGAAGTCCGAGATCTGACATCTCAAAAGATTGACACAAGTCTCTTTTGACAGTAGAGATCATAGTTTCTGAACTCCCTGTAATGAGCAGATCATCAACATAGAGTACAAGCAACACTATCTCAGAACCCTGTTTCTTGAAATAGAGGTTTGCATCTGACGGACATCTCTTAAAACCATGCTTGCGAGGAGGTGATTGTCCATTTTTATATACCAAGCTCGAGGAGCTTGTTTCAAGCCATATAAGGATTTGACCAATTTGCAAACTTTCTGCTGTTGGCCTTCCACTGCAAATCCTTATGGCTGAGTCATATAGACTTCTTCTTGGAGATCACCATTCGAGAAAAGCACTTTTGACATCCATCCGGTGAACTTTCCACCCAAAGCTGTGCTTGCCATAGCACAAATAACTCGAATTGTTGTCATCCGAGCAGTAGGTGCAAAAGTTTCCTCGTAGTCAATGCCTTCCTTTTGAGCATAGCCCTTTGCAACAAGACGGGCCTTATGCTTATCAATTGTCCCATCTGCTTTGTACTTGACTTTATACACCCATTTGCAGCCAATGGGCTTCTTTCCGTGCGGCAGATCGACAAGCTTCCAAGTTTTGTTTTTCATCAAAGACTTATACTCTGCATCCATAGCGGCCTTCCACTGAGGCTCATCGAGAGCAACTTGTAATGATGCAGGTTCAAGATCGTCTATGGAAGACATAAACACCTTATCACTATCAATATCCATATCTTCTGTATCTCTCGCTGGATCTACAGAAAGTTCTTCAAAAGATTGACACAGATCATCAACCCCAGTATTCTCTGTTGCAGCTTTCTCCTGTCGAGCCATGCTTCGAGTACGAGGCCTATCCAATGTCAAATCTGGTGGAGTGGATAGCTTAGAGTCTTTGATTGTATTTGTACACCACTTTGGATTCTTCTTCTTAGGTGTTGAAGATGACAGAAGAACCTCCAACTTTTGATGAAGGAGATTTAGCAACCTGTGTTTCCACAAGGTCTAGGTATACATCTGATGTGTTTGCTGATGTGAAAGCCTCATCAAAAACTACATCTCTACTAATGTGAATCTTCTTGGTCAAGGGATCAATCAAACGATAACCCTTAGAGTGCTCATCATAGCCAAGAAGAATACACTTCAATGTCTTCTCATCTAGCTTCTTCCTTTTCTCTTTTGGTATGTGCATGAAAGCTTTACATCCAAAAATGCGTAGATGAGAAATGGAGGGTTTCCTACCACTCCATGCTTCCTGTGGAGTCATTCCTTGTAGGGCCTTTGTGGGTGCCCTATTCAACGAGATATCTTGCTGTGGTGACAGCTTACGCCCAATATAGTTGCTCAAGTCTAGCTCCTGTGAGCATGCAACGAACCATTTCCATGATGGAACGATTCCTCCTTTCAGCAACTCCATTTTTTTGAGGAGTATAAGCAGTAGTTAACTGTCTTGTGATCCCATTTTCTTTCAAGAATGCAGAAAATTCTTTAGAGGTGAACTCCCCCCCTCGATCTGAGCGGAGGGTCTTTATAGAAGTCCTTGACTCCTTCTCAACAGATTTCTTGAATTGCTGAAAAAAGCCAAATGCTTCAGATTTCAGTTGAAGAAAGAATACCCACATCTTTCGTGAGTAATCATCCACGAATAACTGAAAATACCTCTTACCCCCACAACTGTTGGGAGTGAAGGGACCGCACAGATCGGTATGAACCAACTCCAGAGGTTTCTTTGCTCTTGTAGAGCTCTTTTCAAAAGGCACTCTATCTTTGCTTTCCTGCCAAGCAATCAGAGCAAACTGGTAAAGTGGTAGAAAGGGAAGGAAGACCCTTTACCATCTCATACTTACTTAGCTCAAGTAAGTAACCAGAACTCAAATGTCCATATCTCTTGTGCCATAGGGAAGTTGCCTCCTTTGTAGAGACTTTCATGGCTACATGTGGAGTAGAGATAGTATCTAAGGCAAATAAGCCATGCTTATATGAAGCGGTTGCAATGTTCTTACCCCTCCTGGTAATAGAACAACACTTCTTGCCTCCCTCAACACTAAAGTTCACAACCATATCTTTGTCCAGAATTTGTGTGACTGACAACAAATTGTTTGCCAATCCTGGAACATAGAGAACTTTATCAATTTGACACTTGCCATCAGGAAGAGTGACTGAAACAGTGCCTTCTCCCTGAACCTTGTAGGTTTTATCATCGGCAATAGTGACGGGTTTGCCCTCTTTGGCCTCAAAAGACTCAAACCACGATTTGTCACCGGTCATGTGCTTACTGGCTCCAGAATCAACATACCATATAGGATCCGTCTGCTTGGACACTTGTGGTAGTCATGAGAACTTTGTGGGCTCTCTCAGAATCCGTGTCAGATTCTTCAACAACAACATTCACTTGCTGTTTGTTCTTTTGTGGTTTGTTTCGGCCTTTCTGTTTTGATTGCTTATTCTTATGCCAACATCTGTTTGTATCATGACCTTCTTTGTCACAGATCTTGCAATATCTCTTTTTACTGTTGAGGTTGTTTCCCTTTTGAATCCTTTTGTGAATTCCCTCCCTTCTAAAAATTACCCTTCTTATGGTTCTGCCCTTTCCTGTTGATGTAGAGAGCAGTGTTAGAAGAATCATCTCTCTGTAGTTGGTGTGCCTCCTCCTCTTGAAGCATATTAACCAATTCTACAAAAGTAACTTTCCGTTGTGATACCTGAAGGGAAGTGATCAACACCCGATAAGAATCAGGTAAAGCTCTCAATACAAGCTGAAGTAAGGAGCTTGTCTTCAATTGGTTCTCCCAAAGAATTCAACTTTGCTTTCAATTCAGAAACTCTGCAAAGAAAGAATTCAACTGTCTCCCCCTGCTTCATGCTTAGACTGTGTAATTGAGATTGAAGAAATAGAATGGTGGAATCATTCTTTCCCTCATATATAGTATTAAGGGCATCCCATGCCGCTTTACTAGTTGCATAGTCAGCAATATGGGGTTGAACTTCATCAGACACGACAAACAAGATGAGCACTTTTGCTTTGCTATCTAGCTTATCAAAGTCTCTTTGAGCAGTAGTTGGAGTTGTAGCACCAGCGACGAGGTGAAGGTCCGGTTGTTGCTCCGGATACAACATCCCATAAGTCATCCATTGCTAGGATGGCCTTCATCTTATTTTTCCATGGTGTGTAATTAGGACCTTTCAACAATTGATGAGAATCAGTCATTAGTTTTGCAGACATGATGAAGGTTCCTTATAACACCAATTGGTCCCCCTTTCGATATACCTTTTGCTAGGCCGTTATACCGTACTAAATACCCGCCCTTACGTGAGGGAAACTATAGGTATTTAGAAAGATCAATAAAAAATCACCCGCCCTTACGTGAGGGAAACTATAGGTAATTTTTAGAGATCATACGATACGTGGTACATAAGCAATGCGAAAGGGAATAGTCTTGTTGATGGCACCTACCATAGAAAGTCCGCAATCCGCATGCGTGAAGCGTAACTTCCCCTAAACACTTTGGATTTCAGAACTCTCGTCGGGATTTACGCCTAAACACAAGAACTATTAGGGTAATGGATGGAGTAAAAAAATGCAAAATGGCAAACTTATCTCTCCCAGACGATTTATAGAGAACAAGCTCGGACGTCGTTTTGGCGGCTATATTAGGCGGCGGATACAGTAGCGCAATCACGACAACTTTACCTGTAAGTGCTGGCCAGAGGTATCACAAATACCGAATGCTGCAGTGCAATAAATTGCACGGATGGGTTTTAATTATTCCGGGGACTTAGGGAGTGAATTTGATTTTAACTTTTAATGTTATAGTGCAAGAAATCAAATATGCAACATACAACAAAAAAAAGTGCCCACAGGAATGACCCACTAGGTGTCGGGCGCAGCCGAAAATGCACCTTTACAATAATGCCAAATTTGCTTTTCAAAAAATTACTCACTTTCCCCCTTTGATTTTTGAAAAAAAATACCCCCCTTCTTTTTATCTTAAAAAAAAAATCTCTCCACAAATGATTTTTCAAAAATTATTTTATAACCTTAAAGTTAAAAAAAATATTAATTTTAATTTATATAGTTTTAAAAAACCTTTAAAAAGAAATTAAAATCAAATTAAAAAAATTTAATTTTAATTTATAAAGGTTAAACTATAGAAAATAAATTAAAATTAAAAATTAAAGTTTAACTTTAGGAAAAATAATTTAAAAAAAACATGTGGAATTTTTTTTTTTTTTACCTTTGTTGAAGGGGGTCGGCGGGATTGGAACCCGCGACCTGCAGGCTCCCAGAGCCTTACCGCACAGTCCACCACCAGGTGGACTAGCGGGCTGATCCGACAGGATCAGGGGTCCCCTCGTATTTGAGGAGGGTCCCGGTAGCCCTGCTGCTCTCGGTGGGCGTGCATCCTCTTCGTGGCTGGCGGCAGTATGCCTCCGCTGCTGGCAGCGGCTAGCGTGGCCACGGCTGCGACCTCCGCTGCTGGTGGCGGCGGGAGTGGTCTGCAGCCTCCGCTGCTGCAGTGGCGGCAGGGAGCGACGGGGTGAAGCCACAAATATTGCGGCTGTCACGCCTGGTCGGGCGTGCAGCGCGCGACCTCGACTGTCGTGACTGTCGCGGGTGTCGCGCCTGCAGTGCGACCTCGGGGAAGGGGAGGGGAGCCCTCCCAACGTCGCGAGATGTCGCGACGTGGTGGGGAGGGAGGGGGGCCTCCCAACGTCGCGGATGCGCGACGTGGTTGGGGAGAGGGTGGGGGGAAAAAAACACGTCGCGGATGCGCGACGTGTGGGGGGGGCTAGGAAAAACGTCGCGCGATTGCGCGCGACGTTGGGAGGTGGGGGGCTGGGAAAAATGTCGCGCGATTGCGCGCGACGTTGGGGATCGCGTGGTTTTTCTGCGCGATCCTCAATCAGCCCCAGATCGTTTTTTTTTTTTAAAAACGCTGTTAAAAAATGCAGAGCGTTTCTAGAAAAAAAATAGCAAAAAAATGCTGTGTTTCCAGCCAAAACAAACTGCGCATTCCAGCCAAAAAAAACGTTTCCAGCCAAAATAAAATTCACAGTCGCACGTCCCAGCAAGCTCCTGCAAAAAAATTCTGCAATGGCTCTGATACCATGTCGGAGTAATCAACTAGTTCATATTAATCAGAAAGGATTAAATAGAACAATACATGCCCTAATAAGCCCGGAGGTTACGGAACCACCCGTGGCTGAAATAGGCCCAGTTATAACAAATAACAATAATGTAATAATAATAACATGCTAACTAATGTACGCTAACAATTTTGTGTTTGCATAGGTCCACAAATATCAGAATGTACAAGTTGGAGTGGGAATGAGGCCCACCATGCTTTTCCTTTTGGAAACTCCTTCCTTGCATGCTTTACAATCATACATGCTTCACACACACCCTTTTGCTCTCCAACAATAGGTAGTCCATTTACCATGTCTTTTGAAGACAAAAATTCCAAACTTTTAAAATTCAAGTGTCCAAATCTGAGATGCCAAAGCCAATTTTTATCTTCAAGTGCCATGTGTACCATGTTCATAGCCCCTTTTCCTCCAAACTTCAAAGGAAACATCCGGTTCTTTGTCATAGGAACAATGGTGACCATACAGTTCCTATTATTCTTATCTTAAATGATACATTCATTGTTATCAAACACAACTTTATAGATTTTTTCTACAAGCTGTCCAACACTAAGCAAATTATTCTTCAAATTGGAAGCATAGTAGATATCATGAATTATCTTTGTACCATCTTTAGTGCCAACCTCTATGGTGCCTTTTGCAGCCACATCCAAAGCATTATTGTTCCCAAGAATGATCTTGGTCTTGAAGTTCTCATTCACATCAGCAAACAACTCGTTCTTTCTAATCATGTGGGGTTTGAACAACCGAAATCTAGATACCAAACTTCTTGACTAGTTTTTTCCTTCATGTCACTAGTCAAAAACAAATTTCCTTGTGCAACTTCATCCTCACATACATAGTGAGCTCTTCTATATCCATTTGTGGTCTTCACTCTACAAAATCGTGCAATGTGGTCTTCACTCTACAACAAGCATTTATTTCACAAAGTGAATGGAATAGAATGTTGTTTTGTATTCCAAACGAACTCAAAATTATTACAAAGCTTTTTCCACACTCTTCTACAACTATTTTACACTATTGTACATTTGCAAGAGAGAAAATGATGTTACAACCCTTCATTTCACATTCTGGAAGTCCAACAGTCACAGTGACTCTTCAAGGCCTATAGAAACGTTTGGGCTTCTTCAAATTCGTGGGAGAACTTTTGGTTGTATTTTTCTTAGTCAACATCAATGTCCAACATCTCCCCCCCCCCGAAAAAAATTACCAAATTTAAAATAAAATTAGTTTTAACCAATCATACAAAGTTAATTCAAAGTTTGAGCAAGGTCCATCAACCTTCAAGGAGCAAGATTCACAAGGTTCGAGCACATCATTGAATGCATGTCACAAACTTCCCCCATGACACAAACAAATCTATCCACACCACATGCGCCTCACTCAACGTGAGCACATTATAAGCACTAGAAAACTTCATTGCATAAACAAAGTGGGATTATAAGCTCGTTCTTCAGCAAAAGTTTTGTCAAAACACGTCCACTAAAAACTCCGCAACCATGTGGCTTTGCATTGGGCAAACCGCATAGTTAAGCTCAAATAGCTGACATCCACCAGGTGATGTCAAAGCCTACTCAAAGGCAAATACAATATATATTCTATTGAATACATACTTGTAAAATGTGGGATAAATGGATTTAGCGAGCTCCTAAACAAATGTGTGCTCACAACTGATCAATCCTTCAGTCAACACAATTTATTGGATGATGTTAGGTCGACTGACGAATCAAAGCATCAAATCTTCGCTGTAAATCAAACAACAAACATTTCTCTAGTTGTTAGTGTTTAGAAATGCATTGCACTTGTCTTCAACAACTACTTGCAGGTTGTTGCATCTCCTTCCAAAACGAACGTGTCATAGCAAACGCTTGTGCTCTAGTTCAATGTAGTCAACACAATCACAACAAATTTTCCGCAATTGATTAGATGGATCAAATGGCTCACAGGTGCAACTCCACAACAACGAACAAACTAGTGAAGCGTATATTTTACCGTTGATCATTCCGATCGAACGGTTTGCATTTGCATGCATTTTGGGTGACATCTTTTGACGATGCCTTCATGCAACTGCGACAATGCAATGATCATCTGGTGCCTTTTCCTATTTGAAGAAGGGTGTTAACAACAACAATCATTCCAACAAATCATTGAGCTTGCGCCTTCGCTCCTCTTTGTGCTTGTCAACCTATGTTTTTGATATGAAAAGAATGCGATAGGATTGATGTTTCCACGAACATATAACGCTTATTGTCCATTTGCTTTAGCTGAATTGTGCTATTCTATGCTTCCATGTGCAACATGTTCTTTGACGCACTCACGTGCAAACTATGTGTCACATCTTTGACCCACTCACGTGCAAACTATATGTCACATCTTTGACTATTGACGATGACGCTACAGTTTTATGCTTCCAACGTTACATGCTTACATCTAGCAGCCACTAAGTTTCCATCACACAGGTTTGACAAGATTGGTGTCAACATTGGCGAATAACCTCTCTAACGAGCAAATATCGCCTCTCAAGTGCAATGTCCATCTACATAGCAATTAACAAAAAACATGGCATTCTTTGCAAGACGACCTTCAAACACAAGGAAGGGCGGCTTGCATGGATGTCTCCATCAACAAGATATCATCCAGTTCTCAACAACATGCATAGTGTTCGACTAAGGTTAAATAGTCTTCCAAATGAAATGACCCTTCATGGGCTCTTTAGACGGCCCATGTTAAACGACCTAACCTCTAGATAGCCTAGTCAATTTCATGATGACCCATATCGGGGTGGCCTGGTCAATGTACGAGTTGATCAACTTGGATTTCTCTTTTAGACAACCGATTATCTCCACCTTAGACGACCCGTTTAAGTTGAACTCCTTTAGACGACCTTCATTTGCCTAGACGAATTTATTATCTTTAGATGACATGATCAATACGTAGTCAGTTCTCAAATGATCCATTCTATGACGACAACTCAAGATGGCTTCAACTTATTCTTTGGACAACAACATTTTGTCTTCTTCAACCACTTCGCTTTTCATGAATACCATTGTTTTTGAAGGCATCGATCTCACATTTGCAAATAAATATCATAAAAAAATAAAAAAAGTGGAGCGTCTTCTCTAGTTTCGTCCAACAAGGCTTCATTATCCAATGCATAGCAGGATTTGGCATGACTCTTCCATGTTACAAGCATATCTGATTCACAAACACTCTTGTCTTCAACGATGGTGGAGCTTTGTTTCTTTCCATCTTCAAATTATTTCTAGCATTCAACATGTATCTTTCTCTCGCATGCTTCAAGAACAATGGGAGCTCTGATATCACATGTTGGACCAACAATGTGCTAGACAAGTTTTCATTAACCAAAATTGAGTATATGTACAATGACGATGATGGTGGTTGGTTTGGTTCATAGTTAGAAAAATTGTTGGGAGCCCACAATTTCTCGCAAAACTCGCGAGAAATCACGGCCCACGATTTTTCTTTTAAATTTCTTGGTGTCGAGAAAATTGGCTGTAGTCGCAAAAATAGAGGAAAACGCAGAAATTTATCTAAAAAACCCATTTCTTCTCATTTGCTCATTTTTCCTTCTAAGAGGTGAAAACAATAATCTTAAACCACTTTTTTGGATCGCATCGAAGATTGAACACTTGTTCAAGGAGATTTGAGGCAATTGAATTGGATGAGCTAGATCCACTATGTGATTGGATTGTCGAGAGTCTTGTGGATACCGAGTTTATTGTAGAGGACATTGAGGCACTTGAAGAGGAAGTGGAACATTTAAGAGGATATAGAGTAGATATACCAAGATGATATTGTACTTGAGGAACATCCAATTCGTCCACTAGTTCAAAGCCAAGGCCAACCATATGGTGCAAGCGGGACGAAGGGAAAACAAAAAGTAGTTTAAAACTGCTTCATATATTGGAATGTTGCATTTCTATGATGTATTTGGTTAGATTTGCTTCTTTTTTAATGAATATCTAATAAAAAATCAACTTTTTGGTTGTCCGATTGTTGTTTAAAATGTTCTTTTTAATTGAAAAATTTCTTTTTTAACTGAATTTTCTCTAGTTCTTGATAAAATCTCCAAAATTGGCTGCCAAGTTTATTGTGAGTTGCAAGTTTTCCAACTATGGTTTTATTACATACCTTTATTCTCATTAACATAAATCATTCACCATATACTGAAATAAAAACACATATATCCACGATAACAAGCCACACAATGAAATAGAGATAGATAATACCCTTCAGATAAGGCAACACCAATATTATTCCTTAAAAAAGAAAACACTCCACAATATCTCCCAAGATGAGAGCCGCTCCACGAGCCAAAACTATTACCCGAGAATACTCGATATGCAAGTTTGATTACAATGGCAATATCCCTTCTTTATATACCCATCTCATCCCACTCATTATTATAATATAATATTATAATATAATCAACCTTGGGTTATGTGTGGCCAATGCCAACTATCCATAATACCCATACACTATATTATTATATCCCCAGCTACTGAACATTTTAATCCCCTTACAAATGCTTTGATCTCGAAACTTAGAAGAAACTAAATAATATGATTTGTTAAGCAATGTTAGCAACTGGTACCAATCTTGATCATCCCTCCATCCAAGTGAAATCTTGATTGGTGGTGGTCTATGATGATGCCAAGCTGCCATTGTGCCTCCATAACTATTCTGTTGGCTCCATGCTTCTACTGCTCTACTTTGGTATTTCGAACAATTGGTCCTATTGTTCCTTGATGCTGCTGCACAACTATGAAATTTAAAATCACTATGCTTTTTCTGCCAACCATTGTCATACTTGATGCCTTTTTGATTCCACGTTGATCCATAATATTAATGCCCTAAGCCATGCCTCCAAGATTGTTGCCGCTCTTGGTGGTGTGGGTGGTGATATGTTGCAACCTTAACTTGACGTTCAGTCACAAATGCTAAAGAATCAAGGGCAACAGACGGTTAGGTTAAGGTTGCATATTGCCACCCACACCACCAAGAGAGGCAACAATCTTGGAGGCAATTCATATCAAGTATTGTTGTAATAGTCTTGGCTCATGGAATAGATTTGGAGTGAGTCCTTCCTTAAGGAGTATTATTGGTGTTGCCCTATCTTAAGGGTATTATCTATATTTGTGTCTATTTTTGTGGATTGTTATTGTACATGTTAATTGTGGTTGGATGTTTTGTTATTTAAGTATATGGTAAACGATTTCTGTTAATAAGAATAAAGGTTCATAACAAGTGGTATCAAAGCAATGATTCTAGCAAAGTGGGGATTGTGTTTTTGTGGATTGTAGAATTAGCGCTATTTTTTTTTTTCAAAAAATGTCTCATCTTGGGGGAGCTATATATTTTTTCCCAACAATTATATATAGAACATTTTTGCACTATCATGTAGGTCGTTTTGAGTTGTACAAAAACGATTGGTCATATGTTAAATTTTGATAAATATTGAAGGAGTTATGGTTGTTTGATGTTGGGCTATCAACATCGTTTTTTGGCTGCGTGGAAATCAAAAAGAAAATTTTTCCTCTCTCAATCTGGCAGTCCCTTTTAGACGATTCTTGTGCCATTTTGTTTGGAATTTGAAGAGCTTAAAAATGAGTGGTCATATGAAGGAATGCAAACAATATTGAGGGAGATACGACCTTTGTGAAGTCAACCATCCGAAATAAGGGCAATGACAATTTTTCAAATCGCATTTTTTCAAAAAACAAAATTTGAAGATACCTATCAGTTGGGGTAAGCAAATCAGTTGCAGTTTATTTTATTTTGAAGAAAATTTGTAGATCTAATTGTTTATAGAAAAGAATAGATGAGATTTGAGAAATTTTATTTTTGAGAAATCCTAGTTTATTAAATCCTAGTTGCTTTGGGAAAGTTTTTTGGGTTGAGGTCATGGAGTTGTCAATATTCCGTGGAAAGGATGATAGTGATGCTTGGGAATGGTGGAAAATTTTTAAATCATTAAATTCTGCTAATTCTAGATGGAAAAGTAAGCTTTTTTGTAGTTCTTTAGGAGGGGAAGCTTTAAAGTGGTTTATAAACTTTGAGAGTGCCCATCATTTTACATACACACGGGAAGAATTTGAAGTTGCATTTTTAAGCAAATGGGGATTGGAGAAAAATGATGAAAAGATAGCTAGGCTTTATGACGAACAAAAGGAATTAATAAGAGAGTTGAAAATTTTCAAGGAATTGATATAGTGTGCAAGTTGAGGGAACCACAACTTTGGTGTCTAATAGGCCAAACAATATTCAAAAGGATTTGTTTGAATCTAAAAAATCTATTTTGTAGGTTCATGGTTGTCTTCAAAAGGAGAGGGTTATTATTTGTATAAACCATAGTTGAGAAAATGGGAATCGACAAAGAATGGGCATTTTTAAATATCGGAAAAAATCTGGAATTGACAAAAAATCGGCAAAAAAAGCCAAAGAAAACGAAAATTTTCATTGAAAAAGTGTTTTTTTCATGCATATGACAATGAATTAACATTATGCAAATCAAATATTGCAATGAAAGCAACAATTCATATCAAGACATCATAAGGCTCAAGCTTTAAGTACACATGAAAGTGAAAACACATCTTGTATTGCTTATAATATAAAAAAGTACAAATTACAAAATGTGTCAAAATGTCTTAATAGGCCCATTAGCCCTCGTCTCTTTGTTGATGTGTGCTTGTAGTTGCTTGCGTCGCTTCTTGTGCTAAGGCCTCTTGTTGATCCCTTGCTGCCATCTCCTCCGCTAGGTTCTCATAGTTTTGTAAATCTTCCATGGTGAATAGAGGCTCTTGTTGTTCCTGCTGCTCCTATGCTGCATCTGTGATCCATTCAGATGATGGATCAATCTCACTCAGGTCAATGGGCTCAGTATTTGTTTTTGCAAAAGTATTTTGGTGGAGACGAAGGTTGTAATGCACAAACACAAGATCATTTAACTTTTCTTGTGTAAGTCTGTTGCGCTTCTTGGAGTGTATGTGCTCAAACATACTCCAATTGCTCTCACAACATGAAGAGCTACTGTTGGTCACGAATCCGCCCTAGGAAAGGATTTGGTTTGCATACACGCCCTAGACCCGGACCAACCTTGAAAGGCCGGAAGGAAGAGATGCCTTCCGTGCCAATCTCCGGAGCAGGCCGGCTCCTATTCTACACTATTGGGGTTTGAGATAAGAGAACTAGAAAGAAATTGGGAAATGACTGAAAGAAATTGAAAGTAGCATAGTAAAGAGTGGGGAAGAACAAGCAACACGATTACTAACTAATATCCAAACTAACAACAATCAAAACAAAACATGTAACAGAAACTAACACTACGATTCTTCCCTATGTATCCTTCAGCCAAAATTCTAGATTCACTTAATGTCCAATGCCCTAATCCAGAGTGCAAAATTACAACAATTAGAAAAATAAATGAACATGAAGCAGAAATACTTGCAGAAGGCAGCATAAAAGAAAGAGACAAGATTTAGAGCCAAGGATGCTCTGTATTGATGCAAACGTCTGATTACAACAACTCTCTAGCAATATATTCCCCCCCCTTTTACATTCCATTGAGTGGCCTTTTATAGAGGAGTTTAACCCCATTACATTAATGCTCAAACCCTAAAAGTAGTTGAGATTTGACCTCCTTGCAGATGAGAGTACATCCGTATTTGGCTCACTCGTGTTTAGAGCGGCTCCGGACAGTCCTTGCAGCTGGCGCAGCATGCTTCATTAATGCGGTTGGTGTATCTTGCCCTTTGGAGCTTTTCCGGGACCTGACATGGCTGTACTGATGGGATGGGCTGGAGACTGGAACTCGTGTGCTGCGGATGCGCCTTAATGCCCACCTACCTTCCTTCCTTGGGATGAGTGCCTTCCGGAGTACCCCTTCAGGGCTGCCTTAGCATTTAAAAAATGCCCTTGCTGGAGTTCGCTGAATCTTGCTGAAGTTCGCCCAAACTAGGTCCGAGGACGAGGTTCGCTGAAGGTTGAGGGCGAACCTGAGGTTTGCTGAAGATTTGAGCGAAATTTTGGCTGACATAGGCATTTTTGGCCGACATGAGCACTTCCACTTGGTCGATGTTTGGGTTTTTGGCCGATGTTTGAGATTTTGGCCGACTTTCGCTCCACCTGGTCGACGTTCGCTCGCTCCTGGCCAAAGTTTGCTCGCGGCCGACGTTTGATCGCTCCTGGCCAAAGTTCGCTCGCGGTCGACGTTCGCTGCAAGATGGGAGCGATGCTGGGAATCGCTGGGGAGTTGGAGCGAAGACGAGAGTCGCTCGGAAATGGAGCGAACTCGGGAGTCGTTGGAGAGTTGGAGCGAACTCGGGAGTCCTTGCCTTAGACATTATTTGTGCCCGCTTGCTGGAGTTTGCTTGGATTCTGGAGCGAGACCGAGAGTTGCTCAGCGTTGGGGCGAACTTGGGGAGCATGCCTTTGAACTTGGTTCGCTTGAAGCACCGACGACGTCGGGGTTCGCTGGTAGAAGCGAGCGATGCTGGGAATCGCTCGGTGTTGGAGCGAACCTGAGAACCATCTCCATGCCTTAGACGTTTTTATACCTTCAGTCCCGCTGCCGATCGTCGGAGAACAGAGCGAAGCCGGAGGTCGCTGGGTAGCCGGAGCGAATCAGGGAATCGTCGAGGGGCAGAGCGAGACTGGGAGTCGTGGGTGAGCAGGAGCGAACTCGGGGCCATTTTAACTTAGTCGTTTTTGTGCTCCGCCACGGGTCGCTTCTCCCGAAGCGAACTCGAGAAATGCCCCAGTCTGGAGTTCTCTCGGGACCTCAAGCGAGACTGGGGTTCGCTTAACTTCGGAGCGAACTTGGGTCACCCATGCTGCTAGTCGCCTGAAATCAGAAGCGATTCCGGGAATCGCTATCTTTGGGAGTGAACTTGGGAGGAGCTTTTCCTTAGAGAAATTCAAAAGCCCTTCTTCACTCTGCCGACGTTCATTGTGCCTTATGCTCAAAGTTGGGCATCGCTGTAAATTCGAGCAAACCTGAGACCTGTTGTTTTTGAGTGCGACCCTGAGGACTACCTTAGCTTAGCCGTTTTTCGGACAAGTCATGCTCTTTGGATGAGGTTCGCCATCCTTGAGGTCTGAACCTAAGGTTCACTTGTAATCCTGGCGAACTTGGGAACAATACTGCCTTGATGAGATTTGCCGACTGAAGCTGGAGTTTGTTGATGGAGGGGCCCGAACATGGGATTTCTGGCCGACATCGGGATTCTGGCCGACGCTGAGGTTCGTAGCCGACATTGGGATCCTGGCCGACGCTGAGGTTTGTAGCCGACATTGGGATTCTGGCCGACGCTGAGGTTCGCGGCCGACATTGACATTTTGGCCGACGCTGGGCTTCGCTGACGAAGGAGAGTGATTTCGAGAATTGCTCAAAATTTGAGCGAACTTGAGATCTTTGGCCAACATTTAGTCGACGTTGGTACGCTCCTGGTCGACGTTCGCTCGCTTGCCGATGTTCGCTCGCTGGCCGATGTTTTGGCCGACGTTTGCTTGCTCCTGGCCGACGTTCGCTGCAAGATGGAAGCGATGCTGGGAATCGCTCGAAAATGGAGCGAACTCTGGAGTTGCTGGAGAATTGGAGCGAACTTGGGAGTTTGGTGCCTTAGCTGATTTTTGGTCCCAAATTTGAGCTTTCTGGTTCCGCTTCCCGGGGCCATAACTTTTGATCCGCTGCCCCGATCGCCTATTATAATATACCACCGGAAAGCTTGCGAAAAGATCTGCAATGATGAAGTATCCAAAGATCATTTCATCCACTTTATCATCCTCTTTTCGGGCCTGCGAAAATGCCAACACTTTTGCATGCTCTAATGTGGCAAAAATGCCAACAACTACATGGTTGAGATAAGATTCTAACAGCCATGTGCTGCAAATTGGGCGTAAAATCACCAAAGTCCTCCCATCATAAATCTAGAATCAACAAAAAAAAAAAATTCACATGTAAAAAATTCACAAAATCAAAAGACAATATGAATAAATAATAATTCAATGAGGGTTAGCTGGCCTCAATATCTCAATAACATTTATGCATTTGCTTAGATGGGAATTGACGACCATGGTGTGCCTTATAATGTTGTATATCTACATGCGTTTTATTGCACATTTGTTTACTCATTCAGAACACGCGGTCAATGCAATCTTGAAGGCCAAGCTTCACCTCATAATCAACACGAAATGTAGTAGAATAAAAGATTTTGGGGTTCAAATAGTAACCCGCTGCATGAAGAGGGCTATGGAGTTGTGATGTCCATCGGTTATCAATGATAGTCCAAATGGCATCATATTTGGTGCGGACATGTTCATAAAACGCAGTAATTGCCTCTTGTGCCCTGTCCATTGCCTCATATATAGATCCCATTGGAAATTGTTGTCCATCAACAAGACGAAGAACATTCACCAATGGCTTTGAGACCTGAAAAAAGAAAGGAAAAATAATTTAAAGAAAAATATTTTACAACATAAATAAAATAAAATAAATTAATAAGCGTAGTCTTGTACCTTGATGGCCTCATCCATGGCCATCCAGAAGTCCTCAAACAAATAAGTATAGACAATATGCCCCTCAGGTGATGTTTGGTATCTTGCAGCTTGTTCAAAATTCCAATCATCACTCACAAACATTTGCTTTAGTGACCCTCTTGCATCATAAATACTCTGCAATGTCACAAAGTTTGTGGCGAAGCGTGTAATGCCAGGTCACACTAGCTCCCTCCCATTAGTAAATCACCTCATGAGGCTAAGGACCCATGAATGGTTGTAAATGAATTTTCTGATGGCCTTAGCCTTCCTTACAACCTTTGCCACCTAAGGTAATTTCCCAATGTCTTGGAGGAGCAAATCGAGACAATGGGTTGCACATGGGGTCCAAAAAATGGTGGGGAATCTCTCCTCCAAAATTCTCTCGTCTGCCTTATATGTTGTTGCGTTGTCTGTGATGATTTGGACAACATTCTTCTCCCTAACTTCCAACAAAACCTCCTCCAACAACCCTGCAAGCATTTCGACATTCTTAACATGTGCCGATGCATCTACTTACCTGAGGAACGTAGTTCCTTCTGCAAATTCAACCCAAAAATTAATCAGGGTTCTTCACCTCCCATTTGTCCAACCATCAAACATTATAGTGCAACCCTTGCTCCTCCACACCCTACGTTGGTTGTCAAGCACAACCTGAAGTATAAAAAAACAGTTTAGTCATACACATTGCATATTGATATTATCATAATAATAAATATAAAAAAAATTAGTCATGCCATATATATATATATAAATTTAGTCAAGCACAATGACACAACCTCAATGTTGTCCACAAATTGTCTTAGGAGAGGGCCCCTAAGGTCATCATAAGTTGACACCTTAAATCCTGCGTTGCAACTTGTGACGACATCTATTATGCGCTGCTAGTATAGAGGCCTTGCCACATTGAAGGTGTAATATCCCCTTCTTGAGATATCCGTATGTGGGGTCCACTCTACCCAACTGCGGAAAAAAAGTGTAATAGAAGGTAAACTAATAAGGAAGATTTGCCAGTTGGCAACAGGTCAGCTAAAGCAGAGGAATAAATCTTAAAATAGCAAGGTAAATTTGCCAGCTGGTGCTAGTTAGTGATGCAGTAGCAATTAGTTGGAATAAATCTTAAAAGAGGAATTTCTTAAGGTAGATTTGATAGCTGGTGACAGTTAGTGACGCAGTAGAAATTAGTCTGCCCAAATTAAGGAGAGAAAGGTTATTAAAGGGGCCGCTAGGAAAGGGAGGATTCATTCTCATTATGTCAAGTCATCGAGCCCTTGTCCAAGGCATTTGTGGACGAAAACCCAAGCGTTGAGTGCAGACCATTGAGGACAAAAATCCTCATCTGGCTGGAATTGTATGAACGTTCTGTGTTCTTTGCAAATTTGAAATTTGTAATCTTTATTATTTTTAGTTATTTCTGTGTTTTCTTTCCTAAATATAAAATACAAAAAAATCAGTTTGTTGCAGTCTACTTTTTGTGTGTTTTTATTTTGCATATTAG
Organism: Wollemia nobilis; assembly: GCA_028583015.1. Classification (NCBI taxonomy): domain Eukaryota; kingdom Viridiplantae; phylum Streptophyta; class Pinopsida; order Araucariales; family Araucariaceae; genus Wollemia; species Wollemia nobilis. The sequence goes on from JAQPPZ010002502.1 coordinate 7,095,995, forward strand.
ACAGGTTCATTACAGTGGTATCAAAGCTTAGATCTGGCCAGCCTAGGGGAAATATAAGAGGAAAAACTATTGCATGCCAGACAACCTTAGAGCACAAAGATTGAGGTAGAGGGAATAAAAGAAACTATAGTGGTACCAAAAGGAACACAAAAAGTTACAGAAAATGTCCAACAGGGAGAAAGAGTTTTCCAGCACACTGAAATCCTTGCAGGATGGACAACAAGAGTTAGTCAATCTTTTCACCCAGCTGGTATAGTCTTCAAACCTTGTCGCTATTCCTTTAGGACAAGGGGAATGAGGGGAAACCTCAACTTCTGGGGCAAACCACAACACACCACTGAGATCAGCAACTACTTCTGGGTTACCGGGAGTCACTTTTTTGTAGAGAAGAAGCCATGCAACAAGGAGAGGATGAGGTGGACGAGCAAGAGGATGACTTGGACACCCTCCATGCTGAATATGCTGCAAAGAGTGCAGAGTTCCAAGGGGAGATCTCCTTCATGGACTTCTGCAATTTGAAGTCAAAACCAAAGGCTCAAAATGGACAAAGAGCCACCCATAACCAGCCTCATAGGGATCTACAACATAGATTGGGGAAGCTCGTTGTCCCTTCATTTGATGGGTCCAACGAAATTTCAACCCGAACATGGATCCAAAAACTGAATACTTATTTCTCATTGAGCTCTATGTACAAGGAAGAAGCCATAAAATTTGCAACCCTTCACTTGGAAGGAGTGGCACATGAGTGGTGGTATCACGGGCTAGTCACTCAAGGGCATAATCTTATCACCACCTATGAAGAGTGTTGTAGAAGGTTGATTGATAGATTTGAGAGGCAAGATCCAGAGGAACACTTTAGAAAGTTAGCACAGTTGCAACAACATGGCTCAGTTGATACATATGTGGCTGATTTTCAAAGGTTAGCTGTAATGGTACTAGACATATCTGAGAGGTGATTGACATACCTTTTCATGGAAGGTTTGAGAGAACCCCTTTAAGGCCTAATCAAAAGGCAACCATCAAATGTGACCAAGTAAATCCTTTCAAGTATCTACCACTAGAAATGTGGGTGTAGGAATGCCACAACAACAATTGAAGGTTCCTCACAAACCCTTTCCACAGAGATTGGGAGCTGCACCCTCCCGACCGACGTGTCAAGAGGGATTGGGACAACCATTTAGGAGTGAATAACCAACTAATATGACATGTAAGGAGATGCAGAGGAAACAATTATGTTTCAATTGCAAGGAACCTTGGAATCCATCACATAGGTGTTTGGGAAAGAGGCAAGTACACTTGATTGAGGTATACTCAAATGATGAGGAAGAGCCAGAGCCATGCACAAAGATAGAGTGTAGTAGAGGAGGAGGTAGCAGCGGTAGGCATGATCACAGATGGAGGGGAGCAATCATTTACTATTGCCTTTGTATCAGGAGCTCCAAGATACCACTCCTTTCGAGTCAAAGGGAGGATTGGTGGGCAACACATAGTAGCTCTCATATATGGGGGAGCGACCCACAACTTCATCGACCAAGCAGTAGTAGCCTGTTTTAGGTTGAAGGTAGAGGAGTTTGAGGGCTTTGAGGTAACAGTGGCAGATGGGTATTCATTGCCTTGTAAGCAAGTCATTCGCCAGCTCCAGGTGGTACTAGATGGTTTTACCATCATCCATGACTTCTATGTCATTCCTCTAGGTGGTGCTCATATGGTACTAGGCATCCAATGGTTGCATTCATTTGGTGAGTTCACACAGAACTACCAAATGATGACCCTCAGGTTCAAAAACCAAGGACAGGAGAGGACTGTTAAAAGTATGACTAATGAGTCAATACAATAGGTTTCAGCACGTTAGATAGAAAGAGCAAGTGCGAGTTTTTGTTGCAGAAAATCTTGTATTTGGGACATATCATCAGCGAGGCAAGAGTCAATATGGACCAGACTAAGGTCCAATTCATTTAGGAGTGGCCCACCCCAAGGACCTTGACTCGGCTACAAGGATTCTTGGGTTTATGCAGTTCCTATAGGAGGTTCATACGAGGATTCTCACATTTTGTAACACCGTTGACTGAGTTGACTAAGAAAGAAGCTTTCCATCGGTCAACAGTGGCACAAGAGGCGTTCAACCATGTTAAGAAGGGAATGTGTGTTGGTATTATTCTCGCCATTCTTGATTTTTCATTACCTTTTGTGGTCAAGTGTGATGCATCAGGAGAAGGTTTAGGAGGTGTCCTTATGCAAAAAGGGCAACCTAGTTCATTTGAGAGTCGGAAATTGACAAGTGTGGAGAGGCGTTTCTCCATTTATGACAAAGAAATGCTGATTGTTATGTATGCTTTGGAAAACTCTAAACAGTACCTAGTTTGTGGGTGATTCGTGGTGAGAACATACCACAATAGTATGAAGTTCTTTGTATCACAGTGAGATCTCAATGATAGACAACAAAAGTGGGTAAGCAAACTACAGGCATATGACTTTGACATTGAGTATGTCAAAGGAAAAAATAATAGGGTGGTTGATGCATTATCCAGGAGACCTAAATTAGGTGCTATTTCTTCAGTAGAAGTTGATTGGAGGGAGGAGTTGATGGCTGAATATGCCAAAGATGCTTATGCTACAAGGTTGCTTGAGGATAGTATTGCCACACCAAACAAGGATGAAAGGTACCAAGTGAGGCAAGGCATCATTTTTTATAAAGACATGATCTATCTAGTACCGAGGTTAAAGCTCAAAAGGAAAATAATTGCAGCCTTCCATGATTCTCCAATGTCTGGACACATGGGATTTTTTGAAACCTATTGACAGGTAAGGAGTAGATATGCATGGAAGGGTTTAAAGGAAGATTTTATTCAGCATGTACGGGAATGCGATGTCTGCTAGAGGATGAAGCTTGAAACCACACATCTGGCAGGATTACTTCAACCTATTTCCATTCCATAACAAAAGTGGGATTCAATGTCAATGGACTTCATTACAGGTTTGCCTAGAGTAGGAGGAAAGAGTTGCATATTTGTGGTAGTAGATAGACTAACAAAGTTTGCACATTTCTTCTCCATTCCTAGTGAGTTCAAAGCACCATAGGTGGCAAAGTTGTTCTTTAGGGAGGTCTTCCGACTAAATGGGATACCATGCACCATCATTAGTGACAGGGATGCACATTTCATGAGTACATTTTGGTAGGAGTTATTCAGATTGACAAGGACAAAATTAACTCCAAGTACCAGTTATCACCCCCAGACCAATGGACAAACAGAGATTGTGTACAAATGGATTGAAGGATATCAACGGAGTTTTGTAACTAACCATCAGACGACTTGGGTGAAATGGTTGCACTTAGGGGAATATTGTTATAATACTACCTACCACATGACAATAAGGATGTCCCCTTTTATGGCACTTTATGGATATGATGCACCAACCTTCACAGAGTTGACCCTTCCTGAAACACGTGTTCCTACAGCAGGTGATTTTATAGAGCAGAGTAGACAAATTTTAGCAGGGTTGCGTGATCAATTACAACGTGCCCAAAATCAACAAAAAATATACGTTGATAGGGAGCGCACATAGAAAGGCAATTTGAGGTAGGGGACATGGCCTCTCTTAGATTGTAGCCCTACAAGCAATCCTCTTTGAAAAGGAGTGGGGCCAAAAAAACTTAAACCCTGTTTCTATGGTCCCTACAAAGTGGTTAGGCGTATTGGGAAAGTGGCATATGAGTTGGAGTTACCGCCAAATAGCTGAATCGACAACACCTTCCATGTGTCTTGTTAAAAGAAAGCAGTTGGCCAACAAATAGTGCCTTCGATTGAGCCTCCACCCTTGGATGATGAAGGAAAACTAGTACTTATTTTGAAACAGATCCTTAGCACAAGGGAGAAACAACTGAGAAATTGTGTATGGATAGAGTTTTTGGTACAATGGAAAGAGTTGCCACAGGAGGATGCCACTTGGGAGTCGGCTAAGATACTTGATCACCCAGTTTGGTCTTGCTTGTGGACAAGTAAATTTGGGGATGGAGGATTTGTAATATCCTCTACTTGAGATATCCATATGTGGGGTCCACTCTACCCAGTTGCGGCAAAAAAGAGTGTAATAGAAGGTAAACTAATAAGGCAGATTTGCCAGTTGGCAGCAGCTCAGCTAAAGCAGAGGAATAAATCTTAAAATAGCAAGTGGTTAATAAGGCAGATTTGCCAGCTGGTGACAGATAGTGATGCAATAGCAATTAGTTGGAATAAATCTTAGAAGAGGAAGTTGTTAAGGTAGATTTGACAGCTGGTGACAATTAGTGATGTAGTAGAAATTAGTCTGCCCGAATTAAGGAGAGGAGGAAGGTTATAAAAAGGGGCTGCTAGGAAAGGGATGATTCATTCTCATTATGTCAAGGCATCGAGTCCTTTTCCAAGGCATTTGTGGATGGAAACCCCAAGTGTTGAGTGCAGGCCACTAAGGACGGAAACCCTTGTCTAGCTGGAATTGTATGAACGTTCTGTGCTCTTTGCAAATTTGAAATTTGTAATCTTTATTATTTTTAGTTATTACTATGTTTTCTTTCCTAAATATGAAATACAAAAAAATCAGTTTGTTGCAGTCTTTTTGTGTGTTTTTATTCTGCATATTAGATAGGTTCATTATAGAAGGGAATGTTAGAATAGTACCAAAAAGTGGCAATGGCTGTCCTCGCTGTATTGTGCTTCTCTTGGTTCCACATGGCCATACCTTCAAGTGTGGATTGTGCCCTTGACACGAAATGGTCTACAAAATAGGATTCTCCTGTCCCACTAGCTGCTTGTGCACTTGAAGGACTCGAAGTACTCTGTTGAAACCGTCTAAAGCTGGCACTAGTACGAGGAACTCGGGAGGGGGGAGATGAAATGGCATCGTTATGACTTATTTTGAGACTAGCGTTTTCGTCTGCCACAGTGATCATGGCATTTACTTTATTTTTAATTTCTTCTGGCACCTTATCGCATATCTTGACATTATTGTTAGGAATCTTTGCCAAATGGAATTTGAGGCGATAAATGCCTCTAGTAGAACTAAAGCCACAAAATTTGCATTTAAAATCCCCTTTTCTTGGCCCTGACATTCGATACGTCCATGTTGGATTCAATGGTTTTATTTTTTATATGCTTGCACATGGAAACAAGCAAGTTAGTAACAACAAAGTTACAATCACTTGAAAAAAAGGAAAAATAGACCTAAACCCTAAATCAAAAGGCTAGGGTTAAAATTTGAAACATTGACAGCTAAAAAATGGGTTTGCATACATAGTTATTAGGCAGCAATATTTACTTAAAAAGAGGAGGAAAAAAACCTAAACCTAAAACCCTAGGGCCTAGACTAGGGTTTAGGGTTTAAACTTCAAGTTCAAAGTTCAAAGTTTCAAATTCAAACAATAACAGCTGAAAAATGGGCTTGCATACATGGTTACCAGGCAGCAATATTTACTTAAAAAGAGGAGGAAAAAAAACCCAAAACCCTAGGGTCTAGAGTTTAAACTTCAAAGTTTCAAATATTAACAGCTGACAAATAGGCTTGCATACATAGTTATCAGGCAACAATATTTACTTAAGAAGAGAAGGAAAAAATCCTAAACTTGAAACCCTAGACTAGGGTTTCAAGTTTAAACTTTAAACTTCGAAGTTCAAACATTAATAGCTGAAAAATGGTCTTGCATACATAATTATCAAGCAGTTTAAGGCAATATTTAGTTATTTACTTGAAGGGAGGCAAAAAACTCTAAACCCTAGACTAGGGTTTAGGGTTTAATGTTTAACAAATATTGATAGCTAATAATTTGGCTTGCATATATCAATTTAGTATCTACTTAAAAGGAGGGGAAAAAACCCCTAAACCCAAAACCCTAGACTAGGGTTTTGGGTTTTAAAGTTGAGAAAATCGGCAAACAACCCTAATTACAAAACTATTTGCAAATAACCCTAATCTAATTTCAAACCTTGTTTTAAGTTGGAGGAAAAAAAAGGAGTTTTCAAAGAATTTCTTACCTTGAATGAATCTTTTGGACGGTTGTTGTTGGCTGCCGAATTCCTTCACACCACAATCACTCACTCCTTGGATGCCTTGGTGTATTTGGTCGGGGTGGTAGCAAGGTGGAAGAGTGTTTTTTTTTTTTGCAAGAGGTAAGTTGAGAAATAAGAAAAAATAAACTCTTTCTTTATATCGGCCATAACCTCTATCTATGCGGTTGCGGCTGATTTTTTCAAAAAATTAGCAAAAAATCGGCAAAGTATCGACACATCGCCGATACTTTGCTGATTGCATTGTCGTTTCAAAAAATTGGCAAAAAATTCGGGATTTTGCCGATTTTCTCAACTTTGGTATAAACCCTAGCAACAAATATAATTTCATTAATATTGCTTTGGCTAAGAGGAGGTAGGTTCAGGCAACAAATATCAAAGACACAGAACTTGAGGGTGAGATTTGAAGATCATTCTATTGAGATGGATGATGTGGATATTGTTCTTGGTTATCCTTGGTTGGATTCTTTGGGTAATGTTAACATTAATGTGCAAAAGAAGTTAATGAAGTTTTGTTATAGGCAAAAGAAGATAATATTGCAGGATATTTTCAGCTTAAGGGGCAAGGATCCAACGAGAAGCAAGAAGCATTTATGGTAGGAGAAGAAGTTAAGCAACCAACAGAAAAATAAAAAGTTGAATCTACAAAAGCAACAACAGCAGAGTCCATGGAAGAAGTAGCAATAACAGAGTCCATGAAAGAATTAGCAGGAAAGTCCAAGGAAGCTCTGTTAGAAGTGCGCAAGGACACACCAATAGAAGGGAACAAGAGAAAAGAACATGAGGAAGAATTTAAAAAAGAGGAACAGAATGCTGAAGAATCCAAGGAAACTGAACATCAAGTCAATCATGAGCGGCAACAATCTTGGAGGCAATTCATATAAATTATTCTGTAACATTTTTGGCTTGTGGAGCAGATTTGGAGTGATTCCTTCCTTAAGGAGTATTATTAGTGTTGCCCTACCTCAAGGGTATTATCTATATTTGTGTCTATTTTTGTGGATTGTTATTGTGCATGATTAATTGTGGATGGATGTTTTGTTATTTCAGTATATGGTGAATGATTTCTGTTAATAAGAATAAAGGTTCATAACAGGTTTGGATAAGTAACTATCAACCACCTATTCGTGTACAACTCCTAAATACGCAACTAACTATATTATGTGATATTAACATTTGATTCTAGCTACAATTGGAATGCTTGCTTAGAGAAATGCATGAGAAGTTTTGAAAGCTCTTTATGCCATGTTAAATAAATGTAGACACATTCAATTATGGAGTAGAAAATTAAGAAAAATCCTTTTTAAAACATAGGTATAGTAATTTTATTTGGTTGTCTTGTTTGGGGTCCTGACCTATCAAAAGAAGCTTGAAAAGGGTTTAGAGAGTCCAAAAACACTTTTCTAGTAAAAGAACTAGGGGTTAAGGTTTGAACTCCTTACCCAGGATAGGAGGAGAATGATTGTGTCAATTCTTAATATATAATCAAAATAAAGTAGATGAATAAAAGGAGATTACCGCATCAAGGGATGCTTGAAACTCAAGAGGAAGGTTGTTACCAAACATCATGTAATGGATTAAAAAATGGGGAATTGAAGAACGTGATTTACCAAAAGACTCATCAAGAATCTAAAACTTTATTAAAAGAATAATAGATTTTTTTTGTCAAGATCATGTAAAAAAACAAGATTTTACAAATGTGATATGAATCCAATAGTCAAATACAAAGAGCAAAATCACCTCAAGGAGAAGATCTTGTAGGTGATTTTGCTCTTTGTAGGTGACTATTGGACTAAGTTGTAATCATCTTGTAGTTGAAAGAGGAAGATGGAAAAATATTAATATCGAACAAAGTCTATGTTTACCTGCGTGCAAGGAGAAGTTGAGGACAAGAAACATGTGATGTTTCATTGTTGTGCATACCAAAATCTAAGACAAAAGCACTTGTTGGAACATGATGACTAGAGCAACTTATACAATTTATTAAGTTTATCCTCTACAAGAGTGGGTGGATATCCTAAGGAGGTTTTTGAATATCATAAAATGAACACAGACCAGATTCTTGTGCATTAATCTTGCAGCATTATTGAAGTGAATTGTAGATGAGTTCCAGAACAAAGTAAAAACTTATTTTTATAATTTATTTTTCTCCTCTTTCTGTCCTATAGATCCTATTTTGTTTACCTTGGACGAGATTAAAAATATTTCTTTTCAATTTGTGGAGCAGGATGTTATCCATTTAAATTCAGCATCTCTTTGTGAAGCAAGATGCCATTAGATAAGAGTAGCACACTTATTTTGAATGTAAATTATTTTGTTTGCTTTGATGCCTGCATTGATTTTATGGCATAATCCCAAAATAAAAACATAAACTACTGTTTTTTGTAAGTGTCATCTTTGAGTTGTTCTGATAAACATGTTTTCTGGTAACTTCTAGGGATATTGGTGTTCAGTAAATGCTAGTTTTCTTTGTGGAGTCCAATATTTCACATTATTTTTGGCTTCTTTTTGTGTGCTAAACAACAAGGTTACCATGCAATATTACATTATTGTGTACCTCAACACTTCCTTGAGATTTTGCAAATTTTAAAGGAGTATGCAATAGAGGAATCCGATAGCATATTCCTTACAAAACTCTCAAATTTGACCAAGTGCGGAACAGGTATGAACTTGCTTGCAAAAGATGGCTGATTGGATCCAAGTACTGATTCACTTGCTAAAGAGGACTGATTGGCTCTGAGGAACGATTCGCTCAACAAAAGGTATCGATTTGCTTGATAATACGAGCAATTCACTCGTTAAACTGGAGTGAACCGCTCTAATGGTCACAAAGGTAAATTGAAGGCATGGATCTCGAGGCGAATCTTTTGGAAAGAGACATTTTGGCATGTAGTGGCGCATTAAGTCATTTTGGAAGCCTTCTAAGCTTGTTAGAGGCATGTAACATTTGGTGGTGCATCATTTTGCTAAAGATGCCCCCAAATCTTTACTTTTACTAGGAGTAATTGTTTCTCACCCTAGGTAACTAAGGGGTAAACTTTTGCTATAAATAGGGGCCTAGGGCCTTCATTATATTCATCTTTTGGCCATGAGAATTTAGAGCTACACTTTGTGAAATCCACATTGTGCTTTGACCTCATGAGATTGTAAGAAATTGGCAAGTCCTTAGGCATTCCATTAGTGGCATTACCCTCCTGGTTTGCTAAGTGCGTGGCGGTTGTGGCATGGCCCTTCTAGCCCATCTTGTTATTCACTTATCAATTTCATAATCTAATGAATGGGTGGACATTGATGTTATTCGACTTCTCATGTGTTGATTGATCACACACTTTCCTCGCTACGGTTTAAACCCGTATTTGCTTGAATCACTTGCACCCTTAAATTTTCATGTATTTTTATTTTTGCATTTTACTTTCAATGCATGTTAGTGTAGGAGTATTCCACGACGAATGGTGGGGAGCTAGCCTAAATCCGGAGGTTGGGAGCAGCCATTGGCAATCCCCTCCAACTTTGTTGAAACTCGAATTGGGATGCAAATATTTATTAGAAGTCGGGACAATTCCCCGATTCAACAGTTATATTTGCTAGTTTGCAGTTGAATTTTTTTTTTGCCCTGCCTGCTCTTTATTCATTCTTTTCTTTCCTATTCATGTTTTCTTTTGTTTCAATTAATGGCTTTGCTAAATGCCTTTGTAAGCTTTCATGCATTATGTTCTTTAATTGATTTGCTAAATTTTTTTCAGATTGAACATTCTGACTTTGTGTCTTGTAATTTGCAGCAATTTCAAATACCTTAGAGAAGGGTGTTTTTATGCAACCAAAAACTTTTGGCCATATGTCATCGGAGGTATGTTGTACTTTGTACTCGTGTTGTTTGTATTGTTGAAAGCATGCTATAACTGTTGTTGCAGCCATAGTTGGAAAAATCACAATTCGGAATAAATTCAACACTTTATTTTCGGAGATTTTATCCACAACTCGAGGAAACTTGGCCCCCAAAAAAAACAATTAAAGAAATATTTTAATAATAGAACATTTTAAACAACAATTGGAGAGCCAGAAAGCTGATTTTATATTAGATATTCATAAAAAAGAGTACAATTACAGTTCTTGATCATGAAATCCAACCAAATACATCATACAAATTCAAAATTTCAAAATATAAAGCAGTTTTTAAACTTCTTTTTGTTTTCCCTTCCCCTCCATTGAACTAGATGGTTGGACTTGGACAAGTCGATTTGGAGGCTGCTCCAAACCTCTCAAATGTTCTGCTTCCGCTTTTAGTGCCTTGATGCCCCTTGTAGTAAACTCGGTATCCAACGAATTATTGACAATCCAATCTGATAGTGGATCTAACTCATCCAAGTCAATCACTTTCACTTGTTTGGTGTGAAATCGACGATTGTATTGTACAAACACAAATCATTGAGGCACTCTTGGGTCAACCTATTGAGCTTCTTGGTGTGTACGACCTCAAATAAAGACCAATCGCGGTCACACCCAAAAGTGCCATCCTCCTCAGTTGAGGTGTTTTTACATAATTCTCCCACCATAAATCTAAAAAAAATATATATATTTTTTCAAATTATTAATTTACATTTATAATTGTGTCATTGTAAATTAGACTACAAGAAAAAAATGTCTAAAAGTTTAAATATTTTATCTTGGTGCAAGGTCAACCTTGATTCTTTACAAAAGGAGGATGAAAACTGGCTCCCATGAGTGCCTTTATAGGTTTGCAACTTGGCAAGGATGAGGTGATGTTTGGCAAGGTCATTTGTTGTCCTCTCTGCACAAGTATAGAACCCTCTGAACCTCTTCATCAACACTAAGATTGCCAGTGTAAAAGAATTTGGGGTTCAAAAAGTACCCTCTTGCATGAATAGGTCAATGGAGTTGCCTTGCCCATCTCTTATCAATGATACGGGAAATTGGATCACACTAGCGTTGGTTGTCACTGTAGTAGTGTTTGATGGTCTCCTTTACTCCATCCATCGCCTCATATAGATAACCCATTGCTAATTTTTTTGCCATCTACAATGCAAAGAACCCTTACCAAAACCTCAATTACATCATAGAGTTTAACCTAAGCCCACATAATAAGTGAGCTTTAGATTAATTACAAATAATAAATAGGGTTTAACCATAACAAGTTTAACCAAGGTCCATTGGGCTTACATAATAAAATATTACAAAATAATAAATACATTGTACAATGAAATGCCCTTAGGTCTATTCAATATATCGCACAATGTCGGCTCTTGGTCATGAAGCAGATTATAATTTCAACACCCCCCATAATCTGAATTGAGGAGCCAAGGAGAGAAGACATTAGTGACAATAATATCTTCCCATCATAATGGATGCTCTAGTAGGCCTTTGATACCATGTTGGAATTCACAATCTTTTCCAGAAATGAAATGAAGCAAGCCATGCACTCAAATCTTATACATAGAACAAAAAAGGAGGACAAAAGAGGAATTTGGTGGGCATCCATAGGCACCATAAATAATCACTATTTGAAGATTTATTACACAAAGCAAGGGGGTTACTTAAAGCAATGCCAAAACCCTAATTACATCATAGAGTTTAACCTAAGCCGACATAATAAGTGGGCTTTAGGTTAATTACAAATAATAAATAGGGTTTAACCATAACAAGGTTAACCAAGGCCCATTGGGCTTACATAATAAAATATTACAAAATAATAAATACATTGTACAATGAAATGCCCTTAGGCCTACCCAATATATCACATAATGTCGGCTCTTGGCCATGAAGCAGATTATAATTTCAACATATGTCTCTCACCCAAAGAATCCATCTATTTTTACAAAGGGGATAAAAAGAAGAAGAAATAAGTAAAAACAAATGTCCTTTGGCCAACATCGAGGAACAATAAACAAAAAAAAAAACATTGAGGAAAATCCTAGATTTTGCAACCCGCCCCCCCACCCAAAAAAAAAATCTTAACTTGGAAATGAATGAAATCTCCTCCGAATGGTGTTAAATCTGTTGATTCAATCTCCAAAAGTGGTTTAAAGTTGGTGTTTGACCTCTAAGAAAATTTCCTTCAGAGCAGGAGAGAAGAAAAAATGGGGCCAGAAATGCTTTTAAAAACATCATTTGCTGTTTGTGCTATGGACTGCGGGTTTTACCAAGTTTTGGGCAAGAAATCGGTGGAAAAATCTCTGCAAGTCGGCAAATTTCTAGGCGCCAATAAATTATTAAAAAAAATCGCAGCACACTATATCTTGCAACTTTTACGAGAAATTGCAGGAAATCTACGATTTTCCCAACTATGGTTGCAGCTACTTGCTTTTCAGTTTTTTTTCTCCCCTTCTTTTTAAAATTATTTTAATGTTGATACTTCTTATATCACTGAATTTATTTTAATGAAGAGTCATTAAAGTGTGAAAGTTTGTATATTTCAGCATAAAAGACAATTTCTTCAGTGTTTTGATATTGTAATCGGTGATCCAAGTGGATACCTCAACATCGCATTTCGAATGACCAAGAGTGGATTGGTTGAGGTAATTTACTGAATTTTACTTTAATTTCTTTATGATTAAATTTTTTGGATTGTTATTATGTTACATATTCCTCCACAATTTTGTTAAAGTTTGTTTCAATTTTAACCTGACCATCTAATATTGTTTTCTACTGTAGCTCAGGGATGAGGCAGCGAAGACATTGACATACATGAATACATGTAAGGACAGGGGCTTTGAAGAGGTGTTCATGACTAAAATAGACTATCCTGTGAAGTTTGATTACTATGCCAGGTAATTGCTTTTTTTAAAGTATATGAAGCATTTCAATATTTTTTTCACATCATATGTTACTAATTATTTAGTAATTAAATCTGGATAATTCATTTACAACAGGTGTTTGTGATAAACTAAATTAGTGTCTGCATGTCTCAAATTGCCATGCATTCACAGCACTCAAGAAGAGGCTTATCATAAGCCACAGCCACAACCTATTAGATGCATGCCAATGCATGTATTTTTTCTGAATGGGTTATATGGGATCGAAATGGGCCCCACCCATATTACATCATGACCACATAGTGGTGTTACAATAGCTTGACAATTATGCATGTATTGTTTGGCAAGTTTCGAACTTGGGTCTCCTTGAAAGTTGAATAATATAACTGGTTTAGCTAATGCCATTCGATATGGCAATGCATCTATTGGGATAATGCAATTTGTGATTTATGAAAATAGTCAAACAGTAACTGTGTATTGAATTTTTCACAAGGAGTCCTTTTCCTCAATTGTTGCTGTAAACTTTGAGCATTCTTTACAAAGCACCTTTTAATAAATTGTAAAGCACTTTTTGATCTTATATTTCTAAGCTTATATAAGGAGGGATTCAACATGCTTTAATCTTTTGCAATTATAGACTTTTGAAGGGAGATTTGAGAATTACATTCTTATCTCACTAGGTCAGTTATACCTATTTGGTACCGTCCTCTGCAGTCCTATTCCAAACTCTATGTTCTCAGATTTTGAAAATAAAATGATGCATGATTGGGACCACATTAATATCTGCTGACATGTAACATTTTTTCTTGATATCTTTTGAAATGGTGCTGGCCTCTGTTCCAGTGTTGTACTTTTTGAAGATTCATTTATGTTACATTCCATTACAGTGTTGTACTTTTTGAAGATTCATTTATGTTACATTCCATTACAGTGTTGTACTTTTTGAAGATTCATTTATGTTACATTCCATTTTCTGAGGGTTGGGATGGCACATCCATTGGAGGACTCTGAATTTGCCACTTATGATTAATATATCATGACTAATTCAGCTTGCAAGCTTCATTCTGATTCATAATAGCAGAACCTCTTTCAACCCAAGTGGACTGAAAGTCCATACTGATGTTAGACAACATACATACAATGGATACAATCATGAGCAAAAATCCCTGATTTGAGAGCAGAAGAGACTCATGTTTCCAGAATATAACAGAGACAGAAGAAAAATCCAAAGAAGAAGAGATTTTTAAGTGAAAAACCATCATGTACATAAGATGTGACATACATGTACATTTTCCCAAATTGTTCATACTTCTTTGGTTATGCTTTGCCATTACTAGTTGGCTTCTCTTACATACCATGGATGTGTGTGGTATATTTGCCTTAATCAATGGCTGATTCGTCATGAGATTGCCTATGCTTGTAAGAATTGGATTGCTTGCTTTGCACCTTCTCCTTAGACTTGCTTTTACTTGGTATGCACTTGCCATTTTGATGGAGCTGAATTCTTTGGCTACTTCTCCTACCTTTATAATAGCTGCTTAGCTGTGCTACGCTTATTTTATTGACTTGTATGGAAGGTAGGATGAGTAGCATGCCTACAACAATCTTGGGTTTGCATTAGAGATACTGGATATGCCTACCCCCTTGTCAGGATCCAGGAATTGCTGTATTCCAAACGGATACGGCTATGATATGTTGTCGATACAGCCTTGATAATATATCCAGGTGTAGCAAGATATGATTTTGTATTAGGATGTATTGGACATGGTATTTGGCTGTTCGAAACTGTATCTGTAGTTAAAAAGAAAAAAAAAAAAAAATATATATATATATATATATATATATATATATATATATATATATATATATATATATATAATTGAAATCCTTTAAAATAATATAAATTTATAAAAATGGCCCATGGAGTCTAGGACGGTTGGGAATGATGAATTTCATAATATAGACCAAGGTTCAAATCCTATGAGTGAACTGTACGTTTTTCCCAAATGACATTAGCTGAACCGATTAGATTCTTCAACATTCGAAGTGGAGACCCCGGTGCGAATCTTGTTAAGCGATATAGGGGTAATATCCAAGCTGTTGTAATACTACTATGTGGTAATGATGTAATACGGGTTGGGTCTTTTTCAATCCCATATAACCAATTGAAAAAAATATAACTTTATAAAAACTAAGATCCTCCTTCAATGCATCAGAATGATTTGCAAATTTGCATGGAATCAACATGAAAATATCTTATCTAAAACCTATATTTGTGTGAATTATTTTCTTTTATGGTTTTCTTTTAGTATATTAAAGACATGCTTTTTATAATGACATATCCAGCCATGACCATATTAGGGGTTCTTGAAATTGTATCCAAATCCAATACTGTAACTGTTTCCATGCAACATAGCTTAAAATCAATATAACTATAATATTAGACCTCAAATGAAATTACACCAATTTTTATTTTTAATAATATAACTTATAAATTATATACTTTTTTTTTTGATAAGTAAATATAAAATATAATAATGAAGTTCATATATATATATGTAAGAACTTGTGTTACTGTTGTCACATTTTGCACGGGGTGCAATGTTTTCAATTTTTGTAAGAGAGCTGCTCTTCCTTCTCCCCCTTTCTCTCTCTTCCCTACATTCTCATTCTTCTCAAAATTGATAGCAGTTGCCCTGAAAAATGGCTAAGTGTCAGGGCATGTTGAGGTGTTCGGGCTTTTGCGGGCCATAAACAGGGGCGATAAAATGGACAAAATGAGCTCTGGATATTTTATTATTGCAGATCTTCTCGCCGACTTTCCAACGATATATTATAATAGGCGATCGGGTCAGCGGATCAAAAGTTATGGCCCCGGAAGCTGAACCAGGAAACCCAGTTTTGTGCGAAGTGCGCACTTCGCCCAGTTTTGGTGCGAAGTGCGCACTTCGCCCCTCTTTCTGGGCGCACCTTGTAGCAGGCTGGCAGAAAAACGACTAAGTGCTGGAGCGAAGTCCGAACGGCGGTGAGAATCAGCAAGTGCCGGTGCGCAACCCGACTTCGCAGCGAAGTCGGACTGCGCCCTTTGACCGGTGCGCAGTAGGGAAATAGTGCTACCCGATCGCTGCTGTTTTTCACCTATGCTACCCGATTGTGCTCTAATCCCGGCGAAGTTGGATAGACTGCCTTGCAAGGCAGACATGTGTCAAGCATTATCATCCGACAAGTGTCCAACTTTGGGATCCGAGCCAAGACATGCCGAGCAAAAGGACAAGCATGGGCCGCACTACTTATGCCAGCTGCCTCATTTAATGCTGATGTGAGTTTCCACCTACCTCAGCTACCCGCATTCCTGTCAATATAAAGTTCTACCCAACGCGCTGCCACGTGGTTGTTCAACCTTCAGGGAGACCATGCCGAGAGTACAATCCGACTCGACGAAGTCAGCACCAGCAGTTCCGCGGCTGCTTTTGTCAGCTAATGTTTGACTGGGACTTTGTGCCCATTAATGTAACGGGGGGAACTTTGGGCTATAAATACCCACCACGTTTTCATTGTAAAGGGGTGGATGGGGAATGTCTGTTAGGGAACCAATGTAACCGTGCTTCTGCTTATAAATATAATTTGTATGCCTGGTTCTGTTCTGTTGCTTCTGTTTTTTATGCTGCCTTTCTTTATATTCATGCCTTAGGCTAACTCCGTCACGACTCGCCGATTCATTTCAGCATTTGGTGAGCAGTTGCCTCTAGCATTGCTTGTTTAAAGCACCCCCTGTACTTCATTAATTAAAAGGATACATAGAATGGATGTAGTAGCAGTTTCATCAGTTGTGTGTTAAGTTGCTGGTCCGTATCTGGTGATTGGTGCGCTGCCGTACTGTTAGTTCCTTGTAGGGAATGTCTGTTAGGGAGCCATTGAAGCTGTGCGGTTAAATTCTCTACACGACACATATACCTGGCTCTGATATCTCTATGATTGCTTTCTACCCATGTTAGTGTCCGTAGGTGGTGATTGACGTGTTGCCGTACTGTTAGTTCCTTGTAGGGAATGTCTGTTAGGGAGCCGTTGTAGCCGTGCGTACACTGCTTGGGTATCGGAAGTATACGTTAGATTTTGCAGTCCTCAGTCGTGCTTTATATTTGTAATGCAGTAAGTATTGGTGATTGCTGGTTGCCGTACTGTTAGTTCCCCCCCACCAACCTCCAAGTATATTTGTATATTCTTTCTGTACATTTATCTCTTTCCTGCACTCTTAGCTTAAATCAGAAACCCCCAAAAGGAGCCGGCCTTCTCCGGAGATTGGCCCGGAAGGCATCTCTTCCTTCCGGCCTTTCAATGTTGGTTCGCGGGTCCAGGGCGCAATAGCAGCAAATCCTTTCCTCGTGGCGGATTCGTGGCCAACAGCTTACCCCATGACCAAGTTATCTTGAGATTTCAACAAACCACATGGTGGAATTTTGGCAATTATGCATATATTATCTATCAAAATTTGAACCTGGGTATTTGCATTGAAAGTCTTTGTATTTAACCACTTTAGTTCATGCGATTTGATATATATATTATTAATTTGATAACATATGTATGTGTGTGTCATATGGGGTTGAAACAGGCATGACTCATATTACAATATCATTGCATTATCGTGGTATTCAATGGACCACTTTATCATGATATTACAACAAACCCTATTATCACGAGCCACCTATTATAGGATTGTCCATTACACTGTGGGAATTTGAAAGCAGTTGTGCTTGTACGATAGTACCCTATTACTGTTATTTCACAATGCCTTGGACAATTTTTTGAATTGTTTATATGGGATTGGAATGGTCTCCATTTGTATTACATCATGACCACATATTGGTATTACAACAGCTTGGCAATTATGTAAGTATTGCTTGGCAAGATTTGAACCTAGGTCTCCTCCTTGAAAGTCTAAGAATTTAATTGGTTGAGCTCATGGACATTTCACCTATGGGACTTGAACTTTGATTTAAGTTATGAAACTCTTCACATCCAACCGATTGCCCTGAATCCAATGGGCACAATGCCTTAGACAATTATATATTACATATAATTAATTTTAATTATTTGCAATTTTCCAAACCAAAATAAACTGAACTTTCTTGAGTTTTTTTTTTAATTGGTTATATGGGTTTGAAACGTCCCCATGTGTATCATGACCTCATTATTTCGCTATTTCCGCAATTCATGTTATCACAGTATTACAACAATTCGTAGTATCATAGGACTAATATATAACGCAGGAGGGAACTTTCTTCAATTATTATTTGTTCTTTTTTTTTTTAAATTAGTTATATGAGGTTTGAAACAAGCCCCACCCATATTACATCATGATGGTGTTACTATGATAATTCAACAAACCGCATATTGGTATTTTGGCAATTCTGCATATGTCGCGTGGTAAGCTTTGAACTTGGGTCTTGTCCATGTTTTAAAGCACTTGAGCTCATGCCATCTGATATTTATTATTTGTTAATTATTTAGATTTTTTTAATTGATTATATTGGATCAAGATAGGCCCCACCCGTATTACATCATGATTGTGTTACCATGGTATTTCAACGAACCACATAGTGGTATTACAGTGAATCACATTATCATGGTACCCACAGGAATTGAACATTGATTGGGTCTTTGTGAGCCAAGCATTGTCACCAATCAAACTTCAACTCCACAGAATTTAGTTATCATTTATTATTTATCTAATATTTTGTTCAATTGGTTATATGGGATTGAAACGGCCCCAACTGTATTACTTTATCACCACATAGTGGAATTACAATAGCTTGACTATTATCCATGTATCACTTGGCAAGATTCGAACCTGGGTCTTCTTTTTGAAAGTTGATGATTTTAAGCATATTTTGATGCTTTGAGGTGCTACTAATTTTAAGTGCTAGATCTTTTTGATCTTTTTGTCAATCTTTATGATTCTTCATGAGGAAAGCTCTTTGGTTAAGGATGCCGAATAAGTGAACTTAAACATGGTTCCTGCAAGCTTTTCCTTGGAAACCTTGTAAATACTCTTCCCAGGAATACATGCATATTAAGATGCTTGTATTTCTTTCCTACTGCATGTTTTCATACCTGTACATGGTTGATGGAGTAATGCTGCTCAACGTTCATGTACATTACTTAAAGGCATTCTCATGTTTTTGCTTATCTTCAATGTTCAAGGATTTGTTTAATGATGCCTTGCATTCCTCTTAAAACTTCATAGATCTTGTTTTAGTATTGTGTGCTGCCTTTGAGCATGTTTTTGGCAAGGTGGTAGCTTGGGCTCTTTACCTTGGGCAAGCATGTTTTTTATCAACACATAGTGGTATTATAACAAAGCTTGGATATTATCAATGTATCACTTACCAAGATTTGAACCTTGGTCTCCTCCTTGAATGTTGAGGAATTTAACCGGTTGAGCTAATGCCACTTGATACCTTGAAAGGTATTTTGGATTTAGCTACACTTGTGTTTTTCCACCACTTTTTCCATCCTCTTGCCAAACTCTTTGGCAAACACTTGCCAAACTCTTTGCCAATAGGGTAGTAGGCTTAAAGGTGGAAGCCCTTGGTCCCGCTTATCACCCCTATTAACATCGAGTCGCGACATGTGTGTGGGGGATAGTTGGCCCTCTTGCTTTCTAACCGGTTCATGTGATGCTGTTCCCATACAAGCTGTTTATTTCCAGTGGCATATTCCTATGTTGGAATTTTGTTCCACTTTAATACCTCTTCTACTTAGTTAGTGTAGTGTGTGTGTGTTAATAATCCCACATTGACCCGGTTGTGGGACTTGAGTGGTTTATGAGCCCCAACACTTGCCAAACTCTTTGCCAATGGAATAGCAGGCTTAAAGATGGAAGCCCTTGGTCCCGTTTATGTGGGACTCCTCACCCCTATTAACATCGAGTCGCAGCATGTGTGTGGGGGGTAGTTGGCCCTCTTGCTTTCTAACCGGTTCATGTGATGCTGTTCCCATACAAGCTGTTTATTTCCAGTGGCATATTCCTATGTTGGAATTTCATTCCACATTAATACCTCTTCTTCTTCTTCTCACATGTCCAAGACCGTCATGTAGAGGCCTAGCTTCTTCCACAGGAAATTGCTTTACACAATGGCTATATTTGCTAAGTACATGTCCACTAAACCTCATGTTTCAAACAAGTTGGACCCATTCCCTTTGGTCTACTTATCAATGCTAGGAAGGGATTTAAATAACACTTCTTTGGATGATTTGGTATGTGAAAGGGTGCTTGGTGTCCTCACCTCCTTCCTTAACTTTTTCTTGTGTTTTGACCAAATTCGTTGGAATGGAATCCTCTTTCAACTTCTTCATGGCCTCACATTCTTTTTGAACTTGGCTAGCTCTTTTTCATTGGCATTTAATACTCGTGTTTTCTTTATGATTTGGGGTTTTCTCTTCTCTAGGTGGTTCAACTTGTTGAGAACAGAGTCCTCCTTGCAGAAACAGTGTTCTACTCTTTTCTAATTCTTCTATTGCACCTGTGAGAATTTTTTTAGGGCAGGCAAATTTGGGTTGTAGATTTTTCATTCTTCCTTTCCAAGTGCCACGTCTTCCTTTTAAGTTCTTGGTTCTCTTCATGAAGTATGAAGATTGCACCATCTTGGGTGAAAGACCTTTCCTTCCTTTTGCAACTTTTCACATTGGATGTTGATCTTATCCAACAACCCTCCTTTATGTGCTATTTCTTCTTGTACTTTCTTGAGTGCTTGCATACACTCTTTTTCCACTTGTATAACCTTTCTGAAAATAGATTTAGCATCTTCAGCAAATTGATTTTGGGCTATGGTGAGCTTTTCCATTGCTCCTCAAAAGAATTTGCTCAATGCTCCATTGAGACTTATCAAGGGTCTCATTCCATTGTACTCGACAACTAGGGGACTTTGGGACAGGTACAAAATGTCCCGTTCCATCTCCAGAAATGGCCTGCTGTCACTTACTAATTTGGAAACGCATTGTCTCTTTTATTCTTGCCTTCATACTGGAAACTTTGTGGAAGATAGCATTGAACTCAACCACGAATTATTAGAAGGGGAAAAGACAATTTTGATTTCCTTATTTCTTCACCCATTTTCTTGTTATCCTTTTACTGTACCTGTCAAGTCTTTGGTGAGATTCCTGATTCATAATGTGGAAGTTCCCATTTACAATTCATGATGTGGCATGGATTAGAATGATAGTAATATGAATTTTGCATCATATTAGGTAAAAGACAACATGATGTTTTTGTTTACTACTAGATGTTGGGAGACCAAAATGCCATCAACCCTAAAAGATCTCTACAAATTCTTTTCGATTTCATATATAGTTAAATTACAAGAACTTTAAAAACCATTGGTAGTAAACACAGCAAGATAAGAGGTTGGGGGATAGATTACATAATGCAAAATTCATCTTAGTAAACCCGTGACATGGTTGAGAGGTCCTTCTTTTGATACCAATGTAAATTCTTGATCGAAGGCCATAGCTAAATTTGTTGATTACGTCCCTGCAATCTTTGTTAGGAGGCTTCTTTTTATTTGTTTTAACTTTTGTTTATAGATTTGTTATTTATCGTTAGTACTGTTCTATGCAGGATAAGTGGTTTGAACCTGAGAGGTTAGTAGTGTTATATAGAAGCATCTCCTCTGTTATCATTAGAGCTTATGTTTTTCATTGTTGTCTTTTAGATCATCTCTTCTTATGTATGCATTTTGAGAGATGTACGCAACAGAAAATCATGTCTGGGTTTGTAAAAAAAGAAAAAACAACTATGTGATCTTTATCTTCTGTATCTCCAATTATAGTGATTTGGAAGATAAGGATGGGTGCTTATTATGGTTCATATTTGTTTTACAGAATCAATCCGGTGGATATTAGGAACCCTTCTAATATTTGCCTGGACAGAGAACACTGGAGAGTATATGAGAAAGAAGTTGAACTATTACTATCGAAGGGCTTGGGTGAAAGGGTGCGCCTTATTCGAGTTATTCCTAGAAGTATACCTGCAAAGTGGACTATAGATGAGGTCTGTCAAACATATTTCTGTCAGCATGAAAGTTACTCAACTACTAGAATTAGTTACTTTTTTAGATATCCTTTGTTTCTTCTTGAGATGAAGTAGCAATGCAGACACAGACATTTGATGATACTTCATCCCATCATTTTGGAATCATTCTTTTTTCAATTTGCAGGGACATTTATGCTTAGCAAAAATTCCACTTCTTGTTGGGATTTTGGTAAGCAATTTTGAAAAAGCTTTTCACATGGTTGATGTTGGTCCAAGTGCAGACAACAAAGTCGAGGTATGGAGCTATGTATTTAATGTTCATTATTTCAGACTTCTACATATATTTTAATGATGTCATTATTCAAATGAATCAATCTATGTTTTCGTAATATTTGAGGACAGTCTGCCAAATTTAGAAGCTTTTGGGGAGAGAAAGCTCAATTGCGCCGGTTTAAGGATGGGAAAATTACAGAAACAGCAGGTAATTTCTGCTTGGATATATATATATATATATGTACAGAGAGATTGCATCATGTTTTCGAATATGAACTTGGAATTATGTTTTTTGTGGACAGTTTGGGAGTGTGAACAATGGGAGAAGCATCTCATAATGAAGAAGATAATGGAGCACATTTTATGCCAGCATCTCTCTTTGTCCTCCCAAGATGTTTCTATTGTTGCAGATCAGTTGGACTTTTCGTTAGTACAGGGAGGTAAAGGTAAGATCTTTATATCTATTGACCAAACTGTAGCACAAACTTCTAATGCTCTTCATCTGGAATACCTGAATCTGTCTTTGAGAGACATCATTCTTTGTTGTAGTTGTGAGAGCTTGACTCTTCCAAGACAGACTCAGCAGACCATATAATGTCTAGAGTGATTTTTCAAAATAAAAAAAAATGTTTGTTTGTTGCAAGGTGATGGAAAATCACAATTACTAGGTTTTCCTGCCTTTGCAGGTAGACCATCACACTGAACAGGAAAACTAACTGGTGTTCTTGATTTGATATTCATATATTTGTTCACCTTGACATCGCTGAAGTCTCTATGACAGGATTTGTCACTTATAAATTATAAATAAATCTGCAGATCCAATTGCCTACACATCAAGCGTGCTGGATGCATTTGATGTTCTGTCAAAGCGATTGAAAAGTTTGGATGAATTGCCATTAAAAATATCTAGCGTGCAATCACTGGATTCAGGTCTGTTTGAAGTTCTTATATGTCGTCACTTTTATTTTTATATAGCTATTTTGTTTTTGGTCCATTTGTGAAGTTGATCAGAATTTTATGCATTTACTTTTGAGATCATTGGCTTGTTGATTCACTATTTTCAGTAAGAGTAAAATACAGAATTGTCTTAGAGATGCATACTGACATCCCAAAATGCTGTTCCAATGTCTCAAAAACTTATCCTGATGTCCTGGAAATGCCTTGTGATGTCTCCTGTTGCCTCCGTCCTGGAAATGCCTTCTGATGTCTCCTGTTGTCCCCATCCTGGAAACATTGTGGAACATGGTTTAAAACTGTTATTTGTGTAAGCATTTTTGTGTTACATGTTTTTTTCTTTTATTAAATAAAATATATATGCTTTCTGTGATGTCGTATCCAACAGTAGCCATATTAGGGGGTCTTGAAAATTTGCAGTTTTCATATCTGATGCTGGTCCATATTAGATACTGTATCCATTTGGATGCAATATAGCTATTTTCCTGAATCATTTATTAATTTTTTAAAATCTCTGACATGTGCAAGGTTTGCCTCTTTTGGTTTATGCATATGGCTGGAATATTTTATATAGTGTTTGTGGACAGCTCTTTGTTCATTTTAGATATTATTTGCATTATTGTAGTGCCCTTTTGGGCTCCCATAGAGCATTGACTGTGAATATGTCCATAGATACTGTATCTGTTTGGACGCAATATAGCTATTTTCCTGCATCATTTTTTTTTTTTAAATCTCTGACATGTGCAAGGTTTGCCTGTTTTGGTTTAAGCATATGGCTGGAATATTTTATATAATGTTTGTGGATAACTCTTTGTTCATTTTAGATATTATTTGCATTATTGTAGTGCCCTTTTGGGCTCTTATAGAGCTTTGACTGTGAATACATCTTTGAGTGCCATTGACCTCATTTGGTCATTCACAAACTTTAATAGAATCTGTTTACCCTCTTTCTTTTTACCATGGATCTCATTCGACATATAGTCTTCACCAATTCTAGTATGAACCATTCAACATATGTAATGCAATATTTTAGTGGAAATCTGCATCTCATGTTGAAGTTGGTTGTTCGTCCTTGCAAGCTTATCACCATGTCATGCTTTTCTTTGTTGTATTTATTCTTTGGCTGTTCACAATCAACCTTGGGGAAGTTCAATAGTGCTTATTTTGCTTTTAAGGGAGGTTTATTATTAAAATTTCATACAGATGCTGCAAATGGAAGGCATTTATTTTTATTTATATCTATAATTTTAGGCTTGGAGGAGCATTCTACAACTGCTTAAAATGCTCATATTAGTCATCAATCTTCAGTGCTTCAGGCATTTATTTTTATTTATATCTATTGCTGGAACGAAGATTCAACTTGGATCGGCTGGAGCGGCATTGGCGCATTCTTGTTCCTGCTAGCAAACCTCTGACATTTTTCGCACTTTTGGCAGACTGCATATGCATCTACGAAGAGGATGGGCCAGTAATAGCTTGTCCTAATTATCTTTAAGGCCGTAGGCCTTCCTGAGAAATGTCCTCCTGACATTCCGGAGTGGAACTCGCCGAGGACCTTTTGTTTGTCAGATTCTTTGACGCATCACAAGCGGATGTCGTCCACATTTTTGAAATACAGCCCCTCGGGGCGCAATACATACTTCAAAGCTTGGAGTTTGAACCTCCTTCGTCGATCTGGACATCCCCCTGTGTTAAAGTACCACACTATATCATTCGTCCAATCACTCTCCTCTGATAAGTAGTTGGCAAGATTTCCTTCCATCACTGGATCCTCCCACTGACAAGCAGACACTTCCGTGGCAGCGCTTATGGCTAACTCCTGACATAGATCCCGACCTCGGATTAGCGTGGTGGGTCGCACTTCTATGTCGAATTCTTGGATTTTGGTGACCCATCCTACCCTCTTGTGACCTAGTTCACCCTGAATAATAAAATTTCTGACATCCGAGTGTATCACAAAAACTGTAACCCGACTCTAAGATACAAAGTGCTTAAACTTCTTCAAGGATCTCATGACTGCATGCACTTGTCGGTCAATGAAATTGTATCTTTCTTCGTGCGGTTGGATTACTTGGATCAAGAAGGCTATTGGTCGCTCTTCGCCGTTGTCTCCCTTTTGTGTTAGGACTGCAGCATAACTTTCAGGCTCGCCTACCGCATACAGGATGAAATCCTTTGAATAGTCTGGGTTTATCAGTACGGGCGCCTGGGCAATCCTTGCCTTGATTTCTTCAAAGGCCTGCTTTCTCTCTTCTGTCCAGAGAAACTCGGCATTCTTCTTCAATAGTTCGGCCATGGGCTTTATGACTTGAGCGAAATCGGGCACGAACTTCCTTACGAAGTTAATCTGGCCGAAGGACTGCAACCCTTTCTTGTCGATTGGGGCCGGCAAACGAAGAAGAGCCTCCGCTCTATCAGGATCGACTATAAGGCCCTTTTATGAAATTATATGGCCCAACAGCTTACCCTCTTTCACAGCGAAGACTGACTTCTTGGGGTTGATGGATATACCAAATTCTCGGCATCTTTCAAACACTTGCCGCAGGTGGGAGGTGTGCTCCTCTCTTTTGTGGGAAAACACGATCATGTCATCCAAGTAGATGACAATGATTTTATTGAGTAGCTCCTGAAATGCAAGGTCCATGGCCCTCTGGAATGTGGCCCCAGCATTGGATAAGCTGAATGGCATGCGTTGATAGACGAACGTCCCCAATTTGGTGGTGAATGCCGTCTTGTGCTGGTCCTCATCTTTCACCCAGAGTTGGTTGTAGCGAGAAAATCCGTCAAGGAGAGAGAACCGTTGGGCTCCTGAAACCACATGAAGAATTTGGTCGATTTGCGGAAGTGGATAGTGGTCTTTAAGCGAGGCTTGGTTTAAATTACGGAAATCCACGCAGAGGCGGATGTCTCCGTTCTTCGTTCTCACGGGAACCAGATTTGCGACCCAAGAAGAATGCTTGATGGGATAGATGATTTTCGCCTCCAGCATCTTCAAGAGTTCTGCCTTCATCAGAATCTCGATCTTCGGATTAACCGCTCTTTGCTTCTGCCTAAAGGGCTTAACACCTTCCTCCAGTTCTATGGTGTGCTGGATAATCTCTATGTCGTACCCCTTTAAGTCCTGGTAACACCAGGCGACAATGTCTAGGTACTCCTTGCTCAGGGCCTGAATCTGCTTCAGCTCCTCTAGAGTGCAGTCTGTGCCAACTTTAATCACTTTGTCGGGTTCAAGCTCCAGGTACATATATTGTTTGGCATCTATCTTGATTCGGTGCGAGATGGCCCTGTCATTCTGGTCGAACATGCTCTCCAAGGTAATCAGTCCTTTTGGGAGATGATTATTTTTCAACTGTATTAACCCCTCATATTGCTCGTCATCAGGGTCTCTACCTTCGATTGTGCTAGCTTCATGAATCAGAAAACTGATGATATCTTCGTTGCAATCGAACACCTGCCAGTGGGTGTCCTTATCAGACACAGAAGGCCTGTAGATGGTACGAACCGGCTTCGGCTTTTGGACAGTGTCATCAGCCGGGACGTACCTGGCTCCAATGGAGGCCAAGATGTCTGCATGTCTATTCTTCTCCCTGGGAATTGACTTGACATTCAAGGATTCGAATGATTCCAGCAGGTCCTAGACCCGATTGTGTTACGCTTTAAGATAGTGCTTCTTTGCAGTGCACTTGTCTGTGATTTACTTGCACACCAACTCGGAATCTCCAAAGATCTGTAGTTGCTTGATCCCAAGTCTCTCCGCCTTCTTCAACCCTAAACATAGGGCTTCATACTCGGTCGCGTTATTAGTGCAGCTCCACGCCAGCCTGTAGCAGTATTCCTTTTGCTCTCCTGATGGTGAGACTAGAAGGACCCCTGCTCCTGCGCTGTTTTTGCATCTGGCGCCGTCAAAGTATAACTTCCACAACTCATTTGGGCTTGGCCTATGTCTTCTTTTACAGTCTCCTTCAGCTTTTCGGGCTGGGTGATAGAGTAACAAACTATGTCGGATTCAATCATGGCATTGAAGTCCAGCAAGAAGAACTCATCTTCTACTTGCAGCTGTTCTATGGCTTCTTCCACCGAATTCACCTCTTTCAACTCTTCAGTGACCAAATGAACAACATCATTTTGTATTCCCTCCCCTGGTATCTTTTCAACTAGGAAAGTTGAAGGTTTTCCATTGTAAAATCTTGACTTTCCTCTCTTTGAAGGGGATCTCCATGTGAGAGTAGTCCATCGAGAGATATCCGCCCAGCTTGGCGATAAATTCTCTTGAGAGGCACATGCCGAAGTAGGGCTCCAGGTCAACAACCACGTCTTCTTGAATGACCACGACCTGAGGTGCCTTGTGCAACCAGATAAGAATGTCTTTGATAACGCCAACTGTCTTCACAGGGGTGCCATCTAGCTGCAAGACGCCTTGAGTGCTTCTCGTATACTCCATGCCGATTTCTTCACAGACCGCCCTCGGCATGACGGTGGTTGACACGCCGGAATCAATAATGTAGTTATGCACTATGTATCCCTCCATCTGCAACGACAAGTAGAATGACGGTGGTCTGTTCTTCCCTGTGATGGAAGTTGTCAGGGCTTGAGCTAGCACGGGCTGTGATGGCTTACCTCTTGTTGAGGTTTTCAGGGACTCGTGCAATAAATCTACTTGTCCAGGGAGCTGCAGGGCATCGTACATGCTGATCTTAGCCGGGGTCTTCTTGAGCTCATCAACTATGTTGTAAGTTGAAGTACTGGGTACTTTTGCTTCTTTTACCGGCTCATACTTAGTACGGCACTGCTGTGTGGCCTCAACCCTCTGTCGCTTTGTTAACGACGGGTACTTGAGCTCCTCTCGAGCTTGCTCCTTGGTTTCCATTGGAGGTTGAACCTCTTGGGCCTTCGCGGGTGGCGCTTTCTCTTTTGGTGGAGGCAAGGGAGCTTTGTCAGGAACTTTCGCAACAGGTGGCACCTTTTCTCTTCTAGTATACACTTTCAAAGGTTGCATCTTGGTTTCCTCTACCCCTATCAGCTTCTTCCCGTCCTTGGTTAGGAGAGACACCGGGTCTTCCTCGGAAACTGCAAAGTTGCTTCTGTCTTCACGAAGCATGTTGACTTCTTCGTCGTCCCACCGATGCTTCGATTCTGTTCTTGGGGGTGGAACACTCGTGTCCCACCGGGCGTGCCAGAGAAATTGTTGGTTACGAATATGCCACTAGGAAAGGATTTTAGTCTTTTGCGCCCTAGATTCGCCCAACAGATTGAAAGGCCGGAAGGAAGGGATGCCTTCCGTGCCAATCTTCGGAGAAGGCCGGCTTCCTATACTAATCTAGCTTTTGGGGTTTTAGATAAGAGTGCTGAAAAGAGATAAATGTTCAGAAAGAAATGAAAGTATCATTTTTTTCAGGTGGGGAAGAACAAGCAGCACGATTACAAATTTGCATCCAAATCAATAACAATTAAAGCAAAGCATGTAACAGAAATTGCAGCTGTTATTCTATCCTATGTATCCTTTTGGTTAGTATTCCAGATCCAAACAATCACCAATGCTCAAATCCAAAATTCAGAATTCAAACAGACAAAAATATGAATGGACATGAAGCAAAAATACTAGCAGAAGGCAACATAAAAGACAGAGACAAGAAGCAGAGCCAAGGATGCTTTGTATTAATTAGAAGGTGATCCGTCACAGCAAAGTTCTCTAGCAATATGTTTTCCCCATTTTACAATGAAATAAAATGCCTTTTACTGTAGGAAAATCCCCCCAAAATACAATTATGCACGGATCTCAAAGACCGGCAAAAGCTGTAAAAGCTGCAAAAAGTTGCTCGGATCAGACCCCTGTCGGCTGTACTTGTACTTGAGGTATGACTGCTCTGAAAACTGTACATCTCCGGACTGGTCTGGTGGGTGGGAAAGCCAGGGCCTATTGAATGCAGTAGATCGCTCTTCAATGTTCGTCTACCTTGTACCTTGGCAGCACACAGTCTGTCACCTCCAGACAGGCACAAATCTCGAGATCTGCATATATTCAGCCCTGATATGAATTTGATTGATGAAAGGGGGGAGTGCCCACAGTCGCCTGATTAAGAGAGCGACCCCGGGAGTTGCTCCAAGATGGAGTGAACTCGGGAGGTCCTCTGATTTAGAAGCTTCAGCAACTTGGTCTTCCTGCTTAGGTTCACTGTCCTTGGGGAAGGTGACAACGGGTGCTGGAGGAAAACAGCGACGACGGGCGGCGCAGGCAAAACCGAGCGACGGCGGGCGGCACGACACTTAGAAATTTTTCGATCTTTTCCTTCCTCTACTTTCGCCCAATGTCGCTCAAAAAGAGGAGCGACGCCCGCCCAATGTCGCTCAAAAAGAGGAGCGACGTCGGGCGGCGCTCCGAAATGGAGCGACGACGGGCGTCGCTCGGAAACCAACACTTACACAAATTTTGCATTTCATTTTTCCGCCCAATGTCGCTCAAAAACTGCCGCGACGACGGGCGGCGCCAGAAAATCTGAGCGACGGCGGGCGTCGCTAGACTTAGAACATCTTGGCCACTTCTCTTCGCTCTCCGCCCAATGTCGCTCAAAAAATGGAGCGACGCCGGGCGGCGCTAAAAAATGGAGTGACGTCGGGTGTCGCTCCCAGTTTAACACTTAGCCAATTTTTTGCAGATTTTTCAATTTTGCCTTTTTCTCAAACAGATGGGACAAAAGTAAAGCAAGAAAAACAGAAAATGGAAGATATAAAATATGAAAACTACAGGAGAATAGCAGCAATTTCTTGAATTTTCAGGAATTTTACCCCTTACAAAATGTGACAACAACACCCACTCAGGTTGTAAATATACTAGAGGCATCTTATAATTCCTGTGAAATTTATTGTATGACCTTTCAATTACCATGATCATGAGTTGGATAGAATGTGAAATAGCAAAAATTTTGTCTGCTATATATATTTCTTTAAGCGTTTTTTTTTGGAAATTTAGTCCAACAGTAGATTTGTTAGGCATTCTCCAAAACTCTGGGAGTTTATATGTTCATTTCTTAGTTTCTTGAGACCCTAGAAGGGGGGGAATCTTTTACCATTTTTTTAGAAATATGACTATTATTGTTTCCACAATGTCATTCTTACTATGAGATAATTGGAGGAAAGTAAGGAATTAGGACATAAATTAAAATATGATGTAACTTTAATATTGTATGAAATTTAACATATATTTTGTAGAACAAATTCATAATGTTCTTGCACTCATTTAGTTGGTTCTGCTTATTATCTGCAAAGATAGTTCATACCCTATTAAACAACCACCAAAAATAAAACAAATGGTTAACTTCATGTGCTCTACATCATGAATAATTTGGCAAAGGAGGGAGATTGCTTACCTTTCATTGTGTCTTCATTTAGTTTTTGACGTCAATAGACATGTCATCCCAATTGGAATACTTAAGTCTATTTTATACGATATATCTAGCAATAGCATAGAACCATAATGTTTAAACATTGAACAATTGGCAAATGGAAGCGAATGGGATTCTTTATCATATACCATCAATGAGATTTGTTCTGTGAGACAATCAGTGAGGTCCCTTATATGTGGACATGGAAATGGATGGGAGTACCTGGTTGCCACCTCCATCTTCCTTCCCTCTCAATGGATTCAACTTAAATTTGAGATCAAAGAATTCCTCACATGGAAATATTTGAAAGATAGGAACTTCATGTGTAAATATGGATAGGGGCAGGCATACCAATGCAAACTGTGGAAGTGGATGCATTTGTGCTTTAAGAGGCACATTCTTTCAACAATTCATCTTGATTGCACTCTAAAATATGCATGAAAATGCACATTTTCGATATTGTTGTGCGTCACCATCCTAATATTCAATGGTTGGTATTGTTTAAGAATCGATTTATCGATTGAATAATGAAGTTTAATAGAATGGCTTTCTC
Organism: Wollemia nobilis; assembly: GCA_028583015.1. NCBI lineage: Eukaryota > Viridiplantae > Streptophyta > Pinopsida > Araucariales > Araucariaceae > Wollemia > Wollemia nobilis. Next base: position 7,126,993 of record JAQPPZ010002502.1, read on the forward strand.
GTGGTAAGTGAGATGTTGCCATTGGTTTAAAATCCTCCCACAAAATTTTACTTCCATTAAGAATCCCTGTCAGGGTAAATATGGTGATATTTATTCCTCTTACAGTATAATACACACACACAGTTTGGTATACGACTCAATGGATACTTTTATTTTCTACTTTTAGGAATTGGTTAAATATGACATTATTGTTAATATTTGTTTTGCAATGTTATTCACTTACACTCATTGAGAAACTCTTTTTTCAAACATTGAGAATTGTTCCTGTTCCTCTTAATGATAATGTCTTAATCCTTGGATGAACTAACAAAGTGTTCGCTTCTTTGCCATGGCACATGGATTCAGCATTTAGGCACACTTCTGTTTTCCCTCCTATGCCCCACTCTCTTTCGAGAGAAAAGTTAAAACAAGAATGGTCTCAGAAAGTGGTTTCAACATGTGTTCAACCTCTGGAGGTCATGATTCAAGTAAGATTAAATTATGTGACATTTGTTCCAAGTTTGAGTATTTGAGATTGAAAAGCTTTTGGCAATTTCTGTACTACATGCAATAGTTTTCAACTTAAAATTCTTCATTAAATTATACTTTTATTTAGTCAATGTTCTGATGCTTGTTAAATTGGATTTAGTTGGAAGGTTCTGGGAAGTGGCCGGTTGGTGATATAGCAATTGAAAAAACCAAGGCTGCTTTCTGCTTGAAAATTGCTGAGAGGTAGGTTAGACTCTTTATATGTCCATTGTAAACTGCAATTGCATCCTGCTGGAGAGCAAATTGGTTGATCTGCTGATTATGGTTGAGATTCCATAAAAGTTCAATGATAATGGGAGGCAATTACATTTTTATATCAAGTCTGGATGTGATGTCAATAAAAGTGATGTGGTTGCTTTTCCTTGGCTCAACATATTTGTTTTCTGGTTTCCAGCATGCAGAAGCGTTGGGGTATATTGCCTGTAGCTGCTGAGGATGCTGTAGATTTGCTAATGGGTGGTTTTGCCTTTCGTCTACGGATTTTATATGAAAAGGATAAAAGTTTATTAAAGAAGCAAGGTATTGCTTTCCTCATAACTATTATGTAATCTCTGTTATAAAATGATCGTGAATATGTTGGATTAGCATGCCTAACTAATCATTTGCAATCAGTTGGAAATATGTTATGGAGCAATTCTGTTCCCGTGGAAAAGGATTTGCTGTTGCGTAGCCAGCATTCAAGCATGCTCAATGGTTTGCATGGGTTGCATCCAACTTATGGTCCAACTGTTCGGTTCGTCAATCATGCTATCTTTTTTCTATTTAGCTTGTCCAAACAAATATGTGCATGATTTGGTATCTTTTGTATGATAAGTAGATTTATTTGCCTGTGACAACTTTGCAGGCTTGCAAAGAGATGGATTTGTTCGCATCTCTTTTCTGGGTTTTTGGCAGATGAAGTGGTGGAACTACTAGTTGCATACCTATTTGTGAAGCCTTCCCCATTCGATGTTCCTTTATCTCGTGTGACTGGTTTTTTAAGGTGATATTTTTGGCAAAATTATTCTTATCAACTGAAATAAATTGAGTCTTGCTGTAAGATTTTATGTTGTGATTGCTAGTGCTAGTGATATAGATGATAATGCATTCTTGTGACTCTTAACACTGTATGTTTTGGAGAAGAATATTTCAACACACATTTTCATTTTTATTGCGTTGGCTATTAAATATTTTTACTTGCGTTGGCTTCCAAATATTTTTACTTGACAATAGCTTTAGGAAAAAAGTGTTACAGAGAAGTTGGAAAATAAGACTTACAGACATTAGGGAGTTTCTATAGATGTTAATAATATGCATGTTTGGTGTGTTTACATGCAACAATTGGTTATGCTAAGAATTGTGTGAGCTATATACAAAGAGATTTGATTGTAGCTTTGTTTTCTGCGTTTTTCTTAGGGAGATTTAGTGTTAGGAAAGGTGAAACTAAATAACTGTTTTGTCAAGAAAAATGAGAGTATAAAAAAGTTTTACATTGTGCATTAAATATTTGATTTTGGTTTATGATATATTATGAGATTTAATTTGTTTATGTTTGATAAACATAAATTACAGGTTGTTTAACATGCTATATGTGTATTACAGCTATGAAATTGAAGTGCCTCTTCAAGATGAAGAGACAAGTTTGACTTGCCTTGGCAAAATCTTGCCATAAAAAATAAAGGCAAATACTTGATGAAGTTAACCATAAACATGTTGAAACTTGTACAAGATAAATATACACTTTTGATTCTACGAGAGAGCAGATTCACATACCTCAGAAAAGATATAAAAAGATTCTAGATTGAGTAGTGAAAATCAAATATATGTGAAATGGTAAACATCAATAGAAATGGAATGGTTTTCAGTATTAGTGTTTTCCTATGTATGTCTAGAGTCCAAAATCTATGGAATATGATCTCCACTCCTCCAGGCTACAAAAGCCTTCTTTCCACCGTTGATACTGTAGTAACTGCAGCCTTGTAGTTTGGGTGTCCAACCTGAGTGTTTCCACACGTCCTACCGCAAAGGGACAGCTAAGAATGCTTTTTCAAAGAACCTGAATCATAGTTGAGAAAATTGGAATCGGGAGTCAATTGGCAGTTTTAAAAATCGGGGAAAAAATCAATAAAAGAAAAAACCGACGAAAATGTTTTTTTTTTTTTTTGTTTTTCATGCATATTACAATGAATTAACATTATGCAAATCAAATGTTGCAATAAAAGCAACAATTCAAGTCAAGACATCATACAAGGCTCAAGCTGTAAGTACACATGAAAGTGACAAAACACATCTTGTATTGCTTATAATATGAAAAGGTAAAAAATTACAAGTAACAAGAAGGAAAAAAATGTTTCATTTTTTATATGCCTGCACATGGAAACAAGTAGCAACAAAGTTACAATCACTTGAATAAAAGAAAAAACCTAAACGCTAAACCAAAAGGCTAGGGTTTAGGGTTTAAAATTGAAACATTGACAGCTGAAAATGAGCTTGCATACATAGTTATCAGGCAGCAATATTTACTTCAAAAGAGGATGAAAAAACACCCTAAACCCAAAACCCTAGGGCCTAGACTAGGGTTTAGGGTTTAAACTTCAAGTTCAAAGTTCAAAGTTTCAAATTCAAACACTAACAGCTGAAAAATGGGCTTGCATACATAGTTACCAGGCAGCAATGTTTACTTTAAAAAAGAGGAAAAAAACAAACCCTAAACCCAAACCCTAGGGCCTAGCCTAGGGTTTAGGGTTTAAACTTCAAAGTTTCAAACATTAACAGTTGAAAAATGGGCTTGCATACATAGTTATCAGGCAGCAATATTTACTTAAAAAAAGAAAAAAAAAAACCAAAACCCTAAACTAGGGTTTTAGATTTAGGGTTTAAACTTTAAACTTTGAAGTTCAAACATTAACAGCTGAAAAATGGGCTTGCATAAAAAAACCTTAAATAGGCCACAGCTTGAAAAAAAAAAGGAAAAAAAATGATTATTTAAAAAAATAATTCAAAAAAAAATAATTGCAGAAATTTGCCCATTTTTTGAAAAAGTCCGCAAAAAATCGCAGTGAAAAAATCGGCAAAAATCGGTAAGGAGTCGGCAATGAAACATTAGTTTGCCGATTGACTTGGCCAGCGAATGAATTGCGATTGACTCGTGATTCTGCCAATTGTTTCACTATTTTCTCAACAAGGGTCTGAATACAGTCTTAAAAGAATTCAAAGCAGTGGAATGTTTTGTTTATGTTTAGTCTAAGTGGGTGATATAATTGAATTCTCAGTGTCTATTGTCTCTTGGGCAATTGTGATACTATCCAGAACTTGTCTTCCTTTTACAGATATAGTTTGTGATTTCAATATAATGAGCGTAGTTTTTAGATTTTCAGAGTGAAGTTTGTTTGTAATCATGTCTTTTGGTAACGTTTTATAGTCTGGTAAGGATGTATTACAAGTTTTGAGATAATATTGTACTTGGCATTAAATAATGATACTGTTCTGAATTGATCTGGATTTTCAGTGTGTTAATTATGTTGAAATGCTATCGCTGGGGGCAAAGATCATACTTTTGGAGTTAAGGGACAATTTTCTGCAATTTTTTGGATTTTCAATCATTGCCAACAAGTCTTTCTTAATGATTGTCAATATCTCTGATATAATTGTGATGGAATCCCATCTGACTTTCAGGATTTGACTGGTTTTAGAGATGGCATGAGACACCTTAGCTTGCTTTCTTATGGTTTTCATTAATTCCTCTCATGAGAAACATTGCATACTAATCTTGTAAGGTCCTTTTAATCTCTGTTGTCTTCTTTATGATTGTACCATGTTGTTTCTGGATTCAACCTATATGATTTGTATTCCTTACATTGGTTGTTTATTTATTGAAAAAAATTGTGTTTCTATAATCCCTTTTTAACCTGTTGAATTTGATATTTCTGTTTCTTGTAGAACTGTTCTTTATTAATACTGTACTTCCATTTTGAGTAGTCTCTTAGTTCTTCATGTTACAGCTGAATGATCCCTATATACGAGTTTCATTCTGTAGTTGAGTATGTTGCTATTGATCTGCCCTAGATCGATTCTTTTGATCTGATGGGAAACACTCCGCACCTTTGCAACACTGTTGCAGATTTCGGCAGCAGTTGCAGCATTTGACTTAGATAGGCAATCACGCTCGAGAAAGATTCATCTTTTTGTGTGCTGAAGATGGGAATTACACGCCACTTCTGTCCATGGAGAAATGGCTACCATTGACTGTTAGCTGAATCCAGACCATCTGCGCAGCAGGTGATTTTCCTCTGTGGGCAGGGCGTTGTACCCGAATCGGAGTTTGATCAACTCAAATAGGCCTCGTGTGGGGCCGTGGTCACTAGGCGGTAGAATGCAGCCACAGGCTATGTGCGTGGCATGGAAGCCGCTAAAACTCTTTTAACATCTATAGCGAACCTTGAACCTTCTAGTGTAGTTCCAAAGTCTTACCATTAGGTCCACTCAAGTATTAGGAGTTACACGGGAGACTGACTAGCACTTGACTAATTACCTCATTCTTTCACCCTATGTTTACTGTTTATAGTAACAAGTGTTAATTTGAAGCTACAACTCTCCAGAATGTTGATGACAGATTTGTGCGTCCTTGTCTGCATATGAGAGTGGCTGCTAGGGCTTTGGTGTTTTCTTCTTCTTGCATGAGGTAGGACAGGACTACAGTTCTCTGGTGCTGTGTCTTGGCCAACATTCACATACCCAGGAGTTGTAGACAGACATGACTTACCAGTTTTCTATGTTCTATTGGTTCCATCGCTATCGATGTTAAAAGAGGTTTAAGGGGTTGAACTCCATGTACTCCCAGGATTATACATTCCCCATTAGTCCTGCCCCCCCGATTCTCCTAGGAGTATCATTAGATCTTGTGTTGTTCCTTTTGGGATGGTTGGTGATAACTGATAATGACTGTGCTTCTACTTCTTTAATTGGTTCCATGGCCTTGGATGTTAGAAGAGCCATGAGCGGTCGAACTCCATGTCTTCCCCGGATTATCCAAGCAGGCCCCCTTAGTCCTGGCCATTGTCTTGGAGCATCATTAGATCTTGTGTTGGTCCTTTTGGGATGGTTGGTGATTACTACTGTGCTACTACTTTAAATCCCACTACATATTAATGTTCGCATGGTAGAGCTTATCCATTTTGGGTAACCCTCAGTTGTTCCTCGTAGGTGTAGTTTTAGACTAGATTCTTTACTCTACTATAGCTTATTTTTGTAGTAGTTTTGGTTAGTACAGTATATTGTAACAGCTTTATTCAACGAGTTCCATTGGCCTACTTTGGCCATCCATGGATATTAATAAAATTAGCTTCTCTCTTGCCTACCTTGACTGCTGGCTCTCCCATCCTCATTACTTTAACATGTTGGGGTTTACTTATTTTTGGTCTAACGCTTGAAGCTGTAAGTTAATGCCATATAACTCCTCCACTTTAGTGTAGTTCACCCTCATTTCTTTACTCTAGATTAGTTTTTTTTTAAATACTTTTTTATTACTTTGTAACAACTCATTTTGACGAGTCCCATTGGCCTACTTTGCTCATCCAAGGACATCAATAGAATTATCTTATCTTATCTAATTTGCGACAGTGTTTGCTTCATTTAGCTATTAACTGATTTGCATTTATTCTATAAAACCATGTGTATTTACTGCCTTTCTTCTCTAAGCTTGCCAAATTGTTATCCTTGAGAATGCTCGTAAATGCTTCTTCCTGCTTATTAACAGTGTGGTATACCATTTTTTTGATTCTGTAGCTGGGGAAACGTACTTCTGTTCCTTCGTTTAGCTATTAATTGATTTTCTATTCTTCTATAAAACCATGTATTTACTGCCTTTCTTCTCTAAGATTGCCAAATTGTTATCCTTGAGAATGCTCGTAAATGCTTCTTCCTGCTATGAACAGTATGCTATACCATTTTTTTGATTTTGTAGCTGGGGAAACGTACTTCTGTTCCTTGCTATTATCAATCCTCCTCAATATCCCTTTTTGATCCATTGATTTTGATGTTTCTGATTCCTGTAGCAATCTTCTTTATTCACAGTTTCATTCCGTTTATGATTGGTTTCTCTTTTGTTCATGTTATTGTTGAGCGCTTCCTATACATAAGTTCCATTTTGTGCTTGAATAGGTTTATGTTGTATTTCTGTTTTGGTTGAATGATTTAGCTCTTGTACAAAATTGAATATTTGATGCACTTGGGTATTGTTTGTGCCTCCACCATTTATCTTCTAGTTTATATAATTTTAAATGATACATGATAGTTCAAAATATTCTCAAGTTTGAAATAGGTATCTGCTCTGTGGTGTATTCTTATCATCATAAAGACATTTGCAAATTATCTGAAATAATTCAAGTGTTTTTTGGGATGAAATCTATAGAACTGTGACATCCATTGCTCTAATTTGAGACTGTCTTTGTTTTGTTCTGCTATGAATTGATTTGCATTGCTTCAAATAAACCTTTCATGTCTAACTGTATCAAACTTTTTTTCTTTGGAATATTTGTAAATGCTTCTTCCTGCTTGCTGACTGCATGCCATACCATTTTTTGGTTCTGTACCTAAGGAAATTAACTCCTCTTCCATGGTATTTACAAATATGGAATTCATGATTTTGGAATTGCCCTGCTATACCATTATTAGATTAGGATGTTTTGGTTGGGTCTGTAGTCTTCTTATGTTCCACGGAGCTTCATTAATGTTTTCTAAAATTTTGATCTTTACTCTCAGCTTATCTTTTCATAGTAGTTACATTGTTACCTTTCCTATATCTATATTCAGAGCTGTCTATTAGTCTTTGGATAAGGTGCCTTTAAAACCTGCATTTGCAAAGGATTACAAGATGGTGAATTGTGTTGAGTTCACAGCCTTTTGTAAGTGATCTGTTGAATGATTTTCTGTATGGTTGGTAGCTACCAAGTGTTGTTTCAAAGACACATCCAATTCCTCAAAAACTTGCGTAATTGCATTTCTTTCCATGAATTTTTGTCATCTCTTTTTTTGTTAGATCTAGATTCATGTCTCCAATATGTCATATTTGTTCATATTCCTGTGTAGTTTCATATTAATGGGATTTACTTTTTTATTTTTTTGCTTTCCCATATTCTTGTACTGGAAGATGTCTATCATTGTTGATGATACGTGTAATCATTGTATATCCTTGCTATCATTTGTAGATTTTTGCGCCTTCTTGCTCTCTTTGACTGGGCCATGTTGCCTTTAATTGTTGATGTTAATGGAGAATTAACCATGAAGGAACGAGATCAGATTATGGTATGCCCTTTGTGAAACCTAATTATATTTATATTCAGTTGCTTATTTAGGACATCTGAAACTTATGCTGATAATCTGACCTCAGTTCTTCAACATCATATTGGGAGTGTTTGCAGGCTCAGTTTGTTGCTAAACGAAAAGAGTCTCATGGACAAGCTGGTGCAAATAATGGCGGACCGGCCATGTACATAGCAACACCATATGATCTAGAATCTGAAAGTTGGACTTCATTGTTCCCCAACAATCAGGTATGCTTCAAAAGTTTTGCCTACAATTTGTAATCGACTATGTGGTATAATTGTTTTTGTCAGACTAGAAAACTCAATCCAAAAATGTGATGATGCCTTTTCAGTCTGTTTTAAAAATATGTAAATAAATTCATGTGTCTTGTGCAAGTAGTTGTTTTCCTGAATTTTTGTTTTATACATCTATTTTTAGGGCTGGAAGATGTGCTTTTCTTAATGTTCTTGAGATATCCCAAATTTTATAAGGGCCAAAAAAGGTTATAACTATAATTAACAAATCTGCCACATCTTGAAGAAATCCGGATAAAACTGGATTTCACAGACTGTCCGGATTAGGCCAACCAAATTTGTAGTTTTGTAAAGTTAAAAATAATTTCCAACATTACCAGACTGTAAATATAAGGGAACAGATCTAAAACTCATAGTGTGCATGAGAATAACATATGGATGATTTGTAGTTTGCATAGCATACAGCTATTTATTATCCTTTATTGCAGATCATAGCTCTGTAAAGTCAGTTTTTGATATATCTTCCTAGAAAACGCTAAATCTTGCCTGAGAATAGCAGTGCACAAGTTTGACTAGGGTTGACTATAATCCTTTGATAAGAAATCTGAATTTTCACCTTGTAACATCTATTATATATATAATATTTCTGTAGAGTTATGCTCATGAATTGTTGTGTATTTTGTTAGGAGATTTTACATCATAGACCATGTGAGAAGTTAAGTGGTATAACCACCCCTCACAAGGTACATGCATGTAGTATAGGACAAGGTAGTTGCAAGTTTGTTTGAAGGTTTGCTATGCCTAAAATAGGCATCCTATGTACTTAAATACCCATCATTTCATAATACAATTATCGAAGCATTGAGTTCTAACATGTGGTATCAGAGCATGTAGTAGGAAGAAAGAATTCTCCTCCTGATTTTCCTCTAGCTTCGACACAGAGAAACCTAGAGATCAGTCTGTTTGACTAAGAAAAATTGAAGTTTGAGAAAAGAAGTTTCAAGGGCAAAATTACCTTGTATAAAATTGTCACCGGGAGGCAAATTTAATCAAGACAAAGAGAACAAAATTATCCTTCTTGCTTCTTAAATCTTCTTGAAACTTAGATTGTTGAAAAAATAAATTACCCCCTTTGATTGTTGGATTGTCATCAAGACAATCAAGAAGATTGAATATTTAATCTCACATATATAGTGGGAAGAAGAAAAGAGAACAAATGTACAAAGCTTTTAAAAGGAGAGCATATTACAAAAGGAATCAATTATTCTTTTAAAGATTTGAAAAGAGAGATTGTTTGGAGGGAAGAAAAGTTTTTTCACCAACATATTTCTTGGTGAAACAATTCCCTTGAGATTTGAAGCATCAATTGAAATATGAGTATAGGCTTATATATACTCATAGAAGTATCGGGGACCCGGGGGGGGTAGGGGGATGGGGAAATGTGTTTCGGAGACGATGGGGGAAGGCAAGCTGATTTTGGGAAAGGACTGAGGGACAGCTAGGGGACATCAATTATGATAGTATCTAAAACTTTAGAAATTTTCATGCAGTAATGTGCCTTCTGCGGGGCTATTAGTATTTGTATCTAATGAGCTGCCCTCATCATCCAAGTGAAGAGCCTCCAATGGAACTCCAACCAACCCCTTTTGATCCTCATCCTCATCCTCATTAATCTGTCTCGCATCCTCTGGATCAACATCCCATCATGTAACTGGAGATTGCCTGTACTCTGGCTTAACTCTCTCATGAAAGTGAAGAGAGCTATGCATTGCAACTAGCTTCTCTGCTCTGCGAGAGGTAAGTCTGTTCCTCCTCACACTGTGGATAAAGCCGTATGTGGACCAATTCCTCTTAGCAACAAAGGAACTACTAGCAGCCTAGGAAAGAAGCTTAATTGCAAAATATTGCAAGTTAGGTGTATCATCCCCATATAGTTGCCACCGTCCAATGGGATCTGATTGGGCAATGGTAGCCCTATCCTCTCCACACTTTGGTTAGTTGAAGCAAGGGCCCCTAAGATTCACAAATTTGAGCCACTCATCTCTAAGTTTTTAGCCCTCCTCCCTCACACACATCTTTTTAAGGGTATTCAAAAACCCTTGTCTCACCTCTGTATCATCATAGGGAGGCACTCTCACAGGCCTAGGCTCATACCACTTTGGGTTTACTGCATATGTCGCCATATGAAGAAGGGTGTTCATCCTATCCCACCTCTATATAATAGGTTTAATGTGGGTCTCATATAATATTGGATCTCTAGCACAAATGATTCTTTTCATCTCCTCTAGCATGTTGTCAAAAGTCTCATAGATCTCTCCTAGACTAGGAGCATTTGTATTACATATCTGATAATTGCAACAATTGGGACAGTGAAAGACACAAATGTACCTACAAGAAATTAATTAATTTTTTTTTGAAAACCTAGACTATATGAGCAATCCAATTTGAAACTCCAAAAGTCAAACTAAAACAATTATGAGATAAAAATGAAAAATCATAAAATAAAAATTAAACATAAACCAAATCTTAACTTCAACATTTCTTACCTGGCTTGAGTCCACCAACTCTCATCCAATACTTTGTCTCTAATTTTCTTTCCCTCCGTCCTTGATTCCGGCCACCTTTTCCACTCCGTGCATACTACCACGGTCTGTAAAGCATCCTGCACCTCGATCATCCTATCAAATAAAATGAAGTAGGTGGTGTATCTAGTATCTCTTGGTTTGATGAACTCTGTCTTTGAGGACTGAAAGAAGGCTAAGGAAGTGTGATGGTTGCAAATGAACATTTGCAAAATCTCTGGCTTTTGCAACCATAGCCCTCACCCAATCGATCCTCTCGATGTCCTTCAATGCATGAACAAGGGTTGCATCTGTAATTACCTTAGTGTACAACACAAATATTTAGAATAATTTACACAACAAAGATAGTCTCGTTTACACAATCATATAGAATTTCATAAGAAAAACGGAAATTGATTAACTGTACAACATTGGAGGGTCCAACCTCCTCAATGGCCTCCTTCAATAGGAGGTACTAGTACTTAGCATCCTTTCTTTTCCACGAGCAATCAATGGCTCGAAGAAAATAGGGACCTGCTGAACATGTGACAATAATACTAATGAGTGGACGCTGACGAATGTCAATCGACCCATCCATGATGATAGAACATCCACTCCTCAACCTTGTGTCCCTCATCGGCTCCATAACCAAACAACATCTAGAATATTGTTTCTCCAAGAGAGAGGTACAAAGCTTATGCTCTCCAGGCACTAAATATGAAGGCCCTGCCTTGAATGCTTTTCTGAATGCTTCCTTGAAATAGGGGGAACGTGCAATATGGAAAGGAAGCCATTGTGCAAAAAATAATTGTGCTATAGCATCATCTGCTTCCTCTCTTGCTTGTGCGCTAAGCATGTCATTTATAGTTCCTCTTTTCCTTGAGGGCAGTGGTGGCATACTAGAGGTTTGGGTTTCTTGTCTTGAGGAGGCTCCATGGTCACTTCTAGATGTTTGGCCAGGTTTAGGGAAAGACATGCCTAAACCTCTAAGTTTGGCCTCTTGAACAAGCCTATTGGCTTCAACCACTTGTAGCCAGTTCTATTTTTTGCAATCCCTAACCCCTGTTCCTGGTTTTTGAATAATATGAGATTCAACCCTAGTATAGCTGCCCTTAAACTCAGTTTGACAAAAATGGCACAACCATGTTCTTGAGCCCCCAAAAAGTTTTTTCCCATGGTCACGGTTGGTTACAAATTGCAGAAGAGGTTTTTTAAGATTAAATGGACCCTTGGCATGTTCTTTTAACATTGATGATGGACAATCAAAACTAGAAGTAGTGCTGCCCTCTTTGGAAGTTTGAGAAGGTTGGATATGAGAGGAAGAATCCTTATCAATATTTTGATTTTCCCCCTCCATTTGAATGTCACATGGGTCTGATTTAGTGTTCCACGGGGACGCATCCCCCACCCCTAGGAACGCGTCCCCGTCCCCCTTTCGTCCTCCGTCCCCCTTTCATCCCCAGTATGGGGGGACGTCAAAGGGGACATCGCCTTGGACATAATTCTTTTGGTCATAAGCAAAATAGAGCTCTTGACTATGATGTAATAAGGGGGGGTATGTTAGGAGTTATTATATCATAGACCATGTGATAAGTCAAGTGGTATAACCACCCCTCACAAGGTACATGCATGTAGTATAGGACAAGGTAGTTGTAAGTTTGTTTGAAGGTTTGTTATGCCTAAAATAGGCATCCTATGTACTTAAATACCCATCATTTCATAATACAATTATTGAAGCATTGAGTTCTAACATATTTGTATTTAATATATGTTTTTATTTTTCTCAACTGAATTCAAATTTTCGAAAGCTTTCGGAAATTCTGAATGTCTGAATTTGTTTTTGCCTCTAAAATGAATATTAAGTTTCAAATCTTGTGAGGATGATATTAAGGCCTTTTTAATAAGAAAATAATAACATCAAATAGTTAATCTATACTGTTCCAAATTGGATTCTTTTCAAACTTTTTTAAAAATTACAAATTTTGTGTTTTTTGGACCTCTGAACGAATCGAATTTTTGTACCTGGTAACTAAGGTTATAACTAAACAAGACCAAATAAAACAAAAGTAAACTAATGTTTAATTTTGACCCCCAAAAGGGCAAACACTAAACATTGGAGAAGAGATGTTATACTAAGACATTTTTAACCTTATATCGCTGAGCATCAAATATGGCATGACATAAGCCCCCAAATCTTGAGAAAGGAGAATTGGAAAATGTTAAAATAAAACTAAAAATGGGACAAAAGAAAAAGTTACAAGGGAATTTTTCAGCTTTAATTTTGCGGGTAGATTAATTCTCGTATATAATCATGAAGGGTTTACTAAATTTGTATAGCTAGTTTTCACCCTATACTGTTTTATGGGAGCAGGGGAAAATTGGAAAAGTTTAAAATAAAACTGATATTTCTTTGACAAGATAAAAAAACAAGTTACTAGTGAAAAATTTCAGCTCAAATTATATACATAGATTAAGACTAGTATATAGTCATAACTGATGTTAATGGCATCATTCAGTCTGTGTACTTTCTAATTGATAACTTTACTATGTCATTTATCTTCTTGTTTTTTTAAGTTTAATGTAACAGATAGTTCAATGTATATCTTGTGGTTGGTTTGCATAATAAATATATGCAAGGAAATATGGGATTGTGTATGGTTCACTTTAAGGTGAGTGGCCTTGTAGTGTCTACTTTAAGTCCATGTTGATTCTGTATAATAACACAAGTAAAGGGGAAAAAATCTTCATTCTTTGTTGTTGGAGAAAGATAATAGCTATTCTGATAATCATATTATTACATTATTTATATTTTTTAGCTAGAAGTTGTGCTTCCACTACACAGCCCAACCTGATTCAACTAAATGATTGTATCCAGAGAGTGCATACTTGCACTTCTTCTCATTGAGCATTTTTACAAGGACTTCTGCTAGTCATTACAGATACAACTTACAAGATCGGTTATTAGAGAGACATTAATTATCTTAAGAAAAAGGAGCTTCATAGTTATGAGATATTTGAGCTACTTCTAATCATAAATGAATTTGGAACTATATTTGGGAGAGAACCAGAATCTGGACTAAGCAAAACAGACATGCAAACTGAAATTATGAGGAATGAAATTGTTAACATATACCACAGAAGATAAGAGAAACATGATATTTATATTGCTTCATCTGGATCAGTTGCTTTGTTGTCACCATCGCCTTTAGAAGAGAGATTGTGAAACTCAGGAGGAAGTTTTAATTTTCCTCTGTCTGTCAGGCAACAAATGATTCCCTGTAAAGCATTTGTATGAGACTGTAAGGCACATGATTCGATTACATGATGTCCAGAGAGGTAATCATCATCTGATAGAATATCTGTGGAAATTTCCATGATCAAATATGAAGCCCCAATTTGTGTCACATGCATTTTCGTGGCAATAGTTTGGGCTACATAATGCCTATATGTGAATGTCCTTGTTTTTCCTTCATATAGCTCTTTCAAACATTTACCAGATGGTTGGTTTCACTCTTGTCACCTAGATTTCTCCTGTGGATAATTGGCTTCTCAAGTGATTGTTTGGAGTTGAGTATCTGATGTTTGTTTTCAATTCTCATCTCTGTGACTGCCTTCCCAACCGTCAGGAGGTTTTTCAGTTTTATCAGAATTAAACCCAGAGGCAAGGCCTCTGACGACCTTGAGTGTTTATTTGTGGAGGTTAAAAATCACAAATTTTAGCACACTGGAAACCCTCTCCAAAGCTTGTAGCATTGTCTCCAATAGATTTTTTGCTATTAGAAAACAGAGAAAAGAAATAAATAACAGGAGTTCTCAGTGTTGTTCCGCAGTTGCAAGTCTATTAGCAAGCTGTTGTGAATAACTTTTGGAGAGTGGGTACCTTGCCATGGTCCCTGTTTGAGCTTTTGGTTAAAGGACCCATATCCACAAGGACAAGGTTACGTGTTCGATTCCACAAAACAACTTGGTGTGGAATACTTGTTCAAATACCTGAAACAATAGCAGAACACTGTTTCAATCTCCAATGACTTAACAAGTTCATTTCTTTTTCCTATTAAAACGCTTTTTTCTTGTGAATCTAAAGTTGACATAGCATAGCTTAGTACATCTTTCTCATCTATATTTACCTATAGCAAGTTTTTTAAGCTTCAAATATTATGGCTTACAAACATTAGGGGATGCATTTCAGGTTCTCAAAAGGCTGATTGCATATGCTAGAAGTAGTTCTGAGCTCTTAACTCGCCTCATTAACGGGGAGGTACATAATGGTTGGGAGGTAATATGGCCAAGATGCTTGTCATGGAATTTCTTATTTGGGTTTTGTCTTCATTATCGATTTTTTTTTTTTTGAACTGTCTGATGTAATTTTTAGTAGTTTCTTAATGAAAAATGCTAATGTTTATCTGTATTTTATTTCTTCATTTTGGGCAGTCCCTGTTCCGGACGCCTCTGCAGTGCTATGATGCCTTGATTCATCTTCATAGAGATAAATTGGCTTATCCACATCAAATGTTGTTTAAATCAGAGATTAGTCAAGGTTTGTCTCCTAAAGTATGTAGTCACATGAATAGGAAAGCATGCATTATATGATTTCTAACTTGTAAATATTTCCTTTGTATTTCACAAGGTTATGTTTGAAATATTATTTACCTTCAGACAGATATAGACTTTCTGGACTGATCATGGAAATGAGAGTTCTATGCAGGATCAGTGCCTGTGGCCACCTGGAGTGCAAGCGAGGAATTTTATTCCTATTTTTCTCCAACTGTCTATAAAGGAGGTTTTGGTGAAGCTAGGAAGCATTTGCTTGTTGGCTTTGATCCAGTGAAATGTTTTCTTGATGACCTTAAGGTTTTGGAACTTTTACAAAGAGTGCTTATAATGAAATTTCAGTTTCTGATAACAAGTAGTCATTTTGAATTCTCCATTTAGCATAGTATCTTAATAATTTGGTGCCTCCACTCTGCAGACACACATCCCTAAAGTTCTAAATGTTTGGTATGATGCTTTGGGAAGCGAGGTCATGGGCTTAACGTGGAACAAGGAAGCTTTCTTTACGAAGGCATGGTTAAAGTTTCTTCTTTTCCTGTAGTGCACGGTATCTCTAGAATAATTCGTTTATATATAACATTTGAAAATGAATGCTTGTATAAGTGGTTAAATTCTGAATCCCATAAATATATAATAGTAACGATACTGAAATTGAAAATGAAGTTTGTTTAATATCAGAGGTTTTTTTGACACAAATTTAGGTAGACCTTTTTAACCATGAGAATCATATTCTTGCAAGCGTAGAAGGAATTTTTTGTTTATAAGTTCATGTTGTGTTAACGTGTACAGTTAATTATGAAAGGATATTGGGGGGAAGATTTAGAACCATAAATTGGCATAAATTTGGATAAGGAGTGATTGGAATCCTGCATTCTTTTTTCCTTGTGTTATTTTTTACATCTATTTCTTCCAAGATTTTCTTGAGCTGCTCAAAACATTTTCCTACAAAATGAAGGATATCAACAAGGAGGAGGATCCACATAATTAAAAGCAACTTCATTATGCTCGACAGAGTCAATAACTAAGTTGGCTTTATCACAGGCATTTATTTATTAAAAGAAAAATCCTCACAAGCATATTCAACAGGAGAGTAAGGGTTAGAAGAATAAGAACAAGAACCAATTACAATGTTAAAAGGAAGAATCTAAGGAAAGATGGATCAACTATAGAAGCACGGAAATTCTGAGAGGAAGTGATAACTGTGATGCTTCAGTTAATATGCCGGGAACTATAAATACATATAGAAATCTGGTATTTTGTATGCAAGTAACAAAAAGACTCTGCCTGTAAACCAAAATGGATATAAATATTAATTGAATATTAGGTTACTATCTTAACACCCTCCCTTGATATCTAATGTGTATACGTTGTTTGTTATGAAGAGTTCACCTTGGAACTTCTCAAATATGGACTCAAGGTAGTGCCTTGGTGAACTGTCTGTGAGCTAATCCTGGGTGTGATAGAATTGGAGATCTGTCTCATTTTGCACCTTCTCCCTTATGAAGTGGAAGTGAACTTCAATGTACATCTTAGTACCTAATCAAGACCCTTTTAATTATATTTTAGCAGATAATGATAGGTTTTTTCATAACTTGGAGATGGTTCAGAAAATATCTTAGATTTGTTCTAGTGCTTGTGAGAAGAACGAGGCTTCCAATCAACAGGCTCAGAGTTTCGTCTGCATTTTTGGTTCCATGGGTGACACCTTTGGGGGGGAACATGTCCCAAGTATTTTGATTTTCGTTGGTGCGACCATCTTCTCATACGTAATTCCTCTTCCTATGTGTATTCCTTTGCAATGAACCATGCTTCTTATTTGTTGATTGTGTCATTTGCCTTATACTTTGTTCAGAACACCCATACCCATATGCAGCCAGTGGATTTCTTCCTTCCTAGCAGGTCGACAAGCTTCAGAGTATGATAACTCCTCAGACCATCATACTCTGCTTGCATCACATCAGTCTACTCCTTGGACTTATCTTGTTTGGTGTTGGAGTTGAGTTTTCTGGAAAGAACCATCATACTTATCAATGCTTGATTCACCTCTTATCAGGCAACATTTTTTTATCTTTGCTCAGTTGGAGGTAACAGGTGGCTTCTTGAACTCCGACTTCTTCAAACTAATGTACTGCTTAGGCAATTTGATGAACTCTTATATTTTATTTTAGATGGTTGCCTCTTCAATAGCCCAGTCTTGGAAACACCCACTCCTTTTGAAATGTCTCAGGGTTTGCCTTAAAGGAGAAGACCAAAGGATTCCGAGAGTAATCACCAATGAACAATAGAGAATGCTTGGTCGAATTGAAAGATTATTCAAAGGCTCTGCAAAGATTGTTCAAAGGTTCTGAAAGATTGTTACAAGTGACATAACTAGGGTAGCATTTGTCAACCTCCTTGATAGTTGGTGAGCCATGGACCGTTATTTCCTTATGTGGTGACAGGACAAGAAACCTACAAGTAACCAATTCATCTGTAAACTCAGGCATGTGCACAACTCTCTAGATTCTTTCTGTTGTGGACAAGATGATGTGGAGATTTGCTACTTGGTTGTGTTGATTTCAACTTGTTCTTCTTGACATGTTGGCTTTCAATCGATGCCTGCCTAATATTTCTTCCTTCATAGCTTTATGATACTTCCAGTGATATGCCATGGAGTGTAAACATAGTGTCGAAACTGGGAGTCAGCAAGCCAGTTTTTTTTGACTCAGACTTGGGCTCAGGAAAAAACTCGGAAAAACTTAGCCAATGAGAAGTAAATAAAATGTAGGAGACGTTACAGAAGGAGACTCAGCAAGGGTCAAATGAATTGGCTGGGGTCACTTGGCGCACATGCTCACTAGTACTTTCATGCATGGGGAGAGTCTGAACATCATAAGTATAAATCTGATACATCAGTATTCAACTGCTCAAACTGTGTTAAATATGAAAGGAGAGTTTACAAATTTCTTTAATCACATCTTTATTCACACCGAGTTTAATATTTTGAGAATGTGAGTTTCACAAAATAACTTCTAGCACTTCCTGCTTGTTCAGGAGTTAAATTCCAATGACTTTAATAGAGTCCTTCAGTTAAGATAAATAAAACATAAAACAACTTAAATGCAAAATTTAGAGGCAGATTCTTAGCATGAAACATGTTTCTAGACATTTCGATAATGGTCCTTTTTTGCATCGTGGAGCACCATTTTGTTCAAATGAATGAGCAATAGTGTTTGCATTTTCAATGGTGTTTCTTCTTCAAAATACAATAAAAGAAGAATAAATGTATACTTTACCATTATCAGCCCTAATAATGCAAAAAAAGCAATAATTTTTATTCTCAACATGAGATATGAATTAATTTTTTTGTTCTTCCTCGATGTAGCCAAGACACACACTGCCATGAGGAGAGATGTCAAGGAAATGTTACACTTTTCAGTTCATTTGTCAATGTAATGCTAAAATAATCCAAATGGCCCAAGCATCCATGCCCAAAAATGCCAAGGTGTTCCTTGCCAACAAATGCAGTATTCTTAGCATTGGAATCAAAGAAATCATATAACATGTATCAAGGATTATCATCAAGGTTACTGGGTGCGCGGGTGCGGCTATTTTTAAATTATATATATATATATATATATATATAATTTAAGATTGGGTAAATCCCGCCTTTTCAAAAGATTATAGGGATGTTTCAGACCAAGAAAAAACTAAAAATTAGAAGACACGCTGAGAACTTATAAACTTTACTCATGGATAGGAGTCCATAAGCGAGACGACGACCATTTAAGAAAAGACAAGCGATAATGTCGAAGTGGCGGACGATGCGACACGTCGTGGTGGGTACACGAATTAAAAAATAATAATAATAATAATGCCCTTCTAGGTTGGGTGCGGTCAAGCCGCACATCTGGGTTCAGCTAGGGTTCGGCCCAGCCAAACCCAACCCCACACCCACACCCACACACACGGTTCGGGAACAAGCTTGTGCACCTGGCTTGTCGGGTGCGCAAACTCGGTGACACCGATTATCATTAATGTCCTTAACATAACATTTGGCTTCATAGAGTACAAACCAAAATTTTTACTTTCAAATTTGGTAAACTAAAAGTACCTCTAGATTGCTGGAGTAATAGTACCTCTAGATATCAAAGTTGAGTTATAGTGAAATATTTTTGTTCTTATTAGTACCGGTCTTACGTTTGCTTAAGTATACTATATCTAAAGAGATTGATATAAAAGAGAAATTCGTCAATAACTCAAATGATGATGGATGATTACAATGAACAAATGAGATGCCTTTGTATATGTTCAAGATGGTTAGGATTAAAGATTTGGCCTCAACAACACAAGAATAATATGTTATAAAAACACAAAAACAAGTCGATTTTGTGAATTACATAATACATGGGTTGACCCAACAAGATGGCAATGCGCTTGACAAGCAAATTTAAACATTTTTAACATCCCATCCCAAACGTCTAGCAGCCTAGATGTCTGGCAGCCCAGACGTCAGGCCGAGACGTCTAACAGCCTAGACGTCTGGCCTGCTTGAACCCACTGCAGTCCTGTTTCCTGGATGCCTTTACTGCATAGTGACTTCACTTCCTAACATTCTCCCACTTGAAGTCAATATTCATGAATTTTTTTGCCAAAAAATCTTCATCCAGTGCCAATTGCCCAATGCAGACCTTGTTTCTTTTTCAGCAAGCCCAGAGAAGTTCTGCACCATTCAAACTTCTCTACCTTGACCGGCTTTGTAAGCATATCTGCAGGATTCACTTCAATGTCGATTTTTTGCAACAGGATCCTACCTTCTTCCACCACATTTTTGATAAAGTGGTACTTGACATCAATGTGTTTTGTGCGATCATGGAATGTTGGATTCTTCACTAGCTGAATAGTGCGATCATGGAATGTTGGATTCTTCACTAGCTGAATAGCACTCTGGCTATCACAATGCAGTGCAATTTTCTCCTACATTACCTTGAAGTCACCCAAAAATCGCTCTAGCCAAATTGCCTCTTTGCTGGCATGAGTCGCTGCAATATATTCTGCTTCAGTGGTTGATAAAGCCACAACAGACTACAACTTAGAAGCCCAACTCACCGCTCCACGAGCAAGAGTGAAGGTATACCCTGTAGTGTATTTTCTTCCATCTCTATCTCCACCATAATCAGAATCCACAAAACCTGTAACTTGCAAATCTACCGATTCAAAGTAAATGGCAACATCTGAAGCTCTTAGATATCTGAATATCCACTTCATCGCATTCCAATGCTCCTTACCAGGATTTGCCATATATCAGCTAACTACTCCCACTGCTTGGGCAATATCCGGTCTGGTGCTCACCATGGCATACATGAGGCTTCCTACTGCTGATGAATACGGTACACGAGACATGTTTTTCTTCTCTGCTTACGTTCTAGGACACTGGTTGGAAGACAACTTTAAGTGTGGAAGAAGTGGGGTACTAACTGGTTTAGCATTCTGCATATTGAAGCGTTGCAGAATCTTTTCCACATATGACTTTTGACTTAACCAGATCTTTCTTCCTTTTCTGTCCCTATGTATCTTCATCCCTAGAATTTGGTTTGCTACTCCTAAATCCTTCATTTCAAATGTCCTAGCCAACTGAGCCTTAAGATCAGTGTTTTCTTCATGTTGGGGCCTGCAACTAGCGTATCATCAACATACAACAACAAAATAATAAAACTGCCATCATCAAACCTCTTATAGTATTCACAATGGTCAACTTCACTCCTGCTGAAACCTTGGCTCTTCATGAAGGTATCAAATTTCCTGTACCACATCCTTGGCGCCTGTTTCAACCCGTACAGTGATTTCTTCAATCTGCAAACCAGATGCTCTTTGCCTCTTTCTTCATAGACCTCAGGCTGATCCATAAATATCTCTTCCTCGAGATCACCATGCAAGAAAGCAGTCTTTACATCAAGCTGCTCCAGTTCCAAATCCTGTGCAGCTTCAAGTGCAAGTAGAACTCTATTAGTAGTCATCTTCACAATTGGAGAAAAAATTTCATTAAATTCAACACCTGACTTCTGCACATAGCCCTTTGCCACCAAGGGAGCTTTATAGCGTTCCAACAACCCATTGTTGTTCTTCTTCACTTTGTACACCCACTTGTTTCCAACAATATTTCTTCCAGGTGGGAGATCCACAAGTTCCAAAGTTTTATTCTTGCGAAGTACCTCGATTTCCTCCTCCATGGATTTCCTCCACTTTTCTGCATTTTCAGACTCTCTAGCTTCCTGAAATGAACTAGGTTCACCATCATCAGTTAACAAAGCAAAATAGGATTGATACACATGAGAATACCTTTCCGGACACTTTTGTGGACATGTAGATCTTTTAACCTAATGATCTGTTGGTTCTGGCTCTTGGTCTTGTGACCGTTGTGGCTGCTCTACTTCCTGTTCTACTTGCATGCTGATTAAAAACTTCAGCATGTTCATCTTCACTCAATTCTACTTCAACAGGTACAACATTAGGATTTTGTTGTACCTCCTTCCTTTGCATGGATTTTTCATCAACAATTACATCCCGTCTAATAATTACCTTGTGGGCAGTAGGATCCCACAGTCTATACCCCTTCACTATATCTCCATAGCCGAGAAAAACACATTTGCTTGACTTTGGGTCAAGCTTGGACCTTTTTTCTTTGGGTACATGGGCAAACACGTCACAACCAAAGGTGCGCAAATGAGAGTAATCAACTGGCTTACAACACCAAACCTCCTTCGGAATCTGACCATCCAACGCAGTTGTAGGTGACCTGTTAATAAGATAAACAACTGTATTAACAGCCTCTGCCTAGAACTTTTTCTTCAACATGGCTGCGCTAAGCATGCTTCTTGCACGTTCCATGATTGTGCGATTCATCCGCTCAGCCACACCATTTTGTTGTGGAGTGTATGGAACAGTCTTCTGGTGCTTAATACCTTCATGCATACAAAATTTATCAAATTCCTTGGAGCAATATTCACCCCCATTATCTGACCTGAGACATAAAATCGATTTGCCCAAACTCTTCTCTACCCGTGCTTTGAACTCTTTAAATTTATGCAAAGCTTCTGACTTCTTCAGAAAATAAACCCACACTCTCCTAGAATAATCATCTATAAAAGTCAGAAAATAGATGGTGCCATTCAAGGACTGAGTGGGGACTGGTCCAAATATATCCGAATGTATAAGTTGCAGAAAATCAGAACTCTTACCAGGACTTGCAGTAAACCGAACCCTCTTCTGTTTACCAAAAATACTGTGCTCACATAAGTCTAAATTACAAGACTTAACCCCAGAAAGCATACCTCTGTCATGCAGAATTTTCAGGCCTTTTTCACTTATATGGCCTAGGCGTTGGTGCCATAGCATTACTGCATATTGAACAGAAGTTGTTGCTGCTGCATGGTTTGTCATCGTATCACCGCATAAACAATATAAGGTCCCATAAGATTCTCCCTTTGCTACCACAAGAGCTCCTCTGGTAATCTTGCAGTAGTTGTTATTGAAGGTGACAAAATACCCTAGCTTATCCATCATTTTGATTGAGAGCAAATTCTTCCTCAAATCGGGCACATGTCACACATCGCATATCATCCTTTCTCTACCATCATCCAACCTGATCATTATAACCCCTCTTCCCACAATTTCTAAAGGGTGATCATCACCCAAATAGACCTTTCCACCACAGTATGGCTGATATTTGTCAAACCAGTCTCTATGGGGAGACATGTGGAAGGAGGCACCCGAGTCCAAAACCCAGGTATATAAAATTGATCTGCTGTTACTGATACAGAAGGCTTCACATGTTGCCGTCTCTCATGAATCTGCTGCACTGGCTTCAGTTGATGGCTGATTTTGCTTTTCACCATTCTTTAATTGCCAACAATCCTTCTTGGAGTGTCCTGGCTTCCCACAATGCCAACACTTTTCTTTCTGCTTACGTCTTTTCGACTTAGATCTGGACTTTTTTCTACCTTGTTTACTCCCCTCAAAAGATCGATCTATCACAGATAGGGCTTCATTGGTTGAGGGTTCCAGAGACGTTTTTCGCCTCAACTCTTCTGCCAACAAAGCGGCTACCACATCATCAAAATTGAGAGTTCCTGATGATGAATTACTGATGGTCATCATCATATGATCCCGTGTTCGGGAGGGAACAAAGTAGGGTGATAGCTCTATCTTCATTTTCCATCTTCACATTAACTAAAACCAGTTTACTGATGAGAGTATTAAACTCATTCAAATGATCTACAACGGATGAACTTTCCTTCATCCTTAAGCTATAAAGCTGTTTTTTCAAAAAAACCTTATTAGTTGCTGATTTTGTTTCATACAACTTTTCAAGCTTTTGCCAAAGGGCTTCCATGGTCTTCTCTTCAGCTACATTGAACAAGACATAGTCCGCTAGGCAGAGACGAATTGTAGAAACCGCCTTCCTGTCAAGCGTTGTCCACTCCTCATCTTTCATGCTGCTCGGTTTATTCGCAACCCCTTTCAAGGCTTGAGCTTGGTCATTTTGAACCAACAAATCCTCCACCTTCATCTTCCATAGAGCGAAGTTCGTGCCATCAAATTTCTCAATCTCGAACTTGGTTACACCTTTTGTCATTGTTGCAGCTCCCACTCGCACAAAACCTTAGCTCTGATACCAAATGCTAGGAAATACTTCAGATTCCACGCCTGCAAGAGGAAGCACAATAACAAAAATATAGAACACGGAAACAATAACACAAGTGACACAGAGATTTACGTGGAAACCTGCAATGTGCAGGAAAAACCACGGGGTAATGGCAACTTCTCTTTATTATTTTCAGCAAAATTTACATCCACGTCTTTCAACATTTTCAACAAATCATTCAACATTAGGCAAGGGATCACATCCCTTTTATAGAGCAGAAGGAAGACTCCAAAACTGTTCGTTTCATCTTCCAACGCAAGCCTCCAACAGATTGTTCGTTTCCGCTCCCAAGACTGTTCGTCTTCTGCATTCCTGTCGTCTACCTAGACGTCCACTTGGTTAGACGTCAGGCTAGACGTCTACCAGCCTAGACGTCTGGCAGCCCAGACGTCTACCAGCCTAGACGTCTGGCAGCCCAGATGTCAGGCCCAGACATCTAGCAGCCTAGACGTCTGGCCTGCTTGAACCTGCTGCAATCCTGTTTCCTGGATGCCTGTACTGCATAGTGACTTCACTTCCTAACACAAGGATAGTCTTCTCACCATTGCAAGATTTGTGCCACAAAATTTCATCCATAATGTTAACCTTGAAGCAAAGGAGACTTTCAAATATGGTTAAACAAATAACTTTCAATGAAGCAAAACATACTCCCCAAAATTCTTTCGATAGAAGAGCTTCCATAAGTGTCAACAAGATTAATGACCTTCCAAGAGGAAAAGACTATCTGCATCAAAGTATGTTGCAACAACCTCTGAAATACACCTTACACAAGTTATCATGATAGGTGGTCAAAAAATGAGCAAACTCAATACATGTGCAAGTTTTTGACAAGCACATCTTCTGCCCAAAGCACTAAGGTATCACAAGCTGGCATGAACTTAATATAAATTATCAACCAGCCAATCACATAAAGCAATCCATCTATCAGTTAACTCATACATGCACAAGGCCATTCATTCAAAAACATATGCATGGAAATCATTAATAGGATAGCCAAAAGAAACGTCAAAGCGACCGCAAGGATATAGCATGTTGGACTGAATGTCATATGTTTGTTCCTCAAAATTAACAATAGTGTGAGAATCGTTCTTGTTATCATCATGGATATCATTGTCATGAGAAGTATTAGAAGCAATACAACAATTATCACTGGTGTATTCATTAGGAGCAACTTTATAACCAACAAGAGACAAATCACTATCAAAGGAAACATAGGCATGATCAAGAGTATCATCAATGGGAGGAAGAGAAGAATGAATAACACCACTTTAAGATATACATGTTAAATTTCCTCCAACACATGCTCAACAATGCCTTGATTATCAACTGGTCCATGCCTATGATCCTTAAATGCTTTTGTCACATCAACAAATTTTCATAAAATCATTTGATTAAGACATTTTAAAGTCTCATTTCTTTCTCCATTTCAAGCAATTAAATCTCATGTTCAGGAATCTCTCCAAAAAGTCCACCGTTATTCTTCCTATTAAAAAACTCATCATACTCCTTAGTAGAAGGCTCATTATTGTTGTTGTATGGTGAAACAGTATCCTCATCATTGGTATTCTCAAAATTTTCTGGCAGGGTTTTCTCAATATCATATGCATCCTTCTAAGAGATGTGAAAGATGTGTTTATCCTTGATGTTTAAGATGCCCACTTCCTTATTCATTTTCCCCCACCAATGATTTCAACCTTATCAAGTGTCTCTAATAACACTCCATAAAATATTAACCTCAAGCAGGTCTCTTTTATGTTTTTCTTTGCACCAGCAATAACTTTTTTTCATCCAAAGGCTTAATGTAAATGTCGAGATCCACGATGTCTCAACCAAAATGTAGTATATGTTGTAACAAATAACTGAAATTGACTACTCCGGTTTGAAGTGCTCTAAAAAATGAATATGGTAAAAGCACAAAATGTTGAAAAATGATGCCATATGTAGAATTTATGGTCTTCGGATATTTGGTGTAATTTTGCATCCAATTAGTATGTTCAATTTTGATCAAAATTTGACTGAATTTTTATGGGTAAAATGGTGAGCTAGAAAAGTTCAAAAATTTTAAACCCTCCTAATTTTTAACATAGATTCTAGATCTATAACCAAATACAAAATTTTAATTTTTGGCTTGAATCTCAAGATATGCATACTTTAAACTATGAAGATTTACAGGTTGTCATTTGAACCATTGGCTTCTAGAGTCTTTACAAATTGCCTGGTGTAGCAGATTAGTTGGATTTGTAAAAACATCCAGATGTTGGTCCTTCGATTCTATGATTTTTTTGGAGTGCATTTTGAAGCTGAGAGTGAAGTTGATCTTCTTCAGATTTCTCTTGTGAGAGGCATTGTGTGATCCCATGGTCTTACTGCTTCGTTGAGAATTTCTTGGTTTCTTGGAGAAGCAAATGAGCTTGATGTTCTAAAGCTCCTTATGTTATTACTATGTTGAAGATGGACAATTCACAAAGAGAGCTATTAATATAAATGAGATAAATGATAAATAACTCAAATAGTAATGAGATGATTACAATGAACAAATAATGTCTTACATAGGCTCAACGTGGTAAGGAATATGAGAACGAGTCTCAACTACACATAATAAAACAGTCGTAAAATATTTCTGAAGGCACAAATATTAAACCAATATTGGGTTAATGTATTGATTAACCCAATAAGGTGCCAATGGGCTGAACAAGCAGGTTTGCATTATCACAGTATTTCAACGAACAACATCAGGATATTGCAGCAAAACGTATTATCATGAAGTTAATTTTAAACATTGGGGCAGAGCTCATGAACTACACGAGGATGGGTTTGGATACATACTAAGGTTAACTTGACAATAGGTTTATGGCGACTCGACTCTAGGACCATGTATTGCCATAAGTTCGACCTCTACCTCTAGGTGTCCTCATGGGCTTGGAACCGTGGCTTACGGTGTGAAACTCCTTGCTCCCTTTTGCTTGGCCCAAACCCATTAGGCAAAATGTTAAGATTAACACTCAGCAGAGCTTGTAGAGAACATGAAGGTGGGCTTGGATCTATAATATGGGTACACTTGCCCCTAGATCTATGGCCACTCAATCCTAGGTTCATGCAATACTAGAAGTCTGGCTCCTATGTTTGTGTCGTCATGGCTGTACAAGGTGCTCGCACATGGGATTGGAACCCCAACTTCCACTGTGAACTCCTCACTCCCCACCGCATGTCTGTTGTGTTTTTCTAGGATGCTTTTGAGCAGGACTTCACATTGGTCATAGTCAAAATAACAATCATAATAGTTTAAGAGTTAGGTGACTGAAATCCATAAAATTAAAGAATTGCCAAATGTGAGGTTTGCAAAGATTTCAAGGTGTATTTTTAGTTTTTAACAAGAAATCATAGCTTCAAAGGGTTCCGTCGTCCTTTGATCTTCTAAGATTCTTATATATTTCATGAAATCAAATTGTTCGAAGTGTATTGGCAAAATATAAAAGGTGGTTCATGTATTTGTGTTTCTACACACCTTAAGTTTCCAGCAAATATTTCGACTCATTTATTAATATCTGCAAGTTCTGTTGCATTTAAAATGTATATTTATAAATGTTTTTGTCTCACATGTGCTCACATTAGAATGCATAAATGCAGAATGCAGGCCACAAAAGAAAACGAGAAGATTCTGATCCAATTGTCTTCGATGCAAGAAATATTTTGATAGAGATTGGTGATCTAGGTGAAGGGCTTGTTAAGAGTGTTTATCTTCTGAAGCTTCCTCACTAGGAGCTGTGTGGTGTGCAGCTTTCTCTTTTCCATCTGCAGGTTTATCTTTTGCTTATCAAGCCGTCGTTCCAATTTGGCACCACAATCAAATTGCAGTTTGTCAGCATGATCCGTTTTGTACTAGTGACATGTCATGAAGAGATGAGCCCTAATTTCTTGGAGATGAGAGCTCCAAGAAGGCACGATTGTGTACAGCTTTGACAGAGTTTGGCATACTTTTGTTTGTCATAAAACATGTGAGCCCTATTCATATCCAAGTGTTTTTTATTCTTTCTGAATAAGAGGACGCTATTGAGGCATTGAGTGGAGCTTTTTCCTTGACATATTACTTTTTCTTTTTTATTTATATATTATTTATCATCTTATCTGAAAGTGTTTTGATAATGGTTTCTTTTCTGGAGTAAGGCCTTGTTTCCTTTCTGAAAGCGTTAGTAGTGGATGTGTTGCACATATTCACGCAAGTCGGTGTATAAAAGATGTTCATGGAATATATTCGTTAAGACCCAATAACAATATAAAGGACAATTCAGATGAAGCAAATAATAAATCTAGTGGTTAGGCCGGGCTTAGTATATTTATGTTGTCGAAGAAGTTGGTATTATATTATTTTAAATTGATGTTTTTCGTCACGTCGAGCTTTGTCAGGTACTGCAATCACTCGTTTTGAACTCTTAAGTTGGATTCTTTTTCATGATTTTCCTGACGTAAACTGTTTATAATAAAGGAATCAATACTTATAATTAATAATACATTAAGGTTAAACGAAAATCTTCTAATCCCTTATGTTTATCTATACAATTACGTACCCATGGAAATATGAAGTGTTTCAGGTTAGTGTAGGTTCATTTGTATCCATGATCCAAATATGAAAAAATTACGTCTGATTTCTGTAAAGATTTTGTATTAGCTAGTTCTGAGAAATGTTCATATTTTGTACAAGGGTCATAGAATACAAGACCAAAGGCCAACAAAATTTATGCATTTTATATGTTTAGAGGCATTTGAGATTAAAAAGTCATGGTGTACCCCATAAGAAGGGCCTTTGGATTAACTTATTATGGTTTGAAAAAAGAAGAGAGATTTGCCATCTTTTTGGATGGGGCATATTTACGTGGATAAATTAGCAATTTATAATTGATAGAAATTAGTAGATAACTACATCAATTTTAGAGTGAAAATGATGACAAAAAATTACTTTATGGGCATGGCAATTGACATGTTGAGATTTGATAAGGAAAGCAATAGTAATTAGGATTTCTAAATATAACAGTATATCCTCTTCTTTGGGGACTTATTTGTAAGAATTTTGCTTTAGATTGCTAATCCAAATAATGTTGAGGTATATATATATATATATATATGAGGATAAGGTTTCAACCAAGTATTAAACCAACAAATTTCTAGATCCCTCATTGATCGACAATTAAATTTACTTTTTAATCAATTTTGAACTATTTGGTATGAAGTTCTATGTTGTTGAACCTCTAGATAGGGCTTGTTTCTTGAACATTTTTATTGCATCAATATAACCTAATAAATTTTGAAGTAATATATTTGTCAAAACCTCTTTTCTTGATCTTTGAACAATCTTCATTTAATTTTTTCTCCTAATGCCAAACAAGTCTTTAATTTTGCAAGCTTGCCCCAAGTTTCATCAACAAAATAGAGATGAGATTTGAAGGGATCATTTCTGATAACTTGAGTATCTTTGATTTTCCTTCTATTTTTGCCTTTGAGAAAGTTGTTCTCAATGCCTTAACAAGAATAATAAATAAATGAGGAGATGGTGGGTTGACCCTAGCAGAGTTCACAATATGATTCAAATTATCCAACAAATAATCCATTGATTGGAATAGAATATTTTAGAGTATCATTCTAACATCTTATTCATTCACACCAACCTTGATCAAAATCATTTTTTTTAATTTATAATATCATGTAGAAATCATCAAGAAACCCTCTTCATACGCTTTGATAATATTTGATTTTAACAAAAGGTGTGGCCTCTTGTGTGATTACTAAACCATCAAGAATTTGTTTGCACCAAACAAAACCATCTTTTTCCTCAAAGAGAATACAATCTAAAATGTTTTTCAATCTATTTGCCATAAAAAATTGTTGGATGAAAATATATCAAAATATTTTGTCTTTTCTTTCTTGGGAACCAATGTAACAAAGTTGGTATTTGTCACTTGCTATAGCTGGCATATCACTCTTCAACCAATCCAAAGTTAAACATAACAAGGGAAAAGAGTTATACAAAATTGGGCTAATTACGGGGACTAGATATTAATGAAACTATTGAAAGTAGTGAAGGACCTAGTGGACATCTTGAACAAAACAAAACTTATAATCAAAAGGAATTTATGCAGTGAAATTTCAAAAAATGCTTTGTATATTTTTGTCCAATGTATAAGTATATATTCTAGTTTCCATTTTTTTTATTGAAATAAAATGATGGGGAATCCATAAGAACTAGCCGCCTTATCATGGTAGAAAGAGAGAACTACATCCTATAGTTACTTCGTAGAGACCTTCCTCATCAAGCTTTTATTGTATGATAATTGATGGAATATTTGGTAAAGCTAACCTTGATCCTCTTTATCTTGCACAACTTTTAACAAAATAACTTTGAAATAATTGATTGCTACCTTCTTAATATTTTCTTCTTTCTTCGTGTTTCTCCCATCTAAATGGAAACATTTTTTATCAAAAGAAGAGACAAATCTGTTTTCGCTATAACATGAAATAATTTGGTATTTTTGTCCCCTTAAGCCATTTGTCCCTAGGTTTTGAGCCCAACATCACTTTTTATTTTTATACATTATGATAATTACAAAGTAATTGTTTTTGTTGGAAGTAAGTATCTTGGTCCATTGCATTAATTTCTATTATCTCTTGTAAATTGTTGAGTTTGTATTTAAATTCCTCTTGTTTTAAACATGCTACCAAGAGACTTCATCCCATCATAACATAGCCATATGGAAGAAGATAGGGTCTTAGATCCAATAGATTAAAATCAAAATCGCTTTGGATGATCGTTATTGAGTAAATTAAATCTCAAAGAGGATAGGTTTGTAACATGATTTCACATGCAATACAATTTATGAAGAGTTTGCATATAATGTTTACAACCATGTTTTACATAACAAATACCTATCCAATATTTTTGCTATATGAGTTTACCTAATGCATTTGTTATCCCATGAACGGTGAAAGTTTGAAGGAATAACATTTCAAAGGTCATTTGAATTGGAAAATCAAGCAAAATTCTCTTTTGATTTAGACTATCCAAGAGTACCACCCTTCTCTAAAGGAGATAGAACTACAAAAATCAATTGATCACAATTATAAAATGTTATTGAATTTACATGAATAAAATGAGATTGTTCAAATTTTTTTCCGTGTAACTATAGTTAGAGCATATACGTTTAAAACCTTAACTTTGATATTTTTCTTTTTTCAAAAAAAAAAACCAACAACCCAATTACTTTGTGCTTCTAACAATAGAACTTCCCATTTGCATTTTTTCCATACTACTGCACCTCCTAAAGCTCCTCTAGTAGAAATTGCTTGATAATTCCCCATCTTCTAAATATTTTTAGATATATATTTACATTTCTCACTACTTGTTTTATTTCTTGCATTAAAATAAAATCAGGACTATAACAATCTATTAATTCCATAATAACTCTTTTTAGGGTCTTTATTCATACTCCTAATATTCTAAGATACTCTTTTTATTATCATTTTTTTATTTGTCGACTAAATATCGCTTCTAATATTTGATTTAATTTCCCTATATTGATTTCCCTCTAAGTTTCATTTTCTCTTTGTTCTTGCTTCAAGAGTCTTCCTCTCATTTTTCCATTCCTACCAACACTTTCATCTTCATCGATCTCTTTCATTTTCCTAGCTTGTCATAATCAAACTTATTATCTATAGGTTTTTGTTGCCTTGGAGGACCTAAAGTACAAAGAATAGCCTCAAAAACACTTTCGTCTCTATATTTCCTTGGAAAACCTAAAGTGTAAGGATCATCCTCCATAGTAATTACTTTCTTATACTTCCATCAAAACCTTGAATTATGATGGGTATATGTTGCCATTAGAACCCTGAAGTGTAAGGGTTAAACTCTACATTACTTTTTTTTTTAAGCGAAAAACCCCTTGCGAGGCCGCCTTGGTTTGAGAGACCATGACTAGGGGGTTCTACACCGTCAAAGTCACTCGGAAGTCGCGCACGGCCCTGCTCGCACCAACATTATCAATTGGATTTTGGGTACCCAATTTAACTTTTTGGTAGGGTGGAGATTCAAACCTGGGACCTCCCTTGGAGGATTGCCCTTTCCTTTCCAACTCAAAAACACTTTTGTCTCTATATTTCTTTGGAAAACCTAAAGTGTAAGGATCATCCTCCATAGTAATTACTTTCTTATACTTCCATCAAAACCTTGAATTATGATGGGTGTCCTCTATAATATCTTTACTATGTTGCCATTAAAACCCTAAAGTGTAAGGGTTAAACTCTACATTACTTTTATTTTTATTGTAAGAATAATATTTTATATTGTTAGAGGAAAATAAAGTCAATTTACTTGAACTAAACTTGACTTCTTTTGCCTTCCTTGTTCTAAAATTTGCATCCACATCTTCCTTTACACCTTTAACTTCTAATTGTACTTACTCATCCTTTGTATCCTTCTATATTGCTTCTAATAGATGATTCAAGTGAACTATTATGACCTTCGCCATATGATGTTATGGAGTGTTTTTATTTGCCACTATTAGGAAGTGAAAATTCTTGATCTATTCCAACTTATGCTACAGTATTATCTCCTTGCTTTATATTGAGGTTTGTCTCATGACCAAAATTTTGCCTCACTTTGTAATTTCTTGCCATGCAATCATTTTCTTATAGCATTTGCAACATCAGAATGCAATGTTTTCATTATCCACCTATTGATCCCACTATCTTGATTTAGATTTTATCTTAATTGATTGTGGCAAAGATTTTAAAATATCCATAACAACACATATTTGGGTACATATAGCATATGATTTCATTCATCATCAATTGATTCCTTTTGGATGAACTCCTCTAGAGTATTGTCAATAATCTTTAGAATCTCCTTATTGGTAAGTTGATATGGAAGTTCAAAAATCCTAACCCACATTGGAGTCCTCTTAATAGTTTTTATATTTACAAAAAAATCTCTATTGTCTTAAATATAGGGTATCTCTCCTCCTAAAGCATAGAAATCACACATTATTTTATCCTTGGTATCTAAACTAGATAAGATGAAGAGGAAAAGTTATTTTGAAAGAAAATTCATGATTGAATTCAATTTCCACTTCTGCTTTCTCCAATTTTGAATCTTTAGAAAACCTAGTGTTTGAATAAAGTTTAATAGAAAGAAGATAATATAGGGATATTTATTCTTATATTTTTTGTTATAGTTGGTTAGTTTGGTAGAGTAACTTGTTAAGATTGTGTTTGTTACAATTGGTTAATTTGTTAGGGTAACTCGTTAGAATTATTTTTTTTATAGTTAGTTAATTGATTTGGATAATTTATTAGGATTGTTATGATTTGTTCTTATCAACACAATCCAGTTACTATAATGTAAATCATTATAAATATGTACTCAAAAATATAAACAATGTCATGAGAGCGATGATGGAGAGCAGAGTCCTTAGAAATGGTTTGAGTGGGAACCAAGATTTTCAAATCAGCAAAGGCGAGAACAAAAAAAATCAAGCCTCTAGAGTGCAGGAATCTGGTCACAGGGAACACAGATTTGGAGCCACATCAGAGGACGTAGACGAGGATCAAGCCAGACAAGAGCTATAGACTGAAAAAGTTGAAAATTTTTGGGGGGATAAACCTCCTGACAAGGGGCCCAACAATGGGCCCCCCCTTCATAGATATGGTGAGGATACCAATGCGGACAAGTCCTATGCTGATACTCTTAAAGAGATAGGAAACTCCTCTGCCAACTCATCTGTCTCACTTAACCCAAAAGGGAGAAAGTTAAAGGTTTCTGAAACCTTCATGTCAAGTTTTCTCTCGATGGAGGCATTTTCTTTGGTGGAAAAAGTTTATTGGAGGTAGGCATGATCTCGAAACAATTAGAAAATGGGCAGTGTCGAAATGGAAGACCATGGGAAGGATGGAGATTGTTGCCCTATCAAGAGGTTTCTTTGTCATTCGCCTGAGTAACCATGATGATGCAAGTAGAATTTTAACAGGAGGCCCTTGGTTCCTTGGGAGACGAAGTCTATTTCTATGAAAACGAGCTGAAGATTTTGACCCAGAAACACAGGATATAAATTATGCTCCAATATGGGTCCGCCTTCCCAATCTCCCAATGCAGTGGTGGCATGAGGTTTTCCTTCTAGGAATTGCTAAATCCATTGGATACCTGGTAGCTATTGACCGAGCCACCTTGGCTAGATCAAGAATGACAGTTGCAAGAATTTGTGTTAATGCTAACCTAGCTTTTGAATTGCCGACCTACATAGAGCTGGAATACAGGACATATTATCACAAAAAAGCTTTGGAATATGAAAATAAGCCAACTTACTGTGTTGAATGCTGCACACAGGGCCATTTAAGGAACCAATGCCCTTCTTTAAAAGAAATGGAGGAATTGCCAAAAAATGATGTGCAATTCAATAGGTTCCAAGGGAGGAGGAACCAAGGGCAAAAAGGACAATTCTGGTAGAAAAGGTCAGGTCAAAACCTACGTGGAAAGGTTTATCGACAAATTCAGAGTGGAAGTGGACTTTCGGGTGGAGAGACTTCAAATCCCCAGCAACCTGATCCTGACAATGAAGACCAACAGGTTGGTTTTGCTAAAACTCCAAACCAAGAAAACGTATGCCTATCTTTTACCTCTCCAAATAAATTTGATGTTCTTTCTGAAGATATATTAGAAGAATGTGAAGAGGGTGAATACATCAAGGGCAAGGGTGAGTTAAAAAAAAATTAACTCAAATTTTTTTTTTAACTCTAAAAAAAAATTTTAACTCTAAATTTTTTTTAACTCTAACTCAAAAAAAAAATTTAACTCTAATTTTTTTTTAACTCTTAGACTCTCCTATGAAATTTGGGCCATCTCATACTCCTGTTGAAAATGTTAATAATCTAGATAATTTTCTTGAAGAGAAGGATCTAATCCCTCTAAAAGAGCTTATTTATTCTGAAGGAAAGTCAAAACATGCTCATATGGAATACCAGAGTGCAATTCATAAGATTAAGGAAAAGGGTAATCCCGTCCTACAACAAATTATCCCTCCAAAACCTAGTCCAAAACAAACTAGAAGTTCAAAAAAAATTCCTATTGATTATGGAGGTGAAAAGAGAAGAGGTAGGATATCAGCTAGTGAGCAATGGAAAAAGGATATTCAGAATGATATTGTTAATGGGATACAACTAACCCTGTTTCCAAATATTATTTCCCAATCCACTGATGAGAATAAATGCACCAAACCCTCCCAAACACAAGGTAAGGGGGGAAGAAAACCAAACCATCAAAATGAAAATCCTCTCCTGGAATGTGAGGGGTTAAATGGGTTGGCTAAACAAAGGATAACTAGATCCATTAGGAGAGAAGTCAAACCTACCATATTTCTCATGCAAGAAACCAAGATAGATGAAAGCTAGTCTATTCAAACAACCAAAAAAGTTAGGAAAATTTGTGAAGCCATTTTTAGCCATGCAAGAGGAGCCTCGAGAGGTTTAATGTGTTTTTGGGACCCATTAAATATAGAAGGCATATTAATACATTCATGTGATAGAACTACTAGCATTTTGTTTTTTGACAAAGATAAAAAAATTTAGTGGATTCTTATAAATGTTTATGCTCCTAACACACCCACTGGTAGAGCTATGTTATGGGTAGCCCTTACTAAGCTAAGAGAAAGTTTTTCTTCTATTCCCTGGATCCTGGCAGGGGACTTCAACACACCGTTGTATCCATCTGATAAGAGGGGAGGTTCAGGTAACCCAACCATAAGCATGGAAGAATTTAGAGAAATTATCAATACCAATGATCTCATGGATGTTAACCTCAAAGGGAACCAATTTACTTGGAGAAATAGACGAAGTGGAAGCCAATTTATTTAGTTAATATTGGATAGAACATTATTGTCCAAATAAGCTGTAAATATTTAGGGAGATGCTAGTCTCCAATATCTCCTTAAAATCGGGTCTGATCATAGCCCTCTTCTATTAGAAACAAATAATCCAAAAAATTTCAAAACCCCCTTTTGTTTTGAAGCAATGTGGGTTCATCATCCAGATCTTAGGGAAAGAATGTTGCAGTGGTGGTCAACCTTGGTCCAAGGATCACCTTCTTACAGACTAGGGCAAAAACTGAAATTGATTTTTCCAAGGACTATATGGATTCCCTCCAAGATTTTTCCAGACTTTCTAGGATATTGTGGGTGGTGATGTTTGTGCAACAGTCAGATAAATCCCATCTTCCAAAGTGGTACCTCGTAGCTTCAATTCCACCTTCATAGCACTAATTCCCAAAATCCCAGCTGCAAGGAGTTTAAATGAGTTCAGACCAGTCAACCTTTGCAATGTTATCTAAAAAATCCTCACTAAATGCATGGTGAACAGGATGAGGGATGTGCTTCCTATGTTTATAGACCAATCTCAAGGAAGCTTCGTCCAAGGAAGGTCAATTTTAGATAGAATCATAACAATACATGAGGCTCTCCATTCATCTTCTCAAAATAAAAAAATTATTTTTTTCTTCAAACTGCATATGAACAAGGCCTGTGATAGGGTTAACTGGGATTTCCTCTTTGTTATTTTACTCAAGTTTGGGTTTCATCTAGAATAGGTGGAACTTATTAAAGGTTGCATCTCAACTGCATGGTTTTCAGTTATTGTAAATGGTTCCCCAGATGGTTACTTCAAAAGCAGTAGAGGTATTCGACAAGGAGACCCTTTATCTCCCCTACTTTTCATCATAGTTGTGGTTTGGGGAGGACAATTCATGCTACTAGAAGATCAGGTCTCATCTCTGGAATTAAAGTAGCAACTCAAATTGATCTTGTTACTCACCAACAATTTGTGTATGACACGATCCTATCCGCTTTTGCCTCCATAATTGAAGCTAAATTAATCAAATACATTCTTTTGCTATATGAAGAAGCAGCAGGCCAGAAAATAAATTTCCAAAATAGCAAAATTTATTTCTTGAACACTCCTCACTAGATATTGATCAAAATAGTCAGGATATTGGGATGCTCAATTGCATCATTCCCTGTTGTTTACTTAGGTCTTCCTCTTTTTGTGGGCACACCAATTGAGGGGATGTGGAACCCAATGATTGAGAGAGTTCAAAAAAAGTTAACTAGCTGGAAAAGGAACCTTCTGTCCCAAACAGGGAAAGCTATTTTAACCATGGCATGCCTCCAAAGTATCCCAATCTATTTCCTTTCAGTGTTTAAAGCTCCCCCAAAAGTGTATGATAAGATTGAACAAACTCAAAAACAATTCTTATGGACTGGGACTGAAAACATAAGTCGTTTCCATCTAGTAGCCTGGGATAAAGTTTGCAGATCTAAAGACCAACGAGGAATTGGATTGAGAAGACTTAAAAACTTAAATCTGGCATTAATGGCTAAACAGACATGGAGATTATTGTCATAATAGCAAGTGGAGTGGATCACTATAGTCAAGAGGAAGTATTTGTAGGGCACAAAGTTTCTAAATGAGACAGCACCCACAAATGGCTCAACAATCTAGAAAGGAATAATCCAAACAAAGAGTCTGTTGAGGAAAGGAAAGGACTCAAGTGGGAAATGGGAGATGGTAGATCAAAAACTTCTGGTTGGACAGGTGGATAGGAAATCAACCACTCATTTAGGCTTAAAACATTAGGATTCTCAAAGACTTTACAGATGCAACCTTTGGATACAAAGTAGCTGTTTTCCTTCACAAAACAAATAACATTTGCAGGTGGAAAAGCATTCACAACATCCATCACCCTGAAGAATCAAGGGACTTAGAAAGACTGCTCAATTCCATAATCATCCCCATAGGAGAAGTTAAAGACAACATTATTTGGGTCCCAACAGAAGATGGGAATTTTACAGTCAAATCTGCTTATCAGCTCCTCATTCCCCAGGAAGAAACGCAAATTATTTTCAATTTGGTATGTATCAAACACCTTACTCCCAAAGTTGCTTTCTTTGCTTGGATTGCCATTCAAAATAAAATCTTAACAGTTGATAACCTCATTAAAAGAGGGATAATTATCCCAAATAGATGTTTTTTATGCTTATCTAATTGGGAATCCTCCCACCACATCTTTCTCAATTGTTCTTATTTCATTTCCATTCTTGATGACCTCTTCCAAAGGTTCCAAATAAGTTGGGTAAAACCTCCTTCTATTGTGGAGTTGTTCATTCAGTGGCCTCAACCTTTCCACCATCCCAAGCTGAGCACAATTTAGAGGTTCTATATATATCATTTTCTTTAGCAAATATGGTTAGAAAGGAACCAGAGCGTGTTCTCTAATTTTTCCAAGGATATTTCTAACCAGTAAAATTATTTCCTTTGCCAAAGAGAATGCTTCCATTATTCCATATGATCCAAGGCCTTGTTCCAGGTTTGAAACTGTCATTCTTCATTATCTGAACATTTCCCAGGACACGATTGTATCTCAACCCAATCCCAAAAGTAACATTAAATGGTGTCCCCCACCCCAGGGATGGGTTAAATTGAATTTTGATGGAGCAACAAAAGACAATCCAGGCAAAGCAGGAGCAGGAGGCATAATCAGAGATCATAAAGGAAACTTGATTTTAGCTTTTGTTGAATACCTTGGTGAACAATCCAATCATATGGTTAAATAAAAGGCATTATGGAGAGGTCTTGCATTAATCAAACATATCCCAGGCAGAATTATCATTGAAGGGGATTCTCTCAATATTATTAATTACATGAAAAGCTCTAAAAGACCGTCTTGGAAAGTTAGAAGCTGCATTGAAGAGGCCAGGAAACTTGCTACTCACTAGCAGGAAGTTATCTTCCAACATGCTTTCAGAGAAGCAAATAAGGTAGCAGATAAACTGGCAAACATTGGGGTTGATGGTCCAGGTTTGTTGACTTGGACAGACACACTACCACAGGAGGTACATGCTTTAGCCACTATTGAAAAATTTGACAATGATTAGCTAGGTTACCATATTTTTTATAAGTTTCCTCATTATGTGTAAGAGTGTTGAAGTTTTAAAAGGTTCTAGTAGGACAATAGGCACCAAATTTCAAAAAGTCTTTAAGGTCTTGAATTTTTGGCCCGTCCTTTTGAATAACAAATTCCATCAATTTAATGACCCATTCTCTCTGTGGAACTGTCAGTTGGATGGTTGTCTCATGATCATTTGGACTTGTTTCGAACCCATTCATCTCACGAATCTTAATATACATCATTTCTATAATAGGCAAGTGTCCTGTCATATAACCCCTTGCATGTCTGGTATCTATGTCCATTGCCACATGATTTATCCGTTTCTCCAAAAAAATTGTGATTTTCAACAGCCAGGAGTAATAGTTCATTCCCAAAGCCTACTAACGTCTCAAACAAAAATTTTGGGAACAAATCAAAGGATGTTTTTTACAGATATAGTGAGGACATCAACAACACAAATGGAGATCTCACTTTTTCTAATTTGAGCGATCCCTACCGCATGTGGAAAGACCATTGGAACCAAAAGATTTTTAGAGATGTTTATTTGAAGATTGACAAGATTTGCTCTAGGACCGAGATAGAAAATCTGACAATGCTGGGAATCATCATTTTTGAAAAAGCCATAAGTCTTGGAACCATCACCGAATGTGATAGGGAGGGAAAAATTTGTTGCATTGAACGCAATTCATAAAATTACTCGCTTCTTCCCAGAATTCTTAGACTTTGGGAGGAGCTGAGAAGAATCCAGAAGCTTCTAGCAAAAATATGGATGGACATAAGGAGGCCATGGGCAATCCTGATCAGTAGATTGTTGCTCAGATGTTCCTATTGTTTGGTTTGGGTAGTGCCCAAGGGGATTATTTGTTTTTCTTGGGTTCGGCTTTCATATTGTAGTCTTGAAGGATGGATCATTTTCTCTATGTTTGTTCTAGTGTTTTCTGTCGATGTAATAGGTGAAGATTTACTTGCTTTTCTAAGGGTTTTGTATACTTCCTCTTGGGCTTAGGCTGATGCCTGTTGTTCCCTGTTGATGTAAAAGGTATTTGGGAGCCTTCATATTTCCCGACATAATATAATATCAATTAACTTACAAAAAAAAACATATAAACAATATTGCACATGTTTCATTTTTTATGGTATTGGAGCTATAGAAGGGAGAAAGAAGAAATTTATCCCATATTGTTCATTATAGCCAAGTTAGTATTTTGTCCTTGGTAGCCAGTCTTTATATATTCTTTTTCTAGAACCAGTTTTGGTGTCGCTAAATTGTCAACAAATTTTTTCTCATGTTATGTTTAGATTTGCTAAATCTAACAAATAATGTTTGGTGTTGATAGTTGGCATTTCATGGTTTTCTCCTCACTTGATAAAGTTGTCTTGCAATGTTTAGATTTTGGCCAAGCTATGGTATAGCATAACTTAGAGTTTGACCATATTTTTAGCTCAAGGAAATCATAGTTTGGAGTTAGCCCATGTTCCCAACTAGGGTAAAACACAATTTTTCCAAGTTTTTAGTGTGGGTGAAGCTGAGTGCAGTGTTTCATATACAATATTTTAAGTCTTGTGTTCAAGGCTTGTTTGGCATTTTGCATTGGTTTTTTGGGATTGCTATTAATGAAAAATGACATATTCAGAGTTTGATTCTTATAGACTCATAAAAAATAAATTAAAAGAAATTAGTGTGTGTTGTCATAAGATAATTACAATTTGTGAATATAGAGATTTGGCAAATATAGTTTTCAAGAAAGAAACCAAACTAGAGGATGATGTTGATGACTTTGATAGGCAACAATAAAAATCATCGATGCTTCTCAAATTGTCTATTGTAGATAATTTGATTCTTGATGTTTGTAATGAGAATGATGTTGCAACACCATAGACAAAATTACATAATAGGTATTAAACATCTAAAGTAGGACATGATTTGTGTTTGAAGAATTTTTCTAGTCTTCTCGTTTGCGAGAAGAAGGGTATGTTTTTGAGTACCTTAACCATCTAAACCAAAATATCAATTGACTATTATTCAAAAGATAGTATATGATGAGGACGGGGTTGGCATTATTTTGCAAGTTTTACCTCCATATTTTGAATCTTTTTATTAAGTCCCTACATTTGCTTGCAAAATATTAAAATCTTGATTTTGAAAAGATGTGTTCTTTACTTCTACAAAAAGAAAGGTGACAATCACAAATGGGTGCATCCACATTAGGTAGTATAGAGAATGCATTTATGCTAAGTGGATAAAAAAGTAAGAATTTTTTTTTAATGTAAAGTAGTTTAATGTCATTTGTTTTTTCTATAGGTAATTTGATCATTTCAAATGGAATTGCAATAAGTGGAAGAATAAATAGAATCGACAAGAGATGAAATAAGTAAATGTTGCTAAGATAGAAGATCAAGAAGAGAATTTTGATTTTATAGCAAATATGAGTTCGTCTAATCAATCCATTGAGTGGTACATTGACTCTAGAGCATCCAAATATTATATATGTCAAAAAGGTTGGTATGTTAATTTTGTTGAAATTAATAAAATCACTCAGAATTCTCAACTTGCTCTGCATTTTTATAAAAAGAGATATGAGGTGATACATGTGGGTAAAAAAAAAAGCTCATTGCTCTTGATATAGATGAGGGGACTATACAAGTTAGTTTATGCCAAGTCTACCAATACATTTACCTTGGTAATTGAAGATAATAGTTATGTTCTCTGGTATGAAAGGTTTGGAAACCTCAATAATAAGTATTTATTAGTTCTCACTAACATGGTTCATGGATTGCCATCCATTTAGGAGCAGCAACATTCCAATGTAGGATGTCAACTTGAAAAACAAAGTCCCAACCATTTAAGACAAGTAAGTCTTAACATACACAAGTTGTTATGTAGTTGGTGCATGTCGATTTGTGTTGTCTAATGAATACAACTTCAATTTGTAGTGCAAAATATTTTTTTGCTATTGGTTAACGATTGTTTAAGGAAGATGTGGTATACTTCCTCAAGTATAATTTTGAATATTTTTATACTTCCAATTTTTTAATGCCCTTATAGAGATTCAATCTGGAAGCAAATTAGGGTCTTAAGGTCAAACAATGGAGATGGATTTACCTTAAAATAATTTCATTATTTCTGCAAGCATGAGCGTATACACATGCAATATACAACTCCATACATTCCACAACAAAATGCTATATTAGAAAGGAGAAATATGACAATTATGAAGATGGGTAGATGCATGGTACATAGTCAAAATGTACCATATTATTTTGTATAGAAGTAATACGTACTATAGTCTTCATTCTCAATAGGTGTATGTGTGAATCTTTGCAAAATGTTACTCCTAAAGAAGCATGGTCTAGAAGAAAACCTTTGGTCAGTCATTCTATATTTTGGGTTGTGTTGCTTTTGCATTAATTGCCAAGGAGAAAATAAGTATGCTAGATGCAAAAAGCAAGAAGCTCATGTTTGTTGCCTATAGTGAACAATCTAAGGTATACAAATTGCTTGATGTCTCTACTAACAAGGTTGTAATTAGTTGATTTATTATTATACATGAGAATACTCCTTCCTTCTCAAATGATGGTAAACCTATTGAGATTTATGTATATTTTAGAACTGTTGATAGTTGATGCAATAGGTAGTGAAGTCCACATAGATTTAGATACATTAGAGACTGATGATGAAAAGAAATATATGAAGACTCAACCACACTAGTGTGTCCCAAATTCAGTTTGAGATGGCCTTGGAGAAAAGATCTTGATAGAGGTACACTAAAGTGATGTTTGCCAACAACAAGATCCATGTCAACGACCAAAATGGTATACATAAATAATGAAAGATGTCAAGGACGATTAGAAAGCTCTAATTGGGAGATCTAGGTGAGAGGAAAGAGCCTAGACAAGTAAGTGAGCAAGTAAATGTTTCTTTAGTTTCATATGTTCTTAATACAACAAATATGAAGAGGCCCAAGGTAAACCATATTGGGAAGCTTTCATAAAGATGGATTTTAACTCTTTTATGAACAATAAGACATGAAAATAGTGTGAATTATCACATGGAATGAAACCCATTGGTTGTAAATTATTTTATAAAGTAAAATGTAAATTAGATGGTGCAATTAAATTTTTTTAAGATTGTCTTATTGCTAAAGGTTATGCACAACAAGAATTTATAGAATATGGAGAGATAATTGCCCCAACTATGAATATGGTGGTCTTTCGATTAGTTCTTTTCACTGCAACATAGTTGGTTGGGAGGTATATCAGATGCATGTTAAGAGTGCCTTCCTAAATAAATATTTAGAAGAGAAAGTCTACATGGAACAACCATAATGGTTTTAGGTATTAAGAACATAACATCTAGTTTACTGATTGATTTTATCCCTATATGAACTTAACCAAAATCCCCAAGCATGTTATTTCAAAATTGATCAACATATCCGCTCATGTAGAGGAGTTGGAGAGCAAGTGGGTAGTTAAAACTCTCCAGTTATTGAGAGGCCCAGGTTCAAATCTCTCCCCTCACATGTTGCGGATATGTTGTATATAAAAGGTTCCTCATAAAAAAAAAAAAAAAAAATTGATCAACATCTCAAAGATTTTTCAATCCTAATCTTTATATTAAAACTACAAGTGGTGTCATTCTAATTATTATTGTTTATGTTGACAATATTGATATTATAGATTTAAGGCTCCTTCATTACTACCTAAATGGATAATTTGATTTATATATATTGTAATCCAATATCTACACCTATGGAAGTTGGGTTGAAACTATCAGCCCACTCAGACTCACTTTCTGTCAATGAGTTAGTATATCATTTGTTAGTGGACAATTTGATTTATCTTACAACCAATTGATGAGACTTATGTTTCATAGCTTTATCTCATTTCATGACATCCCCAAAGAAAGTATTGGCAAGCTATAAAATGTATTCTCAAGTATAAAGGTACCCTTGACTTTAGTATATTGTACCATCAATCTCATAGTTTTTAGTTGGTTTGATACATTGTTTTAGACTAAGCAGGATTGATTGATAATAACAAAATTCCTCTACTGGCTATATGTTTGGTCTCAAATCAAGGACCATTTCTTGGAAGAGTAAACTTCAACAAACATTTACTTTGTCATCAAGTGAAGCAGAATATAAGATAGCATATAATGTAGGTTATCAAGCTTTGGTGCATTTTG
The DNA here is from genome assembly GCA_028583015.1 of Wollemia nobilis. NCBI lineage: Eukaryota > Viridiplantae > Streptophyta > Pinopsida > Araucariales > Araucariaceae > Wollemia > Wollemia nobilis. Next base: position 7,171,010 of record JAQPPZ010002502.1, read on the forward strand.
TATGATATTTAGATAGATCAAATAACATCAACATCACTTCATTGTAATAATCAATGTATGCTCAAGTTGGTAAAGAATCCAATATATCATGCCACAATAAAACATACGGAAGTTCAACATCACTATATCCAATAGCTAGTGGAGAATAAAGAAGTTTGTCTACATTATTGTCCAACTTTTGAAGAGATTGTTGATGTAATGACTAAACTATTAGGTAGATTTATTTAATTTAGGGACAAACTTGGGATTGTAGCTAGGTTAGTCATATAGGGGGTATTAAATAAAGTTTGTTCGAAAAAATGCAAGATATGAACATCTACTATTGCCTTCTTTGTTACAGTTGATTAATTTGTTAGGATTGTGTTTGTTACAATTGGTTAATTTGTTAGAATAACTTCTTAGGATTGTGTTTGTTACCATTGGTTAGCTTGTGAGGGCAACTTATTAGGATTGTTATAATTTGTTCTTATCAACACAAACTAGTTACCAAAATTTAAATCACTATAAAGTTGTCTTTAGAAATACAAATAGTGCAACCTATATTTTATTCTTTTTTTTTGTTTTTGTTTTCGATGAGCACATACCCACCCCCTCACACACTCACCCACGCCACGGTTTGAACCTTAGACCTACTGAAGAAGAGCCAAAGCTCAAACCGTTGCATTGTCCCCCATTGGGCATATTTTATTCTTTTACTTGGCTAGTATCTATAGAACTTACTATTAACCCTTTGCTTTTAAGAACCATTATGTCATGTTTGATCATCTCATCCTTAATAATCACTTTTGATGTAACATTTGCCACCTTGAATAGGGCTTTCCATAGATTCATTCTTCCTCTTATCCCCAACCAAGGCCTTTGTACTTCCAACTAGGTTATCCTTCTAGTTAGGGCTTACAAGAGTGACTTTCCTTCCATGTTGCCTAGCTTTTATTCATAAGGATCAATTATTACCCATTTTTTCGTAAATATTTGGAACAAGAAAATGTGAGTCTCACTCCTTGTTGCACTTGCTCCTTGCTCAAACAATTTCTTAACAAATGTTTAACATTTATATTAAGAGAGTCTAATATTTTTTTGTTGCAGTTCAATGATTTAGGTATTAACATAATTACCTTAGTTGAGATATATTTGTTTATGGCATAACCTTTCCAATTTGAGAAGCTTCATTTGATGGAAGAATAATTCTTATAACCAATTAGATTTCTTCATAAACTTGAGATTGGTATTTGTAAACAACAAGATTCCTTGTCCGTTTTACTATCTTATAAAGATCCTTGTGATATTAAAGTTTTTATCTTTCTTATATTTATATATTATCACATTTATGTGGGCTATTTTGTAAGCTTCATTTGATGGGAGAATAATTCTTATAGCTAGCTACATTTCTTTATAACATGACATTGGTCTTTCTACACAACATTATTCCTTATTGTACTATCTTATAGAGGTTCCTGAGACACTTCAAGTTTTTTCTTTTATATATGTGTATTGTTTCATTTATGTGGGCTAGAATTTAAATTTTGATTGATCCTCCTACATGTTAGCAGAGCTCAAAAGATCTATCCATGTATTCAGTCTCTCATGCATAGCTGGCCATATTTACCATACCAGTTGCATTGTTGGCACTCTAATTACAAGACTTGTGTAATTCTGATTTTTTCAACAAAGAGGAGTCGTTTCCTTTGAAAATGGACTTTATAATCGATTTTGAGGGGCCCTTAAAACACAGTTTGAAGTTTAATTTGCATAACAGATGAGCTATTCCAATCATTTGCATCTCATCCTTGAGTGGGGGCCTCGTATTTGTTATCTTCCAGTGAGCAAAATTCATCTATGTCCTGATCCATTCAGCATCAATGCATGGATGCATCTATATCTATGATCAACATGCTTATGCTACGTGTGAGAGAGAGAGAGAGATGTTTTATGCAAGGCTTGATGATGCATTCTGCAGGAGAAGTAATTGTATACTGTAACACCCAGAAACTTTACATGAGCAAGATGAGGCTTTTTGTCTTGTGAAGCCTGTAAGTCTATTTTTTTTGTTGTGTATTCCATTGTCCACTAGCTGCATATATCTCATGTTAATTTAAATTTTAGCCACTAAGTTTGGTTTGGGTTAGAGACACTCCAAAAACCAAACACTTTAGATTTTTCATCATGAAGATGTACAGAGAATAGCAAACCAAACCAGCAGAATCATCAGAAGCTGCTTCAATTTATATCAGGAAATGGACTGTATCTAATATTTCCTCAATCCAATGCCACAAAATTTGTGATTACATGAGCTTAGTGTCATATTTTCCAAAAAATGTTTAAGATTCTTGGAAAATCCTGAAACATGAAATTATTAGATGAGAAAAGGCTTATCCATCCAGCGAATAGTGCACCCATAGGCTTCCAAGTCCTTCATTAAAGCCTTTGGTAATTTAAACTTCAAGCATTCAAGAAGCTTGAGTTTCTTTAAACTATTGCAAGCCGACAGAGCATAGATAAAACCATTGACAGTGACATTCCTCAAATGAACCAGCTTCATGTTCTGTAAGCAATGCAGCCTTGACAATGCTGATAATCCAATATCTGAGACTGGACAATATGAAAGATTTATCTGCAGAAAAGCAACGGCTTCCAATGTAAGATATGCTGAAGAAAATGAACCAAAAATTGCATTCAAAGAATACTCACTTGTCGCAAATTTTGACATGAGGCAGCTATTGCCAATATCCCAGCATCATCAATTTGGTAGCAGCTTTTGATATCTAATTCAGCTATGCGCCTGCATCCCAAAGCAATTGCAGAAAGACCAGTAGATGTAATACCATAACAACCTCGTATTTCGAGGTTATGAAGTTTTTGCAGTCGTGAGATAGACATCAGAGCATCATCCGTAACATGTATGCAGTAGGAAAGGTTTATGCTCTTTAACCTCAGGCATCCATTAGCAATCCCTGCTACTCCAGCATCACCAACTCCTGTGGATCTGCATATAGATTCTTAATAGGTAAGCTGACGTTGTCTTAAATTGATAGACCAAAAAAATCACAAATTCAATAAACAGAAAGTAAATTTTTCTTTCATAAAAACATTATCAGAAAGAGAGATTCTCCAAATCATGAAGTAAACCTGTATAAATCAAGTATTTGGAGATTCGAGCAACGTGCCCCTATATGGATGATTCCCTCATCAGATATATTTTGGCAGAATCCTAGCTTCAGAGAGATCAATTCAGAGCATCTAGAAAGGGACTCCAACCCTGCATGAATAATTATATTTAATAAAACGATAATTAAAGATTATGAAAGAAATTTCCATGTAAGTAAGAATTCCATTACTATGAAAATCAGTTCTCTCTTTCTTCCTTTTTGAAACTAAAACACCATTACCTGTGTTCTTTACACTACACTCAGTAAGATCAAGCTCTTCCAGGAAACGGCAACCCTCCCCTAATAGCGTCAAAATTTTTTCCGTGACTAAGTGACACGATTCAATATTAAGAGTTGAAAGATATCTGCATGATCTCGCAACAGCTGACAATGCAGCATCCGTTAGATCTGTGCAGCATGTAAGATCCAATTTATTCAGCTCTCTGGCGTGTGTCAAAAGTCCTATCAATTCTTCATCTGTAACTCCAGCACACTTGCTTAGGCTCAATTCCCTCAAAGATCTGCAGCTTTTCCCAACAGACTCCAGTGCAGCTCTAAAAATTTTACAACCATCAAATTTAATTGTTTGCAATCTGTCAAAATTTTGGAAGCTTGAAAGGAGATCACTGGTAATCTGCATTGCACAAATGAGCAGATTATAACTTATAAAACAGTGTCTCCTACATAAATCATATTTGTGCACTTAAAAATACTCTGCAATCAAGAAAGGAAAGTCTATCAAATATTAGTCGGACACTTACTGGTATACAATAGGCAAGAGTAAGTTCGCGCAATTCTGAGGAACCACTTGCAAGGTTGATTATTCCAGTACAGCTGACATTTGGACACTTCGAAACATCCAGTCTCTGTAACACAGTAAAGCATATCCAGATTCTTATGATATGTTAGGTCAATGCCCACAGAAACAAATCCTCAACAAAGAACAAATATGTAAATCAAATAAAATGCCTTAATTTGTGCAGTGTGATATGTTCTAAAGATTTAGAACATAATGTATTGCACAATTTAGCGTTGTAAATGTCAATACCACCAAGAAATCAGTTTCTAAAAAGTCCATTGGAAATGTCAAATACTGTCAATGTACCCAAATGTCAATATACTCATGGTTGTACATGCAATATTCCTAAAGAAGGATTAGTCATTATATTACAATAATGTACTACACACACTATGGAAATGATATGATGAGTCCCCTTTAAATAACCTATCTTAATAAGGCTAGAATAGAGCAAATCTTTAAGCCAACATGCAACGTAACCCACCCAAGTAAGGGTTATGCACAGCCCTGTGTGGACTGCTCCATAACCTCGATATACATCATAGTACTATGTACATTGGCACATAACATGTTCCCCTATGACATGTCATTCAAAGCATGAAAGGTAGGCAAATACTGTGATTCTAATTGATGTTAAGCATACCCATAGTTGTTGCTCCTTTTATTTCCTGTTACTCATAGCCATGTTGCTACACCACACCATGCTTCAATGATTGTTGCCTCATACTGCATTGTGCATGACCATATGTCTTTGACCTCTGTAGACTTGACTTACTTTTTCATTTCTTTTGAATCTTCAACCTTGTCTTCACCCATTCCTGTGGCTCTTTGGTACGTAAAGGTCTTTTCAGATTATGTAATTGTTGGCCATGGATCCGCCACCTGGGAAGGACTTGGTGTGTCAATGCGCCCTAGACCCGCAGACCAACATTGAAAGGCCGGGAGGAAGGGATGCCCCCGTGTCGATCTCCGGAGAAGGCCAGCTCCTTTCCTAACCTACTTGGGGGGTTTTAGATAAGGGTGCAGGAAAGAGATTAAAAAGGTGAAGGGAACTGGAAAGAGATTGAAAAAGATAAGGGAACAGGAAAGAGATGTAAATATCATGCGTTTCGGGTGGGGGAGAACAAGCAGCACGATCGCAAATTTGCATCCGAACCAACAACAATTAAAACAAAGCATGTAACAGAAATTGCAACTGCAATCTATCCTATGTATCCTTTTGTTTTGTATTCCATATCCAAATAATCACCAATGCTCAAATCCAGGATTCAGAATTCAAACAGACAGAAATATAAATGGACATGAAGCAAAAATACTAGTAGAAGGTAGCATAACAGACAGAGACAAGAAGCAGAGCCAAGGATGCTTTGAATTAATTAGAAGGTGATCCGTCACAGCAGAGTCCTCTAGCAATATGTTCCCCCTCCACCCTTGTACAATGAAATGAGGCTGCTATTTATAGTGCAATTTTCCCCCCGATTACATTTTGGGCACAAAATCCCAGACCTGACAAAAGCTGCAAAAGCTGACAAAAGCGGCCGATGTTGACCTCTGCGGGTAAAGAATGTACTTGCAGCAAGGTCCTCCTGAAAACGTGGCAGCTCTGTGGCAGTGCGGCGGATGACGCTTCGAGTCAGCTTGACTGAGGGCAGTTGAGGTACAATAAGTCAGTTCACGCTCGCATGCCTCCCGTCGCATCTCTGACTCGAATCTCGAGGCTGGATACCTGTCAGAATCTGATAAGGGGAAAAATCTACCTTAGGAGCTCATACTTTCTCTCCCACCCGATTTCGCTCAAAATTGGAGCGCAACCAGGCAGCGCAAGGGGGAAGTGGCGCAGTTGGGAAGGCCTCCGTGCCTTAGAAAATTTTTGGGCAGGTTTCAACGTTCTTTGCCCGAGTGCGCACAGGTCAGTGAGCGAAGCCCGACTTCGCTGCGAAGTTGGGCGGCTCAGCACTTAGCCGATTTTCTGGAGTCACCATGATAAGTCGCCCGGCTGCGCACTTCCTCCAGGGCGAAGCCCGACTTCGCTGCGAAGTCGGGTTGCGACAACACAGAAAATTTTGGGCCTTTTGCCCTCTCAGAGAAACAGCCAGAAGAAGGGGGAGGGGGGGAAATGAAGAGAATGAAACTGATGGCAGGGAAGATAGGGGATAGTGGAGAAAGGGAGAGAAGGAAGAGGGAAGGGAAAGCAACATCCTTTACAAAAAATCCGAAGACATGGCACGCCGTGCAAAATATGGCAACAGGAGGATAAGCGCAGGCGGGCGGGACTCGACACTTAGAATATTTTAGCAGTTCCTGTCTTTCCGCCCTGTTGCGCACAAATTGATGAGCGAGTCGGGAAGATGAGCGAGTCGGGAGGATGAGCGCAATCGGGCGGGGCCCGACACTTAGAATATTTTTGGCTGCTTCTTCCTGTCTTTCTGCCCTATTGCGCACAAATGGATGAGCGCAGTCGGGAGGATGAGCGCAGTCGGGCGGGGCCCGACACTTAGAATATTTTTGGCTGCTTCTTCCTGTCTTTCTGCCTAGAATATTTTTGGCTGCTTCTTCCTGTCTTTCTGCCCTATTGCGCACAAATGGATGAGCGCAGTCGGGAGGATGAGCGCAGTCGGGAGGATGAGCGCAGTCGGGCGGGGCCCGACACTTAGAATATTTTTGGTTGCTTCTTCTTGTCTTTCTGCCCTATTGCGCACAAATGGATGAGCGCAGTCGGGAGGATGAGCGCAGTCGGGCGGGGCCCGACACTTAGAATATTTTTTGGCCCGAAATTGAGCTTCCTGGTCTTGCTTCCCGGGGCCATAACTTTTGATCCGCTGACCCGATCGCCTATTATAATATATCGTCGGAAAGCTAGCGAAAAGATCTGCAATGATAAAATATCCAAAGCTTATTTCATCCATTTTATCGCCCCCGTTTATGGCCCGCGAAAACCTAACACCTCCGCATGCTCCTTGCCGCTTTAAAGCTCCATACTTAGGCCAAAGTTTATCAAAAAATAATGTGGCAAAAATGCCAACAGTAACGATATCCTCTAGAGTAGGTAAAGGTGAAATGTTTTGTCTTTCAATAGTCATAAAAAGAAGTTGAGATGGTTTGCATAACATTTGTCCCTTCATCTTCCTATAGCACCAGGTGGCACCATATTGCTGATAGTTTGGATTAGTCTCTAGTGATTTCCATTAAGGCAAGCACCACATGACTGGTGCGGAACTTCACATCCAAATCTAACGTTTGGTGCTGGTGATTGGCATTGGCACCAGGACCGCACTTAGGGCTATAGTAAGGGTTGGTAATGCTTGGTGTCAAGCTGTGACATTCCCTTGGTAGTTGGTGCCTGACATTAGAGACCTGTCTTTGCACTAGTATCTTGTTGATGGTTGGTGCCTGTGATCATTAGAACTTGAGTGACCCCTATTCCACTTGGATAAAATATATAATACTCTCATGTCATATGATTTCCCAAAAAAATCTTAAGTTTTTAAAAGATATGCATATATTTCAGAGTTTTTTTTCACACTACCATGCTTGTCTGAACAAAGAACTTTTCTGCACATGTGAATATTCTGTAAACAAAAATTTTGTGGGGTTTGATATAATTTGCAATTTGCAGATACATTTAATATTCTAATATGGCTTGTGGCAGCTGCTAGGGATTCCATTCCTATGGTTCTTTATTCTATAAACATGTTAGTGACAATGAGTTGCAATCATATTTGATATTTGGAGTTGCATGTTTTCAACGATGTTTGTTGGTGAACTATGCTAGACCTATCTAGTTTTTCTGTGGACTATCTTTCTGGAATTTGATCATGCCATATAATAATCTAAACTTTCAGATTCTTGGGTTCTAATACAATTATTGACTTTTAGTGGAAATGAACTCATCTTATCTATATATTGCAATATTTCAGAAAAATACATATAAATAACATTGAAAACAGTTAGAAAATCTTTTTAGACATGTCTTTTTCTACTTATGTGTAGACACAATTTTTAATAGTACATTAGTGGGTAGGTAAGTTCATCTGAATATTTACAAATGCGTGTGACCATATAGATGGAACCAAATTAAGCTTATCCCTAACAACCTTAAGGACTCGAACAAATTAGCATGAGCAATTAGAATTTTGACCTTGACAACATCAACCTCTATCTTACCCTTAGTAAACTTTTCTTGATAAATCGCATAAAATCAAGCATTAAATGTCTTGTAAATGGTAAAGCTATGGGCATTGGAGGGCAGTAGGTGGGAATCTTATATCTTGGCAGTAGGTCGGAATCTTATATCTTGGAAGTCTCATTCTTGTGCCACATATCAAAGAACTTTTAACCATGTTGTTGATCAAGGTTCCTTAAAAATGAAAAAAAAAGTTTAATCATCCCTTGATGTAGGAGCATCACAAGATGGCTATCTATTAACTGTGTGTAGATATTTACTAGGTGTTATTGTAGTAGTTTGCTACAACCATCATGCTCCAGACAGAGGTTTGTCGCATAAGTTGAGGCAGAAGACAGAGCAAGGCAAAAATCAGCAAGAATTGACCAAGTGTTTGGAAGCAATAGCACCTTGCTCAACACAGCTCCTTGCTCCCAAAGTGCCCCGCTCGGCAAAGCGCCTCATTTTTGGAGCACCCCGTTCAGCAAAACGCCTTGCTTTTGGAGTGCCTTGCTCGATAGAGTGCCTTGCTTTTAGAGCACCTTGCATGGTAGAGCACCTTCCTCCTAGAGTGCCCCGCTCGATAAAGCGCCTCACTTTTGGAGCACCTCGATCCTAGAGCACCTCACTTTTGGAGTTCCCCCGCTTGTCAGAGAGCCCCGCTTTTGGAGCACCTTGCTCCTAGAGCACCCCGCTTGACAGAGTGTCTCACTCCCAGAGCACTTCGCTCAACACGACGCCTCGCTTTTGAAGCGCCCCCACTCATTAGAGCACCACGTTCAGTAGAAAACCTTGCTCTCGCAGCCCCGCTTGACAAAGCACCTCGCTTTCGAAGCGCCCTGCTTGATGCGCCTTGCTCAATAGAGCGCCTCGCTTTTGTGTCTATTTTTGGCAACCTCATAGTTATCACCATGGTACATTGTATGTAGTCCATTTTTTGGCTGCACTTTCAAGTATAAATAAGAGCTTGATGCTCATTGTAAACGTTTTATTGGCCTTCAAAGCATACTAGAGCTCATAGTTGAGAAAATCATAATCAGATTGGAAGTGGCATTGAAAAAGAATCCAAAAAAATCAAGAATTGGCAAAAAAAAAAGGAAAAAATCGGCAAAAAAAGAACCCAAAAAAATGCAATTTTTTATTGAAAAAACGTTTGTTTCATGCATATCACAATGAATTAACATTTATGCAAATCAAATACTAATATTGTACAATATTCAAAGGCAGGAAAAAAAGATTGGAATTGGTTGTTGGACAAAGTTAAGAAGAAAATTGGAAAGTGGACCAACAGGTGGCTTTCTTTTGGGGGTAGAATCACCTTGGTAAAATCAGTCCTTCAAGCTATTCCTATTTATGTTTCTTTTGTGTTGAATATCCCAAAGGCTGTTCTTCAAGAACTGGATCAAATCAGTCATCGGTTCCTTTGGAGTGGTACTAAGGAGAAAATAAAATGGGCCTTGGTGAAATGGGACACTTTATGTCTTCCTAAGAATGAAGGGGGGTTAGGATTCCGGTCTTCTATTAATAACAACAAAGCTTTAGCTGCTAAATTATATTGGAGGATGTTGCATAACCCCAATGCTCTTTGGGCCAATAATCTCCGTGCTAAATATGCTGAGAACAAAAGTCCTGAAGACCTTTTTCGCTATCAATTGCTTACCAAAGGTTCTCCCATTTTAGCAGTTCTTAAGACTGGTGAGGATTTGATAAAGAAAATTTTATTTTGGATCATTCATAATGGTCAACAGGCAAATTTTTGGACAGATTCTTGGGATGGTCACAAGCCTTTGATTACTCAATTTCCCGATTGGAGGCCTTGGATGGAGGAGTTTCACTGAGCTAACTGGATAAAGGTGGCTAATTACTGCCGGTACCATACTAGTAATTCAAAGGTTGGTAGATATTGGATCCCTATTGAGGACTGGCCTATTCAAATCCTAGAAAGGCAAAGACAAAATATCCAAGGCATCCTTCATATGAGATATCTCTCTTGGTCCCATGAAAAAGATTGTTTTGGATGGAACAACACTACTAAGGGTGAGTATTCAGTTGCTCAAGGTTATTTGACCTTATGCCATAATAATCCCAACCAATCATCTGACATCTTTTCTCAGTTGTGGGCTCAAAAGCTCTGGCCTACGGTGAGGTTCTTTACTTGGCTTTTATTGCATCGTAGGGTGCTTACTGGTGAGCAACTTATGAAGCATGGTTTTCATGGCCCTTTTAGATGTGAAATGTGTGGAAAGAATGTAGAAACTCTCAGCCATATTTTTATTGAGTGTACTTTAGCTTCTGAGCTATGGAGGAGAATGGCCACTTTACTTGGCTTACAGTGGTCCAACTTTTTTACTTTTGAACAGCTTTGGAGGGATTGGCCTAAATAAGAGGGTGTTGATCATTTTATTAGGCAGTTAGTTTGGATGGGTTCTACCATTCTTCTTTGGAATATCTGGAATGGAAGGAACAGACGAATTTTTAATCAAGATAGGAAGGATATTCACTATATTTGGCAAAAGACCATTGCCAACTTAGTTGAATCAGTCCAACAGCTCCTTAATCACCCCCAAAACTCCCACCAAATATGGGATCAAGTGATGCAAAGATTGAAGATTAACTCCTCTAAGGGAAACCATCTTAAAGGGAATGTGAGCAATTGCAAGATGGATAGAACAAGGATTTGTCAACCTCTTCCTATGGATTTTCGAAAAGTCAATACTGATGGAGTCTCTAGAGGGAACCCTGGAAAAGCTAGTGCGGGAGGAATTGGTAGACTTTCAGATGGCTCCCTGGTTTTTACTTTTGCTAAGAATTTGGGTATTCTTTCCAATAACCTTGTTGAGGGGTATGGTATCCTTAGAGGCCTTCAAGAGGCTACTAAGGTTGGATGGGAAAAGGTGCTAGTTGAGTCTGACTCTCAACTCATGATTAATATTTTGAAGACTCCTAATAATCATAAGGTTGATTGAAGAATAAAAAGAATTATTGAGAAGATTCAGTTAATCTAGATGGGATTTTTGAAATTTGATTACAATCATGTGGTCAGAGATCAGAACAAGAGTGATGATGCTTTAGCTAGTTGGGCTTTGGACAAAGGTGATCTTACTTGCTATGGCCACCCTCCTAGATGGCGGGCTTCACAAATTAGGGAAGCTCTTCTGTCTATCATTTCTTTGGATGGCTCCAGTTCTAGAGGTACCTAGTTTCTTCTTGCTTTATTTTTGCTTCTCTTTGGTTCGGTCTGGGTAGTTTAGTTTTTTGAGGTGTGTGTGTTTTTTGTTTTGTTTTTGTGTTTTTGTGTTTTTTGTATTGTTTTTTGTTGTTATTGTGTTTTTATTGTTTTGTGTTTTTTTTTGTTATTGTTCTTGTGTTTTTATTTTTCTTGTTCTTGTGTTTATGTTTGTTTGTGTTAATTGGTGTTTTTTTTTTTTGGTGTGTGAGTGTTTTCTATGTTTTTGTTTTTTGTCTATTGTTGGTTGTTTTTTTTGTTTTTATTTTATTTTATCATTTTTTTAAGGTTTTGGTTGTTTTTGTCATGTTTGTTTATTTATTTATTTATTTTTATGTTTTTCTTGTGTTTTTCTGTGTGTTTCTTATTGTGTTTTTTTTAGCTTATTGTGTGCGTGTTTGGTTGTTCTTTATCTTTTCGACACACTCAAGGAGCATTTTTCTTTTTTAATCTTATTGTGTGTTTGTGTTTGTGTTCTTTTTTTTATTGTTTCAGGTTTGCACTTTGAGTATGTCAAAGGTGGTAGGCCAGGTGCGAGCCCTGGGTGATTTTGGCGGAAGGGATACCCCTGTCTCCTTGGGTCTTTACCCGAAAGTGGCATCCTTTCTGGGATGTTTTCCACAAAATATATATATATATATATATTGTAAGTGATACAAGCTTAAAATAGACATGAAAGTGACAAAACACATCTTAAATAAATAAATTTTAATGCACCCAAAATTCAAATATTCTTGTAGTGTTTATAATATAAAAAAGGTATAAATTACGAAGTGTGGCATGAGTCGTGACAAATACAATGCCTCAAGATCTTTGAATGCCTTTGCCCTTTGCCCTAGCATAAGCTCTAGTCTTCTTTGTTGTTGTGCCTGTGCCTCTTCTTGTGCCTTGGCTACTAACTTTTTACTCTCTCTTAAGACCCATGTTGTCTAATGAACATACAAAACAAATAATCACTTGTGCTTTTAACTATTACCCCTATATACAAGCATATTGAAAAATGAAATCCCCGACTTTCTAGATCTCAAACAAATTTTACATGGTAATGTTACAAAAATATGTAAAGGTGTTCTTGATAAAAAGGCTTCCAAATTTGCCTTTTGCAAGGTGTTTTAGGCTTTGTGTAACAGTTAGTTTCACTCTGCCCATTAGTGCTAATGTTTGCAACACCGATTTTTTCTTTCTAGGTTAACAAAATTGAGCAAAAAGTTTGGACTGATAGTTCAACATCTTTTTATGGAGAATTTCATCAGTTAATAATGTATAGCGTTGTTGTTGGTGATTGTTGGTGGCTGCTAGATTCCTTCAAACTGCAAAAAAACGTTGTGAGGATGCGCTTTAGTGTTTTGTTTGGTGTGGTAGCAGGTAGGCAGAGCTCTCTCTCCAGTTTGGAATAATCAAAATGAGGAAAAATGAAAAAAAAAGCAATTTATGCTGTTACCCCAACTTGTGTTGCAGTGGCCGATTTTTTGCAGCAAGAATTGCGATTTTTTCAAAAAATCATGATTCCCAATTTTTTGAAAAATAAGTGATTTTTTGAAAATCACGATTTCCGATGCCAATTGAGTCAGCAAGGCCGAATCAAAATCAGAAAAATCGCGATTTTTTGTAGATTTCCTCAACTATGCTAGAGCTACTCTTCAGAGTGAGCTTGTAAGAAATACTTCAAACATTGCAAATCGATCAAAGAATTGTGCGTGGCATTCTGATTCAATTGTCCTGATTTTTTGTATCATGAATGTGTGAAATCAGTGGCTCTACCCTCCTTTCCCCTGTTATTCCTTTCTTTCATTGTTGTTGCAGAATATTCGAGGATCTCAAGTGCTAAAGTTATTTGGTTGTTGTTGAACTACTGATCACACCAAACCTGAACCTCGCTATATCTTCGGCCATATTTTTATTTTATTTTCTCTTGCAACACTTTTCTCCTTGAACAAAAGTAGATCAAATTTGTTTTTTGCACTTTTAAATTAGTTTTATTTCCTTGTTTTTCAACTTATTCATTTTTTGCATATTTTAGATTAAGTTTTCTTTCTTTATTTTCCAATGTCCATCTTAGATAGAAGGTAGAAGGGAACTGACCCAAGATCTGGAGGTTGGGGAGAGTAGAAACCTCCCCATCCATTTGTTGAACTGTGGTCATAGGTGCAAATCGTGCTTACCGATTTTCGTGTTCAACAGATTTGGCATGCCCGATGGGATACAAAAGTACGATTTCAATACAAAGCCAGTCTTAACTCACCCGCATTGTTTTTTGCAAATCTGCATAAGTAGATCACATATTTCTCAAATCTATAAAAAGGATTTGCGTGCTTCACTAACATACATGAAATCCACAAATCTTTTTGCATTCAAATTGATGAGTTGTTTTCCTTTTCAGATTTCATGCTTCATAATTTTTCATATGAATGGCAACTCCATTTTTTATCCGAAATCTTGCCTAGCTTGTGATTTGTGAATCTTGTTTTTTTAGGGAAGGACGAAAGTGCCAACAAGCGAAGAAAGGATGAGCAAGAACAAGAATGCTTGAAAAAAATGCTAAGTGTTCGCTCAGGAGGAACCCCTTGCGTGCAAGCATGCCTTGCTCATTGATTTCCTCGCTTGCGAAGTGTTCCACTCGATGACCGTGAACTTGCCCCAACAACCACATCAATTTGTTACTTTTCAGTGCAAATTTCGAAGTCTTTTTGTTGGTTTCATTTATAAATACAAGATCCAAATCGTGTTTAACGAGGAAAGGGAATGATCCTATCAAACTACTCACTTACCAAAAGAACTTGAAGAAGACAAGTACAGTCATTTGGATACAGGACTCAAAGAACCCTTTAGAGGAACCACGGATAGAGAACATTAATTCAGACTTAGACAAGGAGAAATCAGTATCAGCCTCATATATGATACCTACAGAAGCTATTCTATAGCAGCAAAATCCCAACCTAGTTTGGAACAAGTGCAGCCTTATCCCCAGATAGGACAAACAAGTGGGTCATAGAACTCCCCACTAGATACGAAGGTTGTCAATACTGTCCAAGTTGGCCTTCCTCAAAATAACATGGTAAACATTGATCCCGAGATTAATTCCTTGTGGTACTTCACCTATAACGTTTGGTTACAGTTGAGTGTGCTACTGCAATACGTTACGCACAAAACATGAATTACAATTGACAATGCCAAGTGCAACAAGCTATAATGGTTGGTCAAGTGACGACAAATACATCTGTTGGGGCTGATCCATTGATGACAAATTAGCAAGCTGCAAACCAGCAATGGACCAATCAACAAGCCATTAACCAACAATGGACAAATTAGGATGTTGTAGATGTACCTCTGATGCAAATGGCCCCGAACGTGAATAACACTGTACTAGCAAATTTCATAACATTTGAGGAGGAATTCTACCCTCTTGAGGAGTAATCCCTATGGATGAACCAACAACAGGATGCGGTCTCACACAACAAGAGGAGGGCTAGCGAGTAGCCCTCCAAAATCGGACCTTCCCCTCAGACCCCCACAATTTGATGCAAGTGCCAAAGCTAGTCTAGGAACCACAGTCTTGAAGAAAGGTTAGACGTCAAAGCATCCTTTAGGTCAGGACCCAATGTCATCAGCACAACAAGGGAAGCAGGGAGGAGGCCCTTTTCAACCAATGTTGTAGTACCATAAAACAGGGAACCTAGGAGTGGAGGACTAGAAGGGGCCGCAAATAGGGCTCACGCAGACAAAGGAAAGGTGATGGAAGAATTGAATATAGCAGCCTAGAGGAATACGAGATACCCCTCGTTGACAAGTGAGGGAAGAGCGACTATAACAAAGCAACATAGATGATTCACACATGGGGCATATGGGGCTAAAGATGGTGAATTAGAATCCAAATTTAACATCGCCAAAGAACTAAGACTCTTGCCAAAGTAAGCACGTTGGGTACCTTCTTCATCACTTTGAAAATTGAAGGGTAACTTCTTCGTAGTTGCATAGTTGACTAAGGAGATATCATGATAGTAATGCCGACGGAAATCTATGAGGAAATGGGTATAACATATACCACTATCACAAGAGCACCTATTTAGATGGATGGCACCAAGGTGAATGTTGTAGGGACCCTGAAATATTTAGTCATGACAATAGCCCAACACCCTGAACTAGTGGTGGTACAAGAAGTAGTAGTGGTAAATCTGCCTCCTTATTTCAGTAAGCTCCTGTCAAGCGAAAGGACATGGAAACTATCAAGTAGTGGGTGTCTATATACGGATTACACACATATGAAAGTGCCAAGGGATGGCAAAATAATCAGGATGGAGAATGAGCCCCCTTGTAACTATCTATCACATAAGTTGGGCAGTGAGATAGTGCACTGGAATGAGTTGCCTGGATTCGTGGATGAGGAGTTTGACGAAGGGGAGCTAATATTTGAATGATATATGATCATTGACATGATCAGAGAAAACGATGAAGAGAACAACAAAGAGTTGTTTGAAAATGTGAAAATGGGTATTTACCTAGTTTTTGAAGAGACAAAACAATTACCATCATTGACTAAGGGGCATATACATGGTAGAGGACAACCTTGGGTCATGAATTTTGATGGAGCAAGGCCTCGAAATGGTGTAGGTGCAAGGGATTCAAATGAAAAGTCCCCACGGAGAGTATCTCAGTTTTGTCTGTTTGTTGCTCTTCAACTGCACTGACAACATGGATGATTATGAAGCTTTATATATAGGACTATGCAAAGCAAAGAAATTCAGGGTCAAGCATTTGAAGATCTTAAACAACTCCAAATTGGTGGTTAGGCAGGTTAATTCTAAGTGTAATACTGAGAACAAGCAAATGAAAGTATACAAGCACAAAGTTTGGGACCTATTAGAGAGCGTTGACACCTATGAAATTCAAGCGGTGCCCAAGGAGGAAAACACAAAGGTTGATGAATTGGCATCTTTGGCTGCCCGATTCGACCCCATGACAAATATATGGACTAAGCCTAGGGAACTGGAAATAGTATATAGACCAGCAGCGCCAAACAACTCATATCACTAACAAGTATTCAATAACAATGAACAAATTGTTGAGTCCCTAATTTGAGAGGTTCAACATGCAGAGAACAAGAATGAATATGACGACAATGTCAAAGATAGAATCATTCAGTTGAAGACCAACCAACTGTCGAAATGTCTAATCACACTCAAGAGTTTGTTCAATCCAGAAGACTATGAGAAAGTCCAATCTCAAAGTGAAGACGTCGAATTACCAACAAATTGAGATCAGTGAAGGGAAGTCCCTCTTGCTTGGGAAAGATTGCACAAACCAAAAAAAGCTCCTATTCAAAGAATTATGTGCCAAGTACAATTATGTCATAGCATGGAGTTATGAAGACCTAAAAGATTATGACAGGAATGTGATCGAGCACACTATTGACTTGGAACCTAAGGCCAAACCATTAAGGCAAAATCAGAGGCAAGTCAACCCAAAAATTGAGGATATGAAGAAAAAGGAGTCATTGAAGCTACTAGAAGCGCAAATAATCTTTCCAATCAAATACTCCACTTGGGTGGAAAACCTAGTGCCAGTTAGAAAAAAAATATAGATATTCGGCTATGTAGACTTCTAGAATTTACAAAAGCTTCATTGAAGGATCATTTACCCTACCCCAGAGGAACAAATCTTAGAGAAGGTTGCAAGCTCACAAATGTTACCCTGCTTAAAGGATACGATCAAATTTGGCTCCGAGATGAAGATAAGTACAAAATGACGTCTACCACAAAATGCAGGACATTTGCATATCAAAGAATGCCTTTTGGGTTGTCAAATGCAAGAGCCATCTTCCAGATAACCATGGATATTGCTTTTGCAGGTTTGTTGGAAGATAACATCTTGATATACCTTGATGACATGAGAGTTTTCTCAAAATACGAGCAAGCATTTGAAACAGTTGGAACCCATTTTTGAATGCTAAAGGGAGTTTGGCATCTCGCTAAACCCAAAGAAATTTATTTTCTTGATCCAAGAAGGAAAATTGTTGGGTCATATTGTAAGATGGGATGGACTGGCTATCGATCCATATAGGGTCAAAACCATACAACAACTACCTTTACCATCGTCAATGAAGGGGGTCAAATATTTCATGGGTTAGATTCAATTTGTTTCCCACTTTATCACAAACTTTGCTGAGATGGTTAGGCCAATAACAAAAATGCTGAAAAAGGATGCTAACTTCTCTTGGATATAAGAGGGCAAGCAAGCATTCCAAATCATCAAATATGTGATCACCAAGGCCCCAGTGCTTGTGAATCCAGATTTCTCTAAGGATTTCAGACTATATGTATTTGGGACAAATGTCAACGTGGCTGCAATTCTCACACAAAGACAACAAAGAGGATGAGCGTTCTATATCCTTCATAAGTCAAAGTTTGCACAACTACAAGGAAAGGCACACCTTCATTGAAAAGTAGGTGTTTGCAATGATAAGATCTCTAAGTTCAAATATTTACCTCTCATACAGCAAGACCACAATGTTTGTGGTTCATCCTGATATCAAATCCGCCATCCTACAAGGAGAATTAGGAGAATCTCAACCTTGTTGGATCAACAAGATTCAAGAGTTTGGCATTGAAACCAAACCAAGCTAATTAGGGGCAAAGCTTTGTGCGACAATCTGGCACAATCATGTGTAGAAGAATAGGTAGTGCTTACAGATGAACCCGAGCAACCGAAGGGGAAGACAACCAGAGATAGAGGCTGAAATGGACAAATGATATGATGGAGTACCTCCTAACCAACACGATCCTAGGTGGCAACACGGGAATTGAGAGGAAGTGTTTCAAAAGACAAGGATGAGCTACTCTGTGATGAATATCTTGTTTTGAAGAGGGTACGATGGCATATTTTTGAGATGTGTTGAAGGGGAGAGTATAGATGATTTGTTAAGAGCCTACCATGATGATGGAGGACACTACTCGGCATATACAAACGCTCACAAAATTTTGAGGGCGGGATATTACTGGCCCACAATCATATCAGATGCTTTCCAATGGGTGAAAGGGTGTAAATCATGTTGTTCATTTGTGGTAAATAGGTAGAAAGCTCCAATACCCTTGCAACCTATTATAGTCTCAAAGTTGTTTCAGCAATGGGGTTTAGACTTCATACGTAAGATAATCCCCCTCCACAGGTGGATTCTTCGACTACAAACTATTTCACCAAGTGGGTGGAGGCAATCTCGATTACAAATGCAAACCAAAAAATAGTGATACAACCGTTAGAAGACATCATAATCTGCTTTGTGATACCTTTTGTTGTCATCATCGACAATGTGTTAGTCTTGAATGGGAGAAAGATGATTCAGTACACACTTTAACAGGGTTTTGTGTTGAAGACATCCTCAAACTATTATCCATAGGGGAATGGTCTAGCTGAAGCTACAAATAAGAATTTGATCAAGATCTTGAAAAGAATAATCACAAAATATCATAGGAATTTTCACACACAATAAGGCATTGTGGGTAGACAAGGTAACCCTAAAATGATCCATTAGACACTCACTATACAAATTGGTATATGGAAAAGTTGTTTTGACCATCAAATTGGACCTCCCATCTCTACAGATTTCGCAATAACTTGAAGATGAGGACACATATATGACATCCTTATAGACCAGGCTGAATGAATTGTTTTTCCTCAAAAAAGAAAGAGAAAAAGCATTCACGAGGTGTGTGAAGCATCAAGTTACAATGAAGAGGTGGTTTGGTAGAAAAGCAACGCCACTTGACATCAAGGGAGGAGACCTGGTTTGGAGCTGGGACGAAGATCGAGCCAAGCCCAACCAACATACAAAGTTTGAATCTCTGTGGTCTAGGCCATACCAAGTCATCTAAAAGAAGAACGCCAATGCCTCCAAACTAGCAACTCTGGAAGGACACCCACTGCCCATCTCCATCAATGGGCAACATCTGAGGTGCCTGTAGATTGTGATTAAAAAAAATCTTGTTCAAGCAAAATCTTAAAATGGGTCGTTCAATACCCCTTCTTTGTTGATCTATTTTTAATTTTCCCTTTTTTGTCTTGTTTTATTTTTTTAAAAAGAAAAAAAAAAACAAGAATTGTCTTGCCTGAGTGAAAATCTTGCAAGAGACACTTAGTTTCCCATTTCTTCTCATCCCTTTCTTCCACCATCTACCTCACGATTACTTCACCTCCACCTCCACCTCCTTTGTTTCTTCTATCACTATTCTTTATTCCCCTCTTACTTCTTCTATTCCCACTTCTCAAATACCCTTCGCTTCTTTTGTTGTGCCCATCTCACCGCAAATAGTCCTCAGGCCACTAGCAGGCTTTTCTGCTCTTGTCTTAGGGCCATCATCCCCTATCAATTTGTCACACCGTCGTTAGTATCACCATCATCAACTATTCCACCATCCTTTATGCTTCCTTTGGTCTTCCATATTGCAAGTATTGTCATGTCGCCTCATGTGTCCTCATCTCAACCCTTCTCATCACCCTATTTGCACCATCGTCTATGTCGTTGCATCAAACTAGTATCCTTACCCTCATCAGTCCACACGTCGTTGCAGGTACACTAACACTCTTCCCTCTAGAAGCATCAGTTTTGTTGCATGACTACCTCAATTTTGACTTCAGGACCATGAATAAGGCATAATATGGGATCTCCCATCAATCAGTATTGGCGTCCCCGTGAGTTGCCAAAATTGTAGTAGCTCGTTACAACCATCACGCTTCGAACGGAGGTTCGTCGCACAAATTGAGGCAGAAAATAGAGCAAGGCAAAAATCAACAAGAATTTACTAAGTGTTTGGAAGTGGAAGCACCTCGCTCCCAAAGTGCCCCACTTGGTAGAGTGCCTCACTTTTGGAGCACCCCGCTCATTAGAGTGCCTTACTCGACAAAATGCCTTGCTTTTGGAGCATCCCGTTCGGCGAAGCACCTCACTTTTGGAGCACCTCGCTCCCAAAGTGTCTTGCTTTTGGAGCACCCCCACTTGTCAAAACACCCCGCTTTGGGGTGCTCCCACTCGACAGAGCACCTTGCTCCTAGAGCTCCTCACTCAGTAGGATGCCTTGCTCTTTTTGGAGCACCTCTACTAGTTAGAGCGCCCCACTCGATAAAATGCCTCACTTTTGGAGAGCCCCGCTCAGTTGAGCGCCTCGCTTTTGGAGTGCCCCTGCTTGGCAAAGTGCCTTGCTTTTGTGTCTATCTTTGGCAATCTCGTAGTTATCACCATTGTACATTGTATGTAGTCTATTTTTTGGCTGCACTTTCAAGTATAAATAAGAGCTTGATGCTCATTGTAAAGGGTCTTTTGGCCTTTGAAGCATACTAGAGCTACTCTTTGGAGTGAGATTGTAAGAAATACTTCAAACATTGCAATTCAACAAAAGAATTGTGCGTGGCATTCTGATTTAACCGTGTTCCTAACTTCTTGTTTCATGAATGCATGAAATTAGTGGCTATTCCCTCCTTTCCCCTATTATTCCTTTCTTTCATTGTTGCTGCAATTATTCAAGGATCTCACACATTGAAGTTATTCAGTTGCTGCTGAATAGTGGATCGCACCAAACCTGAACCTCGCTACTGCATTAGCCGTATTTTTCTTTTTTTTACTCTTGCATCCCTTTTTTATCAAAGCCAAAGTAGATCATATTTGTTTTTTGCACTTTTAGATGAGTTTTGTTTCCTTATTTTTTAGCTTTTTTTTCTGCATATTTTACATTAAGTTTTCTTTCTTTATTTTCCAGCTTAGGGAGAATGTAAAAAGGAACCACTCCAAGATTTGAAGGTTGGGAGAGTACAAACCTCCTCATCCATTTGTTGAACTGCAGTTATAGGCGCAAATCGCACTTGCCGATTTCTATGTTCAACAGTTATGTATTAAGTGTGTGAGTATTTAATATGTGTTATGTATTAAATGTGTGTGGTTAACCTAGTGTAACATTAAATAAAAGTAGCAACTAGTGGTTTTATCCAAATATTTTCCAGCACATGGTTTTAGGACCATAGTTTTCAGATATGATTCCCTCTACTAAAGGTAAGTTGGGGTAGTTGTAAGGATATGCAGATTTAAATAGTCTTGTCTATTTGGGGAATACATGGTATATTGGAAATATGCCAAATATGTTGATGTAATGGTGTAAGAAGGTGATGGTAAGAATATGAATGTAAAATTGTCTCAAAATGTGTGAGGAATGAGCATCTCATGTGTGGTTATCTAATTTACGATTTGTGATTTTTTTTTTGGATCTTGATTTTGTGGTCCGTTGCGTCATCCCTATTTCAAACCAAAAAATAGAAATATTATTGTCAATTATCAACCTAAAATGATTAGCCCCCTTTAGAAAAATTATGTGGGCTGATTCTTGAAAGAGAAATTATTCACTCCGTAGAGAACAATAAGAAATAAGAAGCCAACATGTAACAATTGATCAACTTGTCACCATTGGCATTATTTGTTGTTTTGTTGAATTCATGAAATTGATAGTTTTCCTAGACACACCCTATGAAAAATATTAGAAGAATTAGATACTCTCCTTCAGCATCTAAGCATAGTGAGTATGCTATATGACAAGGCTGTTGCTAAACTGATACAATAACGGGTGGTGTGGTCATTAGATATTATTGGTGATACTGATGTCAATCAAGGCCCCCCTTTCTCCTACCAGTCTTGAAATCTATTTTAATAAAACTGATATGTTTGGAGGAAGAAAGTTGCATTGGTATTAATATGGACGGACTTCTTTTCATCCCTGCCTTGCAGATGTCAAATTAAGGAGCATCCCAAGTTGAAAAAATTCATAGTGATGCAGATAACCCCAAACTCTGAATTCATATATGAAAGCAATATGTGCCTACAACCTAACATGAGACTGCACAACTGTAAAAGGACACTCAGTTTGAGAAAAGGGATATAGATAAAGTAAAACAAACTAAACAACAAGATTGTTCCAAATGGGTATGCTAACAAAGTAAACAATGGCTGCATCATTCTTGAGTTCACTTACACTTAGTGACATTGTAATTCCTGACTCACAAAAGACATTGATCTTCTGTAGTTCTTTGATACAAGACAGATTATACCTCAACTAAGAGCATTATTAGAAGCAGAGGTGATTTCTTCAAGAGTTAAGACACACCATGCCCAACCAAGGATAACAGTACAGCAGTAGGTAATATAGATGTCATCATACCAAAAGTTACTGTGTTCCTCTTCCTTGGCTATTTGATGCATTGCCTACCAAAGCACCAATTCACCACACCCTACAAAACAGTAGAGTGCAAAACATGATAGAAACAATATGCTCAATTGATTCTATCTAACAAGATGCTTCTATTTCTGACCACGAGATCAAGTTATCAGAGTTGTGCAACAAATACATGGCATCACATGTTACACGAATTATGTTAGGTACCCAAGATAGGTACTTAATAATGTAACATTGTATTGTATAATGGTATGAGCCATAAATTAACTATTGAGTAAGAAAGGCCACATGTCAAATTAGAAAGAGGTATGTAACCCTTCGGGAATATTGTCATATGTAACCGTCAAAGAATATTGTCATATTATTATGCACTTTGTAACTCATGGAAGGTGAACCACCACATAGGTGATCTTGTAACTCATGGAAGGTGAACCATCACACTCTTGTATAAAGAGATATGTACCCCCATTGTAGAAGTCATATAGGAAGTATTCTTGTAGAAGTCTTGGCTCGTGGAGCTAGAGATCTTGTGGAGTGGCTTCCTTCCATAAGGAGCATTGTACGGTGTTGCCCTACCTCAAGGGTATTATCAATCTCTATTTTATTGTGTGGATTGTTATTGTGCAATTTATTTGTGGATGCATGTTGTATATTT
The DNA here is from genome assembly GCA_028583015.1 of Wollemia nobilis. Lineage (NCBI taxonomy): Eukaryota > Viridiplantae > Streptophyta > Pinopsida > Araucariales > Araucariaceae > Wollemia > Wollemia nobilis. The sequence goes on from JAQPPZ010002502.1 coordinate 7,194,202, forward strand.
CTGCATATTGGTGAATGATTTTTTATAATGAGAAGAGAGGTTTATAACAAACTAGGACCATATTTCTCCAGGGAATGTTATGTTATTTAATGTTATGTTATAAATAAAGTTTGTTAATAGATATAATAGGGATTTCTATTGTTGTATTGTTTGTTACAACTAGGGATAAATTGTTAGGGTATGTAGGGATATGTTAGGAATTTTAGGGATAACTTATCAAGATTTCTAGGGATAACTTGTTACGATTTTTAGGATTTGGTTTTATTAGCACCAACCAATTACCAGATTGTAAATCATTATAAATTGGAGCTCAGAAACGTAAATAGAGCAACCATTGTTATATTCTTTTATGTTATCATATCCACAGAAGGGAGTACGAAGGAGTTCGCGTCACACCATTCCTTTCAGCCAACTAATTAGGGATAAGTTGTTAGGATTTGATAACTTATTAGGAATTTTTGGATCTGGTTTTAACAGCACCAACTAATTACTAGAATGTAAATCATTATAAATTGGAGTTTAGAAATGCAAATAGAGCATCCTTTGTTACATTGTTTTAAGAAAGGACCATACAAGATAGTTGATGCTAAGTTTGGTAGTTTATTTGCCTTAGCAATTGAAGACAATAGCTCTATTGTTTGGCATGAAAGGTTTGGTCACCTCAACTTCAAGTATTTATCAGTTCTCACTAACATGGTTCATAGATTAACATCCATTCAAGAGCAGCTACATTCTTGTGCAGGATGTCAACTTGGCAAATAGAGTCGCCAACCATTTGAGACAAGTAAGTCTTAGCGTGCACAAGGTGTTTTGGATTTAGTGCATATTGATTTGTGTGGTACAATGAACACACCTTCGGTTTGTGGTGCAAAATATTTTTTGTTTATGGTTTATGATTATTCGAGGAATATGTAAGTATCCTTCCTCAAGCATAAGTCTAAATGTTTTTCGTACTTTCAAAATTTTAAGGCCCTTGTAGATAAACAATCTAGAAAGCAAATCAAGGTCTTAAGGTCAAATAATGGAGGTGAGTTTACCTCAAAACAGTTTCAAGATTTCTTCAGGCATGAGGGTATACACAAGCAGTATACAACTCCTTACACTCCACAACAAATGGGATAGTAAGCAGCAGGAACAGGACAATCATGTAGATGGTCAGATGCATGGTGCATAGCCAAAATGTACCATATTGTTATTAGGCAGAAGCAGTAAATACTGCAGTCTTCGTTCTCAACAGGTGTCTATGTAAAGCTCTGCAATATGTTACTCCAAAGAAGCATGGTCTAGAAAAACCTTTGGTTAGTCATTTTTTTATTTTTGGTTGTGTTGTGTTTGCATTAATTCCTAAGGAGAAAAGCACTAAGCTAGATGCAAAAAACAAAAAGTTCATGCTTGTTGGCTACATTGAACAATCCAAGGCATACATCTTGCTTGATGTCTCTACCAACAAGATTGTAATTAGTAGAGATATCATTGTACATGAGAAGAATCATTTCTTCTCAAATGATTGTAAACCTATTCAAATTTTTGTATATTGCAGAACTTTTGATAGTACTGCAACAAGTAGTGAAGTTCACTTGGATTCAGATACATCAAAGACTGATGATGAAAATAAAGCTGTGAGGACTTAACCACATTGGTATGTTCAAAATCCACTTTGGGATGACCTTGGAGAACAAAGCTTGACAGAGGTACACCCAAGTGAAGTTCGCAGCAACAAGAGCCATGTAAAAAACCAAAATGGCTTACATAGACAATGAAAGAAGTCAAGGAGGATGAGAAAGCGGTAATTGGGTGATCTAGGCGAGCCGGAAACAGCCTAGAGAAATGAGTAAGTAGGCAAATTTTGTTTTAATTTCACAGTTTTTCAAACCCAACAGATATGAAGAAGCTAGAGGTAAATCAGATTGGGAATTTGCCATGGAAGCAGAATTTGACTCAGTCATGAAGAATAAGACATGGGAAGTGTGTGAATTACCCCAAGGAAGGAAACCCAGTGGTTGTAAATGGGTTTACAATGTAAAACATAAATAGGATGGTTCAATTGACAAATTCAAAGTTCATCTTGTTGCTAAAGGGTATGCACAACAGGAAGGTACAGACTATGGAGACACATTTTCTCTAACTACTAAGATGGTGATTTTTCAATTAGTTCTCTCCATTGAAGCACAATTTGGTTAGTTGGTATATGAGATAAATGTTAAGAGTGCCTTCTTGAATGGAGATTTGGAAGAGGTATATATGGTTCAGCCACAAGGGTTTCAAATACCAGGAAAAGAACATCTAGTTTGCAGCTTGATCAAGTTCCTAGCAAAGACCAACATCTTAGAGATTCAGGATTTATTTGAAGCTTTTCTGATCCTAATCTCTATATGAAAATTACAAGTAATGACATTGTTATTCTCATTGTGTATGTTGATGACCTTGTTATTACTAGTAGTGGAGCCCACCTAATTCAACAAGTAAAATCTGATTTGATTTCAGCTTTTGTGATATGGCACTTAAGGATAGGTATATGGGGATATGATATTATATTGTATATGGGTATTATAAATAGTTGGCATGGGTTACTGTTGGTCACGGATCCGCCACCTGGAAAGGATTTGGTTTGTTTACGCGCCCTAGACCCGGACCAACATTGAAAGGCCGGGGGGAAGAGATGCCCTCCGTGCCGATCTCCGGAGAAGGCCGGCTCCTATACTATTCTACCTGGGGTTTAAGATAAGGGAACAGGAAAGAGATTGGGAAAAAGCTAAGGGAACTGGAAAGAGATTAAAAAAGCTAAGGGAACTGGAAAGAGATTAAAAGATTTGCAGAAAGAGATGTAAATGCAACTGATTTAAAGGGGAAGAACCGGCAGCACGATCACTAACTCATACTTTGAAGTAGCAGCAATCAATACAAGAATTAAATCATAAATGAACACAGTACTCGTTTCCCTATGTATCCTTTGGAAGAATTCCAGGATTCACTTATCCTCCGATGCCTAAATCCAGATAGCAGAATTACAGCAATCAGAAAAATAAATGAATTTAGCAGAAATACCGACCAAAGGCAGCATACAAAGAAACTAACACTATGTTTCCTCCCCTATGTATCCTCCAGGAGAATTCCAGAGGTCTGTCCTCAATCACACACTTAAATCCAGGATGCAGAATTACTGTATGCAATTAAAGAAACAGAATAGCAGAAATAATCGCAGAAGGCAGCATACAAGAGAGGAATGCAGTCCAAAGTTCTTAATATTGATTTCAAAAATCAAAGCATAGCAGTTTTCCAGCAAAAGTTCCCCCCCCGATTACAATGCGCTCAACGGCTTTTATAGAAATATTTTCCCCCCATTACATTAATGCTCAACCCCTTAGAAAAAATTTCTGCATTCTTTGCCACCGTTTGCCGAGAGGAGTCGCGACGCCGAGGAGTCGCAGGGAGTAGGGAGCGATAACAAGGACTGCAACTTCTGGGAGCGAATCTTGGGAAGAATTCAAACCTTGCCCGCCAGTCGCATGAAGTCGGAGCGACTCCCGGGAGTCAGTGCCCTTGAGAGCGAATTCTGGGAAACTCTGGCTCAATGCCTTAGCCATTTTTTATCAAGTTGTGCCCCTCGGATGAAGTTCGCAGCTGTTTTGGCCGACATGCGACCGACATTGGAATTCTGGCCGACATCGGGATTCGCGGCCGACATTGACTTTTTGGCCGACGTTCGCTGCGAGATGGGAGCGATCCCGGGAGTCGCTCGGAAATGGAGCGAACTTGGGAGTCGTTGGGGAGTTGCTGCGACTCCCGGGAGTCGCTCCAAAGTGGAGCGAACTTGGGCTTCATGCCTTAGCCATTTTTTATCAAGTTTTCTCCCCTTGGACCTCGCCGGAGTGCGCCGTCGGGGACTGATTGGACTGATTGCTCGGGAAGGAGGAGAGGAGAGGATTTGGTCATAAAAAATGCAGCAATCTTCAAAATTTTACCCCTTAGTAAAATGTGGCAACAATTACACATAGCCCAAGATTGATTATATTATGATAATGAGTTGGATAAGGTTTTAGGAGTCGGTTCCTCAAAGTAGCATTAGAAGATAGGTATATAAAGAAGTGATATTGTCATTGTAAGAATCATCATTCATATCGAGTATTCTCTTGTAATCGTCTTTGCCTGCAGAGTGGCCTCTTATCTTGGGAGATCTTGTGGAGTTATTCCTTCCTTTAAGGAGTATTATTGGTGTTGCCCTACCTTAAGGGTATTCTCTATATCCGTGGCTCATTTTTGTGGACTATCATGGTGGAATATTATTTATGGATGAATGATTAGATATTTTTGCATATTGGTGAATAATCTGTATTTATGAGAAATAAAGTTTCATAACAAGTGGTATCAAAGCAACGATTTTAGCAAAGTGAGAATTTTTTTTTGTAAATTGCAGAATTTGGGTAGATTTTTTTCCAAAACCTCTCATTTTTCGTGTCATATCTTTGTGCAAAGTTGTCCAATTCAAACGATTTTTGTGCCAATTTGTTCAAAATTTGAACTTTAAAACAATTTTCTATATGAAGGAATCCGAGCAGTATTGATGTAGATACGACCCTGTGAAGTCAGCCATCTGGAATAGGGGCAATGACGTTTTTTCACATTGCATTTTTTCCAAAAAACGAAATTTGAGATATCTTTCAATCTGATTAAGCAAATAATCTATTGTCCGTTGGAGATTTTTGGGTCTACTTATTTATGTGGGTTTTTTTCTTTCAAATTAGTGGAGAGATAGATATTTTCATGCAACCCTAGTTCATACAACCCTAGTTAGCATCATCATTTTTGTGGATGTGAATTCATGGCATTTCAAAAATTTTTTGGGGAGGATGATACTGATGTTAGAGAATGGTGGAAAAAGTTTAGGTCTATATATTTTGGTGATCCTTTTTGGAGATTCCACCTTAGTATGTTTTTAGAAAACAAAGCTACAACATGGCTGTTAAGTTTTATGACTGAAAAGAATGAGTACTGTTGGCATTTTTGCCACATTATTTTGATTATTGATTATTCCTGCATAAAATGTTGAAGTTCTCACTCCTTTACAGGTTTTGATGCAAAAAAAGCTAAGTCCGAAGACTGTCGCGATATCGCGACAAAAAGCAGCATGGAGGGCACAGTTCAAACTCGTCGCGATATCGCGACATGTCGCTTTATCGCGGGTCTGTTGAGGAGAGAGAAATCAAACGCAAAGGTGTCGCGAAATCGCGACCTGTCACAGTTTCGTGGCGCTAAAGGCAGAAAAGGGTTAAGCCGCAAAACCGTCGCGATATCGCGACGTGTTCCAAAATCGCGGTCAACGCAGTCAACGGCAGCAAGGGGGTAAAACCGTCGCGATATCGCGACGTGTTGGATTTTTGCGGTCAAAGTGGTCAACGCAGGTAGCACAGTAAAACCGTCGCGATATCGCGACGTGATTAAGCAAAGGATGATGACAAACAATTTCGTCGCGATTTCGCGACAGAATAGTGAGCAAGACGCAAAAGGCGAAAGACGTCGCGAAATCGCGACGTGTTGCGTGGTCGCGGCAGATTTGGAAAGAAAAGCTTAAGGCATGAAAGTCGTCGCGATTTCGCGACACTTTCGGAGATGAAGTCCAGCAACTAGGAAACGTCGCGATTTCGCGACATATTGGGGTGGAAGGACCAAGTGCAGAAACCTATCGCGATTTCGCGACATGATGGAGATTAACGAACCACTTGAGGCAAGAGTGTCATGTTTTCGCGGGTTAGAAGCAGGACCGTACAGGGTGGATGAAAATTGTTGCGAAATCGCGACATGTCGGATTTTCGCGACTTTGAAGAGAAGATTGAGCAGCAGGGAGATAGTGTAGTGATTTCGCAACTTGTTTGGTTTTCGCGACCCAGAGATAAAACAAAGATGCCGATGGGAAGAACGTAGCGAAAGCGCGACATGTCGGATTTTCGTGACATAGAAGAGGAGACATAGCCTAAAGAAAGAAAGGTGTAGCGAAATCGCGCCTTGAAGCGTTTTCGCAATTCGAAGCAGCCAAAGAACAAAATGGATAAAGGATTTAGCGAAATCGCACCTTGTCACATTTTCGCGGAAACAGAGCGGAGAAAGAGCATAATGGTACGGAACGTCGCGATTTCGTGACTCGTCGCGTTTTCGCGAGCTAAGGTAGCGAAGGAGCCAAAGGAGCCGAATACGTCGCGATTTCGCGACATGGTTGATTTTGGCGGTTCCAAAGTGACAAAGTGTACGGAGCACAAGAATGTCGCGATTTCGCGACATGTCGCGTTTCGCGACCTGTTACAGTTTCGTGCCAGAAAGTAGTTCAAACGGCTCGATGAAGTTTTGCGATTTCCAACGATTAAAAGCACTCTAGAATTAAATGTTTTGTTGCTTTCCAATGCGGGCAAGGTAGAAGAACGTGTCCAAGCCATCGAATTAAAGACTTCCATTATTCAAAGCTGTTGTTCGTGATTTTTCTAACGGTTCAAGCATGTTTCAAGAACGACCATTTAATGAAGACGACCGACTCCTTGTTTCATTGAATTTCTGGTTCCTCCGAGGCTGGTTTAAGGGGATCATCTCCTTGTTTCCGTTGCATATTTTGTAAATCTCAAGGAAGTTCGTTGCATATTTTTAATGTTGTAAAGAAGCAAGACTTCTATATAAATCAATGTAGATCTCAAAAAGAGGGATCGGGAGTATTGAGAGACATTTTGCTGAAAACATTCAAGTTCTTTGCGTAAATAAGAGATATTTGGCCTCTGATTTTGCAAGCGTCTTTCTAATGATTTCCTTCTATTTCATGCATTTCTCGCTTATGCTCGTCTTTCTAATCTGCTGTTAGATTTCAATTTTGCATCTGAGTTTGAATACTGCTAATAAGGAAGTGAGTTCTGGAATGCAATCCTGAAGGTTGTCTGCACAAGGTCGTAAGTGGATTATGCTGTATTTTATTATTATATGTTGTTCATGCACTTGAGGTTAAATTCTTGCTGAGTTTCTTTCCCCAATCATATAAATTCGGCCTTAGCCATATTTCCCATCTCTTTCCGTGTATTTCCCCGTTTCTTTCTGCACATTTATAATTCCTTTCCAGTAACTTTAGTCTTCAGCAAGCTTAGTTTTAGTAAGGGAACCAGCCCTCTCTAGAGATTGGTCTGGGAGACATTTCTTTCTCCCAGCCTTTCAATGTTGGCCGGGTCTAGGGTGCATAGTTTTTAGAAAATCCTTTCCTGTGGCAGATTCGTGACCAACAAGTACACTTGTGGAGAAATAGAGCATGCATTCTTAAGTCATTGGGACCCATTTAAAAAGATAGCTAGTTTGAAGGAGACCCTCAAACACTATACAAAAGAAATAAACATGCTTTAGAAGAACAAAAAGAATTAAAAAGAGAGCAAATTTCAAAGTGGTAGAATGGAAATATGATGACAGTGTGCAAGCTAAGGGAACCACACTTTTAGTGGCAAATAAGCCAAAGAGTGGACAAAGGGATTCATTTGAGTGTAAAAAATCTATTTTGTAGATGTATGGTTGCATTCACGAAGAAAAAGATATTATTTCCATTAACCCTAGTAGCAGATATAATTTCATTAATATTGTTTTGGCTAAGAGGTTGGAGATTCAAGCAACAAAAATTAAGGACATACAACTTGAGGGTGAGAATGTTCAGATTTTTGAAAATTCGAATATCACCTTGGATAAATATGTTTTACATTCAGATTTTGATGTTATTAAGATGGATGATGTGGATATTGTTCTTGGTTATCCTTGGCTAGATTCTTTGGATATTGGTTTGCAGAATTTTACTCCTAAAGAAGCATGGTCTAGAAGAAAACATTCAGTTAGTCCTTTTTGTATTTTTGGTTGTGTAGTGTTTGCATTAATTCCTAAGGAGAAAAGAAGTAATCTACATGCAAAAAGCAAAAAGTTCATGTTTATTGGCTATAGTGAACAATCCAAGGCATATAATTGCTTGATGTCCCTACTAACAAGATTGTAATATAGTGAATATTTGGAATGAAAGCAACAACCAAATTTTTAATCAAGATAGGAAGGATATTCACTATATTTGGCAAAATAGCATAGCCAACTTAGTTGAATCAGTCCATCAACTCCTTAATCACCCCCAAAACTCCCACCAAAGATGGGATCAAGTGATGCAAAGATTGAAGATTAAATATTCTAAGGGCAACCAACTTAAAGGGGATGTGAGTATTAGTAAGATGGATAGGACAAGAAATTGGCAACCTCCTCCTAAGGATTTTAGAAAAGTCAATACTAATGGAGCCTCTAGAGGGAACCCTGGAAAAGCCAGTGTGGGAGGAATTGGTAGACTTTCGGATGGCTCCCTGGTTTTTACTTTTGCTGAGAATTTGGGTATTCTTTCCAATAACCTTGTTGAGGGGTATGGTATCCTCAAAGGCCTTCAGGAGGCTACTAAGGTTGGATGGGAAAAGGTGTTAGTTGAGTCTGACTCTCAACTTATGATTAATCTCTTGAAGAATCCTCCTAAGAATCATAAGGTGGATTGGAGAATAAAAAGAATTATTGAGAAGATTCAGTTAATCCAGATGGGATTTTTGAAAGTTGATTACAATCATGTGGGTCAGAGATCAAAACAAGAGTGTTGGTGTTTTAGCTAATTGGGCTTTGGACAAAGGTGATCTTACTTGTTATGGCCACCCTCCTATATGGTGGGCTTCTCAAATTAGGGAAGCTCTTCTTTCTATCATTTCTTTGGATGGCTCCAGTTTTTAAGGTACCTAGTTTCTTGTTTTTTTTTTTTTTTTTTGCTTCTCTTTGGTTCATTCAGTTTTTTCAGTTCCCTAGCTCATTCTATTCTTTATTTTGTTTCCTCTGTTGATTCTTGCCTTAATAGTCTTCTGGTCTAGATAGGTCATTGTTTTGTTCATTTTTTATTTCTTTTTCTTTTTTATTTAGTTTTTTAAGGTGGGTGGGTTTTTTTATTTTGTTTTGTTTTTGTGTTCTTTGTGTTGTTTTTTGTTGTTCTTGTATTTTTGCTGTTTTGTTTTGTTTTTTTTTTTTATATTTTTTGTTATTGTTCTTGTGTTTTTTTCATTTTTGTTCTTGGGTTTCTCTTTGTTTGTGTTATTTTGTGTTTTTATGTGTGAGTGTTTTCTATGTTTTTTGTTTTTGTTTATTGTCTGTTGTTGGTTGTTTTTTTATTTTTATTTTTATTTTATTTTTTAATTTTTTAGGTTTTGGTTGTGTTTATTTTTCATGTTTTGTTTTGGGTTATGTCTTTGTAGTGTTCTGTTGTTTTTGTCTTGTTTGTGTTTTGTTATGTGGTTCTTGTGTTTTTCTTTGTGGTTTGTGTTGTGGTTTCTTTTATCTTATTGTGCGTGTTTGGTTGTGCTTTTGTTTTTGACACACTCAAGGAGCATGTTTTTTATTTTATTTTATTATTTTTGTTGTTATTTACTTATTTTTAAATTGGTTTTGTGTGTTTGTTTGCTCCTTGAGTATGTCAAAGGTGTTAGGCCAGGTCCGAGTCCTGGGCGTTTTTGGCGGAATGGATACCCCTGCCTCCTTGGGTCTTACCCGAAAGTGGCATCCCTTTTGGGATGTTTTCCACAAATAAAAAAAAAAGATTGTAATTAGTAGAGATATTATTGTACTTGAGAAGACATTTTTCTTCTTAGACAATGGTAAACCTATTGAGATTTTTGTATGTTATAGAACTGTCGATAGTACTACAACAAGGAGTGAAGTTCAGTTGGATTCAAAATCATTAGAAATTGATGATGAAAAGAAAGATGTGAAGACTTAGCCACATTAATGTGTTGAAAAATCACTTTGCGATGACCTTGGAGAATAGAGCTTGACAGAGGTACACCCAAGTGAAGTTTGTCAGAAACAAAAGCCACGTCAACGACCCAAATGGTATACACAGACAATGAAAGATGTCAAGGAGGATAAGAAAGCGATAGCTGGACAATCTACGCAAGCTAGAAAAGAGCCTAAAAAAGTGAATAAATAGGCAAATTTTGCTTTAGTTTCACAAGTTTTTTAAACCTAGCAGATATGAAGAGTCCAAAGGTAAAACAGATTAGGAAGTTGCCATGAAAGTAGAATTGGACTCTTTGATGAAGAATAAAACATTGGAACTAAGTGAATTGCACCATGGAAACAAACTTGTTGGTTGTAAATGGGTTTAGAAGGTAAAATGTAAATCAGATGATTCAATTGACAAATTCAAAGCCCATCACGTCGCTAAAGGGTATGCACAACAGGAAGGTATAGACCATAGTTCAAAAAATTGCAACTCGTGATAAACTCAACAGCCTAATTTTGGAGATTTTATTGGCAACTCAAAAAAACTCGACGAAAACTTGGCAAAAAAAATATACAAAGAATTTTTTTCAATAAAATAGAAAAAAAAACATTTTAAGCAACAATTGGAGAGCCAAAAAGTTGATTTTATATTAGATATTCATTACAAAGAGTACAATTATAGTTTATGAATCAGCAAATCAACCCAAATACAACATGCAACATTTCAAAATGTAAAGCAGTTTTTAAACTACTTTTTGTTTTCCCTTTCTTCTCCTTGCACTTGATGGTCTTGGCTCTAAACTGGTGGGCAAATTGGAGGCTGCTCAAGTGCAGTATCATCATGGTATATCTCCTCTAATCCTCTTAAATGTTTTGCTTCCTCCTCAAATGCCTCAATGTCCTTTGCAATAAACTCAGGATCCATAGAACTCTTGGCAAACCAATCACACAGTGGATCTAGCTTATCCAATTGAATTGCCTCATAGAATTCACTAGCCTCCACTTGTCTTGTGCGAAGCCTAAGATTGTATTGCACAAACACAAGGTCATTGAGGCAATACCTAGTTTTCTATTGGGGGGGATTCGGATATACCTCAGAAAAATCCATAGAAATAGTTTGAAGTCTCCTTGAGACTGTGTCTAGTCTTCGATGTGATTGGTTTAGGATTATTGTTTTGAGTCTTTGACCTATTAGAAGATTTTTCATAGTGCTGGAAAGAAGGAAAAAAAAAGAGTAAATGACCAAAAATGGGCTTGTAAAAACAAATCCTGCATTAAACCTTTTTTTTGGGTGTCCGCAATTGAGTTTCTCATGAGAAATCGGAGAAAAAATGGTGCAAAACTTACCGCAAGTCAGCGAGTTTCTCGACATCGAGAAAATAAACAAAAAATCGCCAGACGTGAATAATCGTGAGATTCGCGAGAACTCGCAATTTCTTGGCAAGTTTTCGAACTATGGTATAGACTATGGAGAGACATTTGCTCCAACTATAAAGATGGTGGTTTTTTGGATTAGTTCTCTCAATTGCAATACATTTTGGTTGGCATGTATAACAGATGGATGCTAATAGCGCCTTCCTTAATAGAGATTTGAATGAGGAGGTCTACATGGTGTAGCCACAAGGGAATTAGGTACCAGGAAAATAACATCTGGTTTGCAAATTGATTAACTCCCTATATAGACTTAAGCAAACTCCCACTTTTGGAAAGATTTTGGATGATAGATTGTAATCCGATATCTATACCTATGAAAGTGGGTTAAAATTATCAGCCTACTATGATTCACCTCTGGTCAATGAATTCGTATATCATCAATTGGTTGGCAGCTTGATTTATCTTACAACCACTTGACAGGTTTATGTTTTGCAATGAGTTATTTGACTCGTTTATGTTAGGAGGTGAAGTCAATATCCAGATCTCCAATGTTCTTCAACAGAGAGGTGCATGGTGGTGCAGCTTATAAAGAGGAAACAAACAGTCTTTTGTAGTCTTCCTTTGGGAGAGGAAACGAACAGTTTTTTGGACTCTTCCTTTGGAAGAGGAAACAAACAGTTTTTGGACTCTTCCTTTGGAAGAGGAAACGAACAGTTTTTGTTTTTTCTATAAAAGGGGAATGACCCCTTGCATGTAAATTATGATTGAATGTAATTCTGCCAAAATCAATAAAAGATCAAGCTGCCATTGCCCCGTGGTTTTTCCCCGCACATTGCAGGTTTTCCACGTAAAATCTGTGTTACTCGTTTTTTCCTGTGTTATTGTGTTTTTCTCGCTTGCACATAATTTTGCTATATTTTCTAACATCCGGTATCGTAGCCTAGGGTTTTGTGCGAGTGGGAGCTGCAACAATGACTCGAAGTGTAACCAAGTTTGAGATTGAAAAGTTTGATGGCAGGAACTTCGCCCTATGGAAGATGAAGGTGGAGGATTTGTTGGTTCAAAATGACCAAGCCCTAGCCTTGAAAGGGGTCGCGAGTAAACCAAGCAACATGAAAGATGAGGAGTGGGCAACGCCGGATAGGAAGACGGTTTCTACAATCCGTCTATGCCTAGCGGACTCCGTCTTGTTCAATGTTGTTGAAGAAAAAACCGCGGAAGCCCTTTGGAAGAAGCTTGAAAAGTTGTATGAGACGAAATCTGCAACAAATAAGGTTTTTCTGAAAAACAGCTTTACAGCCTAAGGATGAAGGAGGGCTCATCTGTGGCAGATCACTTGAATGAGTTTAATACCCTTATCAGTAAACTGGTTTCAATTAATGTGAAGATGGAGGATGAGGACAAAGCTATCACCCTACTTTGTTCCCTCCCAGAGACTTGGGATCATTTGGTGATGACCATCAGCAATTCATCATCAAGAGCTCTAACTTTTGATGATGTGGTAGCCGCTTTGTTGGCGTAAGAGTTGAGGCGGAAAACGTCTTTGGAACCCTCAACCAATGAAGCCCTAGCTGTGAGAGGTCGATCTATCGAGAAGAGTCAACAAAGTAGATCACAACCCAGATCTAAGTCTAAAGGACGCAAGCTGAAAGGGAAGTGTTGGCATTGCGGGAAGCCAGGGCACTCAAAGAAGGATTGTTGGCAGTTAAAAAAGGAAAAAAATGGTGAAAACCAATTTCAGCCTTCAGCTGAGGCCAGTACAGTAAATTCTGGAGAGACGGCAACATGTGAGGCTTTCTGTATCAACAACAGCAGATCTGTTTTATATACCTGGGTTTTGGACTCGGGTGCATCTTTCCACATGTCTCCTCACGAAGACTGGTTTGACAAATATCAGCCATATAGTGGTGGGAAGGTCTACTTGGGTGATGATCACCCTTTAGAAATTGTGGGAAGAGGGGACATAAGGATCAGGCTGGACGATGGTAGAGAAAGGATGTTATGTGATGTGCGACATGTGCCGGATTTGCGGAAGAATTTGCTCTCAATCAAGATGATGGATAAGCTAGGGTATTTTGTCACTTTCGGTAACAACTATTGCAAAATTACCAGAGGTGCTATTGTAGTAGCAAAGGGAGAATCTTATGGGACCCTATATCGTTTATGCGGTGATACGGTGACAAACCATGCAGCAAGAAGCAACTTCAGTTCAAGATGCAAGAATGTTATGGCATCAACGCCTAGGCCATATGAGTGAAAAAGGTTTGAAAATTCTGCATGACAGAGGTATGCTTTCTCGGATTAAGTCTTGCAATTTAGACTTGTGTGAGCACCGTATTTTTGGTAAACAAAAGAGGGTTCGGTTCATCGCAAGCCCTGGTAAGAGTTCTGATTTTCTCGCAACTTATACATTCGGATATATTTGGACCAGTCCCCACTCAGTCCTTAAATGGTGCCATCTATTTTCTGACATTTATAGATGATTATTCTAGGAGAGTGTGGGTTTATTTTCTGAAGAAGAAGTCGGAAGCTTTGCAGAAATTTAAAGAGTTCAAAACTCGAGTAGAGAAAAGTTTGGGCAAGCCTGTTTTATGTCTTAGGTCAGATAATGGGGGTGAATATTGCTCCAAGGAATTTGATAAATTTTGTACGCAGGAAGGAATTAAGCACCAGAAGACTCTACCATATACTCCACAACAAAATGGTGTGGCTGAGCGGATGAATCGCACAATCATGGAACGTGCAAGAAGCATGCTCAGCGCATCCATGTTGGATAAAAGGTTCTGGGCAGAGGCTGTTAATACAGCTGTTTACCTCATTAACAGAGTCACCTACAACTGCGTTGGATGGACAAATTCCAGAGGAGGTTTGGTGTGGTAAGCCATTTGATTACTCTCATTTGCGTACCTTTGGCTGTGATGCATTTGCCCATGTGCCTAAAGAAAAAAGGTCCAAACTTGACCCGAAGTCAAGCAAATGTGTTTTTCTCGGCTATGGAGATGCAATAAAGGGGTATAGACTGTGGGATCCTACTGCCCACAAGGTAATTATTAGCCGAGATGTTATTTTTGATGAAAAATCCATGCAAAGGAAGGAGGTACAACAAACACCTAATGTTGTACCAATTGAAGTAGACATGAACGAAGATGAAAATGAAAATCAGCATGCTGAAATTTTTGACCATCATGCTGAATTTTTTGACCAGCATGCAGAACAGCAAGTAGAACAACAAGTAGAGCAGCCACAACAGTCACAAGACCAAGAGCCACAATCAACAGATCATTGGGTTAGAAGATCTACACGTCCACAAAAGTATCCGGAAAGGTATTCTCATGTTTATCAGTCCTCTTTTGCTTTGTTAACTGATGATGGTGAGCCTAGTTCATTTCAGGAAGCTAGAGAGTCCGAGAATGCAGAAAAGTGGAGGAAATCCATGGAGGAGGAAATCGAGGCACTTCGCAAGAATAAAACGTGGGAACTTGTGGATCTCCCACTTGGAAGAAAGACCGTTGGAAACAAGTGGGTGTACAAAGTGAAGAAGAACAACGATGGGCTGTTGGAACGCTATAAAGCTCGCTTGGTGGCAAAAGGCTATGTGCAAAAGTCAAGTATTGACTTTAATGAAATTTTCTCTCCAGCTTGTGAAGATGACTACTATTAGAGTTCTACTTGCACTTGTAGCCGCACAGATTTAGAACTGGAGCAGCTTGATGTAAAGACTGCTTTCTTGCATGGTGATCTCGAGGAGGAGATTTATATGGATCAGCCTCGAGGGCTATGAGGAAAGAGGCAAAGAGCATTTGGTTTGCAGACTGAAGAAATCTTTGTACGGGTTGAAACAGCGCCAAGGATGTGGTACAAGAAATTTGACACCTTCATGAAGAGCCAAGGTTTCAGCAGGAGTGAAGCTGACCATTGTGGATACTATAAGAGGTTTGATGATGGCAGTTTTATTATTTTGCTGTTGTATGTTGATGATATGTCTGGTTGCAGGCCCAAGCATGAAGAAAATCATTGATCTTAAGGCTCAGGTTGGCTAGGACATTTGAAATGAAGGATTTAGGAGCAGCAAACCAAATTTTAGGGATGAAGATACACAGGGACAGAAAAGGAAGAAAGATCTGGTTAAGTCAAAAGTCATATATAGAAAAGATTTTGCAACGCTTCAATATGCAGAATGCAAAACCAGTTAGTACCCCACTTCTTTCAAACTTAAAATTGTCTTCCAACCAAAGTGTCCTAGAACAGAAGCAAGAGAAGACAAGCATGTCTCGTGTACCGTATTCATCAGCAGTAGGAAGCCTCATGTATGCCATGGTGAGCACCAGACCGGATATTGCCCAAGCAAGGGGGAGTAGTTAGCCGGTACATGGCAAATCCCGGTAAGGAGCATTGGAATGCCGTGGAAGTGGATATTTAGATATTTAAGAGGCACTTCGGATGCTGCTATTTACTACGGATCGGATAGTTTGCAAGTTAAAGGTTTTGTGGATTCTGATTATGGTGGAGATAGAGATGGGAGAAAGTCCACTACAGGATATACTTTCACTCTTGCCGGTGGAGTTGTGAGTTGGGCTTCTAAGTTGCAGTCTGTGGTGGCTTTATCAACCACTCGAAGCAGAATATATTGCAACGACTCATGCCAAGCAAAGAGGCAATTTGGCTAGAGCGACCGTTGGGTGACTTCAAGGTAATGCAGGGGAAAATTATGTTGCATTGTGATAGCCAAAGTGCTATTCAGCTAGTGAAGAACCCAACATTCCATGATCGCACGAAACACATTGATGTCAAGTACCACTTTATAAGAAATGTGGTGGAAGAAGGTAGGATCCTGTTGCAGAAAAATCGACACTGAAGTGAATCCTGCAGATATGCTTACTAAGCCGGTCAAGACAGAGAAGTTTGAGTGGTGCAGAACTTCTCCGGGCTTGCTGAAAATGTGATAAGGGCAGCATTGGGCAATTGGCACTTGGATGGAAAAACATAGGCAAAGAATTCCTGTATATCGACTTCAAGTGGGAGAATGTTAGGAGGTGAAGTCAATATCCAGATCTCCAATGTTCTTCAGCAGAGAGGTGCATGGTGGTGCAGCTTATAAAGAGGAAACAAACAGTATTTTGTAGTCTTCCTTTGGGAGAGGAAACAAACAGTCTTTTGGACTCTTCCTTTGGAAGAGGAAACGAACAGTTTTTTGTTTTTTCTATAAAAGGGGAATGACCCCTTGCATGTAAATTATGATTGAATGTAATTCTGCCGAAATCAATAAAAGATCAAGCTGCCATTGCCCCGTGGTTTTTCCTGCACATTGCAGGTTTTCCACGTAAAATCTGTGTTACTGTTTTTTCCCGTGTTATTGTGTTTTTCTGCTTGCACATAATTTTGCTATATTTTCTAACAGCGATGGGCTGTTGGAACGCTATAAAGCACTGTCAAACTATTAAATGTATTCTCAAATATATCAATGGTACCCTTGACATTGGTATATTGTACCAGCAATCTAGTGTATTTCATTTGATTGGATACAATGATGCAAACAGGGCAAGATCAATTGATGATCGAAAATCTACTACTTGCTATTTGTTTGCTCTTGGATCAAGGTCCATTTCTTGGCAAAGCAAACTTTAGCATAAATTTGCTTTGTCATCAACTGAAGTAGAATATATAAGGCAATATGTAGTGCAATTGTGAAGTTGCTTGGTTGCAGTGCATCTTATATGATATTTAAATAGATCAAATAGCATCAACATTGCCTCATCGTGATAATCAAAGTTTGTTCAAGTTGGTGAAGAATCCAATACATCATACCAAAACAAAACATATTGAAGCTCATCATCACAATATCCTGCAGCTGGTGGAGCATGAAGAAATTTGTCTAAATTATTGTCCAACTTTTCAATAGATTGCTGATGTAATGACTAAACCCTGAGGTAGAGAAAAATTTATAAATTTTAGGGATAAGCTTGAGATTGTATCCAGGTTAGTCATTAGGGGGATGTAATGTCCCCATCTTCGGTCACTTTAGCATTGTAGTTGGCCCTGGCTCTCTCGGAGTTCATCAGACGTGTCAGAGGGGATTTTTGATGATGGTAATGAGCTCAAGTGGTCTAGAGGACCCCGATGACACTTTCCGAGGTTGTACCCAGCTTCTGGTTTGGTCTCCAATATTCTTGGAGAGAGCGTCTATTTATAGTAAGTCACCCAGTCATATCCGATCATCATTATTCATCATCGGTATCACTCCTGTGCAGTCGGATTTTGATTCCGATGCATTCCAGTTGTTTTCGTAATTTGGGTGTTATTACGAGCTATATTTAATTATTTTCTTTGAAGGTTGTCATTTTAATTAAATAATTTAATGGGTGCCTAAGTCGGGAATTAAAAGTTTTAAATCATAGACGCTTTATTTTGGAGCATTGCACATCATAAATCAATATTTTTTAATTAAAAGTGGTCTTTGGAGCAAAAAGGAGTTTTAATTATAAAGTGACTTTATGTTTTATCCCACATTGAGCCCACAGGAGGAGATTTCTCAATGAGAAGTCTATTTATTTGATTGTTTGCTCTCATATTGGATATTCTAGACATTTTGATATTTGGTTTTCTCTGAGGAGATTTCGGGAGCTCTGGTTGCAGACTCTATCGGCTGTTGGGGACGAAACCCTCCTTCAGTATCATCATCTTCAGGTGTGAGAGATCACCCCTAGTTGATTATCTGCCGATTTCATTCAGAGATCAGGATTTGTGCATTCAACTGAAGAATTTTCAGAGGGTTGGAAGCATTCTGAGGAGTTGATCAGCTATTCTTCAGCAACATACAAATATATTCAGACTAGCAGATTTATTGAAGTTATTTCAGACCCAGTTGGAGGAAGTCTAAGAGTGATTTGTTGTTGTTTGGGCCTGTGACTGTTAATAGCAGTCTGTAGCTCATTATTGGAGAATTTCCAGACCCGTAGCATCATTGACGGTCCCTTAATCAGCACTCAGTCATGACTGGTATGACAGCAGCACCAGTAGTCTTGTAATGTTGCATGATAATACCAAAAAGCTATGTAATTTTGTGGATGTTCTGAATGGTTTATGACTGTCATATGAGCACAGTTCTGAAGATAAATCTGATTCTCATTTTCATGTAAGTTGCTCATTGATGTTCATCATTATATGCATGTATGAGTATTGGAAAAAATATAATTTGGTGATTTTGTGTAATCAGCTATATAGTTGTTTTTGTTATTGGGAATCAAACCAAATCTTGATAAGGAACAGTCTTTACATATTAGAATTGTTATCAGCCCTTAATTGCAGAACAGTATATGTTGTCATATCAATGAAACTCTGAATTACTGTGAAGAAGAAATTGCAAAAATTAGGGCAGACCTAGGGTGTATACTACAGGGGAGTGTATAATAAAGTCTATTAATAGATACGATATAGTTTATTACAACGGATTTTAGAGATAAGTTGTTAGGATTTGTAGAGATAACTTGTTAGAATATTTAGGATTTGGTTTTATCAGCACCAACCAATTACCAAATTGTAAATCATTATAAATTGAAGCTTAGAAATGCAAATAGAGCAACCAGTGTTACATTCTTTTATGAAACTAATTCTCTAATAGTTGTCTCATAATGATAAGACAGTATGAAATGACAGTTTTTTTTCCTGCATTTATTGTACATACTAGTTGTTCTACAAAAAATAACCACCCCATATTTCATGCCACTTTTAAGGATCCCATCACATTCTAATTTTAAGGCATCAGGTATAGGATTCCATCCTTGGTATCCCTAGCTGCATGAGATACAAGATAGCTCTTCCAAAAAACCTTTATCCTCTAGAAAGTGTTTTTATGTACTCCATAAATGTTTAATTCCTTAACTATTTAGAATACGACTCTCAAGTTTTCAGATGGACACATTGTATTCTAGATGTTGATGTCATTTAGTGAATGAATTAGGAAATCTTTTTCAAGTGCACAATTCCTGAAATTTATATGTGAAGCTTATGTTACCATTGTCCATAACCACTAACTTTTATAATAAAGAAAAGCAACATTATTTATTCATTTTTCATACCTGCAAAGATTTGTCCTTGAAATAAATGAGGCCATCATCACCCACACTGACACATCCAACCAAAGCTAAGTTCTCAAGATGACTTAGACGTGCAATAGAGGCAAGGCATTTGTTGGTTATCTGCATCAAAACAGATCTGTTCAATATGAATGCAACCAATATCAAGCATAGTAAATTCAATCATATTTTAGTTGTGCTGAAAACTGATCATTGCTCTAACCACTAACCATAAAAACCAACTCTCTTTTATCTTGTGTTTAAAACAACGAATATCATGGTCTAACACTCATGACCAGACGCAAGAGTTTAATCATTGCAATGACAAGACATGTCCATATTTGATGACTACATCTGAGAATATAATGCAAAGCAAGAAATAAACTCCAAAACTCGAATGCTGAAATTTAATAATTTAGCAGTGAACATGAAGGCTACTGATATGCCCTATGAGACATGTGCATTAGAAGACAATATGAGAAGGCTATCATCCTGTCATATGAATTTTAAGGTTGTTTGAAATTGTCTGGACATCATTAACTCTCTTTCATATATACAAATTGAATTTCATGTGTATCTCTGTGTAATTCATTGCATGTGAAATAACAATGAGTCCTAAGCTGCAGCTAGCAGTTAATAAACTATATCAACTTGGAGAAAAGACTGTGTTCACATGGTAAAGCATATCAAATAAATGCTTTCTAGAATATAGGCATATTTCAATATTTTTATGGATGAGATTTTGGTGGTTAATATTCATCAATTACTAGTTCTTTATTAAATAATTAAAAAAAAAGAAAGCACCTTTTCCAATTGAGAATGAAAATTTACCTTAATGTTTTTAAGACAACATTTTGATATTTCAAAATTTGCATCGTTTTTAAATAAAAACATGCAAAACCCAAGTAAAAAATAAAATATCTTTGGATTTTCAACAAATTATAAAACAAAGTTGAGAAAATTAGAATCGGATCAGAATCAGCATGGAAAAAGAATTGGAAAAATTTGAGAATAGGCAAAAACAAAACCGAAAAAAAATGCAATTTTTCATTGAAAAAAAGTTTTTTACATACATATCACAATGAATTAAAATTATGCAAGTCAAATATTAATATTGTAAGTGATACAAGCTTAAACTACATATTAAAGTGACAAAACACATCTTAAATAAAAAATTTATATGCATCCAAAATTCAAATATTCTTGTATTGCTATAATATAAAAAGCACAAATTACAAAATGTGTCATGAATCATGACAAATAAAATGCCCCAAGACCTTTGAATGCCTTTGCCCTTTTCCCTAGCAGAAGCTCTAGTCTCTCTTTGTCGCTATGTCCTGCCTTTTCTTGTGCCTTGGCTGTTAACACCCATCGCCACCTATGTCGGGGTTCAAGGGACAGCGTCCCTTGTGGGCTCGAGAGGCAGCGCCCCAAAACCTCAATGGCAAAACCATTAATACCTTCATTGTCAACTGAATTTTTCTCCTTGTTTGCATTTTGGTGCAAAAAGGATGCTACAATTACTAATTTGGGACTTCAACAACTCATAGGCTGAATAAAACACCAACAAATTAACTTAAATGATAATTGTGATTGGTTTTAACTTTTTACTATCTCTTAAGACCCATGTGGTCTAATGAACCTACAAAACAAATAATCACTTGTGCTTTTAAATATTACTCCTATATACAAGCATATTGAAAAATGAAATCCCCAACCTTCTTTTAGATCTCAAACAAATTTTACATAGTAATGTTACAAAAATCTGTAAAGGTGTTTTTGATATTAGGCTTCCAAATTTGTCTTTCGCAAGGTGTTTTAGGCTTTGTGTAATAGTTAGTTTCACTCTGCCCATTAGTTCCAATGTTTGTGACACCGGTTTGTCCTTTCTAGGAAAACAAAAATCAAGCAATAAGTTTGGACTGATAGTTCAACATCTTTTTATGGAGAATTTCATCAAATAATAATGTATAGCCTTGTTGGTAGTGGTTGCAAAGAACTTAGTGGTAGCAAGTAGGCAAACCCCTCTCCAGTTTGGAACAAGCAAAATGAGGTAAAATGAAAAAAACAAAGTACTTATGCAATTTGCCCAACCCATGCTGCTGCGGCCAATTTTTTCAAAAAAAAAATGTAGAGCAAAGGGCAAATTGAAAGCAAAATTAACAAAAGTCGAACAAAATTGTAGAGCAAGGGCAAATCGAAAGCAAAATTAACAAAAATCAAGATTTTTTTGGCGATTTTCTCAACTATGTTTTAAAAAATTAAGAATTCAAAATTGAATAAAAAAAAAAATTAAGATATATATTTTTAAGAATGAAAGGTTTCTCTACAGTGGTAAGGGCTTTAGCCTCTCTTTGAGAGGTCCAAGGTTCAAACCCCACTCAGTATGAGGGAACCAAGACCCCTCATAAAAACCTATGTAAACTCATTGAAAAAAAGAATGAAGAGTTTCTCAAAATTTCAAACTAATTGCCTTTCCAAAGGGAAAATATAATAACACAACAAAACACCTTAATTTTGCCTTGACATGACACGACCTCTCTCTAAGTGCAGAAACATTAAATTAGGAAGAGGGTATTAACAGAAAGAAGTAAGGCTAAGCTCAGAACCTGTAGGTAAGAAAGATCAAGGTTTCGTAGCTCCTTGCATTTCACAGCAACCAGCTCAACACCAAGGTCTGTGACCCCTACACACCACTTAAGATTCAAAGTCTGCAATTTATGGCATCCCACAGCTATGCATCCAAGGCCCATGTCAGTGATCCGCTTGCATTTCACTAACTTTAGCGATTGCAAGTTCTGGGCATGTCCTATAGCATCAGCTGCATAATCTGTGATTTCAGTGCAGTCGGAAAGATCGATCTCAACCAAGGATTGACAACTCTTAATCAAGTCTGCAACACCTAAGTGAGTGAAAGGCCCCAAATTTGAGATATTGATGGAAAGCAAATAATTTCCAATGATCCGACCCACATGCCCTAGAATCTCATCTGTGATCTGAGGGCAAAGAGATAAATCCAAATGCTGAATCCTGTTGTATCTTTGCAAAATCCTAGGGAGTAACTCCGATCTCATTAGCTGTATTTTTTTCCTACAACTGGCTTCCAAAGAGAAAAAATGTTTGCAGACGAGGCACCATGACTTTCTATCTGCAGAATCCTGCAGTTTATTAAGAATGGTTACAAGGATCTCATCGTTCAGGTTACAGATGATTGAGCTACAAAGGCCAGCTTGTCTCTTCATTGCAAAGGATTCAAATCATACACCACGTAGATCCTTGAGGGAGTTTCCCAATCCACAGATGCTCTCAGAAGCCAAAGATAAACTAAATTGCTAGAACTGCTCAATGTGATAGGACCATTGAAAGAATTTCCTATATCCAAATAATGTTTGAGGTAAACCCAAAAATGTTGGTTGCTGAAAAGCCTAAACCTAATCTCACAAAGCACTCAGGCGTTTCCCATCCACAAATAATTTTATCGAGCAGGAACCACATCTCAGCTCTCGTCTGTGATAGAAAACATCAACACTGGATTGAATTGCTAGACCTTTGCAAAATCCTTGGGGATAATTATGTTTCATCATAGCTCAATGTGAACCTTTTATACAGTATACAAAAATAGTCTATATCCATCAGGTTTCAGGGTAAACTCAAAAAATGTTGGTTTAAGATTGCTAAAAAAAAACCCAAAACCTGATTTCACAAAGGTTCATATTGTAAAATTCAAATATTTAAACATCCTTTACAAACGCAACATAGCAGTGATTTTTTATTTTGAGCTGATGAAGCCTAATCCACAATTATTTGGATATAACCTACACTTAGACACCCAAGTCCAAAGCTATTTTGATTGTTAGCAACAATTCTTAGGAACGCCCAAGTGCTATGCTCTAATTGAGTGTGATCCACTTCACAAAAACCAGGATACCAAGTTTAGGATACACAAGTCGCGAATTCAGTAAGGCATAAATTCACTATCCGTATAATGGTCATTCTAGTGCACTCGATCTAAACAGACCAACCATGGAATGGGGGCAATCAGAGAAAGCTCAAAAGTCCACCCTCCAAAAAGAAATAGTCTTCCTCATAAACCCATATCAAATTCCACACTTGCACACAGACCCAATTCACCCAAAGTACCCCTCTCCCAACCCCAAATTATCCAAACCAAAATTTCCATGCAAACCATTCCAGATTTTTTTCACCCAAAGTACCCCTATCCCAACCCCAAACCATCCGAACCAAAATTTCCATGCCAACCAGTCCATATTTCAATCCCAACCTCCCCCAAACCACACCTGATATAACACTCGCAGTTTATGCTGCATTGAATTCCCCACCAAACTTCATTAGATAATACCCAAAAGCTCGGAACTTCAGATAAGCCCACCCATAGCATTTGCAGACCGAGATATCGCCAGCACCAGTCAATGCCTTCAATTTATTTCTTTATATAGAGGAACATACATATTAGTGCAAGGTCACACTTGCTTCATGTGGCTAAGGACACATATTGGGGAAAGGCCAATTGAAAGTACGGACCAAGTACATCTTTCCGTGCAAAGGGGCATGGCCCCATGCGGTGTGGGTCCCATCACCATGTCCTATGGAATGGCCGGTCGGATTGCAAGGAAAGGTCAAAACCAACGTGCGTCCCACTCATACGACCTCTGTTTATTCTCCTCACTTTCGCAAGAGCGATGTGCTCGTGCGATCATCGACCATCCCTCCCTCTATCTATAAATATATATAATATTAAAACGTAGGGCTAGTGCTTTCTTTTTCGAATTACATGAGAAGTATAGGACCTAGGATATCAATATCTTTACATGATTAGAAATGTAAGATCTAATATTGAAATTTTTAAATCTGACTCTTTTAGGACATTTCAATGTTGTTTAATTGGTGTTTTATGTCGGTTACCTTAGTTTGAATCATATTTCATTGGTGTTTTATATCGGTTACCTTATTTTGAATCATAGGGAGGGAGGGAGGCCTCTTGTTGCTATGACGAGGAGAGTGTGGTCCTTTGTACTTCGCCTTACTTCAATTTTTTTTAATTTAATAGTTAACTATGAAAAATTATCATTTTAAATAATAAAAAATTATTGTAAACGCTTAATTTTTTTTTTTTGGTTATTGTGAGAAACTCTTATGACCGTACCAGGACTGAGCAGTCTCCTCCCAACCATAACCCCTCGTAAAGCCGAGAGCTATACTTATCAATAAGGAGTTTAACACAAAGCTATCACACATCCACCCCCTCACACACACGCCCATGCCACGGTTTGAACCTTGGACTTCCCGAAGAAGAGCCAAAGCCCGAACCATTGCGTTGCACCCCGTCCTACCCCAGGGTGTTGTAGACACTTAAATTTTAAATTTGATTAATAGTCAATCTTAAATTATTCAAAACTAATTTAGTATTAAATTAGTTTAAATTAATATCTTAATTTTTTTTTAATATTTCTTATAAATTTATATATGGAAAAACATAGTACAATAAAATTATGTAAGTCTATAATATCAACAAACATTCTCGCTTGTAATTCCTTTTAGATCTTTTAACATTTCTACTCTAAACATTTTTACGTGATTTGAAATATAACTTACAGTTTTACTTACAATGCTAGTAATAGGAATGGAACATTCATTAAAAACAAGAGAGCACATATCCTTCGAGATAGCAAACAAAATAGAGACCTTCACCATCTATCAGATTCCCACCAAATAAGGTGGGCAGTCGTTGACATCTCCAAGAAGTGCAATATGCCACCAGAGATGTCCCCAAAAAAGGGGTAATAACCCGATCCATTCCTTTCCATACTGAGCAATCCCAAAAAATATGTTTTATTGTTTCCTCTTTGCCACAAACCACACAACAACCATAAATGAAATTCATTTTGGCCAACCTAGCTTTGCAAGGTAGACCTTGGAAGGCTAATGACCAAGAAAATACCTTAAATTGAGCAAACATTCTGAAATACCAGATTTTAGCTAATTGTCTTTTCCATTTCTTGTAGGTGCAGTTGACATTCCATCTATGGTTCAATACATTATCTATAGAAACCTTAATCAACATAGCCTCGTAAATCTTAGTAGACTTAAACTAGAACATAGGGCAACCAAACTTCCACCTCTAATCTCTCCAAAAAGTCCTAGCAGTCCTTTATTTAGTTTGTAAAGTTGATCAGACGACATTCCATTAATCAACCTAGCATCAAATCCCTTTTTTTACTAATTGTTTACAATGGAGTCTCGGTCTGTTAGAGGCATACTCCACATTTTCTTTCCATAACCAAATTGACTTGTAAGGAAGCGCCCACCCTCTCCTGTCATCAAGAAATTTTCAATGTAGCACATGGGCAACCGACTTCCACGCTTCCCAAACTCTTTTAATAATAATGTTGCCTCCTATTTTAAACTTCCAAGGGTTGCCAATGATATCCTTGAAATGGAAGGAGCTCCTAATGTCATCAATGTGAGTACAAGTCTAAGTTTTATGTCATAACATAAGTTTCCACCCTACATTCCCTTCCAAAGCCCTCACAATTTACTTAGCTATCAAAACCTTACCCTAAGTATGAATATCTAGAAGCCCCAAACCTCCCTCTTCTTTGGGAATGGTGTAGTATTTTCATGCTATAAGCGGCAGTTTATTTGAACCATCAAATTTGGACCAAATAAATGGTCGAATGATCTTCTCAAGCCTCATGTATTGCGAAGTATTCGACAACCAACAAGAAGAATAGTAAATATGACAAGCCTAAATAATTTTTGTTGTCACCACTACCAGCTTACCAACAAACCACAGTAAACTATTTTTCCACACCAAAATATTTTTTTAAATTTAACCAAGCATAAATTACACATATCAACCAAATGAGACTCTATTACCAAACAGTACCCCAAGATATCTAACAATCTCACCCTCTGCAATATGTTTCCACATGGGGGAAAAGCCCTTTGGTAAGGATTCAACACCAACTAATAAAAACTTATATTTAGGTTCACTGATTTTAGCACCTGAGAGCAAGCAAAACTAATCAAGGGAGCATATGGTATTTTCAATGGACTGTCTATCTAGTTCAACTAAAATAAACGAGTCATCTATAAAGTGGTTGTTAATAAATGTACCCCTAGAATCGAGATACCTCTTAAATCGCCTACCTTCATTCTAGCTTCTAATAGATATCCCAAAGCATAAGTAGACAACACAAGGATAGGGGGTTAGAGGGGAGCTTTGTCTAATCGACTTAAACAAAGTAATAGATTCTAAAAGCTTATCGTTAACCATTACCTTTGTTGAGGCACATGAGAACAACATCTTGATCCTCCCAATAGCTACTTTGTTGAATCCCAACCACTCCAACATATTAAAAATAAATTTTCAATCAACCCTATTGTAGGCCTTATCAAAATTTATCTTCAAAAATAATGTTTGTTGATTGCTTCCTTGTGCCCAATCCATTATCTTCCACACGACCAACACGATGTCTAATATAAATTTTCCTTTAACAAACCATGTTTGCTGTTGTCGTACAATTCTTGTTGCTATAGGTTTTTGTCTAAGAGCTAGTACCTTGGCCAAAATGTTGTATGATACATTGAGCAAAGTAATGGGCCTCCAACCTCCAATTGTGTCGTTCCTGTTATTCTTAGGGGTCAATTTAATCAACCCTTTATTCAATTTTGGAGATAACATACCTTTATCAAACAATTCCCGCAACATCATCATGTAGTCATTATTATTCACTTCCCACATTTTCTTCTAAATTTTTGCAGGGAGTCCATCTGGATCAGGGGACTTCCCATTGCCCATATGAGAAAGAACCTTATAAAGTTCATCCTTAGTGAAATCCTCCACAATCTTGTTATTCTCAAAACTGAAAACTTTCCTAGTTACACATTTTTTAACTCCTTCTCTAGCTAGCAGCACACCGTCATCTACAAGATACTCTGCAAATATCTTCCTAAAATGAGATTCAAATATAAATTTGATTTCGTCTTCCTTTTCAACATGAGAGCCATCTTTTGTTTGTAAATCCAATATCCTTTCCAAAGCAATCTTTCTTTTGATGTGACCAAAAAATAACCAAGTGGGTGAATCACCCTATTTAATCCAATTGAGCCTACTCTTGATTTTCACTCCTCTACCCATGTAGTCTTCACACCCTCTAATTTTTTTATCTTTATTTACCACAAGTTCTTGTAGTTATATATTTTAAGGATCCAATTCCAATTCTCTTCTTGTCTTTTCTAGTGAACTTAAAATTTTGATTTTACCCCTCCTTTTTTTGGCCACCAATCTCCCCCGACCTTGCAAAAATATGACAATCCTCCTCACAACTGCTTCCCACCATCCTAACCACCCATATTTTTATCTAGGCCTAGGGTTCCAAGTTCCATATATATTTGATCATAGTTCTACAGGCTTCAGATTCCAAATGAGAAATATTTAGCTTAAAATTCAAAGCACTATCTATTGTAGAGGCCTTACCAATATAAATTGTTGTGTTGATAGGAAAATGGTTAGAACCTATTGTTGAAAGGTCCACATCACCAACTCATTTACCTAGCCCTGTACAAGTGAA
Organism: Wollemia nobilis; assembly: GCA_028583015.1. NCBI lineage: Eukaryota > Viridiplantae > Streptophyta > Pinopsida > Araucariales > Araucariaceae > Wollemia > Wollemia nobilis. Next base: position 7,222,034 of record JAQPPZ010002502.1, read on the forward strand.
GACATTTCTATCAACATAAAAAAATTTCCAACCTAGCCTATACACAATCATCACCCATTTTGTTAGACCATGTAAACCAACCCCCCTTTTCCAGGTACTTCTATTTAAAATTTATGTCAAATACCTATAAAGAGGCCTTCATCTTAGCCCTTTTTATTTCTCACCTATAACACATAATTCTACCATATTAAAGTCCCCTCTAATAACCCAATTAGCATTTGGCATATTAGAGGACATCTAGTCCCATAGCTTGCTTCTATCATTTGAAATTGTTGGGAGCATACATTGAACAAACACCAACAACCTACACAACAATCAGAAAGGTTACCGACACTAGTCATATTTGAGGATCCTCTCCCTTATCTATTAACAAGAAACACCACCACGAACTGACTGTTAAAATGGCTCATCCAGAGCCACTGTCATGAGAGGAAGCCCACCAACATCCATTCCAACTACTATCCATACAACTCTTTAACGCAAAACCACTAACTTTAACTTCTTGAAGACAAACTACATCAAATTTCAAATTTCATAAAAAATGATTAACTAAACTCCTTCTCTATGGGATTGACATCCCTCTTACATTCCAAGAAAGGATGTTTAACTTATTTGAATCACATCAACATTCAACACCTCAAATATATTACCTAAGCGACTTCCACTTGCATGCACATCATTCCCAAGACTACCAATCACTTCGTTTCCATGAGAATGCACTTCTCTTCACAGATTTTCTTCATCATATTTTTCCTAAAGAGGAATACCTTTTGATTTTAGAAGGTTTTCGTAGAATATCTATTTTTCCTTCTTTTCTATACCTGAACCCATTATGTGGGAGCCTCAAATTTCCTATCCCCTGAGCCCTTACTCTAAGATGCCTTCCCATTTTGTGTCTTTCCCTCTTGTATTACCTCCATGGTGTTTGTTCCCTGAATGTTAGAGAGCTCTTTAGTTTGTTGACCAATTGATTCACCCTCACCCCCCTATGCTCAGATTCCTTAGAATTATTGTCAATTTTAAGGGGCTTACGAAATGGGTAATCCCTAATTAAGTGCTCCTATGACTAACATGCAAAGTAGGCATTTGGAAGATTTAGGTATTTAAATTCTCAAAATATAGTCCCTTCAAAGGTAATCATCTTGAAGTGTTTAGGAAGCTTCTTTTGCAAATCAACTTCCACACACACCCTTGGGCTATGTCTATGTCATTGTATCTGATGGTTCAATTAAGACTTTCCCAATACATTAAGCCATGGGTTTAAGCAAACACTTGAACACAAATTTTATTGAGACAAATTCAATCCACAATGGAAATCTTGATTAGGCCTTATCAAATGGATCAAAAATTGGGTGTCAATATTGAACATAAGCAAACAAACCCTCCACTATCTAAGTTCCATACTATAAAATATGTCTAGCAACCTCTAATTTTTCAAAAAGAACATATGCATACCTTCCTCCTAGTCCCCGATATGATTGCACGTGCAACCCTTTAGCCACCCAAGTATTTTTGATCCATTTTTGGAACTTTACCTCTAGGGGAATTCTTATTAAAAAATAAAGGATAACTCCTTTGTTTAGTAGATAATTCATTGAGTTTTAATAATCCTCTTGATCATCTACCACCATAGAGAAATCATCTTCATTTGTTATCGAGGAATCTACTCTATCCAACCTGCGTCCTTCATCCTCTTTGACAAAGTCCTCATCCTCGCTGCCTGAACAAAATTCACGTTTATGCATCTCCATGTTCCTTTTCGATGATTGATCAAACTCTGCATTCGATGCCTGTTGACAGTGACCCTTAGCCACATCTATGAATGATATTATAGGAAGGAGCGATTTCTCTAAAGTATCTGTTGTTAAAGTAACATGCATATTCATAGTAGGGACTACATTTTGATTATTTGTGTTTACAGTATTCCCCTTCGAGACTACATAATGCTTGCTTTGATTTACATGCTTTGCATTTGAGAATAACATATGTTCATTAACACCTTCTTCATTTGTATTAGGCATAGAGAAGAGAGTTGATCCATCACTCGTTTTGACCTCTTAATAATTTTGTGCACTCTCTAATAGTTCATTAAAAAGATAAAAATGCGCTCTAGTATTTGTGACTACATCTATCATATTTACCTCTATCAACCTCTCAAAACTTGTCACAAATGAACCCTTTTGATCTGGCAAAAACAATGTTCATGTTAATGCTCCCTCTATTATTTTACTTATAGCACTCGATAGCAACGATAAACGAGAGCGATCTTGATCCCCCTCTTCTTCCCCAAGGCTCACAGTGGGATAGACATTGTTGAGCCACCTGTATTCCAATATTCCTCTCTCAAAAACATGGTCCTTTGCATCGAATAACAAATTCTCAGTTGATTTTCTTCCCAAACGACCTCCTCTTCCATGAACCTTAGCCCCATGAAGGCCTGCTCGATTTCCTTCTCTTGACGCCATCCAATCTCCCTAAAAATTTACAATTTAAAAATATATCTATTAAGATATGATACTTAAAACATATGTTAGGCATCAATAACAAGCACCCTTTAATTATTCTTAAAATTGGCTTATCGTAAAATTTTGTTATATTCTAATATATAATATCTTCAAATATTAAAACTTAGTCTAATTTGATGTTAAATACCTTAATCAAAGTAAACTTGGTCAATGTCAATATCTTTCATATTTTTATAATAGCACTAACTTCTCAACATAAGCATATTGATGCTATTATAACCCAAGTGGCACTAGTGTTCAGAATTCAAAAAAAATCTTAAATAGCATTGTGCCAACTCATTAAATTATTTTTTGAACTCTTTGAGACATTAGCATTGCTTTTACATTGACATTATGTTGCTTTTTTTGGAGTAACACTTTTGGCTTAAGAGGAACAAAAATCAAAGCAAACACTCAATTGTGGTTGACTGCCAACATCCAACTCAACTAGCTCAATCTTCCCATCTATTCCTTCTTCGTCAATAATTTCCTTCAAAGATATAGCCCCCACTCGTAATTGGCAACTTTCCTCCCTATTTGATATGTGACAACTACTTAATTGACTCACTTGCACAAATAACTTTGCATACAATGTTAGACAACACAAGAAACTTTGATCAATACAACAAAACAAGGGTAAACATAGTTGGAAATTATATAGGAAAAAAACAATGAATTAAAACAACCATTGCAAGTAATAGCTACAAGCTTACTATAGTGGTAAGGGCTTTGGCCTCTCTTTGAGAGGTCCAAAGTTCAAACCCCACTCAATATGAGGGGACTGTAACCTCTCATAAAAACTTGTGTAAACTCATTGAAAAAAACAACGATTACAAGGAAAAAAAAAATGAAATAATGATGACACCATGACTTATGTAGGCAATACCCTCTAGAAAAAAAGGAGAGCATTCATATAACTCCAAATTACTCCTAAACGTTCATGCCCCTATTTGGGAAATGTAACAACAACATGCCCCTATTTGGGAAATGTAACAACAACCCAATTTATATTTTTTTAGCAATGGGAAAGGCAAGTGGGACATGGAAGGCCAAAATTAATGTCTTTCTCTTCAAATTCTTCTCCAATGGCCTTTCATTTTTTCATTTTTCTTCAAATCTTAAAATATAAACTTTTCTATTTGCTTAGCCTTCAATCTTGATCACACCTCCCCAATGAGAGGCTTTTGGTCACCAAAAGCTTAGTCTAATAAATTGATATTTACTCAATAATTTGGATCAATGGAGTTCAATGTGAATGTAAGTTGAATAGGGAAACTTGATATAAACCAAACAACAAAATACCTCTAATGAAATGGCAAAACTAGTAAACAGTGCCAGCATTGCATGTGCTCGTATTCACCTTCAAACTAAATTATGATACATAGACTAACATTATGTAATCAGTCTACCAGTTTCCATACAAATAAAATCAAATAATTTCAAATCCACAACCTCACTATCGTGAAACTTGACACACTGATAAGAATAAGCAAATAATTTAGGGCAAGGCTAAAAAATGACTAGGAAACCATTTTTGGACAAAATCTAAAACACATGTGGATTACCTTTGCCAAATGTCTCTCATTATAGGAATGGTTCTGAGAATGTGGTAAAGTTCGCTTATTCTTATTCTCTAGTCCATTCTAAAGCTAAAAATAGATGGAAACAATGAAGAGCCATGAATTACATTCAAATGCAACAGACCTCCTATAAAATGATAATACTACAACGAATATGAATACAATATTTTAGTTCATGAGACTTGTCCAAACTTTATCACCCTTCGATGGACGACAAATCTAAATATCAAATTACTTTCCTTTTTTGGGTGGTTGGGTGGCATATGTTGTAACAGAAGAGTTGATATATCCATTACAAAACAAATGATATACCAATCTATGAACAACAAAACATGAATATGCCATAAAATGCTTTCTTTTCAACAAGAGTCATTTTATTTCACTTATGAAGATGCCTTAAAAAGAGCATAAATATGAGCTAGTATTAAGTTTTATTCCAAACTCTAAGCACCAAAATAGTTGACACAAATAGAAATACAAACTGGTCACAATCAATATGGTGAAATGGATGACCAATATAAATCAATTATTCATTAAAATTGTATTTCATCTTATCTCTTTGTTTGGTAAAATGATGGAGTGGTTATAATTCAACATAATTGAGAATGTCAAGATATTATCCAAACTATAAATTTTATCTACTTTTTTCATTGTTAACTAAAGTATTCCTTCTTATAAGAAAATGTAAACAAACCATAAGAGAGCAACCAATTGTGACCCACTTTAGTAATAGCTCATAAATGTAGATACCAATTCCGCTCTTCTTAGTCTTATTTTAGAAGTTACAAAGAACCCCACTCTATTAAGAAATTTAAAATTAGGATATGAAATGAACCTATAAAAGAAACTTGCAAACAAATTTTTAATAGACTCTCATTTCCTTGGTTTCTCCTCTTCCTTTGTGAAAATAAAAAGAGTAAACATTCCAATTAAGAAAAAATGGTTGAAAGTGTAATATGATTCATGGCCAAGGCCCACATTATATGATGTAATACTGGATAGGCCTAAGGGCATTCATTGTACAATTTATTGAATTTACTGTAATATTTTAGCATGTAAGCCCTATGGGCCATGGTTAACATTGTTATGGTTAAACCCACCTTATAAACTTGTAATTAACCTAAGTTTTTTTTGTTATATCGGTTTAAGGTTAAGTAGATTTATGTATTTGAGAATTTGGTATTGGTATAAATACCATTGACCACTCCTCATTTGATCATTGGAGTGAAGTGAATGTAATCTATGGTTTGTACAATGATTGTTTATGATGCCTATGGGTACCCCCAAATCTCTATGTCTCTTTATTTTATCCTTTTATGCTTTCTATATAAGATTTGAGTAAATGGATTGCTTTTATTAATTTCTAGAAAATATTGTGAATTCCAACATGGTATTAGAGAAGGTATGGAGCTTCATCACTTGGTCATAAAAATGTTTATTCTGATCCTTTGATCTTTCTTTCGACTTCTAGGATGAATTACTTCTCGGAGCTTCATAAGGACCTTTGATAAAAAAGACAAAGGGAAGATCTATTTTTCAATGAGTTTACACAGGTTTTTATGCGGGGTCTCAATCCCCTTATATTGAGTGGGGTTTGAGCTTTGGACATCTCAAAGAGAGGTCAAAGCCCTTAACACTATAGTAAGCTTGCAGCTCAAGGGAAGATCTAATTTTTCTTTCTTCATTTTTTCTTATTTTTTGGAGAGAATTTATGCCTACTCTAGTTTATGTTTTCCTTGCAAAAAAAAATTAGAAGAAATTTTTAAAAATTTGATGTTTTTCGAAAATATCACTTTAGTCCCTATCGGGACACCTCATTGGTAAAGGATTTGGGCTCACATTGAAAAGACCCAAGTTTGAATCATGAAGAGGGTGGCCCCTATTGCACCCCCACCTGTATGCTTCGGTTATTAAAGTATGTTAAAAAAAAACATGTCACTTTAGGGCATTTTGGAGGGAAAACTTATAGGGGCCATAAATTCTACATATGAAAATATTTTGAGTTTTTTTCAAATCATACAATTTTTTAGGCTCTAAGCATTGATCTCATTAGTTTATGGACTTGTTCCAGTGTTACAGGCTAAATTGTGTGGAATAGTCCTTAAGCTCTATTGCCCTATTTTGAAAAGGATATTTATCATATTCTATGTAATCAAAACCTTTGACCTAATTTTTAGAAGATATAGATGGATTTGTGATAGCTACAATAGATTTGAGTCTTTTAGAGGCTTACAAGAAAAGGATTCAAGATGTGCTTTAGTCAATTCCTCTTCCTCATTTGGGAAATTGACTTAGATTATTCATGAAGATCTAATCATCCATGGTCTCTTTCTTCTTATGTTTCTTGTCTAGGTACTCTTGGAAGTTTGTTATAGCTCTTCTTTTAAGTAGGTTCATGCAAAGCCTCTTTTGGTGACTAAAACTAGGTGGCCTATAAGCAAGAAGAAGTCTTCAAATAAGGTGATGTATATTATTAAAGGAAAATATATACCTTCAAGTTATACCTTATGCGACTATGGAAGGTTGAAGGAGATTATCTCTAGAGGAGGTAGTGATCTTAATTTCTTTTTTTTTCATTTGGAGACCTAGAAAAAGTATTTTTTGGATGTGTGTGAGAGTGTTTAATAGTGGCAATGATTAATATGGTCTTACTTAAGGAGACTCTTATTCATAAAGTATTTTTGTAACAATAAATTTTAGATAACGAGGGGGATATAGATGCGTCTATCTCAAAATACAGAGGTCCACTAGAGTATCCATTGTGGGGGAGATATAATTGCTACTAAAATTTTCTCTCCTTGGACCCTCAATTTAGATTATGAGGGGGTGTTGAAATTGTAATTTGGTTCATGGCCAAGGCTGAAATTGTATGATGTAATATTAGATAGGCCTAATGGCATTCATTATACAATATATTGAATTTATTGTAATATTTTATTATGTAAGCCCTATAGGCCATGGTTAACCTTGTTATGGTTAAACCCACCTTATAAACTTGTAATTAACTTTAAAGCCTTTCTTGTTATGTCATCTTAAGGTTAAGTTCATTTATGTATTTGGGGATTTGGTATTGGTATAAATATCCTCCACCACTCTTCATTTGATCATTGGAGTGAAGTGAATGTAATCTATAGTTTGTATAATGATTATTTATGGTGCCTATGGACGGCACCAAATATTTGTGTCTCTTATTTCATCATTTAATGCTTTTTGTATAACATGTGAGTGGATGGATTGCTTTTGTTTGCTTATGGAAAATATTGTGAATTCCAACAAAACAACCCACTGGTTACAAAAGGAATACCATTGGTTAGCAGATGAACATTAGTGATGCAAATTTGGTGTTGTTTTCCATGCTTTACCACTTTCAACTCCTCCAATAATACTATGATAAAATAATCTCTTCTTACTTGTGAAATAAAAAATATTAAACTTGGTGATCAAGAAAAAACAACCCACTAGTTACCAAAGGAATACCATAGGTTAACAAACAAACATCATTGGTGTAAATTTGGTTTTGTATTCCATGTTTTTCCACTTTCAATTATTTCAAGAATACTCTTAGAGAATTATCTCCAAATTACAATAAGGAGACCAAACTTAATTCTAACCAATAAAATACCATTCCATAAAAAATTTAAACAAAAATATTCATAGTTTACTCTTTTAAATGAATTGACTATCATAAGTGGCTTCTTATTAGAAAATAAAATCAACTTTCCTTTAACTACTATCTTCCCAATTGGTTTGCTAAGATAATTTGGCTGAAATACTTTCATGTGTCAAATATAGATTGAAGTCTCTATCACCAATAATGTGCTCACACTATTTAAGCTTCTAACTAAAAACAACTATGTTATATAAAAAAATAATAGTCTTGGATTAGACAAACTTGATAAATGACTAACCCCCTTTGATATATAACATTTTTTTTCCTTCATATATGGAAACTCCACAACATGAGGTTATCACAAACTACTTAAAATAAAGGATTTAAATGTAAATATTATTTTGAAACCTGTAACTATCACACTCCATTTGCTTGGACTAATTCAACCATACCCAAATCTCATGGGCCTTGGGATGAAATGATAGAATCTTCATCAACCTTTGATTTACTTTTAGAGAGATATTTCTTGCATTTAAAAACCAAGAGTCCAAATAAAACTGATATATGCACCTTTCCCTTCCTCAACAATCATAACAAAATGAAAATCTAAATGATTAATGTTTATACATCTTTTCGTGAGTGCATACTTGCTTATGGTTTCCATACCTGGAGTTTGTAATAAAACTTTGTTGCACTTCTTGTTTGATGGTTTCACTTCCATTTTTATGAAAGTGTGGGGAAATGATGCCTTCTCCTTTTGTGTATTCAAACTATGTTATTCTTGAAAAAATACTCTTTTCCATAGGATCCAAGACCCATATATAGATGCTGGGAGAACACCTTAATAAGATCCCTCATTCCTTGGCTATGCTTGCCAAGTCCTTAGCATTGATATTCCATCTTATTCAAAATATTGGACCCTATTCCTATAGTTTGCATATCAATACTAGCAAATGAATTATTGCATTTGTTCAAAGATGCAAAATTGGAATCAAATATGCTTACCATACCTATTTCTATGATGGTGCTAGTTTCTTTGGTTAAACAATGAGAGAAAATATTCTCTTTCTCCATATCTTCACACTTGTATTGGAGTTGGACCACCATATCCTCTTTGGAATCTATCTCCTTTTTCAACTTCTTAATTATTCACAAACATTTAATTTTGACTTGTGGGATGGAGTCAAGAGCAATACCAACAATTTCAACATATTGGCTCTTGATATCAAGAAAATTCTTTATAACTATAGCAATTAGCTCTTCTTTCTTGGATCTTTAATTTCAAATTTGTATTCTATTCTCTCAACTTTACATTCTCTCAAAACTAATATTGGGTGTTCTCTAAAAAGTCATAGATCTTATCTTTTTCTCTTGGAGTTGGTTCTACTGCTTTCTACTAGATTTCTCCATGTTTAATAACACAACACAAACACTTGATTGACAAAATTGTTTGCACATTAAAAAATCCAAAGGGATAGAAAAACTCACATAAGCTTAAGGAAAACTTGCTCTAATACCATATGATTCATGGCAACCCCACAATTCACTCACACATATCTCTCTTCTTTAAAATTTAGAAAACATAAGGGCAAACATAGTTGGAAATTGTATAGGAAAAGAACAATGAATTGGAAAAACCATTAGGAAGAAAATCAAACCAGTTAAAACAAGTACACCATGATTTATGTGGGAAAAACCCTAAAGCAAAAGAAAGCCCACATTAATATGTTGTTGTAGCTTATATTATTGAAAGGTAATTGAGAGTACAATGTGCACGAGTTGAATAAAGTCTTTCCTAGAGAAAAATAATAGAGAACAAGAAAACTCATACAACCCCAAATTACTCCCAAAAGTTTCTTGCCTTGCCCCTAGCTATTAAATGCAACAACATCTCAAATTTATGTTTTTCTAACAATGGAGAAGGAAAGTGGGACATGCAAGGCCAAAATTCATGCTCCTTTCTCTTCAATTTATTCTCCAATGGATTTTCATTTTCCTTTTTTTTCAAATCTATTTTTTTTCTATTTAATCAACCTTTAATCTTGATCACCATTACTAGTCAAAATCACTATGATAAATTGTTTTTTTTTTTTAATAGTCAAGTCATCTCTTCCCATCTTAGCAACAAATTAAAATCTTACCTTTTGAAAGGAAAGACAACATGGAAGTGGCAAGGCATGTTGGAAATTTAATTCAAGCTTGATTTTGAATTATAAATCAAATGTTTCCTTATGTCAAAGGCTCTAGAATGAAAACCCATGATTGATTTCTAACTTCTAACTGTCTACAACTATAAAAAAAATCATCCAATGCTATGTGCACTTTTTATTTTTGGATCTTTTAAGGCGAAGGGAGAAGGAAGCTTGCGGCATGTGCAAATTTCAACTCTATGGATGAACAACAAGATATTTCTTAACCTTTTTCCCATTTAATTTATTATGTTTTTAGTCTCGTCATTATCTTTGTTTTAGTGTAACTAGTTTTGTGAAGTGTTGTAGAATCACATTCGGAGAGTTTGATTTTATGATATATTTGTATATATATATTCTCATTATCACTATGAAATCCTTGTTCATTTGGTTTAGAATCCTTGTGTCATGCTTTAATGAAACTATATTCTATGTATCAACCTATTATTTGGACATAGGTTACAAGTTTTAGATTGTAAGTTGTATACTATAGGTTTAAGCTCAAAAATAATAATTGGATTTTACCTTAAAAATTGATAACATAAAAAAGAAGATGTGTTTTATTAGCGTAATTACACTTTATTTAGCATCGAATTACAACAAAACAACTTCCATAAAACACCAATTCCAACAATAAAATTTATAATTATAGTAACTGAAACTCAATTCATCAAAATATTCTTAAATAAGCTATGAAAATAAAAAAGATCCAGATTTCAAGTCCCAAAACAATCCAAGCCACTCAAAGAGGTTAAACTATCTTAAAAACTTAGAGAGGGAAAAGTCTCTTGTGCACACTAGAGGCAACAAAACATTAGAAGTATGAATGATTATCCAACTACATCACAACTCATCTATTTAAAATTAAACCAAACAACAAAACCTAACCTTAATGTTCAAGGGCCAACTAACCTTAGGCTCAAGTCAATAATAGTCAATGTGGCTATATTGGAGTTGTCACATGGCCTCCCCTTAAAAAGCTTTGTTTTCAAAGATAAAAATGACTAGAGAATCCTCCTAGATTCCTATATTGCATCTTCATCTAAAAGATCCTACCACTTGATGAGGAATTATTGCACTTGATGATACCATAAATTACAAACCGATGACTATAATAATAACTCCAATTGTAGGTCAACACATCCCTCTTCATCCAAGTCTAGAATAATTGTTTCAAATATCCTCCTTTGACCAATTACATACTTATAACAAGAAACATGAAAAATAGGATGGAATTTGAAAGTAGGATGAAGCTTCAACTAGTAGGGCGGGAGGGCTTCTATCATGGTTTATATTTTGTGGTAGTGCCTACAGATAAGAGGCAACCATACCCTAAGGTGTTTGAGCTTCCCAGTCGCTCAAGATAAGTGTCTCGCTCGACTACTAGGACAACTACTACTACAAGGATGATGGAGTTTCAACCATCGCGACCCTCTGGTGGTGATGATGATGCACAGAGTTCTAGGGCCTCTAGAGGATGACTAGGGACTTGTGCTATGATGATTTTTGTTATATATATTTTAGTGATTGAGTATGACGATGTTGAGAATTGTGGCATATCAGTCAACCTCATTTTGTATATAGACTTGATCTTCTTTATCTTTTTGTGATTTTTTATGATTTATTTGTATGATTTATTGCATTTGCTTATAATGTTTGAATTTCTTGTAATCATGCTTTAAATATTTTGATCATGCTTAACATAAAATAAAATGATTTTATTTTTGTAAAGTGTGTTTTTGAAAAAGATGTTTTTGTATGATGATAGAATTAATGGATTAGCAATGAACCTCAAAGGATTTTGTGTTGTTATATGACCATTGGTGGAGATCAACGCTCGCTAGGTCATGAAGTGGATCCTATTGCGAGAAATTTTGTATTGCTAATAATAAGAAAGTTTGTAGGGCTCAAGAGTGACCTTGAGGCTTATGATGATGAAAGAAAATGTTGATTTAAAAGAAATTGATTTTGAGAGAATAGGTTGATAAAAATTGTTTTTGTGATGGATATAAAGTGATTTAAGCATGAAAATTTGGGAAGGATGACTTGCGCTAGGCATAGAATTCCTAGTGTGAAATTAAGAAAAATAATTACTACAAATTATACCATCATCGCGAAGTCAAAATGCAATGCATGATAAGATGATGTATGATTTTTAGAAATGCAAGTTCTTTTGGAATAAATTATTTTGTCACATATTTGAAGATTTTGAAGATAAAAATATATATATATATATATATATATATATATATATATATATATATATATATATATATATATATATATATATGTAATTGCAAAAAGGAAGTGATATGGATTAATATGAATAGTGATAAACTAATGTTGTCTAACAAATTTTAGAGAAATATTTTAAATTATTTCCAAGACAAAATCAAATTTATCATGAATCAGTGTGTGATGTGTGATTTAATTATCCATCTTGATTTGTCATAATGTTACAAAATCTATCAAGGATCAAGTGTGTGCGCTTGTGAAATTAATTTACCGATTTTGAGTAAGGTAATGATACAAGCCAACTTTTATGAACCAATGTGTGTGCAAGTGAAAGATTCATTAACCATGATTTTGTGCATGCAATTGTACTGAACTACTATGTAAGTCACATTACCAAAAGCTAGATAATCCACAAGCAGACATTATTTTGTACAAAAGAAGGTCGCTAATGTGACAAACATGTCGCCACATGAAAGGCTTACCCAAGGCCATGCGGGTTGGGCACAAACCGCGTGTTATGGGGCTCACCTCATGGATTTCAAATAACTGAGGAATTCCAGGGATTCAAGCTCATTACCCCCTTCTTTTATTTTGATTTCTTGGAATAGGGATGCTTGTAAATTTTTGAACAAGGGGATTTTATTGCTTTTTGTAGTAAAACTACTTTTTTCTTTCTTTTCTCTTTTCTTTGCTTTTTTTCTTTTCCTTTTATTTTTTTTTCTTTTTGCTTTTTTTTTTGGGATACTTGCTCAGATTAGACAAGGAGCAAGGGATTTTATTCGGGTAGGGGGAGCTTGTCCTTTTGCCAATTCTCAGTATTCTAGACCATGCGCATAATAGGATAACAAGGTAAACTTTTCGCTTAAGGAACTAAGACTACTATGTAGTATCATTTTTTGGATTTTCAAAAATCATTTTAAGATGTGAGAATGTGTTCTTGGTTCAAGAAGTAGAAAGACCAATTCCCAAAGCTCAAAAATTCATTTAGTGAAGTAGTAGTGCTTTTTGGTATAGGAGAGATTTATAATCAAAATGACAAAATAAAAATTTTTAGTAAAGATGTGAATTAAGTGATTGGTTCAAGATAACTTTTGAGTTTATCCAAAAGAAAATAAAATATAACTTGAATTTTTGGAAAACAACATACACTGATGCAAAGAATGATAACTTAACAATTTGAAATATTTTTAGAAAATTTTCGTGTTTTCTGAATTTTTTTTTATTGTTTTGTGATTTGACTTTTGATTTTTTTTTTATGATGGAATTGGTGATATATACAAGATGATATATATACATTATACAAGGTGATTTGAGTATAACATGTCTAAGGTGGCTTAAAAATCAAAGGAGGTTTTGAAGAACAATTTGGTTGTGGTGTAGGTGATTGAAGCTGATTGGTTGATAATTGAGATTGTTGTGATGAAGAATGATAAGTAGATGTAGATGAAGAAAAGTGATGGACAGAAGACAACGATGATAATAAAGAGAAAAAGAATAGAGAACTTGATATGATAACAATAATGAAAGAGAGAATGAAGGATAAAAGGTGATGGAAAAAATATGGAAATGATGATAAAGAGGAAAAGAATAGAGAACTTGATGTGATAACAATAATGAAATAGATAATGAAGGATAAAAGGTGATGGACAAAATGTGGTAATGACGATAAATAGGAAAATAATAGAGAACTTGTTGTAGTGATGATAAAGAAAGAGAGAATAAAGAACAAATATTCTCTATGAATATGAGAGGTTCGCAAAAGTTCAAAAAGAGATATCTTATCTGGATGATTGTCCCATTGTTGTTGAATACTAAAGGAGACTTTAGGTTGAGACTTCAACACTAAAGACAAGTTTTCTATGCTTGTATCCTATTTTGGATTATTCTTCAAAACTAAGAGAGGTCTTGAAGGTTGGTTGGATGAAGAATTTATTTCTTGTTTATCAAATTGAGTTGATTGAGCTTGAGGTTGCTCACTTGTAGTTTTTGTTACATTATTAGTGATATCATTGTGATGGGACACATTAGGATTGGTTTCTTGTTGTTTATTTTAAAATATGGGTTTTTGGGAGATCCCCATGTCTTGATTGGTTATGGGTACTTGTTGTGTAGGATGTTGATTGTTTACTGGAGATTTATAGTCAATAGTAGATTGTAACTCCTCTATAGCAAAAAGACCTTCATCAATCAAGTCTTGAATTGTATGTTTTAACTTTTTGCATGTTTGTGTCATATGTCCATCCACTCTATGATATTCACAATGTAACTCAGGTTTGTACCAATCCGTTGTGGTACTAGGTTGCCTTATAGGAGGTAACTCAATCATGTTTTTATCTAGCAAATGCTTAAGGATTATAGTCAATGGTTGTTTGAGTTTGGTAAATTTACGTGGTGAAACTTTGATTAGTTCTCTTAGGATTTTATCAATAGATGGTTCATTACCTCTTTCTTCTTGATTGTGAGTAGAATGATGATGAGCATATTGTGAAGTATGATGTGATTGCATGGTAGGATTGGAAGAAATATTTCCTTGTTGATGAATGTGTTGTGTTGAAAGAAGGAGGTTGAAATGGTTGTGATTGCAATGATGATAAAGAAGAATTACATGGATATTGAATAGCTTGACATGAATGTGTAGTGGTAATAATACCACTATAATGAAGAGGTTGAGGTGAATAAGTGGTTTGTAGAGAAGAATATGGTGGTGATTTTTCATTCATTTTTTGGGTTTGTCTTTGAGAATTTTGATTTTGAATTTGATGTCTAGTGATAGCTCCAATGATACCCATAATGTTGTTGTTTTGCAAATGACCAAAATAAGGTCTAGCATTTACTATTTGTTCAATTGAAAGTGTTTGTTGAAATGAGGGTTGAGTGGTCATTCTTCTAGGGAATGGCTTGTATGGAACTAATAAATTCATGATGGAAAGAATTTGGTCAGACTCATCTTCAGAACTATTTGAATTATTTGAAGTAATGTCCAGTTCACTTTCTGTTTCATTTTCTATTTTTCTTCTTGTATCTTCTAAAGATGAAGATTGAAAATTTTGTATGGACCTAATTGTAACTGCAGATTGAGAAAGTACATATGAAGTTTGAAAATTTTATTGTGGTAAGAAATTACTAATTTTTCCCACATATCGGGTTGGATGAGGAACATTATGATGTTCTAGTTTATTCACAGCCTCTTTACCATGCTTAGGTAAAGGATGTTGGAAGATATCTAAAGCTTGATTTGCATTTTTATTTGGTTGTTTTTGGGTATTATTTTGAGGATTATTGTTTGAAGGAAACTTTTCTACTTTCATTTTACCCTTATCAATCAAGTCTTGTATCATATGTTTTAATCGTTTACAAGAATTGGTTGAATGTTCATCCACTTGGTGAAAATTACAATGTAAATCAACCCAATATCCAATTGTAGTGGTATCTGGTTGTTTTATCTTTGGTAATCGTATTAAATCTTGTTCTAATAATTGAGGTAGAATCATGGTTAAGGGTTGATTTAGTCTTGTGAATTCTCTTGGAGGTTTATCAGGAATATTTAACAAAAAATTCTTTACAACTTGTGTAGTATTGATGTTTGAGGTGTTTCTACTATTAGTAACTCCATCACCTACTACTTGTTTGTTCTTATATTGGTTTTTGGAAGTTTTATCTTCATCCTTTTTCTTGAATTGTCCCCTTATAATAAGAGCATCTTATACCCTTCTTGCTAAGTCTATAGCTTGATCAAAGGAAGTCACTGTAGCTGTAGCAAGTTTATAAGATAATTGTTCTTGCAAATTGCCAATAAATATTTCCAACATCTCTCGGTGAGGTAAAGCAAAATGCAATTTTCCTAAGAGTTGTCTCCATTTAGTCAAGAACTCAACAAAGCTTTCATCTTTCCCTTGTTTCAAATTATATAAATCCTTAATAGTGACATGTCTTTCTATGTATGCACTAAATTGGTGAACAAACATTTCCACTGTCTCTTCAAAGTTTCTCAAAGAATTAGTTGGTAATTGATAATACTTGTAGAAACTAAAATATGGTCAATCAGATTATGCTACCACAAGCAATAGCTAAATGATATACCAAGGCCCCTAGGACAACCCTCAATAGGTATACAATGGTCCTAACCACTCAGTGCAAGGTTTTGGAAGATTTCAGGTCATTTTTGGGACCTTTTGAACATCCTATTTCTATTCTTCCCACCCTGGGATGAATATAAAACCTACTCGTCCCACCCTAGAGCGAATAGCAGCATTCATCCTGGCATGGAGCGAATAGCAGGTTTGATCGGTAAAAAGTCAAACTTGGGCCAATGACACCCAATAATGATTAGATTCCTGGCTATTATTGCCTCCAAATCAGAGCACGTAGTAGAAATTATGACATGCTCCATGAATGAGGCCAATTTTGGGATATTCTCTCCCCCCTCCAATGCATGTTGCCCTATTGGCCAAGTGGCGCCTCTTGCCCTGCATGCCCTTGCATGCTTTTTGACCCATGAAGCCTCATTGGGCTATAAATTGGATGCATTTTCCACAAAAATATATAGATGATTTGGAGTACAAAGTAATGGGGTGCTTCCAAGATTTCCTTTCACCCTTTTGTGCCCATTTTACCTCAAAATCTCTACCTAGCGAAGGAGGTTTGCGAGGGAACTAGTAGGCACAATTTATCACATAAACGAACCATATGAGTGAATTCCCTCATAAAATTTGATTAAAATACCCAAAATAGTATTTTTCATCAATCCCTAGTGGAATTTGTTGTAAAATTTAGGCAGAAACAGTGGGCGTCCCTCCCTTGGGCGCCCCCCAATTTGTGATAGTCATATTCGTCCCACCCTATGATGAATAGAAATTTATGCATTATTTTGTTATTTTTTAATTATTTATTTTCTACATTATCATATTATGCTTCAGTTCAAATTTCAGGTCATTATGAGCTATATTGGCCGAGATATTGCAAATTTAGTGTTTTGTAGGGTCTCATGCAGGTCTCCGGTGGTCATATGAAGAAACACCTAAACTGTTACTGATTTTGCAAATCTGATCATATGGGTTTTCTTAAAATATCATGTTATGTATTATTTCCAATTTTCATGTATTTTGGATATGTGTAGGGCCATAAATTGTTTTCTTTGTGTTTTGCAGGTTGCGCACGATCATTGCAATTACGAGGCACCATCGGACTCAATATTGGCAAAATTTATAGTGATATCTTCCCAAAATATTCTGCTTTACATCCCTCTATAATTTAACAGTATTTGGAGTTTATTTGATATAGGCGCACCATATATGCTCTTTTCTCGCCTATGGGGATTGCATGTTTTACATCATACGCACTTGCTATTTGACATTTCTGGTTTTTGTGTGTGTAGGTTCAGGCTAGATAATCCATTGGGAAGTAGTGTGAGACACAATATCAAATATACAAGTAGCGAAAACCTTGGCACACCCACTTCGATTGTGGGTACGAGGAAAGACATTGGATGTGCACCCGAGTTACTTGAAGGATCTTGATCCTTGGGCACTCGATTTGTAAATATTGTATCAATAATTTGAGCCGTCAAATGGGACATTTTTTAACCTAGATTTGATCTTCCTAATTAATAATAAGTCGATTTACTTTGCTCCATTTCTTGTTATTCACTATCTTTTCCATATTACTTGCATGTTTCTGTTTGATGCTCATAAGCAATAGGACATAGATACACATATTGTTTATCATAATTTGGTGCACTATTTTTCCCTACTTCAATACCATTCTAAAGCCATGCCTCCAATACTTTTATGGAATATTTTTAGTAACAACAAGTCATCATAAGAAATGCATGACATGTTGTCCTAAACATGCGAAGATGGTCAATAGGATCTTTAGTTCCTTTATATATCGGAAGGACCAGCATAGGGAAATGTTTGGGGTAAGGTTGAGCAAATACAATAGGATCCAAATTTTGACTACACATCTCTCTATAACTATATGAGGGACGATAAGGATATATCTGATCTAGACGTGAAGCTAATTGTTTAACCAAGGCTTCAAGTCCTTGTGGTTGATCACTAATTTGATTTTATGGTATTATATTATTGTGTCTTTGATGATATGGTTGTGTTGTCACATAAGTATTTCCAATAGAAATACTATTGTGTAAAGTATTTGTGGAAAGGGTGTTGTGAAGTTTAAATGGGATTGCATTTTGTTGAACTTTTTGTTGATAATGATTGGAATATTGCATCTTCTTAGCCTTTTGTTGGTTAGGAGTTTGAGAGGAAGAAGAATATTGTTTTTGATTGGAATTTGGTTGTGTTTCTGGTTTTTGACTATTTGAATCTATGATTTGATGGTTGTTTTGAGATGGGCCAACTTGATCTTGATCTGTCTTATTTATGTATGTCATTGGATTTGCATTTAACTGGAGAGAAGCTTCTATAGCAGCCTCCATTGAATAATCTCCTAATGGGAGTAAATGTTATATATTTATTACATGATGAAGTTCATCTATATTTTCTTTTAAAAAATCTATAAATTGTTGGACAGATTTAAAGCTGACGTTGCCTTGAGGATCTACAAAAGAGGCGTCCCCCAATTTGTGACAGTCGTATTCGTCCCACCCCATGATGAATATAAATTTGTGCATTATTTTGTTACTATTTTTAATTATTTATTTTCTACATTATCATATTATGCTGTAGTTCAAATTTTAGGTCATTCTGAGCTATATTGGTCGAGATATTGCAATTTTAGTGTTTTGTAGGGTCTCATGCAGGTCTCCGACAGTCATATAAAGAAACACCTAAACTATTACTGATTTTACAAATTTATTATATGGGTTTTCTTAAAATATCATGTTATGTATTCTTGCCAATTTTCATGTGTTTTGGATATGTGTAGGGCCGAAAATCGTTTGCTTTGTGTTTTGTAGGTTGCGCATGATCATTGCAATTACGAGGCACCATCGGACTCAATATTGGCACAATTTCTAGTGATATCTTCCCAAAATATTATGTTTTACATCCCTCTATAATTTCACAGCATTTGGAGTTCATTTGATATAGGCGCGCCATATATGCTCTTTTCTTGCCTATGGGGATTGCATGTTTTACATCATACTCACTTGCTATTTGACATTTCTGGTTTCTATGTGTGCAGGTTTAGGTCAAAGAATGCATTGGTAAGCATCATGAGACACAAGATCAAATATACAAGTGACAAAAACCTTGGCTTGCCCACTTCGATTGTGGGTACGAGGAAAGACATTGGATGTGCACCCGAGTTACTTGAAGGATTTTGATCCTTGGGCACCCGATTTATAAACAATTGTATCAATCATTTGAGCCCTCAAATGGGAAATTTTGTAACCTAGATTTGATATTCCTAATTAATAAGAAGTTGATTTACTTTGCTCCATTTCTTGTTATTCGTTATCTTTTCCATCTTACTTGCATGTTTCCGTTTGATGCTCATAAGCAATAGGAAATAGATACACATATTGTTTACCATCATTTGGTGCACCGTTTTTCCCTAATTCAATACCATTCTAAGGCCATGCCTCCGATACTTTTAGGGAATATTTTGAGTAACAACAAGTCATCATAAGAAATGCATGACATGTTGTCCTAAACATGCGAAGATGCTCAATAGGATCTTTGGTTCCTTTATATATCGGAAGGATCAACATAGGGAAATGTTTGGGGTAAGGTTGAGCAACTACAATAGGATCCAAAGGTTGACTACACATCTCTCTATAATTGTATGAGGGATGATAAGGATCTATCTGATCTAGACGTGAAGCTAATTGTTTAACCAAGGCTTCAAGTCCTTGTGGTTGATCACTAATTTGATTTTATGGTATTATATTATTGTGTCTTTGATGATATGGTTGTGTTTTCACATAAGTATTTCCAATAGAAATACTATTGTGTAAAGTATTTGTGGGAAGGGTGTTGTGAAGTTTATATGGGATTGCATTTTGTTGAACTTTTTGTTGATAATGATTGGAATTTTGCATCTTCTTAGCCTTTTGTTGGTTAGGAGCTTGAGAGGAAGAAGAATGTTGTTTTTGCTTGGAATTTGGTTGTGTGGCTGGTTTTTGACTATTTGAATCTATGTTTTGATGGGTGTTTTGAGATGGACCAACTTGATCTTGATCTGTCTTATTTATGTATGTCATTGGATTTGCATTTAATTGGAGAGAAGCTTCTATAGCAGCCTCCATTGAATAATCTCCTGATGGGAGTAAATGTTCTATATTTATTACATGATGAAGTTCATCTATATATTTTTTTAAAAAATCCGTAAATTGTTGGACAAATTTAAAGCTGACATTGCCTTGAGGATCTACAAAAGGTTGGTTATGGTCTTCTTCTTCTTCCCCATTATCATCCTCACCTTGTTATGTGAGTTTATCATATTCAATAATTACCCTATCATCAAGATTCTCTTGATCTTGTTCATCAAATTCTATTTGTTTTCCATTTCTCAAAACTCTAGGCATTTTGTTTTAGGATGTTTTGTTTCTTTATATATATATATATATATATATATATATATATATATATATATATATATATATATATATGTTGTGTATATATATACGTTTTAAAATTCTTGGGGTATATATGTTATATATACCTATATAAATATTGTAAATATTTATTATATTATATTTTTAGTTTTTTGTGTTTAGAAAACAAAACAAAAAATAAATATTATAATATTCTAGATATTATATTTAATTTTCTTGAATTTTTTTATAAATATCATTAATAGGCTCAAGTTCTTCAGGTGACATATAATGTTCTTCAAATTGAAAGTTTACTTTTAAGAATTTGATAAAATGAGCTATAGTGATACTATCAATTTCAGAGTCTTGAGCATAAAAATATATTTTGTGATAATACTCACAAAAATGGACTGCCCTAGGAGTTTTGTGATATCTTCTTTTGTTTTCCAAGACTATTTATTGATCCTCTATGTGTGCTATAAATCTATGTACTATTATAGCATTTTCAAGATAATATTCAAAAGTATAAATAGTTGAAGAAACACTTGCTCTCTTATTCGCTAACCACCTCTCACATGACCTTTGAATATCAAAGTAGTGAGAAGAGTTATCGGGATCCAGGATTCTAGCTATGTCAAATCTCTTAATTTGGCTAAGTCTTGGTATGTTGGCTTTTATAATGTCTAGTCTCTTCCAAAGTTCAATCCACTGTTCTTGAGATGGAATGCTAGAGTTTTCGACTACTAGGGAGATTTCCTGTGTGGATAATAATGCTCTAACATCTATGATTGCAGCTCTTCTTATGTTGAAATCTAACATCTACGAAATGAATCTAGAATGTGCAAATTTGACCAATGATCTTTTCGGATTTTTCTTGTGTTTTAAATTTTTTTTACATATTTTTTTATGTGTTTTATGAATCAAAAAGATGCCTATGTTATTCACGTCAGGTTCATTAAAGAATGTAGCTCTAAAATTTTCTCACTCCTTTCCTTCAGGCTAATGGATCAGTGCATAGAAGGGGAATGGAAAAATGGTAGGTCTACACCTCAGAAGAGAGACACTTGAGGTTGTGCCTTCTTTGGTGATTTTTCGATGAATTGGGTGGGTTCACCAGGAAAAATTTACTGTGGTAGTTTTCACATCTAGGTTGGGAGTTTGTTTGATGTGTTATTTTTACTTTACTCACAATCACCTAGTTTGGCTAATGCAACTAATATATACTAAATGCAATTTCGATTTCATTGAACACAGCAGAAAGCAAATTACAAAATGTAAACTAATGTAATGCTTAGATACGAAAGAAATTTGACACTCTTACTCAACCCATATGTCTGATGTAGAGTCTGTTTGCTTGTTGCAGGTTAGATCAGACTTGTTATGGCGATATTGGATGTTTGATCGACGATTGATAGGTTCGATATGATATTGTCTAACCGGATCTGGTTAGAAACCTGCAGTCTTACAGATAGACAACAAAATAGGAACTTTCAATGCAATATGAATCTTATTAAGCATGAATTAGGACAATTGTATGATGTATGTAAATAAAAAACTATGAATATGAGCTATGATATGCAACTAACACAATTGAATGCAAGGATGGTGAACTCTAAGTATGATAAACAATAATTTCTATATTAAATGAAATGATAGATGACTAATATAATGTTTGAAATGCAAATTTGAGATGAAAGAATGTAACCAGAGTTTGAAGGTGCCCCCAAGCAACCAACAGACAAGATCAAATGTAACAGAGCCTGATCAGATGCTTTTGAGCAAGATCGGATGTCCGATCTCAGATCGTACCCGTTGATGCGCAGCTACCATACTTTTGAACCTACAAATACTTATGAAAAACAATAAGAAACAAAATGTAAAGAATGTGAAAGTGATTACTAAGCAACTAGGGAGTCAAGGAGAGCTAGGGGCTAGGAGGAAATCAAGGGAAGGATGCCTGATTAAATAAGCTAGGTAGGTTGAAGGGGTTGGGACGAAAATAGCAGGAGTTACAACCTCTTCCAATCTGGGCGAGATCGGAAAATTCGATCCTGTAACCACCGCATGGTTAGGCAGATAAAGTCAAAAGGAGTTACAACAAGTTTATCATTTTACTATTCTAGGTAATTTTCAATTTTGGATGAGATAGGACATCCGATCTCACACAGTTTAGGTCCGATCCAGGATCGGACATCCGATATCAGTCAAATAGAGTCGATATCATCTAGAAGTTAAAAACTAACTTAATGCAAGTGTGAAAATCGAGGTAAGAGGTTAGCAAGTTGTTTTAATCAATTTTTGAATGTTTTTAACTTAGGGTAAATTAATATGTGTCAATTTTAGGGTGTTACAACTACTACACCTCCAAGATCAATCTTACACTAGCCTAAGCAGACTCCCAAACATTGATTAAATTTTCTAGGGTTTGTGAAGTTGTTTTGCAGATTATGAAGTTGTTGGACACATTTGGACACAAACTAAAAGCTAAGATCAATTATCAGATTAGATAAGTACTCTAAATTAATCTCTCAGGTTGTTTGTTTTTTGCTTTCTATCCATTATTGTTCTAAAATCTAGATCACAAATAAAAGAAAAATATTTGGTTACATTCTAAGCATTTGAAGGATAAAAGCATATAGTTTTCACTCTAGGTTAAATATGTTTGTGCATTCTCTTAAACCCTTGCTAAAAGGAAAGGATTTAGATTTATTACAAGCTAGGGTTTAGTTATCATCAAAAATCAAGAATCATCCTAGGGTTAGTCTTTGTTTGCTTGTATTTATGTTTGTCCTGCACTGTTCTTTCATTTTATTAGCTTAGATTTTAGAGAAGGCCAAATATAGGTGTTTGTTCAAAATACACATCAAACATCTCCACCCTAGACTTGGAGTGATTCCTTAAACCATTCTTGGTGAACCCTTCGATCCCCAAGCCCTTGAGTGTAGAGAATATAACACACCCTCGTGGTCACATCAATTTCCAATAGATCTAGTCGAGAATCATGTGTGATAGGGCAGTTTTCCCCCTTTATATTTGCTAAAGATTTTGAATAAATTAGGTTTACACATACATTAAGGAAAGGAAGCAATTGTGCAAATGGGCTAGCCAATAGAGGGGTTTTGATTGAGGATCATGAACTTAAATTTTCCTAAATAAAATGTTGACTACCTGAATCAAATAATGATTAAGATTTACTTTAATGTTTTCCATTGGTAATATCTACTTTATTTTATAATAATAATATGTTTTCATATAAACTATTTATTATAATTTTTGTGGTTGCACTTGTGTTTTAGGAAGGAAACTAGCAATCTAGATTTGGTAAAGTGGACTATGATAGTGCAATGTTTTAGAAATATTACTCTACTAAGATGCAATGCATAGATAGTAGAGGTGAATTTTTAGTATTGTGAAGGTTGCTATAGAAAAATTTCATGAAGGATGTTGAATTCTGGAATATTTGTATTCATAAAAAAAATTGAAAATATCCAAAAAATGAAAATCAAGAATTCAAACATTTTATGTAAAATGATGTAGGTTTCTAGTTATAGCATCTCAATTGAGATGAGAAATGTATCTATTTGTAAAATCTCAAGCTCTAAAGAAGAGAGTTATAATTTGTCAAAGGTGGGGGACTCGAGTAAAACCCCTTATTATTTGGCCAAAATAAAAAGCATCAAACCAAAAATTAGTAGAACCTCCCTCATTGAGGGATAATCTAATATGTTTATAATCAATTGTGAAATATTTGATATAAAGTTTTATTTTTTTGAGCCTCTAGGTAGGGTTGGTTTGTTGAAAAAATTTTATTGCATCAATAGAATATGTATATTTTGAAGGTAATATTTTTGCTAGTATTTCCTTGGACTTGAATAATCTCTATCCAATTTTTTCCTTAATGTCAAACTCATAAGTACTTAATTTCATAGGCTTGTCCCTCTAATATTCTTTCCTTTGCAAACCCTTGCAAAGAAGAAACATAATTTTTTTCTCACATCCTTTACAAAAATAAATCTCTATGAACTTCATCAAATTTGAATTCTCTCTCTCTCTCTCTCTCTTATATATATATATATATATATATATATATATATATATATATATATATATATATATATATTTGTGTGTGTGTGTGTGTGTGAATAATAAGAGAAGGCTTCAACCAAGTATTAAATCACAAACTTTGTAGAACCACCCTCATTGATTGACAATATAATATATTTTTTAATCAATCATGAAATATTTGATATGAAGTTCTATATTATTTAACTTCTAGGTAGGGCTCGTTTCTTGAATATTTTTATCACATCATTATAACCTAATAAATTTTTGAAGTAATACTTCTATCAAACTCTTTCTTTGATGTTTGAATAATATTCATTTAAGTTTTTCCCTAATGCCAAACAAGTCTTTAATTTCAAAATCTTGCCTCACCAATATTATTTCCTGTGCAAACTCTTCCCATTTGTAAAAATGAAACTTGTTTTTCCCTCACATCCTTTTCGAAGAAAGTCTTAATGAATTTTACCAAAATTTGAATGTCATACTACGGTGGCAAATATATATATAGAGAGAGATTATAATGTACTCTTTATGAGTTGTAGCCTTCTAGAAAAGGCTAAGAACATACTTTTCCAACCTACCAAACAAGATTTTATTCTATCCAAAGTTGAGTCCCAATGCTCATTTTCTTTACTAGAAAAAGAAATACCTAGATATGTAGATGGCAATTCTCCAAATTTAAACCTTAAAATCTCCACAATAATTTATTGTAAATCTAGAGTAGTGTTAATGAAAAATTCTTGAATATCGAGGTATTAACCAACTATCCAACAATTCTTAGATTTTGAAGTATTAACCAATTATCCAACAATCTTCTCATTGCATAAATGTTTTTTTAAACTCCATGATATCACTAAGGGATGACCCAAAACAAAAGTATCATCAATAAAATGGAGATGAGATATGAAGGGATCATTTATTACAACCTGAGTATCTTTGATTTTCATTCCATTTTTATCTTTGAGAAAGCTCTCCCCAATGCCTTGACAAGAATAATAAATAAATGAGATAGTGGGTGAGCCTGGTAGAGTTCACAACATGATTCAAAGTATCCAATGAATGATACATTGATTGTAATATAATATTTGGAATGGCATTCTAAAATCTAATTCATTTACACCAACATTGATAAAAATCAAATTTTTTGATAATATCGTGTAGAAATCTTCAAGAAAACCCCTTCATACACTTTGTTCATATATGATTTTACAAGAATACTTGTTTATTTTATGGAATGAAGAGAATGTATGGCCTCTTGCCATTAAAAATTTGTTTGCAACAAACAAAACCATATTTTTCCTCAAAGATAACACAATCTAGAATGCTTTTCAATCTATTTACCATAATTTTTGAAGTTATTTAATAAATTGTATTACAAAAACTTAATGAATGAAAATTATCAATTTTTTTGTCTTATATTTCTTGGGAACCAATGTAGCAAAGGTGGCATTTATTTCATTTGTTATAGCTAGCATATCACTCTTCAACAAATCCAAAGTTATTGAAATAAATTGCGAGGAATCCATAAGGACTCGGTGTCTTATCAAGGTGGAAAGAGAGAACTACCTCATATAGTTCCTTCATAGAGATCTTCCTCATCAAGATTTTATCCTTGTGTGATAATTGATGGAATATTTTTAAAAATCTTACCTTGATCCTCCTTATCTTGCACAACGTTTAATTGAATAACTTTAAAATAATTGATTGCTTCCTTCTTAATATCTTCTTCTTCCTCAACGTTTTTTACATCTAATTTGAATTTTTTTATAAGAAGTAAAAAATCTATTATAACTATATCATGAAATAATTTTGTATTTTTGTCCCCTCAAGCCATCTCTCCTTAGATTTTGGGCCCAATATCACTTTTCATTTTTATACATTATGATAATTAGATAGTATTTGTTTTTCTTGCATGTATCTTGGTCCATTGCATTTTTTTTTATTTGTGGAAAACATCCCAAAAGGGATGCCACTTTCGGGTAAGACCCAAGGAGGCAGGGGTATCCATTCCGCCAAAAATGCCCAGGACTCGGACCCGGCCTACCACCTTTGACATACTCAAGGAGCAAACAAACACACAAAACCAATTTAAAAATAAGTAAATAACAACAAAAATAATAAAATAAAATAAAAAACATGCTCCTTGAGTGTGTCAAAAACAAAAGCACAACCAAACACGCACAATAAGATAAAAGAAACCACAACACGAACCACATAGAAAAACACAAGAACCACATAACAAAACACAAACAAGACAAAAACAACAGAACACTACAAAGACATAACCAAAAAAAAACATGAAAAATAAACACAACCAAAACCTAAAAAATTTAAAAAATAAAATAAAAATAAAAATAAAAAACAACCAACAACAGACAATAAACAAAAACAAAAAACATAGAAAACACTCACACATAAAAACACGAATTAACACAAACAAAGAGAAACCCAAGAACAAGAACGAAAAAAACACAAGAACAATAACAAAAAACATTAAAAAAAAACACAAAACAACAAAAACACAAGAACAACAAAAAACAACACAAAGAACACAAAAACAAAACAAAACAAAAGAACCCACCCACCTTAAAAAACTAAAAAAAAAAAAAAAAAAAAAAAAAATTGAACATAACAATGACCTATCTAGACCAGAAGACTATTAAGGCAAGAATCAACAGAGGAAACAAAATAAAGAATAGAATGAGCTAGGGAACTAAAAAAAACTGAATGAACCAAAGAGAAGCAAAAAAAAAAAAAGCAAGAAGAAACTAGGTACCTTCAGAACTGGAGCCATCCAAAGAAATGATAGAAAGAAGAGCTTCCCTAATTTGAGAAGCCCACCATCTAGGAGGGTGGCCATAACAAGTAAGATCACCTTTGTCCAAAGCCCAATTAGCTAAAGCATCAACACTCTTGTTTTGATCTCTGACCACATGATTGTAATCAACTTTCAAAAATCCCATCTGGATTAATTGAATCTTCTCAATAATTATTTTTATTCTCCAATCCACCTTATGATTCTTAGAAGGAGTCTTCAAGAGATTAATCATAAGTTGAGAGTTAGACTCAACTAACACCTTTTCCCATCCAACCTTAGTAGCCTCCTGAAGGCCTCTGAGGATACCATACCCCTCAACAAGGTTATTGGAAAGAATACCCAAATTCTCAACAAAAGTAAAAACCAGGGAGCCATCTGAAAGTCTACCAATTCCTCCCACATCGGCTTTTCCAGGGTTCCCTCTAGAGGCTCCATCAGTATTGACTTTTCCAAAATCCTTAGGAGGAGGTTGCCAATTTCTTGTCCTATCCATCTTACTAATACTCACATTCCCTTTAAGTTGGTTGCCCTTAGAAGATTTAATCTTCAATCTTTGCATCACTTGATCCCATATTTGGTGGGAGTTTTGGGGGTGATTAAGGAGTTGATGGACTGATTCAACTAAGTTGGCTATGGTCTTTTGCCAAATATAGTGAATATCCTTCCTATCTTGATTAAAAATTTGGTTGTTCCTTTCATTCCAAATATTCCAAAGAAGAATGGTAGAACCCATCCAAACTAACCGCCTAATAAAATGATCAACACCCTCTTGATTAGGCCAATCCCTCCAAAGTTGTTCAAAAGTAAAAAAATTGGACCACTGTAAGCCAAGTAAAGTGGCCATTCTCCTCCATAGCTCAGAGGCTAAAGTACACTCAATAAAAATATGGTTGAGAGTTTCTACATTCTCTTCACACATTTCACATCTAAAAGGGCCATGAAAACCACGCTTCATAAGTTGCTCACCAGTAAGCACCCTACGATGCAATAAAAGCCAATTAAAGAACCTCACCTTAGGCCAGAGCTTTTGAGCCCACAATCGAGAAAATATGTCAGAAGAATGGTTGGGATTATTATGGCATAAGGTCAAATAACCTTGAGCAACTGAATACTCACCCTTAGTAGTGTTGTTCCATCCAAAACAATCTTTTTCATGGGACCAAGAGAGGGATCTCATATGAAGGATGCCTTGGATATCTTGTCTTTGCCTTTCTCAGATTTGAATAGGACAGTCCTCAATAGGGATCCAATATCTACCAACCTTTGAATTACCAAGTATGGTACCGACAGTAATTAGCCACCTTTATCCAATTAGCTCGGTGAAGCTCCTCCATCCAAGGCCTCCAATCGGGAAACCGAGTTATCAAAGGCTTGTGACCATCCCAAGAATCTGTCCAAAAATTTGCCTGTTGACCATTATGAATGATCCAAAATAAATTTTTCTTTATCAAATCCTCACCAGTCTTAAGAACTGCTAAAATGGGAGAACCTTTGGTAGGAAGTTGATAGCGAACAAGGTCTTCAGGACTTTTGTTCTCAGCATATTTAGCACGGAGATTATTGGCCCAAAGAGCATTGGGGTTATGCAACATCCTCCAATATAATTTAGCAACTAAAGCTTTGTTGTTATTAATAGAAGACCAGAATCCTAACCCCCTTCATTCTTAGGAAGACATAAAGTATCCCATTTCACCAAGGCCCATTTTCTTTTCTCCTTAGTACCACTCCAAAGGAAACGATGACTGATTTGATCCAATTCTCGAAGAACAACCTTTGGGATATTCAAAATGGAAGAAACATAAATAGGAATAGCTTGAAGGACTGATTTTACCAAGGTGATTCTACCCCCAGAAGAAAGCCACCTGTTGGTCCACTTTCCAATTTTCTTCTTGACTTTGTCCAACAACCAATTCCAATATTTATTTTTCTGCCTTTGAATATTTATGGGAATACCTAAATAAGTGATTGGAAGGGAGGTCTTCTTATATCTTAATTTATCCAAGACCATGGATTCCTGTCTAGAAGAGCAATGAAAGAAAATAACTTTAGATTTGTCTTCATTGATCAACTGCCTAGTAGCCTTAGAAAAACAACTAATGATTTGCTTAATATTAGAAGCTTCCTTAACTGTAGCTTTACCTAAAAGAGTAGAGTCATCCACAAATTGAAGATGAGAGATAGGTCTAGCTCCATGAGCAATGGTAACTCCCTCAAGGGTTTTGTTTTCCCTCTTTTTGGTTATAGTCCTACCCAAGCATTCAACAAGAATGATGAATAAATAAGGGGATAGCGGGTCACCTTGCCTAATACCTCTGGAAGCCGGGAATGACTGAGAAGGCCTGCCATTGATAAGAACTAAGTAGGAAACTGAAGAGATACATCCCATAATCCAATCCATCCAATCCTTAGAGAAACCAAATTGCCTCAAAACTTTGATAAGGAAGTGCCAATCCACTCTGTCATAAGCTTTGGATAAGTCTAACCGAATGAACATGGAAGGAGATTTTTGCATATCCATGGAATGGATGGCTTCCTGAGCAAGAACTATCTCATCTACTATTTGACGTCCTTCCACATAACCCCCTTGCTCTGGGGAAATAATCTTATGCAAAAGAGGCTTCAACCTTTCTCGCCATGATTTTAGTAATGATTTTGAGAAGAACATTACATAAAGCAATAGGTCTAAAAGCTGAGATATGATCAACCTCTTGAGCTTTTGGAACAAGAGTAATATAAGTTTTATTGATAACCTTCAAAATTTCTTTGGCTTTCCTGGCTTCTTCCACCACCTCTAATAAATCAACATGAAGGATATCCCAGAACTCTTGGTAGAACTCAATGGGAAAACCATCAGGACCTGGGGTTTTCCCTTTTTGCATTTTAAAAACTACTTGTTGAAGCTCATTGATAGTAATGGGAGCAGTCAAAATAGAGTTCTCCTCAGAAGTGATAAGAGAAGGGATTGCTTGAAGAACATTTTGTTGTGAAGCTGAGTCAAGAGGAGTAGCAACAAAAATATTGGAAAAGTAATCAACAACAATAGAGTTCATGCCATCCCAAGTATAAACAACATCTCCAGAATCTGATTTTAAGGAAGAAATAAAGTTGTGAGATCTTCGAGCTAGAAGAGATTTGTGGAAGAAATTTGTGTTTCGATCTCCTTCTTTGAGCCATTGAATTCTAGATTTTTGCTTCCATAAGATTTCTTCTCTTTTTTCCCATTCCTCTAACTGAGTTGTGAGTTTAATTTCATCCGCACTTCTCTTCTCTGTGAGGCCATCTAAACGGATTTTCTTATTCAAATTTTCAAGATGAGCAATAACTTCATGTTTTTTTTTATGAACATCCCCAAACTCTTTCCAGTTCCAAGTCTTGATTTTGGATTTAATGTATTGCAGATTTTTGGCAAAACAGAACATCTTAGTCCCATGCCTAGGTTTACCTTCCTTCCACCATTGTTGCACATGAGGTCTGAAGGAAATGTCTCTAAGCCACATTAATTGAAAACGAAAAGGAGAGAAACTCACATTGGTTTTCCACATTTCCACCATGCAGCCAATGATCCGAACCAACATTATTAAGAGTCTTCACTTTAGGAATGTGACCATGGATTAAGAAATTTTTAGAGAGCAAAAACCTATCCAATCTCTCCATTATACAAGCTAAGCCTTGCCTTCTGTTAGACCAAGTCATAAGGCCATTATCTCGGTTGGATATCCACAAGATGGAGGTTTGCAATATATTCGCTCATGAGGTCGGTGCTTTTGTCCAAATTTCTATTTCCCCCCCTTTTCTCATCCAGAGAGAGGATGGTATTGAAATCTCCTCCGATCAAGATCCAAGCTTCAGGAAAATGAGAGATAATATGAGTAATATCCTTCCACTTGTCTTCTTTTTTCCTCCAAAGAAGTCGGAGCATAAACAGTAATGCAGAGCATAATTTGGTTGGAATGTCTACTTTGAATAGCTATAGCCAACAAACCCCAACTGCCAACCATATGGTGAATAACTACCTCTTTTGGGTCCCAAAGACAAGCAATGCCACCAGAAGTCCCTTGGGAACCGAGGGAAACCACTTTTCCAGCTGGCCAAATTTTACTGGCAATTGAGTCCATATCCTCCATTGACATCTTTGTTTCTTGAAGGAAAACAAGATGTGGATGATTTATCTGAATCATTCTTCTAATTTCATTTTGTTTTGAAAGACTCCCTTTGAGTCCTCTAATATTCCAAGTGATGATCTTCATTAATACCGGGGCTAAAAAAGTTGGGAAGGGCATTAATCTTACCTTCCTCTACAAGCTTTTCACCTTCTTTTACCATATGATATTGATTGGTCTTGCGACCTGCTTTTTGATTAGAATCCATCTTCAATTTTTTTTCCTGTTTCTTGACTTATTCCAATTGAATCGAGATGGCTTCTAACCTTGAAGAATGCTCGTACACGACCAAAATTTTACTAGATGGTTCAACGGAGTCTATATTGGGACCTCGCATTATTTGAAGTTTTGACATTTGAAAGATTGTTTTTCTTGTGTAAATTTTCTCCCTTTTTTTTTGTTGAAAACCTTTGATTTGTTGGTTTGTCTCTCGAGTTCTTCCCTTCATATTTAAATTGTGTTTCTAAGATTTCAGTTTCCATTATTTCCTCTTCCTCACTTGGGACATCATTTGTGGAAAGGATTTCAAACATATTAGCGAGATGACTTTGATTGATCCTTCATAACTGGTTTTTTCGAGTGTTCTTCTTCTTAGGTATTTGGAAACCCGTTGAGTTTATATCTTCCTTCTTTTGATCAGGAATTTTATTTGGGAAAACAATGGCCAAATGACCATATTCATGGCAAATTCTACAACGAAAAGGAATGTTCTCATAGTCCACTACTTGCTCCCAAGTGTCTTCCCCAAATTGTAATGTGATCTTTTTAGGTAGGGGTTTGTCAAAATCCATTAAAACACAAATTCGAGCATAAATAATATGTTCAAAATTTTGAGTACAATCAGCAGTCATCATAAAAGTTCCTAAAGAGTTTCCAATTGAAGAAAAAATAGTAGGATTCCAAAATTCAATAGGGAGGCCAAAGAGTCTAACCCACACGGGAGCTATAGAAGGCATCTCTTCTTCGGCTTTAAATTTAGTATGCCAGGGCTTCATGAAAAGCCCTGCCCTTCCAAAAAACCAAGGACCCCCTTGAAAATTTTTCTCTCTATCTTCATTATTAGCAAATAAAACAAGAAAATAACCATTTGGATAAATAGAGATTTGTAACTCACCTTTAGTTTTCCAGCTTTTTGCAGCCCAGACTTTGAAAGCAGATAGACTCGGACGAAAACCCACGAACCGACAAATTAGTCCTCTTTTTTCCAAATCTTCAATGCCAATCTGAATGTTACCCATATCAAGCTTAACAATAGGAGTTCCATCAACTGCTTTAAGACATCCTGACTCCGTTTTCCTGGGATCAATCTTAGGCATTCTTAGAGGTTTATGGGAAGCCCTAAGATTGATATTAGCATTGGGCTGAGGCTGTCCACCACGGAGGGCATCCCTAAAATTCATTTTTGGGGCTGAGTCTTCGAAATTCTTACCCTTGATAGGGGTTTTCACAGTAGAATTATTTTGTGGGTGCACCTTAGCACCAGATTCACTTGAGATATGAGCCATTTTTTGATCAACTGCTTGAAACTTGTTTCGTGATCTCTTTAATCCTTGCCCTAGACGCCGTGGAAAGGTATGGTTTTCACTTTTCTTTTGTGCAACAAATTGGAAGCCGTTGTCACTCAAGTTCACAGTATGATCTGTTGAAAGACAAATTTCTAACCCATCTTGGATCCCCTGCAACATTTCCTGCTAAAATATTGAGCATAAACCACAAAAATATTGGCCGCTAGGGCCCGAAGGCCCTAAAAACCAACCTCTGGAGCTGCTTGCACTCAACCCGAGATGAAACCCTCGCATAGTCGCTTGCCAAATATCTCGTTCACACATAGGGATGCGCTAGGATCTGTGTTGCTCCAAATGATATGAAAATTGGTGGAGACGTTCTAGGGTTTTTCAGGCATCTACCCTCAAAATTTCAGCTCAATCCGAGTCCGGATGAGTGAGATATGGCCGAAACGAGTTCGATAGTTTGGGCAGTCCTACAAAAAACGTCCCGATATCTTGGTCCATTGCATTGATTCCTATTATCTCTTATAAAATTTTTAGCTTGGATTTAACTTTCTCTTATTTTAAACATGTTACCAAGAGATTTGGTGCTCCAAATTTTAATTTACCCCTTTAGACATTTCATCTTTTGAACAAACCTATACATACATGATCCTTCACACCTTACTTCATCCCACCATAACATAACCATATGGAATAATATAGGGTCTTGGATCTATATAGACCGAAATCAACACTTTCGATGATCATTATTGAGTAAATTATATCTCAAAGAGGATAGGTTTGTGACATGATTTCACATGCAATACAATTTATGAAGAGATTGTATACGATGTTTACAACCATGTATTGGATAACAAATATCTATCTATTCTTTTAGCTCTATGATTTTGCCCAATGCAAATATTATCCCATATATAGTGAAATATTGAAGGAATAACATTTCAAAGGTAATTTAAATTGACAAATAGAGCAAAATCCTCTATTGATTTACATAATCCAAGAGTACCACCATTCTCTAATAAAAAGCAAAGAGAAACAAAACCAAGAGGGATATTGTTTTGGAAAACCAAGAGCAAATATCACAAGTGTTAATAAGAAGTGAGAATAAACCCACAAATAAGAATAAAGTGATGATAAAGATGACATTTTAAAATATTCAAGGTATGAATAAGGCAAAAAAATAATTTGCAAGCTATGAGTATATATTCATAGAGGAAACAAAAATGGGGAATAAGAAATATAAGAATACATTCAAAATGATTTGAAAGATGAGGGATTATGTAGCAATTTTTGCTTTGTGAAATTCAAGAGATAATACAATGGGTTAGGACAATTGCACATGGGATGGACAATTACTAGAAGTAAGAAGTAATTGAGTTGCTAGTCATTTTTAGAAGAAAATATTATAATAAAATTAGAGTTATAAATGTATTTGCTTCAAATACATTTAGTCATAAATGTTGGAAGGACCTAAGTTTATTCAGGTCAAATTCAATGATGATTTACTATTACAATATTTGGATTCTTAGGGAAAGGAGAGGGACTTCAATGCAATTTTATCATTTAAAAAAGAAATGTGATATTTGTAAATGGTATAGAATTATAGAAGATTAAGATTTCTTATTTTGTTCAAATAACAAGTTTGATATGGTTTAATTGACCTTATAGAAAATGCCATAATTTAACATTTTGATGTAAGTGGTCCTCATTAGAAGCCACAAATGACTAATTTAAGAAATAAATAACCCAAGAAATTGAATTTGGAATGGTACATACGTTTAGCTTGTAAATATTCTATTAAATTTTAATCCACATGATGTTGTAATAGTATATTTTATTATAATATTATGATAATTTTTTCATAGAAAAACTGGTTTTTGGCTAGAAAATACTATAATAATGTGATACAAATGCAACCTATTTTGATCTATACAATCAATTATATATATATATAGAGAGAGAGGTGTTTCATTTCAATACTAGATAATCAATCATCTATATACACATAAATATAAACATATAATATTATATTATATACATTGTAGGAGCTAGTTCTGATGAGCCTCAATCAAAGAAGTAGAAAGTTAAGTGACAAATGTAAATGAAATGTAATTTTGTAATGTTTGTTTGATGTCACAAGTGATGACATAAGCATTTTTTATAATTCAAAGTTTGTAATGTGTATGGCATAATGCATGTAATTAAGCATGTGCAAACATAGGGTAGTTATCACCTAGTTAGAGGTGATGTGTCTTGGGTGGTAGTAGTTGTTAACTACCACCCCTAAAGAATAAATAGGACCCCTCATTAATCCATGTAGATATCATGTACTAGGGTATCATACCATGTAATATATTGAATACTATAGACATAGACAAAAATAGTAGATAATATTGTGTAGATAGTGTTCCAAGAGATATTTGTGCACTATCATAGATGGATATGTAATGCAAGTGTTGTATAGGCAAGAGTGAGTATAATATCTATTTCATCCTTCATATCTTGTGATTGTATATACATTGTTTCTGATGTCATTATGGGTTGCTATATCAAATTAAATATGTAGGTTGTTCTTTTTAAGTTCTATATGTAGGATTGAAGTCATAGTTCAAGAAGTGCTATTAGAGGGTTGTCATACAAGTGTTGTTGACGAGAGTTGGAGTACAAGTCATTGTTGTACAACTCACTACCATACAAGTTATTGTTGTACAAGTGGAGAGAATCTTGTATGCATAGGTAAAAGTAGTATGAAATAGGATAACTTTTCCTATTCGTAGAATGGAGTATTAAAATTGACTTATTATAGTCATTGTCAATTACCAAATCTATCATATCAAATTGTTCCTCCAAAATTTTAAGTGTAAACTATTATCCTAAATTTAGAACCATTTCTATTTTGAATAATGATCCAACACTACATGAGCTTTAGAGAGGTGAATGACAAATAATTTACCCCAAATACATGGGAGACGTAGACACAGAAGAATTGATAATAAACCAACAAGGAGGAGTCAAAGAATTGCACAAAAATATTGGAGTGTTGCACAAAATGTTATTGATGAAAGACAACATACAATACTGATAAACTTATAGAACAAGAAGTGTAACATGTGTGGAGTCCTCAAGTGGAGGATAGTTTGGATGAAGAAAGAAAAAGGTGGCAAACATTATTTTTAATAATGAAAGATGATGTGCAAGTTGAGGTACAATGAGAAAATACGAATCAAATCGAGGAAGATGTTCACGCAAGTAGTGAAGAAGGTGCCAATGTGGAGTGTGCATGAGGACACAAAAATGAACAATTGATGATACTAGCACAAGTGGGAGAAGAGTGCCTAGAGGTGCAGAGGATGGGATTCAAGCACAAGGGAAACCATAGGGGTGTGTAGAGACCAAAAATAATGCTTATGTATTTGAAAATAAGGTTGTGAATTATAGGTGCATAAGGGAATGGCCAAAGATTCTTTTCTAGTGTTGAGTCATCAAGTTATGAATACCAACAACCCATGGTGAACATTGTTGCAACAACGGACAAACAAAAATGTTCGTAATTTTTGGGTGATGGGAAGGAGGACCCATAATGCCATATGGGTACATTTGAAACAATATATTAATCTAATGGAGTTTATGATGAAAGATCCTGACTAAGATTATTTTTGGCTACATTGTAATGGATTGTAATGGACTAGCATTTGAAGAGAGCAAACCCCTTCACAACATGGGATGAATTAAATGTTTTTTAAATAAGAGAATTCATAATACTTTGTGATGATACTAAGATCATCAAAGAAATATATTCCATGAAAAAAATAAAGACAAAGATGTCAAGTTGTAAAAAAATTATTAAAGGAACTCATCAACAAGATGGAGGTAAAACTAGCAAACTAGTTGCAAAAGTGATGGTTTCTATATGGATTGTTTCCAAGATATAAAAATAAGATGAAGGAGGTACCACCAACTACCTATTAGTAAGCCTTTGATAGAGCTCTCAACTTGGAGATCAAGATGAAGCAACCAATAGTAGGAGTCATTATGGAGATGATGATTCAGATAGTGACCAAAATGACTTCCATGTTGTCATCCAAGATATGAGAAAGGACCTGGAAACAATGATTAATGATATCAAGGGATAAAAGAAGAAAGAGAAGAAATACATTTGGTATTTTTATTACAATTTAGGACATGCAAATGTAAATTATCTAAAGAATGGGTTTTGTAATATTTGTGAAGTTGTAGGACATGTTGCAAATTTTCTATTTAACTTAATAAGCACAATACATCAAACTCTAATGATACAAAAGGAGAAGGAAGAGAAGCCTAGTTTTCCAAAAGTAGACAAGGAACAATAAGTTGCAATTATAGGAATAACTTTAAAGGAATATGTCAACAACAACAAGAAAATCGACCATAATGTGGGAAATGATGATTACAATATGATTTGAATGATAGGTTGATCATACAATGTTGAATATGCGAAGAGTGGGGGTACTTCGTAAGGAATTAAAAAAATGCACCACTTTAGGTAACATCAAAAACAATAATGAGTTGATGTGTCGATGGTGCAGATCGAGCAATCATAGGGAAGCCAACTACCCAAAGAATATGAGTTCAAGTTACACATAGAATGTCTATTTTACTAACATTGAACAACCTCTAAAAGATCAATAAAATAAATAAAAACATGTGTCAGTAGTGACATAAGCTCAAGCAAGAAATGTTGAATAATATCTAGATCCTTCCATGAAAAAGAAGAGATGGCAAGAGACACATTTTCAAGTATAGGAATATATGCAAAGGACCAACCAAGAGAAGTTACTACAAGAGAAAAAGTTGAAAAGACTCATCATAAGTACAATAGAAGAGAAGATGCCAACACAACAGTCAAGGGTAAAAGTACTAAATACGAGTGTGGAAGTAAAAGTATCTAGTCTATTATGCACAATACAAGAAATTTACGCAATAGTAGAAGAAATGACGTGGACAAGAAAAGTAGTGGAGTTGTGATTCCAATAAGAAATAACTAGGATAAGAAGGAATTGGTTCATTTATCCAATAGTGTTTATGATTTATGTTGGAAAGAAGCCGACATTGACTAAAACAGATTTACTGAACCACAAGTTGATATAGGTCACTATTGATGTAACAACCCATAAAAAAACCAACCCAAGAGAGATTATTTTTTTTTAATTTAAAGAAACACAAGCAAGGTTCTCAAGAGTCCCAATAATTTTATTTTTAGCATTTATAAGGCTTCACCACATTTGAGTTCAATGTCATTGTGGATGATACTTAGTGGACAAGAGTGGCCAATGTTTTGTATTTTTTTGAGGTTCACATTACTAAGCCTCATTGTTTATAGGGATGCCAAAGTGATCCCCCCGACTTTCCCATACCCTCATCAATATAGGACAATTCGACCACAACATAGGGATTATTATTTAAGGCCCATAATAATTAAAGGGTAATGTCTATTACCTAACCTTATCCTAAGTCCATCTAGGTGGGTTAGTCAAACGTAAAGCCTTGGTGCTTAGTTACCATACCTTTGTGGGCTAAGGTCATTACCACTCAATTGGAAATGATCATTATCACTTAAACCTACATGTTTGAGGGATCACCACTGCTATCTTTTGAATGATCCCATGCCTCCTAGATGTGGTACACCCAATCCTCAACATTCAAGGTGCTTTTATTCACAATAATATGGCTATTACATCAATGCAACTCCTTCCAAATTTATGAGTTCCTAGTTATTACATCTTTGCAACTCCTTCTAGGACTCATATCTACCTAGTTATTGTATCTTTGCAATTCCTTCCAATATTGGTCTATTCCTTTGACTTAGGTCCTAAAAGCAGTTCTAGATCCATCCCCAAGAACTTTATAAAACCCAAGATAGCATTCAAGTAATAATCAAATGCTTCACTTGAAAATAACATGCTTAAAGCTATAGCACAACATTGAGCATGGAAAGTAAAAGGATGATATATCATAACTCAAAATAACATAAGCTACAAATAATGTTACCCCTAGCAACATTTCATCCATTTTTAAGCCATAATTTATTTGATCCAAGTGCTATCATAAGCTATGTAAGAAGCATTACTTTAGAAATAAAATGATAAATTACAATGCCATCTACTCCATTTAAATATTATAATAACATCACATCAGAAGAAGATAACATTTAACTTTTTCAACAATAAGAGTGCTAGGAAATTTAAATCAATCTATGATTTGTACAATGATCAAGCTCTTATTGTCTTACAAAACTTGACTAGTTTGAAAGTTTCATCTAAACAACTCTTAAACAATTCCAAGTCATAAATAAATCCATCCACCTAAGATATATCCATGTTGCCTTCTACCATGATATTCTTCATGAAAGGGGTTACTTGCGATTTTGAGAATTACTTAGGGATCAAGACAGCTCTATATGTAATGCATTAAATCATGCTCTAGTATAATGCAAGTAAACATGTATAATACATTGATAAAAAAACAAGGAGATAATCCCATACTTCTCTCTATAATGGTCCCCTTACCTACTCAAGTCTTAAGAAACTATTAAAGTTATTTCCAAGCCAAAGTTATATCATCAAGCATATGCAAAATACAAAGCAACACACTAGGAGAGAATCCCATAC
This sequence comes from Wollemia nobilis, assembly GCA_028583015.1. Classification (NCBI taxonomy): domain Eukaryota; kingdom Viridiplantae; phylum Streptophyta; class Pinopsida; order Araucariales; family Araucariaceae; genus Wollemia; species Wollemia nobilis. The sequence continues at coordinate 7,261,850 of JAQPPZ010002502.1, forward strand.
TTCTATCTATAATGGTTCTCTTACCTACTGAAAGCATTATAATTTATTTCCAATCCTTTCAAACAAATATTCGACCCAAAAACATTCATCCATAGCCTAAGCTCTTATGAAAACAAGAGTACTAACTTATTATAAGATTACTAGCACAAAGCTTCAACTTTCATTGCATCAACAAGATGGAAAGAGATTAAACCTTTCTATAACCATATTCTTTCCAACATTAATCAAATAAGACTAAAAGAGATTCATATTTATCTTTTAAGTAAAATATAGAAAACATAACCATATTATTCCACTAATGAACTCTTTGAAAGTAGAATAGAAACATAACAATGTTCTTTCACTAATGCACCCTTTAAAAGTAGAATAGAAACATAACAATATAATTTCACTAATGCACTCTTTAAAAGTAGAATAGAAACATAACAATGTTATTTCATTAATGTTTTATTAAATATATTTTTACCATTAAGGAAATAGGATGATTCTATTCTCAATGAAATGGTATAATAATAATAATAAATTAGCTACATCTATCAACCTGTAACCTCATTTATAAGAAGTTAACCTAAAAAAACCTGCTCGATTTCCAAAGCAAGGATATACCAACAAATGAGACAACAAATAAATACAATAGCAGCCATAGCACATCCGAATATGAGCGCCAAAATAGAACCTATCCATGTACCAGGAAAGCATTACTCCAACACACAGTCGGGGAGATCTAAGTGCTATATTGAGGCGAGAGTTTTAGGCTACTCGAGAAGAAGAAGATGGTATACACAATACAACAAAATACAAAAGCAACCAGAGATTTTCTACCAAACTTAAGGAAGCTAGGATGGTGCTAATCCTGCATCTACTATGGTTTTAGCATCTGGAACACCTAGCCAACTCAAGCAATAGGACAAGGTGAAATACTAGCCAAAAAAAGGAAAAAATATTACTAAACTAAAGCATGCACAAGGGAACGATAGGTGTAAGGTTGACATGACAACAATAAGATATATCACAGGTCTATGGTGACACTACAAACAAACCCCCTTAAGGAGATCCACCCTCAAAGAAACCAGGTACAACACAAAAACATAATCCAAGGCACCACCAAACAGTCAAGCAAGAAAACATACAAAACATCAAACAACAAATCTACATATTTTCCAATTTATCCAATGTCCTCTGCTCTAGAAACACACTACAATCCTCCTTCCTCCTCAAGTCGAGATGCTTTACTCCAACCTCCCGAGGAAACTCATCACCTAGTTTTAAAAAAAGTTTGGAGCATGACTTCCTACATGGAAAAAGTAACATAAGAGCATTTTCAAAGACATTGGTTAATCTTACCACCTTTGTTTTATAAAATGCCACTAAGTATGGCGTTTCTATTAACTAAAAAGGTTTACCAACCTCATTGTTATTATTATTATAACTATGCACTAATTAAATCAATGGCTTAATTAGTTAATACCAAGGGTTAATATCAATTATTAACCTTAGTAATTAATATTTTTAAATATTAATAATGCTAGTTATAATAATACTCATTTAGATTAATTGATCCCATGCTTCAAACAATATAAAGCTTAACCAAGTCCATAATACATCTCGTTGTTTTATCCTTGAGTAGGCAACTTTTTAAGATAACCATACATTAACCCCTACCTACTAAGAATGACTCCTTTGCCAATAGCAAGCTCATGGCCCAACGATGTATTCAAACAACAAGCAAAATGTAATGCAACTACATGAAGGGTATACTTTACCCCGGAACTTTTTATGAACAAGTTATAAACCATCATTTACCCAAATTTTCTCTCAAATCAATGGTTGTCCCTGTTCCATCCACCAATCAGAATACCTAGTCTTGCAACCATAAACGCATCAACAATACCATATTCCAAGAATCAAAATCAACCATAGAGTACCATTATCATTTTTCTAACATCATAAAATTAGATTATGCATTAAATTTCCATACAAAATACATTACTTAATCTTCCAAATAAGTCCTACCAAGGAGGGGTGTTACAATTGATGATGAGGAGAAGATGATCCATTACAGAGACAATTGGGATCCTATGTTGAAAGCAAAAACTTTCAAAAATTTATGCAATACAAGGTCTTCGCTTTGACATATAAAGACTTGAAGGGGATCCCACTTGAATTTTGTGCATCAAATTCCATTGGTTTCTGGTGCACACCTAATATGAAGAAATCCATACAGAATAAATCCAAAATACATGGACTTGGTCAATATGGATATAGTGAATATGTTGAACACAGGAATAATCTTCAAGGTGATGATAAGCGAATGAGTGTCACCAATCATGATAATATTGAAGTAGAGTAACCACATCCACATCTATGTTGATTTTAGAAGTTTGAATGTAGTGACCATCCAGAATTCCTTTCCTATACCCTTTATTGATTCAATTTTGGAGGTAGTCAGACATGAAATCTATTCATTTTTTGATGAATTTTTAGGCTAATTCAAATCAATATAGGCAAGGAGGACAAGTTGAAGATCACTTTTATGGTGGAGAATGACATCTATGCATATAATCAAATCTCATTCAATTTATGCAATGCCCTAGCCATGTTTTAGAAAATAAATCTATATATGTCTAAACAAATGCCTACTACAAAGTTAAAAGTCTTCCTAGATGATTTGTCCTTGTATGGGAAAAAGGATGAGTATTTGAAAGCATAATATTGTGTATGAATTCTTGGTTGTCCTTAAACCCAAAGAAATGTAAATTACTAGTACCATATGGAAAGTCGTTAGGGCACGCTATGTGAAAATAGAGGTTGAAGATGAATCCCAACAAGATTAGAGTCATCTTGAGTATGGAAGAGTCATATAACATCAGTTCATTGAAGTCCTTTCTAGGATATGTCAGGTACTGCTAATGGTTCATCAAATATTTTGTATAATTGTCCCATCCATTATATGTTTTGATGTGCAAAAATGTCTCTTTTTTATGGATGAAGGAGCATCAAAAGGCCTTGGAGGAGTTGAGGACGAAGCTAGAATGTGCACCCATTATAGTATTTCCAGATTGGGAGAAGGAATTCCATGTCTATATGGATGCATGCAATTTTATAATTAGATGTGGATTGGCCTAAGAGGGGCAGTTTGGGCTAGATAAACCCATTTAATTTTCAATTTAGTTGTTATTACAAGTGGAGAACTACAATACAATATAATGAGAGGCTTTAGGTATGGTATATGCAATACAAAAATTCAAACATTACCTACTTGTCAATTCTTTTATTTTTATGTAGACCACCAAACAATGTTGTACTTGATCAACAAGCCAACTATCCATGGATGAGTTAGCAGGTGGATCATAATATTATAAAAGTTCATGTTTCATGTGGTGGTGAGACCAAGGAAGAAACACATAATAATGGACCAGTTTTCAAAGATTTGTTCAGGAGAACCTGCAAAGGGAGGAGTATTAGATGAATTTTTGAATGCTCAATTATTTTTAATAACTACACTACCATCATGGTACAAGAAGGTTGGAGAATACTTGTTGATGGGATAGTTTCCAAAGGAATTAACAATGATATAGAAGAAGGAAATCATCATCAATTTGACACCATTCTATTTTATAACTAGTTTGTTGTATAAAATTAGACTTGATGGAGTTTTGAGATGTGTGATGGATAAAGAAGTGAACACAATGCTAAGAGAATCATATGAGGGACTAGTAGGAGGGCACATGGGGCCAAATGCAATGGTATGAAAAGTGCTAGCAGGGCTATGATGGACCACCCTCTTTTGTGATGCACAAGATTTTGTGGCTTCATGCAATATGTGCAAGCAAGCCGAGAGGCCACTAAGGAGGGACTTTATGCCATTACACCCATATGATGAGTTATCATTAATGCTTTATCATTTAATTCATTTTTTTTGTCAATCCAAGATGGTGTCCAAGGATATATATGATAGAGGAGGTTTATGTTTTCACATTTCATATTTCAGGGCACTTGCTTATCTGATGGGAACAAAGGTTCATAAAAAGGTCATTGTAGAAATCAAACTGAAACTAGCACTAATTTGCAGAATTGAAACCTATTTATGTTTGCAAAATTGAACTGTGTTGAAAGGAAAAAGAAAAAAAATTATGTTTTCTAAATTGAAGTGATTGGAATGAGAATGCTAAAATGAAATCAACTAAATTAACAAATGCTAGAAATTATACTAAACAAAAATTGTTAAAACAGGAAATTATTGCTAAAATTGTAATGAAATATTGAAAATGAAATTGTAGAAATGGGAATAAGAAATGTAAACGAAAATAAGGTCAGCTAGATGAAAATAACACTCACATATTCACACTTGAAAAAAGAGGAAAAACAGAGCAAAAACAAAGTAAATTCTGATTACAACATTCTAACAAAAAATTGACAACTTTTTGACAAAAAAATAACAATTGCAGAAAAACTTGTAAAACTGTAACAACACTCCTTATAGTAGCCCCGAGAGTGGGTCCTTGCTCCTAGGTCTAGAAGAAGGTCTAATTCACCAAATCCTAAGTTCTAACTAACCAATCAAGCATCAAAAATACATATGGAAAAATATTGCACTTTATTTGATAATTTTTGCTATTACAAAGTGACTGACGAATTCCTATCTGATTTCTATTTGTCTAATTTTTGTCTATTATCTAACATCTTCAACGTAGGTGGGTGGAATTACTTATACAATATTTTCCATATTCCTAGTCTATGTTTGACAAATACAAATTAATCCTCTTTGTTGTTGACTCTTGCTTTACTGATCTGCTACAACAGACTTAATCCAAAATTAGGACAAAATCTTATTTGCAACCATTTGTACAGTTGTTATCACCTCCAAAATGATGGTAAATTGGCTAGAAATAGGTGGGATATTATTGGTCACATCCATACACCCGCTAGTGTTAGAAATTTGAGTTAATTTGAGGTATTTTATGTTGTCATTGATGTCACATGGATCATTGATGTCACATTGAGTTTTGGTGGCAAAAGCACTTCATAGATAATCATCTATGATATTTCGGAGAGCATGGATATATACAAGGTTTTTATGAAAACCAAGGAAGGCAAAATAAAAGGTTTTATTTAAAACCATGGTGGGCTTATGTGGAAAGGGCTTTTCTTAAAAGCCAAGGTGGAATTTTGTTTCATCGAAAAAGGACCTCCAGTGATGAAGATATTAAAGTTTAAAGTTTAAGTTTAAATTAATGGAGGGTCGACCTATGTGCAATTAATGGAGGTTGGCATATATATATATATATAAAGGTTTCAATTTATTTCAGAAATGGGGCATATTATATATCATCGAAAAGCTTATTTCGAGGGCTATTTGAATAACTTATTTAGAAGGAGAAATAAGGTGTGTGTAAAAAGATATTTCTGATTTTGCAAAGGGGTTCCAAAAGTGAAGTTTGCCTGTTATTTTTCAAAACGAGTAATTCTTTCATGAGGTGACAAGGTATGCAATATTGTGATTTATTTTATTTTATGATATAAGTGGTTTTGGGAGTGAAAAGGTTATGCAATGTTTTGAATTATTTTATGGTACAAGTGGTTTTAGGAGAGATAATGAAGTTGTGCAATTAAAGGCCTTGGTGATGATTATTGAAAAGTGGAGTAATGTTGATTATTTTGTGATCTACTAACCCTTGTGAATATTGGCAAAAGAATTTTGTGATTGTGGCAGATTTACAAGAGGTTTTTTCATCTTCAAAAAAGGTATGGGCAAATTCTCCTATTGATTGTTTATGGTGGTTGATTTCTGAAATATCATTGGAGGGAAAATGATTGTTTGTGGTTTCATTTTCAGAAGTGGTTGGTTGAATGCTTCAAGGTTTTTCTGATTTGAGAGTTGAGTTTAAACCTTGTTTTTTAAGCATAGTTGTTGAATCCAATTAGTTGTGAAAGAACTTGAGTTAGAAAAGAACATGAGTATCATTGTTATGTGAGATTTGTGGTTGAGCATTGTTGGATACATTTGAGTTGCTTGATACATACTTGGAATAGGGTTGTGTGAGAAATAGTTGTTCCTTGTGATGATTGGTTGAGTTGAGTTGATTGAGCCTAGTCAAGTGATGTGTGAAGTGATTGTTCAAGTTCTATGAAACAAACTATTCCATCATTCTATGTTGAGTTGAGATTAAGGTTAGAACATATTGAGTCTCTAAAAATTCTCTTTATGGTTCTATAAGACTTGAATTAAGTTGAGAGTAAAATTAGAACATATTGAGTCTCTAACAATTCTCTTGATGCTTCTATGAGTTGAGTTGAGATTGATTTGGATTGAGAGTGATATTAAAACATATTGAGTCTCTAAAAATTCTCCTTATGCTTCTATGAGTTGATTTGAGTTGAGATCATTGTGGATCATTGTTGTTATCCATTGAAGAGTACATTGCCATTCATTGTTGAGTTCATATTTGAGTTTTTCCTTGATAGAGTTGTGGATGGGTTTTGAGTGCTACTTGAGCATGATTGATTGAGCCTTTGAAGAAGGCCTTTGGGATAGATTTGTGGACAGACTTGTGGTAGTTTGTGTATGATTTTTTGAGCCTTTGAGAAGGCCTTTGTGGACAATTTTAGGACACATTTGAGGAAAAAATTGAGGACAGATTTGAGGACAAATTTATGGATAGATTTGTGGACAGATTTAGGGCAAGTTCTTGGTGAGCTTGCTAGAGCATATTTGGGCAAGTTCTTGGTGAGCTTGCTAGAGCAGATTTGGGCAAGTTCTTGGTGATCTTGCTAGAGCATATTTGGGCAAGTTCTTGGTGAGCTTGCTAGCACAAATTTGACAAGTTCTATGTGAGCTTGTTAAGCAGGTTCTGTATGAGCCTATTGAGCAGGTTCTTAGTGAGCCTATTGATAGAGCTTTGGAGGTGACATAGTACAGAGGACAGAGTCTTAGTGGATAGAGATCTAGCAGCCAACACATTTAAAGATAGATCTGAGTGAGGAGTCTTCAAGTGGAGAGAGGTCCACCAGTTAGTGCAGTAGAGAGACAGAGTATTCTAGAATATCACATAGCCAGAGTAGAAGGGGAGAGAGTTCTCCTATGGAAGAGATCCACGAACTTGAGATTAGAGGATCAACATCTCCTTTGGACAGAGATCCATAAACATTGTAATTGGGAGTGATTCCCAAAGAAATTGATTGAGAAACTTTTAGTAAAATATTTTCTCCATGGAGTAGCCCACATTTGGTGAACCACATAAATTGTGGTGTCTCTATTGTGTATTGTTTTTGTGCATTGCTTTGATTACTGCTATTGATACTTCTATCTTTACACAACATAATATTGAATTGAAAGAAAAAGTAAAAAGTGGTCTTATACTGTTCACACCCCCTCTCAGTATAGCTAGCTGTCTTATTCTCTCAAAAATTTGGTCAAAAAGGTGTTTTTCAACTAATTCTACAATTTTTCTATAGCAACTCAAGAATATCAGGTTAAATACCTATCAAATATTGTTGGTTCAGATTTGGTCACGTTGGGTTGCTTCCAAATTATTTGTGGGTCCCTTCTAACTTCTTTAAAGCTCTCAAAACAATTTCAACTTTAATTTTAGCGTTCCTCCTTGATTCCCTATTAACCTGCAGGTGCTACCCAAATGTTTCGAAGCTACTCTTGTAGGTTCTATGTCCAACTATATTTATGCCCTATTTTAGCTGCAACGTGGCTTTCATGATGCCACATCATCCTATAAACTTGTCTTAAGGTGGGAAACACTTCAAATTTTTTCATCCAATCAGATTTCATCAAACCTTTATTTAATAGTTATTTTCTATTATGTTTTATTCCTTCTATTTTATTGCTAAAATCATGAAAAAAATAACAGAAAATGTAGAAAATACTCAAAATAGTATAATAGTATCTCTTAACATTTTATCATGCTAACACTAACATATATATATGCATTTTAATCAAATATTTGATAAATTAACTATAGTATTGGTCAAAAATATGGTAGTTTTTATGTTCACAAAGATGAAATAATGAGGCATTTTCAGTGCCTCATCACCATCATAACCATAGGAGTTTTTTGAAAGGTGGGGTTTAAATTTTGTTGGACCATTAAGAACCAACAAAAGAAGTGTAGGTACATTGTGGTGGCGATGAAGAATTTGACAAAGCAGGTCGAGGCAAGGACATTGCTCAACAATTTTACAAGTAGCATTGTGTGTTTCTTGTATAAGCAAGTGATCACAAGATTCGACATACCTCTAAAATTGACAAATTATCGTGGATACTTTTTCAATGATCTAATTTAAAACTCACCATAAAATTTAATTTTTTGCATTTCTTGTCAAGTATGTATTACCCCAAGGTGAATGAGTAAGCAGAGGTGATAAACAATGTCTTGGTATTGATAATCAACAAGACATGTGGAATTAAGGATGCTGAGTAGGAGGGGAGATTGCTAGTAGTTTAGTGGGATTATATAACTACATACAAGTTAACGACGAACCATACATCATTTAAGTTGATGTATAGGTGGGAGGCAGTTGTGTCAGTTGGGTTATTGATACCAAGTTTGAGAGTGGTAGTGCAGAACCATTTAGGTGGGAAGGAGAGCCTAGAGAAGAGGCTTGTAGCACTGATCAGACTATATGAGAAGAAGGTGATGGCATAGTGGGCAATAAAAATTTCCCAATGTTGAATGAATTTTTGGCATGATAAGCACTTAAGAAAGATGAAATTTAAGCCAAGTGACTTGGTATTGAAGTTTAATAGCAAGAGATAAATCAAGTCAGGTAACTAAAAGACTTTGTGGGTTGGACCTTGTCAGGTAGAGGAGATAAAGAACAATGGTATAGTAAAGTTTATGAATTATGTTGAATTGTTTTCATGTTATTCAGGTGGGGTTAACTCTAAAATAACTGAATACTTTGCTCCTATACTCGTCGGGGTTCGGGGTTAAGCTAGGCCCTGAGTGGGGGTACAAGGTGGCAACCCTTGTTCAAGGGTTCGGGGGTGGTAGCCCCCGAGAATTTTTTTATGGGGTTTAAGCTATTTTTTATATCCGTATGGGTGGTTTTGGGTTAATTTATAATCAGCCCATGGATTTGCACCCATGGTATTGTAATTCCCCTTCTTGTGTTGTTGGTATATAAAACTGTAGACACCAAAATCCAGCCACTTGCAAGTCATCTATACCTTCCTGTCAGCCACGTGTCGGTCACCCACCTTCCCGCCATTATTTGGCCCAAATCCACACTTTTCCGCCATTATTTGTCCCAATTTCACCTTTCCCGCCATTTTTCATCCCCAAATTTATTTAAATTAATATTTATATATATATATATTTTAATATTTTAATATTTTAATATATATATTTAAATAATAGTTTAAGTGATTTAATCTGAGTCGTTCGTCCTTCATTTAATCTCATCCGTCCTTCCATCTTAATCCATTTCACAACCAAGATTTATTCTCTACCCTTGGATCCACTTTAATCTTAGCCACACGTTCAAAGTGTCGTTAAAACCCTAAAGTGTGCCCTAAGAGTGGATTATAAATCGAGTCACTTTGATGGCTCAAACGCTATGTATTTTGCTACTTCTATCTCTGATTCTAATTCTTCTACTGTTATCTCCTCTCTTCCGCTACCCTTTCGTTGCATCCATCGTCGCTTTCGTCGTCGCTTTCGCCGCCATTCCTTCGCATTCTGCAGAATCTCCCATTCCTGTTGCAAGTGCCCGTGGGCGTTTACCCCTTCACCAAGTGCCCACGGGCGTTTACCAAGTGCCCACGGGCGTTTACCCATAGCCACAGACTCAGACCGGTGTCTGTAATCCAGATCCAGAAGCACACGAGCGTTCGGTGAGTGCACCAGGGCGCCTTCTGTAGCCTATTTTGACAACAACATTACTTCCAGGTGTCGCCTGGTCTAGCTGCGTTAACAGAGAACAGGTATAAATTAGTTTAAAGCAAGTAGCCGTATTTTATGTATTAATCCGTTATTGATTTCCTGCATTCCATTTCTCTAGGGTTTTAGATTGTTTCCGAGGGCTCACACAGTGGAGCCCTCTTATTAATTTCTAACTCCTTGATAGTGTTAATGTGTGCAGGTTTTTGATAGCAGATCCGATTTATTGATGGCAACTGATTAAGCTGGAGTGGTCCAAGCAAGGGATACAACAAAGCCCACTCACTCTGTTGGGATTGAAGATACATTCTTCGGAAGCGCCACCATTTGTGCCGCCTAGGGTTTCGGAGAACCCTAGCATAACTTGTAACTGTGTATCACAAATAAAGGGTTACAGGCCCAGTTGTATTCAAAAATGAGTTTTTAAACTCCACCGATTAATAGAAATCGTTTGTTTTTGTGCAACTATTCTGTACTCTGTCATTGGGAGAGGTACAACCCCTAATCATTTCCATAATTTTTAAGTCTGCAATTGTCTGTGCTGAGTCTAAAGATGAAAAAGATGTTTGCTTTATCCATTCGGATCCATATGAGCCTTGGTCTAGTGATATAGTAGCCTTCCTCAAGTTTGGAACACTTCCACCTGATTTGTCTCGAACTGCCCGCCGTTGTTTTAAGCAAAAGGCAGCTCTTTTTGTTCTTTTGGGGGATGTGTTGTATAAACGTGGATATGATGGAGTACTCCTCCGCTGTCTAGAAGTAGGTGAAACACATAGAGCTATTGCTGAAGCCCATGATGGTACTTGTGGTGGTCATTTTAGTGGAATGGCCATTGCGAAGCGTATTTTACGTATGGGGTATTATTGGCCCACTATGGAACAAGATTGTTGCAAATATGTTAAACAATGTAAAAAGTGTCAAGAACACGCTAATTTAATCCATATACCATCACAAGCTTTACAGCCCATCCAAAGCCTTTAGCCCTTCTCACAATGGGGTCTCGATTTAATTGGCAAGATTTCACCTGCCTCTTCAGGACAACATACTTTCATCATTACGACCATCGAATACTTCACAAAGTGGGTTGAAGCTATTCCTCTAACCGGTACGACAGGTCCTAGAATTGTGGAGTTTATACTTCACCATATCATTTGTCGTTTTGGTATTCCCTCTAAAATCATTTATGATAACGACAAGTCTTTTAAGAATAAGGATGTTCGAGCTCTTTGCGAAAAGTATAATATCCAACATAGTTTCTCAACTCCTTACTACCCACAAGCCAATGGACAAGCTGAAGCTTCCAATAAGACCATAATTATTATTCTTAAGAAACTTGTTAAAGAAAATCATAAAGATTGGCATACACAAATCCCCTTGGCATTATGGGCTTACAGAACAAGCATAAGAACTCCCATTGGGGCAAGGCCATTTTCTTTGGTCTATGGAGCTGAAGCAATCATGCCTCTTGAGCTCGAGATCCCTTCCTTGCGAATTTCTTTGCAGGAATTTATCGATGATGATACTGCTAGACAAGCACGTCTTGATCAACTCACACTCATAGATGAAAAACGAATCGGTGCTTTAGAGCATTTGCGAGTTTATCAAGACCGATTGAAACGTGCTTACAATGCCAAAGTTCATCTAAGAGAATTTCAAGTAGGGGATCTTGTCCTTAAAGAGAATCAACAAAACACCAATGCATTGCCGCATCTTCGAGATAAATTCGCGGCTAATTGGTTAGGTCCATATATGGTCACCGAAAGAGTGGGTAATGGAACTTATAGACTTGCCGATTTAGAGGGAGAGGAAGAACCCGAACCACTTAATGTTATACACTTGAGAGCATTCTACGCATAGTTTGAATTTTATATGTACATATATACATGGCTTGTAAAAAAAAAAAAAAAACAAATAAAATAAAAAGAATTTGCATTTCATTGTTAGTTGCATACATCTCATTCAAAAACATTGCATTTCATGTGCATACATCTCATTGAAAACCATAACATTTCATTTTCAGCCATAGTTGCATATCATGTTAGAGACCGTTCTATCTTTTGGATATAAAATTTGGTCAAGCAAAAGTCATGTTGCCTTAATCAGGGGCACCTTCATAAAATCCATCAAACCGAATTGTCATTCGTACACCCATTTTCCATTTGCACATATTTACATTGCAAAAATGTTTTCGATCACTCAGCCATTCCTAGTGTTTTAAGCAAACTTCGAAATGTATGTCAAAGTTCTCTAGGGCCATATCACAAATTACACTAAATAAAATCTTGAGTGTTGGGAAATGATTTCAAAAGCGGTCTTGAACCTATCACATTTTCACATCTTAAAAACATTTTGTGTCAAAGAGAGATAACACCATCCTTGGGTTGTGCCTTGAAGTGAAAAGGGTAATCCTCGTTTGTCCTATCATGCAAACATAGTCCATAAAACAGTGGTTCTCACCACTATCACAAGCAATCACAAAATATAAATATAAACAGAGTAGTAAGGATAGGGTAAAATTCTCATCATACTTCGGTTGAGAATCCGATTCCCCAAAACTCTAAGGAAATGAACATTTTTCACACACCATTGATCCCAAATAAGTTGTAAGGATCGTACTACTTGTCCGATCGGACGGATAGGTAGTCATCCCCAAGGCTTACAAAGGTCAAAAACAACATGGACTATGGAGTTAACCTTCACCGGGGCTATAGACGCTTGACTGGCAGTGGAGTACACTCATTTGCATGGCGACATGTCTCTCCTAAAAAAGAGACCTCTGAATGCTCATACGGACAAACTAGCTTTGGGGTCTTCTCCATAACAGGGTTACCTAATTTATGCAAGATGAGGTTAATGAACACACTTGCACACACACAGGTTTTTGATTGCCTAGAGTCACTACCATGCTTCTGATTTGGTTAATGAACTCACATGCACACACATTTGGTCCTAGTTGAATTAGGCAGTATTAGTAAGTTTGTTTGATACCACTAGCATGTTTGAGTCCTTGTAAAATAGTCTTCCTCCATATTTTCTTCCATATCACCTTCCATATCTTCTTCCATATTCATGTCATTCCATACGTCATCCATTCACAAGCTACCAAGTTCGGTGCCCCTGTTTAAATAATTATGATAACAGTTGGCTAAATCTAACTATCTAAAATTATGAGTGCTTCTTAGTGCATATTTCATTTACTTAGTCTCGCATTAATCATCTATAAGTTTGCATTCCATTCCATCACATATGCATCAAAAACATTAAAACATATAAAAACATGCATCACAAAAACATAGGCATTCACAAAAAAAAGAAGTAAAACACTAAAAATAAAAGCCATGTATATATATATATATATATATATATGTATAAAGGACAAACTGTACAATGAATGCCAAAAGGCTACAATATACAATAGAGCACCAAGGCTCATAAAGAGTGCATCTAAGCACTAAGCTAACCATCAAAAGAGGATCCCTGTGACCTAGTAGGAGCCCTAGACCTAGTGGTGTACCTAGACTCACTACACCTAGAGATAGAGGAGGATGGAGGATCAGGCAACACAATGTGATGCCTAAACAATGTGTCCTCCAGAGCCTCAATGTAACGAGTCCTAGACCTAAGCCTAGCTATGTCTATCCCGTGTCGTCGCTCTCGCTCTGCTAGCTCTGCCTGGAGTCTCGTCACCCTGTCATCATGGGGCACCCTAGTCGCTCCATCCAAGTCTGCTTGCAGCTGGGCCATCCTCTCCTTCTGAGCAGCTAACAGGGCATCCCGCTCTGCTGCCTGCTGCTCCAGTCGAGCTATCCTCTAGTCCCGAGCAGCTAGCATAGCATCGCGCTCTGCTATCTGCTGCTACAGCTGTGCCAGCTCATCCTCAAGCCCGCTAGGGGGTACCTCCCTAGCCTCTCCTGTGGCCTCTCCTAGGCCCTATCTGCCATCATCTTCATCATCTTTGCTCCCCGAAGCCTATCGTGCCATTTTCCCCTTTTGCCTTCGACTGTCAGATCGAAGGCGGGGACCCTCCCTGCGCTTGGGAACCTCTGCGGTTCCCTCGCCCTCGCTAGCCCCACTGCCTCCAATATCTCCCAGTCTGCCTGGGACAATGACCTCCTCATCACTAGAATTATAGGGGAGAATCGATGTCGTGCCTCTAACACCCTAAGCTGCAAAACAACAAAACAAAAATTGGTTACAAATTTTTTCCAAAAAAAAAAAAAAAAACTGCAAAAAAAAAAAAAAAAAAACAAAACAAAACAAATAAAAGTACTTGCTTAAATAAACAAATACCTCAGCTGGCTGCACTGGCATGTCCGCTCCCATCTCCACCATAGCTCCCGCGTGCTTCACTCTCCCACACAACCTTTCACTTCACTTCACTTCATTCCACTCCCTCAGACGCATTTCTCTCAAGCTCGAACGCACAAATGAGCGAAATTCTCGTTGAAACTGTTTAAATAGCTGGTTTTGGCACCCTGAAATGTAGTGGGGCATTTCATGGCACATTCAGACGCAGTGGGGCATTTCATGATGCATTCAAACACCGGCGGGCGTTTCTGCCACCTCCAAATGCATACCGGCGTTTGGTGTCAGTATTGAATAAAAGAACAAAACTTACAAAATTGAAGCCTACCTCCTCCAAATTTCATCAAATTGCATCCATCCATTCTTCTTATCATAATAAAACATTTTGTGAAGGTTACAACAGTTTTAGAAACAAATTTTGTCATTTCGCTCAAAAAGCGCATTATTCATTATTGATTTACAAATTGGGTTAAAAACATTCAAAACCTTCACAAAATTAACAACATTCATCAATTCTTCTGATCTATCGTCAATTTCATTCATTCTTCTTTCATCATGCATATTTTTGCCAAATTAAATTAAATTAAACCTCGTATCCAGTGGTATATTCTATCACCTTGGTGATTGCAACGATTTGCATCCATGCAATTCGGTAAGAGGATTAAACCACCATAAGGACACTTACCATTTATCATCATCAATTATTTCACTTGTTTGAAAATTGGAAATCAATTTTGGGTATCCTACTTTTCAAGTGACCTCATATCAAGATTAATTTGCTCAACGATTGTCATTGATGGCCTAGTTCATGGGGCCTTAAACGTGGACAATCTTCAATATCATCATTATTTTGAGTCTTGCTAGAGATTAAGGCTACCTAGGTTGATTGGTTCCGACCCGAGGAATTATCCATACAGTCACTAGGAGCATCTTTGAAGTTTTGGACTCTTTCATATTGCATCTCTGCATATCAATGGCGCCAACAAGGCAATTTCATCAACAGTATGGATTCACCCACAGGAGTTGGGGCATCCGTTATCAATTTCTAACAAATCCCTATAGTGGAATTCATCTTAAATGATCATGGAATTTATAATTTTGCGAAAATCCCTTTCTAACCGTTGGGGCAGAAAACGGTTCATCTTTCACATCACTCATATCGTCTTCAATCATATTCTTTTCTGGTTTGTACACCAACCCCTTTTCTGTTGGGACATAAACAGATGGTTCATACACCAACCCCTTTTTTACCGTTGGGGCAAAAACGGTTCATTTTCTTCCGAATTTCTTCCAATTGGCTCGTGAGAACCATTCTCACTCGCCAATTGAGGGGGTACGCTGATAAATTTTAATATTCTTTTATTCTTTGGCCTTCAAAGTTGTGCTTTAGTCTTGAGAGAAAGTTGCGTCTGATCCAGCTTTTCAGGTGTCCTAATTTTTTGTGCTGCATTGTGTCTTCACACAAAGCAGCTCAAAAAGGGGCATCTGTAGACACCAAAATCCAACCACTTGCAAGTCATCTATACCTTCTTGTCAGCCACGTGTCGGTCACCCACCTTCCCGCCATTATTTGGCCCAAATCCACACTTTCCCGCCATTATTTGGCCCAATTTCACCTTTCTCGCCATTTTTCATCCCCAAATTTATTTAAATTCATATTTATATATATATATATATATATATATATATATATATATTTTTTTTTTTTAATATTTTAATATATATATTTAAATAATAGTTTAAGTGATTTAATCTGAGCCGTTCGTCCTTCATTTAATCTCATCCGTCCATCCATCTTAATCCATTTCACAACCAAGATTTATTCTCTACCCTTGGATCCACTTTAATCTTAGCCACACGTTCAAAGTGTTGTTAAAACCCTAAAGTGTTCCCTAAGAGTGGATTATAAATCGAGTCACTTTGATGGCTCAAACGCTATGTCTTTTGCTACTTCTATCTCTGATTCTAATTCTTCTACTGTTATCTCCTCTCTTTCGCTACCCTTTCGCCGCATCCATCGCCGCTTTCGTCGTCGCTTTCGTTGCCATTCCTTCTGCAGCATTCTGCAGAATCTCCAATTCCTGTCGCAAGTGCCCACGGGCGTTTACCCCTTCACCAAGTGCCCACGGGCGTTTACCAAGTGCCCGCGGGCGTTTACCTACAGCCATAGACTCAGACCGGCGTTTGTAATCCAGATCCAGAAGCATGCGGGCGTTCGACGAGTGCACCAGGGCGCCTTTCGCAGCCTATTCTGACAACAACATTACTTCCAGGTGTCGCCTGGTCTAGCTGCGTTAACAGAGAACAGGTATAAATTAGTTTAAAGCAAGTAGCCGTATTTTATGTATTAATATGTTATTGATTTCCTGCATTCCATTTTTATAGGGTTTTAAATTGTTTCTGAGGGCTCATACAGTGGAGCCCTCTTATTAATTTCTAACTCCTTGATAGTGTTAATGTGTGCAGGTTTTTGATAGCAGATCCAATTTATTGATGGCAGCTGATTAAGCTGGAGTGGTCCAAGCAAGGGATACAACAAATCCCACTCACTCTATTGGGATTGAAGATACATTCTTCGGAAGCGCCACCATTTGTGCCAGCTAGGGTTTCGAAGAACCCTAGCATAACTGGTAACTGTGTATCACGAATAAAGGGTTACAGGCCCTGTTGTACTCAAAAGGAGTTTTTAAACTCCATTGATTAATAATAATCGTTTGTTTTGTGCAACTTTCCTGTATTCCATTATTGTGGTTTTATCTTTTGTTTGGCGTTGTATTTTTAATCTACAAAAACAACACTTGAATGACAATTTGGTATATATGATATGCAAAAGCAATGCAATCATAATCTAAAGCAAGCGAAATATGGATAAGGATATTATTTTATTGGATACAGTCAAGTTTATACAATAAGAAAATATTCTTGTTAGGTTTTTTCTCGAAAGGGTTTCCTTCGATAAATTCTTGTGTAATGTGTTTCTTCTTCTCTGCTTTTTTCTTTTATTCTACACTTACTATTTTTCTAGATTTTGTTTATCAAGGTATTATTTGTCTTTATTTGGTATTAGAGCTAGGTTTTTAGCTTTGTTCGAGAAGTAAGGGTTTCAACCTTGGGATAAATTAATTCTTGAGTGGGAGCAGTGCATGAAAGAATCTGGATAAAGAAAAAATTATGGGAAGCACACGAGTAGAGATCAAAAAATTTAATGGACAGAACTTTGATTTATGGAAACTCAAGATGGAGGATCTATTGGTGGATAGAGATTAGTGGATTGCGATCTCGAGAGTAAAACCAATAGGAATGATAGATGATGAGTGACTAAATATCAATAGAAAGGCAAGGAGATCTATCATATTATGCTTATATGATTTAGTATTGTTGAATGTATCGATAGAGACAATAGCAAAGTTTTTATGGGAAAAGTGGGAGCGTTGTATTAGACAAAGTTGTTGGTAAATAAACTCTTTCTTTGAAAGAAGTTGTATTCACTTTAAATGAATGATGGTGACTCTGTAGTTGAACACCTGAACACTATGGTAAGTCAATTAAACTTTGTAGATATAACTAGCTTAGATATAAAGGATATATATCTAAAAACACCGAGGGTTATTAATCTTGAGGTGCCTATCTCATTTTAACGATTGGTTAGTCAATTGTTTTAGTTTAAATATTTTAAATGTTTTTGTTAATGTCGACTTTTTTAATAATAAAAAAAAATTGTTTACGGTGTGACATGTATGACCTCTTTGCCTCCCACCCCCTTGTCTACCATTGTAGGAATGCCTCTCTATGTAACGAGAGTTATCAATCTTGAGGCGCCTATCTCATTTCAATGGTTGGTTAGTCGGCTATTTTAGTTTAAATATTTTAAATGTTTTTGTTAATGTCAACTTTTTTAATAAAAAAAAAAAATTGTTTATGGCGTGATATGTATGACCTCTTTGCCTCCCACCCCCCTATCTACCATTTTAGGAACGCCTCTCGACGTAAAAATGGATGAAGAGGAAAAGTGTATTACTTTACTTTTTTCATTACCTAATTCCTGGGATAACCTAGTTATGGCTATCACCAATACTACCTCTACATTGAAAGTAGAGGATATAGTAGGAACATTTCTATCTAAGAAAATGAGATGAAAATATTCTAAGGATTATAGTCAGAAGAATGTCTTGGTTGTGAGAGGTCATCCTCAAGAAAGAAGAAAAAATAAAATAGGAGAAAGGAAATCAAAATCTAGGGGAAAATTTGTTGTTCCAAACAAAATAAAATGTTGGAAGTGCGGTAAAATAGGGCATTATAAAAGAGACTGCAAATCTAAAAAGACTAATAATAGTCGTCCATCTGATGAAGGAATTGTTGGTCAAATATATGCCTAATCATACAAAACTGCGTTTGTGCGCCCTAGACATGGACAACATTGAAATACCAAAGGAAAGAGATGTCCCCCGTGTCAATCTCCAAAGAGGGTTGGTTCCCTTACTAATTCTAAAATGGTTGAAGACTAAGGATGCAGGAAAGAAATCATAAAATACGTAAAGAAATGGGAAATATGGCCACAAGTCGACTGTGTAGGATGAGAATAGATTGATAATTCACACCAAGCTAAAAATAGCATGCAAATAGATGATCAAACAATAGAATTTCCGTACAACTTCGCACATGTAATCTTCATATCAACAATCCAACACTCAATCTCACTTGTAATATTTAAATCCAACTTGCAGAATTTAAATCTAACAACAAATAATAAAGTTAACTATGTAAAAGAAGTGTGTAATATAGAAGACCACAATACACCAAGTCATTTGCAAATCCAACTATTTTGAATTCACTATTACTACAGAGAACTTGAAGTGTTTTCTTGCAATAATATCTATTTTTTCCAACCCCTTACAATGTAATTTTTCTTAGTATTTATAGAGATTTGCGCCTCTTTCATTGAATACATCAAATGAGTCATCATTTCTTGAAAATCTTCTTTCGGTAGACATGATCTTGAAAACGGTTTGAGATGATAGCATTCAGGCACCATAGCATTAAATTTGAGTCACCTCCATCTTTTTAGAAATCAAACACGAGCTTCAAAAATTTACTCCATATTCAATTTGCTTTGGAGAGGGAGTAAAACCTTCGAGAAGATGTTCTTGAAAATGACAAAAATGCTTCCACTTCGTCACCAACATTAAATTACAACAGTTACCCGAAGAAAATATTCAACTGGAAAAAATCAAGCTCTAAAATTGTCGAAGATGATGGCAATTAATAATTAAAATTTACCCCATTTAATTCTACTCATGCCCCTGGAGAAATTTAATCACATGTGCTAAAAAATAAACAACATTCACCTTCAAAATATCTTCGCCGCATCTATCATGACGTTCGCCCCTTTTACCTGAGTGTAAGGGTGAAAACCATTTAAAAATTGTTGTCGCCCAAACTTTATCTCTCCATGCCATTCGCCTTTAAAAATAACGAACGGATCCATCATGAATACTTTAAAGCAACCATGACGCATATTGAACTCATGTTCATCCAAATGAGGGGCGAACACTACATTCGCCCCACTTAAGGGGCGAACACAATGTGTTCCTTTTATTCTCCTTTTTTTTTGGTGCATTCCTACTTTTGGGGCGCGTTCACTTTTTCAATGGGCGAACGTGACGTTCGCCCCTCCAATGAGGCGAATGCATTTGCATTTTTCACTTAGCCGATTTTCTTTTGTCTCAAAGCCTTCAATTTCTTGCTGTCGCTTCGCCTTTGAAGTAAAATCATTTTTATCTTTTGATTGCTACTGTGGATAATTTGACAAAGTGAATTCGAAGTGGATTTCCAAGTCACAATTTGGGGTTAATTTATTTATTTTCAGAATGAAAAATTACATCAAAATTGAAATGACTGCAATGTTTTTAAATATTATGAGCAAAATGTGAAATCATGAATTTTTTACATTACAATCAATGATTTATTTAAAACCAATGTGGCATGGTGTAAAATTGCCAACATTTCTAGCGGCTCTCGGGGTTTCTAGCTCGCATGGATGCAAGCGATCCCAGACCTTAGTGTGATTTTGAGTCTTCTTCCCAACCTCCTTGGATGATGCTTTTGATGTAGATGCTTGATGACGCTCCTCCTCATCATTTGCTTTCTCAATGGCTTCTGCTTCCTTTTCTGCCTCTGCTTGTTCTTTGAGGGCCTCAGAAGTAACCTCATAAACTACAACCGTAGAATCCAATGCCTGTGGTAAAAAAAGGAGTGCTCAGGGACTCACATACGAAGCACAAATTTTGAATATCTTCCAAACTCAGGCGCCTTGCTCGCTGGGCTAACTCAAAAAGTGAAAGCTCCATACGAGTATACTTTTGCATGAATGGTAAAACCTAAACATCTGTGATTGGTTCTTCCCATGCATCAATCTTTGAAGAATATTCCATGAACTGCTTCCATGCTGCTTCCAATTGTGCTTGTGGAATAGGTTCACCCTGTTCATCAATAAATTCTAGAAAAACCATGTCATGTAGAGCGTTAAGATGAGTCATTGAAATAGTATGTTCTCGCTCTATAGTATTGAGAATTTTTTGACTTTCTCGCATTAGATCCATCTACTGAAAATAACTGCGTAGTGTGACTTTTGCAGCTGACCAGGAATGATCCATTGTGCTCAAAGGTTTCACAAACATGGTGGAATTCACCAAGGCCTGTATTTTTACTGCCATATCCATATGCGGCGATAATAACTCCTTCGTGTTAACAATTATTTGTTGTCCCAGTTGTATGTGTAGATGAGCCGCCCATAGATAGTGCAACACTTGAATTGCTTCAGGAGCTAGTTTCTCACAACTGTGTGTGGAGTGAAGGCACATTTCCTTGATGTTATTGTTGGTCATCAAATCCGCACAGGAAAGGACTTTCGGTGGGTTTGCGCGCCCTGGACCTGCAACCAACATTGAAAGGCCGAGAGGAAGAGATGCCCCTCATGCCAATCTTCGAAGAAAGGTTGGCTCCTATACTAATCTACTTTTGGGGTTTGAGATAAGAGTGCAGGAAAGAGATAAAAGGAGTTCGGGTTAGAGAAAGAAATAAAAAGGATAAGGGTTAGAGATTGATGATTCAAGGTGGGGAAGAACAGGAAGCACGATCACTCACTAATAACTTGAATAGCAACAAAGAACACCAAGAATAGATGAAAGAAACGCGATACTCGCTTTCCTATGTATCCTCTGGATGAGTTCACAGGGTTCTCCTTTCTCTCTCGCTGGAATTCGGGGTTCAGAGTAACAACGATTAAGACAAGGGAATAACGAAACCATGACCCACCAGGCAGCATAAAAGAAAGCTTATACGACGTTTTTCCTCTCCTATGTATCCTTCAGGGCAAATTTTAGGGTACAGTCCCCAATCGCACACCGGATTCAGGATTCAAAGTCTCAGTATACGAGTGCAGACAAACAAAAGAATTAAGCATAGAAGGCAGCATAAAAGAGAGAAATGGAGTACAAAAATCTTTAGTATTAGACGCAGGACATCAAGTTACAGCAGCTTTCTAGCAGAAAGTTCCCCCCCCTTTTACATTAGAAAATCTGGGTTTTTATAGAGGACCCGACCCTCTATGTCATTATTACACAGAATGGTGAAGTATTCTTGAGATCTGAGAAGTCGACTTCTCACGGCCTTCGAGACTGAGCTTTCTAATCCATTACCAGAACAAGCAACTGTGACCGGGTCAACCACGAAAATATGCATTGATGAACCGCCTGAGCATCCCTGGTGCAATGCTCGAGTGGCCACCATGCTCGCCGAACTTCTCCTTTAGGGACTGACACTTCGCTTCCAATTGCCAAAAAAGGACAGCGAGCTTATTGGGCAAGAAAGAATGCATTTACGAGGCACTTGATTGTCTCGAGAAAATACCCGGCTTGAAGCGCGTGCCCATCGCGAAAAAACATCATGTCGCGATATCATGACATTCTTCTCTCCTGGCACTTTCTCCTTGCCTTTGGCCGTGAAAATGCGACATGTCACGATATCGCGACCACTTTTCTTTGTTGCACTTTTTCCTCACTGTCGGTCGTGATTTTATGACGTGTCGCGATATCGCGACGGCTTTTCTCTTTGGCTCTGCCTCCTTGCTGTCGGCCGCGATTTTGCGACATGTCGCGATATCGCAACAACATTTCTCTTTGGCTCTGCCTCCTTGCTGTCGGCCGTGATTTTGCGACATGTCACGATATCGCGACAGTATTTGCCTCTGCTCCTCTTTCATGTGCTGTGAGTCACGAAAATGCGACATGTCGCGATATCGTGACACTTTTCTTCGTTTGGTCTTCTTTGTCGCTTTGAGCCACGATTTTGCGACATGTCGCGATATCGCGACAACTTTTCTTTGCTGCACTCTTTCCTCACTGTCGACCGCAATTTTGTGACATGTCGCGATATCGCGACGACTTTTCTCTTTGGCTCTGCCTCCTTGCTGTCGGTCGTGATTTTGCGACGTGTCGCGATATCGCGACGACTTTTCTCTTTGGCTCTGCCTCCTTGCTATCGGCCACGATTTTGCGACGTGTCGTGATATCGTGACGACTTTTCTCTTTGGCTCTGCCTCCTTGCTGTCGGTCGCGATTTTGCGACATGTCACGATATCGTGACAACATTTGCCTCTGCTCCTCTTTCATGCTGCCGTGAGTCACGAAAATGCGACATGTCGCGATATCGCGACACTTTTTCTTTATTGCGCTTTGGAGCTATTTTCTTTGGCCTGCTTGGTAGCGAAGCTTTTTCTTCTTCATTTTGTATACAAGGGAGTGGCATGGAAAGCCAAAATTGCTGCAACACTTACAAATGAAAAGAAATACTCTTGCAAAAGAAAAAAAATTTATTTTTTTTTTCTACCCCTTGTGTAATGTGACAAAATTGTCAACATTCTTGGCGGCTCGCGGGGCATTTTGCTAGTCTGAATGCAGAGATCCCAGGCCTTTATCCATTGGGCAACAGAGTCATTCTCATTATCTTCTTCTCTGATCATCCACTTGACAGCATATATTTTTTGTTTGTGCCTAAGCTCCTAAGCAACCTTAGTGCTTTCGGCTCTTATTTACTAGTCGGGCTATTTACAATTTATACAAAATTTATGGCATGACAGACATACCGCCATCACAAACTCAGCCTCGGGTGTCTATCCGGTGAATCTACAGTGCCGGACCAGATCAGATTGAACTTCAGTTGATCTTTGAAGTCCGGCTGGCTTCTTCCCGAAGTTGTCCATGCTGCAAACAGGAAGCAGCGTAGTGAGTTGTCACTCCTGCCAGTACCCGCACTGTTGATGAAAGATGTGGCGAAGAAGTTCGCCGCATGAGGGGCCTCTTGGGGTACTAGCTGTGGTGATGGCTGGAACCAGAGTACCACTGAATCTAGCAACTGTGGGTTGGATACAGGTTCTTCCATCTCCTTGATGCTGTAACAGGGCTCTTCTGACAACGAGCAATCTTCCAGGGTCTCTTCAGGCTCAGCCTCTTGATGAATCATGCTCGTTGGGTTACAAAAAGAGTGCAAAAATGGGCCCTCTTCATTTTTAGGCTCTACCACATGAGCCTGCTCTTCTTCTTGGTAGTCGCAAGCAGCCATATTGTTCATTGTCGAGGCAAAGCTTGCAAATTGCCATGGTTGGACCTAGATGGGATCTGCCTCTCGAGCTCCACACGACCGCATCTCGGGCTTCTGCTCAGTATGAGGAGTCTGCCATGAAGAATACTGTGTTGGGCAGACAGGAGCAGCGATTATCGGAGAAAGTGATGGGGCTTCTCCCCACTGCCACTTTCTCGATAGAAACTGCTCCGCTCGTACTGCTTCCTCAAAAATCTGAGGGAATCTTTGTTCGCCTGATCGCAGCAAGAGGAGGCCTATGTCTAGGTGAAAAGCTCGAACATAGTAGAGGTGGGCTTGGGCGGGCGTTGGTTGAATCTCCCCTGGAACTTTCTTCCAAGTTCTGCAGAATCGGACATTGAAGTCCGTGACGCTCTCCAAGGGTGTTCTCTTGATGGTGGAGAAGTACGTCAGAAGTTGGAAGGGATCCTGAGAGCCATCAAATGTTTTGAATAGTGCTCCCGCCAAGTCATCCCATGAGCAGATGCTTTTAGACCCGAGCAGTCTATACCACCGCAGCGCCCTTCCTTCCAGAGACGTAGCCAGAAGTCGGACCATGACATCTTCATGGATTATGTCATAGAGGAACGCTAAAGCAGCAACAGCTTCAAGGTGCTCTCGGGCCATTCCCGTGGTGCCATCATATATTGTCAATGCCTTCAGGGTGCCTTCGGGAATCTCATGGTAACTTTGAAGATTCAAGGGGCCTCGGTCATCCCAGTTGGGAAAACTTACCCCTGCCATTATAGCAGTGGTCTACAGAGATCATGGTTATCGCCGCTAAGTCAAAGTCGCCAGATGAACATTCTTTCTCCGCTTGTGAGGTCAAGGCTGCTCACCGAACCTTGATTCCTCTGGGATATCTTCTTTCAGCTTTTTAAAAAAAAGGGGGTGCCTACGATCAAAAATCTGGATCTTCAGCTCAACGGAGTCACCAGGTGATTTTGACAGATATAGACAAGCCAGAGATTCACCAAACTCAAGCTTGCTTAAAACACGGGGTGCTTTGGCATGAAGGTACTGGTCTCTACGACTTAGAGATTTTTGGGTAAAACAGAGTCGCCAGATGCTGGGAGTCTTTTGGCAATGATAGCATCGATTCTCACTACCACTCAGAAGATGAGACTGACCGGATCTCACCGGGAACTGTTTGAACTTGGCTCCGGTGAAGACGGGTTAGAAATTTTCAAAATATGGGACCTTGGTCCCACCGGGTGTGCCAGAAACTGTTGGTCATCAAATCCGCACAGGAAAGGACTTTCGGTGGGTTTGTGCGCCCTGGACCTGTGACCAACATTGAAAGGCCGAGAGGAAGAGATGCCCCTCGTGCCAATCTCCGGAGAAAGGCCGGCTCCTATACTAATCTACTTTTGGGGTTTGAGATAAGAGTGCAGGAAAGAGATAAAAGGAGTTCGGGTTAGAGAAAGAAATAAAAAGGATAAGGGTTAGAGATTGATGATTCAAGGTGGGGAAGAACAGGAAGCACGATCACTCACTAATAACTCGAATAGCAGCAAAGAACACCAAGAATAGACAAAAGAAACGTGATACTCGCTTTCCTATGTATCCTCTGGAC
This sequence comes from Wollemia nobilis, assembly GCA_028583015.1. Classification (NCBI taxonomy): domain Eukaryota; kingdom Viridiplantae; phylum Streptophyta; class Pinopsida; order Araucariales; family Araucariaceae; genus Wollemia; species Wollemia nobilis. The sequence continues at coordinate 7,287,260 of JAQPPZ010002502.1, forward strand.
GAGTTCATAGGGTTCTCCTTTCTCTCTCGTTGGAATTCAGGGTTCAGAGTAACAACGATTAAGACAAGGGAATAACAGAAACCACGACCCACCAAGCAGCATAAAAGAAAGCTTATACGACATTTTTCCTCTCCTATGTATCCTTCAGGGTGAATTTTAGGGTACAGTCCCCAATCGCACACCGGATTCAAGATTCAGAGTCTCAATATACGAGTGCAGATAGACAAAAGAATTAAGCACAGAAGGCAGCATAAAAGAGAGAAATGGAGTACAAAAATCTTTAGTATTAGACGCAGGACATCAAGTTACAGCAGCTTTCTAGCAGAAAGTTCCCCCCCCTTTTACATTAGAAAATCTAGGTTTTTATAGAGGACCCGACCCTCTATGTCATTATTACACAGAATGGTGAAGTATTCTTGAGATCTGAGAAGTCGGCTTCTCGCGGCCTTCGAGACTGAGCTTTCTAATCCATTACCAGAATAGGCAACTATGACTGGGTCAACCGTGGAAATATGCATTGATGAACCGCCTGAGCATCCCTGGTGCAATGCTCGAGTGGCCGCCATGCTCGCCGAACTTCTCCTTCAGGGACTGACACTTCGCTTCCAATTGCAGAAAAGGACAGCAAGCTTATTGGGAAAGAAAGAATGCATTTACGAGGCACTTGATTGTCTCAAGAAAATACCCGGCTTGAAGTGCGTGCCCATCGCGAAAAAACATCATGTCGTGATATCGCGACATTCTTCTCTCCTAGCGCTTTCTCCTTGCCTTTGGTCATGAAAATGCGACATGTCGTGATATCGCGACCACTTTTCTTTGCTGCACTTTTTCCTCACTGTCGGTCACGATTTTGCGATGTTTCGCGATATCGTGACGGCTTTTTTCTTTGGCTCTGCCTCCTTGCTGTCGGCCGTGATTTGTGACATGTCGCGATATCGCGATAGCATTTCTCTTTGGCTCTGCTTCCTTGCTGTCGACCGTGATTGTGCGACATGTCACGATATCGCGACAGCATTTGCCTCTGCTCCTCTTTCATGTGCTGTGAGTCGCAAAAATGCGACATGTTGCGATATCGCGACACTTTTCTTCGTTTGGTCTTCTTTGTCGCTTTGAGCCACAATTTTGCGACATGTCACGATATCGCGACAACTTTTCTTTGCTGCACTCTTTCCTCACTGTCAGCCACGATTTTGCGACATGTCGTGATATCGCGACGGCTTTTCTCTTTGGCTCTGCCTCCTTGCTATCGGTCACGATTTTGTGACATGTCGCGATATCGCGACAACATTTGCCTCTGCTCCTCTTTCATGTGCTGTGAGTCGCGAAAATGCGACATGTCGTGATATCGCGACACTTTTTCTTTATTGCGCTTTGGAGCTATTTTCTTTGGCTAGCTTCGCAGCGAAGCTTTTTCTTCTTCATTCTGTATACAAGGGAGTGGCATGGAAAGCCAAAATTGCTGCAACACTTACAAATGAAAAGAAATACTCTTGCAAAAGAATTTTTTTTTTTTTTCTACCCCTTGTGCAATGTGACAAAATTGTCAACAGTTATTACGAGAAAAACCTGTAACTTGCGCAGCTGTCTCTGCCAACTAACTCTGGATAGCTTCAAGCGTCTGGTGAAGATTGTGCATCTCAATGCATGCTACATCTCTCTCTTTTAGGTGCACTCCAACCTGTTGTTTCAAATGCTCATTTTATGTAGCAATTTTTTCCTCTTGTGCTTTACTTTTAGCCAAGGCGGTCTCGAGTTCAATGATCCTATCGGCCTGATCAAAGTATTTTTGTTTGTAATGCTCACCATGCAGGTAAATTGAACTCATGTCCACTTGAATATTGCCCATATTTTCCACAGGATCAATCTTCGTGAGGTATCCAGTGATGGTCTCATAAATAAGTTCATCTGGAAACAATTATCCTTGTTGTTTTTGAACCAATGGAGTGATATTGGTGATATGAGCCTCCATTGCAATAGGATCAAAAGCGACCCTCTTTAAAGGACATGCTGGTTCGAGAGCTTCCTTTCGTTGCCTGCTTTTCAACCATTGGGATGAACTCAAATGTGCTCGGTTGATTTTATATACATCTGATTGCTTGGATGCCACTTGAATTTTAGGCAAAGATTGTAATTCCAAAAATGAGGTGAAGGGAATGAGGGCTTCAGAGAGGTTAGGCTGTGAAATTGGCATGGTGGTTAGAAGTGGTGGAATAGAGACGATGGAATGGATGGATAAACTGGTTTTAACAATAGTTATGCTCACCCGAGAAGGAGTTTACGTACTTACAACTTTGGTAGAAATGGTAGAAGTGATAGATGGGGATGAACGCAAAAATGGATTCGGTTCTGACACATATTAACTAAAATAAAGGGAGGACGAAGAAAAGGGAACAGAAGGAGCAGTAGTGACTTCAGGAATGATGGATGAAGAAAGTGGAAGGGATATGGAGGGCATACTGAAGGGTGGAGAAATGGACACAAAAACTAATGAAAGTGAAACTGACATAGTCACTACTTGCTCCAAAAGAGAAGAAGAAGAAGGGAGAGAAGACGTACCTTTGGGCGCAAGCACCATGTGATGTGGTGATAGAAAGGGCTACACAAAATCCTCCTCTTGTTGCTCTAGTGCTACCTCAGTTGGAACCTCAGTCGCCATGGGAGCATTAACAACTATCACCGAAATGACAAAAGTTACATCAGTCATATTAGCTGCAACATCACCTGAAGAAATAGTGATGGCATTAGTCCTTGGTTTCTTACCCACCTTGGGAAATAGTGGCACCTGTTGTAGATCACGCTTTTTTGGCTTCGGTACTTCCTATATATTTTGCTTTACCTGCTAAGATCTTTGCTGACACGCATATTGTGGTTCCTCTTCCTCAGGAGTTTCTTCTATGACCAACGGATGGTGTTCTTCTATCTCGCTTTCATCACTTTTTGACTGTTGAAAACTGTATGGCAAAATATTGGTGAAAGCAACTGGTTGGTAGGAATCCACATATTTATCATAAACCGCTGAAAAGGCATCATCAAGTTTGAGCCCGTAAGCAGTTGTAGGTTTTCCATGGTGAACTCTCATTATCCACAAATTTATTATCTTCTCCTCAGACCATTCAGGCTTACTGGATTTTACTTGGTCAAACAAACCCGACGGAGGAGTTTGAGACCTGTACTCTACTTCGTGCTCATACCAGTCATGCCAAGGGGGAAGTGTAGCCATTTTCTCAATATGCCAGTTCATGTTTGACCCATTAAAATTATTTTGATTACGCTCAATGTCCGGTCGAGGACAACAATGAAATGATTTCATTTTGACTTATCTAAAGGATCATACCTCCACAACTGTGGTAACTCAATCAGCCCCAGATCCTGCAATGCAATGGTAAGAAGATGATTCTGTCCAAATTGACTTACTATTATGCCACCAAACTGAAATGACATATTGCATGTAGTCTTGCTTCCGCGCTCAGCTCCATATATGTCATTCACGTAATATGACTGGCGCACTACTTCCATAGCAAAAACATGCTCTGTAGAAAAATATGGCAGTAGGAACAGCTTACCCGTGAAATAAAAAATTCTCACGACCACACCTTGGGTAAACAGAAAGATATCACCCTTTTCTTGAGTAACCATTATATCTTTCAATTCTCACAACACTCTTTCACAGGTATCGCAAAGCAACTCAATTGTCGGTCCTAGAAATAAACTATTAAAGCTATAACAAGATTATTTTTTCAATAAAATAGAAGTCCACTGGTAAACCGGTAAAGGCTCATCCTTTTCATTTGTAGTTGAAACAAAAATAAAAGGAAAACGACACTGCAGTTGGAAGAAGAAAAACCATACCAAAAATGAAGTATGCTTGAAAGATTTATCTGCTCCAATCTGCAAACTCTTTAGCTGCAAATTTAATCTCCGTGAAATATAATCAGCCCAATCAAAGAAAATTGGATTGGTGCCCTATTTCATGGCTGAAGGAGAATAAAATTCTACACGACAAATGCATTGTGCCATAGTGGTTTTCCATTTGTGAACTATGTCATCTGAGGGCAAACCCACAACCCATGCTAGCATGGAATAAATATCCAAGCTTTTAAAATCTTTTAGTGGTCTAGGCAGGTTCAGAAGTTGTCCCATTGGTGGATCTTAAATCAATTGAGTCTCCATAAACTGACTCATGGCCACAATGGAAACATATTTGTCTTCTTGCTCATCAATATGCAACTTCTTATGGACTACATAGTTGGGAGTAATGGTAAAAAGAATTTCCCTCTTTGCATTCTTGACAGCCCTGGTTGAAGGATCATAATATCTGGCAACAAGCAACACAAGCTCGGGACAAGGATGTACTGGAGGGCATAAATACCAAAAAAGTAGTGAGTGATAAGGTACTGTTAACCAACTTGTCGATGTCAATCCTTGCTGCACTAAAAATTTGACATTTTGCCATAATTTTTCTACTCCTTTGTGAGTGATGATGCAGTCACTGATTCCAACCATCGAATCTTCATACGGGTCCAAATCAACATAATCATTTTTTCGAGCCTTCTTGGACCTCGTAGTCGTTTCTCTTCTTTTCGACTTCTTCGAATCTGAAGATTCTAAAACTTCTTGAGGCTCCTTGCCACGCCTTCCCATTTTTATTAAAAAAAATTCGAGCAAATTTCCCGCATACTTTTTGAGCACTTCTACAATAATCCCTTGAAACACACGGTAGCAGGAAAAATTAAAAATAACAACTACAAGGGTTACCTCATCTTGTTTAAATAGAACCCTTTTCGACCGTCGCAATAAATACTAAGTTACTTGGTCGACTTCGAAAAAAACGTCTTCCTTGGCCGCATAACTATGTCATAAATCGTGCCCTGGCTGTAGAAGCTTGATTTGAAAAAATAAATTGGCCCCTTGAAACAATTAAATGCTTCTTGTGCTTCCCCAAGAAAGAAAACTTCACATAGTCTGCATGCTTTCCAGTAGTTGCCACGTCTTGAAAGGGCCAATATGTCCGCACTAAATCTCAGAATTCAAAAGGAATGTTTGCTTACTGAACTCTGCTTCTCCTTCGAAATGCTTATGATATGCTTGATAAAACTGGGGTGAAGGCTCTCCTTTTAAAGACTTTGATCCTTTGCCTTTTTTTCATTTTTTCTCTTTTTTTCATCATCAAAAATTTCAAGAACTGCCCTTTTTTTTTGTTTAGTTTTATTGCTTTTAAAAATAATTCTAAATTCTATAAGAAACATGACATTAAAAGAGAAGACCCATAGTCCTCCCTAAAAAGAGACATTTCAATATACAGTAAGTTGGGGGAGATTATATTAATTGGAGATTTCAATGCAAGGACAACAAATAAGCAAGCTAACACTCTAGAAGATAACAAAGATATTGGGATTAATCCTCTTTGGATGCCAGACGAGGAAAATCAACAGTGGACCAAGATTTCAGAAGATGAGCATGGGGCTATCACGCAATATGGAGAAGAGTTGTTAGGTCTTTGCAACATATACAATTTGATTATTTGCAATGGGATGAACAAATGGAAAAACAAGAAAGTATACATGCAAAACATATAAGGGACAAAGTGTAATAGACTATGTAATATGCTCATAGAATTACATACAAAAAATAGAGGAGCTAGAAGTGGAAGATTCTCCAGTGGAACTTAAGTCAGATCACAACCCAATTGTTATGAAACTTCGAATGCATGGAGACAAACCAAGGGAAAAACACTTGCAAGGCAATCAAAATAAATATCCTCACAAGGGAAACATTCTCTTAATAGATGAAAATCGGCAAAATTTTAGAGCAATATTAAATAACAAGTTATAGGAAAGGGAAGAACTACATCATAGTAGTAGAGATTACAGTAAGAGTGAATGGTTAATGCACATTATTCAAGAAGCTCTAAACAAATGGAAGAGAGCTAAACCTAAAAATAAAGAAAGGAATAGCTTCCCAACCAACCCATGGTTCGATGAAGATTGCAAAAAAATACGAAGATTACTAAAGGAACCAACGGATAAAACAAGAGCAAACAAAAAAGCATATGAGAAACTGGTAAGGGTAAAAAAAGAAGAATACACTAGAACAAGGAGGAAATAATTGATTTACTTAGGGAAGCATGAACCAAAGAAATTTTGGAAGGAACTAAGCATGAAAAGGATGCAAACTGAAAATAACATAACAGTTAATCAGTGGTTGAAGTATTCAAAACAACTGTATTAGCATAGTAACCAACAGGAGACACCCCCTACTATCATTGTCAAGAAAGAACTTTTCACAATTGAAGACATTATTCAAGGGATAAAAAAGTTAGCAACTGGTAAAGCCTGTGACATAGACAATCTTCAAGCAGAGCATATAAAATGGGGGGTAGATATCTTGGCACCGTAAATAAAAAAAAATTCAATGAGGTCATACAAAATGGCTTCCCTACCGAGTGGACAACTAGCTTGACCATTCCTTTGTTTAAAAGTGGAGATGTAAATAATCCCTCAAACTATTGAACTATCATGATCAACCCTCTCTTTGCAAAGTTATTTGGGAGTATGATAGAGCGTAGGATCAACATATGGGCAGAAGAAAAGGCAAAGAGAGCAAAGGGGCAAGCGGGTTTTAGGCCCAAGCACTCAACTATTGATCACTATATCACTCTCAGAAACATAGTGGAAAAATATGGGATAAAAAAGAGGAGGCTTTTTGTTGTTTTGTAGACTTCAAAAAGGCATTTGACACGATGCCAAGGAAAAAATTATGGAGCAGAATGAAAGAGCTAGAGGTTCCAATTCACTACAGGGCAGCATTTCATAAACTATATGAGGATGTAAAGGCTAGAATCAGAACACAAGAAGGGTTATCTGAATGTTTTGGTAGTGACATAGGTGTCAAACAAGGTTTCCCTCTATCTCCGACCTTATTTGGGCTTTACATTGACAAGTTAGAAGAATAGATAAACAAATTTGGGGGAGAGGGTGTGCATTTAGCCAAATATGTGGTAAAACTCCTCATGTATGCAGATGATGTAATTCTTGTGATCAAAACAGCCAAAGATCTAGACGATCACCTTCAAGATCTAGAACTCTTTTGTAAAGAAGTTGGGATGCAGGTGAACACGAGCAAAACAAAAATTATGATTTTTTCAGCAAAAAATAAGAAGCAACAACTCAAATTTCAGTTTGTAGGAGAACCGCTTGATGTAGTAGTAGAATACAAATACCTGGGCATAAACTTTCATGACAAACTTAATTGGAATACATGTAGGATGAAAAGAACTCAAAGTGGTTGGAGAGCACTATATGCACTTCAAAACAGGTGTAGGAATGCCGAGTTGTGGGACTGGAAGACCACCAAGGTCTTATTTGACCTACTTGTTACATCGGTTCTATTGTATGGTTGCGAGGTGTGGGCTAGTGGCACAACAAATGCAAAATGGAGGCAAATAGAAAGGATTCAAAAATATCTAATCATAAACTTTCTCAAAATTAAGGCCACAACCCCTTATGAAATTATTCTAGCTGAAACTGGAATGTTCCCTTTAGAAGCAATTGCTATGACCAAGCTGAAAAAAACAAAAAACATGACAAATGATAGATGGCCTCGGGCAGCTAGGGACGAAGAGTTCCATAGGCGAAAGAATACATGGATGAAACAAAATCAGAAATGGATGAAACGTTGGGAAATCAACATAAATGAATGCCCAAATGTCACAAAGACAAAAAATTATGTGAATGAAAAGTTCAGAAGTGGAATGTGGAAAATGCAAGCAGGAAAAGACAATATTATATTGCAAATTTTAACCCAACGTATGACCACAAGGAAAAAGCGTATATAGGCGCTGAAATTAAGTGGAAGGAAAAAATACTCATTGCTCAGACGAGGACTAGCTCTCATAGGTTTATATGTGAAACAGGGAGATGGACAACGCCCAAAGAACAATGGGAAGAAAAGATATGTACTCTATGCAACACAGGGGCAGTAGAGACAGAGGAACACTTCATCTATAAATGCCCGAGTTTTTTAGATATCCGTGACAAATACAAAGAAACACTTGGGAACGAGTTTATGACAAATTTATTTGAAGACAATAAAATAAAAAAAGTTGGGGAATTGCTAACACAAATCAGTAGGAGAAGGAACAACCTTCTCAAAGATATTAAAGATCATATGATATGATTTATGGTCCCATAGACCATATTTGGGTCTCGCGGATGTAATTAAAATCTTTCATTTCATTTCAAAACCTTATTTTTATCTTTAGAAAATCAAATTTAAAAAAAAAACTGACCCTTTTTTAGTTTTATTACTTTATTATATTTTATTTTTAATTATATATATATATATATATATATATATATATATATATATATATTTTTTTTTTTTTTTTTTTTTTTTTTTTTTAATTTAAAGTTTTAAATTTTTTTTTTTTCGTTTTATATGGGCGTTCGCCCATGGTAGGGGGCGAACGTAACCACCATGTGGTGAATGACTTTTTTGTTTTTTTTTTTTATGGTTAATTTTTTAAATTTTTTTTAAATTTTAATTCCCCTCTAATGGGGGAAATTTTAATTTCCCTCTCCATTAATTAATGGAGAGGGGGGAAAGCGCTCAACGTGAGCGCTTCCCCTTTAATTAGGGGAAGCACCCACGTGGGTGCTTTCCCCTTTGATTGGGGGGAGCGCCCCTTTATGGGGGCGAACGTCAGCTTCCCTTTGATTGGAGGGGAAAGGGTGCCCACCCTTGGGCGCTTCCCTTGTTGGGAAGGATCACCCAAGGTTGGGGCGAATGTGGCGTTTGCCCCACCTATGGGGAGCTTCCCTTGTTTAGGGAGGATCACCCAAGGTTGGGGGTTGGGGTGAACGTGACTTTTCGCCCATGGGCGAGTCAAATTTTTTTTATGAGGAACCTTTTATATATAACATATCCGCAACATGTGAGGGGAGAGATTTGAACCTGGGCCTCTTGATAACTGAGAGTTTTAACTACCCGCTTGCTCTCCAACTCCTCTACATGGGCGGATAAAGTTAATTTTTAAATTTTTTAAGTTTTAAAACATGGTCAATTTGTTTTTGTTTTTTTTAAGTATTTTCTTGTTTGTTTTGAATTACATTATTGGGACGTTCGCCCTCATGCGCCCCTCCATTGGGACGAACGCTCCATTTGTTTAAAGTTAATTTTTTAATTTTAATTTTAATTTTAATTTTAATTTAATTTAATTTTTTTAAATATGTTAAACCCTAAGGGAAGGGTGGGAGATATGTTCTCGTTTTTTTTTAATTTTAAACTTAATTTTTTTTTTTTTTTTTAACATTAGGTTCGCCCCTCATGAGGGGCGAACGTGACGTTCGCTCCTTTGGAGGGGCGAATGCAAATTTATTTTTTCATTTTTTATTTATTTTTTAAATTAAACTTTTAAAATGTTTGAGGGGTGAACGTTTTTCTAAGGGGAGGTGAACGCGATGTCGTTCCTTTTTTTTTTATAGTCGCCAAAGGAAATGGGTGAATGAAATTTTTTCTTTTCTAAAGTTTACTAAGGATTTTTTTTTTCTTTTCAAAATGAATAAATTTAACAACGAATATGTACATATTTAAAAAGGTACCTCATTACAATTTCCTCATTGGATATAAGTCTTTAAATGGAGGTCGTTCACCGAAATTGGAAAAACCCAGCCTTCAAGATCTTGCAGATGATAAGCGTTGGCCGAATTCACAACAGATATTCGGAAAGGGCTCTCCCAAATAGCGTCGAACTTGTGATGCTCTCCGAGCTTGGCCTTCTTTGCATTCCACTTGAGGACCAAATCTTCGACTTGAAAACAACGTTCGATCGACTTCTTTCCAAACCATTTCTACATCTCCTTGTTATGTTTGGCAAACTCCTGGTAGGACCTTTCTCTATCCTCTTCCAACTGAATCAATTGTGCTAATCGTGCACTCAAGGGATCAAACTCTTCATCTTCTTCTTGAAATAGCTGCAATGTCTGAAGGACCGAAAGCTCAATATGAGCAAGTAGAATTGCTTCTTTCCCATACACCAAGGCATACGACGAAGTTTTAATGGAATTTGTAATTGAAATGCGATCTACCCAAAGTGCTTGATTCAACAACAAATGTCAGCTCCGTTTGTTGTCTCCTAGTGTCCTTTTCAGAATTCGCAAAAAATTCTTATTAGTAGATTCGGCCAAGCCATTCCCTTACGGATAGTAATTGGACGAAGTCTTGAGATAAATCCTGTATTTGCTAGCAAACTCAGTAATCTTGGCCCCAATAAATGGAGTTCTATTATCTGTTATAATTGAGTCCGGGACACCGAAGCGAGTGATGATTCCCTCCAGGAAAGAGATTACAGTTGCTTGATCCACTTTCTTATTAGGAATGACCTCCGCCCAATCGGGTAAAGTAATCAGTTGCCATCAAAATATACTTATGTTTTGCAGAAGAATGCGGGTCAATAACTCCCACAAAATCAAGACCCCACTGCTGAAAAGGAGCTTCTACTTGAATCGGGCGAAGAGGCAATGTTCCTTTCTTGATTCTACCAACATATCGTTGACAACTATCGCAGTGTGTACTTAGCTTATGTGCATCGGCAAACAGAGTAGGCCAAAAGGAGCCTGCTCGAATGATTTTTAAGGCCATAGGCCTTCCCGTGTAATGACCTCTCAATAGTCCATAATGAAATTCCTCTAATTTTTTTTTTTCGGAGTCCCTCACACACTTGAGAAGAACTCCATCAATGTTCTTGTGAAATAATCCCTCGAGCAACATAGTATATTTGAGAGCTTGCAACCTGAATCTCTGACGTTGCGAAGCATCAAGGCGAGATGGACATCTGCCTGAGATAAAATAATCAATTATCTCTTCAGTCCAATCAAGATCGCTGACAGTATGATTTGCGCAAATGCTTTCGCCCAGGATGTTCTCATGCACCACATCGAATGATTCGAAGGCTGCACTTTTGGATAGCTTCTGGTATAGAGCTCTCCCACGAACCAGCTTTGTTGCTCGGATCTCCACATCATATTCTTGAATTTTCATGATCCAACCTGCTCTCTTATCTCCTAATTCTCCTTGGAGAATAAAATTTTGTACATCAGGGTGTATGACATACACAATCGTTTTGCTCTGAGAAACAAAGTGTCAAAATTTCTTCAATGCTTTCATTACTGCATAAACTTGTTTCTCAATAAAATTATATTTCTCTTGATGAGGAACAATAACCTGACTTAAGAAAGCAATTGGCTTCTCATCTCCATCCTCTTGTCGTTGTGTCAAAACTGCAGCATAACTCTCCTGTTCGCCTACGAAATAGAGAATGAAATCTTTAGAATAATCAGGATTAATCAATACCGGAGCTTGAGTAATCTTCTCATTGATTTCCTTAAAATCTTGTCTCCTTGTATCAGTCCATTTAAAATCAACATTTTTCTTCAAAAGCTCAGTCATGGGTTTCACCACCTGAGCGAAATCAGAAATAAATTTACGAATGAAATTAATTTGGCCAAAGAAAGATTGCAAATATTTTTTATTAGCAGGCAATGGTAACTTCATTAGAGCTTTCGCTCTTGCAGGATCGATTGACAATCCTTCTTGTGAGATCACATGGTCCAACAGCTTCCCTTCCTTGATAGCAAATATTAATATAAATCCTGAACTCATGACACTTCTCAAATACCTGCCTTAGATGAGCAATGTGGTCTTCTCTGCGATGTGAAAACATAGTCATATCATCAAGATATATCACAATAATCCTATTCAATAACTCACCAAAAGCCCATGGCCCTCTGAAAAGTAGCATCGGCATTTGACATTACAAATGGCATCCGTTGGTAGGCAAAAGTTCCCCACTTAGTGGTGAATGTTGTTTTATATTGATCCTCATCTTTCACCCAAATTTGATTATACCTAGAGAAACCATCAAGCAATGAGAATCTTTGAGCGCCAGCTACTACGTGAAGGATTTGAACGATCTGCGGTAGAGGGTAATGGTCCTTAAGTGATTCTTGGTGCAGGTTGCGAAAATATACACAACCAAATGTCACCGTTATTTTTTCGTACTGGGACCAGGTTAGCCACCCATGTTGAATGCTTTATTGGATAGATTATCTTGGCCTCCAACATCTTCAACAGTTCAGCTTTCATGAGGACTTCAATATTGGGATTGACAGGCCATTATTTCTGACAAAAAGGTTTTACCCCTTCCTGGAGTTCTATAGTATGCTGGATCACATTCTTATTGTAACCCCTCAAATAATGGTAGCTCCAGGCAACAATATTTGGATACTCGTAACACAATTTCTTGATATCTTCTTGTTCTTCTGGGGTGCCATTTATTCCAACCTTGATGATTTTCTTAGACTCCAAATGCAATTCTTTATACTCCTTTGCATCTACTTTGATCCTGTGCTTCTCAACCCGATCACTCTAGTTGAACATACTTTCAAGTGTAATCAGTCCCCTAGGGATGTGATTATTTTTCAATTGAATCATCCCTTCTCTCTCTTCTTCGGCAAGAACTCTATCATTAGCGCTTGCATTTTATTTAAGTAAGAAGTTGACTATCTGCTCATAGTTGTCAAACACTTGCCAATGGATATTTTTGTCAGGAACTGAGGGTATGTAAATTACCCTAACTATCTTAGGCTTTCTAACTACTTGCTCCACAGAGGAGTAGTTAGCACCAAGAGAGGCCAGAATATCTGCATTTTTATTTAGCTCTCTCGAAATCGCCTGAACATTTAAAGCAGTGAAAGAATCAAACAAGTCCCACACTCTATTGTGGTCGGCCTTCAAGAAGTGTTGCTTTGACACACACTTGTTAGTGATATGATTAATTATGACTTCAAAGTCGCCAAAAATCTGCAACTACTTGATGTCCAGCTTTTTAGCCTTCTTCAATCCAAGGTATAGTGCCTCATATTCAGCTTGAAAGCACGAGATTTCGAAAACAAAAAGGAAAAACTAAACAAAATTGCATTAAAATGAAAGAACACAAATGAATGAACATAAGATATAAAAGCAATATAAACTATAGCCCTTTTTATTGATATTCTTTTCAATTCGTGTTACAATACGTCTCCTTCCTTTTTAGGGGATAGGAGCGTTAGATATTGATCTCTACAATTTGCTTCAAAATTCCTCTTCCGCATGCCCACGTTTGGAATGGGCGGGCCAAATGTTGCCGCCGCTTGCGTTGGTAAGGTAGACTCCTCGCCGCTCCTCTAATGCTGCAACTCTGCACTCAAAGAAACAAACAAGAAAGTCAGTAGCACCTGTGTATAAAACATAAAATATGAATCTAACGATGGTTGAAATGAATCTAAATGAAATGAAAAACTTGACAAAAGCATAAACATGAAACTAAAAGAAATACCACGATTATGAAAGCACAAATCACCAGTAAGTGAACTAGCAGCACTTCGTCGCTCCAAATGCTCTTGCTCGGTATATTTTCTTTTTTGGGTGATAAAACTCACCATTTTTATAGACCCAAGGGGTCTTTTTGAATTAACATGCAAAAGTGTTTCTTTGCATGAATGCTTTTGTTTGTGAAGAGAAGACTTCTTCTTGATCAAGGGCTTCTTAACTGCCTCTGTGCATGTCTTTGTGTGTTTTAGAAAACTCACTTGCACTCCTATGTCATGCATGAAAAGCTGAGTGGTAGTTCTGAGTTGTCATGCGCTGAGGTCTGACTTTTTGCTGGTCAAACCTGGCGTTCGTCCCACCCCGGAGCGAGTGCTAATAATCGTCCCTAGGTGAAACGAGTACAAATCCATACTCGTCCTTGGGTAGGACGAGTACAAATTTGCACTCGTCCCTGGGTGGGACGAATAAGAAATAAAGTGTCTAAAAGGTGCCAAACTGATTTTTGACTTGCAAAACTGTTGTGTGAGTGGTTAGAACCACTGTTTAACCTCCGAGGGCTGCCCTGGGGGCTGTGTGTGTTGGTGCGATCAGTGTTTGTAGTCACATAATTGGATTGGTGCTGTTTTGGTGTCTACAGATGCCCCTTTTTGGGAAGTGCTATGCATGGCACAGCGCCGAGCAAAAATAGATAACTAAAGCACTAATGATTAGGGTTTCTCAGTAACCTAACCAACTCTTGATGCCCTAAGCATGGAAAGGGCATGCATTCTTGAATTCTTGCTTCTGACGAGCTAAGGAATTTGATTTCAAGTATTAACCTATTTTGGTGAGGTGTGACTTGAGCTTGGACATTGATCAGTCATGAATAGGCAAAGGGCGCAACCTTTTATCCACGGGGGAACCTTGTGTTCATGCTTCGAAAATGCCAAGTGTTTGATCAATTTTGTGATTATTGCTTGTTTGCTGCCCCAAGCAGGAGCGTGATTGTCTTTGTCAATGATTCTTTGAATACATGCCATTGCCTTGATTGGGTGTGTTGTTGATTGGTGACTTAAGTGTGACTACCCCCTCAAGCGACGAATCGATGAAGGAATGACTGACATGAGAAAAGCGATGAGTCGCTTGACCCAAGATGACTTAAGTGAGGGTGCCTTCAGATGTTGTTCATTGAATGCACGAACAATTTCTCGATTTTTTTTGTGGACCTATTTTTGGTGGGTGTGAACCCATTTTGGGATGCCATTTGGGGGTAACATGGGCGAAAATCTGTCTCCTGGCGTTCGTCCCACCCCGGAGCGAGCGCTAGTAATCGTCCCTGGGTGAAACGAGTACAAATCCATACTCGTCCTTGGGTAGGACGAGTACAAATTCGCACTCGTCCCTGGGTGGGACGAATAAGAAATAAAGTGTCTAAAAGGTGCCAAACTGATTTTTGACTTGCAAAACTGCTGTGTAAGTGGTTAGAACCACTGTTTAACCTCTCGGGGGCTACCCCGGGGCTGTGTGTGTTAATGTGATCAGTGTTTGTAGTCACATAATCGGATTGGTGCTGTTTTGGTGTCTACAGATGCCCCTTTTTGGGAAGCGTTGTGCATGGCACAGTGCCGAGCAAAAATAGATAACCAAAGCACTAATGATTAGGGTTTCTTAGTAACCTAACCAACTCTTGATGCCCCAAGCATGGAAAGGGCATGCATTCTTGAATCCTTGCTTCTGACGAGCTAAGGAATTTGATTTCAAGTATTAACCTATTTTGGTGAGGTGTGACTTGAGCTTGGACATTGATCAGTCATGAATAGGCAAAGGGCGCAACCTTTTATCCACGGGGGAACCTTGTGTTCATGCTTCGGGAATGCCAAGTGTTTAATAAGTTTGTGATAATTGCTTGTTTGCTGCCCCAAGCAGGAGCGTGATTGTCTTTGTCAATGATTCTTTGAATGCATGCCATTGCCTTGATTGGGTGTGTTGTTGTTGATTGGTGACTTAAGTGTGACTACCCCCTCAAGCGACGAATCGATGAAGGAAGGATCGACATGAGAAAAGCGACGAGTCGCT
Source organism: Wollemia nobilis (assembly GCA_028583015.1). Lineage (NCBI taxonomy): Eukaryota > Viridiplantae > Streptophyta > Pinopsida > Araucariales > Araucariaceae > Wollemia > Wollemia nobilis. Next base: position 7,302,680 of record JAQPPZ010002502.1, read on the forward strand.
TGACCCAAGATGACTTAAGTGAGGGTGCCTTTAGATGTTGTCCGTTGAATGCTCGAGCAGTTTCTCGATTCTTTTGACCTATTTTTGGTGGGTGTGAACCCATTTTGGGATGCCATTTGGGGGTAACATTGGCGAAAATCCGTCTTCCCGTGGAGCGGTCTGGCTATGGTAGCCTTCTTGGGGAGTAGGATAACGACAAGGTAGACCCCGACATCAATTTTCTAATGCGAAGAGGTTAAGTGCAAGAGCACTTTTGTCCGGCAATGTTTAGTGGTTTTGTTGGCATTTGTCATTTTTATAGTTTGGTTGTTTTGTTGTGTTTGTTTTTTTTTTGTTTTTTTTTTTTTTTTTTTTTTTGTGTTTTGCGTGTTTTTATGTATGTGTTTGATGTATGCAGAGGTGATTATGAATGTGATGTTTCTAATTTGTATGATGTATAGATATGGAATGAATGAAATGAGTTGTTGATGATGTGTCGATGCACCATAGACTGTACAAGATTTGACTGACTTGCTATACTAATGGGATGACTTTGTGGAATGACTTTGCATGTGAAAACTTTGTTTTTGTATTTTGCATATATTTTGATGGTGATGTACGGAATAAAATGTGACAGCTTGTTTTTAAAATGTAGTTAAGCTTTTCTTAGATTCGGATATTTTAACTAACTAGCCAAGACTCTACATTTATCTCGCAAGACTTTTGAACAAGGTATAAATTCGACTTGAATTTAACCAAGTTATTTCACATCCCTGTGTGTGCAATTGAGTTCATTTATGTGGTATTCATCGGGATACCGCCGAGTGCCGGATGGGCTTTCAACCGAACTCGTATCGAGGATCACCTAATTAGCTCCACTAACTCCTTGATTGTGTTTGGTTAGATTAATCTGCGATGCTATCTAGGATACCATAAGCTAGCTCATCCACATGCAAACATTGATCTATACACAAGTTAATGTGACAGATATATCGTCATGCGGGAGGTTTACTATCAGTGATTGATAGGCTATCAACCAAACCGGTATTGAAGCTTGCCTCATGACCTGTCGAAATGCTGAGAATTCCAGGGATTCAAGTTCGACTCCCTGCTTTTCTTCAATTGTATTGGGATACTTGCTCTTTATAGTGATAAGATCACTGTTTATTTTTGTTTTATTGATGTTTTTTTTTTTTTTTTTGAGCAAGGGATAGGGAGTGACGAGAATCACTATTGTACGTGCCTTTTGATGTGTGCACTGTAGGATGTCAATTTTGAATGTTTTGACGTTTTGCAAATTTTTGATGTTTTTGCAACTTTTGAGAACTTGGGATTCATGGGGAATTGGGTAGGGAGGAAGCTTGTCCTTTTGCCAACTCTCAGCATTTCTAGGGTCAATTGCACAGGGGGATAAGCAAGATAGCCGTTTCGCTTATGGTAACCGGGATTACGGTGCAGGTTTCATCTTTCGTTCACACAACTTAGGAATTTTTATATGTGTGTTAATTTGTGTTGGGATGCTACGTAACAAGGTGTGATCCAAGTAAAACTTTCCCGTGTAAAATCTGTTTAACTGTGTACAGTTTTTGGCTAGAAATTTAAAGACATCTGAATGACGAAAACCCTATATACATTAGGAAACAATCGACTATGCTAAAATAAAAAGGTGATATGCTTGGATGTATGCGTTTATGGAAATGGATTTGAAGTGGAAATGATGGAATTGCCAAGTAATGACACCCTATGGTGCTTTTGACTTGTATGACCTATCGAAGTATGCAAGGGATGGATGCAATGTTTAATGCAACCTATATTTTTGTATTTTGATTTTTATGAAAATGCATGCAAATGTCTTGGTGATTTCGTTTTTTTATTTTTTATGAGAATGTATGGAAAATGCAAATGTTTTTGTGATTTTGTTTTTTTTATGAGAATGCATGTAATTGAAATGCAATTGTTTTTGTGATTTTGATTTTTGTTTTTTTTTTGAGAATGTATGGAAAATGCAATTGTTTTTGTAATTTTGATGTGTTATGAGAATGCATGGAATTGAAATGCAAATGTTTTTGTGATTTTGATTTTTGTGTTGTTTTTGTTGATTTTTGAATACTTATGTTGACCAAGCAGTTATGGTAACTCTTGGAGCTTTTGGGTTGACCAAGCGATTGTGGTAATCCTTGGAGATTTTTGGGGTGACCAAGTGATTGCGATAATCCTTGGAGCTTTTTGGGATGACCAAGAGATTGCGATAATCCTTGGAGCTTTTTGGGATGACCAAGAGATTGCGATAATCCTTGGAGCTTTTTGGGATGACCAAGCGATTACGATAATCCTTGGAGCTTTTGGGATGACCAAGAGATTGCGATAATCCTTGGAGCTTTTTGGGATGACCAAGCGATTGTGATAATCCTTGGAGCTTTTGGATGACCAAGAGATTGCGATAATCCTTGGAGCTTTTGGGATGACCAAGAGATTGCGATAATCCTTGGAGCTTTTGGGATGACCAAGAGATTGTGATAATCCTTGGAGCTTTTGGGATGACCAAGAGATTGCGATAATCCTTGGAGCTTTTGGGATGACCAAGAGATTGCGATAATCCTTGGAGCTTTTGGGGTGACCAAGAGATTGCGATAATCCTTGGAGCTTTTGGTTTGACCAAATTTATCTTTATGGACACCTTTGGGCTTTTGTAACCTGGCTCTTCAGGGGATAGAGGTACCCCCAGCTTGATGGTCTTTGCACTTCGGATCCGGCTCTAGAGGTATGGGCATGAATGGATCGGCCCTATGCACGGAGATGAGGACAGGGTCCGCCCGCGGTACTGATGTTGTTATGGGATCTCTGGGCGGAAGTTGATCTTTATGTACCCAAAGTTGTGGATGTAACGCTTGGTCCCACTGCGGTGGGTTAACACGCCACTCATGCCCTAGTATTATGTTTATTTGTTGACATGCTTCATCGATGTTTATGGGATGTCGATGCTGTCGCATGTGATTGCTATGGGCTATGTCTGTTTCATCCTCACCTTCGGACAATGTGTATAGCTCATCAGAATCTAGAGATTCTGAGACATGGAGGACTGCATCATCAGGTAGCCCTATGGTTAAAGGTTGATCCTCTTCGAAAGGAGCCTTATGTAAGTTGGGCCTTGGGAGCTCCAAAATCTTGGCCTCTACCAACTCTAAGTGCTCTAGTGCTTTGCATGTATTGGGAGATTTGAACTCCTCCTCTTTGGTTGGTTCTTGTTGAGGAACTTGGGGCTTATGGAGGGGTGGCCGGATGGCACCCCCCATGCCTTGGTAGGGCGGTTCATCCTGCTCTTCTTCGCGCTCTGATTCCTTAGAGGCTTCTTGATGAATTTCTAAGGGTGGCTCATAAGCCTGGGTGGATGTCTGAGGAAGGCACCCGTCATTGGTTATAGGAGCGGCCTCCCATTCATGTCTAGGAGGCGTCGGGGGTGGTGCTTCAAGAATCGAGAGAGTAGCTTCCCGCTCTCTGGGGGGGGGGGGGGGGGGGTACTTTTGATGAGGTCGCGATGACCTATCTTCCCCCCATGGGTTGTGCCACTCAAAATATTTTGTCTTATGCATGTGAGGGGTTGGAGTCCTTTCTTGCATAGTGTGTTGGAATAGCTCATCCTTCTGGCGCTGAAGGTGCTCTTCGTTAATATGGTACGGTTCCTCTAACGGTAGTCGTTCGAGCTCAAGTTGCGTGAGTTGCTTGAGATGTGTGATATATTCGGCAGATTCTACGATAGTTGGTCCCACCGCCTCATGTCTAGAAGGCCTAGATGCCTCTCTTAGATAAAAATCTCGGTCGTAGTGATCCAAGATCTCTATAGGACACATCCCTCTGTTAGGGGTAGCAACATTCTCTCGGGGCTTTGGCCTCAGTGAGTGGTCCTGATAGATAGCAGGTGCGAAGGCGTATTGCTCCCGCATGGTATATTGCTCTCGAGGAAGGTAGATGTCTTCCTCGTGCTCTCTTTCATAAGTGAAAAGGGGGTGGACGGAGCTATCTCGCCCTGCCCGAAGAGCCTTGTGCTCTGGATTTGTCTTTGTAGTCCTGACAACTAGTGGGGGTGGAGGGGTAATGTAATCATGTGGTTCCTCCCATCGAACCCTATGTTGACCTAGCACTTCATCGTGCGATGACCGCTCATAGCGAGCATCTAAGGGAGCTCTCTTACGACTATACCCCTCATGGAAGGGTGTGTGTTGAATGCTATGCTGAATAGGAGTGCTCCTCGAAGAGGTGTCCCTGTAGTCCCTTTCCTTTAAGGTGTGGAGGGGACTGCATTGTGTGTTAGGTCGCCAAGGTGGTATGACCAAATCCTTGGGATTGTAACGGAGGTGACTCGTGCCTCCTGGGACATCCCCCATAGCCTTCGCCCGTGATTGGGCTTGGCTACGGGTTAGCACCATGACGATGTCTCTCTAAAAACCTTAAAAATTGAAATGAGTTAGATGGGGCCCAAAATTGGCGTGTGCATCCCTCTTATAGTAGATAAGACAAAAATGAAGTTTCAAGCCCTAGCTCTGAATACATTAGGAGATATTGACATCCGAACAGCTCAAAAAGTGCATAGAATTACGTGCCCAATTTTAAAACCTAATTTCGGGGCACTAGATGATGGAATTTGGCCCCAAAAACTGACTTTTCTGGGCAAATAGGATTCTAGGGAATTGTATTTGTTTAAAATTATCCCACCTAACTCCCTGTAAAATTTCAAGTCAATCGGAGCTACGGTTGAGAAGTTATGGCCCCGGCAAGATGCACTAAAATTTAGGGAAAAATATAAGATTTCCCATACTTTGTTGGATGGTCCTGCATCACTTATGGGCACATTTGGGGTGCTTTTGGGTTGACCAAAGGGTTCATGGACACCTTTGGGGCATTTTGGAGTGACCAAGCGATTACGGGAATCCTTGGAGCTTTTTGGAGAAAATGACAAAATGCGTAGATTTTTTTTATCTTTGTTTTTAATGATTTTTTTGTCTACACTAAACAAAATTAAACACACACATTCACAAAACCGTGATTATCTCTTTTAAGGATTCTTGGTGTGCCCTAGACTGGTTTAGTGCATTTTGGTGTTTTGTTTTTGTTTTTGTAGGTTTTGTAGAACGTTTAAATGCATTATGTAGGCTCTTATAACTCCCAAAAGGTCGCCCCTTCAATATACCAACCAGGCCGATATACCAACCTCTCTATATACCCGCCCTTACGAGAGGGAGACTATAGGTACGTGAGAGCAGAAGGTACGTGGTACGTAGGCAGTACGGAAGGGGGATTGTCCTGTTAATGGCACCTACCATAGAAAACTTATCCTCGCGCGCATGGGAATCACCCCAGCTACGCTCGGTCTGTCTTTGTCAGGATTTACGCCTAACAACAGTTGACAATCAGGAAATGTATGCAAATCAAGCCAAGGTGGTGATTAAATCCACCGATGGTCTTGATCAAGGGCTGGGGTCTTACGACCAGCTCCTTGGTTTAAAATTGTTTCGTGGAGTGTGTGAGGTTCATTTTATCCAACGAAAATGAAACATACATGGATGACTTTCTCTAAGCAATGCAAGCTAAAAATGAAAACAATCAAAGAAACAGAAACAAAAATAGAAAATTTCAACAGAGATGATGAAAATCCCTACCTCTTCTCTGCCTGCTCCAGTTGCCTCTAAATTTTTGCTCTGAAAAGTTGCAGACAGAAAATCGTCCCTTGGTGAGACGATTAACAGAACAGAAATCGTCCCTTGCAGAGACGATTTTACAATCGTCCCAGGGTGAGACGATTTCCAGAACAGAAATCGTCCCTCGCAGAGACGATTTTACAATCGTCCCAGGGTGAGACGATTTCCAGAATAGAAATCGTCCCTTGCAGAGACGATTAACAGTCTGCAAGAAAAAAAATGTACCTGTCAAGCACAAACACAAAAATTCAATCAGTTTCTGTGATTTTAAAAACAGGGGACAGTGTCCCACCGTGATCGCCATTGAAAGCACGAGATTTCGGAAACAAAAAGGAAAAACTAAACAAAATTGCATTAAAAGGAAAGAACACTAAATGAATGAAAACAAGATATAAAAGCAATATAAACTATAGCCCTTTTTATTGAAATTTCTTTTCAATTCGTGTTACATATACGTCTCCTTCCTTTTTAGGGGCTAGGAGCGTTAGATATTGGTCTTTGCTACAATTTGTGACTTCAGTCTTCCTCCTTCCGCATGCCCACGTTTGGAATGGGCGGGCCAAATGTTGCCGCCGCTTGCGTTGGTAAGGTAGACTCCTCGCCGCTCCTCTAATGCCGCAACTCGCACTCAAAGAAACAAACAAGAAAGTCAGTAGCACTCGTGTATGAAAAATAAAAGATGAATCTAACGATGGTTGAAATGAATCTAAATGAAATGAAAGACTTGACAAAAGCATAAACATGAAACTAAAAGAAATACCACGATTATGAAAGCACAAATCGCCAGTAAGTGAACTAGCAGCACTTCGTCGCTCAAAATGCTCCTTCTCTGTATATCTTTTGGGTGAGGAAACTCACCATTTTTATAGACCCAAGGGGTCTTTTTGAATTAACATGCAAAAGTGTTTCTTTGCATGAATGCTTTTGTTTGTGAAGAGAAGACTTCTTCTTGATCAAGGGCTTCTTAACCGCCTCTCGTGCATGTCTTTGCATGTTTTAGCAAAGCTCACTTGCACTCCCACGCAATGAAGGGATAGCTAAGTGAAAAATCTGGGTTTTTTAAAAAATTTTCCCCCCCCCCCCGAGGAAAAAAAAAAAAAAAAGGGGGGGGGGGTTTTTTAAAAGAACTCACTCGCACTCCTATGTCATGCATGAAAAGCCGAGTGGTAGTTCCGAGTTGTCATGCGCCGAGGTCCGACTTTTTGCTGGTCAAACCCGGCATTCGTCCCACCCGGAGCGAGCGCTAGTAATCGTCCCTGGGTGAAACGAGTACAAATCCATACTCGTCCTTGGGTAGGACGAGTACAAATTCGCACTCGTCCCTGGGTGGGACGAATAAGAAATAAAGTGTCTAAAAGGTGCCAAACTGATTTTTGACTTGCAAAACTGCTGTGTAAGTGGTTAGAACCACTGTTTAACCTCTGGGGGCTACCCTGGGGGCTGTGTGTGTTAATGTGATCAGTGTTTGTAGTCACATAATCGGATTGGTGCTGTTTTGGTGTCTACACGACTGCATTATTTGTGCAACCTCAAGTTAACCTGTAAGAATAGGTTTTTTGCAATCCTTCGAGAGAGATCAACACAACGTCGGCTCCTACACCATTCTTGCACTTGGCGCCATCAAAATACATTCTCCATAACTAATCTACAACAAGATTTGGAGAATTAGGAACCTTCTCTTCAATTTGCTTTGGCTTAGTTATACTATAGCAACCAATGTCCGTTCCAACCATCGCATTGAAATCCATGAGTGAAAACTCATCCTCGAGGTGAAGCTCACCCAACGCCTCCTCCATTAAATTGATCTCTTCTATCTCCTCAGTCAACATGTTAACTGCTCCTAAAGATTCTTCTTCCTCTAGCTTCTCAGTGTGAAAAGGTGAGGGCTTCTCATTATGAATGCGAATCCTCTTTCCCTTGAATGGCATATCTAAATGCGAGTAGTCTAAGGAAAGATATCCTCCCAGATTAGCTGTGAACTCCCTTGACAGGCACATGCTAAAGTATGGTTCCAGGTCAACCACTACCACTTCCTGGATGACTGTAATTTGCAGCATACTGTGGAGGACAATGAGAATATCCTTAATTATTCCCACCATTTCGATCGGAGTTCCATCCAGCTGCAACACTCCTAGGCTACTCCTTGTATATTCCATTTCCATCACCTCACATACTTCCTTTGGCATGATAATAGTTGTAGCTCCAGAGTCGATCATACAGTTGTGTACAATCCACCCTTCCATTCTGAGTGATAAATAAAATGGGGGAGATCTATTTTTTCTTGTAGCTAAAGTTGGAAGCATTTGCGCTAAGATTATTTGAGAAGGATTTCTCTTTTGATCTTTAGCAGTCTTCAAAGATTCTTGCAGCAGGTAAACCTGTCCTGGCAATTGAAGTGCATCATACAAACTTACTTTTGTAGGAATATTTTTCATCTTTTCCACAATATTATAATTCGAAACAGTCAGAGCCTTCTCTTCTACAACCCACTCATACTTGTCTCGGTACTGTTGGGTAGCTTCCACCCTTTTTCGCTTGGTCAAAGATGGGTACTTGAGTCGTTCTTTGGTTTGTTCTCTCGTTTCATCTTATGTTTTAGTAGTTGTCATAGGTTGTGAGGAAGATGCTCTCGTTTGTGTCCTTATGAGGAAGATGCTCTCGTTTGTGTCCTTCCCTGAGTTTGCTTAGGCATCAAATCTTTCAACTTGATGGAATATTGCTCTTTAGCTACCCCTATAGGCACTTTTGCTGGAGGTTGTTATTTTTCATCCTGCACCTTTGGTTCCGCTGGCACCTTTAAGGGTTCAATCTCAACAGGATCTACTATTACTGGTTTCTTTTTGAACCGTGTGAGAACCGAAACTTGCTCTACAGATGACATCATGAAATTATGACTAGATTCCTTGATCATATTGACTTGTCCTCCAGTCAAACTCTCTGCTAGCGTTTGTATATAACTCATATGCACCATGCACGTTTCTTCTCCATGAGGATCATTGCATGTTGAGCACCAATACATACTTTCTTTTGTGCTAATTTATTCATTTTCTTGCACTGTTGTGCTCTTTTCAGGGCCTCTACTAGTAGATGCTTGCTCTCAAGTGATCAGTGGAGTTTGGAATCTTCGTGATCAGAATTCAGCCTTCGCTTGCTTCTTTCTTACTATTGTAAGTTCATTTGATATTGTCCTTAAGGCTGCGTTATTATATTTCACCTCTTGCAACAACACCGTGAAAGGATCAGGATTAGAAGATGCGGGGGGTGCAGGTAGAGGCAAAGGTGCTGGAGGTATGGGCAATGGTAATGGAACTGGTGGTACTGGCAGCGCAGGAGCGGGAATAGAAGCGGGCAATTGTGGAAGTGACTGATTAGGTAGTTGTGGGAAGCTTGGAGTCATATGTCATGGAGCATGAATAACTGCAATCTGAGGCTGACCCGAGCTCCATGAGGGAACTGGGTACATGGAAGGCATATGCTGCAAAAATGAACTGGAATATAAATATTGTGGAAGATCAGGAACAATGGGCATAGTCATCTTTGGGGGATGTCTACCTACAACAATCAGATCAGATTCGACCTTCTGTGCCTGCGTATACAGGTCTGAGAATGTAGTCACATTGGCTTGACGTAGGACCATACCGATTTTGATGTTAAATACCCTGAGATAGTAGAAAGCAACTTGCTCATGTGTGGGTCGTAGACCGTCAGGAACTTTTTTCCAGATCTGGGTGAATCTGACATTAAAATCGACTATCTCCTCTTGTGGGTGTCTTTGAATTGTTGTGAACTGCTGCAAAAGGGAGTATGGATCAACTTGTTCATGGAAATTCTTAATCAGAAACTCCATTAACTGATCCCATGATGTAAAAGTACCTGGTTGCAATGATCAGTACCAATATAGCAATTTCCCTCTCAGCAACAATACCAGTAATTTTATCATCACATCTTCATCTATTATGTCGTGGATGGTTGCCAATGAAGCTACATATTGGATATGCTCATACACAATTCTTCCAGTATCGTCATAGGTCGACAAAGCCTTCAAAGCAGCTTGGGGCATTGGATTTTGTGCTTGTAAGTTCAAAGCCCCTGAGCTATTCCATGCTAGGAACTGCCTGGGTGGTGGATTCTGAGTCATGTGGACTGGTATATGAGGTGGAGCTCGAGGAATACTAGTAGTCGTGTGGGATGGAGGTTGAGGAAGACTAGTGGCAGTACTACATGGGCTTGCGGGAGCAAAAAATACACCAGCTAGTCGTGATGATGTGATAGACAGTATATGGGATATATGAGATAATGAAGATGTACGACGAAAAGTTGCTAATTGAGGATGTTCCCCTAGCCTTTGGATATCAAGTTCGTAGAACTCAATTTGGTGATATGGATTTTTGGCCTTCGATCTTGTATTCATGAGACACAACTTTCGTTGTACTCGCGTGTGGAGATTTTTGAGTATAATCAAGTCTCCAGATGTTCTAATTATACAACACGAAGGCAAACATCAAACCTTAACGCTGTTTAAAGTGGAACTTTTGAAGTCCCAAAAAAATGTTGGCACCAATGGGTTTGTCAACTTGGGATAATACTTGTTCCACCGACTATGGATATTACTGGGACAGAAACTACCTGTCCCACCGGGCATGCCAAAAAATGTTGGTCAAATATCTGCCTAATCATACAAAACTACGTTTGTGTGTCCTAGACACAACCAACATTGAAAGACCGAAGGAAAGATATGTCCCCCATGTCAATATCTAGAGAGGGTTGGTTCCCTTACTAATTCTAAAATGGTTGAAGACTAAGGATGGAGGAAAGAAATCAAAAAATGCGTAAAGAAATGGAAAATATGGCCACAGGCCGACTGTGTAGGATGGGAATAGATTGATAGCAGGAATTCACACCAAGATGAAAATAACATACAAATAGATGATCAAACAACAGAATTTTCGTACAACTTCGCACATGTAATCTTCAGATCAACACTCCAGCACTCACTCTCTCACTTGCAATATTTAAATACAAGTTGCAGAATTTAAATCTAACAACAAATAATAAAGTTAACTGTGTAAAAGAAGTGTGTAATATAGAAGACCATAATACACCAAGTCATTTACAAATCCAACTATTTTGAATTCACTATTACTGTAGAGAGCTTGAAGTGTTTTCTCGCAGGAATATCTATTTTTTCCAACCCCTTACAATGCAATTTTTCTTAGTATTTATAGAGGTTTGCACCTCTTTCATTGAATACATCAAATGAGTCATCATTTCTTGAAAATCTTCTTTCGATAGACACAATCCTGAAAATGATTTGAGATGATAGCATTCATGCACTATAGCATTAAATTTGAGTCACCTCCATCTTCTTAGAAATCAAACATGAGCTTCAACAATTTACTCCATATTCAATTTGCTTTGGAGAGGGAGTAAAACCTTCGAGAAGATGTTCTTGAAAATGACAAAAATGCTTCCACTTCATCACCAACATTAAATTGCAGTAGTTACCCGAAGAAAATATTCAACTAGAAAAAATCTTGCTCTAAAATTTCCGAAGATGATGGCAATTAGTAATTAAAATTTACCTCATTTAATTCTACTCATGCCTCTTGAGAAATTTAATCACATGTGCTAAAAAACAAATAACATTTGCCTTCAAAATATCTTCGTCGCATCTATCATGATGTTCACCCCTTTTACCTGAGTGTAAGGGTGAAAACCATTTAAAAATTATCGTCGCCCAAACTTTATCTCTCCATGCCATTCGCCTTTAAAAATAACGAACGGATCCATCGTGAATACTTTAAAGCGACCATGACACATATTGAACTCATGTTCGCCCAAATTAGGGGTGAACACTACGTTCACACCACTTAAGAGGCGAACACAATGTGTTCCTTTTATTCTCCTTTCTGTTTGGTGCTTTCCTACTTTTGGGGCGTGTTCGCCTTTTCAATGGGCGAACGTGACGTTCGCCCCTCCAATGAGGCGAACGCATTTGCATTTTTCACTTAGCCAATTTTATTTTGTCTCAAAGCCTTCAATTTCTTACTGTCGCTTCACCTCTGAAGTGAAATCATTTTTATCTTTTGATTGTTGTTGTGGATAATTTGACGAAGTGAATTCGAAGCGGATTTCCAAGTCACAATTTGGGGTTAATTTATTTATTTTCAGAATGAAAAATTACATAAAAACTAAAATGACTACAATGTTTTTAAACATTCTGAGCAAAATGTGAAATCATGAATTTTTTACATTACAATCAATGATTTATTTAAAACCAATGTGGCATGGTGCAAAATTGGAACGTCTGCAGAAATGAAGACCAAAAATGAAGATTTAGGGGACCTATTCGTAGCTACAAGAACCTATTCGTAGATATAACATGCTCAAGTGAATACCATGATTCATGGCTGATTAACTCAGGCACTTCTTTTGATCCTTCTAGAGCCCCCCCCCACACTCTTTTTCAGTTCAAGAATGGAGGAAGATTTGGCATCCCAAGGGCTGGCCAAAAGTGAACTTCTTTGCCTGGCAGCTGATGCACAATGGAATCCTGACCTTTGACAATATCAGAATTAGAGGCATCATTGGTCCTTCCCAGTGTGTTTTATGCTATAGGAATGAGGAAACTGCTGATCATCTTCTGTTTGATTGTCCTTTCACACAACAGATTTGGCATCGTTGGTTCTCCCATTTTAAACTTCAGGCTATTGGAGACTTTTCTCGGACCAATTTATGGGAAAGCTGGAAGAGAGGTAGATTTACATCTAAAGCTCTTCGAACTGGCTGGGAGCTTGGTTTCCTTTTTATTTGGTGGCAGGTGTGGTTGGAAAGAAATGCTCGTATTTTTCGTGAAACCTTCTCTTCGGTGGATGGGATATGGCAGGTCATCTGGAGCAAAGTAGTGGAAACCGTTGCCATCTATGCTGAGGAGGAAAATCAGCTTGCTTCTAAGCCTCTGGAAGAGAGAGCTGCTGATCTTGAGAGACAGGTAAGAAGTTGTTGGAAACCTCCCCCAGAAGGCTGGATCAAAATCAACACTGATGGAGCTGCAAAAGGCAATCCGGGCAATGCTGGAAGTGGAGTAATCTGCCGTGATCATGTTGGGGCTGTGCTCTATTGGGAATTGCAAGGTCTGGGATATGCCACAAACAATGAAGCAAAGGCCTTTGCTATTAAATTTGCTTCCATATGGGCCATCAAGCAGGGTCATAGAAAGATAATCATTGAGTCTGATTCCCAAATCCTGGTTGGCGCTCTTGATTGCATGAGGAACTTTGCCTTAAAATCTTGGAGGCTGCGGATTCTGGTCTCCCAAATTAAAGAGCTTTGGAAGGAATTAGAGGATGTGATACCTGTTTATGCTAGTAGAACTCTTAATAAAGCGGCTGATTTCCTTGCTAAGATGGGTGTTGAGAGGGAGATTGGGATGCATCTGCATAGTGATATGCCTGTGGAGGATGCAGATATTAGACAAGGCCTTGAACAAATTTTGAAATAATGTGCAGTGTTTTTTATGCTAAGGAAATTTTTTGTCGCGATATCGCGACATGTAGTGCTATCGCGGCCTCAAGCCGGAAGCTGTCGCGATATCGCGACAGGTTGAGCCTTCGCGGCCTTTGGTGGGTTTTTGTCGCGATATCGCGACATGTCGCGCTATCGTGGTCCTTGTTGAGATCCTGTCGTGATTTCGCACCTCTTTTGAATTTGAAGAGCAAAGTTGAAATTTCGTCGCGATATCGAGACAGGTTGGAGAGTGGGAAGCTGCAAGGTAATCTTGTCGCGATATCGCGACACGTTTGGCACTTAAGTGGCTGGGAGGAAAATTGTCGCGATATCGCGACCTGTAGCGCCGTCACGGCCTCGAGCTGGAAGTTGTCACGATTTCGCGATAGGTTGAGCCTTTGCGGCCTTTGGTAGGTTTCTGGCGCGATATCGCGACATGTCTCGCTTTCGCGGCTCTTGTTGAGATTATGTCGCGATTTCGTGCCTCTTTTGAAGATGAAGAGCAAAGTTGATAATTCGTCGCGATATCGCGACAGTTTGGTAAACTGGAAGCTGCAAGGTATTTTTGTCGCGATATCGCGACACGTTTGGCACTTAAGCGGTTGGGAGGATAATTGTCGTGATATCGCGACCCTTTTGTGGCATGAGTGCCGTTTAGAAACTTTGTTGCGATTTCGTGACTCCTTTTGCGTGCGGATGCCGAGGGCCCTTCCTGTCGCGATATCGCGACATGTCGCGATCTCGCGACATGTCGCGTTATCGCGACTGTTGGCACCGACGCGGTCGAGACGGGGGTGACTGTCACGATTTCGCGACATGTCGCATTTTCGCGCCCTGTTGTTTTCTTTGCCCTGTGGTTGTTAGTGTTGCCTTTGTGCTTTGCACTTGTTGTGTTGCTCTTTGCTCTAGGTCGGGATGTGTTCTCTCTCGTTTGTAATTGGTCTTTGTATTAATACAAGTTTTCATTTTTTTCAAAAAAAAAAACTCAGGCACTTCTTTTCATATGACTCCTCATAGGGAGGGATTCTATGATTATGAAAAGATAAATGGAGGTAAAGTATTCTTGGGAAAAAATTAAACACATAAAATAATAGGTCGAGGAAGAGTCAAGTTGAGGTTAAAATATGGAAGAATTAAAACCCTTCCTAGTGTGCTACATATTTCAGGTTTGGCAAGGAATATGATATATGTTAGTAAGATGAATGATGTGGGTGTGACTGTGATATTCAATAAGGACAGTTGCAAGATGGTTTGTGAATGCTTAGTGTTGGAAAGAGGAGTTTGTACAGGAACTCTGTTCAAACTTGAGGCTAGGACTATAAATATTGAGTGCAATAACTCTTCAATTGTAGAGGAAATTAATATGGTAGAAGGAGCTCCAAGTATTCTTGTAGCAAAGACAATGTTATGGCATCGGCGCATGGGGAACATTGGTGAGAAAGGACTTTGAACATAAAAAATGAAAGGTATGGTTGAATGAATTTCTAATTGCCCATTAAATTTTGATTTTTATGAGCATTGTGTCTTTGGAAACAAACCTGAGTCAGGTTTCCCATTAGTGCCACAAGATTTGAAGGAATTTTGCATCTAGTTCACAGTGATGTGTTTGGACCTACAAAAGTACCATCATTAGGTAAATATATCTATTTTGTTACATTTATAGATGACTTCTCAAGAAAGACTTGGGTATATTTTTTATGGTATAAATCTGATGTTTTCAAAAAAATTAAAGAGTTCAATGATCTTGTAGAAAATCAGATAGATAAAAATATAAAGGTTTTGAGAAGTGACAATGGTGGTGAGTATTGCTCTAATAAATTTGAGCAGTTTTGCAAGGACTGTGGAATAGAAAGGCAGAGAACAAATTCATATACTCCATAACAAAATGGAGTTGCAAAATGGATGAACAAAATATTGATGGATAAGGCCAAAAGTATGCTAAGCGGTGCAAGGTTAGAAAAGAAATTATGGGCAGAAGTGTTAACTGCTTGTTACCTCATCAATAGATATCCTACCTCAACTTTGATGGATAAAACTCCATAGGAAGTGTGGACTCATAAGAAACCCTCTCTCATTCATATAAGGGTTTTTGGTTGTGAAGCTTATATGTATGTCCTAAAAGAGAAAAGGATTAAGCTAGACTATAAATTTAAAAAATGATACTGGTGTTAAATAATATAAGTTGTGGAACCTAGAAACATAGAGATTTCTTACAATTGTAATGTGATATTTAGAGAAACAAAAGGGTTTCCAAAATAGGAAATGCAACCAAGCAAAGAACCTGATAGAGTTCAAGTAAAATTGGAATAAGAGGAAGAACCTGCGGTAGAACTTGATGCTAAAGAAGAATATGAATTACAGAGAGTCTGAAGAGGAATATTCAAAGGAAGAAGGTGAGGATGAATTTGAAGAAGCAAAACATAAAACTCCAATTTTGAGGAGATCAGATCAAGTGAGAAGACTCCCAAAAAGGTATAGCCCTTCAAATTTTTGTTCTGCATTTAATTTATGAAGAACCCAAGACTGTAAAAGAGGCACTTCAGTCAAGTGAGAATAAGCTTTAAAAAAGGGCTATGGAGGAAGAAATGGAGTCCCTAAATAAAAATAAGACATGGGACTTGGTGAAACTACCCCTGGAAGAAAACCTATTGGTTGTAAGTGGTTATTCAAGAAAAAATACAATATAGAAGGAAAGTTGGAGAAGTACAAAGCTTGCTTGGTAGCAAAAGGATTTTCTCAAGTTGAGGGAATTGACTTTGATGATATTTTTTCTCCTATGGCTAAACTAACATCAATTAGAGTTTGGTTGGCTATTTCTACTGCTTTTGATTTTGAAATAGAATAGATGGATGTAAAGACAACTTTTCTACATGGTGAACTCGATGAATATATGTATATGTCACAACCAAAATGCTTCAGGGTAAAAGGTAAGGAGAACTTGGTATGCAAGTTGAAGAAATATCTTTACAAATTAAATCAATCTCTAAGAATGTGGAACCAAAAATTTGATAGGTTTGTTTTAACACTTGGGTTTGAAAAAAGCAAAGCAAATCCGTGTATTTATTTCAAAAAAGAAGGTGAAAATTTTGTTATCATTTTTTTGTATGTGGATGACATGTTGTTAATTAGTAACAATAAGGAGATGATAAAGTTACTAAAATCTCAGTTTTCTTCTGAATTTGACATGAAGGATTTGGGTGCTGCAAAATTTATTTTGGGTATGGAAATAATAAGGGATTGTGCAAATAGAAAGTTGTGGTTAAATCAAATTAAATATATCGATTTGATACTACAGAGGTTTAGGATGCATGATTGTAAACTAGTATGTACTTCATATCCTGTTGGTTAAAAGTTATTTGCTAAATAGTGTCATAAAATAAATGAGAAAATTGAAGAAATGCATCATACTCCTTATGACAATACTGTTGGCAGTATAATGTATGTAATTATCTATACTAAACCTGATATTGCACAAGCAATGGGGGTAGTTAGCAGATATGTATCCAATCTAGGAAAGGAACATTGGATTGTTGTGAAGAGGATCTTCAGATACCTATGTGGAACTACAAATTATGCTATTTGTTACCAAGGAAAATTTGGAGACAATAATATTGTAAATCTACAAGGCTTTGTGGATGTTGACTGGGCTAGAGATCTTGACAAGAGAAGATCCATGAGTGCTTATGTGTTCAGGATGTTTGGAGGGGTAGTAAATTGGATGAGTAAAAAGCAATCAACGATTGCTTTGTCCACTATAGAAGAAGTACATTGCAACAACTCATACTTGTAAAGTAGCAGTGTGGCTATAGAGGTTGTGTTCAACATTTTGTCTTAAGCAAAAAGTTGTGAGAATTGATAGTGACAATTAGAGTGCAATATTTTTGACCAACAATCCTGGTTTTCATGATCGGTCAAAACATATTGATATCAAATACCATTTTGTGAGAGAGATGATTGAAGAGAACCAGGTGATGTTGGAGAAAGTTGATACATAGAAGAATAATGTTGATTTGTTAACAAAGGTTGTACCTACTCAGAAATTTTCTTGGTGTAGAAGATCTATGGGCATGGTTTCCTTTGATAGTTGACAATGGTAGTTTTTTAGCCCCTATGGAAAGCATTCAACAAGTGGGAGAATGTTGGAATTATGTTGAATATTTTCCATTTTATTCAGGTGGGGTTAACTCTGAAAGGACTAGACACTCTGCTCCTATACTTGTCGAGGTTTGAGGTTTAAGCTATTTTTTAGACCCATATGAATGGTTTTGGGTTAATGTATAGTTGGCCCATGGATTTGCACCCATGGTATTGTAATTCCCCTTCTTTATTTTTTGGTATATAAAACAACACTTGAATGAGGGTTTGGTATATATGATATGAAAAAGCAAGCAAAACATGGATAAGGATATTATTTTATTGAATACGATCAAGTTTATACAATAATGAAATATTCTTACTGGGTATTTTCCCGAAAGGGTTTCCCAGGATAAATTCTTGTGTAATGTGTCTCTTCTTTGTTTTTCCATTGGTTTTACACTTACTATTTTTCTAGATTTCATTTATCTAGGTATTATTTCTCTTCATAAAGTTGAAGAAACTAGATGGGACATTATGTTTCAAAACAATTAATGGTCCAAGATTAAATCCATACAAGATGAAAGTGCATGTGAATATGGTTAATCTTGAACTAGCTGAAGAGGAAGTGAGTATCAAAAGGATGACTTAGCATGAAAATAGCCTTTAAAACATTTTTAGGGTATTTTGATCCAAGAATATGGGAAACCGAGCCAAACTAAGAAAGTATATGGTGTAGAAGAAAAAATGACTCAAAAATGGTATGGCTATTTGAAGGATAAAATAGTGCACAATCCATAATTGAAAAGGAGGAATTGCAACCTCACCCTACAGAGCCTAGAAGAATAAGGGTACATGTGAGATTCCCACAAAAAAGAAGAAAATAAGTTGAGATCCCTAAATGAAGAAAATACGAAAATACATAGAAAACAGTGATAATGGATTATAGACAAGAAGAGCCACTAGAGTACAAACCTTGGAGTGAAGGAAGTGAGTATGAAGGAATGAGTTTGTTGGAAGCTATTGGACATGCATAGCTAAGAATGCATCGGGAAACACAATAGTTGTAGGAGCAAAGTGAGCAATTGCAGAGAAGAAACAAATAGCTAACAAGTCAATGTACAAGAAGACTTGTAGTAAATGAAATACTATGAAGAGACATGAAATACCATCATAAAATAAAGGAGAGGTTGGAAACTTGAGAGAATAATCCAACATTACATCCTTGACAAGTTCAAGCAGTGAAGAAGAAGATTGGAATAATGACAACTCAAACTTGAAACTTGGGATGAGGGAAATACTAAGGAGATTGCAAGTACCCCAAATGATCTGTAAAGTGCCACATCGTGGATTCACCTCTACATACAGATCTATGTATCTTTATTAATCCTTATGCTTAATTTATGGTTGAGGATCTCTGAAACTTGAACTAGAAACCACTTCGTAAATTCACAGCGTGAATACAAGCATTGGTGTGTTGTCTGGTTATTTTCAAAGAGATCAACTCTTTCTATGTGTTAGTATTAATATGGTAATTCCCGTAATTAAGGTAAATAATAGCAATAATCTTAGATTAAAAAAAAACATACACATAGTTTAAAGAGAAACACCAAATTTACGTGGAAACCCCAAAATTGGTAAAACCATGATCAAAGATATTTCTGTAGATTTTTATTGGAAATAATAATTCTATTACAATCCTTACTATGGTATTAGATTTCAATATTCCATTCTCCAACTCTTATCCCCTGCTTTGATGTATTTTCTTCTCTTTTTGTTCTTCCACTGCAGATCTGGCAATCAAGTCATTACCATGTGTTCTGCAAGAATTTTTGTTCTGAAAACTCTGCCACACTATGTTGTGTAAAAACTAAACTGCCACCCAGTGTTGTGCAAAATTTTTCCACTAAGTGTTGTGCAACCTTTTTTCACTAGATGTTGTGCAACCATTTTCCACTAAGTGTTGTGCAACAATTTACCACTATGTGTTGTGCAAAAGAAAGTCATTTTTATTAAATGTGTGTAGCCCCCTTTCTTAAATGCTTGCAACCTCCTTTTCTTAAATGGGTGTTGGTTATTTAAACCAACCCATTTTATTAAATGAGCGTTGGTTATTTAATACCAATCCATTTTATTAAATGGGTGTTGGTTATTTCAAACCAACCCATTTTATTAAATGGGTGTTGGTTATTTAAAACCAATCCATTTTATTAAATAGGTGTTGACCACTCATTGAATGATGAAAGTTAATCCAATTTTCCTCCATGCTCTATTTCCGTAAGTGTTGATTGCTCTAAAATGAGGATTTTATCTGAAGCTCCTTCCACACTTCCTGTAGATGACTTTGTTTTTATTTATCTCCTGATCAAGATCTCCCCCATTGGAGGATTTTGGTCCCTCAAAATCATTTTTATTCATATGGGAATATTGTTTCTCCACTTGCTTCTTGGAGATCCATTTTGTCTTTCTTAGCATTTTACCTTTGTGGTTGTTGGGTTTGCTTGAGATGCAATTTTCATATCCACAAATAAAATTAGACACATCATTCTGCATATTGAACTAGTAGACATATCGTTGCAGGTTAGCTACTATTTTGTGCACACTATAATGACCAAGAACTAGTGATGTGTGAGCTTCCCTTATTAGCTATAAACGTTTATCTCCCTTGGGCACACAAATTTTTCCCTCTTTGAACAAGTATTTTCCAAGTGAAAAACCTTATTGGATTTGCCTTGCACTCCATTTTTCAATTCCTTGTACTTCTTCCCAATTTCAACATCTTCTTCATACTGCCTCTTGTACTCTTCAAAAGAAAAATGCTCAAATTCCTTTTTTTAGGGAGTACAGTTGGTTGCTTCCACCTCCTTACTGAACTACACATTACTATCTATGTCTCTTATTATCAGTAATGCGAATCTCTTGCTTACATTCACCAAATGCTTGACTTGTTGCCTTTATCACAAGCTAAAATTTATTTTCCAACCTGCTAGGATTAATCACATAGGTGATTCCACCTTTCTTCATCTCCCAAACATTGTGCCTCCACTTAAAAAAAGCATATTTTTCCCATAAATATGGGCTACCAAAAATTACTTGGCAAATATCAAGAGGTAGTACATCACAAGTAATTACATCATGAAATTTATTTTTAACAAAAAATTATAAAGTACATTGCTTGGTTGTGGATGATCCATAGTCTTCAATCCCAACTGCTTCACTAGATCCTCAAAAATTAAATTTCGTTGGGATCCATTGTCGAACAATGCTGTAACGTTCATCCTCTGCACTTGTATGTAGACCCAAAATAATTCCTCTTTCTTGGCCTCTAAATCTTGTTCCTCCTTCTTAAATGTTTGCTCCTGCCTTAAAGGCTTAATTCTGGTAGCACACACTACCTTTCCTTCATCCTCTTCCTCAAAACACCCTTCTTCCTCTTGCTCAACCTTTTTAGCAGAATTGGTGGATTTCTTCTTTCCTTTGTTCCACCATTTTGCCCTCTTTTCAAGATGTAGCTTTCAATAGTCCTCACTTGAATGATTTCACCATTTTGTGATTTGGTGGTTGTAGCCTATGATTTATTCTTACCTTTACTACTAGAACCCTTGGTTTTCTCTACAGGCTTGGAGAGTAAAGATGAAGTTAATGCCTTATTATATTTTACTGGCTTTCTGACCCTCATTTCTAGATATGTGGCTTTAACGCATGCCTCATAAATATATTTGGAATCAAATAATTCGAGTTCTATCTTGATCTGATAAGACATACCACACTTATATTTCTTAAATATTTGAGGATCACGAAGATTAACACAGCTTTTTTCTAAATTTTATGGTGTATTCTTGGATTGTTTGGTTCTACCTCTGTCTTAAAAACAACCATCTCTCCTCCATCTTCTCTTGATAGCCAATAGCATAAAACTGAGCTCTTATAGCCTTCACAAATTATGCCCATGTTTCCACAATTGGTTGTTGATTTCTTGCCAATCCAGCTAAGTATACCTCCCACCATGTGAGAGCATGGCCACCTAGTTTCAATCTAGCAAAGATGATTTGTTGTACCTCTGTATAAGACTTAGTATTGAAGTAAACCTCTAATTTCTTCAGCCATCCATCTAATTTTACAAGATATAACTCCCCTTCATAAGCTGGAATATTAATTTTGACCTCCATTTTGAACGGATCTACAATCAAGGGTTGTGATGAGATATTCTTGGGTTGTTTGGGGTGGGATTCTTCAACCTCTATTTTCTCACCATTGGAAGCACCATACTCAATCTCAGGTTTTGAATCTAATTTCTTCTTTTCCTTTCTTCTTGAGAAAACACCAACTCCATCAAGCTTTGGAGAGTGTTTTCCATTTCAAGAAATCTTCTTTGAAATTCCTTGTTGGACATTGTTGGAGAGTTAGGTTCTGATTGATCTTCCATTTTCACAGATTTGATCCTTCTCCCAATATCTGGGTTGTATGGGGCTAAGTCCTTTCCTTGAGATCTACCTTGCATACACAATTCTTTAGGAAAATCGGCTCTAATACCAAACTTGATCTATAAAGTGCCACACTATGGATTCACCTCTACATACAGATCTATGGATATTGCTTAATCCTTATGCTTAATTTGTGGTTGAGGATCTTTGAAACTTGAACCAAAAATCGCTTCATAAATTCACAGCGTGAATACAAGTATTGGTGTGTTGTCTGGTTATTTTCAAAGAGATCAACTCTTTCTATGTGTTAGTATTAATTTGGTAATTCTCGCAATTAAGGTAAATAATAGCAATAATCTCATATTCAAAAAAACATACACATAGTTTAAAGAGAAACACCAAATTTACGTGGAAACTCCAAAATAGGTAAAACCATGGTCAAAGAGATTTCTGCAAATTTTTATTGGAAATAATAATTCGATTACAATATTTATTATGGTATTAGATTGCAATCTTCCATTCTCCAACTCTGCTCCCCCTGCTCTGATGTCTTTTCTTCTCTTTATGTTCTTCCACTACAGATCTGGAAATCAAGTCATCACCATGTGTTCTACAAGAATTTCTATTCTGAAAACTCTGCCATATTGTGTTGTGTAAAAACTAAACTACCACCCATCGTTGTGCAACCGTGTTGTGCAAAAGATAGTCATTTTCATTTTCATTAAATGTGTGTACCCCTTTTTTATTAAATTCTTGCAATCTCCTTTTCTTAAATGGGTGTTGATAATTAAATCCAACCCATTTTATTAAATGGGTGTTGGTTATTTAAACCAACCCATTTATTAAATGAGCGTTGGTTATTTAATACCAACCCATTTTATTAAATGAACGTTGGTTCTTTAATACCAACCCATTTTATTAAATGGGTGTTGGTTATTTAAAAGTAAACCCATTTTATTTAATGGGTTTTGGTTATTTAAAACCAACCCATTTTATTCAATAGGTGTTGATCACTCATTAAATGATGAAAGTTAAGCCATTTTTCCTCAATGCTCTATTTTGGTAAGTGTTTATTGCTCTGAAGTGAGGATTTTATCCGAAGCTCCTTCCACACTTCTTGTAGATGACTTTTTTAATTCATCTCCTGATCACCAACCGATGGATGAATATCGATAAGTAATTCATAAGTAGAATACCTCTTCTTCCTTTTTGCTAGAGTGCTCGATTTTATCAGTGACACCACATGAATCCACCTGATATGATTGGTGCATGCTCTAGAATCACTTAAAAGGGGTTCAATATTGGAAAGTAAAGCTTCTCCTAAGTCATAGCATTCATCATCAATGCCATGACATGGAAGGCCATTGAAAAATTTCTTGTATATCTCATCACAAAATTCTAAATGTAGTTTGACAAATATAATGCCCAATCATATGGCACTCCTACCATTATTCCCTCCATATATGGTATGGGCCAAGTGGCTATCTCCGAGGCTCGTTGTTCATCAGATAATTTTGACATTATCATGTTCATGGAACATTGCAACTCCCTTGACTTTAGCTACTATATTTTCAATCCACAAATCTCATCCTTCATCAATTTTGCAGCCTCTTTTGGACTAAGATTGGTAATCTTATCTACTAGATTATTCCACTGATGCTAGTCAAATGCTTCTTTCTTTATTGGTATATCTCTAAAAATCCTTTATAAATTGCTATGGGAGAACACTAGACAAATCTCCTTGTTACCAATCATTACTCTACTCATGTTATGCTTAGGGTTGTATGTTTGCAACATAAAAAACAATGACTTGAAAAAATCTCTCAAATTTTTGTATTTGCAAGATGTGATGCATTCCTGTATTTTTGAATGTGATTTTCAGTGGATGTTTTGGTAAATTCTTTTATCATAATTTTTGCAAAACTCTCTAGTTGGATGTAGCCATGACATCTCCTGCAAGGGTATCTACATTCTTTCTTTCCCTTTTCCTTTCTCCTTATTTTGAGGCAAAGCTTCCACTTCTCTTTCCTATGGAGTGTTGGTCATTGGCCTTCCCCTTGGTTCTCCATGTTGCCTCATCTTGTATCACTCAACATCCATGTCATGTTCCCTCTCTCTGACATGCATATATTTTGCTAGGCTTCTCTTGAAGTCGACTCTGATGTCTCCTCCTTGTGATCAAGGTTTGACTGCAACACTGCTTTAGGTGGAACCCTCCTTTTTTGTTGTTCCACTTGTTAGATCCTCTCTACGATTCTCATCCTTTTGTATGTCATATTCACAATCTACTTCTATCAACCCCAATTATACGACTTCAACTCCTGATACACATTGTACAACCTTTTATCGTATAACCCTCTCCTTATATGGTATTTTCATCGCATGCTTGTACATTGTTGCCCTGCCATATACACCATTGCTTATATGATAATGTGTCGTAAGCACCTTGCTTGTACCACACTTTACCTCACAACTACTTTTTGTATGTTGCTATCATGTCGTTTAGTATTAATTTGTATGACAACTATATGCCTTCTACTCCTTGTTGTTGACATTCATTATTGTGCTCTATACAACTTAGGTTGTTTGATAATTCACCACCCCTCCTCAATGGTCGTCTTTGTTGTCATATTCATTTGGCTTTTGTCCATTATCATCTTCTGATGATGAGCTCGTCGACTCATTAGATATCACAAGATCTTTACCGACAGACTAGTTCTTCAAATTTATCATATATTTGTGTTGGCCCTTCTTAAACATCAGATGATCCTTCTCCCAATTGTGGTTAACCTTCGTCATGTGCAATCATCCTCATCTCAACAATGCATCATCCACAAAATCCATGATGAATTCCTAGTCAATGATCTTCACTTTTTGTGCAGTTAAAATCCCCTTAATTTCAATACCATGTTGGTCTACACCATATAGTCTAAAATTTGGAGATCATAAAAATGGCATGAGCTGAACTGGATAAATACCTCAACTTTCAAATTCTTGTTGAACAAGACATATAATTATCAAATTGTTATAATTCCATTATATGGTTATAATATAATATGAATGAGATCTATTTTGATCATATATAACCAACTATATGGAGAAAGAGAAAGTCAATACATAACATTTTCAATAAATAAAAAATGAAAAAATCTTCAAATTTTATTTGATTGTTGTGCTTTACAATTTATAAATCAAATTCTTTTATTATTACTGTTTTTAACATTTTTATAATAAAGAAATTAAATTGAAATAATTCTCTACTAATGTTATTGATTAACGTGATATTTTATTTTTTGTTGTGTCAATAATATAAAGTGGATGTGTTATAAACCTATTTTATGTATGATTATAGGAGAAACATATTACAAAATTACAAACATATTCCTTTACTTTTCTACAATTCAGTTATTGTTTGTGAATGAATGAATGAAAGATTTTTATGTATGATTGCAGGAGAAACATATTACAAAATTACAAACATATTCCTTTACTTTTCTACAATTCAGTTATTGTTTGTGAATGAATGAATGAAAGATTTTAATTACGTTTGCGAAACCCAAATATGGTCTATGAGACCTCAAATATGGAAGTACAATTACTCAAATCATATCATATGATCTTTAATATCTTTGAGAAGGTTGTTCCTTCTTCTGTTGATTTGGGTTAGCAATTCTCCAACTTTTTTTATTTTACTGTCTTCAAATAAATCTGCCAAAAATCTGTTCCCAAGTGTTTCTTTGTATTTGTCACAGATATTTGAAAAAATCGGGCATTTATAGATGAAGTGTTCCTCTATCTCTACTGCCTCTGTGCTGCATAGAGTACATATCCTTTCTTCCCATTGTTCTTTAGGCGTTGTCCATCTCCCTGTTTCACATCTAAGCCAATGAGAGCTAGTCCTTATCTGAGCAATGAGGATTTTTCCTTCCACTTGATTTCAACGCCTATATACGCTTTTTCCTTGTGGTCATACGTTGGGTTAAAATTTGCAATATAATATTGTCTTTTCCTGCTTGCATTTTTCCATGCTTGCATTTTTCCACATTCCACTTTTGAACTTTTCATTCACATAATTTTTTGTCTTTGTTGACATTTGGGCATTCATTTATGTTGATTTCCCAATGTTTCATCCATTTCTGATTTTGTTTCATCCATGTATTATTTCGCCTATGCAACTCTTCGTCCCTAGCTGCCCTAGGCCATCTATCATATTTCATGTTTTTTGTTTTTTTCAAATAACATAACAGCTTGGTCATAGCAATTACTTCTAAAGGGAACATTCCAGTTTCAGCTAGAATAATTTCATAAGGGGTTGTGGCCTTAATTTTGAAAAAAATTGTGATTAGATATTTTTGAATCCTTTCTATTTGCCTCCATTTTGTATTTGTTGTGCCACTAGCCCACACCTTGCAACCATACAACAAAACCGGTGTAACAAGTAGGCCAAATAAGACCTTGGTGGTCTTCCAGTCCCACAACTCGACATTCCTACACCTGTTTTGAAGTGCATATAGTGCTCTCCAACCACTGAGTTTTTTCATCCTACATGCATTCCAATTAAGTTTGTCATGAAAGTCTATGCCTAGGTATTTGTATTCTACTACTACCTCAAGCGGTTCTCCTACAAACTGAAATTCAAGTTGCTGCTTCTTCTTTTTTGCTGAAAAAATCATAATTTTTGTTTTGCTCGTGTTCACCTGCATCCCAACTTCTTTACAAAAGAGTTCTAGAGCTTGAAGGTGATCTTATAGATCTTTGGTTGTTTTGGCCACAAGAATTACATCATATGCATACATGAGGAGTTTTACCACATATTTGGCTAAGTGCACACCCTCTTCCCCAAATTTGTTTATCCATTCTTCTAACTTGTCAATGTACAACCCAAATAAGGTAGGAGATAGAGGACAACCTTGTTTGACACCTATGTCACTACCAAAACATTCAGATAACCCTTCATGTGTTTTGATTCTAGCCTTTACATGCTCACATAGTCTGTGAACTGCTACCTATAGTGAATTGGAACCTCTATCTCTTCCATTCTGCTCCATAATTTTTTCTTTGGAACTGTGTCAAATGCCTTTTTGAAGTCTACAAAACAACAAAAAACCTCCTCTTTTTTGTCCCATATTTTTTCCACTATGTGTCTGAGCGTGATACAGTGATCAATAGTTGAGTGTTTGGACCTAAAATGTGCTTACCCCTTTGAGTGATCAGCGATATCATTGTTTTTTATATCCTTCAACTATTGTTGTACATAGAAATTAACATTATTTTTGGAAGTCCTTCACCTATGGAGGCAACATTTTTTTAAATAAGGGAAAATGTTGTGTTGATCAATGAAAATGATAAGAAGGAGTTGATATAGAGAACATAACAATTTAATAAAATAAAAAATATTTTCATTAGAAAAGCAAGCTGAATTTGATCGAATTAACCTAACATCAAATGTAATGTAATGTTTTGATATTTTGATAAAAGTGTCCCAACAAAAACCATATGTAAAAAAAAAAAAAGACATTTTTATATAATGACATATATGCAAATTGAAGCTATAATTTAAAATAGACTATTATGCACCTTTGCCACAATCCATTAAGATAAAATCTGAATCAAGAGAACGAGATCAACAATCAGATTATGAAAATATCACTTTTTGTTGCCGTAATTGTTATGAGATTGGACACATGGCAAGGGTTTGCAAGTGAAAACTAAGAAAGAGACAAAAATTTGGCCATGAGATAAACTTCAAGACAAAGCAAGGAAATCATACAGTAATAGAAGCTAGATGAGATCAAGGATATTCCACTCCGAAAGAAGCGGCAAAGAAAGCCTATCTAGAGTATCATTTGGCTAGTTCAAAAGAAATTAAAGGTGCAAAATAATATGTTGAGAGAAAACCTAAAACAAAAACAACAAAAGAGGTCACATTTATTCTAGGTAAATCATCTTCATTTTCCTCAAGTAGTATAAAATCCTCTCTAACTAATAAGAGTGAAAGGGATGAAGATGTTATCCCTTGCACTTCAAGGTTTCAAGATCAGCATAATATTGAAATAAGGATGGAGGAAACCCATAACAATTTAGGTTTTTTAGAGCAGAATAAGAAGGTAATTACTAAAGAAGAGCATCCTTGCACTTTAAGGTTTCTAAGGAAACATAAAGAAAATTGTGCTTTTGAGGTTATTCCTTGCACTTCAGAACAAGGCAAACCTAAAGATGATAAGTCTTACTACGAGTAGTGTGAGAAGATTGAAGAGATTGATGAAGATGAAAGTAATGCTGAGAATGAAAAAAAAAAAACCAAGAATCAAAAACAAAGAGAAAAAGAAACCCACAAATAAAATAATAACTTGGAATATTAAGGGAATGGATAAGAACCCTAAAAAAAGTCTTAAGAAATTCTAAAATTGTTATAGACGAGATATTTATAGATATAGAAGTTGGGAAGTAAATATTTTAGCCATTTGCGGTGTTGAATTTCATCTTAACAGAATTTAATTTCAGAAGGCATCTAATATAAAAGGAGTTGATTGTGGAAACTTAGCAATTTGAGAAAGATGGAGATTAATAGAAAGGCAAATGAAGAATATCTTTGATCGAAAGGCAAAGTTGGATATGCTTTAATTAACTTGTTAGAAATGTAACGAGAGCAATGTAATGTTTTGTTTTTATAATGGGAGTGACCCCCAATAGAAGCCACACATAGCTTATTAAAAAAAAAAATTAACTATTATGTAAATTTAATGTTTCCTCTTATAGATCTGACTTTCAAGTTGAATTTATGATATAAACAATTATTTATATATTGAATTAACTACACTTTTTTGAATTTGTAGGGTTGACATTATCTTTTATAAATTGATGTCAAAATTTGCATTATATTTTACATATTTAAAAATTTAAACCAATTGAATTTAGCTTTTCTTTGTGTTTTCTAATTTCAATAAAGAACCTTTTTAATGGCTTTACAATTCGTCTCTTAATTGTCTAGCCAAACTCATTTACATTTGTATATTCCCTTTATATCGAGGGAATGGTGCATTTTAATGTGTTAGTATTGATGCTACACATGCATTCTCCTTAAATTTTATTGGTAATTATTTTAAAACAATTAAGTGTTCTAAATGAATTCCATTTTTTTAAGAATGGTTTATATAACAAAATGTTCAAAAGTTTGAGATGCAATATAGAAAGTTGTTTTAAAGGTAAACAATGACAAAAAGATCAATTTTTAGGTTTTGTGATGTGTTTTTTCCGGTTATGTTCTAAGGTTGCTCTTAGCTATGACCAAGACAAGTATTTTTAAGAGGCTCAAAAATCAAGATTTCTATACTTTAAATAGGGGGTCTAAGGTTTGAATCTAGAGGGAGTGGGATATGTATGCTTTGTAGGTGGATAGCACACCACTAGTGCTTAGATGCCTCCATGGTAGGATTTCATGTTTTGTATTTTACCTATGTTGAGATATATTTGTTTTGTATTTTACCTATGTTGAGATATATTTGTTTATAATACATTTGTTTATGAGATAACCTTTTGATGGAAGAATAATTCTTATAACCAGCTAGATTTCTTTATAAACTTGAGATTGGTATTTGCAAACAATAATATTCCTTGTCCGTTATACTATCTTATAAAGATCCTTGCGATATTAAAGTTTTATCTTTGTTATATTTATATTTTGTCACATTTACGTCCGCTATTTTGTAAGCTTCATTTGAAGGGAGAACCAATTCATATAACCAGCTACTATTTCTTTATAACATGACGTTTGGCTTTCTACACAATAGAATTCCTTATTGTATTATCTTATAGAGGTTCCTGTGATACTTAAGTTTTTTCTTTTATATATTATTTATTGTTTTATTTGTGTAGGCTGGAATTTAAACTTTGATTAATCCTCCTACATGTTAGGAGAGCTCAAAAGATCTATCCATGTTTTCAGTCTCTCATGGATAGCTGGCCATATTCTAGCATACCAGTTGCATGGTTGGCACTCTAATTACAAGACTTTCGTAATTCTGCTTTTTCCAACAAAGAGTCGTTTCCTTTCGAAATGGACTTTCTAATCGATTTTGAGGACCCCTTAAAACACAGTTCGAAGTTTAATTTGCATCACTGATGACCAATTCCAATAACTTGCATCTCATCCTTGAGTGGGGGCCCCATCTTTGTTATCTTCCAGTGAACAAAATTCATCTATGTCCTGATCCATTCAGCAGCAATGCATGGATGCATCTCTATCTATGATCAACATGCTTATGCTCAGCATGTGTTTGTGTGAGAGAGATGTCTTATGCAAGGCCTGATGAAGCCTTCTACAAGAGAAGTAATCGTATAGTGTAAGACCCAGAAAATTTACATGAGCAAGGTGAGGCTCTTTGTCTTGTGTAGCCTGTAAATCTTATTCGTTTTGCTGTGCACTTCCACTGCCCACTAAGCTGCACGTAGTTATTGTTAACTTAGAGACACTCCAAAAATCAAACACTTTTGATTTCTCATCATGAAGATGTACAGAGAATAGCAAATCAAACCAGCAGAATCATCAGAAGCTGCTTCAATTTATGTCAGGAAATGGACTGTATCTAATATTTACTGGATCAAATGCCACAAAATTTGTGTTTATATAAGCTCTGAAACTTAGTGTCACATTTTCTAAAAAATCTTTAGTTTCTTGGCAAGTCCTGAAACATGAAATTATTGTATAAGAAAAGGTTTATCCATCCAGCGAATAGTGCACCCATAGGCTTCCAAGTGCTTAATTAAAGCCTTTGGTAATTTAAACTTCAAGCATTCAAGAAGCTTGAGTTTCTTTAAGCTATTGCAAGCCGACAGAACATAGACAAAACCATAGACAGTAACATTCCTCAAATGAACCAGCTTCAAGTTCTGTAAGCAATGCAGCCTTGCCATTGCTGATAATCCAATATCTGAGACTGGACAATATGAAAGATTTATCTGCAGAGAAGCCACGGCTTCCAATGTAAGATATGCTGAAGAAAAGGAACCAGAAGTTGCATTATAAGAATACTCACTTGTCGCAAATTTTGGCATGACGCAGCTATTGCCAGTATCCCAGCATCATCAATTTGGTAGCACCTTTTGATATCTAATTCAGCTATGCGCCTGCATCCCAAAGCAATTGCAGAAAGACCACTAGATGTAATACCATAACAACCTCGTATTTCGAGGTTATTAAGTTTTTGCAGTTGTGAGATGGAGATCAGAGCATCATCAGTTATGTTTATGCAGTAGGAAAGGTTTATGCTCTTTAACCTTGGGCATCCATTAGCAATCCCTGCTACTCCAGCATCACCAACTCCTGTGGATCTGCATATAGATTCTTAATAGGTAAGCTGACAACGTCTTAAACTGATAGACCAAAAAATTCACAAATTCAATAAACAGAAACTAATTTTTTCTTTTATAAAAACATTATCAGAAAGAGAGATTCTCCAGATCATGAAGTGAACCTGTATAAATCAATTATTTGGAGATTCGAGCAACGTGCCCCTATATGGATGATTCCCTCATCAGATATATTTTGGCAGAATCCTAGCTTCAGAGAGATCAAATCAGAGCATCTAGAAAGGGACTCCAATCCTGCATGAATAAATATGTTTAATAAAACGATAATAAAAGATAATGAAAGAAATCTCCATGTAAGTAACAATTCCATTACTATGGAAATCATTTCTCTACGCTCTTTTCCTTTTTAGAACTAAAACACCATTACCTGTGTTGTTTACACTACACTCAGTAAGATCAAGCTCTTCCAGGAAAGGGCAACCCTCCCCTAATAGTGTCAAACTTTTTTCTGTGACCGAGTAACATGATTCAATATTAAGAGATGAAAGATATCTGCATGATCTTGAAACAGCTGACAATGCAGCATCTGTTAGATCTGTGCAGCATGTAAGATCCAATTTGTTCAGTTCTCTCGAATGCGTCAGAAGTCCTATCAATTCTTCATCTGTAACTCCAGCACACTTGCTGAGGCTCAATTCCCTCAAAGATCTGCAGCTTTTCCCAACAGACTCAAGTGCAGCTCTAAAAATTTTACAACCATCAAATTTTATTGTTTGCAATCTGTCAAAATTGTGGATGCTTGAAAGGAGATCACTGGTAATCTGCATTGCACAAATGAGCAGATTACCAACTTATAAAACAGTGTCTCCTACATGAATCAAATTTATGCATTTAAAAATACTCTGCAATCAAGAAAGGAAAGTCCATCAAATATTAGTCAGACACTTACTGGTATACAATAAGCAAGAGTAAGTTCGCGCAAGTCTGAGGAACCACTTGCAAGGTTGATTATTCCACTACAGCGGACATTTCGACACTTTGAAACATCCAGTCTCTGTAACATAGTAAAAGCTACATATCACTGGAAATAGATTAGACCTTCAAGGGTCCTAACGCTTGTCCAGAATCTTATGATATGTTAAGTCAATGCCCACAGAAATAAATTCTCGACAAAGAACAAATATGTAAATCAAATGAAATGCCTTAAATTGAGCAATGTGTTATTTGCACAATTTAGTGTTGTAAATGTCAATACCACCAAGAAATCAGTTTCCAAAAAGTCCATTGGAAATGTCAAATACTGTCAATATACTTACGGTTGTACCATGCAATATTCCTAAAGAAGGATTAGTCATTATATTACAATACCACTAATGTACTATACACTCTATGTAATTGATATGATATGAGTCCCCTTTAAATAACCTATCTTAATAAGGCTAGAATAAAGTAAATCTCTAAGCCAACATGCAATGTAAACCCAAGGGTTATGCACAGCCCTGTGTGGACTTCTCCATAACCTCAATATAAATCTTATGTGCATAGGCATATAACATGTTCCCCTCTGACATGTCATTCAAAGCATGAAATGTAGGCAATACTGTGATTCTAATTGATGTTAAGCATAACCATAGTTGTTGCTCCTTTTATTTCACGTTACTCACAACCATGTTGCTACACCACACCATGCTTCACTAATGTTGCCTCATATTGCAGTGTGCATGCCCATATGTCTTTGACCTCTGTAGACTTAACCTATTAATTCATTTCTTTTGAATCTTCAATCTTGTCTTTCACCCATTCCTCTGGCTCTTGGGTAGGTAAAGGTCTTTTCAGCTTATGCAACGATATCCTCTCGAGTAGGTAAAGGTGAAATGTTTTATCTTTCAATAGTCATAAAAGGAAGTTGAGATGCTTTACATAACAATTGTCCCTTCATCTTCCTATGGCACCAGGTGGCACCATATTGCTAATAGTGGGGATTAATCTCTACTCTAGCACCACATGACTGGTGCAGAAGTTCACATCTAATGCTAACGTTGGTGCTGGCAATTGGCATTGGCACCAAGACTGTACTTAGGGCTATAGAAGGGTTTGTAATGCTTGGTGCCAAGCTCCCTTGGTAGTTGGTGCCCGACATTAGCGACCTATCTTTGCACTAGTATCTTGTTGATGATTGGTGCCTGTGACCATTAGGACTTGAGTGACCCCTGTTCTACTTGGATCAAATTTACAATATTCTTATGTCATATGATTTCCCAAAAAGTTTTTAAAAGATATTCATATATTTCAGATTTCTCTTTTTTGCACTACCATGCTTGTCTCAAGAAAGAACATTTCTGCACATCTGAATATTCTTTGTAAACAAAAATTTCGTGGGGTTTGATACAATTTGCAATTTGCAGAAACATTTAATCTTCTAAGATGGCTTATGGCAGCAGCTAGGGTTTCCACTGCTTTGGCTCTTTATTCTATGTACATGCTAGTGACTATAAATTGCAATCAAATTTGATATTTGGAGTTGTGTGTTTTCAACAATGTTGGTTGGTGAACCATAGTTGAGAAAATCTGCAAAAAATCCCGATTCTAGTCAATTTTTCCGATTCACAGGCTAGCTGATTTTTTGCTGATTTTGCCGATTTTTTCCCAAAAAAATCTGATATGCATGAAAAAGGCTCTTTTTCAATGAAAATTTGCATTTTCTTCAGTTTTTTCAATGAAAAAATGCCAATTTTTTCCCAGATTTTTTTCCGATTCCCAAATTTTCCCGATTCTTTTCCATGCCGATTCCGATTCGATTCTGATTTTCTCAACTATGTGGTGAACTATGCTAGACCTATCTAGTTTTTCTGTGAACTATCTTTCTGGAATGTCATGTACGCAGCAGTTTGATCATGCCTTATAATAATCTAGACTTTCAGATTCTTGGGTTCTAATACAATTACTGACTTTTAGTGGAAATGAACTCACCTTATCTATATATTGCATTCTTACAGAATAATACATATAAATAACATTGAGAACTGTTAGAATATCTGTTTAGACATGTGTCTTTCTCTACTTATGTATAGACACGTGTCTTAACAAAAGTATCAGCAATTTCGGTTACATGCTTTGTTTTAATTGTTGTTGGTTCGGATGCAAATTTGCGATCGTGCTGCTTGTTCTCCCCCCACCCGAAACGCATGATATTTACATCTCTTTCCTGTTCCCTTATCTTTTTCAATCTCTTTCTAGTTCCCTTTACCCCCTTTTTTAATCTCTTTCCTGCACTCTTATCTAAAAACCCCCAAGTAGGTTAGGAAAGGAGCCGGCCTTCTCCGGAGATCGGCACGGGGGCATCCCTTCCTCCCGGCCTTTCAATGTTGGTCTGCGGGTCTAGGGCGCATTGATACACCAAGTCCTTCCCAGATGGCGGATCCGTGGCCAACAGTAAAATGTAAATCAGATGATTCAATTGAAAAATTCAAAGCCCATCACGTCACTAAAGGGTATGCACAACAGGAAGGTATAGACCATAGTTCAAAAAATTGCAACTCGTGATAAACTCAACAACCTAATTTTGGAGATTTTATTGGCAACTCAAAAAAAATCGACAAAAACTTGGCAAAAAAAATATACAAAGAATTTTTTTCAATAAAATAGAAAAAAAAACATCTTAAGCAACAATCGGAGAGCCAAAAAGTTGATTATATATTAGATATTCATTACAAAGAGTACAATTATAGTTGATGAATCAGCAGATCAACCCAAATACAACATGCAACATTTCAAAATGTAATACAGTATTTAAACTACTTTTTGTTTTCCCTTTCCTCTCCTTGCACTTGATGGTCTTGGCTCTAAACTGGTGGGCAAATTGGAGGCTGCTCAAGTGTAGTATCATCATGGTATATCTCCTCTAATCCTCTTAAATGTTTTGCTTCCTCCTCAAGTGCCTCAATGTCCTTTGCAATAAACTCGGGATCCATAGAACTCTTGGCAATCCAATCACATAGTGGATCTAGCTCATCCAATTGAATTGCCTCATAGGATTCACTAGCCTCCACTTGTCTTGTGCGAAGCCTAAGATTGTATTGCACAAACACAAGGTCATTGAGGCAATACCTAGTTTTATATTGGGGGGGATTTGGATATACCTCAGAAAAATCCATAGAAATAGTTTGAAGTCTCCTTGAGACTGTGTCTAGTCTTCGATGTGATTGGTTTAGGATTATTGTTTTGAGTCTTTGACCTATTAGAAGATTTTTCATAGTGCTGGAAAGAAGGAAAAAAAAGGAGTAAATGACCAAAAATGGGCTTGTAAAAACAAATCCTGCGTTAAACCTTTTTTTTGGGGTGCCCGCGATTGAGTTTCTCATGAGAAATCGGAGAAAAAATGGTGCAAAACTTACCGCAAGTCAACGAGTTTCTCGACATCGAGAAAATAAACAAAAAATCGCCAGACGTGAATAATCGTGAGATTCACGAGAACTCACAATTTCTTGGCAAGTTTTCGAACTATGGTATAGACTATGGAGAGACATTTGCTCCAACTATAAAGATGGTGGTTTTTTGGATTAGTTCTCTCAATTGCAATACATTTTGGTTGGCATGTATAATAGATGGATGCTAATAGTGCCTTCCTTAATAGAGATTTGAATGAGGAGGTCTACATGGTGTAGCCACAAGGGATTTAGGTACCAGGAAAATAACATCTGGTTTGCAAATTGATTAAGTCCCTATATAGACTTAAGCAGACTCCCACTTTTGGAAAGATTTCGGATGATAGATTGTAATCCGATATCTATACCTATGAAAGTGGGTTAAAATTATCAGCTTACTATGATTCACCTCTGGTCAATGAGTTAGTATATCATCAATTGGTTGGCAGCTTGATTTATATTACAACCACTTGACAAGTTTATGTTTTGCAATGAGTCATTTGACTCTTTTAAGTCCCCAAAGAGAGCACTGGCAAAATATTAAATGTATTCTCAAATATATCAATGGTACCCTTGGCTTTGGTATATTGTACCAGCAATCTAGTGTATTTCAATTGATTGGATACAATGATGCAAACAGGGCAAGATCAATTGATGATCGAAAATCTACTACTTGCTATATGTTTGCTCTTGGATCAAGGTCCATTTCTTGGCAAAGCAAACTTTAGCATAAATTTGCTTTGTCATCAACTGAAGTAGAATATATAAGGCAATATGTAGTGCAATTGTGAAGTTGCTTGGTTGCAGTGCATCTTATATGATATTTAAATAGATCAAATAGCATCAACATTGCCTCATCGTGATAATCAAAGTTTGTTCAAGTTGGTGAAGAATCCAATACATCATACCAAAACAAAACATATTGAAGCTCATCATCACAATATCCTGCAGCTGGTGGAGCATGAAGAAATTTGTCTAAATTATTATCCAACTTTTCAATAGATTGTTGATGTAATGACTAAACCCTGAGGTAGAGAAAAATTTATAAAGTTTAGGGATAAGCTTGAGATTGTATCCAGGTTAGTCATTAGGGGGATGTAATGTCCCCATCTTCGGTCACTTTAGCATTGTAGTTGGCCCTGGCTCTCTCGGAGTTCATCAGACGTGTCAGAGGGGATTTTTGATGATGGTAATGAGCTCAGGTGGTCTAGAGGACCCCGATGACACTTTCCGAGGTTGTACCCAACTTCTGGTTTGGTCTCCAAGATTCTTGGAGAGAGCGTCTATTTATA
This sequence comes from Wollemia nobilis, assembly GCA_028583015.1. NCBI lineage: Eukaryota > Viridiplantae > Streptophyta > Pinopsida > Araucariales > Araucariaceae > Wollemia > Wollemia nobilis. The sequence goes on from JAQPPZ010002502.1 coordinate 7,339,381, forward strand.
GTAAGTCACCTAGTCAGATCCGATCATCATTATTCATCATCGGTATCACTCCTGTGCAGTCGGATTTTGATTCCGCTACTTTCCGGCTGTTTCCGTAATTTGGGTGTTATTACGAGCTATATTTAATTATTTTCTTCTAAGGTTGTCATTTTAATTAAATAATTTAATGGGTGCCTAAGTGTTATAGCTCGTTGGAAAGGGAATTAAAAGTTTTAAATCATAGACGCTTTATTTTGGAGCATTGCACATCATAAATCAATATTTTTAATTAAAAGTGGTCTTTGGAGCAAAAAGGAGTTTTAATTATAAAGTGACTTTATGTTTTATCCCACATTGAGCCCACAGGAGGATATTTCTCAATGAGAAGTCTATTTATTTGATTGCTTGCTCTCATATTGGATATTCTAGACATTTTGATATTTGGTTTTCTCTGAGGAGATTTCGGGAGCTCTGGTTGCAGACTCTATCGGCTGTTGGGGATGAAACCCTCATTCAGTATCATCATCTTTAGGTGTGAGAGATCACCCCTAGTTGATTATCTGCCGATTTCATTCAGAGATCGGGATTTGTGCATTCAACTGAAGAATTTTCAGAGGGTTGGAAGCATTCTGAGGAGTTGATCAGCTATTCTTCAGCAGCATACAAATATATTCAGCCTAGCAGATTTATTGAAGTTATTTCAGACCCAGTTGGAGGACGTCTAAGAGTGATTTGTTGTTGTTTGGGCCTGTGACTGTTAATAGCAGTCTGTAGCTCATTATTGGAGAATTTCCAGACCCGTAGCATCATTGACGGTCCCTTAATCAGCACTCAGTCATGACTGGTATGACAGCAGCACCAGTAGTCTTGTAATGTTGCATGATAATACCAAAAAGCTATGTAATTTTGTGGATGTTCTGAATGGTTTATGACTGTCATATGAGCACAGTTCTGAAGATAAATCTGATTCTCATTTTCATGTAAGTTGCTCATTGATGTTCATCATTATATGCATGTATGAGTATTGGAAAAAATATAATTTGGTGATTTTGTGTAATCAGCTATATAGTTGTTTTTGTTATTGGGAATCAAACAAAATGTTGATAAGGAACAGTCTTTACATGTTAGAATTGTTATCAGCCCTTAATTGCATAACAGTATATGTTGTCATATCAATGAAACTCTGAATTACTGTGAAGAAGAAATTGCAAAAATTAGGGCAGACCTAGGGTGTATACTACGGGGAGTGTATAATAAAGTCTATTAATAGATACGATATAGTTTATTACAACGGATTTTAGAGATAAGTTGTTAGGATTTGTAGAGATAACTTGTTAGAATATTTAGGATTTGGTTTCATCAGCACCAACCAATTACCAAATTGTAAATCATTATAAATTGAAGCTTAGAAATGCAAATAGAGCAACCAGTGTTACATTCTTTTATGTTATTGTTTCACAAACTAATTCTCTAATAGTTGTCTCATAATGATAAGACAGTATGAAATGACAGTTTTTTTTCCTGCATTTATTGTACATACTAGTTGTTCTACAACAAATGACCACCCCATATTTCGTGCCACTTTTAAGGATCCCATCACATTCTAATTTTAAGGCATCAGGTATAGGATTCCATCCTTGGTATCCCTAGCTGCATGAGATACAAGATAGCTCTTCCAAAAAGCCTTTATCCTCTAGAGAGTGTTTTTATGTACTCCATAAATATTTAATTCCTTAACTATTTAGAATACGACTCTCAAGTTTTCAGATGGACACATTGTATTCTAGATGTTGATGTCATTTAGTGAATGAATTAGGAAATCTTTTTCAAGTGCACAATTCCTGAAATTTATATGTGAAGCTTATGTTACCATTGTCCATAACCACTAACTTTTATAATAAAGAAAAGCAACATTATTTATTCATTTTTCATACCTGCAAAGATTTGTCCTTGAAATAAATGAGGCCATCATCACCCACACTGACACACCCAACCAAAGCTAAGTTCTCAAGATGACTTAGACGTGCAATAGAGGCAAGGCATTTGTTGGTTATCTGCATCAAAACAGATCTGTTCAATATGAATGCAACCAATATCAAGCATAGTAAATTCAATCATATTTTAGTTGTGCTGAAAACTGATCATTGCTCTAACCACTAACCATAAAAACCAACTCTCTTATATCTTGTGTTTAAAACAACGAATATCATGGTCTAACACTCATGACCAGACGCAAGAGTTTAATCATTGCAATGACAAGACATGTCCAGATTTGATGACTACATCTGAGAATATAATGCAAAGCAAGAAATAAACTCCAAAACTCGAATGCTGAAATTTAATAATTTAGCAGTGAACATGAAGGCTACTGATACACCCTATGAAACATGTGCATTAGAAGACAATATGAGTAGGCTATCATCCTGTCATATGCATTTTAATGTTGTTTGAAATTGTCTGGACATCATTAACTCTCTTTCATATATACAAATTGAATTTCATGTGTATCTCTGTGTAATTCATTGCATGTGAGCAGCTAGCAGTTAATAAACTATATCAACTTGGAGAAAAGACTGTGTTCACATGGTAAAGCATATCAAATAAATGCTTTCTAGAATATAGGCATATTTCAATATTTTTATGGATGAGATTTTGGCGGTTAATATTCATCAATTACTAGTTCTTTATTAAATAATTAAAAAAAAAGAAAGCACCTTTTCCAATTGAGAATGAAAATTTACCTTAATGGTTTTAAGACAACATTTTGATCTTTCAAAATTTGCATCATTTTTAAATAAAAACATGCAAAACCCAAGTAAAAAATAAAATATCTTTGGATTTTCAACAAATTATAAAACAAAGTTGAGAAAATTAGAATCGGATCAGAATTAGCATGGAAAAAGAATTGGAAAAAATTGGGAATAGGCAAAAACAAAACCGAAAAAAAAATGCAATTTTTCATTGAAAAAAAGTTTTTTAGATACATATCACAATGAATTAAAATTATGCAAGTCAAATATTAATATTGTAAGTGATATAAGCTTAAACTACATATTAAAGTGACAAAACACATCTTAAATAAAGAAATTTATATGCATCCAAAATTCAAATATTCTTGTATTGCTATAATATAAAAAGACACAAATTACAAAATGTGTCATGAATCGTGACAAATAAAATACCCCGAGACCTTTGAATGCCTTTGCCCTTTTCCCTAGCAGAAGCTCTAGTCTCTCTTTGTCGCTATGTCCTGCCTTTTCTTGTGCCTTGGCTGTTAACACCCATCGCCACCTATGTCGGGGTTCAAGGGATAGCATCCCTTGTGGGCTCGAGGGGCAGCGCCCAAAAACCTCAACGGCAAAACCATTAATACCTTCATTGTCTGAACTGAATTTTTCTCCTTGTTTGCATTTTGGTGCAAAAAGAATGCTACAATTACTAATTTAAGACTTCAACAACTCATAGGCTGAATAAAACACCAACAAATTTACTTAAATGATAATTGCGATTGGTTTTAACTCTTTATTATCTCTTAAGACCCATGTGGTCTAATGAACCTACAAAACAAATAATCACTTGTACTTCTAAATGTTACTCCCATATACAAGCATATTGAAAAATGAAATCCCCAACCTTCTTTTAGATCTCAAACAAATTTTACATAGTAATATTACAAAAATCTGTAAAGGTGTTTTTGATATTAGGCTTCCAAATTTGTCTTTCGTAAGGTGTTTTAGGCTTTGTTCAATAGTTAGTTTCACTCTGCCCATTAGTTTCAATGTTTGTGACACCGGTTTGTCCTTTCTAGGAAAACAAAAATCAAGCAATAAGTTTGGACTGATAGTTCAACATCATTTTATGGAGAATTTCATCAAATAATAATGTATAGCCTTGTTGGTAGTGGTTGCAAAGAACTTAGTGGTAGCAAGTAGGCAAACCCCTCTCTCCAGTTTGGAACAAGCAAAATGAGGTAAAATGAAAAAAACAAGGTACTTATGCCATTTGCCCAACCCATGCTGCTGCGGCCAATTTTTTCAAAAAAAAAAAATGTAGAGCAAAGGGCAAATTGAAAGCAAAATTAACAAAAGTCGAACAAAATTGTAGAGCAAGGGCAAATCGAAAGCAAAATTAAAAAAAATCAAGATTTTTTTTGGCGATTTTCTCAACTATGTTTTAAAAAATTAAGAATTCAAAATTGAAAAAAAAAAAAAATTAAGATATATATTTTTAAGAATGAAAGGTTTCTCTACAGTGGTAAGGGCTTTGGCCTCTCTTTGAGAGGTCCAAGGTTCAAACCCCACTCAGTATGAGGGAACCAAGACCCCTCATAAAAACTATTTAAACTCATTGAAAAAAAGAATGAAGAGTTTCTCAAAATTTCAAACTAATTGCCTTTCCAAAGGGAAAATATAATAACACAACAAAACACCTTAATTTTGCCTTGACATGACACGACCTCTCTCTAAGTGCAGAAACATTAAATTAGGAAGAGGGTATTAACAGAAAGAAGTAAGGCTAAGCTCAGAACCTGTAGGTAAGAAAGATCAAGGTTTCGTAGCTCCTTGCATTTCACAGCAACCAGCTCAACACCAAGGTCTGTGACCCCTACACACCACTTAAGATTCAAAGTCTGCAATTTATGGCATCCCACAGCTATGCATCCAAGGCCCATGTCAGTGATCCGCTTGCATTTCACTAACTTTAGCGATTGCAAGTTCTGGGCATGTCCTATAGCATCAGCTGCATAATCTGTGATTTCAGTGCAGTCGGAAAGATCGATCTCAACCAAGGATTGACAACTCTTAACCAAGTCTGCAACACCTAAGTGAGTGAAAGTCCCCAAATTTGAGATATTGATGGAAAGCAAATAATTTCCAATGATCCGACCCACATGCCCTAGACTCTCATCTGTGATCTGAGGGCAAAGAGATAAATCCAAATGCTGAATCCTGTTGTATCTTTGCAAAATCCTAGGGAGTAACTCCGATCTCATTAGCTGTATTTCTTTCCTACAACTGGCTTCCAAAGAGAAAAAATGTCTGCAGACGAGGCACCATGACTTTCTATCTGCAGAATCCTGCAGTTTATTAAGAATGGTTACAAGGATCTCATCGTTCAGGTTACAGATGATTGAGCTACAAAGGCCAGCTTGTCTCTTCATTGCAAAGGATTCAAATCATACACCACGTAGATCCCTGAGGGAGTTTCCCAATCCACAGATGCTCTAAGAAGCCAAAGATAAACTAAATTGCTAGAACTGCTCAATGTGATATGACCATTGAAAGAATTTCCTATATCCAAATAATGTTTGAGATAAACCCAAAAATGTTGGTTGCTGAAAAGCCTAAACCTAATCTCACAAAGCACTCAGGCGTTTCCCATCCACAAATAATTTTATCGAGCAGCAACCACATCTCAGCTCTTGTCTGTGATAGAAAACATCAACACTGGATTGAATTGCTAGACCTTTGCAAAATCCTTGGGGATAATTATGTTTCATCATAGCTCAATGTGAACCTTTTATACAGTATACAAAAATAGTCTATATCCATATCAGGTTTCAGGGTAAACTCAAAAAATGTTGGTTTAAGATCGCTAAAAAACCCAAAACCTGATTTCACAAAGGTTCATATTGTAAAATTCAAATATTTAAACATCCTTTACAAACGCAACATAGCAGTGATTTTTTATTTTGAGCTGCTGAAGCCTAATCCACAATTATTTGGATGTAACCTACACTTAGACACCCAAGTCCAAAGCTATTTTGATTGTTAGCAACAATTCTTAGGAACGCCCAAGTGCTATGCTCTAATTGAGTGTGATTCACTTCACAAAAACCAGGATACCAAGTTTAGGATACACAAGTCGCGAATTCAGTAAGGCATAAATTCACTATCCGTATAATGGTCATTCTAGTGCACTCGATCTAAACAGACCAACCATGGAATGGGGGTAATCAGAGAAAGCTCAAAAGTCCACCATCCAAAAAGAAATAGTCTTCCTCATAAACCCATATCAAATTCCACACTTGCACACACGCCCAATTCACCCAAAGTACCCCTCTCCCAACCCCAAATTATCCAAACCAAAATTTCCATGCAAACCATTCCAGATTTTTTTCACCCAAAGTACCCCTATCCCAACCCCAAACCATCCAAACCAAAATTTCCATGCCAACCAGTCCATATTTCAATCCCAACCTCCCCCAAATCACACCTGATATAACACTCGCAGTTTATGCTGCATTGAATTCCACACCAACTCCATTAGATAATACCCAAAAGCTCGGAACTTCAGATAAGCCCACCCATAGCATTTGCAGACCGAGAATTTGCCAGCACCAGTCAATGCCTTGAGCACTCAAAGATATGCCTCGAAGATATTCCTCACACTTGCTTCATGTGGCTAAGGACACATACTGGGGAAAGGCCAATTGAAAGTACGGACCAAGTACATCTTTCCGTGCAAAGGAGCACATGGCCCCATGCGGTGTCGGTCCCATCACCATGTCCTATGGAATGGCCGGTCGGATTGCAAGTAAAAGGGCAAAACCAACGTGCGTCCCACTCATATGACCTCTGTTTATTCTCCTCACTTTCACAAGAGCGATGTGCTCGTGCGATCATCGACCATCCCTCCCTCTTATCTATAAATATATATAATACTAAAACGTAGGGCTAGTGCTTTCTTTTTCGAATTACATGATAAGTATAGGACCTAGGATATCAATATCTTTAATGGTACTAAGAAATGTAAGATCTAATATTGAAATTTTTAAATCTGATTCTCTTTTAGGACATTTCAATGTTGTTTTATTGGTGTTTTATGTCGGTTACCTTAGTTTGAATTACAGGGAAGGAGGCTTTTTGTTGCTATGACCACGAGAGTGTGGTCGTTTGCACTTCGCCTTACTTTAATTTTTTTTAATCTAATAGTTAACTATGAAAATTTATTATTTTAAATAATAAAAAATTATTGTAAATACTTAATTTTTTTTTTTTATTAGTATGAGAAACCCTTGTGACCGTACCGGGGTTGAGCAGTCTCCTTCCAACCATAACCCTTCATAAAACCGAGAGCTATACTTATCAATAGGGAATTTAACACAAAGCCATCACACACCTACCCCCTCACACACTCGCCCATGCCACGATTTGAACCTTGGACCTCCAAAGAAGAGTCAACGCCTGAACTGTTGCGTTGCACCCCCATAGTGTCGTAGGCACTTAAATTTTAAATTTGATTAATAGTCAATCTTAAATTATTTAAAACTAATTTAGTATTAAATTAGTTTAAATTAAGATCTTAATTTTTTTTTAATATTTCTTATAAATTTATATATGGAAAAACATAGTACAATAAAATTATGTAAGTCTATAATATCAACAAACATTCTCGCTTTGTAATTCCTTTTAGATCTTTTAACATTTTTACTCTAAACATTTTTACGTGATTTGAAATATAACTCATAGTTTTACTTACAATGCTAGTAATAGGAATGTGACATTCATTAAAAACAAGAGAGCACATATCCTTCGAGATAGCAAACAGAATAGAGACCCTCACCACCTATCAGATTCCCACCAAATAAGGTGGGCAGTCGTTGACATCTCCAAGAAGTGCAATATTCCACCAGAGGTGTCCCCCAAAAAAGGGGTGATAACCCGATCCATTCCTTTCCATACTGCTTTGGCATGAGAGCAATCCCAAAAAATATGTTTTATTATTTTCTCTTTGCCACAAACCACACAACTGCCAGAAATGAAATTCATTTTGGTCAACCTGGATTTGCAAAGGTAGACCTTGGAAGGCTAATGACCAATAAAATACCTTAAGTTGAGCAAACATTTTGAAATACTAAATTTTAGCTAACAGTCTTTTCCATTTCTTGTAGGTGCAATTGACATTCCATCTATGATTCAATACATTATCTATAGGGACCTTAATCAACATAACCTCGTAAATCTTAGTAGACTTAGACTAGAACATAGGGCAGCCAAACTTCCACCTCTAATCTCTCCAACAGGTCCTAGCAGTCCTCTATTTAGTTTTTAAAGTTGATCAGACGACATTCCATTAATCAACCTAGCATCAAATCCATTTTTTTACCAATTGTTTACAATGGAATCTAGGTTTGTTAGAGGCATACTCCCCATTCTCTTTCCATAACCAAATTGACTTGTAAGGAAGCGCCCACCCTCTCCTGTCATCAAGAAATTTTCAATGTAGCACATGGGCAACCGACTTCCACGCTTCCCAAATTCTTTTAATAAGAATGTTGCCTCCTATTTTAAACTTCCAAGGGTTACCAATGATGTCTTCCAAATGGAAGGAGCTCTTAATGTCATCAATGTGAGTACAAGTCTAAATTTTGTGTCATAATAAAATTTTCCACCCTACATTCCCTTCCAAAGCCCTCACAATCCACTTAGCTACTAGAACCTTACCCTAAGTATGAATATCCAGAAGCCCCAAACCTCCCTCTTCTTTGGGAATGGTGTAGTATTTTCATGCTATAAGTGGTAGTTTATTTGAACCATCAAATTTGGACCAAATAAATGGTCGAATGATCTTCTCAAGCCTCATGTATTGCGAAGTATTCGACAACCAACAAGAAGAGTAGTAAATATGACAAGCCTACATAATTTTCGCCACCACTACCAGCTTACCAACAAACCAAAGTAAACTATTTTTCCACACCTGAATTTTTTTTAAATTTAACCAAGCACCAATTCCACATATCAACCAATGAGATTCTCTTACCAAATGGTATCCCAAGATATCTAATAATCTCACTCTCTGCAATATGTTTCCACATGGGGGAAAAGCCCTTTGGTAAGGATTCAACACCAACTAATAAAAACTTATATTTAGGTTCACTAATTTTAGCACCTGAGAGCAAGCAAAACTAATAAAGAGAGCATATGGTATTTTCAATGGTCTGTCTATCTAGTTCAACTAAAATAAATGAGTCATCTATAAAGTGGTTGTTAATAAATGCACCCCCTAGAATCAAGATACCTCTTAAATCGCCTACCTTCATTCTAGATTCTAATAGATATCCCAAAGCATCAGTAGACAACACAAAAAGATAGGGGTCTAGAGGGGAGCTTTGTCTAATCGACTTAAAAAAAATAATAGATTCTAAAAGCTTATCATTAACCATTACCTTTGTTGAGGCACATGAGAACATTATCTTGATCTTCCCAATAGCTACTTTGTTGAATCCCAACAACTCCAACATGTTAAAATAAATTTCCAATCAACCCTATTGTAGGCATTATCAAAATTTATCTTCAAAAACAATGTTTGTTGATTGCTTCCTTGTGCCCAATCCATTATCTTCCACATGACCAACACGATGTCTAATATAAATCTTCCTTTAACAAACCTTATTTGCTCTTGTCATACAATTCTTGTTGCTATAGGTTTTTTTCTAAGAGCTAGTGCCTTGGCTAAAACTTTGTATGAGACATTGAGCAAAGTAATGGGCCTCCAACCTCCAATAGTGTCCTTCCTATTATTCTTAGGGATCAATTTAATCAACCCTTGATTCAAGTCTGGAGATAACATGCCTTTGTCAAACAATTCCCGCAACATCATCATGTAGTCATTATTAATCACTTCCCACATTTTCTTGTAAATTTTTGTAGGGAGTCCATCTGGACCAGGGGACTTACCATTGCCCATATGAGAAAGAACCTTATAAAGTTCATCCTTAGTGAAATCCTCCACAATATTTTTATTCTCAAAACTGAAAACTTTCCTAGTTACACATTTTTTAACTCCTTCTCTAGCTAGCAGCACACCCTCATCTACAAGATACTCTGCAAATATCTTCCTAAAATGAGATTCAAATATAAATTTGATTTCGTCTTCCTTTTCAATATGAGAGCCATCTTTTGTTTGTAAATCCAATATCCTTTCCAAAGCAATCTTTCTTTTGATGTGACCAAAAAAGAACCAAGTGGGTGAATCACCTTATTTAATCCAATTGAGCCTACTCTTGATTTTCACTCCTCTACCCATGTAGTTTTCACACCCTCTAATTTCTTTGTCTTTATTTACCACCAGTTCTTGTAGTTATATATTTGAAGGATCCAATTCCAATTCTCTTCTTGTATTTTCTAGTGAACTTAAAATTTTGATTTTACCCCTCCTTTTTTTGGCCACCAATCTCCCCCGACCTTGCAAAAATTTGATAATCCTCGTCACAACTGCTTCCCACCATCCTAACCACCCATATTTTTCTCTAGGCCTAGGTTCCAAGTTCCATATATATTTGATCATAGTTCTACAGGCTTCAGATTCCAAATGAGAAATTTTTAGATTAAAATTCAAAGCACTATCTATTGTAGAGGTCAATGTAAATTGTTGTGTTGATAGGAAAATGGTCAGAACGTATTGTTGAAAGGTCCACATCACCAACTCGTTTACCTAGTCCTGTACAAGTGAAGACATTTATATCAACATAAAAAAATTTCAAACCTAGCCTATACACAATCATCACCCATTTTTTTAGACCATGTAAACCAACCCCCCTTTTCCAGGTACTTCTATTTAAAATTTATGTCAAAGACCTATAAAGAGGCCTTCATCTTAGTCCATTTTTTCCTCACCTGCAACACATCATTGTACCATATTAAAGTCCCCTCTAATAACCCAATTAGAATTTGGCATATTAGAGTACATCTAGTCCCATAGATTGCTTCTATCATTTGAAATTGTTGGGAGCATACATTGAACAAACACCAACAACCTGCCCAACAATCAGAAAGGTTGTCGACACTAGTCATCCTTGAGGATCCTCTCCCTTATCCATTAACAAGAAACCCCACCACGATCTGACTACTAAAATGTATCATATAGAACCGCTATCATGAGAGGAAGCCCACCAACATCCCTTCCAACTACTATCCATACAATTCTTTAACGCAAAACCACTAACTTTAACTTCTTGAAGATAAGCTACATCCAATTTCACATTTCATAAAAATGATTAACTAAACTCCTTCTCGATGGGATTGACATCCCTCTTACATTCCAAGAAAGGATGTTTAACTTTTTTGATTCACATCAACATTCAACACCTCAATCATATTACCTAAGTGACTTCCACTTGCATGCACATCATTCCCAAGACTACCGATCACTTTGTTTCCATGAGAATGCACCTCTCTTCGCAGATTTTCTTCATCATATTTTTGCTTGCCTAGAGAGGAATACCTTTTGATTTTAGAAGGTTTTCGGAGAATATCTATTTTTACTTATTTTCTATACCTAAACCCATTATGTGGGAGTCTCAACTTTCCTATCCCTTGAGCCCTTACTCTAAGATGTCTTCCCATTTTGTGTCTTTCCCTCTTGTATTACCTCCATGGTGTTTGTTCCCTGACTGTTAGAGAGCTCTTTAGTTTGTTGACCAATTGATTCACCCTCACCCCACTATGCTCATATTCCTTAGAATTGTTGTCGATTTTAGGGGGCTTATAGAATGGGTAATCCCTAATTAAGTGCTCCTATGGCTAACATGCAAAGCAGACATTTGGAAGATTTAGGTATTAAACTTCTCAAAATATAGTCCCTTCAAAGGTAATCATCTTGAAGTGTTTAGGAAGCTTCTTTTGCAAATCAACTTCCACACACACCCTTGGGCTATGTCTATGTCATTGTATCTGATGGTTCAATTAAGACTTTCCCAATACATTAAGCCATGGGTTTAAGCAGACGTCTGAACACAAATTTTATTGAGATAAATTCAATCCACAATGGAAATCTTGATTAGGCCTTATCAAATGGATCAAAAATTGTGTGCCAAGATTGAACATAAGAAAACAAACCCTCCACTATCTAAGTTCCATACTATAAAACATGTCTAACAACCTTTAATTTTTCAAAAAGAACATATACATACCTTCCTCCTAGTACCCGATATGATTGCACGTGCAACCCTTTAGCCACCCAAGTATTTTTTATCCATTTTTGGAACTTTACCTCTAGGGGCATTCTTCTCAAAAAATAAAGGATAACTCCTTTGTTTAGTAGATCATTCATTGAGTTCTAATAATCCTCTTGATCATCTACCACCATAGAGAAATCATCTTCATTTGCTATAGAGGAATCTACTCTATCCAATCTGCGTCCTTCATCCTCTTTGACAAAGTGGAACTTGGTCAATATCAATATCTTTCATCTTTTTATAATAGCACTAACTTATCAACACAAGCATATTGATGCTATTATAACCCAAGTGGCACTAGTGTTCAAAATTAAAAAAAATCTTAAATAGCATCGTGCCAACTCATTAAATTGTTTTTTGAACTCTTTGAGACATTAGCATTGCTTTTACATTGACATTATGTTGCTTTTGTTGGAGTCACACTTTTGGCTTAAGAGGAACAAAAATCAAAGCAAACACTCAATTGTGGTTGACTGTCAACATCCAACTCAACTAGCTCAATCTTCCCATCTATTCCTTCTTCAATAATTTCCTTCAAAGATATAGCTCCCACTCGTAATTGACAACTTTCCTCCCCATTTGATATGTGACAACTACTTAATTGACTCACTTGCATAAATAACTTTGCATACAGTGTTAGACAACACAAGAAACTTTGATCAATACATCAAAACAAGGGTAAACATAGTTGGAAATTATATAGGAAAAAAACAATGAATTAAAACAACCATTGCAAGTAATAGCTACAAGCTTACTATAGTGGTAAGGGCTTTGGCCTCTCTTTGAGAGGTCCAAGGGTCAAACCCCACTCAATATGAGGGGAATGTAACCTCTCATAAAAACCTGTGTAAACTCGTTGAAAAAAACAACCGTTACAAGGAAATAAAAAAAATGAAATAATGATGACACCATGACTTATGTAGGCAAAACCCTCTAGAAAAAAAGGAGAGCACTCATATAACTCCAAATTACTCCTAAACGTTCATGCCTCTATTTGGGAAATGTAACAACAACCCCATTTGTGTTTTTTTAGCAATGGGAAAGGCAAGTGGGACATGGAAGTCCAAAATTAATGCCTTTCTCTTCAAATTCTTCTCCAATGGCCTTTCATTTTTTTCATTTTTCTTCAAATATTAAAATAGAAACTTTTCTATTTTCTTAGCCTTCAATCTTGATCACACCTCCCCAATGAGAGGCTTTTGGTCACCAAAAGCTTAGTCAAATAAATTGATATTTACTAAATAATTTGGATCGATGGAGTTCAATGTGAATGTAAGTTGAATAGGGAAACTTGATATAAACAAAACAGCAAAATACCTCTAATGAAATGGCAAAACTAGTAAACAGTACCAACATTGCATGTGCTCGTATTCACCTTCAAACTAAATTATGGCACATAGACTAACATTATGTAATTAGTCTACCAATTGCCATACAAATAAAATCAAATAATATCAAATCCACAACCTCATTATCGTGAAATTTGACACACTGTTAAGAACAATCAAATCATTTAGAGCAAGGCTAAAAAATGACTAGGAAACCATTTTTGGACAAAACCTAAAATACGTGTGGATTACCTTTGCCAAATGTCTCTCATTATAGGAATGGTTTTGAGCATGTGGTAAAGTTCGCTTATTCTTATTCTCTAGTCCATTCTAAAGCTAAAAATAGATGGAAACAATGAAGAGCCATGAATTGCATTCAAATGCAACATACGTCCTATAAAATAATAATACTACAACGAATATGAATACAATGTTTTAGTTCATGAGACTTGTTCAAACTTTATCACCCTTCGATGGACGACAAACCTAAATATCAAAGTACTTTTCTTTTTTGGGTGGGTGGGTGGCATATGTTGTAACAGAAGAGCTGATATATCCATTACAAAACAAATGATATACCAATCTATGAACAACAAAACATGAATATGCCATAAAATTCTTTCTTTTCAACAAGAGTCATTTTCCTTCACTTATGAAGATGCCTTAACAAGAGCATAAATATGAGCTAGTATTAAGTTTTATTCCAAACTTTAAGCACCAAAATAGTTGACATAACTAGAAATACAAACTGGTCACAATCAATGTGGTGAAATGGATGGCCAATATAAATCAATTCTTCATTAAAATTGTATTTCATATTATCTCTTTGTTTGTTAAAATGATGGAGTGGTTATAATGCAACATAATTGAGAATGTCAATATATTATTGTTGACAATTTTGTCACATTACTCAAGGGGTAGAGAAGGAATCAAAATTTTTGTACAATGTTTTTGTAAAGTATTTCTTTGTTGTTTGTTATTTGAAAAGTTGCAGCAATTTTGGCTTTCAATGCCACCCCTTTGTACATAAAATAAAAAAAGAGGAGCTTCCGCTGCCGAACAGGATTGAAAAAAGAGCTTCGCCAAAAGAAAATGAGAAGAGCTTCGCACCCGAGGCATTTCCAACACTACTTTGGGTAAATTTTTTACGAAGTAGTATTGTTGAAGTAGAATACAAGGGAAGCGATAAAAGGAACTTCGGGCCCGAAACACTTCAAACCACTACTTCGGGTGAAAGTTGAGCGAAGCGGCATTCGAAAGAACAACTTCGCCGAAGAAGGAAGGACCAGACCACGGTCCAAATTGGCTAAGGCAAGAAAGCTACTTCGGGCCCGATTTATTTCAAAAGGCTACTTCGGGCGAGGTTTTTGCGAAGCGGTGTTGCCGAAGTAAAATACAAATGGAGAAGAATGAAACAACTTTGCACCCAAAGTATTTCAAAAGGCTACTTCGGGTAAAAGTTTTGCGAAGCAGATTGTGAAATTCCGCAGTACTGAAAACACTTCGCCGAAAAAACCGCCGAAGCACCCACTTCGGGCCCTGAGTCAGCGAACCATTTCTACTTCGTCGAAAATCATTGTGAAGCATCTGTTTCGGCAAACTTTTGTGCGAAGTACTTTCACCTAAAGTAGAAGATGCATTTTGAAGGCAGGGATGCACTTCGGCCGAAACACTCCCGAACCGCAGTTTTGAAGAAGGTTCGCAGTGAAGCATTTTCCAACTCGCCAACGAAGTATATACTTCGGGTAGAAGGCCTCGTCGAAGTAGTTTCGACACATTTTTCCAAGTGAAGCAATTATAAAGAGCCTGTTTTGCAAAGGAGATATGCTTCGGCCTCCATCTTCCCCAAAGCCGTCCTACGAAGCTTCACCATGCGAAGTGCAACTCAAGGAGAATCTGCTTCGGCACAAGTCCATTGCGAAATAAAGTTGAAAAACTAGCGAAGCACTTCAAAGGCACGCGCTCCAAGTCGGGTATTTTCCCAAGGCGATCAAGTGCCTCATAAATGCATTTTTTCGTGCCCGGTAAGCTCGCTGCTCATTTTTGGCAATTGGAAACAAAGTATCATGCCATGATGAAGAGCTCGACGAGCATGGCAGCCATTCAAGCATCGCACCCAAAAACCAAGGACGTCCAGACGACTCATCAATGTATCTTTCCATGGTTGACCTGGTCATAGTTGCCAGTTTTGGTAACGGATGTGAGAGCTCGATCACGAGAGCCTCGAGGAGCCAAATTCTCAGGGCTCGAGGGTGTACTTCTCCTTGCTATGTAATTATGACTGAGAGGGTCTGGTCCTCTATAAAACCCAGGCATTGTAATGAAGAAAGGGGGGGAACTTTCTGTTAGAAAGCTGTTGTAACTTGATGTCCTGCGATTAATACTAAAGAGCTTTGGGCTCAATTTCTCTCTTTTATGCTGCCTTCTATGTTTGATTCTTTTGTCTTTCTTCATTTGCATACTGAGACTCTGAATCCTGAATCCGGTGTGCGATTGGGGACTATACCCTGAAACTCGCCTGAAGGATACATAGGGGAGAAAAAAACACTATATTGGTTTTCTTTTATGCTGCCTGGTGGGTTATGGTTTCTGTTATATTCACTTGTCCTAATCTTCTTTACTCTGAAACATGAATTTTGATAAAAGGGAGAAGGAGAATCCTGTGAGCTCGCCCAGAGGATACATAGGAAGGTTAATGTCGCGTTTCTTTCATTTATTTTTGGTGTTCTTTGTTGCTATTCAAGTTGTTAGTTAGTGATCATGCTTCCTGTTCTCTCCCACCTTAAATTATCCATCTCTCTTCCCTTACCTCTTTTTTATTTCTTTCTCTAACCCGTACTCTTTTTATCTCTTTCCTGCACCCTTATCTCCAAACACCAAAGTAGTTTAGCATAGGAGCCGACCTTTCTCTAGAGATTGGCACGAGGGGCATATCTTCCCTTCAGCATTTCAATGTTGGTCCAGGTCTAGGGCGCATACACTCACCCAAATTCTTTCCTAGGCAGATTTGATGACCAACAATTTTTGGCACACCCGGTGGGACTAAGGTTCCATATTTAAGTGCACATCTCAAACCCGTCTTCATCGGGGCCAATAGTTCTAACCAGTTCTCGGTGTGACCTGGTCAGTCCCACCTGACTAGTGGTAGTGAGAACCAATGCTTTCATTACCGAAATACTCTTAGCATCTGGCGACTCTATTTACCCAAGAATATTTAAATCGAAAAGATCGGTACCGAAGTCTGTGTCTTCATGCAAATGAGATGGAGAGTTAAGAATAAAGGAGAGGAAACCGAGTTCTTTGAACTAGATATTGACGCCTTTGGGGAGCGATCAAGGTTGGTCACCCTCGAATCACTGATACGCGGAACATCCTCGCAAGAGGCTGTTATTGACGAACAAGGCCTGACTTCTGATAGCATAACATCTAGTTTTCCTCCTAATCCTCCCAACTCATCGAAGAATCCTAGTGCCTCCATTCCTACTAGTCGTCCTATTAGCAATCAAGGAGGAGCTTCGAGGATTCCTGTTTCTCAAAATCTAGGAGCAAGTATGGCACATCAACAGCAACAACAACAACAACAACAAATGCAACAACAACCGTCGCCCAGGTGGTTCTTGACATAGGATTATTTGTCACCGTTGAATCTAGCGAGACAAGGGCAAGTGTCGCCCATTGCTGTAAAGAAGATCCCAACGTTCGATGGAACTGGGAAGACTGCTCTGGAGCACATCCAGGATATAATCTCTCTGGCGACGATTCATGACATCACAGAGGAGCAATTTATGGTAAAACTTTTGGTTCTTTCCCTTAGAGGAAAACTCCTCTACTGGTATATATCTTTACCACCCGGTACTATTACAGGGTGGGACCAGTTAGCTGGGCAGTTGATGGGAAACTTCAATGAATCCTCTGACCCTACCTCTCTCTTGCATCAATTCACTTCAATCCAGAGACATCCACAAGAAGAGATCGCAAACTTCAATGTTAGGTTCGCTCGAACCTGGCTGAGAGTACCAGTTGGACTTCGACAAACCGACGAAGCTGCAACATATTATTTCCTTCGGGCTTGCAACCCTGATATCAGTATCATGGTAAGATATTCTAACATCAATACTTTTCTCGAATTATATGGGTTAGCCAAGAATGCGAAAAAAGATTTGATAGCTGTAGGTAAGCTTCCCCAAATAATTTCGATGCCAATACTTCCTGAGTTTCCTCAATCCTAGTATGCAAGCGTAGCCGCTTCGCAAATCTCTATAACCCCTGCACTCCCGATCTCACCTTGGAACCCAAATCCTATTATGTCTCAAATCACTGCTCCACAAATTCATTTTCCCACATTTTCAACTCCACAGCCCATTGTCACTTTGACATTCCCTGTATTTCCAACACCGTTTCAACCCCCTGCCCTGCCCCCAATACCGACGATGGCTTCATTTCCACTCGTTTCAAAAGCTGATGATATGCAAGCTAAAATCTTGCAAGAGATGCAGTCTTTGAACTCCACGATTCAGAACGTTGTCCAACGACATGACCATTATGAAGAAGAAGCAAGCACAACAAGAATTTCTACCAAGAAGGTCTTATCCTACACATGCGCTTACCAAAGATCAAGCAGTCCAGCAAGGGAAGGCTTCGACGAGAAACGCTGCGATTGATGAACCTCCGAGCACTTTCGATTATGTATATTGGTGCTCTACGTGAAATGATCCGCATGAAGAGAATACATGCATGCTGCACCAACACTATGTACAAACGCTGGTGAGCAGTAGTCATGGTGGTCAAGTCAACGTCATCATGCAAATGAGTCAGAACCTGGCGATTGGCGAAGAAGAGTCGATTGCAGTGCTTACCAGAGGGGGAAAGAAGGTGATAGAAGTGGATGCTACCCAGATGGCTCCCTTGAAAGTGCAAAATCAACCTGAGAAGGGAAAACCATCTTCTTCGGCCCTGAACGAAGCTCCTCTGCCTGCACCAAACAAATAAAAGGCTCAAAAGTCCTCTACCGAACCACCTCAGGCAGAAACTAAGGAATAGGCTACAAAAAATCTCAAGTTCCCTTCACTAACTAAGCGACAAAGAGTTGAAGCTACAGAGCAATATTGCACTAGATATGAGTTGAGAAGGGAACCCGAGGTGCTCAGTTCCCTGACATACAATATTATAGAGGAGTTAAAGAGGATTCCAGCCAAGATCAGCTTGTACGATGCACTACAACTACCTGGACAAGTGGACTTACTGCAAGAATCGTTGAAGATGACTAAAGCAAAAAAGGCAGCACCGCTTGCTCTTGTGCAAACCCTATCCACATCCATTACGGGGAAGAATAGACCACCTCCGTTCTACTTGTCTCTATAGATGGAAGGATATATTGTACATAACTGTATGATCGACTCTGGGGCTGCTACAACAGTCATGCTGAGAGCGATCTACGAAGAAATAGGGATGGAATATACGCGAAGCATCCAAGGTGTACTCCAGTTGGATGGAACCCCAGTGAAGACTGTAGGAGTGATCAAGGACATTCCTATTCGACTACATAAGATGCCTCAGATCACGGTCATACAAGAGGTAGTGGTCGTCGACCTGGAGCCATACTTCAATATGTGCCTATCAAGAGAATTCACAACAAAGCTGGGCGAATATTTGTTTATGGATTACTCTCATCTGGATATTCCATTCAAAGGAAAGAAGATGAAAATCTACAATGAAAAGCCTTCCTCCTTCCTTGTATAGAAGATGTCCGAAGAAGAAAGCAACGATCTAGTGAATACAATAGTGGAGGAAGTAGAGCAGGTGGACTTGGTCGGGAAAGCTCTTGCGCAACTAAGTTATGAAGATGAGTTCTCATTAGCAGACTTTAATGCCATGGTAGAGACCGAGATGGGGTGTTATGCTATCACCAAGCCTGAGAAACGCACCCAACCAGAGAATAGAACAAGTGCCCAAGAAGGACTATGGCGTCAAACCCTTCCGACAAAAGCAAAGGCCGGTTAACCATAAGATCAAGGTCCTGATGAATGCCAAACTCCTGAAGATGCTCGAGGTGAAGATCATTTATCCCATCAAGCATTCTTCATGGGTAGCAAACCTAGTCCCTGTCAGAAAAAATAATGGAGATATACGTCTATGCGTGGCCTTTCGCAACCTGAACCAGGCTTCTCTCAAAGACCACTATCCTCTTTTGCAAATCGATCAGATATTGCACTCGGTGGCTGGGGCTCAACGCTTCTCCCAGCTCGACAATTTCTCAAGGTACGATAAAATCTGGGTCAGGAACGAAGACCAGCATAAAACAACGTCCACCACCAAGTGGGGGACATTTGCTTACCAACAAACACCATTTGGCCTTTCGAATGCTAGTGCCACTTTTCAGAGGGCTATGGATCTAGCTTTTGGTGAGCTTCTGAATAAGGTAATCGTCATCTATCTAGATGACATGACCATTTTCTCCCGAAGAAGGGAGGATCACCCTGTACACCTACAACAAATTTTCAAAAAATACCGAGAGTTTGGCATCTCAATCAATTCGAAGAAGTCCATATTTGCAGTCAGCGAAGGAAAGTTGTTGGGGCATGTGATATCAGAAAAGGGCCTCAATGTAGATCCTGACAGATTCGAGGCTCTAACGAAGCTCCCACTCCTAGTAGACAAGAAAGGAATCCAATCCTTCTTTGGCCAGATCAACTTCATGAGGAAGTTTGTCCCCGATTTCACCCAAGTCATCAAGCTGATGTCCAAAATTTTGAAGAAGGGCACCAAATTCATTTGGAAAAAAGAAAGGAAGGAGGCATTTGAAGAGATTAAGGCTCGAATCGCCCAGGCGTCGGTCTTGATCAACCCTGACTACAGTCAGGATTTTATCCTATATGCCATAGGGGAGCCCGAAAGCTATGCTACGATCCTGACACAAAAGGGGGAAGATGGTGAAGAGCGTCCCACCGCGTTTCTAAGCCAGGTGATCAATCCCCATGAAAGGAGATACAATTTCATAGAACGTCAGGTGCATGCAATAATGAAGTCTCTGAGGAAGTTCAAGCAGTTCATCTCCCAAAGTCGGGTCATGGTCTTTGTCATTCACCCTGACGTGCACAGTTTCATCATCCAAGGGGAATTGGGAAGTAAGAGAGCTGGTTGGGTGAACAAGATATAGGAATTTGACATTGAGATCAAGCCCACAAAACTGGTTCGCGGTCACGCACTATGTCAAGAATTGGTGAAAAACGCAGCGACCGAAGCAACATAATATCAATGGGATAACTCGTCAGTCGAAGGATGCTTCGCGAACTAGGAAGAAGATGAGAAAGATTGGGTTAGTGAAATAGTTGACTACTTCAACATCGAAAGATGTCCTTTGCATCTAAATGCATCACAGTGAAGGCATTTCAAGATGCGATCCTCCCGATACACTCTGCACCTCGAAGGCCTATTTTTTAGAAACATTAATGGTGTTCTTCTTAAGTGCATAAAAGATGATGATAAAAGGAGATTCCTGGGAGAATTTCATTCAAGACTATCTGGAGGACACATAGCAGGGAGAACAACGACGTTGAAGATCATCAAGGCGGGTTATTATTGGCCCACACTCTTTGTCGATGCCTTCATAGTTTGTCGCAGGTGCGAGCAGTGTCAGAAGTTCGCCGATCGAAGCAAAAATGCTTCGATGCCTCTCCAACCGATACAAGTAGAGACGCCCTTTCAATAATGGGGGCTGGATTTCATAGGGGTCATATCATCGAACTCCTCCGTTGGGCATAAGTTCATATTGACTGCGACTGACTACTTCACCAGGTGGGCCGAAGCAATTCCTACAAAGCACGTCGATCAAGAGACTATCATCGCCTTCCTAGAAGGGTTGATCATCAGGTTCGGCCTCCCTGAAGCAATCATCACGAACAATGGTCCTGGATTCACTGGCGCCAAAATCAATGAATTCCTCTACAGATATGGGATATATCATAAAGTATCCTCCAATTAATATCCACAAGGCAACAGCTTGGAAGAATCCACCAATAAGACCTTGTTGAGGGTGTTAAGAAAGCTTATAGAGACAAACAAAAGGACTTGGCATCTTCTGCTGAATCGGGCCCTGTGGGCCGATCGAATTTCAATCAAGAAGTCAATCAAGACTTCACCTTATGCCCTGGTCTACGATAAGGAGGCCATCTTGCCCACCCATGTGGAGATCCCTGCACTGCAACTGTTAGAAGAAGATGGAGTTAGTCCAATGGAAAACATATTAGCTCAGCTATTGCAGTTAGAGGAAGATCACGAAGAAGCCTACCAAAAATCCACTAAGCATGCTCAGGTCACCCAAGATTGGTTCAAGAAAAAATCATCCAATTGCGCATTCAATGTGGGCGATCTGGTATGGAAGTGGGATTCCTAGAAAGCCAAGCCTGTAAATCACGACAAGCTGGACGCCTTCTGGGATGGGCCGTTCGAAATTGTGAAGGTGAACTCGGCCAACTATTTCATCCTCAAAGGTGCATATGACCAGGTTTTTTCGATCTTTGTCAATGGTCTTCATCTGAAGACTTTTCATCGCTGAGGTAAAACTCTTGTAGTAAAAAAAAAAATGTGTGTATATGTACTTTTGTATATATTTGTTTTCACTTGTGTATATACGTCCTGTTTCGAGATGCAAAAGCCAAGAACTACACTCCAAAATCCCCTTCGGGGATTTTTAATGCGAAGTGGCGGTTGCAAGGAGGTTCGCAGTGAAGCACTTTACCCTTAAAAGGCTGAACCCAAAATTCAAACAAAGGCACGAAAAGAGCTTCACACCCGAAGCATTCCCAGCAGCTACTTCGGGCAGGAATTTTGCGAAGAAGATTTTTTGAAGCAGTTTTCAAAGCACAAGCTTTGATAGGCAGTCCTCGCAAAGCGCGACGAAGGAGAAGTACTTCGGGCCCGAAGTGTCAAAAAGTGGCCTGCACCAAAGGTTCACCGCGAAGCATTTTCATCGAACCAATAAAGCGCAAGATGGGAGAATTTAAAACGTGCCTTGAAGAATGTGCAACCAACAATCGTGAAAAGTGTTCGAAGCGGGTGAATTTAAGGCAAAAGTGGTGGGGTGCATCTCGAGGCAATTTGGTTAGAAAGAAAAAGCCCGCGCCCAGGTACGAGGTGGCAGTAGGTTGCTTCTCCAATACAAAGTGTAATCATCAAAGCATGTGGCCCTGCATACCACGTCAATGCAGAGCCAATTAAAGGATACGGTAACCTCCTTCGGTCGAGGTGTAAATTTAATTTTAGTAGGTGCCATAAATTCAGGTGGTTGCCTTTTTAGGTTATAAAACACGAAATCCTAGAAAGAAGGAGATTATTTATCCATCAGTTCAAGCTAGACTAAGAGCCTTCAATTACCCTGCAATTCTCCTGCCCTTTGCATCTAAGTATTTCACATCAAGCCTCTGTATCCAGGACTCGGCCGCCATCATGGGGAAGAAGAATTCCAAAGAGAAAGGGAAAGAACCCGAAGTTGCAGGTCCTGAAAAAACAAAGAAGGGCAAGGAAGAAAAAAGGCATACTCCAAAGAAGCTAAGTCTCACCCCTCACCCCGAAAAGCATCCAATAGAAGAAGGGGACGACTCGAAGGAGGAGCAGCTCATAGAACCACCAATTGATGGGTGGGAGAAAATCAGAGACATAGAGCTCTCAAAGGATGTGTCAAACCTTCGATGCACTATTTATTTTATGGTGAGCAAACTCACCCCAAAGAATAAGAGGGTTGCTGCCTATTATTCTCAAATTTACTAGTTTTTGACCCCGCCAGGTCACCACTGTCCAGAGTTAATCTGTGCTATTGCGCAGAACTACCAGCCTGCATCCAGGCAAGTGTTAGATGCTTCAGGTCATATATTATTTTCCATTCTAAAGGAAGATGTACAAGCAGCCTTTGTGCCACTGCAAGGTCCGCCCAAGGGCTATTCCGTTTGCAACGTCATTCTAAGCGAACAGATGGAGAGGTTTACCTCCAACAACTATATATTGAAATTCTTGCATTAGAATCTCAAAAGTGGGCTCTTTTCGAACAAGCTGCCCCAAATGCCTCTACCCTTGGAGACGTTCAAGAGTGCCGATATTTTCTCCATCATTGCATGGGTGGCAGGCCTGTCGACATATGCTTCGATGCAACCCTGGCAGGTGTCTTTGGCCGAATGTATTTCAAGAGGGGAATTCTATGCCCCTGATGCTTCGAGACCAAGTACCAACCCAGTTTTATTCGATTTGCAGAATGGGTGGCCTGAACCTTGCATACACGGCTCACCAGTATGAAGAATTCGGCGATAGGCCAGTACTTTGCACCTTGTTCTTTCTTTGTCTGGTTGTTTTTCTACCAAGTACACAAGTGATTCCCCCATATCGCCATTTCTCCAAGCGGCGAGGATGGAAATCCTCTGCCATTATATCAGTGGACTCCCCTCCTATTGAGGATAGAGTCCTATTATTCTTTTAACCAACAATTTTTGGGGCCCGCTATGCATTTGTTGAAGGGTTCTTTCTCTCGGGTCCCCCTCAGTCTGAGAGATAGAGTAGTGCAGGAAAAGAAGGGGGATGTTTTTCAATTGACGCAGGGACTGGTGATTCGCCTGTTCGACTTTACAAGAAAACCCTTCCTGCTCCATTTTTTCCCTTCTGAGTACCAATTTGTATTGGAGGTCGCTCGGCAGAGTGACACAACCAATGTCGTCTACGGCCATGGTCGAAAATGGGCTCATACTTGTGACTTCCCCTTCAGGATGGGAGTGATTGAAGTATTTGCCTGAAAGCAGAATGTTTTCCTGGAGGAAAAGCTTGCCAATTTTGGCCTACTACAGATTCCTTAGCAATGGCTCTATGATCCCTTGGGAGTAATGAGGGATCATTTAAAATTCAAGAATTTCCACATCTGCCCCCACCCTGAAATTGTGGAACAAAGGAATAATCCTAATGGGAAGGATCTAGAATGGCATTTGGAGAAAATGAGGACATTGCCTCCCTGGCATGAGTTCTACCCCATGGAGCTTGAATTTGATCCTGACAGGTACCCCCTCCCAACTCCAAGCTCCACATTTTGGAAAAAGGCAAAGGATGATTTGAAGGAAGAATTGAAGGATTGGAGCGAAGAAAAGTTAAGGGAATGGTGGATAATGAGAGTCCATCGCCAAAAAATGAATTCTTATGGACTCTTGGCAGCAGATAAGGACTTCGCAATTCTTTATGAAGCCAATGCTAAAACTTGGAAGTCTATATCCTTTGCTGACTTTGTTCCTCCAGCTACCCCAGGATCGGGTGAAAGCCCAAAAGGAGCGGAAGATACCTCGAAAGAAGAGGAAGAAGCCGAGGCTTCACCGGTGGCACTACCACAGGGACCATCAGAAATCCATGAGACAAGTGTCAAAGAGGCAGAACAACCATTGGAGAGAAAGAAAAGAAAGAGGCAAGAGCAAATTCAAGTGCCTCCGAGCCATCCAAAGCGACCTCGCACAAGGCCCCAAAGCGTTCATGTTGAACAACCTATATTAGGTTTGACTGAAGCAAGCGATGAAGGTACGATGCCACCAAGTGCTAAGACGATCCCAGACATAGACGTCATCGATGTGGAGGAACTCCTCCAACAAGAGGGAGACCCCGAAGTAGAAGTTGTGGAGGTCGAGAGTGCTGAGGGCCAAAAGGAGCAAGAGCCTATCATGCAAGAAGTCACCATGGCCGCTCTGCCTGAAGAGCACATAGGTACGCACTCTCCACCCTTTGCCTTGGTCTCGCACAAGTCTACCATGGTCTCGGTCGAGTCTTCCCATCAGTCTCTCCCTCCTCACACGTTGCCTCTTGCCACTGATCCCATTAGCCCCACTCCACTCGAGTCACCAGGCCGAGACAAGTCCATCACCACCACTTCGCCAAGCCTTGTTCCTCATTCATCTGCCTCGCATGGCATTGTTGCACTCCCTGGGACTCCTAGTTCACCTGTCGCCAAGCCTACTGGTGAGGCATCCCCCATTCATTCTTTGTATTTGTTCACCCCTTTGGCTGGAGATCCAGCCTCGTTTGAATCAGAGATGTCCTTAATCAAGGAATGCCCTCTAGTCGAGAAACTGCTCCTAGCTCGGCAAAATACAAAAAAATGCTAAAGGAAGCGAGGAAGAAGAAGGGGCGCTCTCTAGCTCAGACTAAAAAATGTGTTGTCTTCGATTTGAAGGCTAGGAAACTGCACAAGGTGAAGAAGGTCCCTAAGGTCCAGAAGCCTCTGGATGGAATGACTCTAGCAGATTACAATTATTAGGAGAAGACCAAGGACCTGGAGCACCTGAATGTGGACAATGAGTCCACATCTATGCACATCGATATTGAGACTTTTCGAGCACACGCGAACATCGCTAATCAGCACAGGTTCGAAGCAGAAAGTGCTAACATTAAGTTGAAGGAGGAGTTAGCTAGAATTCTCTCCAAGCTGGAGGATTCAGAGGGGCAGTGTAAGTTGTTGAAAAAGGAAACGCACACCCTCAAACAACAAATACTACAACTACAGTGTTCAGCTGAGCACCAAGCACAGATACAAGCCAAAAATGATCTGAAGGCCTAAGAACTCGAAAGCAAAATCTTGCATACACAGCAGCAGTTGTTCAAAAAGGCAAATCTGGAGTTGTTTGTTAAAGGAAGAATCAAGGAGATCCCCTCACACTTGCTCAAAAATTTTAGGTCTTGGGCATCCAGTGCCCTTTCTATTTTGGCCTATATCATGGAATCCCAGAATGCCGTTGCCGAAGGAGGGCCAATCATTGATCAGATCACTTAGAAAGCTAGAAACTGACTCAAATTAGCTTTCATGACGTGTTCGAGAACGAGCAGCGTGCCTCGATGGGTTATTTTCAAGATCTCTCTTCCATGGGCTTCTTGAGCTTCATAGATGACAATGGGAACCTCCTGACCAAGGAAGAGATTAAGCCGATATGGCTTCAGTTTGAAGGCGACGTCTCGAAGATAGACGGATGGGCGGAACCAATAACAGAAAGGCAGATCACAAATTACCTTTTGAGATACTGCAAGATCACAGCCTATCTAAACGATCTGTATACTAGAGTCCAACATGCTGATATCAGGCAAATTGATCAGTTTCACATTTTGATCAAGGCTCTGCAAGATTTAAAACCTTTCTCGAAGAGTGCTTGGTCTCAGGTCTGTCGAACTATGAGGAAAATCTGCGATCGTCTTGCCCCATCTCTATCGCAGGAAGCTGCTCCCGAAGAGGCCGTGCCAGAAGAAGAAGGCAAAGAGGAAGAAGAAGAAGCAGAAGAAGAAGGAGAACCAGCTACGAAAGCACTTCCAGAGGGAGAAGGAGGAGAAGAATCTAGAGGGGACTCTAGCCCAATGGATCAAGACTAAGGGTTCTCCCACCAAGACGAGCTCCGCCTCGCGAGCCGCCAAGAATGTTGACAATTTTGTCACATTACTCAAGGGGTAGAGAAGGAATCAAAATTTTTGTACAATGTTTTTGTAAAGTATTTCTTTGTTTTTTGTTATTTGAAAAGTTGCAGCAATTTTGGCTTTCAATGCCACCCTTTGTACATAAAATAAAAAAAGAGGAGCTTCACTGCCGAACAGGCTAGAAAAAAGAGCTTCGCCAAAAGAAAATGACAAGAGCTTCGCACCCAAGGCATTTCCAACACTACTTCGGGTAATTTTTTTGCGAAGTAGTATTGCCGAAGTAGAATACAAGGGAAGCGATAAAAGGAACTTCGGGCCCGAAATGCTTCAAACCACTACTTCGAGCGAAAGTTGAGCGAAGCGACATTTGAAAGAACAACTTCGCCGAAGAAGGAAGGACCAGACCGTGGTCCAAATTGGCTAAGGCAAGAAAGCTACTTCGGGCCCGAAGTATTTCAAAAGGCTACTTCGAGCGAGGTTTTTGTGAAGCGATGTTGCCGAAGTAAGATACAAATGGAGAAGAATGAAACTACTTCACACCCGAAGTATTTCAAAAGGCTACTTCGGGCAAAAGTTTTACGAAGCAGATTGTGAAAGAACGCAGTACTGAAAACACTTCATCGAAAAAGCCGTCGAAGCGCCCACTTCGGGCCCTACGTCAGCGAACCATTTCTACTTCATCAAAAATCATTGCGAAACATCTGTTTTGGCAAAATTTTGTGCGAAGTACTTTCACCTAAAGTAGAAGATGCATTTTGAATGCAGGGATGCACTTCGATCAAAACACTCTCAAACCGCAGTTTTGAAGAAGGTTCGCAGCGAAGCATTTTCCAACTCACCAGTGAAGTATATACTTCGGGTAGAAGGCCTCGTCGAAGTAGTTTCGACACATTTTTCCAAGCGAAGCAATTATAAAGAGCCCATTTTGCAAAGGATATATGCTTCGGCCTCCATCTTCCTCGAAGTCGTCCTGCGAAGCTTCACCATGCGAAGTGCAAGTCAAGGAGAATCTACTTTGGCACAAGTCCGTTGCAAAGCGAAGTTGAAAAACTAGCAAAGCCCTTCAAAGGCACGCGCTCCAAGTCGGGTATTTTCTCAAGGTAGTCAAATGCCTCATAAATGCATTTTTTTGTGCCCGATAAGCTTGCTGCTCATTTTTGGCAATTGGAAACGAAGTATCATGCCATGATGAAGAGCTCGATGAGCATGGCGGCCATTCAAGCACCGCACCCAGAAACCAAGGACATCCAGACGGCTCATCAATGCATATTTCCATGGTTGACCCGGTCATAGTTGCCAGTTTTGGTAACGGATGTGAGAGCTCAATCACGAGAGCCTCGGGGAGCCGAATTCTTAGGGCTCAAAGGTGTACTTCTCCTTGCTATGTAATTATGACTCAGAGGGTCTGGTCCTCTATAAAAACCCAAGCATTGTAATGAAGAAATGGGGGGGAACTTTTTGCTAGAAAGTTGCTATAACTTGATGTCCTATGATTAATACTAAAGAGCTTGGGCTCAATTTCTCTCTTTTATGCTGCCTTTTGTGTTTGATTCTTTTTTCTTTCTTCATTTGCATACTAAGAATCTGAATCCTAAATTTGGTGTGCGATTGGGGACTGTACCCTAAAAATCGCCTGAAGGATACATAGGGGAGAAAAAAATGCTATATTGGTTTTCTTTTATGCTGCCTGGTGGGTTGTGGTTTCTGTTATATTCACTTGTCCTAATCGTCTTTACTCTGAACCCTGAATTTCGATGAAAGGGAGAAGGAGAATCCTATGAGCTCGCCCAAAGGATAAATAGGAAGGTTAATGTTGTGTTTATTTCATTTATTCTTGGTGTTCTTTGCTGCTATTCAAGTTTTTAGTTAGTGATCGTGCTTCCTGTTCTCTCCCACCTTAAATTATCCATCTCTCTTCCCTTACCCCTTTTTTATTTCTTTCTCTAACCCGTACTCTTTTTATCTCTTTCCTGCACCCTTATCTCCAAACACCAAAGTATTTTAGCATAGGATCCGGCCTTTCTTCGGAGATTGGCACGAGGGGCATCTCTTCCCTTCCGACTTTCAATGTTGGTCCAGGTCTAGGGCGCATACACTCACTTTCCTAGGCAGATTTGATGACCAACAATTATCCAAAGTATAAATTTTATCTACTTTTTTCATTGTTAATTAAAGTATTCCTTCTTATAAGAAAATGTAAACAAACCATAAGAGAACAACCAATTGTGATCCACTTTAGTAATAGCTCATAAATGTAGATACCAATTCCCCTCTTCTTAGTCTTATTTTATAATATACAAAGAACCCTACTCTATTAAAAATTTTGAAATTAGGATATGAAATGAACCTATAAAAGAAACTTGCAAACAAATTTTTAATAGACTCTCATTTCATTGGTTTCTCCTCTTCCTTTGTGAAAATAAAAAGAGTAAACATTCTAATTAAGAAAAAATGGTTGAAAGTGTAATATGATTCATGGCCAAGGCCAACATTGTATGATTTAATATTGGATAGGCCTAAGGGCATTCATTGTACAATGTATTGAATTTATTGTAATATTTTATTATGTAAGCCCTATGGGCCATGGTTAACCTTGTTATGGTTAAACAAACCTTATAAACTTGTAATTAACCTAAGTTTTTTTTTTTGTTATATCAGTTTAAGGTTAAGTAGATTTATGTATTTGGAAATTTGGTATTGGTATAAATACCATTGACCACTCCTCATTTAATCATTGGAGTGAAGTGAATGTAATCTATGGTTTGTACAATGATTATTTATGATGCCAAATATTTGTCTCTTTCTTTTATCCTTTTATGATTTCTATACAAGATTTGAGTGAATGGATTGCTTTTATTCATTTATAGAAAATATTGTGAATTCCAACATGGTATTAGAGAAGGTATGGAGCTTCATCACTTGGTCATAAAAATGTTTATTCTGATCCTTTGATATTTCTTTCGACTTCTAGGATGAATTACTTCTAGGAGCTTCATAAGGACCTTCAATAAAAAAGACAAAGGGAAGATCTATTTTTCAATGAGTTTACAAAGGTTTTTATGAGGGGTCTCAATCCCCTTATATTGAGTGGGGTTTGAGCTTTGGACATCTCAAAGAGAGGTCAAAGCCCTTAACACTACAGTAAGCTTGCAGCTCAAGGGAAGATCTAATTTTTCTTATTTTTTGGAGAGAATTTATGCCTACTCTAGTTTATGTTTTCCTTGCAAAAAAAATTAGAATAAATTTTTAAAAATTTGATGTTTTTCGAAAATGTCACTTTAGTCCCTATCGGGAAACCTCATTGGTAAAGTATTTGGGCTCACATTGAAAATACCCAAGTTTGAATCATGAAGAGGGTGGCCCCTATTGCGCCCCCACCTATATGCTTCAGTTATTAAAGTATGTTAAAAAAAACATGTCACTTTGGGGCATTTTGGAGGGAAAACTTATAGGGACCATAAATTCTACATAAGAAAATATTTTGAGTTTTTTTCAAATCATACAAATTTTCAAGCTCTAAGCATTGATCACATTAGTTTATGGACTTGTTCCGGTGTTACGGGCTAAATTGTGTGGAATAGTCCTTAAGCTCTATTGCCCTATTTTGAAAAGGATAGATTTATCATATTCTATGTAATCAAAATATTTGACCTAATTTTTAGAAGATATAGATGGATTTGTAATAGCTACAATAGATTTGAGTCTTTTAGAGGATTATAAGAAAAGGATTCAAGATGTGCTTTAGTCAATTCCTCTTCCTCCTTTGGAAAATTGATTTAGATTATTCATGAAGATCTAATCATTCATGATCTCTTTCTTCTTCTATTTCTTGTCTAGGTACTCTTGGAAGTTTGTTATAGCTCTTCTTTTAAGTAGGTTCATGCAAAGCCTCTTTTGGTGACTAAAATTAGGTGGCCTATGAGCAAGAAGAAGTCTTCAAATAAGGTGATGTATGTTATTAGAGGAAAATATATACCTTCAAGCTATACCTTATGCGGCTATGGAATATTGAAGGAGATTATCTCTAGAGGAGGTAGTGATCTTAATTTCTTTTTTTTTTCATTTGGAGACCTAGAAAAAGTATTTTTTGGATGTGTGTGAGAGTGTTTAATAGTGGCAATGATGAATATGGTCTTACTTAAGGAGACTCTTATTCATAAAGCATTTTTGTAACAATAATATTTAGATGATGAGGGGGATATAGATGCATCTATCTCAAAATACAGAGGTCCACTAGAGTATCCATTGTGGGGGAGATATAATTGCTACTAATATTTTCTCTCCTTGGACCATCAATTCAGATTATGAGGGGGTGTTGATAGTGTAATTTGGTTCATGGCCAAGACTGACATTGTATGGTGCAATATTAGATAGGCCTAATGGCATTCATTATACAATATATTTAATCTATTGTAATATTTTATTATGTAAGTCCTATTGGCCATGGTTAACATTGTTATGGTTAAACCCACCTTATAAAATTGTAATTAACCTTAAAGCCTTTTTTATTATGTCATCTTAAGGTTAAGTTCATTTATGTATTTGGGGATTTGGTATTGGTATAAATATCCTCCACCACTCTTCATTTGATCATTGGAGTGAAGTGAATGTAATCTATAGTTTGTATAATGATTATTTATGGTGCCTATGGACGTCCCCAAATCTTTGTGTCTCTTCTTTCATCCTTTAATGCTTTCTGTATAATATGTGAGTGGATGGATTGTTTTTGTTTGCTTATGCAAAATATTGTGAATTCCAACAAAACAACCCATTGGTTACAAAAGGAATACCATTGGTTAGCATATGAACATTAGTGATGCAAATTTGGTGTTGTTTTCCATGCTTTATCACTTTCAACTCCTCCAATAATACTATGAAAAAATAATCTCTTGTTCTTTACTTGTGAAATAAAAAATATTAAACTTGGTGATCAAGAAAAAACAACCCACTAGTTACCAAAGGAATACCATAGGTTAACAAACAAAAATCATTGGTGTAAATTTGGTTTTGGATTCCATGCTTTTCCACATTCAATTATTTCAAGAATACTCTTAGAGAATTATCTCCAAATTCCAATAAGGAGACCAAACTTAATTCTAACCAATAAAATACCATTCCATAAAAAATTTAAGCAAAAATATTCATAGTTTACTCCTTTAAATGAATTGACTATCATAAGTGGCTTCTTATTAGAAAGTAAAATCAGCTTTCCTTTAACTACTATCTTCCCAATTGGTTTGCTAAGATAATTTGGCTGAAATACTTTCATGTGTCAAATATAGATTGAAGTCTCTATCACCAATAATGTGCTCACACTATTTAAGCTTGTAACTAATAACAACTATGTTATATAAAAAATAATAGTCTTGGATTAGAAAAACTTGATAAATGACTAACCCCCTTTGATATATAACAATTGTTTTCTTTTATATATGGAAAATCCACAACATGAGGTTATCACAAACTACATAAAATAAAATATTTAAATGTAAATATGATTTTGAAACCTGTAACTATCACACTCCATTTACTTGGACTAATTCAACCATACCCAAATCTCATGGGCCTTGGTATTAAATGATAGAATCTTCATCAACCTTTGATTTCATTTTAGAGAGATTTAAAAACCAAGAGTCCAAATAAAACTGATATATGTGCCTTTCCCTTCCTCAACAATCATAACAAAATGAAAAGCTAAAGGATTAATATTTATACCTCTTTTCGTGAGTGCATACTTGCTTATGGTTTCCATACCTAGAGCTTGTAATAAAAATTTGGTGCACTTCTTGTTTGATGGTTTCACTTCCATTTTTATGAAAGTGTGGGGAAATGATGTCTTCTCATATTGTGTATTCAAACTATGTTATTCTTGAAAAAATACTCTTTTCCATAGGATCCAAGACCCATATATAGATGCTGGGAGAACACCTTAATAAGATCCCTCATTCCTTGGCTATGCTTTCCAAGTCCTTAGCATTGATATTCCATCTTATTCAAAATATTGGACCCTATTCCTATAGTTTGCATATCAATACTAGCAAATGAATTATTGCATTTCTTCAAAGATACAAAATTGGAATCAAATTTGCTTACCATACCTATTTCTATGATGGTGCTAGTTTCTTTGGTTAAAAAATGAGAGAAAATTTTCTCTTTCTCCATATCTTCACACTTGTATTGGAGTTGAACCAACATATCGTCTTTGGAATCTATATCCCTTTTCAACTTCTCCATTGTTCACAAACATTTAATTTTGACTTGTGGGATGGAGTCATGAGCAATACCAACAATTTAAACATATTGGCTCTTGATATCAAGAAATTTTTTTATAACTATAGCAAGTAGCTCTTCTTTCTTGGAGCTTTAATTTCAAAATTGTATTCTCTTCTCTCAACTTTACATTCTCTCAAAACTAATATTGGGTTTTCTCTAAAAAGTCATAGATCTTGTCTTTTTTTATCTTGGAGTTGGTTCTACTGCTTTCTACTAGATTTCCCCATGTTTCATAACACAACACAAACACTTGATATGCAAAATTGTTTGCAAATTAAAAAATCCAAAGGGATAAAAAAACTCACATAATATTAAGAAAAACTTGCTCTAATACCATATGATTCATGGCAACCCCACAATTCACTCACACATATCTCTCTTCATTCAAAGTTAGAAAACATAAGGGCAAACATAGTTGGAAATTGTATAGGAAAAGAACAATGAATTGGAAAAACCATTAGGAAGAAAATCAAATAAGTTAAAACAAGTACCTCATGATTTATGTGGGGGAAACCCTAAAGCAAAAGAAAGCCCACATTAATAGGTTGTTGTAGATTATATTATTGAAAGGTAATTGAGAGTACAATTTGCACGAGTCGAATAAAGTCTTCCCTAGAGAAAAATAAGAGAGAACAAGAAAAATCATACAACTCCAAATTACTCCCAAAATTTCTTGCCTTGCCCCTAGATATCAAATGCAACAACATCTCAAATTTATTTTTTTCTAACAATGAAGAAGGAAAGTGGGGCATGCAAGGCCAAAATTCATGCTCCTTTCTCTTCAATTTATTCTCCAATGGATTTTCATTTTCCTTTTTTTTCAAATCTTTTTTTTTAATCAACCTTCAATCTTGATCATCATTACTAGTCAAAATAACTATGATAAATTGTTTTTTTTTTAAATAGTCAAGTCATCTCTTCCCATCCTAGCAACAAATTAAAATCTTACCTTTTGAAAGGAAAGACAATATGGAAGTGGCAAGGCATGTTGGAAATTTAATTCAAGCTTTATTTTGAATTATAAATCAAACCTTTCCTTATGTCAAAGGCTCTAGAATGAAAACCCATGGTTGATTTCTAACTTCTAACTGTCTACAACTATAAAAAGAATCATCCAATGTTATGTGCACTTTTTATTTTTGGATCTTTTAAGGCAAAGGGAGAAGGAAGCTTGGGGCATGTGCAAAGTTAAACTCTATGGATGAACAACAAGATATTTCTTAACCTTTTTCCCATTTAATTTATTATGTTTTTAGTCTCGTCATTATCTATCTTAGTCTAACTAGTTTTGTGAAGTGTTGTAGAATCACATTCGGAGAGTTTGATTTTTTGATAGATTTGTATATATAGATTCTCATTATCACTATGAAATCCTTGTTCATTTGGTTTATAATCCTTGTGTCATGCTTTAATGAAACTATCTTGTATGTATCAGCCTATTATTTGGACATAGGTTACAAGTTTTAGATTGTAAGTTGTATACTATAGATTTAAGCTCAAAAATAATAATTGGATTTTACCTTAAAAATTGATAACATAAAAAAGAAGATGTGTGTTATTAGCGTAATTACACTTTCTTTAGCATCGAACTACAACAAAAAAACTTCCACAAAACAACAATTCCAACAATAAAATTTATAATTATAGTAACCTAAACTCAATTCATCAAAATATTCTTAAATAAGTTATGAAAATAAAAAAGATGAAGATTTCAAGTCCCAAAACAATCCAAGCCACTCAAAGAGGTTAAAATATTTTAAACACTTAGAGAGGGAAAAGTCTCTTGTGCACACTAGAGGCAACAAAACATTAGAAGTATGAATTATTATCTAGCTACATCACAACTCATCTATTTAAAATCAAACCAAACAACAAAACCTAACATTAATGTTCAAGGGTCAACTAACCTTAGGCCCAAGTCAATAATAGTCAATGTGGCTATATTGGAGTTGTCACATGGCCTCCCCTTAAAAAGTTTTGTTTTCAAAGATAAAAGTGACTAGAAAATCCTCCTAGATTCCTATATTGCATCTTCATCTGGAAGATCCTACCACTTGATGAGGAATTCTTGCACTTGATGATACCATAGATTACAAACCGATGACTATAATACTAACTCCAATTGTAGGTCAACACATCCCTCTTCATCCAGGTCTAGAATAATTATTTCGAATATCCTCTTTTGACCAATTACATACTTATAACAAGAAACATGAAAAATAGGATTGAATTTGAAAGTAGGATGAAGCTTCAACTAGTAGGACGAGAGGGCTTCTATTAGGGTTTATATTTTGTGGCAGTGCCTATAGATCAAAGACAGCCATACCCTGAGGTGTTTGAGCCTCCCAATCACTCAAGATCAGTGTCTCGCTCGACTACTAGGAAATCTACTACTACAGGGATGATGGAGTTTCGACCATCGTGACCCTCTGGTGGTGATGATGATGCATAGAGTTCTAGGGCCTCTAGAGGATGACTAGGGACTTGTGCTATGATGATTTTTGTTATATAAATTTTAGTAATTTAGTATGACGATGTTGAGAATTATGGCATATCAGTCGACCTCATTTTGTATATAGACTTTGATATATATATATATATATATATATTGATCTTCTTTATCTTTATGTGGCTTTGTATGATTTATTTATATGTTTTATTGCATTTTCTTATAATGTTTAAATTTATTGTAATCACGCTTTAAATATTTTGATCATGCTTAAAGAAAATGATTTTATTTTTGTAAAGTGTATTTTTGAAAAAGATGTTTTTGTATGATGATAGAATTAATGGGTTAGCAATGAACCTCAAAAGATTTTGTGTTGTTATATGACCATTGGTGGAGATCAACGCTCACTAGGTCATGAAGTGGATCCTGTTGCAAGAAATTTTGTATTGCTAATAATAAGAAAGTTTATAGGGCTCAAGAGTGACCTTGAGGCTTATGATGATGAAAGAAAATGTTGATTTAAAAGAAATTGATTTTGAGAAAATAGGTTGATAAAAATTGTTTTTGTGATGGATATAAAGTGATTTAAGCATGAAAATTTGGGAAGGATGACTTGCGCTAGGCATAGAATTCCTAGTGTGAAATTTGAGAAAAATAATTACTAGGAATTATACCATCATCGTGAAGTCAAAATGCAATGCATGATAAGATGATGTATGATTTTTAGAAATGCAAGTTCTTTTGGAATAAACTATTTTGTCACATATTTGAAGATTTTGAAGATAATGTATATATATATCTATGTAATTGCAAAAAGGAAATGATATAGATTAATATGAATAGTGATAAACTAATGTTGTCTAACAAATTTTAGAGAAATATTTTAAATTATTTCCAAGACAAAATCAAATTTATCAAGAACCAGTGTGTGATGTGTGATTTAATAATCCATCTTGATTTTTCATAATGATACAAAAT
This sequence comes from Wollemia nobilis, assembly GCA_028583015.1. Taxonomy (NCBI): domain Eukaryota; kingdom Viridiplantae; phylum Streptophyta; class Pinopsida; order Araucariales; family Araucariaceae; genus Wollemia; species Wollemia nobilis. Next base: position 7,375,760 of record JAQPPZ010002502.1, read on the forward strand.
ATCTCAAGGATCAAGTGTGTGCGCTTGTGAAATTAATTTATCGATTTTGAGTAAGGTAATGATACAAGCCAACTTTTATGAACCAATGTGTGTGTGCAAGTGAAAGATTCATTAACCATGATTTTGTGTTTGAGAATTTTTATTTTGAATTTGTTATCTAGTGATAGCTCCAATGATACCCATAATGTTGTTGTTTTGCAAATGATCAAAATGAGATATAGCATTTACTGTTTGTTCATTTGAAAGTGTTTGTTGGGATGAGGGTTGAGTGGTCATTCTTCTAGGGAATGACTCTTATGGAACTAATAAATTTGTGATGGAAAGAATTTGGTCTGACTCATCTTCAGAACTGTTTGAATTATTAGAAGTAATGTCCAGTTCACTTTCTATTTTATTTTCTGTGTCACTTCTTGTATCATCTAAAGATGAAATTGAAAATGTTGTATGGGCTTAATTGTAATTGCAGATTGAGAAGGCACATATGAAGTTTAAAATTTTTATTATGGTAAGAAATTACTAATTTTTACCTATCGGGTTGGATGAGGAACATTATGATGTTCTATTTGATTCACAACCTCTTTACCATGCTTAGGTAAAGGATGTTGGAAGATATCTAAATCTTGATTTGCATTTTGATTTGGTTATTTTTGGGTATTATTTTGGGGATTATTGTTTGAAGAAAACTTTTCTACTTCCATTTTACCCTTATCAATCAAGTCTTGTATCATATGTTTTAATCATTTACAAGAATTGATTGAATGTTCATCCACTTGGTGAAAATTACAATGTAAATCAACCCTATATCCAGTTGTAGTGGTATCTGGTTGTCTTATCTCTGGTAATCGTATTAAACCTTGTTCTAATAATTAAGGTAGAATCATGGTTAAGGGTTGATTTAGTCTTGTGAATTCTCTTGGAGGTTTATCAGGAATCTTTAACAAAAACTTCTTTACAACTTCTGTAGTATTGATGTTTGAGGTGTTTCTACTATTAGTAACTCCATCACCTACTACTTATTTGTTCTTATATTGGTTTTTGAAAGTTTTATCTTCATCCTTTTTCTTGAATTATCCCCTTCTAATAAGGGCATATTAAACCCTTCTTTCTAAGTCTATAGCTTGATCAAAGGAAGTCACTATAGTTGTAGCAAGTTTATAAGATAATTGTTCTTGCAAATTGCCAATAAATATTTCCAACATCTCTCGGTGAGGTAAAGCAAAATGCAATTTTCCTAAGATTTGTCTCCATTTAGTCAAGAACTCAACAAATATTTCATCTTTCCCTTGTTTCAAATTATATAAATCCTTAATAGTGACATGTCTTTCTATGTATGCACTAAATTGGTGAACAAACATTTCCACTGTCTCTTCAAAGTTTCTCAAAGAATTATTTGGTAATTGATAATACCTGTAGACACTAAAATCTGGTCAATCAGATTATGTTACCACAAGCAATAGCTAAATGACATACCAAGGCCCCTAGGGCAGCCCTCAACAGGTATACAGTGGTCCTAACCACTCAATGCAAGGTTTTGGAAGGTTTCAGGCGATTTTTGGGATCTTTTGAACACCCTATTTCTATTCATCCCACCATGGGATGAATATAAAACCTAATCGTCCCACCCTAGAGCAAATAGCATCATTCATCCTGAGGTGGAGCGAATAGCAGGTTTGATCAATAAAAAGTCAAACCTAGGCCAATGACACCCAATAACAATCATAATCCTGGCTATTATTGCCCACAAGTCAGAGCACATAGTAGACCTTATGACATGCTCCATGAATGAGGCCAATTTGGGGATATTCTCTCCCCCTCCAATGCATGTCGTGCTGGTGGCCAAGTGGCGCCTCTTGCCCTGCATGCCCTTGCATGCTTTTTGATCCATGAAGCCTCATTGGGATATAAAGTGGATGCATTTTCCATAAAAAATATAGAGATTATTTGGAGGGAAAATCAACGGGGTGCTTCCAAGATTTCATTTCACCCTTTTGTGCCCATTTTTACCTCGAAATATCTACCTAGCAAAGGAGGTTCGCGAGGGAACTAGTAGGTGCAATTTATCACATAATCGAACCATATGAGTGAATTACATCACCAAATTTGATTAAAATACCCACAATAGTATTTTTCATCAATCCCCAGTAGAATTGGTGGTAACATTTAGGCAAAAAGTGGGCATCCCACCCTTGGGCGCCCCCTAATTTGTGATAGTCGTATTCGTCCAACCCTATGATGAATAGTAATTTGTGTATTATTTTGTTAATTTTTTTAATTATTTATTTTCTAAAATATCATATTATTCTGTAGTTCAAATTTCATGTCATTTTGAGCTATATTGACCGAGATATTACAATTTTAGTGGTTTGTAGGGTCTCATGCAGGTCTTCAACAGTCATCTAAATAAACACCTAAAATTTTACTGATTTTGCAAATTTGATCATATGGTTTTTCTTAGAATATCATGTTATGTATTATTTACAATTTTCATGTGTTTTGGATATGTGTAGGTCCAGAAATTGTTTGCTTTGTGTTTTGTAGGTTGCGCACGATCATTGCAATTACGAGGAACCATCGGAATCAATATTGGCACAATTTCTAGTGATATCTTCCCAAAATATTCTGATTTACATACCTCTATAATTTAATAGCATTTGGAGTTCATTTGATATAGGCACACCATATATGCTCTTTTCTTGCCTGTGGGGATTACATGTTTTACATCATATGCACTTGTTATTTGATATTTTTGGTTTTCGTGTGTGCAGGTCAGGTCAGATAATGCATTGGGAAGCAACATGAGACACAAGATCAAATATAAAAGTGATGGAAACCTTTGCCTGCCCAATTCGATTGTGGGTACGAGGAAAGACATTGGATGTGCACCCGAGTTACTTGAAGGATTTTGATCCTTGGGCACCCGATTTGTAAATAGTTGTATCAATAATTTGAGCCCTAAAATGGAATATTTTGTAACATGGATTTTATCTTCCTAATTAATAAGAAGTTGATTCACTTTTCTCCATTTCTTTTTATTCGCTATCTTTTCCATCTTACTTGCATGTTTCTGTTTGAAGCTCATAAGCAATAGGAAATAGATACACATATTGTTTATCATAATTTGGTGCATTGTTTTTCCCTAATTCAATACCATTCTAAGGCCATGCCTCCAAGACTTTTAGAGAATATTTTTAGTAATAACAAGTCATCATAAGAAATGCATGACATGTTGTCCTAAACATGCAAAGATGCTCAATAAGATCTTCATTTCCTTTATATATCGGAAGGACCAGCATAGGGAAATGTTTTGGATAAGGTTGAGCAACTACAATAATATCCTAAGGTTGACTACACATATCTCTATAACTATATGAGGGATGATAAGGATCTATCTGATCTAGACGTGAAGCTAATTGTTTAACCAAGGCTTCAAGTCCTTGTGGTTGATCACTAATTTGATTTTATGGTATTATATTATTGTGTCTTTGATGATATGGTTGTGTTGTCACATAAGTATTTCCAATAGAAATACTATTGTGTAAAGTATTTGTGGAAAGGGTGTTGTGAAGTTTATATAGGATTGCATTTTTTTGAACTTTTTGTTTAAATGATTGGAATATTGCATCTTCTTAGCCTTTTGTTGGTTAGGAGCTTGAGAGGAAGAAGAATGTTGTTTTTCTTGGAATTTGGTTGTGTGGCTGGTTTTTTACTATTTGAATCTATGATTTGATGGTTGTTTTGAGATGGGCCAACTTGATCTTGATATGTCTTATTTATGTATGTCATTGAATTTGCATTTAATTGGAGAGAAGCTTCTATAGCAGCCTCCATTGAATAATATCCTAATGGGAGTAAATGTTATATATTTATTACATTATGAAGTTCATCTATATTTTCTTTTAAAAAATCCGTAAATTATTGGATAGATTTAAAGCTGACGTTGCCTTGAGGATCTACAAAAGGAGGTGTCCCCCAATTTGTGACAGTCGTATTCGTCCCACCCTATTATGAATAGAAATTTGTGCATTATTTTGTTAAATTTTTTAATTATTTATTTTCTACATTATCATATTATTCTGTAGTTCAAATTTCAGGTCATTTTGAGCTATATTAGCCGAGATATTGCAATTTTAGTGTTTTGTAGGATCTCATGCAGGTCTTTGACGGTCATCTGAAGAAACATCTAAAATGTTACTGATTTTAAAAATATGATCATATGGGCTTTATTAAAATATCATGTTATGTATTATTTCCAATTTTTATGTGTTTTGGATATGTGTAGGGCCGTAAATTGTTTGCTTTGTGTTTTGTAGGTTGTGCACGATCATTGTAATTATGAGGCACCATCAGACTTAATATTGGGACAATTTTTGGTGATATCTTTCCAAAATATTCTGTTTTACATCCCTCTATAATTTCACAGCATTTGGAGTTCATTTGATATAGGCGCGTCATATATGCTCTTTTCTTGCCTATGGGGATTGCATGTTTTACATCATACACAGTTGCTATTTGATATTTTTGGTTTCCGTGTGTGTAGGTTCAGGTCAAATAATGCATTGGGAAGCATCATGAGATACAAGATCAAAGATATAAGTGGCAAAAACCTTGGCCCGCCCACTTTGATTATGGGTACGAGGAAAGACATTGGATGTGCACCCGAGTTACTTGAAGGATCTTGATCCTTGGGCACCCGATTTGTAAAAAATTGTATCAATCATTTGAGCCCTCAAATGGGAAATTTTGTAACCTATATTTTATCTTCCTAATTAATAAGAAGTCAATTTACTTTGCTCCATTTCTTGTTACTCGCTATATTTTCCATCTTACTTGCATGTTTTCGTTTGATGCTCATAAGCAATAGGAAATAGATACACATATTGTTTATCATAATTTGGTGCACCGTTTTTCCCTAATTAAATACCATTCTAAGGCCATGCCTTTGAGACTTTTATGGAATATTTTTAGTAACAACAAGTCATCATAAGAAATGCATGACATGTTGTCCTAAACATGCGAAGATGCTCAATAGGATCTTCGGTTCCTTTATATATCGGAAGGACCAGCATAGGAAAATGTTTGGGGTAATATTGAGAAACTATAATAGGATCCAAAGGTTGACTACACATCTCTTTATAATTGTATGAGGGACGATAAGGATCTATCTGATCTAGACGAGAAGCTAATTGTTTAACCAAGGCTTCAAGTCCTTGTGGTTGATCACTAATTTGATTTTATGGTATTATATTATTGTGTCTTTGATGATATGGTTGTGTTTTCACATAAGGATTTCAAATAGAAATACTATTGTATAAAGTATTTTTGGGAAGGTTGTTGGGAATTTTATATGGGATTGCATTTTGTTGAAATTTTTGTTGATAATGATTGGAATTTTGCAGCTTCTTAGCCTTTTATTGGTTAGGAGCTTGAGAGGAAGAAGAATGTTGTTTTTGCTTGGAATTTGTTTGTGTGGCTGGTTTTTGACTATTTGAATCTATGTTTTGATGGGTGTTTTGAGATGGACCAACTTGATCTTGATCTGTCTTATTTATGTATGTCATTGGATTTGCATTTAATTGGAGAGAATCTTCTATAGCGACCTCCATTGAATAATATCCCTATGGGAGTAAATGTTCTATATTTATTACATGATGAAGTTCATCTATATTTTATTTTAAAAAAATCATAAATTGTTGGACAGATTTAAAGCTGACGTTGCCTTGAGGATCTACAAAAGGTTGGCTATGGTCTTCTTCTTCCCCATTATCATCCTCATCTTGTTATGTGAGTTTATCATCTTCAATCTGCCCAGTCAGCTACCATCCAAGGAGGTAAAAGAGTAAGGTCCAAAGCTTACCGTTGTCAAATAAATTTTTTACCTTTTATCGCTTTAACTTCCAACATTCTCCCCCTTAAATTTGAGAGGACTGACTATACAATCTCTCAGCTTTATATATTGAGCTTTAGCTATACCTTTGGTGAAGATGTTTGCAATGTTATCCAAAGTGTTGCAATATTGAAGCTCAACTATCTGCTGTTCCACCATGTCTTGAATGAAGTGATACTTCATATCAAAATGCTTTGATATGCTATGGTGGATTGGATTGTATGCCAACTGAATGGCACTTATATTATTACAATACAGTCTAGTTAGACCACTTTGAAATTCTCCAATCTCTTCAAGGACTTTTATCAACCATAGGGCTTGAGTACTAGCATGTGTGATGGCTATATACTCAGCCTTAGTAGATGACAATGCTACAACAATTTGTTTCTTGGAACTCCATGTAATTAGTCCTGACCCTAGACTAAAACAATTTCTGATGTAGATTTCCTATCATCTATATTGCTGCCCCAATCACTATCATTGAAGCCAACTAATTTCATAGAATTACATTTTTGGTAATGGATTCCAAAATCCAATGTACCTTTTACATATCTTAAGATTATTTTAGTTGCTTGTAGATGTAGCTCAGATGGACTTGCCATAAACCTTAAAACTAGAGAAACAACATATTGAATATCAGGCCTTGTGTTGGTGAGAAACATCAGACTCCCAACCATGCTTCTATAAGTGGTCATTCAACCTTTGATGCTCCGTTGTCCTTGCTCAATTGGATCCCATGTCTAGTTGGAGTTGCAACTGATTTGCACTGCTTCATGGAAAATTTCTTGATCATGTCTCAAGCATAATTGTGTTGACATATGAAGATCTCTTTGTTTGATTGATGCACTTCCATTCCTAGGAAGTATCACATTAGACCAAGATCTGTCATCTCAAACTGCTTCATCATGGAGTTTTTGAACTCCATATTCATTTTAGTGTTACTACCCATAAATATTAGATCATCCACATACAAACAAACTATGAGAATATCTACTTCATGCTTTAGGTAGTACAAATTTGGTTCACTTTTACTTCTTGTGAATCCATACTTGTTGAAACAGCCATCAATGTGTTAGTACCAAGCTCTTGGTGCTTGCTTGAGGCCATAAAGTGTTTTTTTCAATTTATAAACAAGGTTCTCCTTTCCCTGTTCTTGAAATCCTTGAGGTTGTTGAACATAAACCTCCTTTGTCAAGTATCCATTCAAAAAAACACTTTTCACATCCATGTGTTGAACATTCCATCCTTTATGGGCTGCTAAGGAAAGAACAAATATGATATTATCTTGTCGTGCAACTAGAGCAAAGGTTTCCTCATATTCAATGCTAAATTTCTGAGTAAAACCTTTTGCTACTAGTCTCACCTTATGCCTCTCAATGCTTCCATCAACATTGTATTTGGTATTGTAGACCCATTTACATCCAACACATTGTTTTCCTTTGGGTAGCTTTACTAGCTCCCATGTATCATTATTTTTAATAGAGGTTATTTCCTCTTTCATGGATTCTTGCCATACATTTTGAGTACAAGCCTTCTCATAGCTAGCTATTTATAGCTGAGCATTAGCCAATAAAGTATAATTGACTACATCTCCCCTAAGATCATGGGAGTCATCATCCCCATACAATTGCAAATTTTTAAGTTCTTTGCAAAACTGTATTCATTTCACTAGATTGGCTTCTAGTGAATCTTCTCTGAAATTCTGATCCAACATTTGAAAATATGGATGATGTTGTAATGTTCTTTTGCCTCTTGATGGAGAGTCTCTGTCAATGTCCATCGGTGAATAACTTACTGATATCTGTGGAGAAGGACTTGGAGTGGCGGTTGACGTACTTGATGTAGTACTCCTGTATGGGCTTGGAGGGGTTGGTGTGCCGTTTTTCTTGGAAGACACTTGCTATACCTATGAAGAACTTACATTTTGGGACCTATCATCAAAAAAAATTCTTTGATGACCCCATTCTCCCCCTTCATCAAAAATTACATCCCTGGAGAGTACAATTTTATGAGTCTTGGGGTTGTAGAGTCTATATGCTTTTGTAGACTCACAATACCCTACAAATATACAAGCTTGAATTTTGGGATCAAGCTTCTTCCTTTTCTCATTAGGAATGTGTGCATATGCTAAAGAACCAAAAAATTTGAAGTGATTTACATTTGGTTTCTTTTCGTACCACCCCTCATAAGGAGTGACACCATCTAAACTAGAATTTGGACTTCTATTTAGAATGTATACACTGGTTCTTATAGCATCAACCCAGTATATATTAGTTATATGCTTAGTCTAAAGCATCGTTCTCACCATCTCAACTATGGTGTGGTTCTTTCTCTCTGCCACACCATTCTGTTTTGGGGTATAGGCAGTGGTGAATTGCCTTTTTATCCCACTTGCTTTACAATATTTCAAGAACTAGTTTGAGGAGTACTCACCTCCTCGATCTGTCCTAAGACATTTTACATAATTCCCACTTTGATTCTCTACATTGTTTCTTAAATCTATGAAGCAACCAAAAACTTCATCTTTATGATTCAAGAAATAAATCCAACACATTCTAGAGAAATCATCTATGAAAGTGAGAAAATAAGAATTGTTTCTGAGACTCTGTGTTTGCATTGGACCACAAATGTCTGAATGCACTAACTGAAGTGGATATTTGTCTCTCAACGTTTATCCTTTTGGAAACTTCGACCTTGAGTGCTTTCCCAAAGCACATCCTTCACATACCTCCTTCTGTTTGTTGATTTTGGGAAGTTCTATCACCATAGCTTGAGAAGTGAGCAGTTTCAAGCTAGCAGAATTAAAGTGACCATATCGCAAGTGCCAAATCACACTTGGATTTGTTATATCTACATTTGTAAGTTGAGCTCCTCCTGGCTCACCAAATTTGAGAGGGAATAATCGATTATTGGTCACGTGGACCTGTGTGATGACACGATTACAATTGTTTTTATCAAAAATGATACATTGTCCTTATTCAAATACAAGTTTGTAATTTTTCTTCATCATTTACCCAACGCTTAACAGATTGTGTTGCAGATTTGGAGTGTAATAGATGTCATTCAATTTCTTTAGTCCTTCTTTGGTTGGAACCTCCATCGCTCCAATTCCCTCTACTTGCAATGCTTTATCATCCCCTAATTTGATTTGGGAGTTATAAGTGGAATCTAGAGTTGCAAATAAATTTTCGTTGTCACTCATATGATTTGAGCAACCAGTATCCAGAATCCATGTGTCATTTATATTATGTTATTATCCATATGAAAGAAAAATATTAGAGGTATCATGTTCTTCTCCATAATTTCCATATTGACTACTGCTGTCTTGTGAATATTTTGACCAGCAGTAGCAAGCAAAGTGACCTAGATTATCATAGTTAAAACAAGCTATTTTGGACTTGTCACTTCCTCACCCTTGATTTCCACTTTGTCCTGGATTTCCTCCTCCATTTTGATTTCCACCTCTATGTTGATTGCCTCCTCTGTATGAGTTGCCTCCTCTGTTGGAGTTGCCTCCTCTATTCTGGTTGCCTCCTCTATAGTTGCCTCTACCTCTACCTCTTTACTATCCTCTACCTTGATCTCTTCCATGTCCTCTTCCATTTTTTTCATTGGAAGTAAAGGCCTTCTCGTCGCCTCCATAGCTGGTTGAAGGAGATTCTAGAAATCTCTCTTCATGTGACATTAATGATCCGATTAATGCATCGAATGTTAAAGTGGAAATATCTTTGGATTCTTCTATAATTATGGAAATATGATTCCATATTTGTGGAAGTGTTCGCAAAAATTTTGTTACAATTGTCTCAGACTTGATTTCCTTGCCAAGTGTAACCATTTTATCAACAATTGCTTTTACTCTAACACAATAATCATCGACTTTTTCATCATCTTTCATTATGAGATTTTCAAAATCTCTTTTTAGTGTTTGAAGCCTCACCTGATTCACTTGATTACTACCCTAGAATCCATCACTCAAAGCTTTCCATGTAGCTTGTGCAATCATACAAGCGACAATTCTAGGAAATATACTTTTCTCCAATGCTGCTTGGAGATGAGAAAGAACAGAAGAGTTGGTCTTTTTTCCTTCTTTTCATGTTTTCTTTTCTATGACACTTAGTGTTTTCCAGTCTAAGGGTTATGTGTAACCCTCTTCTATTATGTCCCACAAACCTCTTTCTATGAGCAGGGTTTCATTTTATAGACCAATACTCGTAGTCATAACCGTTGAACTCTGGTATAGGTAAACTTTTGTGTAAGGCCATAGTTAGTAAAAAACTCTTTTTATTTCACGGTTACAATAAAGCCCTCCACTTTTTCAAAGAAGGAAGGAAAAAGAAAGAAGAAAGAAGAAAGAAGAAAGAACAAATTACAAATTTAAGTCAAATATGACTTTATTTACTCTATCATTGATTGCTTGTTCCTCTTGCTGTGGGGATGCTCTCTTGATTCACGAAATTGTCTGCTACTTCTTCTTGGCTGTCACTTATCAATATTATTTATGGTGATTCTGGTTCTAAAATTTCCACTAAAATACTATAGTGTGTATATTCTGATTCTTGTGTTGTAGCTTGTAAGGATTTTGATTGTTCAAATTGACTCCTGAAAGAGTTATCTTCAAAGTCTACCTCGTACCCTGAGTCAAGATACCTTTGATGTGCAATTACTGCATTCTGAAGTTGGCTAAACACAATGTTGAGCCCATAACCTCTTACTTTTTCATAGAATCTCTCTGCACCTTCTCTTGCTAAAATTGCACATAAGGCATGATAACAACCATTTGGTCTTATCATCAATGCCTCTTTACAATTTTACAATTTTGATCCTTTATCTCTTTAATAAGCCTCCTAGGCTTATTACACAAGATTTCTACAGTTTGTGATTCCTCAAATCAAGTGAAAAATGAACCCTTCTATTACAATGAATTTCCTCTTAGGCAATATTCTCCTTTTATAGTATTAAAAAAAAATCTATATTGCTATTTAATAAAAAAATAATTGCCCTTTAATTTTTTTTTTTTAAAAACAACTATATTTAATTTATTAAATATAATATAAATAATTAATTTAATAATATAAAGAAAATTTTCAAAAAAAAACTTTATTTATTTTTTAAACCCTTGCAAGAATCAAACCCGCAACCTATCTCCTTCAAAAAATCGTGCTTACCAACTCTTCCACCACTATCGATGAGAACCAAAGGCAAATAACATCAATTTTAAGAATTTCTACTTTTGCTTTCATAAAAAAATAATGAAAAAATATTACCGTCGGGTTTCGAACCGATGATCTTCCAGGAGCGGGTGCCTTAAGGCTGGTTCCTCGAGCCAGTCGAGTTGCGTGGCCCGACGGGAAGGCAAAGGAGGCTTGCCTCCTTTATCTTATCGTGGCCATGCACAAGAAAAAAAAATTAAAGGGACTTTAGTCCCACATCCACTGTGCGATGCCGTTTGAGGTGTTTAAAACCCTCAACGCGCACAATGTCACTCGATTGCCTTTGGGTAATCAGTGACCACCCTTTTGCCTCCTTCTCAAGCCTATCTCTCCTCGTCACGTTGCCTGTCGCCTTTGCTCACCATGTAGCCTATCTTCTGGTCTGCCACGTTGCATGTTGTCTGGTCTCTAGTCTGCATCAGCCTTGCTCTCTCCTTGCCACATGTCCTCACCACGTTGCCTGTCACCTTTGCTCACCAGGTAGCCTATCTTTTGGTCTGCCATGTCACCTATTGTCTGGGCTCTGATCTGCATCATCCTTGCTCTCTCCTTGCCACATGTCGATGTTCTGTTGGCTTCTCCTGTGGTTTGCTCCTCCTCGCGTGCTCTTTGTGCATGCCTTCTCTTGACCTCACCTCGGTTCATGATTTGTGGGCCGTCTTGACCTTGCCTCGGTTTGCGTATTGCTGGTCTCCTCCAACATCGATCCGTAGGCCCTCTTTGACCTCACTCTGCTACCAGATGTGGCCGGTACTTAAGTGGAGCAATAGAAAAAATGTAAAGTATTATTAATTCACCAAAATGCAGTGTTTACAATGCTTAAGTAATAGGAGAATTAACTGCCTTAGAAAACTTAGGGAATAGATAGGGAAGAATAAAAATAGGGAGGAAAGGAGGAAAGGAAATAGGAGTCAAACTCCCTGCCGTCCATGCCGTCCAATATGCCCAGTCAACTATCGTCCAAGGAGGTAAAAGGGTAAGGTCCAAAGCTTACCGTTGTCAATTTTTTTTTATACCTTTTACCGCTTTAACTTCCAACATATATGTTATATATACCTATATAAATATTGTAAATATATATTATATTTTATTTTTGGTTTTTTGTGTTTTGAAAACAAAGCAAAAAATAAATATTATAATATTCTAGATATTATATTTAATTTTCTTGATTTTTTTTATAAATATCATTAATAGGCTCAAGTTATTTAGGTGACATATAACGTTCTTCAAATTGAAAGTTCGATTTTAAGAATTTGATAAAATGAGTTATAGTGATACTATAAATTTCAGAGCCTTGAGCATAAAAACATATTTCGTGATAGTACTCACAAAAATGGATTGCCCTAGGAGTTTTGTGATATCTTCTTTTGTTTTCCAAGACTATTTATTGATCTTCTATGTGTGCTAGAAATCTATGTACTATTATAGCGTTTTCTAGATATTATTCAAAAGTATAAACAATTGAAGAAACACTTGCTCTCTTATCCGCTAGCCACCTCTCACAAGACCTTTGAATTTCAAAGTAGTGAGAAGAGTTATCGGGATCCAGGATTCTAGCTATGTCAAATATCTTAATTTGGCTAAGTCTTGGTATGTTGGCTTTTATAATGTCTAGTCTCTTCCAAAGTTCAATCCACTATTCTTGAGATGGAATGCTAGAGTTTTCGACTACTAGGGAGATTTCCTGTGTGGATAATAATGCTCTAACATCTATGATTGCAACTCTTCTTATGTTGAAATCTAACATCTAAGAAATGAATCTAGAATGTGCAAATTTGACTAATGATCTTTTTGGATTTTTCTTGTGTTTTATATTTTTTTATATATTTTTTATGTGATGCCTATGTTATTCACGTCGGGTTCATTAAAGAATGTAGCTCTAAAATTTTCTCACTCCTTTCCTTTAGGCTAATGGATCCGTGCATAGAAGGGGAATGGAAAAATGGTAGGTCTACACCTCAGAAGAGAGACACTTGAGGTCGTTCCTTCTTTGGTGATTTTTTGATGAATTGGGTGGGTTCACTAGGAAACATTTACTGTGGTAGTTTTCACATCTAGGTTGGGAGTTTGTTTGATGTGTTCTTTTTACTTTACTAGCAATCACCTAGTTTGGCTAATGCAACTAATCTATACTAAATGCAATTTTGATTTCATTGAACACAACAAACAGCGAATTACAAAATGTAAACTAATGTAATGCTTAGATACGAAAGAAATTTGACACTCTTAATCAACCCGAATGTCTGATGTAGAGTCTGTTTGCTTGTTGCAGGTCAAATTTGACTTGTTCTGGCGATATTGGATGTCTGATCGATGATTGATAGGTCCGATATGATATCGTTTGACCCGATCTAGTCAGAAACCTATAGTCTTACAGATAGACAACAAAACAAGAACTTGCAATGCAATATAAATCTTATTAAGCATGAATTAGGACAAATAAAAATTTATTGTATGATGTATTTAATAAAACACTATGAATATGAGCTATGATATGCAACTAACACAATTGAATGCAAGGATGGTGAACTTCAAGTATGATAAACAATAATTTCTATATTAAATGAAATGATAGATGACTAATATAATATTTGAAATGCAAATTTGAGATGAAAGAATGTAAACCAGAGTTTGAAGGTACCCCCAAGCAACCTACAAACAAGATCAAATGTAATAGAGCCTGATCGAATGCTTTTGAAAAAGATCAGATGTCTGATCTCAGATCGTACCCGTTGATGCGCAACTACCATACTTCTGAACCTACAAATACTTATGAAAAACAATAAGAAACAAAATGCAAAGAATGCGAAAGTGATTACTAAGCAGCTAGGGAGTCAAGGAGAGCTAGGGGATAGGAGGAAATTAGGGGAACGATGCTTGACTAAATAAACCAGGTAGGTTGAAGGGGTTGGGACAAAAATAGCAGGAGTTACAACCTCTTCCAATCTGGGAGAGATCAAAAAATCCTATCCCATAACCACTGCATGGTTAGGCAGATAAAGTCAAAAGGAGTTGCAACAAGTTTGTCATTTTACTATTCTAGGTAATTTTCAATTTTGGATGAGATAGGACATCCGATCTCGCATAGTTTAGGTCCAATCCAGGATTGGACATCCGATATCAGTCAAATAGAGACGATATCATCTAGAAGTTAAAAACTAACTTAATGCGAGCATTAAAATCGAGGCAAGAGGTTAGCAAGTTGTTTTAATCAATTTTATGTTTTTAACTTAGGGTAAATTAATATATGTCAATTTTAGGGTGTTACAACTACTACACCTCCAAGATCAGTCTTACACTAGCCTAAGCAGGCCCCCAAACATTGATTAAATTTTCTAGGGTTTGTGAAGTTGTTTTTCAGATTACGAAGTTGTTGGACATATTTGGACACAAACTAAAAGCTAAGATCAATTATCAGATTAGATAAGTACTCTAAATTAATCTCTCAGGTTGTTTTTTGTTTGCTTTCTATCCATTACTGTTATAAAATCTAGATCATAAATAAAAGAAAAATATTTGGTTACATTCTAGGCATTTGAAAGGATAAAAGCATATAGTTTGCACTCTAGGTTAAATATGTTTGTGCATTCTCTTAAAACCTTTCTAAAAGGAAAGGATTTAGATTTATTACAAGCTATGGTTTTGTTATCATCAAAAATCAAGAATCATCCTTGGGTTAGTCTTTGTTTGCTTGTATTTATGTTTGTCCTACACTGTTCTTTCATCTTATTAGCTTAGATTTTAGAGAAGGCTAAATATAGGTGTTTTTCAAAATACACATCAAACATATCCACCCCAGACTTGGAGCGAGTCATTAAACCATTCTTGGTGAACCCTTCGATCCCCAAGCCCCTGAGTATAGAGAATAAAACACACCCTCGTGGTCACATCGATTTCCAATAGATCTAGTCGAGAATCATATGCGATAGGGTAGTTTTCCGTCTCTATATTTTCTAAATATTTTGAAGAAATCAAGTTTACACATACATTAAGGGAAGGAAGCAATTGTGCAAATGGGCTAGCCAATAGAGGGATTTTTATTGAGGATCATGAAGTTAAATTTTCCTAAATAAAATGTTGACTACCTGAATCAAATAATGATTAAGATTTACTTTAATGTTTTCCATTGGTAATATCTACTTTATTTTATAACAATAATGTGTTTTCATATAAACTATTTATTATAATTTTTGTGGTTGCACTTGTGTTTTAGAAAGGAAACTAGCAATCTAGATTTGGTAAAGTGGACTATGATAGTGCAATGTTTTGGAAATATTACTCTACTAAGATGCAATGCATAGATAGTAGAGGTGAATTTTTGGTATTGTGAAGGTTGCTATAGAAAAATGTCAAGAAGGATGTTGAATTTTGGAATATTTGTATTCATACAAAAAATTTAAAAGATCCAAAAAATGAAAATCAAGAATTCAAAATTTTTATGTAAAATGATGTAGTTTTCTAGTTATAGCATCTCAATTGAGATGAGAAATGTATCTATTTGTAAAATCTCAAGCTCTAAAGAAGAGAGTTATAATTTTTCAAATGTGGGGGACTCGAGCAAAACCCCTTATTATTTGGCCAAAATAAAAAGAATAAAAAAAAAAATTAGTAGAACCTCCCTCATTGAGGGATAATCTAATATGTTTATAATCAATTGTGAAATATTTGATATGAAGTTTTATTTTGTTGAGCCTCTAGGTAGGGTTGGTTTGTTGAACAAATTTTATTGCATCAATAGAATCTATATATTTTGAAGGTAATATTTTTGCTAGTCTTTCCTTGGACTTGAATAATATCTATCCAAATTTTTTCTTAATGTCAAACTCATAAGTATTTAATTTCATATGCTTGTCCCTCTAATATTTTTTCCTTTGCAAACCCTTGCAAAGAAGAAACAAATTTTTTTCTCACATCCTTTACAAAAATAAATCTCTATGAACTTCATCAAATTTGAATTCTCTCTCTCTCTCTATATATATACATGTGTGTGTGTGAATAATAAGATAAGGCTTCAACCAAGTATTAAATCACAAACTTTGTAGAACCACCCTCATTGATTGAAAATCTAATATATTTTTTAATCAATCATGAACTATTTGATATGAAGTTATATATTATTGAACTTCTAGGTAGGGCTCGTTTCTTGAATATTTTTATCACATCATTATAACCCAATAAATTTTTGAAGTAATACTTCTATCAAACTCTTTCTTTGATATTTGAATAATATTCATTTAAGTTTTTCCCTACTGCCAAACAAGTCTTTAATTTCACAAGCTTGCATCACCAATATTCTTTCCTGTGCAAACTCTTCCCATTTGTAAAAACGAAACTTATTTTTCCCTCACATCATTTTTGAAGAAAGTCTTAATGAATTTTATCAAAATTTGAATGTCATACTACGGTGGCAAATATATATATATATATATATATATATATATATATATATATATATATATATATATATATATATATATATATATATATATATATATATATATATATAGAGAGAGAGAGAGAGAGAGAGAGAGAGAGAGATTATAATGTAGTATTTATGAGTTGTAGCCTTATAGAAAATGCTAAGAACATACTTTTCCAACCTACCAAACAAGATTTTATTCTATCCAAATTTGAGTCCCAATGCTCCTTTTCTTTACTAGAAAAAGAAATACCTAGATATGTAGATGGCAATTTTCAAAATTTAAACCTTAAAATCTCCACAATAATTTATTGTAAATATAGAGTAGTGTTAATAAAAAATTCTTGAATATTGAGGTATTAACCAACTATCCAACAATTCTTAGATTTTGAAGTATTAACCAACTATCCAACAATCTTCTCATTGCATAAATATTTTAGTTTAAACTCCATGATCTCACTAAGGGATGATCCAAAACAAAAGTATCATCAATAAAATGGAGATGAGATATGAAGGGACCATTTTTTACAACCTGAGTATCTTTTATTTTCATTCCATTTTTATCTTTGAGAAAGCTCTCCTCAATGACTTGACAAGAATAATAAATAAATGAGATAGTGGATGAGCCTGGTAGAGTTCACAACATGATTCAAAGTATCAAACGAATGATACATTTATTGTAATATAATATTTTAGAATGGCATTCTATAATCTAATTCATTAACACCAACATTGATCAAAATCAAATTTTTTTATAATATCGTGTAGAAATCTTCAAGAAAACCCCTTCATACACTTTGTTCATATCTAATTTTACAAGAATACTTGTTTATTTTATGGAATTAAGAGAATGTATGGCCTCTTGCCATTAAAAATTTGTTTGCAAAAAAAAAACCATATTTTTCCTCAAAGATAACACAATCTAGAATGCTTTTCAATCTATTTACCATAATTTTTGAAATTATTTAATAAATTGTATTACAAAAACTTAATGAATGAAAAATTATCAATTTTTTTGTCTCATCTTTCTTGGGAACCAATGTAGCAAAGGTGGTATTTATTTCATTTGCTATAGCTAACATATCACTCTTCAACAAATCCAAAGTTATTGAAATAAATTACGAGGAATCCATAAGGACTCGGTGTCTTATCAAGGTGGAAAGAGAGAACTACCTCCTATAGTTCCTTCATAGAGATCTTCCTCATCAAAATTTTATCCTTGTGTGATAATTGATGGAATATTTTTAAAAATATTACCTTGATCCTCCTTATCTTGCACAACGTTTAATTGAATAACTTTGAAATAATTGATTGCTTCCTTCTTAATATCTTCTTCTTCCTCAACTTTTCTTACATCTAATTTGAATTTTTTTATAAGAAGTAAAAAATCTATTATAGCTATATCATAAAATAATTTGGTATTTTTGTCCCCTCAAGCCATCTCTCCTTAGATTTTGGGCCCAATATCACCTTTCATTTTTATACACTATGATAATTAGAAAGTAATTGTTTTTCTTGCATGTATCTTGGTCCATTGCATTGATTCCTATTATCTCTTATAAAAATTTTAACTTGGATTTAGCTTTCTCTTGTTTTAAACATGTTACCAAGAGATTTGATGCTCCAAATTTTAATTTACCCCTTTAGATATTTTATATTTTGAACAAACCTATACATACATGATCATTCACACCTTACTTCATCCCACCATAACATAACCATATGGAAGAATATAGGGTCTTAGATCTATATAGACTGGAATCAACACTTTCAATGATCATTATTGAGTAAATTATATCTCAAAGACGATAGGTTTGTGATATGATTTCACATGCAATACAATTTATGAAGAGACTGTATATGATGTTTACAACCATGTATTGGATAAGAAATATCTATCTATTCTTTTAGCTCTATGATTTTTCCCAATGCAAATATTATCCCATATATAGTGAAATATTGAAGGAATAACATTTCAAAGGTCATTTAAATTGACAAATAAAGCAAAATCCTCTATTGATTTACATCATCCAAGAGTACCATGATTCTCTAATAAAAAGCAAAGAGAAACAAAACCAAGAGGGATATTTATTTGGAAAGCCAAGAGCAAATATCACAAGTGTTAATAAGAAGTGAGAATAAACCCACAAATAAGAATAAAGTGATGATAAAGATGACATTTTAAAATATTCAAGGTATGAATAAGGTAAAAACATAATTTTCAAGATATGAGTATATATGCATAGAGGAAACAAAAATGGGGAATAAGAAATATAAGAATACATTCAAAACAATTTGAAATATGAGGGATTATGTAGCAATTGCTGCTTTGTGAAATTCAAGAGATAATACAATGGGTTAGGACAATTGCACATGGGATGGACAATTACTAGAAGTAAAAGTAATTGAGTTGCTAGTACCTTTGAGAAGAAAATATAATAATAAAATTAGAGTTATAAATGTATTTTCTTCAAATACATTTAGTCATAAATGTTGGAAGGACCTAAGTTTATTCAGGTCAAATTCAATGATGATTTACTATTACAATATTTGGATTCTTAGGGAAAGGAAAGGGACTTGAATGCAATTTTATCCTTTAAAAAAGAAATGTGATATTCATAAATGGTATAGACTTATAAAAGATTAATATTTCTTATTTTGTTCAAATAACAAGTTTGATATGGTTTAATTGACCTTATAGAAAATGCCATAGTTTAACATTTTGATGTAAGTGGTCCTCATTAGAAGCCACAAATAACTATTTTAAGAAATAAATAACCCAAGAAATTGAATTTGGAATGGTACATACGTTTAGCTTGTAAAGATTCTATTAAAGTTTAATCCACATGATGTTGTAATAGTATATTTTATTATAATATTATGATACTTTTTTCATAGAAAAACTGGTTTTTGGCTAGAAAATACTATAATAATGTGATCATAATTTGATACAAATGCAACCTATTTTGATCTATAAAATAAATTATATATATATAGAGAGAGATGTGTTTCATTTCAATACTAGATAATCAATCATATATATACACATAAATATAAACATATAATATAATATTATATATACATTGTAGGAGCTAGGTCTGATGAGCCTCAATCAAAGAAGTAGAAAATTAAGTGACAAATGTAAATGAAATGTAATTTTGTAATGTTTGTTTTATGTCACAAGTGATGACAACCATTTTTTATAATTCAAATTTTGTAATGTGGATGGCATATGCATGTAATTAAGCATGCGCAAACATAGAGTAGTTATCACCTAGTTAGAGGTGATGTGTCTTGGGTGGTAGTTATTGTTAACTACCACCCATAAAGAATAATTAGGACCCCTCATTCATCCATGTAGATATCATGTACCAGGGTATCATACCATGTAATATATTGAATACTATAGACATAGACAAAAAGAGTAGATAATATTGTGTAGATAGTGTTCCAAGAGATATTTGTGCACAATCATAGATAAATATGTAATGCAAGTGTTGTATAGGCAAGAGTGAGTATAATATCTATTTCATCCTTCATATCTTGTGATTGTATATACATTGTGTCTGATGTCATTATGGGTTGCTATATCAAAGTAAATATGTAGGTTGTTATTTCTAAGTTCTATATGTAGGATTGAAGTCATAGTTAAAGAAGTGCTATTAGAGGTTTGTCATACAAGTGTTGTTCACAAGATTTGGCGTACAAGTCATTGTTGTACAACTTACTACCATAGAAGTGATTGTTGTACAAGTGGAGATAATATTGTATGCAGAGGAGAAAGTAGTATGAAATAGGATAAATTTTCCTATTCGTAGAATGGAGTATTAAAATTGACTTATTATAGTCATTGTCAATTATCCTATCAAATTGTTCCTCCAAAATTTGAAGTGCAAACAATTATCCTACATTTGGAACCATTTATATTTTGAAGAATGAACCAACACTACATGAGCTTTGGAGAGGTGAATGATAGATAATTTACCCTAAGGACATGGGAGATGTAGACATAGAAGAATTGATAATCAACCAAAAAGGAGGAGTCAAAGAATTGCACAACAATATTGGAGTGTTGCACAAAATGTTATTGATGAAAGACAACATACAAGATTGATAAAATTGTAGAACAAGAAGTGTAACATGCGTGGAGTCCTCAAGTGGAGGATAGTTTGGATGAAGAAAGCAAAAGGTGGCAAACATTATTTTTAATAATGAAAGATTAAGTGCAAGTTGAGGCACAATGAGAAAACATGAATCAAATCAAGGAATATGTTCATGCAAGTAGTGAAGAAGGTGCCAATGTGGAGTGTGCATGAGGAGACAAAAATGAACAATTGATGATACTAGCACAAGTGGGAGAAGAGTGCCTAGAGGTGCATAGGATGGGATTCAAGCACAAGGGAAACCATAGGGTTGTGTAGAGACCAAAACTAACGCTCATGTATTTGCGAAGAAGGTTGTGAATTATAGGTGCATAAGGGAATGGTAAAATATTATTTTCTAGTGTTGAGTCATCAAGTTATGAATACAAAAAACCCATGGTGAACATTGTTGCAGCAATGGACAAACAAAAATGTTCATAATTTTGGGGTGATGGGAAGGAGAACCCAAAATTCCATATGGGTACATTTGAAACAATATGTTAATCTAATGGAGTTGATGATGAATAATCCTGACTAAGATTATTTTTGGCTATATTGTAATGGATTGTAATGGACTAGCATTTGAAGAGAGCAAACCCCTTCACAACATGGGATGAATTAAATGTTGAATTTATAAAAGAATTCATAATACTTTGTGATTATACTAAGATCCTCAAAGAAATATATTCCATGAAAAAAATAAAGACAAAGATGTCAAGTTGTACAACAAATGATTAAAGGAACTCATCAACAAGATGGAGGTAAAACTAGAAAATGAGTTGCAAAAGTGATGGTTTCTATATGGGTTGTTTCCAAGAAATAAAAATAAGATGAAGGAGGTACCACCAAATACCTATTAGTAAGCCTTTGATAGAGCTCTCAACTTGGAGAGCAAGATGAAGCAACCAATAGTAGGAGTAATTATGGAGATGCTGATTTAGATAGTTACCAAAACGACTTCCATGTTGTCATCCAAGATATGAGAAAGGACCTAGAAATAATGATTAATAATGTGAAGGGATAAAATAATAAAGAGAAGAAATACATTTGGTGTTTTGATTACAATTTAGGACATGCAAATGTAAATTATCTAAAGAATGAGTTTTGCAATATTTGTGAAGTTGTAGGACATGTTTCAAATTGTCAATTTAACTTAAGAAGCACAAGAAATCAAACTCTAATGATACAAAAGGAGAAGGAAGATAAGCCTAGTTTTCCAAAAGTAGACAAGGAACAATAAGTTGCAATTATAGGAATAAATTTCAAGGAATATGTCAACAACAATAATAAAATTGACCATAATGTGGGAAAGGAGGATTACAATATGATTTGAATGATAGGTTGATCATACATGTTGAATATGCCAAGAGTGGGGGTACTTCGTAAGGAATTAACAAAATGCACCACTTTAGATAACATAAAAAACAATAATGGGTTGATGTGTCGATGGTGCAGATCGAGAAATCATAGGAAAGCCAACTACCCAAAGAATATGAATTCAAGTTACACATAGAATGTCTATTTTACTAACATTGAACAACCTCTAAAAGATCAATAAAATAAAGAAAAACATGTGTTAGTAGTGACATAAGCTCAAGCAAGAAAGGTTGAATAATATCTAGATCCTTCCATGAAAAAGAAGAGATGGCAAGAGACACATTTTCAAGTATAGGAAGATATGCAAAGGACCAACCAAGAGAAGTTACTACAAGAGAAAAATTTGAAAAGACTCATCATAATTAAAATAGAAGAGAAGATGCAAACACAATAGTCAAGGGTGCAAGTACTAAATACAAGTGTGGAAGTAAAAGTATCTAGTATATTATGCACAATACAAGAAATTTATGCAATAGTAGAAGAAATGACCTGGACAAGAAAATTAGTGGAGTTGTGATTCCAATAAGAAATAACTAGGATAAGAAGGAATTGGTTCATTTATCCAATAGTGTTGATGATTGATGTTGGAAAGAAGCCGACATTGATTCAAATTGATTTACTGAACCACAAGTTGATATAAGTCACTATTGATGTAACAACCCATAAAAAAACCAACCCAAGAGAGAGATTATTTTTTTTTTAATTTAAAGAAACACAAGCAAGGTTCTCAAGAGTCCCAATAATTTTACTTTTAACATTTATAAGGCTTCACCACATTTGAGTTCAATGTCATTGTAGATGATACTTAGTGGACAAGAGTGGCCAATGTTTTGTATTTTTTTGAGTTTCACATTACTAAACCTCAATGTTTGGAGAGATGCCAAAGTGATCCCACCAACTTTACCATACCATAATCAATATAGGACAATGCGAACACAACGTAGGGATTATACTTTAAGGCCCATAATAATTAAAGGGTAATGTCTATTACCTAACCTTATCCTAAGTCCATCTAGGTGGGTTAGTCAGACGTAAAACCTTGGTGCTTAGTTACCACACCTTTGTGGGCTAAGGTCATTACCACTCAATTGGAAATGATCATGATCACTTAAACCTACATTATTGAGGGATCACCACTCCTATATTTTGAATAATCCCACTCCTCCTATATGTGGTACACCCAATCCTCAACATTCAAGGTGCTTTTATTCACAAAAATCTGGCTATTACATCAATGCAACTCCTTCCAAATTCATGAGTTCCTAGCTATTGCATCCTTGCAACTCCTTCTAGGACTCATATCTACCTAGTTATTGCATCTTTGCAACTCCTCCCAATATTGGGCTATTCCTTTGACTTAGGTCCTAAAAGCAGTTCTAGATCCATCCCCAAGAACTTTATAAAACCCAAGATAGCATTCAAGTAATAATCAAATGCTTCACTTAAAAATAATACGCTTAAAGCTATAGCACAACATTGAGCATGGAAAGTAAAAGGATGATATATCATAACTCAAAATAACATAAGCTACAAACAATGTTACCCCTAGCAACATTTCATCCATTTTTAAGCCATGATTTATTTGATCCAAGTGCTATCATAAGCTATGTAAGAAGCATTACTTTAGAAATAAAACAATAAATTACAATGACATCCACTCCATTTAAATATTATGATAACATGACATCAAAAGAAGATAACATTTAACTTTTTCAACAATAAGAGTGCCAGGAAATTTAAATCAATCTATGATTTGTACAATGCTCAAGCTCTTATTGTCTTACAAAACTTAACTAGTTTGAAAGTTTTATCTAAAAAATTCTTAAATAATTCCAAGTCATAAATAAATCCATCCACCTAATATATATCCATGTTGCCTTCTACCATGATCTTCTTCATGAAAGGGGTTACTTGCGAGTTTGAGAATTACTTAGGCATCAAGACAACTCTATATGCAATGCATTCAATCATGCTCTAGTATAATGCAAGCAACCATGCATAATACATTGATAAAAAAACAAGGAGATAATCCCATACTTCTCTCTATAATGGCCCCCTTACCTACTCAAGTCTTAGGAAACCATTATAATTATTTCCAAGCCAAAGTTCTATCATCAAGCATATGCAAAATACAAAGCAACACACAAGGAGAGAATCCCATACTTCTATCTATAATGGTTCTCTTACCTACTCAAGTCTCAAGAAATCATTATAATTTATTTCCAATCCTTTCAAGAAAATATTCGACCCAAAAACATTCATCCATAGCCTAAGCTCTTATGAAAACAAGAGTACTAACTTATTATAATATTACTAGCACAAAGCTTCAACTTTCATTGCATCAACAATATGAAAAGAAATTAAAATT
Organism: Wollemia nobilis; assembly: GCA_028583015.1. NCBI lineage: Eukaryota > Viridiplantae > Streptophyta > Pinopsida > Araucariales > Araucariaceae > Wollemia > Wollemia nobilis. The sequence continues at coordinate 7,400,160 of JAQPPZ010002502.1, forward strand.
TTCTATAACCATATTCTTTCCAAAATTAATAAAATAAGACTAAAAGAGATTCATATTTATTTTTTAAGTAAAAGGTAGAAAACATAACCATATTATTCCACTAATGAACTCTTTGAAAGTAGAATAGAAACATAACAATGTTCTTTCACTAATGCACCCTTTAAAAGTAGAATAGAAACATAACAATATTCTTTCACTAATGCACTCTTTAAAAGTAGAATAGAAACATAACAATGTTCTTTCACTAATGTTTCATTAATGCCATTTTTACTATTAAGGAAAGAGCATGATTCTATTCTCAATTAAATGGTATAATAATAATAACAATAATTTAGCTACGTCTATCAACCTGTAACCTCATTCATAAGAAGTTAACCTAAAAAAAATTGGCTTGATTTCCAAAGCAAGGATATATCAACAAATGAGACATCAAATAAATACAAGAGCAGCCATAGCACATCCGAATACGAGCACTAAAATAGAACCTATCCATGTACCAGGAAAACGTTACTCCAACACATAATCAGGGATATCTAAGTGCTATATTGAGGTGAGAGTTTCAGGCTACTTGAGAAGAAGAAGATGGTCTACACAACACAAAAAAATACAAAATCAACCACAGCTTCTCTACCAAACTTAAGGAAGCTAGGATGGTGCTAAGCCTGCATATACTATTGTTTTAGCATCTGGAACACCTAGCCAACTCAAGCAACGGGACAAGATGAAACACTAGCCAAAAAAAGAAAAAAATATTACTAAACTAAAGCATGCACAAGGGAACAATAGGTGTAAGGTTGACACGACAACAATCAGATATATCACAGGTCTATGGTGACACTACAAACAAACCCCCTTAAGGAGAGCCACCCTCAAAGAAACTGGGTACAACACAAAAACATAATCCAAAGCACCACCAAATAGGCAAGCAAGGAAACATATAAAACATCAAACAACAAATCTACATATTTTTCAAGCTATCCAATGTCCTTTGCTCTAGAAACACACTGCAATCCTCCTTCCTCCTCAAGTCGATATGCTTTCCTCCAACCTCCCAAGGAAACTCATCACCTAGTTTTCAAATAAGTTTGAAGCATGACTTCCTACATGGAAAAAGTAACATAAGAGCATTTTCAAAGATATTGGTTAATCTTACCACCTTTGTTTTATTAAAGTGCCACTAAGTATGGTGTTTATATTAACTAAAAAGGTTTACCAACCTCATTGTTATTATTATTATAACTATGCACTAATTAAATCAATGGCTTAATTAGTTAATACCAAGGGTTAATATCGATTATTAACCTTAGTAATTAACATTTTTATTTTAAATATTAATAATTCTAGTCATAACAATACTCATTTAGATTAATTGATCCCATGCTTCAAACAATACAAAGCTTAACCAAGTCCATAATACATCTCATTGTTTTATCCTTGAGTAGGCAAATTTTTAAGATAACCATACATTAACCCCTACCTACTAAGAATGACTCCTTTTCCAATAGCAAGCTCATGGCCCAATGGTGTATTCAAACAACAAGCAAAATGCAATGCAACTACATGAAGGGTATACTTTACTTGGAACTATTTATGAACAAGTTATCAACCATCATTTACCCAAATTTTCTCTCAACTCAATGGTTGTCCCTGTTCCATCCACCAATGAGAATACCTAGTCTTGCAACCATAAACACATCAACAGTACCATATTCCAAGAATCAAAATCAACCATAGAGTACCATTATCATTTTTTCTAACATCATAAAATGAGACTATGCATTAAATTTCCATACACAATACATAAGTCAATGTTCAAAATAAGTCATACCAAGGAGGGGTGTTACAATTTATGGAGAAGCTAGTACGAATGTGTTGCTAGAGAAGATGTGGAGAGCTTTGGGGGGTCTCTAAATTTTAGACTATACAATAAATACCAATATGGTATTGAAATGAAGGGAATTTTAAATGCACAAGAAGCGAATATCACTGACCAATAATTCATCATGGATTTTGTGGTTATTGCCATGCAAAAATCTGTATATGATGTGTTGTTGAGAAGAGGATGGTTGTGCACAACGAAGGTTAACCATAACTGGGAGAATGATATTTTTACCATTAACAAGGGCCAACATAAATATATGATAAATTTGAAGAACTAGTCCATTAGCGAAGATCTTGTGACATTCAATGAATTAGGGAGCTCATCATTAGAAGATGATAACAAACAAGAGCCAAACAAAGATGGCATGTTGGAGCTAGAGAAGTGCATAGAATATGAGGAGCACTTAGATAGAAAACTTCTCCATTGGAAAATGGAAGACTATGAAGTCTTCTAGTAAAACTACATGTGTATTAATGAAGAAGAAGAAGCCGACCATTATGAACAAATAAAAAGTGCATACGAGGTGGGTAAGTGCAATAAAAATACAAATTTTGTATCCAAAGAAGAGAAGGAAAAGTGGGTATTCCTAAAGAATTTTGCAAAGTATAGCGTTGGTGATGTTGTGATTGACAAGAGGTCAACACACCTATTTGATGTGCCTAAAGTGGCTAGCAAACCTAATACCATACAATATGATAAAGATGATGAGGAGAAGATGATCCATTACAGAGACAATTGGGATCCTATGTTGAATGCAATAACTTTCAAAAATTTATGCAATACAAGGTCTTCGCTTTGACATATAAGGACTTGAAGGGGATCCCACTTGAATTGTGTGCATAAAATTTCATTGGTTTCTAGTGCACAACTAATATGAAGAAATCCATACAGAATAAATCCAAAATACATGGACTTGGTCAATATGGATATAGTGAATATGTTGAACATGAGAATAATCTTCAAGGTGATGATAAGCGAATGGGTGTCACCGATCATGATAATATTGAAATAGAGTAACCACATCCACATCTATGTTGATTTTGGAAGTTTGAATGTAGTGACCATCCAGAATCCCTTTCGTATACCCTTTATTGATTCAATTTTAGAGGTAGTCAGACATGAAATCTATTCATTTTTTGATGAATTCAAATCAATATAGCCAAGGAGGACAAGTTGAAGATCACTTTTGTGGTGGAGAATGAAATCTATGCATATAATAAAATCTCATTCAATTTATGCAATGCCCTAGCCACGTTTTAGAAAATAAATCTATATATGTCTAAACAAATGTCTACTACAAAGTTAAAAGTCTTCCTAGATGATTTGTCCTTGTATGGGAAAAAGGATGAGTATTTGAAAGCATACGATTGTGTATGAATTCTTGGCTGTCATTAAACCCAAAGAAATGTAAATTACTAGTACCATATGGGAAGTCGTTAGGGCACGTTACATGCAAAGAGAGGTTGAATATGAATCCCAACAAGATTAGAGTCATCTTGAGTATGGAAGAGTCGTATAACATCAGTTCATTGAAGTTATTTCTAGGATATGTTAGGTACTGCTAATGGTTCATAAAATATTTTGTACAAGTGTCCCACCCATTATATGTTTTTGTGTGCAAAAATATTCCTTTTTTATGGATGAAGGAGCATCAAAATGCCTTGGAGGAGTTGAAGACGAAGCTAGAATGTGCATCCATTATAGTATTTCTAGATTGGGAGAAGGGATTCCATGTCCAGATGGATGCATGTAATTTTATAAGTAGATGTGTATTGGCCTAAGAGGGGTAGTTTAGGCTAGATCAACCGATTTAATTTTCAAGTTAGTTGTTATTACAAGTGGATAACTACAATACAATATAATGAGAGGCTTTAGGTATGGTATATGCAATACAAAAATTCAAACATTACCTACTTGTCAATTCTTTTATTTTTATGTAGACCACCAAACAATGTTGTACTTGATCAACAAGTCAACTATCCATGGATGAGTTAGCAAGTGGCTCATAATATTATAAAAGTTCATGTTTCATGTGGTGGTGAGACCAAGGAAGAAACACATAATAATGGATCAGTTTTCAAATATTTTTGCAGGAGAACCTGCAAAGGGAGGAGTATTAGATGAATTTTTGAATGCTCAATTATTTTTAATAACTACACTACCATCATGGTACAATAAGGTTGGAGAATACTTGTTGATGGGATACTTTCCAAAGGAATTGACAATGATATAGAAGAAGAAAATCATCATCAATTTGACACCATTCTATTTGATAGCTAGTTTGTTGTATAAAATTAGACTTGATGGAGTTTTGAGATGTGTGATGGATAAAGAAGTGAACACAATGCTAAGAGAATCGTATGAGGAACTAGTAGGAGGGCACATGGGGCTAAATGCAATGGTAAGAAAAGTGCTAGCAGGGCTATGGTGGACCACCCTCTGTTGTGATGCACAAGATTTTGTGGCTTAATGCAATATGTGCAAGCAATCTGAGAGGCCATTGATGAGGGACTTTATGCCATTACACCCATATGATGAGTTATCTTTAATGCTTTATCATTACAAGATGGTGTCCAAGGCTATATATGATAGAGGAGGTTTATGGTTTTACATTTTAGAGATCAGGGCACTTGCTTATCTGATGGGAACAAAGGTTCATAAAAAGGTCCTTGCAAAAATCAAACTGAAACTAGTACTAATTTGTAGAATTGAAACCTATTTATGTTTGCAAAATTGAACTGTGTTGAAGGAAAAAAGAAACTAAATTATGTTTTCTAAATTGAAGTGATTGGAATGAGAATGGTAAAATGAAATCAACTGAATTAACAAATGCTAGAAATTATACTAAACAAAAATTGTTAAAACAAGAAATTATTGCTAAAACTGTAAATGAAATATTGAAAATGAAATTGTAGAAATGGGAATAAGAAATGTAAAAGAAAATAAAGTCAGCTAGATGAAAATAACACTCACATATTCAAAATTGAAAAAAGAGAAAAAACAAAGCAAAAACAAAGTAAATTCTGATTACAACATTCTAACAAAAAATTGACAGTTTTTTGACAAAAAATAACAATTGCAGAAAAACCTGTAAAACTGTAACAACACTCCTTCTAGTAGCCCCGAGAGTGGGCCCTTGCTCCTAGGTCTAGAAGAAGGTCTAATTCACCAAATACTAAGTTCTAACTAACCAATCAAGCATAAAAAATACATATGGAAAAATATTGCACTTTATTTGATAATTTTTGCTATTACAAAGTGACTGACGAATTTCTGTCTAATTTCTATTTGTCTAATTTTTGTCTATTCTTTAACATATTCAAGGTTGGTGGGTGGAAGTACTTATACAATATTTTCCAAATCCCTAGTCTACATTTGAGAAATACAAATTAACCCTCTTTGTTGTTGACTCTTGATTTACTGATCTGCTACAACAGACTTAGTCCAAAATTAAGACAAAATCTTATTTGCAACCATTTGTACAGTTGTTCTTACCTCCAAAATGATTGTAAATTGGCTAGAAATAGGTTAAATATTATTGGTCACATCCATACACGTGCTAGCTCTCTTATTCTCTCAAAAATTTGATCAAAAAGGTGTTTTTCAACTAATTCTACAGTTTTTCTATAGTAGCTCAAGAATATTAGGTTAAATACCTATCAAATATTGTTGGTTCAGATTTGGTCGCGTTGGGTTGCTTCCAAATTATTTGTGGATCCCTTCTAACTTCTTTGAATCTCCCAAAACAATTTCAACTTTAATTTTGGCGTTCCTCCTTGATTCCCTATTAACCTATAGGTGCTACCCGGATGTTTCGAAGCTACTCATGCAGGTTCTATGTCCAGCTAGATTTATGCCCTGTTTTAGCTGCAATGTTGCTTTAATGATGCCACATCATCCTATAAACTTGTATAAAGGTGGGAAACACTTCAAATTTGTTCAGCCAATCAGATTTCATCAAACCTTTATTTAATAGTTATTTTCTATTATGTTTTATTCCTACTATTTTGTTGCTAAGATCATGCAAAAAATAACAGAAAATGCAAAAAATACTCAAAATAGTATAATAGTATCTCTTAACATTTTATCATGCTAACACTAACATATATATATATATATGCATTTTAATCAAATATTTGGCAAATTAACTATAGTATTGGTCAAAAATATGGTAGTTTTTATGTTCACAAAGATGAAATAATAAGGTATTTTCAGTGCCTCATCACCATCATAACCATAGGAGTTTTTTGAAAGGTGGGGTTTAAATTTTGTTTGACCATTAAGAACCAACAAAATAAGTGTAGGGACATTGTGGTGGCAATGAAGAATTTGACAAAGCAGGTCGAGGCAAGGACATTGCTCAACAATTTTACAAGTAGCATTGTGTGTTTCTTGTATAAGCAAGTGATAACAAGATTCAACATACCTCTAAAATTAACAAGTGATCGTGGACACTTTTTCAATGATATAATTTAAAACTCACCAGAAAATTCAATTTTTTGCATTTATTGTCAAGTATGTATTTCCCCAAGGTGAATGGGTAAGCGGAGGTGACAAATAATGTCTTGGTTTTGATAATCAACAAGACATGTGGAATTGAGGATGTTGAGTAGGAGGGGAGATTGCCAGTAGTTTTGAGGGATTATAGAGCTACATACAAGTTAATGGCGGACCATACATCATTTCAGTTGATGTATATGTGGGAGGCAGTTGTGTTAGTTGGGTTCTTGATACCAAGTTTGAGAGTGGTAGTGCAGAACCATTTAGGTGGGAAGGAGATCCTAGAGAAGAGGCTTGTAGCACTGATCAAAATATATGAGAAGAAGATGATGGCATAGTGGGCAACAAAAATTTCCCAATGTTGAATGAATTTTTGGCATGATAAGCACTTAAGAAAGATGAAATTGAAGCCAAGTGACTTGGTATTGAAGTTTAATAGCAAGAGAGAAATCAAGCCAGGTAAATAAAAGACTTTATGGGTTGGACCTTGTCAAGTAGAGGAGATAAAGGACAATGGTATAGTAAAGTTTATGAATTATGTTGAATCATTTCCATGTTATTCCTATACTCGTCAGGGTTCGAGGTCAAGCTAGGCCCTGAGTGGGGGTACAAGGTGGCAACCCTTGTTCGAGGGTTCGGGGGTGGTAGCCCCCAAGAATTTTTTTGGGGGGTTTAAGCTATTTTTTAGATCCATATGGGTGGTTTTGGGTTAATTTATAATCGACCCATGGATTTGCACCCATGGTATTGTAATTCCCCTTCTTGTGTTGTTGGTATATAAAACAACACTTGAATGACAGTTTGGCATATATGATATGCAAAAGCAATGTAATCGTAATCTATAGCAAGCGAAACATGGATAAGGATATTATTTTATTGGAGATAGTCAAGTTTATACAATAAGAAAATATTATTCTTGGGTTTTTTCTTGAAAGGATTTCCTAGGATAAATTCTTGTGTAATGTGTTTCTTCTTCTCTGCTTTTTTCTTTTATTCTACACTTACTATTTTTCTAAATTTTGTTTATCAGGGTATTATTTCTCTTTATTTGGTATTAGAGCTAGGTTTTATCTTTGTTCGAGAAGTAAGAGTTTCAACCTTGGGATAAATTAATTCTTGAGTGGGAGTAGTGAACAAAAGAATCTGGGTGAAGTAAACATTATAGGAAGCACAAGAGTAGAGATCAAAAAATTTAATGGACAAAACTTTGATTTATGGAAACTCAAGATGGAGGATCTATTGGTGGATAGAGATCAGTGGATTGTGATCTCGAGAGTAAAACCAACAGGAATGATAGATTATGAGTGACTAAATATCAATATAAAGGCAAGGAGCTCTATCAGATTGTGCTTATATGATTTAGTATTGTTGAATGTATCGATAGAGACAATAGTAAAGTTGTTATGGGAAAAGTTGGGAGCGTTGTATCAAACAAAGTTGTTGGTAAATAGGGTCCCTCCCCTGCTCCCCCTCCCATGGATCCTAGTTCCTGCCCAGTCCCTGGCTCAACCCAGGTCATCCCTCTCGGGGAGTGGTTGTTTGCAGATGATCTCCTGGGGGGAGATCCTTCTCCACTATCTGCGCCCATCTCGGCCGGCTAGGGTTTCCTTGGTTGTTTTTTCGACATGGTGCTTCCCAGGGATCCTTGTTTGGTTGGGGATCCCTTCCCTTTTTCCCTCAGGCTTCCTCCTGGGGTTTTTTGCAGGTTATTCGTGTGGATCTGGTCCCCTACGTTTCTCGGTGCGGTGGAGGTGACGGTTTAGGGTTTGGACAACTTCCCCATTTTTCTTGTGAATCCTCGGCGGGCTCTGTGCTTGGACGAGATTCTTGGTCCCTGCTGCTGGGATCCTCTTTTGTTTTCCCGGGGCGGGTTCCTTGTGGTACAACTCTTTGGTCACTTCCTGATGGGCTGGATCCTCTCTGTGCTGGCTGTCGGCTTCCTACAGGATGGCTCTCGCTGAACGGAATGTTTTCCCGGTGGGCGGCTGGTTTCTCCACAGGGCGGGATCCGCCAAATCTGCCGGTTTTCCCGCGATGCGGGATCCTTTCTTTTTTGCTGGTTTCCCGGATGGCGGGATTTCCCTGTTGCTTCCCGCTAGGCGGGACTGTTTGTGGTGGTTTTGACTGCTTCCCGCGAGGCGGGATTTTATTGTAACGGTTTTTCTTTGCTTCCTGCTGGGCGGGATCTTCTCGATGGTGGTTTTTGGCTACTCCCCGCTGGGCGGGATCTCCAAAACTACTTTCTTTCTTATTTGTTTGTTTCCCGCTGAGAGGGATTGTTTCATGCTTACTGTTACCGCTGGGCGGGATTTCCATTTTGGTGTTCAGTTTCAAGGGATTGATGCCCTAGGCCCATTGCTTATGTAATCAGGTTTTGGGATCCTTGTTAAAACCCGCTGTAAATACAAACACTACTTACCAAAAAAAAGTTGTTGGTAAATAAACTCTTTCTTTGAAAGGAGCTGTATACACTTTAAATGAATGATGGTGACTCTATAGCTGAAAACCTGAACACTATGGTAAGTCAATTAAAATTTGTAGATATAAAAATGGATGAAAATAAAAAGTGTATTACTTTACTTTTTTCATTACCTAATTCCTGGGATAACCTAGTTATGGCTATCACCAATACTATCTTTCTTTTGAAAGTAGAGGATATAATAGGAACATTGCTATCTAAGAAAATGAGATGAAAATATTCTAAGGATTATCATCAAAAGAATGTCTTGGTTGTGAGAGGTCATCCTCAAGAAAGAAGAAAAAATAAAATAGGAGAAAGGAAATCAAAATCTAGGGGGAAATTTGTTGTTCCAGACAAAATAAAATGTTGGAAGTGTGGTAAAACAGGGCATTATAAAAGAGACTGCAAATCTAAAAGGCTAATAATAGTCATCCATCTGATGAAGGAACATCTATAGAAATGCAGATAAAAAATGAATATTCAGGGGACCTATTCGTAGCTACAAGAACCTATTCATAGCTACAACATGCTCAAGTGAATACCATGACTCATGGATGATTAACTCAGACACTTCTTTTCATATGACTCCTCATAAGGAGGGATTATGTGATTATGAAAAGATAAATGGAAGTAAAGTATTCTTGGGAGAAAATTAAACACAAAATAATAGGTCGAGGAAGAGTCAAGTTGAGGTTAAAAAATGGAAGAATTAAATCCCTTCCTGGTGTGCTACATATTTCAGGTTTGGCAAGGAATATGATATTAGTTAGTAAGATGAATGATGCGGGTGTGACTGTGATATTCAATAAGGACAGTTGCAAGATGGTTCGTGAATGCTTAGTGTTGGAAAGAGGATTTTGTATAGGAACTCTGTTCAAACTTGAGGCTAGGACTATAAATATTGATTGCAATAACTCTTCAATTGTAGAGGAAATTAATATGGTAGAAGAAGCTCCAATAATTCTTGTAGCAAAGACAATGTTATGGCATCGACGCATGGGGCACATTGGTGAGAAAGGACTTTGAACATACAAAATGAAAGGTATTGTTGAATGAATTTCTGATTGCCCATTAAATTTTGATTTTTATGAGCATTGTGTCTTTGGAAACAAACCTGAGTCAGGTTTCCCAGTAGTGCCACAAGATCTGAAAGAATTTTGCATCTAGTTCACAGTGATGTGTTTGGACCTGCAAAAGTACAATCATTAGGTAAATCTATCTATTTTGTTACATTTATAGATGACTTCTCAAGAAAGACTTGGGTATTTTTTTTAAGGTATAAATCTGATGTTTTCAAAAAAATTAAGGTATAAATCTAATGAATTTGAGCAGTTTTCCAAGGACTGTGGAATAGAAAGGCAGAGAACAAATTCATATACTCCATAACAAAATGGAGTTGCAAAATTGATGAGAAAAATATTGATGGATAAGGCCAAAATTATGGTAAGCGGTGCAAGGTTAGAAAAGAAATTATGGGCAGAAGTGTTAACTACTTGTTACCTGATCAATATATATCCTACCTTATCTTTGATGGATAAAACTCCATAGGAAGTGTGGACTAGTAAGAAACCCTCTCTCATTCATATAAGGGTTTTTGGTTGTGAAGCTTATATGTATGTCCTAAAAGATAAAAGTATTAAGCTAGACTATAAATTTAAAAAATGATACTGGTGTTAAATAATATAAGTTGTGGAACCTAGAAACATAGATATTTCTTACAATCATAATGTGATATTTAGAGAAACAAAAGGGTTTCCAAAATAGGAAATGCAACCAAGCAAAGAACCTGATAGAGTTGAAATAAAATTGGAACAGGAGGAAGAACCTGTGGTAGAACTTGATGCTACAGAATAATATGAATTACAGAGAGTCTGAAGAGGAATATTCAAAGGAAGAAGGTGAGGAGGAATTTGAAGAAGCAAAACCTAAAACTCCAATTTTGAGGAGATCAGATCAAGTGAGAAGACTCCCAGAAAGGTATAGCCCTTCAAATTTTTGTTCTGCATTTAATTTATGAAGAACCCAACATTGTAAAGGAGGCACTTCAGTCAAGTGAGAATAAGCCTTGAAAAAGGGATATGGAGGAAGAAATGGAGTCCCTAAATAAAAATAAGACATGGGACTTGGTGAAACTACACCTGGAAGAAAGCCTATTGGTTGTACGTGGTTATTCAAGAAAAAGTACAATATATAAGGAAAGTTGGAGAAGTACAAAGCTTTCCTGGTAGCAAAAGGATTTTCTCAAGTTGAGGGAATTGAATTTGATGAGATTTTTTCTCCTATGGCTAAACTAACATCAATTAGAGTTTTGTTGGCTATTTCTACTATTGATTTTGAAATAGAACAGATGGATGTAAAGACAACTTTTCTACATGGTGAACTCGATGAATATATGTATATGTCACAACAAAAATGCTTTAGGGTAAAAGGTAAGGAGGACTTGGTATGCAAGTTGAAGAAGTATCTTTACAAATTAAAGCAATCTCTAAGAATGTGGAACCAAAAATTTGACAGGTTTATTTTGACACTTGGTCTTGGAAAAAGCAAAGCAAATCCGTGTGTTTATTTCAAAAAAGAAGGTGGAAATTTTGTTATCATTTTTTGTATGTGGATGACATGTTGTTAATTAGTAACAATAAGGAGATGATAAAGTTACTAAAATCTCAGTTATCTTCTGAATTTGACATGAAGGATTTGGGTGCTGCAAAATTTATTTTGGGTATGGAAATAATAAGGGATTGTGCAAATAGAAAGTTATGGTTAAATCAAATGAAATATATTGATTTGATACTACAGAGGTTTAGGATGCCTGATTGTAAACTAGTATGTACTTCATATCCTGTTGGTTAAAAGTTATCTGCTAAATAGTGTTGTAAAATAGATGATAAAATTGAAGAAATGCATCATGTTCCTTATGCCAATACTGTTGGTAGTCTAATGTATGCAATTATCTATACTAAACCTGATATTGCACAAGCAATGGGAGTAGTTAGCAGATATGTATCCAATCTAGGAAAGAAACATTGGATTGTTGTGAAGAGGATTTTCAGACACCTGTGTGGAATTACAAATTATGCTATTTGTTACCAAGGAAAATTTGGAGACAATAATATTGTAAATCTACAAGGCTTTGTGGATGTTGACTAGGCTAGATATCTTGATAAGAGAAGATCCATGAGTGCTTATGTGTTCAGGTTGTTTGGAGGGGTAGTAATTTGGATGAGTAAAAAGCAATCAATGGTTGCTTTGTCCACTATAGAAGCAGAGTACATTGCAACAACTCATACCTGTAAAGAAGCAGTGTGGCTATAGAGGTTGTGTTCAACATTTGGTCTTAAGCAAAAATTTGTGAGAATTGATAGTGACAATTAGAGTGCAATATTTTTGACCAACAATCCTGGTTTTCATGATCGGTCAAAACATATTGATATCAAATACCATTTTGTGAGAGAGATGATTGAAGAGAACCAGGTGATGTTGGAGAAAGTTGATACATAGAAGAATAATGTTGATTTGTTAAAAAAGGTTGTACCTACTCAGAAAATTTGTTGGTGTAGAAGATCTATGGGTATGGTTTCCTTTGATAGTTGACAATGGTAGTTTTTTAGCCCCTACGGAAAGCATTCAACAAGTGGGAGAATGTTTGAATTGTGTTGAATATTTTACATGTTATTTAGGTGGGGTTAACTCTGAAAGGACTACACACTCTGCTCCTATACTCGTCGAGGTTTGAGGTTTAAGCTATTTTTTAGACCCATATGAATGGTTTTGGGTTAATGTATAGTTGGCCCATGGATTTGCACCCATGGTATTATAATTCCCCTTCTTTTGTTGTTGGTATATAAAACAACACTTGAATGAGGGTTTGGTATATATGATATGCAAAAGCAAGCAAAACATGGATAAGGATATTATTTTATTGAATACGATCAAGTTTATACAATAATAAAATATTCTTGCTGGGTATTTTCCCGAAAGGGTTTCCTAGGATAAATTATTGTGTAATGTGTCTCTTCTTCTTTGTTTTTCCATTGGTTCTGCACTTACTAGTTTTCTAGATTTCATTTATCTAGGTATTATTTCTCTTCATAATGTTAAAGAAACTGGATGGGACATTATGTTTCAAAACAATTAATGGTCCAAGATTAAATCCATACAAGATGAAAGTGCATGTGAATATGGTTAATCTTGAACTAGCTGAAGAGGAAGTGAGTATCAAAAGGATGACTGTAGCATGAAAATAGCCTTTAGAACTTTTTTAGGGTATCTTGATCCAAGAATATGGGGAACCGAGCCAAACTAAGAAAGAAGATGGTGTAGAAGAAAAAAATGACTTAAAATTGGTATGGCTATTTGGAGGATAAAATAGTGCACAATCCATAATTGAAAAGGACGAATTACAACCTCACCCTACAGAGCCTAGAAGAATAAGGCTACATGTGAGATTCCCAAATACAAAAGAAGAAAACAAGTTGAGATCCCTAAATGAAGAAAATACATAGAGAACAATGATAATGGATTATAGACAAGAAGAGCCACTAGAGTACAAACCTTGGAGTGAAGGAAGTGAGTATGAAAGAATGAGTTTGTTGGAAGCTATTGGACATGCATAGCTAAGAATGCATCGAGAAAAACAACAGTTGCAGGAGCAAAGTGAGCAATTGTAGAGAAGAAACAAAGAGCTAACAAGACAATGTACAAGAAGACTTGTAGTAAATGAAATACTATGGAGAGACATGAAATACCATAATAAACTAAAGGAGAAGTTGGAAACTTGAGAGAATAATCCAACAGTACATCCTTGACGAGTTCAAGCAATGAAGAAGAAGATTGGAATAATGACAACTCAAACTTGAAACTTGGAAGGAGGGAAATACCAAGGAGATTGCAAGTACCCTAACTGATCTGTAAAGTGCCACATTGTGGATTCACCTCTACATATAGATCTATGGATATTGCTTAATCCTTATGCTTAATTTGTGGTTGAGGATCTCTAAAACTTGAACTAGAAACCACTTCGTAAATTCACAGCGTGAATACAAGCATTGGTGTGTTGTCTGGTTATTTTCAAAGAGATCAATTCTTTCTATGTGTTAGTATTAATCTAGTAATTCCCGTAATTAAGGTAAATAATAGCAATAATCTTAGATTAAAAAAAACATACACATAGTTTAAAGAGAAACACCAAATTTACGTGGAAACCCCAAAATGGGTAAAACCACGGTCAAAGAGATTTCTACAAATTTTTATTGGAAATAATAATTCGATTACAATCCTTACTGTGGTATTAGATTGCAATCTTCCATTCTCCAACTCTGCTCCCCCTGCTCTGATGTCTTTTCTTCTCTTTTGTTCTTCCACTGCAGATCTGGCAATCAAGTCATCACCATGTGTTCTGCAAGAATTTTATGTTCTGAAAACTCTGCCACACTATGTTGTGTAAAAACTAAACTACCACCCAATGTTGTGCAAAACTTTTACACTAAGCGTTGTGCAACCTTTTTTCACTAGATGTTGTGCAACCATTTTCCACTAAGTGTTGTGCAACAATTTACCACTAAGTTTTGTGCAAAAGAAAGTCATTTTTATTAAATGTGTGTAGCCCCCTTTTCTTAAATGCTTGCAACCTCCTTTTCTTAAATGGGTGTTGATAATTAAATCCAACCCATTTTATTAAATGGGTGTTGGTTATTTAAAACCAACCCATTTTATTAAATGGGTGTTGGTTATTTAATACCAACCCATTTTATTAAATGGGTGTTGGTTATTTAAAACCAACCCATTTTATTAAATGGGTGTTGGTTATTTAAAACCAACCCATTTTATTAAATAGGTGTTGACCACTCATTGAATGATGGAAGTTAAGTCAATTTTCCTCCATGCTCTATTTCGACAAGTGTTGATTGCTCCAAAGTGAGGATTTTATCCGGAGCTCCTTCCACACTTCCTGTAGATGACTTTTTTTAATTGATCTCCTAATCAAGACCTCCCCCATTGGAGGATTTTGGTCCCTCAAAATCATCTTTATTCAGATGGGAATATTGTTTCTCCACTTGCTTCTTGGAGATCCATTTTGCCTTTCTTAGCATTTTACCTTTGCGGTTGTTGGGTTTGCTTGAGCTGCAATTTTCACATCCACAAATAAAATTAGACACATCATTTTGCATATTGGACCAGTAGACATATCGTTGCAGGTTAGCTACTATTTTGTGCACACTAAAATGACCAACAACTAGTGATGTGTGAGCTTCCCTTATTATTTGTAAGTGTTTATCTCCCTTGGGCACACAAAGTTTTCCCTCTTTGAACAACAAGTCATTTTCCAAATGAAAAACCTTATTGGATTTGCCTTGCACTCCATTTTTCAACTCCTTGTACTTCTTCCCAAGTTCAACATCTTCTTCATACTGCCCCTTGTACTCTTCAAAAGAAAAAGGCTCAAATTCCTTCTTTTGTTGGGGAGTACAGTTGGTTGCTTCCACCTCCTTATTGAACTGCACATTACTATCTATGTCTCTTATCATCAATAACATGAATCTCTTGCTTACATTCACCAAATGCTTGACTTGTTGCACTGTCACAAGCTAAAATTTATTTTCCAACTTGTTGGGATTAATCACATAGGTGATTCCACCTTTCTTCAACTCCCAAACATTGTACCTCCACTTAAACAAAGCATCTCTTTCCCATAAATATGGGCTACCAAAAATTACTTGGCAAATATCAAGAGGTACTACATCACAAGTAATTACATCATGAAATTTATTTTTAACAGAAAATTATAAAGTACATTGCTTGGTTACCTGTAGCTCCACGTCCTTCTGCACCCATCCCAATGGATATGGTTGTGGATGATCCATAGTCTTCAATCCCAACTGCTTCACTAGATCCTCAAAAATTAAATTCCGTTGGGATCCGCTGTCAAACAATGTTGTAACTTTCATCCTCTGCACTTGTATGTAGACCCAAAATAATTCCTCTTTCTTGGCCTCTAAAGCTTGTTCCTCCTTCTTAGAGGTCTGCTCCTACCTTAAAGGATTAATTATGGTAGCACACACTACCTTTCCTTCATCCTCTTCCTCAAAACACCCTTCTTCCTCTTGCTCAACCTTTTTAGCAGAATTGGTAGATTTCTTCTTTCCCTTGTTCCACCATTTTGGCCTCTTTTCAAGGTGTAGCTTCCAATAGTCCTCACTTGAATGAGTATCAAAATTACACTCCTTGCAATATTTTTCATCCTTTTGTGATTTGGTGGTTGTAGCCCCTGATTTCTTCTTGCCTTTACTACTAGAACCCTTGGTTTTCTCTACAGGCTTGGAGAGTAAAGATGAATTTAATGCCTTATTATCTTTTATTGGCTTTCTGACCCTCATTTCTAGGTATGTGGCTTTAATGCATGCCTCATCAATGTCCTTGGCATCAAATAATGTCAATTCTATCCTGATCTGATAAGACAAACCACACTTATATTTCTTAAATATTTGAGGATCGCGAAGATTAACACCCATTAACACAACTTGTTTTCTAAATTTTGTGGTGTATTCTTGGATTGTTTGGCCCTACCTCTATCTTAAAAACAACCATCTCTCCTCCATATTCTCTTGATAGCCAATAGGATAAAATTGAGCTCTTATAGCCTTCACAAATTATGCCCATGTTTCCACAGTTGGTTGTTGATTTCTTGCCAATCCAACTGAGTATGCCTCCCACCATGTGAGAGCATGGCCACCCAGTTTCAATCTAGCAAAGTTGATCTATTGTACCTCTATATAAGACTTAGTACTGAAGTAAACCTCCAATTTCTTCAGCCACCCATCTAATTTTTTAGGATCTAACTCCCCTTCATAGGCTGGAATATCAATTTTGACCTCCATTTTGAATGGATCTGCAATCAAGGGTTGTGATGAGATATTCTCAGGTTGTTTGGAGTGGGATTCTTCAACCTCCATTTTCTCACCATTGGAAGCACCAGACTCAATCTCAGATTCTGAATCTAATTTCTTCTTTTCCTTCCTTGATTTCCTTTCTTCTTGAGAAAGCACCAACTCCATCAAGCTTTGGAGAGTGTTTTCCATTTCAAGAAATCTTCTTTGAAATTCCTTGTTGGACATTGTTGGAGAGTTAGGTTCTGATTGATCTGCCATTTTCACAGATCTGATCCTTCTTCTCCCAATATCTGGGTTGTATGGGGCTAAGTCCTTTCCTTGAGATCTTCTACCTTGCATACACAGTTCTTTAGGAAAATCAACTCTGATACCAAACTTGATCTATAAAGTGCCACACTGTGGATTCACCTCTACATATAGATCTATGGATCTTGCTTAATCCTTATGCTTAATTTTTGGTTGAGGATCTTTGAAACTTGAACCAAAAATCGCTTCATAAATTCACAGTGTGAATACAAGTATTGGTGTGTTGTCTAGTTATTTTCAAAGAGATCAACTCTTTCTATGTGTTAGTATTAATCTGGTAATTCCCACAATTAAGGTAAATAATAGCAATAATCTCATATTAAAAAAACATACACATAGTTTAAAGAGAAACACCAAATTTACGTGGAAACCCCAAAATGGGTAAAACCACGGTCAAAGAGATTTCTGCATATTTTTATTGGAAATAATAATTCGATTACAATCCTTACTGTGGTATTAGATTGCAATCTTCCATTCTCCAACTCTGCTCCCCCTGCTCTGATGTCTTTTCTTCTCTTTCTGTTCTTCCACTGCAGATCTAGCAATCAAGTCGTCACCATGTGTTCTGCAATAATTTTCCACAATCTGTTCTGAAAACTCTGCCACATTGTGTTGTGTAAAAACTAAACTACCACCCAGTGTTGTGCAACCATTTTCCACTAAGTGTTGTGCAACAATTTGCCACTAAGTGTTGTGCAAAAGAAAGTCGTTTTCATTAAATGTGTGTAGCCCCCTTTTCTTAAATGCTTGCAACCTCCTTTTCTTAAATGGGTGTTGATAATTAAATCCAACCCATTTTATTAAATGGGTGTTGGTTATTTAAAACCAACCCATTTTATTAAATGAGCATTGGTTATTTAATACCAACCCATTTTATTAAATGGGTGTTTGTTATTTAATACAAACCCATTTTATTAAATGGGTGTTGGTTATTTAAAACCAACCCATTTTATTAAATGGGTGTTGGTTATTTAAAACCAACCCATTTTATTAAATAGGTGTTGACCACTCATTGAATGATGGAAGTTAAGCCATTTTTCCTCCATGCTCTATTTCGACAAGTGTTGATTGCTCCAAAGTGAGGATTTTATCCAGAGCTCCTTCCACACTTCTTGTAGATGACTTTTTTAAATTGATCTCCTGATCACCAACCGATGGATGAATATTGATAAGTAACTCATAAGTAGAATACCTCTTCTTCCTTTTTGCTAGAGTGCTTGGTTTTATCAATGACACCACATGAATCCAACTGATATGATTGGTGCATGCTCTAGAATCACTTAAAAGGGGTTCAATATTGGAAAGTAAAGCTTCTCCTAAGTCATAGCATTCATCATCAATGCAATGACATGGAAGGCCATTGAAAAATTTCTTGTATATCGCATCAAAAAATTCTGAATGCGGTTTGACAAATATAATGCCCAATCATATGGCACTCCTACCATTATTCCCTCCATATATGGTATGGGCCAAGTGGCTATCTCCGAGGCTCGTTGTTCATCAGACAATTTTGACATTATCATGTTCATGGAACATTTCAACTCCCTTGACTTCAGCTACTATATTTTCAATCCACAACTTTCATCCTTCATCAATTTTGTAGCCTCTTGTGGACTAAGATTGGTAATCTTATCTACTAGATTCTTCTACCGATGCTAGTCAAATGCTTCTTTCTTCATTGGTATATCTCTAAAAGTCCTTTATAAATTGCTAGGGGAGAATACTAGACAAATCTCCCTATTACCAATCATTACTCTACTCATGTTATGCTTAGGGTTGTATGTTTGCAACATCAAAAACAATGACTTGAAAAAATCTCTCAAATTTTTGTATTTGCAAGACGTGATGCACTCCTGTATTTTTGAGTGTGATTTTCAGTGGATGTTCTGGTAAATTATTCTATCACAAAATTGCAAAACTCTCTAGTTGGATGTAGCCATGACATCTCCTGCAAGGGTATCTACATTCTTTCTTTCCCCTTTCGTTTCTCATTCTTGTGAGGCAAAGCTTCCACTTCTCTTTCCTATGGAGTGTTGGTCATTGGCCTTCCCCTTGGTTCTCGATGTTGCCTCATCCTATCTCACTCAACGTCCATGTCATGTTCCCTCTCTCTGACATGCATATATTTTGCTAGGCTTCTCTTGAAGTCGACTCTGATGTCTCCTTGTGAGCAAGGTTTGACTGCAACACTGATTTAGGTGGAACCTTCCTCTGTTGTTGTTCCACCTGCTAGATCCTCTCTAAGATTCTTATCCTTTTGTATGTCACATTCATAGTCTACTTCTAGCAACCCCAATTGTACGGCTTCAACTCTTGTTACACCTTATACGATCTTTTATCGTAGAACCCTCTCCTTATATGGTATTTTCATCGCATGCTTGTACATCGTTGCCCTGCCATATACACCATTGCTTATATGATAATGTGTCGTAAGCACTTTGCTTGTACCGCACTTCACCTCACAACTATTGTTTGTATGTTGCTATCATGTTGTTTAGTCTTGATTTGTATGGCAACTTTTTGCCTTCTACTCCTTGTTGTTGACATCCATTATTGTGCTCTATACAACTTAGGTTGTTTGATAATTCACCACCCCTCCTCAATGGTCGTCTTTGATGTCATCTTAATTTGGCTCTTGTCCATTATCATCTTCTGATGAGCTCCTCGACTCATCAGATATCACAAGATCTATACCAACATACTAGTTCTTCAAATTTATCATATATTTGTGTTGGCCCTTCTTAAACATCAGATGATCCTTCTCCCAATTGTGGTTAACCTTCGTCATGTGCAATCATCCTCATCCCAACAATGCATCATCCACAAAATCCATGATGAATTCCTAGTCAATGATCATGTGCAATCATCCTCATCCCAACAATGCATCATCCACAAAATCCATGATGAATTCCTAGTCAATGATCTTCACTTTTTGTGCAGTTATTTCAATACCACGTTGGTCTACACCATATAGTCTAAAATTTGAAGATCATAAAAATAACATGAGCTGAACTGGATAAATACCTCAAATTTCAAATTCTTGTTGAACAAGACATATATAATTGTCAAATTGTTATAATTCCATTATATGGTTTTAATATAATATGAATGAGATCCATTTTGATCATATATATAACCAATTATATGGAGAAAGAGAAAGTGCATGCATAACATTTTCAATAAATAAAAAATGAAAAAATCTTCAAATTTTATTTGATTGTTGTGCTTTACAATTTATAAATCAAATTATTTTATTATTACTGTTTTTAACATTTTGATAATAAAAAAATTAAATTGAAATAATTCTCTATTAATGTTATTGATTAACGTGATATTTTATTTTTTGTAGTGTCCATAATATAAAGTGGATGTGTTATAAACCTATTTTATGTATGATTACATGAGAAACATATTACAAAATTATAAACATATTCCTTTACTTTTCTACTATTCAGTTATTGTTTGTGAATGAATGAATGAAAGATTTTAATTACGCCCGCGAAACCCAAATATGGTCTATGGGACCTCAAATATGGAAGTACAATTACTCAAATCATATCATATGATCTTTAATATCTTTGAGAAGGTTGTTCCTTCTCCTACTGATTTGGGTTAGTAATTCTTCAACTTTTTTATTTTACTGTCTTCAAATAAATCTGCCATAAACCTGTTCCCAAGTGTTTTTGTATTTGTCACGGATATCTGAAAAACTCGGGAAGTTATAGATGAAATGTTCCTTTGTCTCTACTACCCCTGTGCTGGATAGAGTACATATCCTTTCTTCCCATTGTTCTTTGGGCGTTGTTCATCTCCATGTTTCACATCTAAGCCTATGAGAGCTAGTCCTTATCTGAGCAATGAGGATTCTTCCTTCCACTTGATTTCAACGCCTATATATGCTTTTTCCTTATGGTCATACGTTGGGTTAAAATTTGCAATATAATATTGTCTTTTCCTGCTTGCATTTTTCCACATTCCACTTATGAACTTTTCATTCACATAATTTTTTATGTCTTTGTTGACATTTGGGCATTCATTTATGTTGATTTCCCAATGTTTCATCCATTTTTGATTTTGTTTCATCCATGTATTCTTTCGCCTATGCAACTCTTCGTCCTTAGCTGCCTTAGGCCATCTATCATCTTTCATGTTTTTTGTTTTTTTCAAGTAACATAACAGCTTGGTCATAGCAATTGCTTCTAAAGGGAACATTCCAGTTTCAACTAGAATAATTTCATAAGGGGTTGTGGCTTTAATTTTGAGAAAATTTGTGATTAGATATTTTTGAATCCTTTCTATTTGCCTCCATTTTGTATTTGTTGTGCCACTAGCCCACACCTCGCAACCATACAACAAAACCGGTGTAAAAAGTAGGCCAAATAAGACCTTGGTGGTCTTCCAGTCCCACAACTTAGCATTTCTACACTTGTTTTGAAGTGCATATAGTGCTCTCCAACCACTTTGAGTTTTTTTCATCCTACATGTATTCCAATTAAGTTTGTCATGAAAGTCTATGCCTAGGTATTTGTATTCTACTACTACCTCAAGCGGTTCTCCTACAAACTAAAATTCAAGTTGTTGCTTCTTCTTTTTTGCTGAAAAATCATAATTTTTGTTTTGCTCGTGTTCACCTGCATCCCAACTTCTTTACAAAAGAGTTTTAGAGCTTGAAGGTGATCTTCTAGATATTTGGTTGTTTTGGCCAAAAGAATTACATCATCTACATACATGAGGATTTTTACCACATATTTGGCTAAGTGCACACCCTCTCCCTAAAATTTGTTTATCCATTCTTCTAACTTGTCAATGTACAACCCAAATAAGGTCGGAGATAGAGGGCAACCTTGTTTGACACCTATGTCATTGCCAAAACATTCATATAACCCTACCAAAACATTCAGATAACCCTTTCGGTGTTTTTATTCTAGCCTTTACATGCTCATATAGTTTGTGAACTGCTGCCCTGTAGTGAATTGGAACCTCTATCTCTTCCATTATGCTCCATAATTTTTTCCTTGGCACTATGTCAAATGCCTTTTTGAAGTCTACAAAACAACAAAAAACCTCTTTTTTGTCCCATATTTTTTCCACTATGTGTCTGAGCGTGATGCAGTGATCAATAGTTGAGTGTTTGGGCCTAAAACGTGCTTGCTCCTTTGCTCTATTTCCCTTTTCTTCTGCCCATATGCTGATCCTACGCTCTAGCATACTCCCAAAAAACTTTGCAAAGAGAGGGTTGATCATGATAGTTCAATAGTTTGAGGGATTATTTACATCTCCACTTTTAAACAAAGGAATGGTCAAGTTAGTTGTCCACTCAGGAGGGAAGCCATTTTGTATGACCTCATTGAATTTTTTTTTGATCTGCGGTGCCAGGATATCTACCCTCCATTTTATATGATCTGCTTGAAGACTGTCTATGTCACGGGCTTTACCAGTTGCTAACTTTTTTATCCCTTGAATAATGTCTTCAATTGTGAAAATTTCTTTCTTGACAATGATAGTAGGGGGTGTCTCCTGTTGATTACTACGCTGATACAGTTGTTTTGAATACTCCAACCACCGATTAACTGTTATGTTATTTTCAGTTTGCGTCATTTTCACGCTTAGTTCCTTCCAAAATTTCTTTGGTTCATGCTTCCCTACGTAAATCAATTCTTTCCTCCTTGTTCTAGTGTATTCTTATTTTTTTGCCCTTACCAGTTTCTCATATGCTTTTTTGTTTGCTCTTGTTTTACCTATTGGTTCCTTTAGCAATCTTCGCAATATTTTGCAATCTTCATCGACCATGGGTTGGTTGGGAAGCTATTCATTTCTTTCCTTTTAGGTTTAGCTCTCTTGCATTTGTTTAGAGCTTCTTGAATAACGTGCATTAACCATTCACTCTTACTGTAACCTCTGCTACTGTGAGGTAGTTCTTCCCTTTCCCGTAACTTGTTATTTAATACTGCTATAAAATTCTATCGATTTTCATCTGTTAAGAGAATGTTTCCCTTGTGAGGATATTTATTTTTATTGCCTTGCAAGTTTTTTTCCCTTGGTTTGTCTCAATGCATTCAAATTTTCATAACAATTGGGTTATGATATGACTTAAGTTCCACTGGAGAATCTTCCACTTCTAGGTCCTCTATTTTTGGTATGTAATTATGTGAGCATATTACATAGTTTATTACACTTTGTCCCTTATATGTTTTGCATTTATACTTTCCTGAATTTTTTCATTTGTTCATCCCATTGCAAATAATCAAGTTGTATATGTTGCAGAGACCTAACAACTCTTCTCCATATTGCGTGATAGCCCCATGCTCATCTTCTGAAGTCTTGGTCCACTGCTGATTTTCCTCTTCTGGCATCCAAAGAGGATTAATCTCAATATCTTCATTACCTTGTTCCAAATGATTGTGTCAACATATAATATATGTATTTTAGAAAAAAAAATTGTATATATAAAAAAATAATTGTAATTTTTGTTGTTAAATGATTTGAAATATATATTTTTAATAATAAAAATAAAATTCCATTCATTTATAATCATATGGAATTCCAACTAATAACCATGTTAAGTTACTTGTTACGTAGACCAAGACTTCTTCCAAGATACATGGAGACACATTTTAATTAAGAAGAATTTAAACATTTTTATTAATGTATTACCGATGACAACACACTTGGGGAATAAATCAACGATATCATTGTTTTTTATATCCTTCAACTATTGTTGTACATAGCATCTTGAAAGTGTTTTCATATCTATATATTTATAGCTAAAGAAATAAGGTAACTTATAAATTAGTCAATTGCAATATTCATCAAATTTAAATTAACATTATTAGGTCCGAGGTGTAGACCAATTGGTTCATCCAAACCCCATAAGGGGGCGGAGGTCCAAGGTTCAAATCTTGGGCCTCGTCGGACTGAATGCTTGTCCCTTTCCAGGTGCTTTCAGCGGCGTAAAAGGTTTAAAATGATTGTGGCATGTCGGTTATAGGGGCGGACTGCACGAAGATCTGTGTGGCGGCTTCCGGGGCGGACAACGAAGAATACTGTGGCGGCCATAAAAGCTGGACAACTTGCCCGGATTCGTGGCGGCTACCGATTCCACAATGTTAAGAAAAAAAAAATAACATTATTTTTGGAAGTCCTTCACCTATGGAGGCAACATTTTTATAAATAAGGAAAAAGATTGTGTTGATCAATGAAAATGATAAGGAGGAGTTGATATAGAGAACATAACAACTTAAGAAAATAAAAAACATTTTCATTAGAAAAGCAAGCTGAATTTGATCGATTTGACCTAACATCAAATGTAATGTAATGTTTTGATATTTTGATGAAAGTGTCCCAACAAAAACCATATGTAAAAAAAAAAAAAAAAA
This sequence comes from Wollemia nobilis, assembly GCA_028583015.1. Lineage (NCBI taxonomy): Eukaryota > Viridiplantae > Streptophyta > Pinopsida > Araucariales > Araucariaceae > Wollemia > Wollemia nobilis. Next base: position 7,424,571 of record JAQPPZ010002502.1, read on the forward strand.
ACATTTTTATGCAATGACATATATGCAAATTGAAGCTATAATTTAAAAGTGACTATTATGCACCTTTGCCACAATCCATTAAGATAAAATCTGAATCAAGAGAACAAGATCAACAATCAGATTATGAAAATATCACTTTTTGTTGCCATAATTGTTATGAGATTGGACACATGGCAAGGGTATGCAAGTGAAAACTAAGAAAGAGACAAAAATTTGGCTATGAGATAAACTCCAAGACAAAGCAAGGAAATCATACAATAATAGAAGCTAGATCAGATCAAGGATATTCCACTCTGAAAGAAGCGGCAAAGAAAGCCTATCTAGAGTATCATTTGGCTAGTTCAAAAGAAGATGTGGAGAGAAATCCTAAAACAAAACCAGCAAAAGAGATCACGTTTATTCTAGGTAAATCATCTTCATTTTCTTCAAGTAGTATAAAATCCTCTCTAAGTAATAAGAGTGAAAGGGATGAAGATGTTATCCCTTGCACTTCAAGGTTTAAAGATCAACATAATATTGAAATAAGGATGGAAGAAACCCATAACAATTTAGGTTTTTTAGAGCAGAATAAGAAGGTAATTGCTAAGAGCATCCTTGCACTTTAAGGTTTCTAGGAAAACATAAAGAAAATTGTGCTTTTAAGGTTATTCCTTGCACTTCAGAACAAGACAAACCTAAAGATGATAAGTCTTACTACGAGTAATGTGAGAAGATTGAAGAGATTGATAAAGATGAAAGTAATGTTGGGAATGAAAAAAAAAAAGGAAGACCCAAGAAGAAAAAACAAAGAGAAAAAGAAAACCACAAATAAAATAATAACTTGGAATATTAGGGGAATGGATAAGAACCCTAAAAAAAGTCTGAAGAAATTCTAAAAATATTATAGACAAGATATTTATAGATATAGAAATTGGGAAGTAAATATTTGCAGTGTTGAATTTTATCTTAACAAAATATAATTTTAGAAGGCATATAATTTTAAAGGAGTTGATTCTGGAAACTTAGCAATTTGAGAAATATGGAATTTAATAGAAAGGCAAATGAAGAATATCTTTGATCGAAAGACAAAGTTGGATATGCTTTAATTAACTTGTTAGAAATGTAACGAGAGCAATGTAATGTTTTGTTTTTATAATGGGAGTGGCCCCCAATAGAAGCCACACATAGCTTATTAAAAAAAAAAAATTAACTATTATGTAAATTTAATGTTTCCTCTTATAGATCTGACTTTCAAGTTGAAGTTATGATATAAACAATTATTTATATATTGAATTGACTACATTTTTTGAATTTGTAGGTTTGATATTATCTTTTATAAATTGATGTCAAAATTTGCATTATATTTTACATATTTAAAAATTTAAACCAATTTAATTTTGATTTTCTTTGTGTTTCCTAATTTCAATAAACAACCTTTTTAATGGCTTTACAATTTGTCTCTTAATTGTCTAGCCAAACTCATTTACGTTTGTATATTCCCTTTATATCAAGGGAATGGTGCATTTTAATGTGTCAATATTGATGCTACACATGCATTATTTTAAAATAATTAAGTGTTCTAATGTAAAAGTTAAAATGATTTCCATTTCTATGAATTGCATTTGTTTAAGAATGGTTTATATAACAAAATGTTCAAAAGTTTGAGATGCAATATAGAAAGTTGTTTTAAAGGTAAACAATGACAAAAAGATCAATTTTTAGGTTTTGGGATGTGTTTTTTCCAGTTATGTTCTTAGGTTGCTCTTAGCTATGACCAAGACAAGTATTTGTAAAAGGCTCAAAAATCAAGATTTCTATACTTCACATAGGGGGTCTAAGGTTTGAATCTAAAGGGAGTGGGATATGTATGCTTTGTAGGTGAATAGCACACCACTAGTGCTTAGATGCCTCCATGGTAGGATTTCATGTTTAGTATTTTACCTATGTTGAGATATATTTGTTTTTGAGATAACCTTTCCAATTTGAGAAGCTTATTTGATGGAAGAATAATTCTTATAACCAGCTAGATTTCTTTATAAACTTGAGATTGGTATTTGCAAACATAAGATTCCTTGTCCGTTATACTATCTTATAAAGATCCTTGCGATATTAAAGTTTTATCTTTGTTATATTTATATTTTGTCACATTTACGTGGGCCATTTTGTAAGCTTCTTTTGAAGGGAGAACCGATTCATATAACCAGCTACGTTTCTTTATAACATGACGTCTGGCTTTCTACACAATAGAATTCCTTATTGTACTATCTTATAGAGGTTCATGTGATACTTAAGTTTTTGCTTTTATATATTATTTATTGTTTCATTTGTGTAGGCTGGAATTTAAACTTTGATTAACCCTCCTACATGTTAGGAGAGCTCAAAAGATCTATCCATGTTTTCAGTCTCTCATGGATAGCTGGCCATATTCTAGCATACCAGTTGCATTGTTGGCACTCTAATTACAAGACTTTCGTAATTCTGCTTTTTCCAACAAAGAGTCGTTCCCTTTCGAAATGGACTTTATAATCGATTTTGAGGACCCCTTAAAACACAGTTCGAAGTTTAATTTGCATCACAGATGACCAATTCCAATAACTTGCATCTCATCCTTGAGTGGGGGCCCCATCTTTGTTATCTTCCAGTGAGCAAAATTCATCTATGTCCTGATCCATTCAGCAGCAATGCATGGATGCATCTCTATCTATGATCAACATGCTTATGCTCAGCACGTGTTTGTGTGAGAGAGATGTCTTATGCAAGGCCTGATGAAGCCTTCTACAAGAGAAGTAATCGTATAGTGTAACGCCCAGAAAATTTACATGAGCAAGGTGAGGCTCTTTGTCTTGTGTAGCCTGTAAGTCTTATTCGTTTTGCTGTGCACTTCCACTGCCCACTAAGCTGCACGTAGTTATTGTTAACTTAGAGACACTCCAAAAATCAAACACTTTTGATTTCTCATCATGAAGATGTACAGAGAATAGCAAATCAAACCAGCAGAATCATCAGAAGCTGCTTCAATTTATGTCAGGAAATGGACTGTATCTAATATTTACTAGATCAAATGCCACAAATCTGTGTTTATATAAGCTCTGAAACTTGGTGTCACATTTTCTAAAAAATCTTTAGTTTCTTGGCAAGTCCTGAAACATGAAATTATTGTATAAGAAAAGGTTTATCCATCCAGCGAATAGTGCACCCATTGGCTTCCAAGTGCTTAATTAAAGCCTTTGGTAATTTAAACTTCAAGCATTCAAGAAGCTTGAGTTTCTTTAAGCTATTGCAAGCCGACAGAACATAGACAAAACCATAGACAGTAACATTCCTCAAATGAACCAGCTTCAAGTTCTGTAAGCAATGCAGCCTTGCCATTGCTGATAATCCAATATCTGAGACTGGACAATATGAAAGATTTATCTGCAGAGAAGCCACGGCTTCCAATGTAAGATATGCTGAAGAAAAGGAACCAAAAGTTGCATTATAAGAATACTCACTTGTCGCAAATTTTGGCATGACGCAGCTATTGCCAGTATCCCAGCATCATCAATTTGGTAGCACCTTTTGATATCTAATTCAGCTATGCGCCTGCATCCCAAAGCAATTGCAGAAAGGCCACTAGATGTAATACCATAACAACCTCGTATTTCGAGGTTATTAAGTTTTTGCAGTTGTGAGATGGAGATCAGAGCATCATCAGTTATGTTTATGCAGTAGGAAAGGTTTATGCTCTTTAACCTTGGGCCTACTCCAGCATCACCAACTCCTGTGGATCTGCATATAGATTCTTAATAGGTAAGCTGACAACGTCTTAAACTGATAGACCAAAAAATTCACAAATTCAATAAACAGAAACTAATTTTTTCTTTTATAAAAACATTATCAGAAAGAGAGATTCTCCAGATCATGAAGTGAACCTGTATAAATCAATTATTTGGAGATTCAAGCAATGTGCCCCTATATGGATGATTCCCTCATCAGATATATTTTGGCAGAATCCTAGCTTCAGAGAGATCAATTCAGAGCATCTAGAAAGGGACTCCAATCCTGCATGAATAAATATGTTTAATAAAACGATTATAAAAGATAATGAAAGAAATCTCCATGTAAGTAACAATTCCATTACTATGGAAATCATTTCTCTACGCTCTTTTCCTTTTTAGAACTAAAACACCATTACCTGTGTTGTTTACACTACACTCAGTAAGATCAAGCTCTTCCAGGAAAGGGCAACCCTCCCCTAATAGTGTCAAACTTTTTTCTGTGACCGAGTAACATGATTCAATATTAAGAGATGAAAGATATCTGCATGATCTTGAAACAGCTGACAATGCAGCATCTGTTAGATCTGTGCAGCATGTAAGATCCAATTTGTTCAGTTCTCTTGAATGCGTCAGAAGTCCTATCAATTCTTCATCTGTAACTCCAGCACACTTGCTGAGGCTCAATTCCCTCAAAGATCTGCAGCTTTTCCCAACAGACTCAAGTGCAGCTCTAAAAATTTTACAACCATCAAATTTTATTGTTTGCAATCTGTCAAAATTGTGGAAGCTTGAAAGGAGATCACTGGTAATCTGCATTGCACAAATGAGCAGATTACCAACTTATAAAACAGTGTCTCCTACATGAATCAAATTTACGCATTTAAAAATACTCTGCAATCAAGAAAGGAAAGTCCATCAAATATTAGTCAGACACTTACTGGTATACAATAGGCAAGAGTAAGTTCGCGCAAGTCTGAGGAACCACTTGCAAGGTTGATTATTCCACTACAGCTGACATTTCGACACTTTGAAACATCCAGTCTCTGTAACATAGTAAAAGCTACATATCACTGGAAATAGATTAGACCTTCAAGGGTCCTAACGCTTGTCCAGAATCTTATGATATGTTAGGTCAATGCCCACAGAAATAAATTCTCGACAAAGAACAAATATGTAAATCAAATGAAATGCCTTAAATTGAGCAATGTGTTATTTGCACAATTTAGTGTTGTAAATGTCAATACCACCAAGAAATCAGTTTCCAAAAAGTCCATTGGAAATGTCAAATACTGTCAATATACTTACGGTTGTACCATGCAATATTCCTAAAGAAGGATTAGTCATTATATTACAATATCACTAATGTACTATACACTCTATGTAATTTATATGATATGAGTCCCCTTTAAATAACCTATCTTAATAAGGCTAGAATAAAGTAAATCTCTAAGCCAACATGCAATGTAAACCCAAGGGTTATGCACAGCCCTGTGTGGACTTCTCCATAACCTCAATATAAATCTTATGTGCATAGGCATATAACATGTTCCCCTCTGACATGTCATTCAAAGCATGAAATGTAGGCAATACTGTGATTCTAATTGATGTTAAGCATAACCATAGTTGTTGCTCCTTTTATTTCACGTTACTCACAACCATGTTGCTACACCACACCATGCTTCAATAATGTTGCCTCATATTGCAGTGTGCATGCCCATATGTCTTTGACCTCTGTAGACTTAACCTATTAATTCATTTCTTTTGAATCTTCAATCTTGTCTTTCACCCATTCCTCTGGCTCTTGGGTTAGGAAAGGTCTTTTCAGCTTATGCAACGATATCCTCTCGAGTAGGTAAAGGTGAAATGTTTTATCTTTCAATAGTCATAAAAGGAATTTGAGATGCTTTGCATAACAATTGTTCCTTCATCTTCCTATGGCACCAGGTGGCACCATATTGCTAATAGTGGGGATTAATCTCTAGTGATTTGTGTTAACTCTAGCACCACATGACTGGTGCAGAAGTTCACATCTAATGCTAACGTTGGTGCTGGCAATTGGCATTGGCACCAAGACTGTACTTAGGGCTATAGATGGGTTTGTAATGCTTGGTGCCAACCTCCCTTGGTAGTCGGTGCCCGACATTAGCGACCTGTCTTTGCACTAGTATCTTGTTGATGATTGGTGCCTGTGATCATTAGGACTTGAGTGACCCCTGTTCTACTTGGATCAAATTTACAATATTCTTATGTCATATGATTTCCCAAAAAGTTTTTAAAAGATATTCATATATTTCAGATTTCTCTTTTTTGCACTACCATGCTTGTCTCAAGAAAGAACATTTCTGCACATCTGAATATTCTTTGTAAACAAAAATTTCGTGGGGTTTGATACAATTTGCAATTTGCAGATACATTTAATCTTCTAAGATGGCTTATGGCAGCAGCTAGGGTTTCCACTGCTTTGGCTCTTTATTCTATGTACATGCTAGTGACTATAAATTGCAATCAAATTTGATATTTGGAGTTGTGTGTTTTCAACAATGTTGGTTGGTGAACCATAGTTGAGAAAATCTGCAAAAAATACCGATTCTAGTCAATTTTTCCGATTCACAGGCTAGCTGATTTTTTGCTGATTTTGCCGATTTTTTCCCAAAAAATTCTGATATGCATGAAAAAATCTCTTTTTCAATGAAAATTTGCATTTTCTTCAGTTTTTTCAATGAAAAAATGCCAATTTTTTCCCGGATTTTTTGCCGATTCCCAAATTTTCCCAATTCTTTTCCATACCGATTCCGATTCGATTCTGATTTTCTCAACTATGTGGTGAACTATGCTAGACCTATCTAGTTTTTCTGTGAACTATCTTTCTGGAATGTCATGTACGCAGCAGTCTGATCATGCCTAATAATAATCTAGACTTTCAGATTCTTGGGTTCTAATACAATTACTGACTTTTAGTGGAAATGAACTCACCTTATCTATATATTGCATTCTTACAGAATAATACATATAAATAACATTGAGAACTGTTAGAATATCTGTTTAGACATGTGTCTTTCTCTACTTATGTATAGACACAATTATTAATAGTACATTAGTGGGTAGGTAAGTTCATATTAATAGGTACAAATGCATGTGACCATATAGATGGAACCAAGTTAAGCTTATCCCTAACAACCTTAAGGACTTGAACAAATTAGCATGAGCAACTAGAATTTTTACCTTAACAACCTCAATGTCTTATCTTACCCTTAGTAAGATTTTCTTGACGAATAGCATAAAATCAAGCATCTCTTGTAAATGGTAAAGCTATAGGCATTGGAAGGCAGTAGGTGGAAATCTTATATCTTGGAAGTCTTATTCTTGTGTCACATATCAAAAAACTTTTAACCATGTAGTTGATCAAGGTTCCCTAAAAAAGAAAGAAAAGTTTAATCATCCCTTGATGCAGAAGCATCACAATATGGTTATCTATTAACTATGTGTAGGTATTTAATAGGTGTTATTGTAGTAGTTTGCTATTACCATCATGCTCCGAACGGAGGTTTGTCACACAAGCTGAGGCAGAAGATAGAGCAGAGCAGAAATCAACAAGAATTGACTAAGTGTTTGGAAGCAGTAGTGCCCCGCTTGGCAAAGCGCCTTGCTCTCAAAGTGTCCTACTCGAAAGAGCACCTCATTTTTGGAGCGTCCCACTCAACAGAACGCCTTGCTTTTGGAGTGCCCTGCTTGGTAGAGCACCTCCCTCCTGGAGTGCCTCGCTTGGTAGAGTGCCTTGCTTTTGGAGCACCTCCCTCCTGGAGTGCCCCGCTCGGTAGAGCGCCTTGCTTTTGGAGCACCTCACTCCTAGAGTGCCCCGCTCGGTAGAGCGCCTTGCTTTTGGAGTGCCCCCGCTTGTCAGAGCGCCTTGCTTTTGGAGTGCCCCCGCTTGTCAGAGCGCCTTGCTTTTGGAGCACCACACTCCTAGAGCACCTCGCTCGACAGTGCCTTGCACCCAGAGCACTTCGCTCAACAAATTGCATTGCTTTTGAAGCACCCCCACTCATTAGAGCACCCTACTTGATAGAGCACCTCGCTTTTGGAGCGCCCCACTCGACAGAGCACCTTACTTTCAAAGTGTCCTGCTCGTCAAAGCGCCTCTCTTTTGTGTCTATTTTTGGCAACCTCGTAGTTATCACCATGGTAGATTGTATATAGCCCATTTTTTGGTTGCATTTTCAAGTATAAATAAGAGCTTGATGCTCATTGTAAAGTCTTTATTGGTCTTCGAAGCATACTAGAGCTACTCTTCAGAGGGAGGTTGTAAGAAATATACTTCAAACATTGCAAATCGATGAAAGAATTGTGCATGGCATCTTGATTCAACTGTGTCCTTGACTTCTTGTTTCATGAATGTGTGAAATTAATGGCTCTGCCCTCTTTTCCCTTGTTATCCCTTTCTTTCATTGTTGCTACAGATTATTCGAGGACCTCACGTGCTGAAGTTATTCGGTTGCTACTAAACTGCTAATTGCACCAAACCTGAACCTCGTTGTGGCTTCAGCCTATTTTAATTTCTTTTCTCTTGCACTCCTTTTCTCCCTCAACAAAAGTAGATCAGATTTGTTCTCTGCACTTCTATATTAGTTTGATTTCCTTGTTTTTTAACTTATTCGTTTTCTGCATATTTTAGATTAAGTTTTCTTTCTTTGGTTTTCATCTTAGATAGAAGGTAGGATGGAACCAGCCCAAGATCTGGAGGTTGGGAAGAGTAGAAACCTCCCCATCCATTTGTTGAATTGTGGGTACAAGCACAAATCGCACTTACTGATTTTTCGTGTTCAACAAATCTAGCACCTGTTGCCACATTTTGCACGGGGTGCCACGTCTTCATTTTTCTTGTAAGGATGCTGCTCTCCCTTCCCTCTTCCTTCTTTCCCTTTCTCCACTATCCCCTTTCTTCCCTTCCATCAGTTTCATTTCCTTCATTCCCCCCCCTTTCTCCTTTCCTTTTTCCTGTCAATTTCTCCAAGAGAGCAAAAGGCCCCTAAAAAATTCTAAGTATTGGTATTGCGCAACCCGACTTCGCAGCAAAGTCGGGCTGCGCCCTTGAGTTTGAGCGCACTTGGGGAGCCGAAGTGCGGAGAGATGATCAGAATTTTGCTAAGTGTAAGAGCGAACCCCGACTTCGCAGCGAAGTCCGGGTGCGCTCTCATTTCTGTGCACACCTGGGCATCAGTGGAGCCCTGAAATTTCTAAGTGTTGAGTGCGCAACCCGACTTCGCAGCGAAGTCGGGCTGCGCCCTCAAGATCATGCACCGTCGGGGCGATGTGACTGAAAAAGTGGCTAAGTGTTGGGTGCGCAACCCGACTTCGCAACGAAGTCGGGCTGTGCCCACTTACTTGTGCGCACTCGGGCAGAATGTTGAAGACAACCCGGAAATTTTCTAAGGCACGAAGGCCTCCCCAACTGCGCTACTTCCCCTTTGCGATGTCTGATTGCGCTCCAATTCCGGGCGAAGCAGGGCAAGAAAGAGACGAGATCCCAAGGCATATTTGTCCCTTATCAGATTCTGACAGGTGTCTAGCCTCGGTATTCGAGTCAGAGATGTGACGAGTGGTGTGCGAGCGTGAATTGGATTATTGTACTTAAGCTGCCCTCAGTCAAGCTGACTCGGAGCATCATCCCCTCACCGCCACGTAGCTGCCAATCCTTCAGGTGGACCTTACCGCAAGCACATTCCATGCCGGCAGAGGTCAACATCAGCCGCTTTTGTCAGCTTCTTCGGTTAATTGTCAGGTCTAGGATCCTGTGCCCAATGATGTAATGGGGGGAAATTTGCGCTATAAATAGCTCGGCAATATCATTGTAAAAGGGTGGAAGGGGGGTATATTGCTAGGGAACCATTGTAGCTGTGCGTTTGCTAGGGAAGTATTCTATGTTTAATTGTTGTTAGTAGTGGTGATTGATAGTTGTTGTGCTGCTTATCCTCCCCACCCAATACAAATACATTTATATTTCTTTTTGCATTTATAATTTCTTTCCTGCACTCTGAGCTGATAAACAACTGAGAAAACATAGGAAGCCGACCTCCTCCGGAGATTGGCACGGAAGGCATTCCTTCCTTCCGGCCTTTCAATCTGTTGGGCGAATCTAGGGCGCATTACACTAAATCCTGTCCTAGTGACAAATTCGTAACCAACAGTTTCTCTGGCATGCCCGGTGGGACACGAGAGTTTCCCACCCAAAATAGAATCGAAGCATTGGTGTTCGCTTCATTGCTGTTAAATTAAAACACCTGGCGACTCTGCAAGTACCTGAATATCCTCTAAGTCCGTGAGACCGGTCCAAGCGCCTTCATGCATACAAGAAGGTGGAGAGCAAGGAATCCGAGAAACCAGCCTGATCTCTATGAAATCGACATCAACGCTCCTGGAGAGCGCATAAGGCTGGCTGACTACCAAGCTCTCAGACGAATTCGAAGCCGAGATCGAAGAAGTTGAAGTCGAAGAGGCTGAAATTGAAGAACAACCTACAACTTCGAACAGCATTGATATCGAGTACACGACCGAAGAGGAAGAAGACATGGCTGCCCAACAAAATGATGACGACCTCTTCCCAGCAGTTGACTCCACAGGGCCCTTGGATTTAGTTGGACAAGAGGCTGTGCCCCCCGCTGCCTTGAAATCCATCCCTACTTATGATGGCTCCGAGAAAACGGCATATGAGCACATCCAAGACATTCTGGCCTTGGCTGCACTGCACTCTATTACGAGTGAGTGTGTCAACACCCGTCTATTGGCTCTTTCTTTGAGAGGGAAGCTTCTCTACTGGTGGAGATCTTTGCCAGAAGGAGCTATCACGGGGTGGCCTCAGTTGGTAGGCAAGCTAGTAAAGGGATGCAACGAGTCTGCCGACCCCTCTTCATTGTTGCATCAGTTTCAGAGTATCCAACGCCACCCGCAAGAGGAGATATCAGACTTCAACATAAGGTTTGCAAGGTCCTGGAAGAGAGTACCTAGAGAACTGCGACCTCTGGCGGGTCAAGCTGCACACTATTACCTGAGGTCTTTCAATTCGGATATTTGCCTACTTCTCAAGATAGCCCGGGTCGACACTTTCCCTGGCCTATACGAAGCTGCCCAGCAAGCAGATTAGACATAATCTCTATAGGCAGACTTCCGCATAGAATGCAGCCTCCCATCTATCCTGATTTCCCTCAGTCCCAATACCCATCGGCGTCTGGTGTAATGCCATCCTCATCAAATCAGTACCCCCAGCAGCCATGGAATCCAGCACCGATTATAAACCCCTATGGTCAGTCTCAGATCCATTATCCTAATCCGCCACCTCCACCTCCGCAGTATCCCGCACTCCCAACTCTCCCTCATTACGCGGCGTATTCTGCACCTCCACCATTAGCTGCAATACCTCCGTTGGCCCGGCCGACACCTGCTGATAATGACATTCAAAATAAAATCCTTCAGGAGGTACGGGCTATGGCCTCTGGTTATCATACTATTTCCAACGATATGACAATAATGAAGAAGAAGCAAGCCCCCGACAAGGAATGCTGCCAATGAGGTTCAACCTGGCACTTTTGACCAGGTTAATTGGTGCTCCACATGCAACGATCCACATGTAGAGGAGAGTTGCACGCTGCATCAGCATTATCTTCAGACCCTTGCGGGCAGCGCCATGGAGGACGAAGCATACATGATCCTGGACGATGAAGGCAACTTTGTAGTCCCAGAAGAAGATCCTGTGTCGCTCTTGACAAAGGAAGGCAGAAGGCCCATTGAGGCTGCCACGGCCCAAACAAAGCCGTTGAAAATATACGCCAAAAGAGAGAGGGCGCAGCTTGCTGGGCTACCACCTAACAAGTCACCTTTGCCTCCTACAACCAAAGAGAGGTTCCCTACGCTCAAGGCCCCCGCGATGAAGGCTCTCGCAGCCCAACCTCTAGCCGAAACAAAAGAACATGCTCAAGAGAGGCTGAGGTATCCGTCGTTGACGAAGAGACAGAGAGTCGAAGCCACGCAGCAATACCGGACCAGGTATGAGCCAGCGAAAGAGATAGAGGGAGTCGACACTTCAACCTATAATATAGTTGATGAGCTCAAAAGGACCCCGACAAAGATAAGTATGTACGAGGCTCTTTTGCTCCCAAGGCAAGTTGACCTGTTGCAGGAATCCTTGAAAAGCGTGAAAGATGGAAAGCCGACGCAGCCTGCTGTGTTAGCTCAACCCTTGACAGTTTCTGCTATCGGGAAAAACAGGCCACCTCCTTTCTATCTGTCATTGCGGATGGAGGGCTATATAGTACACAACTGCATGCTGGATTCTGGTGCTTCCACTACTGTCATGTCGAGAGCCGTATGCGAGGAGATCGGTATGGAATATACAAGGAGCAGCCAAGGTGTGTTGCAGCTAGATGGCACCCCTGTCAAGACAATTGGTGTCATCAAGGATATCCCGATCCGACTGCATAAAGACCTCGACATAGTGGTCATCCAAGAGGTCGTTGTGGTCAACTTGGAACCCTACTTCAGCATGTGTCTCTCTAGGGAGTTCACTGCGAAGTTGGGTGAATATTTGTCTCTGGATTACTCACATATAGAAATGCCCTTCAAAGGAAGAAGATTGAAGATCTATAATGAAAAGCCTTCCACATTTCTGGTAGAGAAGATACCCGGAGAAGAGCCGTAGAATGGCATGGTTCAGTTGACAACTGAAGAACTGGTAGAGGTGGATATGGCAGAAGAGGCCCTTGAGCTGTTACAAGTGGAAGATGAGTTCTTGCTAGACATCAATGCCATGATTGAGACCGAGCAAGGTTGTTACTCCGTCACCCAGCCTGAAAGACTTGACCAGTCAGCAAAAAAGGAGGTTGGACCTGCACCAAAAAAGCTATGGAAGCTGTTCTTTGATGGCGCCCGATGCAAAAATGGCGCCGGTGCAGGTGTACTTCTGGTTTCCCCATCCGGAGTCCAAAAGGACTACACTTACAGGCTGGCTTGGAGCTGCACTAACAACGCGGCAGAGTATGAAGCTTTGTGCTTGGGTTTGAGAAAGGCAGAGAGACTAGGGGTAAGACATTTGCAGATCTTTGGCGACTCAGAGCTAGTGTGCAACCAGATTACGAATAAGTGCGCCTCCAAGAAGCATTACCTCAAAGCGTACCGTAACCGTGTCTGGAATCTGATGGAGTCATTCGACTCTCTGAATGTCAAAGCCATATCGCGTGAGAAGAATATGATATTCTCACAATGACACTGAGAGGGGGGGTGAATCAGTGTAGCTATTAAAATTCAAATCTACAGCATTTAAAACTGAAGCAAAGAGAACTTGAAAACAGGTAAAGCAATTTTCACAAGAGAGCACACCACAACACACAATATAACGAGGTTCACCAATTTGGCTACTCCTCAAAAATGACTGCTTGGACTCCAATCCAAATCCAACCTGTGCAAAACACCAATTTTACAAACACTTTACCAGCATCCACTGGAAGGAGCACCAACCCCTTAATTTTCTGCTGCAACAGATAGGAGCACCAACCCCTAATACCAAGCACCAACTTGGACTGCAATTCTGAGTTATTACAATGACATAAAAATGCCTTCACTGTTTACACGACCCTGATTGGTCTGCAATTAAACAAACTCTGCACGCTCTCACGGCTCTGCTTATTTCTCTCTCGGCCCTCTTCTAACCCTCTTTACGCAGTAATTTCTCACTTACAGCAGCAACCTGATTCTCTGCGTGACTGTCTTTTTATAACCCCTTTTTCTCATCGAGACTCCTCGTCTTCTATGACTTTTGGAATCCCGCATGCAGTCGAATAACATTCTCTGACTGTTCGAATTCTTTTCTATGCGTGCATGCATTTTTTGATTCTGACTTATGCGACTGTTCGAATTCTTTTTCTATGCGTGCATGTATTTTTTCGATTCTTCTTATCCGACTGTTCGAATTCTTTTTCTATGCGTGCATGTATTTTTTCGATTCTTCTTATCCGACTGTTCGAATTCTTTTTCTATGCGTGCATGTATTTTTTTTCTTCTTATTAATTTTTTTTTTTATCCGTGCATGTATTTTTCGACTTGTAACCGTCGCACTGACTCCAGTTAACTTTTCTAATTTTGGCTCCCTGCTTTTTCTCTACCACTGCCCCTTTAACTGTAGTTCTGTTCCAGTTAACTGTCTGTTATCGTGCTGTAGCTACCCGTCGCGAAATCGTGACACTTCTGTCTCTTTCTGCCCTTCTCGCCTTTTACCCGCGAAAACAACATGTCGCGAAATCGTGACAGTTTTCGGCTTCTTGTCCACTTCTTCGCTTGCACCCGCGAAAACCAGACATGTCATGAAATCGTGACACTTTTCGCTTCCGTACACTCTACTTGGCTTGAACCAAAAAACTCGACATGTCACGAAATCGTGACATCTTTTCCTTACTCTCTTCTTCGCATCACTAGCGAAACTCGACATGTCATCAAATCGTGACACCTTTCGCACTCTTCTTCATCACTACAAACATGACATGTCACGAAATCGTGACATCTTTCGCTTCCTTACACTCTTCTTACACCCCAAAAAGAACATGTCGTGAAATCGTGACATCTTTCTCTTCCGTACACTCTTCTTCGCAACCCCAGCAAAAATCTGACATGTCACGAAATCGTGACATCATTCGCTGCCTTGTGCCTTATTCAGCCTCTTGCCAGCGAAAACGGAACATGTCGCGAAATCGTGACATCTTTCTCTTCCGTACACTCTTCTTCGCAACCCCAAATCTGACATGTCACGAAATCGTGACATCATTCTCCTTGTGCCTTCTTCTGCCTCTTGCCCACAAAAACGGAACATGTCGCGAAATCGTGACATCTTTCTCTTCCGTACACTTCTTGTTCGAACCTGTCACGAAATCGTGACACTTTTTCGTCCGTACCATCCTTCTTGCTACTTGTCGTGAAATCGTGACACTTTTCCTTGCAGGCTCTTTCTCTCAAACATGTCACGAAATCGCGACACATTTTTCTCCTCAAATCTGACACTTTTCCTTGCAGGATCTTTCTCTCAAACATGTCGCGAAATCGCGACACATTTTCCTCTTGGCTTTTTCTCTACCAACATGTCACGAAATCGTGACATTTTCTTTTCTTTCTTCTTGACATGTCGGAAATACCTTCTCTCATCATCTTCTTTTCTAGCTTTTCACCATGTCGCGATATCATGACAGTTTTCCTTGCGCTTTCTCTCTCCTCGGCCATGTCACGAAATCATGACAATTTTGCTTGCGCCTTCTCTCTCCTCGGCCATGTCATGAAATCGTGATAGTTTTGCTTGTGCCTTCTCTCTCCTCCGTATGTCAACATGTCGCAAATCGTGACAATTTTGCTTGCGTCTTCTCTCTCCTCCGATATGTCGCGAAATCATGACAGAAAACATGTCGCGATATCGCGATAGTTTTCTTACTTGTCTTTTTCTTTGATTTTTCTAAATCTGGGCCACTTTTGTCTTCTCGAAAATTCATTGTACATGATCTGACTGACCTCTGAACCCCTGTCCACTGCATCAACCGATCTATCTGTCTGTGTTGACAACAATGACAATACTTTTGCTGCACCTTGCTCAACAATCTCCCCCTTTGGAATTGTTGGCAACACTCATGCAATCTCCTGTAATTCTTCTCCCCCTTTGACAATAATACCAAAGGGCTGCTGCAGACTCCCCCTGAGTCTATGCACACCATTCTCAGACAAAAATTGTTATAGTTAGCAAAAATCATGAATATAAGCAAAACTATAAACATAGGCATAAATGCTCCCCCTGAGAATGTGATCCCAATTGATAGTCAGTTCTTGGGAAATGTGACCACTCCCAACTTACTCCGAAGGTACTCAAAAACTTCCTTGGGCAATGGTTTTGTGAATATATCAGCTACCTGCTCTGTAGTTGGAACAAAATCCAATTTGACCTCTCCTTCTGCAACTTTATCCTTCAAGAAGTGATACCGGATCGCAATATGTTTGGTTCGAGAATGCATAACCGGATTCTTGGATATGTTGATAGCACTAGTGTTATCACATTTAATTGAAATTGGCTCTTTGAAGTGAATACCAAGATCTTTCAACGTTTGTCTCATCCATAATATCTGTGTACAGCATGTTGTTGCTGCAATGTATTCTGCCTCTGCTGTGGATAGAGAGACTGATTCTTGTTTCTTGTTGTGCCATGCTACCAGACTGTCTCCAAGATAAAATGCTCCTCCACTGGTACTCTTTCTGTCATCAATACATCCTGCCCAATCTGCATCAGAATATGCAATCAGAGTGAAGTCTTTACCTTTTGGGTACCACAACCCATAATCCATAGTACCCTTGAGGTACCTGAAAATCCTCTTTACAACTGTCACATGAGTTTCTTTGGGACTAGCCTGAAATCTTGCAACCATGCATACTGCCTGTAATATATCTGGTCTAGTGGCTGTTAAATACAACAGGCTTCCAATCATAGACCTGTACATTGTTTGATCTACATCTGGAGATTTGTCATCCTTGCTCAACTTGCAGCCTGTTGTCATGGGAGTGCTAACAGGTTTACTATCCTCCATTGTGAACTTTTTCAGCATTTCTTTCACATATTTAACTTGAGAAATAAAAATGCCCTTTTCATTTTGATTGACTTGCAGTCCTAGGAAATAAGAAAGTTCACCAATCATAGACATCTCAAATTCTTTCTTCATTTTAGTTGCTATGTCTTTGCAATATTCATCCATGCTGTTGCCAAATATTATATCATCTACATAAACAACAAGAACAATAAGATGGCCCTTCTCTGTTTTGACATATAAATTGCTGTCCACCAAACCTTTCTTGAACCCTTGTTTAATAAGATAGTTATCCAGCCCTTGCATACCATGCTCTGGGTGCCTCATTTCGAACCATATACCGCTTTATTTAATCTGCAAACAAAATCGGGATTGTCACCGAGTTGGAAGCCATCTGGCTGTTCAATGTAAACCTCTTCTTCCAGTTTTCCATTCAGAAATGCTGATTTTACGTCCATTTGATATACTTTGAAATTTTTATGGACTGCTAAAGCCAGAAACATTCTGATTGCCTCTAGTCTGGCTATTGGTGCAAAGGTTTCCTCAAAATCAATGCCTTCAACCTGAGCATAGCCTTTTACAGACCAATCTTGCCTTATTTCCGACAACATGTCCGTCTTCATTTAATTTATTTCAAAAAATCCATTTAGTGCCGATTATGTTTTTATTTGTTGGCCGTGGTACTAATTCCCAGGTTTTGTTTTTCTCAATCTGATCTAGTTCTTCATTAATTGCCTTCATCCAACTTTCATCTGTGCTTGCTTCAGCAACATTTTTAGGTTCAATGCTGGATAACAGAGAATAGTTCCGTACTACTGCTCTTCTTGTCTGAATACCATCTGTGGGGTCCCCAATAATCTGTTCTCTGGGATGATTTTTCTGCCAGCTGCCTGTTTTGAATTTCTTGTTTTCTTCTTCTTCTGAGTCAGTTTTTAAATCATCTGGGTCAATTTTCTGATTCTCTTCTGTTTCCTTTTCTTCATCTCCTTCAATGACTTCTTCATAAATAGGGTAGTTTTCTTGATACGTAATTTCTCGTTCTCTACCTTCATCAACTTTAACATCAGCACTCTCAACAATTTTCTTTAGCCTCTTGTTGTAACATGTGTAGGCTTTGCTTTTTGTTGAGTAACCAAGAAAAATACCTTCGTCAACTCTATCTTCAAATTTATCGAGATTATCTTCAGTCCGTTTGATGTAGCACTTGCTGCCGAACACTTTGAAATATCTTGTTGTTGCCTTTCTGCCGAACCACAGCTCATAAGGTGTTTTGCTTTCATGCGGCCTTAGCATGCACCTGTTTTGAATGTAAACTGCAGTATGGACTGCCTCTTTCCAAAATCTGTCAGCTATTTTGTTCTCAGCCAACATTGTCCGTGCCATTTCCTGCACTGTCCTGTTCTTCCTTTCTACAACACCATTCTGCTGAGGTGTCCTTGCTGCTGAAAACTGTCTTCTGATCCCATATTTTTGACAGTACTCTGCAAACTCTTCTGAAATAAACTCTCCTCCTCTGTCTGATCTTAGGCATTTAATTCTTTTTCCAGTTTGATTTTCAACCTGTTTTTTAAAAATCTTGAACATCTCAAAGGCATCTGATTTAAGCTTTAAAAATAATACCCATGTCATCCTGGAGTAATCATCTATGAACAGCATAAAGTATTTGTCACCGTTTATGCTTTGTGTTCTCATGGGTCCACACAAATCAGTATGAATTATCTCCAACGGTTTGCTGGTGAAGTATTCCTTTGATTTAAATGTGGATCTGGTTTGCTTTCCTTTTTGGCATGAAGCACAGATGCTATTTACTGGTTTGCCAATGGTTGGTATATCTCTTACTGCCCTTTTTGAACTTATTTTTACCAGATTGTCAAAGCTAATATGACCGAGCCTCTTGTGCCACAGCCAATTTTCATCTTCCTGTCCAATCAAGCATGTTCCTTCTGCAGTTTCTGAGAGAGTATATAGATTTCCAGAAGTCCTCGATCCAGTAGCTATCGGCTTCCCACTGTGTGCTTTTCTCACTTCACAACCTCGCTTCTTAAAAATGACTTCATGACCTCTGTCACAGATTTGACTTACACTCAATAAGTTGTGCTTTAAACCAATCACAAACAGAACTTCCTTGGAATTGATCTTTCCATCACTTATCTTGACTGATCCTTTGCCAACTATCTTGGCTCCATCATTATTTCCAAACTTCACAGAGCCTCCTTCATATTTCTGTAAATTTTCAAATTTTTGTTTATCTCCTGTCATGTGACTGGAACATCCACTATCCAATATCCATGGTGCTGATTTGTTCTGTGCTTTGAATGTTGTCTGTACAATCAATGATTCCTTTTCTTCCTTGAGTTGCTCCTTTTCTTTCCATTCTGATTTGACTGCAGTTTTGGTCACTTGTTTAGACTTTTCTTTGTCAGTGGCCTGTGCATGTTTTTCTAGGAATTTTTTGTTTTGCTTTAAACTGTTTGGTTGAGTTCTTCTTCCCTGAAATTTATTTGCTGCATATGTGCTTCTACAGTTTCTTGCAATGTGTCCAAAGTTATGACAGTTATAGCATTCTACAGCATACTCCATCAAGGGTGAAAATGCATTTCTACTTGTGAAATTTCTTTGTCCTATATTATAAATGCAATCTGAAATCTTATGACCGTAAGTATTGCATTTAAAACAATAACCAGAAAAGAAATGATTAAACCTGGGAGTTGGTCTTTGCCAATTTGTAGTAGGAGTCACAAATTTTCTTCTCCTTTGATGTGTGACTTTTGTGAATCCCTCATTGTCAGCACTCTTCTCGTGCCTGGCATTGTTGCTTTCTTTAGCATGATTCGATTTTCTTTGGTCAATCTTGATCTTATCTTCTTTCTTTGCTGGTTCTGCAGTTATGGCTTTTGATCCACTTGAAGATTCTCCTTCGACAAACCCCAAGCCAAATTTGATGCCTGTGGTCCTCTGACTATTTATGATTTTTTCAAGTTGTGCAGAACTTCCTTCAAGTTTGTGATAGCAACTCAATTTTTGATTCTGTTCTTCTAGCCGTATTCTTAAACCATCAATTTCTTCTTCCAGTTTGCTGCACTCATCTATTTTCATGGTTAATTTTACTTCAAGTTCTTCAGACATTTTCTTAAATTCCTCTGTCTGTATTTTCAAACTGTTTATTATGTCATTGGCATCCTCTAGTTTTCTTGAAAACTTTTTATTCTTTTTCCTTTCTACACTCAACTCTTCAAGTGCAGCAACCAACTCTCCTTCCAGGTATACTTCAGCCTCATCCTTAAGGTTTTCATCACCTTCCTGATTTTCTTCTGTTCTTTCTTCTTCAAGTGCCATGAACAGAGCTTCACCTGTTTCTTCTTCAGAATCCTCACCTGAGCTTTCTTCAGAAGAGCTGACATTCTTGGATATGAAGCTTTTCTTCTTGAAGTTGTTCTTTCTAAAATTTTGTTTCTTCTTCCAGTCACCTTTTTCTTGGTGTGACCCTTCACCATTTTTGGTTTTCTCATGCATTGGACATTTAGCTGCAAAGTGACCGACTCCTCCACAATTGAAGCACTTAAATGGTAACTTTCCTCTATACTTTCCTTTTCCCTTTGTAAGTTTTCGAACAAAGTTAGCTTCCGTTTCATCCTGTGTCTCTTCATCCTCGGATTCTTGTTCAGCTTTTATATTTTTGTGTGCTTTAAAAGCTAGCTTCTCTGTCTATGGGCTTAGTTTGTCCTATTCTCATTTCGTATGCAGTCAAGGAACCATGCATCTCATCCATGCTAAAATTGTTTAGATCTTTCGCCTCTTCTATTGCAGAAACTTTAGAGTTAAATCTTTTGTGAAGAGTTCTGAGAACCTTTTTCACGACAACTGCATCTTCAATTTCTTCACCGAGTCCTCTGATTGCATTAATGATTCCATTGACTCTCAGCATATAGGCCTCTATGTTCTCATCTTCATTCATTTGTAATGCTTCGAACTGAGCTCGATGAGTTTGCAGCTTGGCTTCCTTGATCTTGTTGTCTCCTTCATGGATGCTCTTCAATTTATCCCACATGTCTTTTGCCGATTTACAGCTCATGACTCTTATCAGTTCACTGTCTACTAGCCCACACATTATGGCATTCTTTGCTTTGGAGTTATTCTCAAACTTTTTCTTCTCGGCAGTATCTGTTGGAGGAGTAGTGGGTGTTGTGTATCCACTTTCTACTGACTCCCAAATGTCGTATCCCAACGCACTCAGATATGTCTGCATCCTGAGTTTCTAGAATGTGTAATTAGTTCCATCGAACAAGGGAGCTTTGTTGGATGAGAATCCTTCACCACCTGCCATTGTGTTTCTTCCAAGATCACCTTAGCTGATTAAGCTTGTTCAAGAAACTTGGCTCTGATACCAATTGATATTCTCACAATGACATTGAGAGGGGGGTGAATCAGTGTAGCTATTAAAATTCAAATCTATAACATTTAAAACTGAAGCAAAGAGAACTTGAAAATAGGTAAAGCAATTTTCACAAGAGAGCACACCACAACACACAATATAACGAGGTTCACCAATTTGGCTACTCCTCAAAAATGACTGCTTGGACTCCAATCCAAATCCAGCCTTTGCAAAACACCAATTTTACAAACACTTTACCAGCATCCACTGGAAGGAGCACCAACCCCTTAATTTTCTGTTGCAACAGATAGGAGCACCAACCCCTAATACCAAGCACCAACTTGGACTGCAATTCTGAGTTATTACAATGACATAAAAATGCCTTCACTGTTTACACGACCCTGACTGGTCTGCAATTAAACAAACTCTGCACGCTCTCACGGCTCTGCTTATTTCTCTCTCGGCCCTCTTCTAACCCTCTTTACGCAGTAATTTCTCACTTACAGCAGCAACCTGATTCTCTGCGCGACTGTCTTTTTATAACCCCTTTTTCTCATCGAGACTCCTCGTCTTCTATGACTTTTGGAATCCCGCATGCAGTCGAATAACATTCTCTGACTGTTCGAATTCTTTTCTATGCGTGCATGCATTTTTTGATTCTACTTATGCGATTGTTCGAATTCTTTTTCTATGCGTGCATGTATTTTTTCGATTCTTCTTATCTGACTGTTCGAATTCTTTTTCTATGCGTGCATGTATTTTTCGATTCTTCTTATCCTGTCGAATCTTTCCCATATCATTACACTTGTAACTCGCACTGACTCCAGTTAACTTTTCTAATTTTGGCTCCCTACTTTTTCTCTACCACTACCCCTTTAACTGTAGTTCTATTCCAGTTAACTGTCTGTTATCGTGCTGTAGCTACCCGTCACGAAATCGTGACACTTCTGCCTCTTTCTGCCCTTCTCGCCTTTTACCCACGAAAAAACATGTCACGAAATCGTGACAGTTTTCAGCTCCTTGTCCACTTCTTCGCTTGCACCCGTGAAAACCAGACATGTCACGAAATCGTGACACTTTTCGCTTTCATACACTCTACTTGGCTTGCACTAGCGAAAACCAGACATGTCGCGAAATCGTGACATCTTTTCGCTTCTACACTCTTTGCTTCACACAAACACGACATGTCACGAAATCCGTGACACCTTTCGCTCGTACACTCTTCTTTGCATGCACTAGCGAAAACTGACATGTCACGAAATCGTGACATCTTTCGCTCCGTACACTCTTCTTTGCATCACCCAAAACGAACATGTCACGAAATCGTGACATCTTTCTCTTCCGTACACTCTTCTTCGCAAACCCCAGCGAAAATCTGACATGTCGCGAAATCGTGACATCATTCCTGCCTTGTGCCTTCTTCTCTCCAGAAACGAACATGTCACGAAATCGTGACATCATTCTCTTCCGTACACTCTTCTTCGCAACCCCAAAATCGACATGTCGCAAATCGTGACACTTCCTCCTTTCCTTCTTCTCTGTCACGAAATCGCGACATCTTTCCTTCCGTACACTTCTTGTTCGAACCTGTCACGAAATCGTGACACTTTTCCTTTTTTCTTCAACTGTCGCGAAATCGTGACACTTTTTCTCCTAGCCTCTCTTGCAGATTGTCGCGAAATCGTGACACTTTTCCTTGCAGGCTCTTTCTCTCAAACATGTCGCGAAATCGTGACACATTTTCCACTTGGCTTTTTCTCTGCCAACATGTCGCGAAATCGTGACAGTTTTCTTTTCTTTCTTCTTGACATGTCACGAAATCGTGACATCTTCTTTTCTAGCTTTTCACCATGTCGCGATATCGCGACAGTTATCCTTGCGCTTTCTCTCTCTTCGGCCATGTCGCGAAATCGTGACAATTTTGCTTGCGCCTTCTCTCTCCTCGGCCATGTCGCGAAATCGCGACAGTTTTGCTTGCGCCTTCTCTCTCCTCCATGTCGCGAAATCGGCCATGTCGCGAAATCGCGACAGTTTTGCTTGCGCCTTCTCTCTCCTTCGATATGTCGCGATGTCGCGACAGTTTTCTTACTTGTCTTTTTCTTTGATTTTCTGAATCTGGGCCACTTCTGTCTTCTCGGAAATTCACTGTACATGATCTGACCGACCTCCGAACCCCGTCCACTGCATCAACTGATCTATCTGTCTGTGTTGACAACAAGGACAATACTTTTGCTGCACCTTGCTCAACAGAATAAGCATGCTGACATTCTGGCGTCTGTTGGAGCCAGGTACGTCCCGGTTGATGACACTGTCTAGAAGCCAAAGCCGGTTCGTACCATCTACAGGCCTTCTGTGCCTGATAAAGACACCCACTGGCAGGTGTTCGACTGTGACGAGGATATCGTCACTTTTTTGATAAACGAAGCAAGTACAATAGAAGGTAGAGACCCTGATGACGAGCAATACGAGGGGTTGATACAGTTAAAAAACAATCATGTCCCGAAAGGACTGATTACCCTAGAAAGTCTCTTTGATCAGAACGATAGAGCCATATCCCACAGAATCAAAGTGGACCCCAAGCAGTACATGGACCTGGAACTGGAACCTGGAAAAGTGATCAAGGTCGGGACAGACTGCACTGAAAAGGAACTGGAGCAGATCAGATCTTTATGCGAAGAGTTCCCTGATATTGTGGCCTGGTGCTACCAGGACTTGAAGGGGTATGACAGAGAGATGATCCAGCATACTATAGCAAAGGGCAGTGAACCCAAAAATTGAAGCCATGATGAAAGCAGAGCTCTTGAAGATGCTGGAGGCCAAAATCATCTACCCCATCAAGCACTCATCTTGGGTCGCGAATCTGGTCCCTGTGAGAAAAAAGAATGGAGACATCCGCCTCTGCGTGGATTTCAAAAACCTCAATCAAGCTTCACTGAAGGATCATTATCCGCTCCCCCAAATTGATCAAATCCTCCACGTAGTTGCTGGAGCATAGAGGTTCTCTCTCTTGGACGGATTCTCTGGATACAACCAAATATGGGTAAAGGACGAAGATCAACACAAGACAACGTTCACCACCAAATGGGGAACGTTTGCATATTAGCGCATGCCCTTCGGCCTGTCTAACGCCGGCGCTACATTTCAAAGAGCTATGGACTTGGCGTTCCGAGAGCTGCTCAACAAGGTCATTGTCATCTATTTGGACGATATGACTGTATTTTCACATAAGAGAGAGGACCATGCCTCCCACTTGCGGCAAATATTTGAGAGATGTCGTGAGTTCGGCATTTCCATCAACCCGAAGAAGTCAGTCTTCGCGGTAAAGGAAGGCAAGCTGCTAGGACATGTTATTTCTGAGAAGGGCCTTGCAGTTGATCCTGACAGAGCAGAAGCTCTTCTTCGCTTATCCATCCCAGTTGACAAGAAGGGGCTACAATCATTTTTTGGCCAAATCAACTTCGTGAGGAAGTTCATACCGGACTTCGCACAAGTAATCAAGCCCATGGCCGAACTCCTAAAAAAGAATGCTGAATTCTTGTGGACTGACGAAAGGAAGCAAGCCTTCGAAGAGATCAAGGCCAGAATCGCGCAAGCTCCAGTATTGATAAATCCAGATTATTCCAAGGATTTCATCCTGTACGCGGTGGGAGAGCCCGAGAGCTACGCTGCAGTCCTGACTCAGAAGGGAGATGATGGCGAAGAGCGCCCCATAGCGTTCCTAAGCCAGGTGATTCAGCCGCATGAAGAAAAGTACAATTTTATTGAGCGGCAGGTGCACGCAGTCATGAGATCTCTCAGGAAGTTCAAGCACTTTGTCTCCCAGAGCCGGATAACTATCTTTGTGATACATCCGGACGTCAGGAATTTCATTGTACAAGGGGAGCCAGGTCACAAGAGGGCAGGATGGATAGCTAAAATCCAAGAATTTGACATAGAGGTACGGCCAACGAAGCTGATCAGAGGCCGGGCCCTGTGCCAAGAGTTGGCCCGAAGTGCTGCAGCTGAAATCTCTGCCTGCCAGTGGGAGGATCCAATGGCGGAAATTAACCTTGCCAACTCCTTATCAGAGGAGAGTGACTGGACGAATGACCTGGTGTGGTATTTTAGCACAGGGAGATGTCCAGATCATCTCAATGCCTCACAAAGAAGGAGGTTTAGGCTGAATGCCTTGAGATATGTACTGCGCCCCGAGGGGCTGTATTTTAAAAATATTGACGGCATCCTGTTGCGGTGCGTCAGGGAATCAGACAAACCAAAGGTCCTCGGAGAGTTCCACTCCGGGATGCCTGGAGGACATCATTCAGGAAGGCCTACGGCCTTAAAGATTATCAGAGCCGGGTATTATTGGCCCACCCTCTTCACAGACGCACATGCGGTCTGTGTAAAATGTGAAAAATGCCAGAGGTTCGCCGGCAGGAATAGGAAGGCACCCTTGCCCCTCCAGCCAATTCAAGCCGAGACTCCGTTTCAGCAGTGGGGTCTGGACTTCGTCGGGACCATCACGCCCAACTCTGCAGCAGGACATAAGTTCATCCTTACAGCCACTGATTATTTCACTCGGTGGGCTGAGGCGATCCCCACTAAGCATGCAGACCAAGAAACGGTCATTGGGTTCCTTGAGAGCCTCATCACCCGTTTCGGGGTCCCAGAGGCAATAGTTACAGACAACGGTCCGGGGTTCGCAGGTGCTGTACTCACGGAGTTCACCAGCAAATACGACATCTATCACAAGATGTCCTCAAACTACTACCCGCAGGGGAATGGCCTGGCCGAGTCCACTAACAAGAATCTGTTGAAGATTGTAAAAAAAACAGTAGAAAGGAACAAGAGGACGTGGCACCTACTTCTGAACCGGGCGTTATGGGCGGATCGCATATCTTTCAAGAAATCTATCAAGACATCCCCCTACGCGCTTGTATATGGCAAGGAGGCAGTTCTGCCTACCCACATAGAAATGCCCGCACTCTGGTTGTTAGATGAAGAGAAAGGCGACGGGGATCCAGTGGATGCCAGACTTTGTCAACTATTGCAGTTAGAAGAGGAAAGGGAGAAGGCATACCAGGCCTTTACCAAACATGCCGAGGTAACCCAAAGCTGGTTTGCAAAAGGGACCACCACCCGAGTTTTCAAAATCGGGGACCTAGTGCTCAAGTGGGACTCACTCAAAGCGAAGCCGGGCAACCATGACAAATTTGATGCCCTCTGGGAAGGCCCCTATCAGATCGCTCGGGTAAACCAATTCAACGCGTTCGTGCTCAGGGACATGGAGGGACAACTTCTCCCTATTCCTGTCAATGGTTTCCACCTAAAGGCCTATCACCACTGAAGGTGCCCGAGAGGTCCTTCCTTGTACATATTTTTTCCTGCATTTCAGTTTATGTCAGAATGTAAATATTTCTTTCAGTTATTCAGTTTTCAGTTTTCAAAACCGAAATGGGCTAAGTGTGAGAAAAGGAGCAAAATTTTGCGCTGCTTAAAAGTCAGACCAAGCATAGAGCGAACCCCGACTTCGCAGCGAAGTCGGGCGTCGCTTCATGAATTGTGCGATGTCGGGAGTTTGAGAGAAAAGAGCAAACAAGAAGCCTCAAAAATTTTCTAAGTGCTGGGTGCGCAACCCGACTTCGCAGCGAAGTCGGGCTGCGCACCATCTTGGGAGCGCAGTCGGGCAGCAGAGGAAGCAAAAATCGGCTAAGTGTGGAATCCCTACTGCGCAATATTTTCCGGGCGAAGTCGGATTGCGCACATTTTTTGAGCGAAGTCCGATTGCGCTCTTGATTTTGGGCGCACTTCGAACGACCTGTCAAGGAGAACAAGGGGCATAGTGACGAAAAATTTCTAAGTGTGGGCCCAAGGGGGCGCAATGTGTATAGCGGGGCGCCCCCCTGAAGTGGGCCCAAGCGACGGCTGTGACGTCATTGGAAGCACGAGGTTCAAAATTTTTAAGGAATGATTGCGCGGATTTCGAAGTAGATGTCATTAAAGAAGCAAGCGCATTAGGACCAACCACGTACAAGGTGCGCCTTCCAAGGAAAAATCCCACGCGCGGCCGCCAAGGAATAACGACGCTTTCTACCTACTTCGGGCAAATCACTTTAAACCCCTCCTCGCGCCATTAATGCTACGTTTTCATTCCTAGAAAAGGGCCCTGGCATACTCAGAACATTCGAATTATCAAGCTAAATCCGAGCTGCGCGTTTAAGAGGAAGAAAGGCGCAGAATTAAAGACTGGTGACTAGAATTCCCGTCTCTGCCACCACGAGCAGAAAACAGAAAATGGACAAGGGAAAAGCGCCAATGCAGCCGCAGTCCAGCGATACAGAACAGGAGGCTGAGGAACGCACAGAGTCCAGCGCTCATGAGAGCGAAGTGCCGCAAGAGCAGACAAGGAAATCCAGGTCGAAGAGAAGCAAAGGGCAAGGTCCTCCGCCGCCGCCCGTCAATCGCCTGGCCGGGTATAAGGATGGCGAGTACTCCATTAGCCTCACCAAGCTGCGGCCAAATATTGCAAAGTGGGCAGGCAAAGTCTCGCCCTCGCACCATGTCGGAGCTGCATACAAGTCGAACCTGTACTGGTTCTTGTGCCCTCCCGTCCACCACTGCCCGGAGCTGGTTGAGTCTATTGTGACATATTACAAACCAGCTACCCGGCAAGTCTGCGACAACCAAGGAAGGGTGTTGTTCACCCTCTTCAAAGAAAGCGTCCAGCCAGCCTTCGCCCCGGGACTCCAGTACGACCCCAATGCCATTGTCAGAAGAATTAACTTGGATGAGCAGGCGGGCAGATTCGTTCAGAGCAGAAGGATGAGAGAGTTTCTCGATTCAGAACTGAAGTCCCCGCTGCCAGCAGGACAGTGGCCATCAGGCCCCATACCCCTGGAGAGGTTTGAAAACAAATATATTTATATTATCCTTGCATGGGTACTCGGCTGCGGCACGGACAAAATGGTGCACCCGTATCAGCTGGCGCTCGCGGAATGTATCTTGCATGGAGAGTTTTATGACTCCACTGCGCAAAGGAGCGGAAGACGCCCGATTTTCTTTGATTGGGCGGATTGGGTGGCGTACGCCATACATTCGAATCTGGTCAGGATACAGCAGAAGAAGACAACTGAGTTCCGACACTGCTCATTCCTCACATGGTTGTGCCTTTACCATACGCACTACCGAATTAAAGTGCCTGATCTAAAAAAGGTAAATGAGAAGGGAGCGCCGCTGCTTGTGTACGAGTGGACGAAAGCCCTGTATAGGAGAGGGTCTTACTACGACTTCAACTTCAAATTTTTAGGTATGACCCTGGCGCTGTTCAACGGCAAAGCATCTCGCCCTCCACTGGCCATGACGAACTACCTGAGGAAGTACAAATGCGGAGATACCTTCCGGTTGACTCAGGGCATTGTTATCAGAATCTACGGATTCAAAGGGAAGCCGTTCTTGCTGCCCTATTTTTGCACTGAGCATCAGTTCGGTATGGAGACATCGCGCCAAATGGACTATGTAGAAGAGGAATTCGGCCAGGGAAAGAAGAGGGGCCATATTTTCAAGTATCCTATTACCTGGGCGAACATTCAAGTGCATGAGATTGGGCAGCACATCTACCTCGAACAAGAACTCCTCAACATGGGCTTGATACAGCTACCGCAGCACTGGAAATACGACCCGATTGGGGTCAGGGGAAAATTTGTACATATTTGCCCCCGAGCAGAAATCATGGAGGAGAGGTGCAATAAAACAGGCGCAGACCTGGAATGGCACATCGAGCGGATGCAATCATGGCCACCATGGCAGGACTTTTACTGTGTGGAGGTGGAGTATGATCCGGAGCGCAATCCAGATCACAGGTTAGACTCGGCGGGCTTCAAAAAATTCCTCTCAAAGGTGACGCCCCTCAACTGGGAAAAAGACAAAATCATTGAATGCTGGAAGATGAGGTGTCGCACGCAACACGATAAGTCTAACCGAAAGACATTGGCCGTAGATGATGAGTTTTCGGCCTTATATGATAAATACGCCGGCAAATGGGAGTCGTTCGCGTTTCGAGATTGCGTTCCCCTAGGCGCCAGAAAAAGATATAAAAGGAAGCCCCCACCCCAGCAATTACCCATTCAAAAACCTCCCAGCAGGACGCCAACAAGCAGTCAGGTGGGCCCGATGTTGTCTCCAGCTCCCGAAGCGTCGCCGCAAAAAGAACAGGAGCTAGAAAAGTCAACCAGTGAAGCGGTGCCTCAAAAGGAAAAGGCGCCAGAAGGGTCAACCGGTGGGCCATCGGCAATAGGCGTCCCTCCGTCAAAGCCCAAGTACAAATTCACCGTGGGAACACCATTGCCAGCCGCACCAACCGCCTCCGCCTCCTTCGAGCAAACTGCAGCTCCAGGAGAAAAGAAGAGAAAAAGGAGCGAAAAGACCAAGCGGCCGAAGAAAGAGGCTGCGCAGCAGACGGCTGCGGCACGAACAGAAGCAGCCGCGCCAGAAATCATCTCTCTGGACAGCCCAGGGAAAGAAGCAGAAGTCTGGGCAGCAGGCGTCCTCCAATCAGCGGCTCAAGCGGAGCCCGCAGGTACGTCCTCTTCCCCGGTTCCCCAAATCCCAATTGGCCCTGCCGTGACACCGTCCCCCTCTGTATCAGGGCAAGCCTTAGTCGCATCTTCCCTATCGCCTATCTCCCAGTCCTTCCATAGTCCCCATTCTTTCGAACAGTTTGCCCAGGACCTGAACGTTTTCCAAACCCTGGGTCAAACCCTAGACCCCTCATCCGCGGCCAGTGTCGAAGCCGTACCTACATCGCCGCGCCGCTCACCCACATTATTCAAGACCCCGTCTTCACCTCCTACTCAGCCGCCCGTTTCCCCTAGGACCCAGTCGCCCTTGAAAGCGACCTCACCTTCTGGAATATCTCCTGCTTCATTGTTTGCAGGAAGGATGCC
Source organism: Wollemia nobilis (assembly GCA_028583015.1). Classification (NCBI taxonomy): domain Eukaryota; kingdom Viridiplantae; phylum Streptophyta; class Pinopsida; order Araucariales; family Araucariaceae; genus Wollemia; species Wollemia nobilis. The sequence continues at coordinate 7,454,194 of JAQPPZ010002502.1, forward strand.
GCAGCAGGATTTAGCCTCGGCATATCCTATGCTGGCAGAACTTGACTTCATGGGGGAGCAGCTGCAGATTACAGACGATCAGCCTCTAGCAGCGAAGGTCGTAGGGTGTTCCGCCTCTTTCCTCCAGGGCGTCAAACGAAGAAGAGCCGAGGAGATAGCCGCCCCGGTGAAGCGCACCAAGTTCGACTTGGACAAGAGAGTGCTGCGAACCGAGAAGTTGATCCCTAAAGTAAAGAAGCCTCTCCGGGAAATGACCGAGGCCGACTATGAACACCGGATCAAGGAGAAGAATTTTGATGACATAAGCGAAGAATACGAAATCAACGGTATTCGCCGCAGGACTGACAATCTCCTTGTTAAGCGACTCGAGAATCAAGAGAAGTTGTTTCAGCTTTAGAATAACTCGAGACAGCTGGAGGAAGATCTGGCCAAGGCCACCACGCGGCTGGAGTCTGCCCAGAAGGAGATTGAGGACTTGAAAGCTCAGCTCGCCGCGTCCCAGCAGGAGGCTACAGCACAAAGGAAGACGGCCGAACAGCTGTCGGAAGAGAAGAGGGCAGCACTGGAACATGTATCCCAGCTGCAGGATTTGTTGAGGCAGGCCCAATCTCAGCTGAAGGAGAAGGCGTCCCAAGCGGCTGCCTTTTCGAAAAACAAGATCAAGGAGATGCGGGCTGGTTTGCTGCAAGGGTGCAGGGCTAATGTGGTCAGGTCCCTGTCCGTCCTGGATTTCGCATCCAGGATCCAAGAAGTATCTGCCCAGGGAAAGCCTGTGGTAGAGGAGGCCGAACGCCAAGCGAAGCAGTGGCTGGACTTGGCAATAAAACTTGAAGAGTTCGCGCGCAAGGGCCTCCGATTTCCCCCCATGTCCCGGATTGCCCTAGATTGGGCGGATGCAAGGGTAACCTTGCATAATTACTTTGAAAAAACGGAAAAAACCAGGGCCGCCAGGAAGATGCTGGACGCATTGAACCATGAAATGAATATCTGCTCGGCCCCTTCAACACTCTTTCTGAGCTCGGATGCCCGAGCTTCGTCAAGGATGGGGAGTTTCTGCCCCTTGAACAAGTAAAGCTGGATTGGCTGTCTTTCGAGGCAGATACATCAGAAATTGACGGCTGGGCCGAGCCAGTCCAGGAGACGCAGGTAACCCAAATGGTGTCAAGGTTTTGCAAGATTAACACCTCCCTCCAGGAGTTGGGAGAGAGATATGACACCATCGATGTACACGTGGTTGCGGCATTCAGAGCAGCGCTGAAAGATGTCAGCGATTTAGAGCCCTTCCAGGCAGCAGCTTGGGACCAGGCCAAGACTGCATACAATCACGTCCGCGAGCGGGAGCAACCTGCCGAGCGAGAGGGCGACAGTGGTGAGCATTCGGATTCAGAAAGAGGAGGAGAATCAGAAGAAGAGACTGCTGAGAGTGAGTCCGAAGAAGAACAGTTACCCAAAAAGGGGACTCAGCAGCAGCAGGAGCAGCGGGATGCAGGGGAAGGGAGTTCCTCTGCGCCCAAAGGATAAAGGCCTGGTTCGTTGCATCGAGGCGAGCTCGACACCCCGCGAGCCGCCAGGAATGTTGCCACATTTTGCACGGGGTGCCATGTCTTCATTTTTCTTGTAAGGATGCTGCTCTCCCTTCCCTCTTCCTTCTTTCCCTTTCTCCACTATCCCCTTTCTTCCCTTCCATCAGTTTCATTTCCTTCATTCCCCCCCTTTTCTCCTTTCCTTTTTCCTGTCAATTTCTCCAAGAGAGCAAAAGGCCCCTAAAAAATTCTAAGTATTGGTATTGCGCAACCCGACTTCGCAGCGAAGTCGGGCTGCGCCCTTGAGTTTGAGCGCACTTGGGGAGCCGAAGTGCGGAGAGATGATCAGAATTTTGCTAAGTGTAACCCCGACTTCGCAGCGAAGTCGGGGTGCGCTCTCATTTCTGTGCGCACCTGGGCATCAGTGGAGCCCTGAAATTTCTAAGTGTTGAGTGCGCAACCCGACTTCGCAGCGAAGTCGGGCTGCGCCCTCAAGTTCATGCGCAGTCGGGGCGATGTGGCTGAAAAAGTGGCTAAGTGTTGGGTGCGCAACCCGACTTCGCAGCGAAGTCGGGCTGCGCCCACTTACTTGTGCGCACTCGGGCAGAATGTTGAAGACAACCCGGAAATTTTCTAAGGCACGGAGGCCTCCCCAACTGCGCTACTTCCCCTTTGCGCTGTCTGATTGCGCTCCAATTCCGGGCGAAGTCGGGCAAGAAAGAGAGACGAGATCCCAAGGCAGATTTGTCCCTTATCAGATTCTGACAGGTGTCCAGCCTCGGGATTCGAGTCAGAGATGTGACGGGTGGTGTGCGAGCGTGAATTGGATTATTGTACTTAAGCTGCCCTCAGTCAAGCTGACTCGGAGCATCATCCCCTCACCGCCACGTAGCTGCCAATCCTTCAAGTGGACCTTACCGCAAGCACATTCCATGCCGGCAGAGGTCAACATCAGCCGCTTTTTGCCGCTTTTGTCAGCTTTGTCAGCTTCTTCGGTTAATTGTCAGGTCTGGGATCCTGTGCCCAATGATGTAATGGGGGGAAATTTGCGCTATAAATAGCTCGGCAATATCATTGTAAAAGGGTGGAAGGGGGATATATTGCTAGGGAACCATTGTAGTTGTGCGTTTGCTTCTAAATACAAAATACACTTGGCTCTATTGACTGTTCTTGTTCTATATGCTGCCTTTATTTAGCATTTCTGCCTCATGTTGCTTATGTTATTGCTTACTGCTATTCTGCTATCTGGATATCGGTATTTGATAGTTAAGTATTCCTGGAATGCAAAGTTAGAGGATACATAGGATGAATGACATTGATAGTTTCTGCAACGTATTTTGTGTTTAATTGTTGTTAGTAGTGGTGATTGATAGTTGTTGTGTTGCTTATCCTCCCCACCCAATACAAATACATTTATATTTCTTTCTGCATTTATAATTTCTTTCCTGCACTCTGAGCTGATAAACAACTGAGAAAACATAGGAAGCCGGCCTCCTCCGGAGATTGGCACGGAAGGCATTCCTTCCTTCCGGCCTTTCAATCTGCTGGGCGAATCTAGGGCGCATTACACTAAATCCTATCCTAGTGGCAGATTCGTAACCAACAACACCCTCGATGGAACACAAAAGTACGATTTCAATACAAAGTTGATCTTAACTTACCCACATGTATTTTTGCAAATCTGCACAAGTAGATCATATATTTCTCAAATCTGTAATAAAGGGTTTGCGCACTTCACTAACATGCACGAAACCCACAAATATTTTTGCATTCAAATTCATGAGTTGTTTTTTGTTTTAGATTTTGTGCTTCATAATTTTTCATGCAAATGGCGACTCCATTTTTTATATGGAATCTTGCCTAACTTGTGATTTGTGAATCTCAATTTTTTCAGGAAAAGACAAAAGTGGCAACAAGCAAAGACATGATGAGTGGGAATGACACTATGTGAAAAAATTATTGAGTGTCCGCTCCAAAACACCTTGCTTACAAGTGTGCCCTGCTTGATGAGCATGAACTTGCCCCAATAGCCACACTATTTGTTGCTTTTCAGTGCAAATTTCGAGGTCTTCTCCTTGGTTCCTGTTGCCACATTTTGCACGGGGTGCCATGTCTTGAAAATTTTGTAAGGATGCTGCTTTGCCTTCCCTCTTTCTTCTTTCCCTTTCTTCTTCATGCCCCTTCTGCTCTCCAGCCATCAGATTTCTGATTCTCCATCTTCCATTCTATGTTTCTGGTTGTTTCTGTGAGTGGGCAAATTTGCCCAAAAAATCTTCTAAGTATTGTAACCCGCCCGACTGCGCAGCGCAGTCGGGCTGTGTCTGCCTACTTATGCGCAACTGGGCAGCATTGCTCAAACTTTGCCCGAAAATTCTAAGTGTTGAGCCGTCCGACTTCGCAGCGAAGTCGAGCTGCGCTCATAATCCGGTGAGCAACTGGGTGGCCTCGTTGGATAAACAGCAAAAAATCGGCTAAGTGTTGGGCCCGCCCAACTTCGCAGTGAAGTCGGACGGCGCCCTGAAGATGGTGCGCACTCGGACGGTGGCGTTGGGCAGAAAGAATTTAAGTGCCGACCCACTCAACTTCGCTGCGAACTTGGGCTGTGCTCTTCAGGCGATGCGCACTCGGGCAGAAGGACAGGGAAATGCCGTCAGAATATTCTCAGTATCCATTCCCGTCCGATTGCGCTGCCCCGCCCAACTGCACTCCTATTTTGTTGCGCCATCGGACAAGAAGGAAAGAGTTGCTGCAAAGATGCCAAGGCACGAAGGTCGCCCAACTGCGCTACTTTCACGCTGTGCCGTCCGGCTACGCTCCAGTTTTGTGCGCAGTCGGGCGGAATAGAAAATATAAAAGATGAGCTTCTTAGCTCGGTTTTTCTCCCCTCCATCAGATGCTGACAAGTGTTCGGTTTCGAGATTCGGGTCAAGATGTGACAGAAGTTGTGCCACCAGGGTACAGGACAGATAAGCGTGAACTGACAGACTGTACCGCATCTGCCCCATTCAGACTGACCCGAGTTCTTACCTACCGGATCGCCACGTGGCTGCCGTATTTTCAGGTGAACCTTGCTGCAGTACATTCCTTGTCCACAGAGGTCAAACATCAGCCGCTTTTGCCGCTTTTGTCAGTTTTTCCAGCTTTTGTTAGGTCTGGGATTCCGTGCCCACATTGTAATCGAGGGGAAAATTGCGCTATAAATAGCAGCCTCATTTCATTGTACAAGGGTGGAAGGGGGATATACTGCTAAGGAACATCTGTAGCTGTGCATTTGCTCTTGAATATAAAGTATATTTGGCTCTATTAGTTGTGTTTATCTTGTATGCTGCCTTTATTAAGTATTTTTGCCTCGTGTTGCTTATATTGTTGATTACTGTTATTCTGCTTTCTAGATATCGGTGTTGGTGATTAAGTATACCTGGAATGCTGACGTAGAGGATACATAGGATATAATTGCTCTAATAGTTTTTGCTACATACTTTGTTTTGATTGTCGTTAGTAGTAGTGATTGGTTGGTTGTTGTGTTGCTTATCTTCCCCACCCGAAACAAGCATATTCATGTTTCTTTCTATACTTATAGAGCCACTTTTCTGGTCGAAAATATGGAGCCTCTTTGATCAGAATGATAGAGCCATATCCCACAGGATCAAAGTGGACCCCAAGTAGTACATGGACTTAGAATTGGAACCTGGAAAGGTGATCAAGGTCGGAACAGATTGCACCAATGAAGAGTTAGAACAGATCCGATCTCTATGCAAAGAGTACCCAAATATTGTAGCCTGGTGCTACCAAGACCTAAAAGGGTATGACAGAGACATGATCCAGCACACCATAGACTTGGAAGAGCGGGCAAAGCCCTTCAGGCAGAAGCAAAGGGCAGTACATCCGAAAATTGAAGCCATGATGAAAGCCGAGCTCATGAAGATGCTGGAAGCAAAAATCATCTATCCTATCAAGCATTCTTCTTGGGTCGCAAATCTGGTTCCCATGAGGAAGAAGAATGGAGACATTCGTCTATGCGTAGATTTCAAAAATCTTAACCAAGCTTCATTGAAGGATCATTACCCACTCCCTCAGATTGATCAAATCCTTCACGTGGTTGTAGGAGCCCAGAGATTCTCTCTCCTGGATGGATTTTCAGGTTATAATCAGATTTGGGTAAAAGATGAAGACCAGCACAAGACGGCGTTCACCACCAAATGGGGAGCGTTCGCATATCAGCGCATGCCTTTCGGTCTCTCCAATGCCGGAGCGACATTCCAAAGGGCTATGGACTTGGTGTTCCGAGAGCTGCTCAACAAAATCATTGTCATCTATTTGGACGACATGACTGTGTTTTCACATACGAGAGAGGACCATGCCTCCCACTTGCGCCAAGTATTTGAAAGATGTCGCGAACTCGGCATATCGATTAATCCAAATAAGTCAGCCTTTGCGGCGAAGGAAGGCAAACTGCTGGGCCATGTCATTTCTAAAAAAGGCCTTGCGGTTGATCCAGAAAGAGCGAAGGATCTTCTTCACTTGTCCATCCCAGTCGACAAAAAGGGGCTGCAATCGTTTTTTGGCCAAATTAACTTCATAAGGAAGTTTGTGCCCGACTTTGCACAAGTAATCAAGCCCATGGCTGAGCTCCTGAAGAAAGATGCTGAATTCATCTGGACTTAAGAGAGGAAGCAAGCCTTTGAAGAGATCAAGTCCAGGATTGCCCAGGCCCCAGTACTGATAAATCTAGATTACTCCAAGGACTTCAACCTTTTCGCAGTGGGAGAGCCCGAAAGCTACGCTGCAGTCCTGACTCAGAAGGGGGATGATGGCGAGGAGTGTCCAATTGCATTCATAAGCCAGGTGATCCAGCCGCACGAAGAAAGGTATAATTTTATTGAGCAGCAGGTCCATGCAGTTATGAGATCCCTGAGAAATTTTAAGCACTTTGTCTCCCAAATTCGGATAACTCTCTTCGTGATACATCCGGATGTCAGAAATTTCATCATCCAAGGGGAGCCTGGTCACAAGAGGGCAGGATGGATTGCCAAAATCCAAGAGTTTGACATAGAAGTACGGCCAACAAAATTAATCCGAGGTCGGGCTCTATGCCAGGAATTGGCCCGAAGTGCTGCAGCCGAAGTCTCTGCTTGTCAGTGAGAGAATCCGATGACAGAAATCAACCTTGCCAACTCCTTATCAGAGGAGTGATTGGACAAATGACCTGGTATGGTATTGTAGCACAGGGAGATGTCCAGATCATCTCAATGCCTCACAAAGAAGGAGGTTTAGGCTTAATGCCTTAAAGTATATACTACGCCCCAAGGGGTTGTACTTCAAAAACATTGACGACATCCTGTTGCGATGTGTCAAAGAATCTGATCAACCGAAGGTCCTCGGAGAAATCCATTCTGGGATGCCCGGAGGCCATCATTCAGGAAGGCCTACGACCTTAAAAATCATCAGAGCAGGCTATTATTGGCCCACCCTCTTTGCAGACGCGCATGCAATCTGTCAAAAATGCGAGAAATGCTAGAGGTTCGCCAGCAAAAATAGGAAAGCACCCATGCCCCTCCAGCCAATTCAAGTTGAGACTCCATTTCAGCAGTGGGGTCTGGATTTCACCGGGACGATAACGCCCAATTCTTCGGCGAGGGCATAAGTTCATCCTAACAGCCATAGATTACTTTACCCGATGGGCCGAGGCAACGCCTACAAAGCATGTTGACCAAGAGACGGTCATCGGTTTCCTAGAGAACCTCATCACCCGTTTCGGGATTCCAGAGGCAATTGTCACAGACAATGGTCCAGGGTTTGCAGGGGTTGTAGTCACTGAGTTTACCAGCAAGTATGGCATATACCACAAGATGTCTTCAAACTACTATCCGTAGGGAAACGGCCTGGCCGAGTCCACCAACAAAAATCTTTTGAAAATTATAAAGAAGACTGTGGAAAGTAATAAGAGGTCGTGGCACCTACTTCTAGACCGAGCGTTATGGGCGGACCGTATCTCTTTCAAGAAGTCCATCAAGACATCCCCTTATGCGCTCATATACGGCAAAGGGGCTGTCATGCCATAGAGATGCCCGCACTTTGGTTCTTAGAAGATGAGAAAGGTGACAGGGACCTCGTGGATGCTCGACTGGCTCAGCTGTTGCAATTGAAAGAGCAAAGGGAAAAGGCGTATCAAGATTTTACCAAGCACGCCGAGAACACCCAGAGCTGGTTTGCGAAGGGAACCACCGCCCGAGTCTTCAATATTGGAGACTTAGTCCTGAAATGGGACTCACTTAAGGCGAAACCGGGCAACCATGACAAGTTTGATGCCTTCTGGGAGGGCCCCTACCAAATCGCCCGAGTAAACCAGTTCAATGCATTTGTGTTAAGAGATATGGAGGGTTAGATCCTCCCAATCCCCGTTAATGGCTTTCATCTTAAAGCCTACTACCACTAAAGGTTACCAGAGGTTTTTCCCTTGTACATATTTTCATTTCCTGCAGTTCAGTTTTATTTCTGAATGTAAATATTGCTTTCAATTAGTTAGTTTCCTGCTTTTATTCAAAAAAGAGAGCTGAACGTCTTTAAAAGAAAGGTGCATGGCAGCCCCCAAAAATAGCTAAGACAGGAAAAGATGCCCGACTTCACTGTGAAGTCGGGTTGCGCACTTAAGTTTGTGCGACGATGGGAGGTTTCAAGACGCAAGCAAGTGGGAAAGGACTCAAAAAAATTTCCAAGTGTTGGGGAGGCCGCCCAACTTTGCAGCGAAGTCGGACGGCGCACCCTATCTTGAGCGCAGCCAGACGGGAGCGAAACAAGAAAATGAAAAAATGGCTAAGTGTCCCGCTCGACTGTGCAATTTTTCCTTGCGCCGCCCGATTGCGCACGCAAAATTTTGCACACTCCGACGTACGTATCCTAGAGGCAGGATGTATTATGGAAAAAATTCTAAGTGTCGGCCTCCCAAGGGCGCATCTTCCACAGTGCGAAGTCGGACTACGCTCTGTTTTTTGAGCGCACTTGGTCGGGAAGTTTAAGAAAATTGCTAGCTTGCCTAAGGTTTCACAGCACGCTCCCCCAATTAAACGCCTTGAAGCGTGTGCCCAGTTGGCACCCTTGACGTCATAATGAGCACGAGTTTTGAAGAATTTAAGGAATGATTGCGCGATGTTCGAAGCGGATGTCATAAATAAAAAAGCGCACAAGGGTCCAACGACGTACAAGTCGCGCTTTCCAACAGGAGATCCCACGCGCGGCTACCGAGGAATAACGACGCTTCTCACCCACTTTGGGCAAAGAACTTTAAATTCCCCTAGCGCCATTAATGTTGCTTTCCCCATTTTTAGAAAAAGGCTTCTTACTTACTCAGAGCATCAGAGTTACCAAAGTGAATTCGAGCTGCGCTGTGAAAGAGGAGTAAGTGCAAAATTTTGCCAAGTAACACCTCTAATTTTCTGTTGACTCCCAGCGCCATGAGTGAGGGGCCGAGTACAAACAAAGGGAAAGCGCCCATGCAGGCGCACCCGAGTGGTTCAGAGTAGGAACTTGAAGAGCAGACCGACTCGGGCGCTCATGAAAGTGAGGCGCCGAAGGAGAAAAAAGGAAAATCCAGAGCGAGAAGCTCCAAAAAGCAAGGTCCTCCCCCACCGCCCATAAACCGCCTGGCCAAGTACAAAGACGACGATTACTCCACTAGTATCACGAAGCTGCGCCGCAATGTCAAAGAATGGGCAGACAAGGTCTCGCTCTCACACCATCTCGGAGTTGCCTACAGGTCGAACCTTTACTGGTTCTTGTGCCCTCCCGTTCACCACTGCCCAACGCTGGTCGAGTCAATTGTGACATATTATAAACCAGCCACCCGGTAGGTCTGCGACTACCAAGGGAGGGTGTTGTTTACCCTCTTTAAGGAGAGCGTACAGCCAGCTTTCGCCCCGGGGCTCGAATACGACCCAAACGCCATTGTTAGGAGGATCAATTTGCAAGAGCAAGCGGGTAGGTTCGGCCAAGGCAAAAGGATGAGAGAATTTCTTAATTCGGAGCTTAAGTATCCACTGTCGACTACAAGATGGTCATCTGGTCCTATACCCCTGGCAAATTTTACCAGCAAGTATATCTATACTATTCTTGCCTAGGTTCTGGGCTGTGGCATAGATGCAGAAGTACACCCGTACCAGCTGGCGCTCGCGAAGTGTATTTTACATGGGGAGTTGTATGACCCCAACGTCCTAAAAAGTGGAAGACACCCAATCTATTTCGATTGGGCAGACTGGGTGGCGTACGCCATTCATTCGAGTTTGGTGAAGATACAGCAAAAGCAGACGACGAAATTTAGGCACTGCTCATTTCTTGTATGGTTGTGCATGTATCACATGCATTACCGGATGAAGATCCCCAGGCTTGAGAAAGTGAATGAGCAGGGCGCGTCACTGCCAGTTTATGAGTGGACAGAACTGTTGTATAAGATAGGGTCATATTATGAATTTAATTTCAAATTTTTGGGTATGACCCTAGCACTTTTCAATGGCAAGGCCAGTCACCCTCCCCATGTTATGACGAGGTACCTGTCAAAAAGCAAATTCGAGGACACTTTCCGGTTGACCCAGGGCATCGTCATCAGAATCTACGGGTTCAAAGGGAAGCCATTCCTGCTGCCCTATTTTTGTACTGAATATCATTTTGGCCTAGAGGCAGCGTGGCAGATGGACTGTGTTGAAGAAGAATTTGGCCAGGGAAAGAAGAGGGGCCACATTTTCAAATTTCCTTTTACTTGGGGAGACATTGAAGTCCACGAAATTGGGCAGCATGTCTACTTAGAGCAGACCCTCCTCAACTTGGGCCTGGTACAGTTGCCGCAGCGCTGGAAATACGACCCAATCGGGGTAAGAGGAAAATTCGTGCACGTCTGCCCGCGGGCGAAAATTATGGAAGAAAGGTGCAATAAGACAGGGACAGACCTAGAATGGCACATTGAACAGATGTAGTTGTGGCCACCATGGCATGACTTTTACTGTGTCGAAGTAGATTATGATCCCGACCACAACGATGATCACAAACCGGAATCAGCTGGTTTTCGAAGATTGCTTGCAAAGGTGGCGCAGCTGGGCTGGAGTAAAGACAAAATCATTGAATGTTGGAAGATGAGGTGTTGCACGATAAGTCAGAAAAAAAGACGTTGGCTATAGATGATGAGTTTTCCACCTTGTATGATAAATACGCTGACAAATGGAAGCCGTTCGCATTTCGAGATTACGTTCCCCTAGGCGCCAGGAAAAGATATAAAAGGAAGCCCCCTCCTCAGCATTTTCCCATTCGAAAGTCGTCTAGCAGCAAAGCGCCAAAAGGCAAAGAGGTGGGCCCAATGTTGTCCTCAACACCTGAAAAGTCGCCGCAGACAGATAGAGAGCCCGAAAGGTCAGCCAGCAAGGCAGCAGTAGAGGCCACAGATCCGACGAGGCCCAAGTACAAATTCATCGTGGGCACCCCAGCCCCTGACGTATCAACCGTTTCTGCTCCTCCCAAGCAAACAACCGCTCCAAAACAGAAAAGGAGAAAAAGGGGCGAGAAATCTAGAGAAAGGTGGCCCAAGAAGGAGGCTACGCAACAGACAGTGGGGGCCCCACGAACCAGAGCAGCTGCAAGCGAAATAATTTCAATCGAGGATAGTCCTCAGGGAGAAGGAGAGGCTTGGGCCGCGGGAATCATTCAAGCACCAGCTCAGGCGGAGCACGCAGGTACGTCCTCTTCCCTCGTGCAACAAACCCCAACTCGCCCTGTTGTTACACCCTCCTCTTCCGCATCCGAGCACCTTTTGGCTGCCTCATCCTCTTCACCCATCACGCAGTCCCAGCACAGCCCTCGCTCCTTTGGCCACTTCGCCCAAGACCCCAATGTTTTCCAAACCCTGGGTCAAACCCTAGGTCTCTCTCCCGCGGCTAGCACTGAGGCAGTCTCCCCGTCCCCATGCCGCTCACCCGCCGCCGATACTTCCTTCCAGACCCCATCTCCACCTCTTCAACAGCCGCCCACTTCCCCTAGGTCCCGGTCGCCCACAAGAGCGGCCTTGTCTTCTGGTGTACCACCCGCCTCATTGTTTTCAGGGAGGATGCTGCAACAAGATTTGGCCTCTGCGTACCCCATATTGGCAGAGCTGGAGCTAATGGATAAGCAGATGCAAGTCACGGATGATCAGCCCTTAGCTGCAAAGGCCGTAGGGAGTTCTGTCTCTTTCCTCCAGGGCGTAAAGAAGAGAAGAGCCGAGGAGATTGCCATACCTGTGAAGCGCACCATGTATGACTTGGACAGAAGGATGCTCCGAACGAAGAAGTTGGTGCCTAAAGTCAAGAAGACCCTCCGAGAGATGACCGAGGCAGACTATGAGCACCGGATCAAGGAGAAAAGATTCGATGATATAAGCGAGGAGTACGAAATTAATGGGATCCGTTGAAGAACTGACAACCTCCTCGTCAAGCGGTTCAAAGTCCAGAAGTTGTTTCAGATTCAAAATGATTCAAGACAGCTGGAGGAGAATCTAGCCAAGGCGACTACGCAGCTGGAGAGCGCCCAGGAGGAAGTTAACAAGTTGAAAGATCAGCTCGTGACATCCCAGCAGGAGGCGGCAGCCCAAAAAAAAGTAGCTGATCAGCTGGCAGAGGATAAGAAAGCAGCGCTGGTGCATGTTGCCTAGTTGCAAAATCAGCTCCAGCAAACTCAGGCGCTGCTGGAAGAGAAGGCATCTCAGGCTGTTGCTTTTTCAAAGGACAAGATCAAGGAAATGAGGGCTGGCCTGCTAACAGGTTGCAGAGCCAATGTTGTCCGGTCCCTATCCGTCATGGATTTCGTCTCCAGAATTCAAGAAGTTTCTGCCGAGGGTAAGCCTACGGTAGAGGAGGCCGAACGGCAAGCGCGACGATGGCTAGACTTGGTGATAAAACTTGAGGAGTATGAGCGCAAAGGCCTCCGATTCCCACCCATGTCACGTATTGCCCTACACTGGGCAGATGCAAGGGTTACCTTGCAAAATTACTTTGAAAAATCTGAGAGAATTAGGGCCGCCAGAAAGATGTTGGATGTGTTGAACCATGAAATGAACATCTGCCTAGCCCCCTTTAACACATTGTCTGCGCTCGGATTCTCAAGCTTTGTCAAAGATGGAGAGTTTCTCCCTCTGTAGCAAGTAAAGCAGGATTGGCAAGTTTTCGAGGCAGACATGTCCAAGATTGATGGTTGGACTGACCCAGTCCAAGAGGCACAAGTGACCCAGATGGTGTCTAAATTTTGTAAAATCAATACTTGCCTCCAGGAGCTGGGAGAGAGATATGACACCATCGACATGCATATGGTCGCGGCATTTAAAAGGGTGCTGAAGGAGATCAACAACTTATAGCCCTTCCAGTAAGCAGCTTGGGATCAAGCTAAGACTGCTTATGAGACTGCCTGACGCTGAGCAATCAGGCTCAGAGAAAGAGGAAGAGGAAGGTACAAAAGAAGAGACTGCTGAGAGCGAACAGGAGGAAGAACAGCTGCCCAAGCAGGGGGCTCAGCAGCAGCGTCAACAACAGCAGCAGTAGCAGGATGCAGGGGCCGAGAGTGCCTCTATGCCCAAGGGATAAAGGCCTGGTTCGTTGCATCGAGGCGAGCTCGACACCCCACAAGCCGCCAGGAATGTTGCCACATTTTGCACGGGGTGCCATGTCTTGAAAATTTTGTAAGGATGCTGCTTTGCCTTCCCTCTTTCTTCTTTCCCTTTCTTCTTCATGCCCCTTCTGCTCTCCAACCATCAGATTTCTGATTCTCCATCTTCCATTCTATGTTTCTGGTTGTTTCTGTAAGTGGGCAAATTTGCCCAAAAAATCTTCTAAGTATTGTAACTCGCCCGACTGCGCAGCACAGTCGGGCTGCGCCTGACTACTTGTGCGCACCTGGGCAGCATTGCTAAAACTTTGCCCGAAAATTCTAAGTGTTGAGCCGCCCGACTTCGTAGCGAAGTCAGGCTGCGCTCATAATCTGGTGCGCAACTGGGCGGCCTCGTTGGAAAAATAGCAAACAATCAGCTAAGTGTTGGGCTCGCCCGACTTCGCAGCGAAGTCGAACGGCACCCTGAATATGGTGCGCACTCGGACGGCGGCATTGGGTAGAAAGAATTTAAGTGCTGAGCCGCCCGACTTCGCTATGAACTCGGGCTGCGCTCGTCAGGCGATGCGCACTCGGGCGGAAGGACAGGGAAATTCCGTCAGAATATTCTCAGTATCCATTCCCATCCGATTGCGCTACCCCGCCCAACTGCACTCCTATTTTGCTGCGCCATCGGACGAGAAGGAATGAGTTGCTGCAAAGATGACAAGGCACGAAGGTCGCCCAACTACGCTACTTTCACGCTGCGTCATCCGGCTAGGCTCCAGTTTTGTGCGCAGTCGGGCAGAATAGAAAATATAAAAGATGAGCTTCTTAGCTCGGTTTTTCTCCCCTCCATCAGATGCTGACAAGTGTTCGGTTTCGAGATTCGAGTCAAGATGTGACAGAAGTTTAGCCACCAGGGTACAGGACAGATAAGCGTGAACTGACAGATTGTACCGCATCTGCCCCATTCAGACTGACCTGAGTTCTTACCTACCGGATCGCCACGTGGCTGCCGTATTTTCAGGTGAACCTTGCTGCAAGTACATTCCTTGTCCACAGAGGTCAAACATCAGCCGCTTTTGTCAGCTTTTCCAGCTTTTGTCAGGTTTGGGATTCCGTGCCCACATTGTAATAGGAGGAAAAACTGTGCTATAAATAGCAGCCTCATTTCATTGTACAAGGGTGGAAGGGGGATATACTGCTAAGGAACATCTGTAGCTGTGCATTTGCTCTTGAATATAAAGTATATTTGGCTCTATTAGTTGTGTTTATCTTGTATGCTGCCTTTATTAAGTATTTTTGCCTCGTGTTGCTTATATTGCTGATTACTGTTATTCTGCTTTCTGGATATCGGTATTTTGGTGATTAAGTATATTTGGAATGCTGACGTAGAGGATACATTGGATATAATTGCTCTAATAGTTTCTGCTACATACTTTGTTTTGATTGTTGTTAGTAGTAGTGATTGGTTGGTTGTTGTGCTGCTTATCTTCCCCACCCGAAACAAGCATATTTATGTTTCTTTCTGTACTTTGTAATTTCTTTCCTGCACTCTGAGCTAAACCCCCAATTGAGAAAACATAGGAAGTCGGCCTTCTCCGGAGATTGGCACGGAAGGCATTCCTTCCTTTTGGCCTTTCAATCTGCTGGGCGAGTCTAGGGAGCAAATAGATTAAAATCCTATCTTAGTGGCAGATTCGTAACCAACAGTTCCATTTATGAATACGAGATCCAAATCATGATTGATGAGGAAAGGGAACTATCTTGTCAAACTACTCACTTACCAAAAGAACTCGAAGAAGACAGGTATGGCCATTTAGATACATGACAAACCATCCATTAGAGGAACCACAGATCGAGAACATTAATTCAAACTTAGACGAGGAGAAATCAACATCAGCCCTAGATATGATACCTACAGAAGCTATCCTATAGCAACAAAATCTCAACCCAATTGTGGAACAACTGCAACCCTATCCCCAGATAGGACAAACAAGTGGGTCAAAAAACTCCCCACTAGATATGAAGGGAGTCAACATCGCCCAAGTTGGCCTTCCTCTTGATCTCTTGGGCATGCCTACCTTAACTGGTTCACAACATCAAGTGGTGCAACTGGTTCAACAAACATAGATGTCTCAACAAATGAGACAAGAATCACAAACTATACCCAATCAGTCACCCAGTTCCCGAAGTTCTCAATTTCAACAACATGAGCAACAAATTGCATAACAAGCATTACAACAATCCCTAAATCCTCAATTTTCACAATGTCAATAGACACCTGTTAGGCAGAACCATCAAATCCTTGGAGGGTAGATACAACATGTGCCTCAAAGCTCTCAGCAACCCGCATTGTCACACCTACAACAGTCTGCATAAAACCTGCAACAACAGGTTGCACAAAATCTCTAGCAATCGACGTCCCAAAATTTGCAATCACAAATGCCTCAAAATACACAACATCAAGTTGTTTAGAATCTGCAACAAGTGGTTCAAAATGTGTAGCCGAATCCATTGATGCAACTCCAATAGACGATTCAAAATCCTAATATTGCGTAGAACCCACAGATACAATGGGTCAGCCCTTACAAATTACTCCTCTCCAACAATTCCAACCATAGTAGATTTTTCAAAACCAACCGCTACAATTTGTGTAGAATGCATCATAGCAATTTGGTCAATATCCGCAACAACCTCCCTAAATTTGTATCCCATAGGGCAGAATTTTTAGATGTCGTAGAACCTTCCACTGGAGCTATATGGAAGACAACCGGCATACCAATCACCCTACAAACAAGCGATACACCCTTATGGCCAAAATCAACCCATATAATACGACCAAGGGAAAAAACGCTATTCAATGCAAGTACACATGAGACCTCATCTCCCTAATTGGAAATTTCAAGGGCCCCTCAATCTATTGGTATATTCACTCATCCCGATCGTAAGCCCTTAAGTCCCTTCCCTACTGTTCAGAGAATGATAGTCGCACAACGACTAAACAACTGAATGATTTATAAATCCTGAAATATATACACCAGATCTGTGAAGAGGTTGTGATGGTCAGGCTCCTGGGTGGGTCATTGAGAGACAAAGTTGCAATGCGGTACCAAAGTCAGCCCACCAGGTCAATTGTGAACTGGGCCTCAAATGTAGAACCATTCACGAAGCATTTTGGTTGTCCATTCAACGGATATTTGATCCCTCTTCAATTGAACAACATGATGAGGTATCCAAATGAGAGCATTTGCGGCTTTAACATGACATTCCTTCACACAATTTAGCTAAAACCATTCAATCTTAGATCGTCAGATGAAGGAGATTTGGTTTATTATGTGAAGGCCTTTCATCCAAACTTTGCTATGATGGTGCAAAATGCTAATCCAGTCACTCTTGTCGCAGCATTTGGAGAAGTCGCCCATGCTAAGGAGATTCTCGTCCAAGTCCATAAGTTACCACCAACCCCCCTAACTTATGCAACACATTTGACTCCAAGTGCTTCTCCCCAAGCCCAGTACATGTCACCTCCTCATTTAGCCACCATTCCTGTTTCTCTATATCTACACGCTTACCAATAGCCTCAAACCACTATTCCACCTTCTCAAATCACATCACCTTCCTCTAACATGCCGGCGTCAACTCAATCAAGAACCCATGCCAGTTTATGCCAAGTCCCATTGTTTACTCAACTCAAAATTTGGCATTGCCTACACCTACCCCCAACCCCACTTACCAACCTTATGGCCAATCACAGGTCGAAGGAGCACCAAATATAATGGAAGATATGAATGAACTAAAAGCTATGGTCAGAGACTTGCGTAACAAAATGATGATAAATCAAAGGAAAATATTAGGGTGGCAATAGAGGACGACTCCATATTTGACCAACGACTCCATATTTGACCAACGACCAAGCACCTCAACGAGCAAGTGCATTAATGGTAAAATCAATCGCAAAATAACATGGTAAACACCAATCCTGAAAATAATTCTTTGTGATGCTTCACCTGTAATGTTGCATTACAATTGAGTGTGTTGTTGCAATATGTTATGCACAAACCATGATTTACAATCAGCAGTGCCAAGCCCAACGAGCTACAATGACTAGTCAAGCGACGAAAAATACATTCGTTTGGGTTGATCCATTGATGACAAATCAGAAAGCCGCTAACCAGCTATGGACCAATCAGGAAGCCACTAACCAATGATGGATAAATCATGAAGTCGCAGATGTACATCTGATGCAAATGGCCCTCTGATGTGAATAAAATCTTACTAGCAAATTTCACGACATTTGAGGAGGAATTCTGCCCTCTTGAGGAGGAAGCCCTATGGATGACCCAACAACAGGATGCAATCTCACACAACAAGAGAAGGGCTACCAAGTATCCATCCAAAATCGAACCTTCCCATCAAACCCCCACAATTCGATGCAATTGCCAAAGCAAGTCTAGGATCCACAGTCTTGAAGAAAGGTTAGACGTCGATGCATCCTTTAGGTCAGTACCCAATGTAATCAACACAAAAGGGGAAGCAGGGAGGAGACCCCTTTCAACCAATTTTGTAGTACCACAGAACAGGGCACCTAGGAGTGGAGGACCTGAAGGGGCCACGAATAGGGCTTAAGCAAACAAAGGAAAGGTTATAGAAGAATTGAACAGGGCAACCGAGATGAATATGAGATAGCCCTTGTTGACAAGTGAGGGAAGGGAAGCTATAACAAAACAATATAGGTGATTCACACATGGGGCATATGCGGCTAAATATGGTGAATTAGAATCTAGATTTAACACCGTCAACGAACTAAGGAAGATTCCTTCCAAAGTAAGCATGTTGGAAACCTTGTTGCTGCAGGAAGCTTTAAAAGAGCAAGAAAAGGCCTATGCTAGGGCTAAAGCCTCAAAAGCAAGACAAACCCCGACTCAAGCAGCAACCATCAACGAATAGAACCTCATGGCAGGAGATCTAGCAAACATGCCAGTAAGTGCCGCAAAAGTTATTAGTGTCCCCAAGCTCAAAGACATGAAGTCATTGCCCTTCTACATCACTTTGAAAACCGAAGGGTACCTTCTTCGTAGCTACATAGTTGACTCAAGAGTTGTCGTGACAGTAATGCCAAGGGTAATCCACTAGGAAATGGGTTTATCATATACCACTATCAAAGAACACACATTTAGATGGATGGCACCAAGGTGAATGTTGTAGGAACCTTGAAAGATTTAGTCATGACAATAGCCCAACACCCCTGAACTAGTGGTGGTACAAGTAGTAGTGGTAAACCTCCTTCCTTATTTCTGTATGATCTTGTAAAGAGAATGGACGTGGAAACTGTTAGGGGGCGGGTGTCTAGCTATGGATTGCACACATATGAAAGTGCCAAGGGATGGCAAAATAATCAGGATTGAGAATGAGCCACCTTGTGACTATTTGTTACATAAGTTGGAGGATGGTGAGATAGTGAAAACAAACAAGTTGCCTGAATTCGTGGATGAGGAGTTTGACAAAGGGGAGCTAATCTTTGAACGAGATGAGATCATCGGCATGATCAGAGAAAGCGATGAAGAGAACAACAAAGAGTTGTTTGAAGAGACGAAAATGGGTAATTACCTGGTTTTTGAAGAGCCAAAACAATTACCAACATTGACTAAGGGGCATATACATGGTAGAGGACAACCTTGGGTCATGAATTTTGATGGAGCAAGGACTCAAAATGGTGTTGGTGCAAGGGATTCAATTGAAAAGTCCCCAAGGAGAATCTCTTAGTTTTGTCTATCAGTTGCTCTTCAACTGCACTAACAACATGGCTGATTATGAAGCTCTATATATAGGACTATGCAAAGCAGAGAAATTCTGGGTCAAGCATTTGAAGATCTTACACAACTCCAAATTGGTGGACAGACAAGTTAACTCTAAGTGTGCTACTTAGAACAAGCAAATGAAAGTGTACAAGCACAAATTTTGGGACCTATTAGAGAGCTTTGACTCCCATGAAATTCATGCAGTGCCCAAAGAGGAAAACCCAAAGGCTAATGAATTGGCATCTTTGGCTGCCCGATGCAACCCCATGACAGACATATGGACTAAGCCCAGGGAACTAGAAATAATATACAGACTAGCAGTGCCAAATAATATACAGACTAGCAGTGCCAAACAACTCAAATCACTCACAGGTATTCAATAACAATGAACAAATTATTGAGTTCCTGATTCGAGAGGCTCAACATGCAGAGAACAAGAATGAATACGATGATAATGTCAAAGATGGAATCATTCAGGTGATGACCAACCAACTGCCGAAATGTTTGATCACACTCAAGAGTTTGTTCAATCCAGATAACAATGTGAGAAAGTCCAGTCTCAAAGTGAAGACGTTTGATTACCAACCAATTGAGATCAATGAAGGGAAGTCCCTCTTGCTTGGGAAAGATTGCACAAACCAAGAAAAGCTCCTATTCAAAAAAATATGTGCCAAGTATAATGATGCCATAGCATAGAGTTATGAAGACCTAAAAGTTTATGATAGGAATGTGATCGAGCACACTATAAGGACAAACCATTCAGGCAAAATCAGAGGTCGGTCAACCCAAAACTTGAGGTTATAAAGAAAAAGGAGTTAGTGAAGCTACTAGAAGCGCAAATAATCTTTCCAATCAAATACTCCACCTAGGTGGAAAACCTAGTGCCAATTAGAAAAAAGAATGGAGATATTCGACTGTGTAGACTTTTGGAATTTAAATAAAGCTTCATTGAAGGATCATTACTCCTACCCTCGATGGAACAGATCTTACAAAAGGTTGCAGGCTCATAGATGTTATACCTACTTGAAAGATTCTCGGGGCACAATCAAATTTGGGTCTGAGATGAAGATCAGTACAAAACGTCTACCACAAAATGCGCGGCATTTGTGTATCAAAATATGCCTTTGGGTTATCAAATGCAAAAGCCATCTTCCTGAGAGCCATGGACATTGTTTTTGCAAGTTTGTTGGAAGACGCGCAAGCATTTGAACAGTTGGAACCTGTTTTTGAATGGTACAAGGAGTTTGGAATCTTGCTAAACCTCGAGAAATCGATTTTCTTGGTCGAAGGAGAGAAATTGTTGGGTGATATTGTAACAAGGGATGGACAAGCTATCAATCCAAATAGAATATTGTAACAAGGCATGGACTAGCTATCAATCCAGATAGAATCAAAGCCATACAACAACTACCTTTACCACTGCCAATGAAGTGGGTTAGATCCTTCATGGGTTACATTCAAATTGTATCCCGCTTTATCACAAACGTCGCTGAGATGGTTAGGTGAAAAACAAAAATGCTGAAAAAGGATGTTAACTTCTCTTGGACAAAAGAAGGCAAGCAAGCATTCCAAAGCATCAAATATGCTACCACCAAGGCCCCAACGCTTGTGAATCCAGATTTCTCAAAGGATTTCAGACTATATCTATTTGGGAGAAATGTCAGTGTGGTTGTAGTTCTCACACTAAAAGACAATAAAAGGGATGAGAATCCCATATTATTCATGAGTCAAATCCTGCACAACTACAAGGAAAGTTATACCTTCATTGAAAAGCAGGTTTTTGCAACGATAAAATCCCTAAGTTCAAATATTACCTCTCATAGAGCAGAACCATGATATTTGTGGTCCATCCTTATGTTAAATCTGCCATCCTAAAAGAAGAATTAGGAGAAAAGATATCTGGTTGGATCAACAAGATTCAAGAGTTCAACATTGCAATCAAACCAAGTTAATCAAGGCCAAAGCTTTGTGCAAGAATCTAGCATGATCCTATGTAGAAGAATAGGTAGCATTTATAGATGAACTCAAGCAACTGAAGGGGAATACAACCATGAGATAGAGGCCAAAGTGGACGAATGATATGGAGTACCTCCTAACCAACATGATCCTAGGTGGCAAGGCGAGAATTGAGAGGAAACATTTCAAAAGACAATGATGAGCTACTCTATGATGAACATCATCTTGTTCCGAAAAGGGTACGATGACATCATCTTGACGTGTTGAAGGGAAGAATGTGGATGATTTGTTAAGAGCCTACCATGATGACGCAGGACACTACTTGGCATATACCACAACTAAAAAAATTTTAAGGGTGGGATATTTCTTGCCCACAATCATATTAGATGCTTTCTAATGGGTGAAGGGATGTAAGTCATGTTGCTTGTTGGTGGGAAGAGGAAGAAAGCTCCCATACCCTTGCAACCTATTATAGTCTCAAATTCATTTCAGCAAATGGGCTTAAACTTCATAGGTAATATCAAACCTCTCGAGTGCACTCCAAGGGTGGATTCTTATGGCTACAAACTATTTCACTAAACAGGTGAAGGCAATCCTAGTTAAAGAAGCAAACAAGCAAACGATGATGCAATTGTTAGAAGACATCATAACCATCTTTCCGATACCTTCTGTTGTCATCATCAACAATGCATTAGGCTTGACCAGGAGAAAGATGATTCAATTTGCACTTCATCGTGGTTTTGTGTTGAAAACATCCTCAAACTATTATCCACAGGGGAATGGTCTAGCTGAAGCTACAAACAAGAATTTGATCAAGATCTTGAAAAAACCAATCACAAAATCTCAGATGAATTGGCACACGCAGCTAAGGAAGGTATTTTGAGTAGACAAGGTAATTCCGAAAGGATCCATTGGACACTCACTGTACAAATTGGTATATGGCAAAGAAGTTGTTCTGACCTTCAACTTGGAACTACCAACTCTGCAACTTTCACAACAACTTGAAGATGAGGACATAGATATGACATCCTTACAGACCAGGCTGAATGAATTACTTTTCCTTGAAAAAAAAAAGAGAAAAATCATTCACTAAGTGTGTGAAGCATCAACTTACAATGAAGAGGTGGTTTGACAAAAAATCAATGCTACTTGACATCAAGGGAGGGGATCGGATCAGGAACGGGGACGTCTGGAACGGGGACGAAGATCAAGCCAATCCCGATCAACATACAAAGTTGACTCTCTATGATCTAAGCCATACCAAGTCATCCAAAAAAAGAATGCCAACACCTGCAAACTAGTAAATTTGGAAGGACGCCAGCTTCCTATCTCAATCAACGAGCAACATCTGAGGCGCTTGTAGACTGTGATTAAAAAAAAATCTTGTTTGAGCAAAAATCCCAAAATGGGACATTCAATACCCCTTCTTCGTTGATCCTTTTTTAATTTTCCCTATTTTGTCATGTTTTTTTTTAAAGAAAAAAAAAACAAGAATTGTCTTGCCTGAGCGAAAATCTCACAAGAGATACTTAGTTTTCCACTTCTTCTCATCCCTTTCTTCCACCATCTACCTCACAATTACTTCACCTCCACATCCACCTTTGTTTCTTCTACTATCACTATTCTTTCTTCCCCTCTTATTTCTTCTATTCCCACTTCTCAAATCCCCTTCACTTTTTCTGTTGTGCCCATCTCACCGCAAATAAGCACAACTTAGTCACCAACAGGCTCACCTGCTCTAGTCTTAGGGCCATCCCATTCGCCATTACAAACTTATGACATACCATATCAATTTGTCACACCATCATTAGTGTCACCATCATCAACTCTTCCATTATTCTCTATGCTTCCTTTGGTTTTCCATATTGCAAGTATTTTCATATCGCCTCATGGTCCTCATCTCAACCCTTCTCATCACCCTATTTGCACCATTGTCAATGTCGTCATATCAAACTAGTATCCTTACCCTCATCGGTCCAAAGGTCATTGCAGGTACACTACCTCAATTTTGTTGCATGACTAGTATCCTTACACTCTTCCCTCTAAAAGCATCAATTTTGTTGCATGACTACCTCAATTTTGAATTCGTGCCCATGAACAAGACACAATCTGGGAACTCTGGTCAATCAAGATTGACATCCCTGTGAGTTGCCAGAATTGTAGTACCTTGTTACTACCATCATGCTCTAAACAAAGGTTCATCGCACAAGCTGAGGCATAAGACATAGTAGGGCATAAATCAACAAGAATTGACTAGGTGTTTGGAAGTGGTAGTGCCCCACTTGGCAAAGCATCTTGCTCCCGAAGTGCCCCGCTTGGCAAAGCATCTTGCTCCCAGAGTGCCCCGCTTGGTAGAGCGCCTCGCTTTTGGAGCGCCTTACTAGATAGAATGCCTCGCTTTTCAAGTGTCCCACTCAGCACAACACCTCGATCCCAAAGCGCCCTGCTTGGCAAAGTGTCTTGCTTTTGGAGTGCTCCTACTCGTCAAAGTGCCCCGCTTAGTAGAGCACCTCACATAGAAAAGCACCCCACATTGATCACATAAGGAGATATTTGGCACTTATATGGTGTCTAGGGAATGTTAACATTGCACTCACGTGGTGCGAGGCCCATGTCAACCTTCTATGGAACACGTTGTGGAATGCACACTATGACTTTGAAGGTTAATGAGACTTTGAAGGGGTGTAAGCTATTGTGGAAGAATGGCAAATATTTAGACTCTAATTCTTCCAGATTCGTAGAAATTGACTAGAAGAATTATAGTATGTAGAGCCATAAAAAAATTACAATTTTTAAGTGGCAAATTTTGGTGAATATAGTTCTCAAGAAAAAAAACAAACCAGAAGATGATGCCAATGACTTCTACAAGCAACATAGAGAAGCTTTCATGCTTCTCAAATTATGTATATGTTGCCATTCTTGCCACATTTTGTTTAAATTCATGTTGTATGCAGTTTTTGAGACGATCATTGTAAAACTTCTCTTTTTCCATTAAAATGGTCAAGACGTCGTTATGTTGTGTTTTTACCAGCTGTCTCTCTTACTCAAAACTGTATTCTTTCGTATTTTGTGGTTCCTCTACTTTTTTTGTACTTTTCCTGTCGTATCGCATGCAAAATTGTAGACGTTTTAGCATGGGCGATGTTATGAATGGGTTCCCTTCCTTACTGTTTTTTTGCAAGTTCTTTTCATATATGCGCATATGGTAGCAATTTCCAGCACTTAGGCATTTTTTAGAGCATGTTTTCCTGTTGAAAGATGTTGTCACTCCATCAGTGGAGCGAACCTCCCAGTCGCTCCACCAGTGGAGCGAAAGGCTAGCAAGGCTTAAAGATAGGCAATTTTGGCTAAGGATGTAAAACATGTCAAAGCTCGGTCAAAGCAACAAGCGCTCCATCAGTGGAGCGAATCTACCGATCGCTCCACCAATGGAGCGACACTCCAAGCAAAAACAAGTGTTAAAAGGCTAAGTGCAAGAAAAGTCAAAATGGTCAAAATTGCAATCGCTCCACTAGTGGAGCGAAACTCCCTGTCACTCCACCAGTGGAGCGACACTCCGAAAAGGCATGCTAAGTTAAAAACATTCGCCAAGGCAAGGACTAAAAGGTCAACTTTTGGTCAAGGGCCTTGTCGCTCCGCCAATAGAGCGAAAGGCCCTGTTGCTCCACCAGTAGAGCGAAAGGCCCTGTCGCTCCACTAGTGGAGCGACACTCCGGAGGGGTGCAAAGAACATTTGGCAAAGTACAAGAAAATTCAAAACGGTCGAGGGCCCTATCGCTCCACCAGTGGAGCGAAAGGCCTTGTCGCTCCACCCAGAGAGCGACGAGCTTAAAGAGAAGTCAAACCGTCGGTCAAAGCGCCAATCGCTCCACCAGTGGAGCGAACCATCCAATAACTCCACTTGCAGAGCGAAAGACTCCGTCGCTCCATCCAAGGAGCGACACCCAAGGCAAAAGCTTAGAAAATTTTCTAAGGCATGGAAACAACTGTTGTCGCTCCAGTTATGGAGCGAAGCTCCTGGCGGGCCCCAAACACAGTTCAAACTGCCTAGAACCCCATGGAATGCCCGAAACTTTCAGGGACTGCCCGGATTCGGCATTGACTGGTTAAATCGACCCAAAGCTGCACTCTAAGCCGTCCGATCATGGTGGATCGTCGGAACCTTCTGCCTTCAATGCCAAGTTATCTTGTTGGAACTTTTTGCCTTCAATGTTGAGTTATCTGCAAGGATGAATTAAATGCTGTAAATCGGTTCCGAATCGAATCTGCCTGTCACTACTGGGGAAGTGGTTGGACATTAATGTTTTAGGAAGTAGAATTCCCTATAAAAGCTGCTCTTTTCTCTATAATTATGGATGGACAATCTCTGCTAGAAAAGCAGTTGTACAATTTGAAATCTGCTTCCGAAATACAAATTTCTGGCTCTGACTTCGAATCTTCTATCTCTGTGTATAACTTCTATCATGTTATTTCTGTTAAATTAGCTTCTTTATCATATAGCTTGAATTCTGTTATCTGGATTTAGCTGTCAGTAAAGGACGAATCCTTGGAATACCCTTGGAGTTTATGCAGTTCTGAAGATTTAACATTGGTTTCTGTTAAAAGTCTATTGTTTTGATTGTTGTTGGTTCAAGTGTTAGGTTGTCTATCGTGCTTCTTGTCCATCACCCCGTATTTCCGGCTTTTAGCCTTTTCCCATTCCTTTCAGTAATTTCCATCTCTTTCAGTATCTTCCTAACCCTTATCTCAAAACCCCATTTTTACTTTCGAAACCAACCCTAATGGAGATTGTCACGGAGGACATTCCTTTCCTTCGGACATTCAATGCTTGGTAGCGGGTCTAGGGCGTTGCAGACTTAGAAACTCTACATCTAGGCCGATTTGATCGCCAACAGTTTCTGGCACGCCCAGTGGGATGCAAACGTTTCACGTTAAAGCAGTATTAAGAAGTGATGTTCATCTCATTGCTGTTAAATCTGAACATCTGGCGACTCTACTGAATTCGGATACCCCCAAGTCTCAAAGACCAAAACCTTCATGCGTACGAGATGGAGAACTAGAAACGCAGGAGGAGAAATCGAGTTCTTCAAGCTTGACATCGACGCTTTGGGAGAACATCCTAGAGTGGTCAGGCCGAATATCCCGTTAGATGGGACATCTTCGCAAGAAGTTGTTGTACGGACTCCAACTCCCAACAGCACGACAACTAGCTTGCCCCCAAATCCTCCGAATTTTCGAATCATCAGAATACTCCGGCTCCACTGACCGTTCAACCAGGCGCTCCGAATGTTCCGACTCAACACGTTCTACCAACTCTTCCGGCTCAAACAACTCCGCTAGCACCAATGGCGCAGCAAGCTCCGCCCAAGTTGTTCCCAGCTTGGAATCATACGAGACCTCTCAACCTACAAGCTCAACACCAAGTACCGGCCGCGGCGCTGGAAGCTCTACCCACGTACGACAATACCGGAAAGACGGCACACGAGCATATCCAAGACGTCGCGGGGCTAGCAACAATCCATCAAATCACCGAAGAAATCGTTATGGTGAAGTTGCTGGTGCTTTCACTAAGAGGTAAGCTCCTCTACTGGTACTGATCGCTCCCGGCCGGCACCATAACTTCATGGGATCAACTGGCAGAGCAATTAATAAGGGGCTTCAATGAACAAGCCAACTCCTTCTCTCTATTGCACCAGTTCACCACTATCCAGAGCCATACCCAAGAGGATATCGCCGACTTCACTGTCAGGTTCGCCCGAACCTAGCAGAGAGTCACTGTCGACCTTCAGCCTACCCCGAAGCAGGCAACGTTCTATTACCTGAGGGCTTTTCATTCAAATATTAGCATTAGCATCCAGCATGCTAATGTCAATACATTCCCTGAATTGTACCAGCAAGCGCAGAAGGCAGAAGCCGTTCTAATAGCTATCGGGAAGTTGCCTCCCAAGGTAACGACTCCGATTTACCCGAACTTTCCGCAAAATATGTACCCGAGCGCATCCGCTCCGCCTACATCCCAAATGTATCCTAGTCAACCATGGAATCCAACCCCTCAACATCAAACGATACCCGTGCCACCATATCAAGCGCCCCCCGTTCCTCAACTCCCAGCTCCTGTCCAACATCCAGCATTACCTACACCGTTGGCTCCATTGCCATTACCCGCAAACCAGGCAACTGCCAATCAGGCAGCCACAATGGCGGACCAGGCCAAAGAGTTGCAAGAATTACAGGCATACATGAAGACAATGGCGAATCAGATGAGCGTCATGAGGAGGCAATATGACCAAGGCTTCCAGCAGAGGAGGTTCCCTCCTACCCTGATCACGAAAGAGCAAGCATCATCCGCTCATCGGCATCCCGAAAGAAATTCAATTGTGATGAGCAGTGAAGAGGCCAGCACTTTAGATCTAGCATATTGGTGTACCACGTGCAATGATCCGCACAGCGAAGAAACTTGCATGGTGCACCTCAATTATGTTCAGACACTGTCTGGCGGCGCTTACGAGCAAGTCAATATGATCAAGGAAGCTGGTCATAATTTCATGATGTCTGCCGCCGAGCAAGTCTCAGTCCTCACCAAGGCTGGGAAGAAGCCTATCGAGGTAGACCCGGCTTAGATGGATCCATTGAAAGTACCTGCAGCACCCAAGCCATGGAGCCAAAAGGCCCAGTCGTCGGCAAAAGCTCCCAATCCAACAGCAACCTCGGAGCAGTCCGACTTGTTGAAAGACCACCTGCCACCTCGCGCTAGAGAAAGGGTGCTCCAACCCAAAGCTTCGACTTCTCAGCCGCAGGCCGAGACGCGGGCCCAGGCCAGGGAGAAGCTCCGATATCCTTCACTAACCAAGCGTCAAAGGGTGGAAGCCACCCAGCAGTACCGAAAAACGTATGAATCTACAAAGGGAGTTGAATATCCTAGCACCTCAGCATATAGCATTGTCGAAGAAATGAAGAAGGCACCCGCCAAGGTAAGCCTCTATGACACTCTCCAACTTCCTGGTCAAGTTGACCTTTTGTAGGAATCTCTCAAGTCCGCTAAGGACAAGGAGAGTATGCCGACGCAGACGATGTTTGCACAACCGCTGATGACTTCGGCCACGGGTAAGAATCGGCCCCCCTCATTCTACCTTTCCCTTCGAATGGAGGGATGGATCTTGCATAACTGCATGGTCGACTCCAACGCCACGACAACCGTTATGCCCAAGGCAGTGTGTGAAATCATGGGCATGGAGTATTACCGGAGCAGTCCTGGAGTGCTGCAGCTAGACGGGACTTCCGTGAAGACGGTGGGAGTGATCAAGGACGTTCCGATCCAACTCCACAAGATGCCGCAGGTCACGATCATCTAAGAGATCGTGGTGGTCGACTTAGAGCCATACTTTAGTATGTGCCTCTCGCGAGAATTCACAACTAAGTTGGGAGGCTATCTCTCCCTCGACTACTCACACTTGGAGATTCCCTTCAAGGGGAACAGATTTAAGCTCTTCAATGAGAAGCCTACCACTTTTCATGTTGAAAAACTTGAAGACGAGGAGAAGGGGTCGGTTTCTGTCAACCCAAAGAAAGGAAAAATGCAAACGGTGGACCTGATGGAAGAATCAATTTCCTAGTTAATGAAGCTTCTTCGATTGAAGACCAGACTCTCAACGAAGAAGGCCATGAGGGATTGATTCAACTGAAAAATAACCACATCCCGAAGGGTCTGATCACGCTGGAAAGTCTTTTTGATCGGAACGACAAGTCTATCAGCCACAAGATCAAAGTGGACCAGAAAGAGTTTGTGGACCTAGAGTGAGAGCTGGGAAAAGTTATCAAGGTAGGAGCCGACTGCACAGTCAAAGAGCTCCAACATATTCGCGCTGTGTGCAAGGAATACTCAGATCATCGCTTGGTGCTACCAATATTTAAAGGGGTATGACAAGAACGTCATCCAGCACACCATTGAGCTGGAAGAAGGGATCAAACCCTTCAGGCAGAAGCAGCGGCCCGTCAACCCGAAAATTGAAATGTTGATGAGGGCTAAGCTTTTGAAAATGCTTGAGGCAAAGATCATATACCCGATCAAGCATTCCTCCTAGGTGGCCAATCTTGTCCCGGTGCGAAAGAAGAACGACAACATTCGCTTGTGTATCGATTTCCGAAATCTCAACCAAGTGTCGCTCAAGGACCACTACCCGCTACCTCAGATCGACCAAATCCTTCACGTAGTGGCGGGAGCGCAAAGGTTCTCCTTGCTAGATGGCTTCTCCGGTTACAACCAAATTTGGGTCAAGGACGAAGACCAGCACAAGACTGCATGCACCACCAAGTGGGGAATCTTCGCCTATCAACGTATGCCCTTCGGCCTCTCAAATGCCGGAGCGACCTTCCAAAGGGCAATGGACCTCGCCTTCGGCGAACTGCTGAATCATGTCATCGTGATCTACTTGGATGACATGACAGTCTTCTCCCATAAGTGGGAGGAACACGACCTACATTTGCGGCAAGTCTTCGAGAAATGTCAGGAGTTCAGGGTCTCCATTAACCCCAAAAAATCAATCTTTGCAGTGGAGGGCAAACTTCTCGGACACCTGATCTCTGAAAAGGGATTAACTGTTGATCCCGCCCGAGCTGAAGCGCTCCTCCACCTTCCACTGCCACCAAATAAGAAAGCCCTGCAGTCCTTTTTCGGGCAAATAAACTTCGTCAGGAAGTTCATAGCCAACTTTGCCCAAGTGGTAAAGTCGATGACTGAGCTGCTGAAGAAGGATGCCGAATTCAAGTGGACCAACGAAAGGAAGCAAGCGTTCCATGAAATTAAGGCGCGGATCACTCAAGCTCCAGTCCTCATCAATCGCGACTACGCAAAGGATTTTATCCTATACGTCGTCAGAGAGCCAGAAAGCTATGCACCTTTTCTGACACAGAAGGGAGAATATGGAGATGAGCGCCCGATATCCTTCCTCAGCCAAATCATCCAACCGTACGAAGAAAAGTTCAACTTTATCGAACAACAAGTGCATGCGGTGATGAAGTCGCTCCAGAAATTCCGACATTTCGTCTCTCAGAGTAAGACGATAGTGTACGTGATACACCCCGACGTCCGGAATTTCATCATTCAAGGGAGCTAGGCAATAGGAGAGCTAGATGGGTCACCAAGATCCAGGAGTTCGACATCGAAGTGCACTCCACCAAGTTGGTCCGAGGCAGAGCACTCTGTCAAGAGCTGGCTAAAAATGTCGCATCTGAAACTGCGAACCCCGACTCAGACAACCCTGCGCCTGAAAGCAATCTTGCCAACCTGTCGATCGACAGTCCGAATTGGACAGACGACCTTGCCAAATACTTTAACACAGGCAGATGTCCTTCTTGCTTCAATGCTTCACAACGAAGGAGGTTTCGCTTGCAGGCTGGCAGGTATGTCTCGACACCCGAAGGACTGTTTTATCGGAACATCGACGGAGTCCTCTTGAGGTGTATCAGGGAATCGAAGAAGGCGAAAATCCTCGAGGAGTTTCACTCCAGAATTTCGGGAGGTCATTTCGTTGGCAGACCGATGTCTCTGAAGATCATCAAAGCGGGCTATTATTGGCCCACCCTTTTCGCCGACGCTTTCAAGGTCAGTCAGTGCTGCGACAGTTGCCAGCGCTACTCGGGCAGAGTCCGAAATGCATCGCTTCCTCTTCACCCCATCCAAGTAGAAGCTTCGTTCCAGCAATGGGGCCTAGAATTCATTGGGATCATCAATCCCAACTCCTCCGTCGGCCACAAGTACATTTTGACCACTACAAACTACTTCACTCGTTGGTCGGAAGCAATTCTGACCAAACAGGCTAACAAAGACGTGGTCATCTCTTTTCTTGAAGGGTTGATCACTCGCTTTGGCGTGCCTAAAGCAATCGTGTCTGATAACGGCTCTCCTTTCACCGACACGAGGATCTGCGAGTTCGCAGTCAGGTATGGAATTTACTTGAAGACCTCGTCTAACTATTACCCGCAGGGCAATGGATTGGCAGAGTCTACAAACAAGAACCTGCTACGGATCTTGAAGAGGTCTCTGCAGAAAAATAAGCGAAGCTGGCATCTACTTTTGGAGCAGCCACTTTGGGCCGATCGCATATCCATTAAACGCTCGATCAAGACATCGCCCTACTCACTGGTGTACGGGAAAGACGCAGTCTTAACTACGCACATCGAGTTGCCCGTGTTGCAGTTACTTAAGTGGCTCGACAGCAGAGAGTGAGAATCTGACCCGATGGATGCAAGTTTAGCCCAGTTGCTGCAGTTCGAGGAGGAAAGAGATAAGGCTTATGAATCTTTCGCGAAGCATTCTGAGTCCACCAAAGCCTAGTTCGGCAAAAAGACTTCCGACAAAGCCTTCAGTGTGGGAGACTTGGTCTTGAAGTGGAATGAGAACAAGTCTAAGCCGGTAAACCACAAGAAGTTCAACGCCTTCTGGGAAGGCCCATTTCGAATCTCCGGTGTTAATCAGATCAACTCCTTCATCCTGCAAGACATGGAGGGTTTCACTCCCCCAATTTCGATGAACGGTTTTCTTCTGAAAGCTTATCACCCGTCGAATTCCAAGGAAAATCATTGATCCGCCAGGTATTTCTCATGTATATATGTTTCAAAATGTGTGTGTACAGTTCGTTGTTGCTCCAACTTTGGAGAGGAGCTGAGAAAAGTAAATATAAAAAAAATAAGAGAGGAGGTTCTCCTTCGCTCCACTTGTGGAGTGAAGCCCTCTGTCGCTCCACTTGTGGAGCGAAAGCTTCCTCTCCCTTCAAAAAAAAAAAAAAAAACTAAGTGAATAAGTGACTTTCGCTCCATTAGCGGAGCGAAAGCCCTTGTCGCTCCACTAGTGGAGCAACAGTCCCTTTCGCTCTATCTAGGGAGCTAAAGTCCCCCTCCCTTCTTTTAAAAGTTAGTTGTTGTTTTATATTTTATTTCCTTCAAAGTCGTCCTTCCAAAATGCGCCAAGTGTTGCGAAAGAGAGAAAATTTCAAAAAACATTTTCTAACCCTAAGCGCAGCGTTATAAAATGAGGTCGTTCGCCTATCCAATCAAAGCGTTTTTCGCCTCAAAGCGTTTGAAATGCACCCCCGTGGCAGATCCAAGTAAGCATTCCCCCCGATAAAAGAGCGCGCACCCCAAGGAAGCTTTCTTGTTCGGCGCCGTTTTTTCACCATTTCCAAAGGCGAGCTACCCGCACGTGAGCAAATCAGAGGCGCACGATTATACCCACGATCTTCACCTGCATTAACTTCTAACGTGGCCATTTAAGGTGGTAGATCTGAAGCTGGCGCTATAAGGTGGAGAGTCAAAGGCAAGGCGGTCTTAGGCGCCCCATTATCGGCTGGAGAGAAAGGGCCACTGTCTCATAAAAAGAAGAGCGCCTTTCCAAAAAGAAAAGCTGAGGAGGCGACTCTCTAGCAGCAGGCGACGAAGAAGTCGCACACCAGCGCTCAAAAGCCTGCCAAAGCGAGCTCTCAGGTGGCGCCTGAAAACCCTCCGTAGAGCTCCCCCGAAGTCCTTATGGCTACGCAGTCAGAGAAGGAGAAGATTGAAAACGTGGAGGTTGTCAACATGGACACACCAGAAGCTGAGGAGAAGGAAGAATCACAAGCGCAGCGCCCACCTTCCCCGACTCCCTTGATCACGAAGCCTGAAGGTACGCACCCATCTTCACCTCCTTCTTCTCCCTCTGTAGCAGCCGTTTGCTCGGCGCCTGAAATTCCTGCCGTGGTTTCTACTCCCTTGGTCTCTACTTTTTCTATCCCGCTGTCCCACTTCGTGGTTCCCAGCATTTCAGTTTCCCCGATCCTTTCAGCGCCATTATCAGCAGCATTTGCAGCTTTTGCTGGTAGCCCTAACGCATTCTCAATCTCTGCATCTGTTAGCCTTCACTTCTCTGTCAGAGAGGACCCTATTGGAAATATTTCTGCTGCTGCAGAAATAAATCCGTCCTCCCTTTCCCCACCCTCCGCCACCATGGCATCGATTGTTCCCGACGTTTCAACACCTATGCCTACTATTTCGACAGTCCAGACCCAAGCGCCCTTAAGGGTTACCGCAGTCGCTTCCCCTTCTGTCTCCCGCACGCTGTTCGATCTTGAGCCGCACCTTCACCTTCTTCCTTTCACGCCAATCCTCGGAATGGGTGTTCAAGAGCCGCTTGAGTCGGAGTTAGAAATGACACACCAACTTGTTGCCGCGGAAAGCATCCGCAAGGCATGCCAAAGTTCAGCATGTTGGCTGAAGGGCCGCCGGAGGAAGGAGGCGCAGGCTCTGGCGCAATCTGAGAAAAAGTTTATCATCGACCCAAAGAAGATGGAGCTACACACGGTGGAGAAAATACCAATTGTCCAAAAGCCCTTGGAGGAAATGTCCCCGATTGATTATGCTTTCCGCCATACCGTGGAAGATGTCACCAAAATGGATTGTTAGGGTAAAATAGGTAGTATATTGCATTATACTACATAGATTATTACATTTACTTTTTACTACATAACCATGGAGATATTTACTGTTCCAAAATATCTACTGGTTAACCTAGATTAATACCTAAAATATCCTAGGTCAGATATTTTAGGTTAGTTGTTTAATCATACTTCTCTACCCTAGGTTAGTGGTTAGAAGCATGTCTCTCTCTACGCTTATTGTTAGTGTGATTAGTGCTAAGGCAGTTTACTATTCTATTTTGTAACCTATATTAAGCTACGACATTCCTAAGTCTAGCTAATGCTGAAATATATTATTTCATTTGATCATTTTGTGCAACTCTTGTTTACATTGGTATCTATCGCTGGGGTGGCTAATACGAGCTTCGCTTGTTCCACCTAACCTAGACCTACACGGATCCTGAGGAGACCCTGTCCCGTGGCCCTGTCCGAACCTGTTGTCTTCTCGCAAGCATCCCTATCTCTGCCTGAGCGGTTTACAGGTCCAATCTCTCCACACGTGGTGCACAGGCACGTTGGACCCGACTGCTGGAGCAGTCGACGGATCCGTTCGACGCTCGCTGCCCCCACATGCGTTCGAGGACCTGCAGGACCCACACGCATCGCACAGGCCCATCGGTCCCGCATGCGTCGCGAAGGCCCATCGTCTCGATTGCGCCACCGCCACCTGGATCCGCTCACCGCCACCTGAAAGCCGGTCGAGCTGAAGTGGCGAGTCGAGGAGATCTGATGTGGTGCAGTTTGAGCTCATGTGGCGCAATGGGGCGATCTGAGGTGGAGATCTGATGTGGCACTTGCCACCTGGACCCCTGCTGACGAGGCCTGGCGCCTGAACCGAGGCGTGTGATGTAGCAATCGGCGCCTACATAGCGGGCTCTGCTGGCGGCCATTTGGCAAAAGGAGGGCAATCTAATGTCGATTGCCCGAAGGCAATCACGTTACTACACGCGACGTGAGGGTTTTACACCCCTCAACATCTTTCGTCGCGGTAGATGTGGGACTAAAAGTCCCTCTATTTTTTTTTCTTCCTCGCCAGGCCACGACGAACCTTCAAACTGCAGGTTCTGTCCATAGTTTCCCATGGGCAGGATAGCCCGGCCGGCTCGGACGAGCCAGCACAAGGCTGAGATCCATGGGGTCAGCGGATCGAAACTCCCCGTCCGCAATTTTTTTTATATTTTTTTTCAATAAAAATATTGTCGTGGTACATTGGCAGGTCTTTTATTTAAGATCTCAAAGCGGCGGGTGGTTTAAGTGGCTATGGCCACTCGGTGATGTGCGCTCGATCCTGCGATCGACTCCCGTGCATGACTAAAGGTATTCTTTTTATAAAAGAATGTTTTTTTCTCAAATTATTGCTCTTTGACTAAAGTTTTTTTATTTTTTATGCATTTATTCTTATTTTTTTTATTTCTATAATAATTTAATACAATTTTTTTTTATATAGAAAATCATTGTTTTTCAAATATTGCATGATTTTTTATCTAAAAAGTATTCTATTATTATCTTTATCTTAAAATTTGATCATTTTATGCATTCAAAATAACAAAACATAGCAATAGAGAGACAAAACACCAAAACAAATCCTTCAAGTCTTTTTGCAACTATAGCCATAAACTTCTTTTGTTTTCTTCAAACTTGGAGATAAAGAGACAAAGATATCACCTATTTGGTTGCAAAACATAGAAGTTTCTTCAACATTTTTTTTGCAATACCTCCTCAAATTCCTATAGTTTTCTCCCACATTTCTTGGAGATAAAGAGACATAGGAACTCCATATTCTATTGCAAAACCAAAACACTTAAAAATTGGGCAAGGACAAAGGTCATTTTTTTTGCAACAAAACCAAACATTTGCTTTTGTTTTCTCCTTCACAAAGGAGATATAAGACATAAAATTGCAAATTTTTGTTGTAACCTTGAGAAGAATTTTGAACCTCTTTTTGATCCTAATGCTCAACCTATTTTTCGAGTGTTGAAGACATAAACCAAGTCGTGTGTCGACTGGTCTGGAAGCCTTTCAAACGCGGGTCGTGTGTCGACTTGTCTTGAAAGGAGTGCTCGATTTCTAATTTTGTAAAAATTAAGGGGGGATAGAAGTCACATTTTGTGATTCTATTTTTTTCAAAATTGTAAAGAGAAAGGGGGGATATTTCAGAGTAAGAAAGGTGCATTCTCGATTGTACTCGACACCTTTTTAATTGACTACACTAGGTGCATTTTCGGTTGCATCCGACACCTATAGTGATAATACTTTGGGTTGCTCTCTTTTTTATTATTGCACTAACCATCATGTTTTTTGTGTGCAATTAAACAATCATAAGAACATTGAAGAGCATTTCATAAACCCAAACTTCACTAAAATCGTGCTACACCTTGCACAGGTTAAACAAGTCAATTTTTACTCCCCATCAAAGGTCAAAATCCAAACACCTTGATTCACTCTCTTTGTTTGGCTTAATTTCCTCAAACTTTCCATCCTTCTTGAAGGGTGTTAAGGTAGGTGCCATTAAATATCCTAGAGAGCAAAATCAAAAGTCTTCCAAAACCTACCCCTTTAATTTGCTCTATTTGTTTGGCTTAATTTCCTCAAACTTTTCATCCCTTGTTAAGGGTGTTAAGGCAGGTGCCATTAAATATATTAAAGAGTAAATTAAAATCTTCCATATACTCTTTTGAGGGTATATTGCAAGATAAAGTCATCTTAGTCACATCAAATTTGAAACCTTCACAATGGCCATGATCAACAAGTATCTCAATGAAAGCCAACTGCTTAAAGGTTCAAATTATTCTGCCTGGAAAACTAAGATGAAAGTTATTTTAACTGTAGAGGAGATGTGGGGAATAGTGGATGGCACTGATTCTAGACCCACATCACCAGGAGCAGATCAGACAACATATGATAAAAAGGATAAAAGACTTTCCTTATTGATCTTGCTAGCTATTACTGATGACATACAGCCTCATATAAGTGAAGCTAAAAATGGTAAGGAGGCATGGGATGCCTTAGCAACCATTTTTGAAGGAAAGAATCAATCAACAATTCTTAACCTTCAAACACAGCTTCATACTCTTCATATGAAATCCGGAGAGACAATAGAGCTATTCCTCTGCAGAGTGGCAGATATAAAAACAAAACTGCAAGCCTTAGGAGAAAAAGTGGAAGACAAAGTCCTGACCTCAATCATTTTGAGGGCTCTTCCAGACTCCTATAGAATGTTGATCACATCACTACAAGTCTCTGGGAGGACAGTGACTTTTGTAGAGTTGGTAAATTTGCTTCAAACCGAAGAAGCTAATCAACTCCAAAGAGATGAGGCATCCAACAATGCACTTTTCTCAAACAAGCAAAGTGGAAAGAAAAAGTGGAATCAACAGAAAGGATCTTCTTCTAACAAAGACAAGGGAAAAGGCAAAGAAACTCAGAAGAAGAAGCAATATTGTAAAATTTGTGATAAGGACACTCATGAAACCAAGAGATGTTGGTTTAAGAACAAACCGCCCAATGAACAAGGACAAAAGAAGGGCAAAGGCAAACCAAAGAACAAGAACAAGCAGCAACAGGGACATATTGCTGCCGCTGAAGATTCTAGTTCAGATTCTGAACGAGCACACAAAGTGCTCATGACTCATACAGATTCCCCTCATAAGGATACTGTGTGGTACATAGATTCAAGCGCTAGTAAGCATATGACTGGCGATAAGTCCTGGTTTGAGACATTTGAGGCTCGAGAAGGTAGACCAGTGACCATTGCTGATGATAAGACCTATCGAGTTCAGGGAGAAGGAAGTGTTTCTGTCTCCCTTCCAGATGGAGAATGTAAGATTCAAAAAGTTCTTTATGTACCAGGATTGAAAAATAATCTCTTGTCAGTTCCACAAATCCTGGACAACAACATGAATGTCAATTTCAAAGTGGACCAAGAAAAGAAACGTTGCTTTATCACTCAAAAAGGAAAACAGATAGCAACGGGTTCTTACAAACATGGTTTGTTCACCTTAGATGCAATTACCTCACCACATACTGCAATGGCAGTAACCACAAAAGAGGCCACTTCTCTATGGCATAAGAGATTTGGGCATCTAAGCTTAGGGTATTTACTAGAACTCAATAAATATCAAATGGTGAAAGGATTGCCTACTCTTTCATCTACTTTGCCAGTGTGCTCAGATTGCTTGTCAGGAAAGCAACACAGAGTACCTTTTGAACCTAGCTCCTTTCGAGCTAAGGTACCTTTGGAGTTAGTTCACACAGATTTGTGTGGTCCTATGTCTACTAGTTGTGGAGGAAAAAGGTATTTTCAATTGTTTGTAGACGATCACTCACAGAAAATGTGGGTCTTCTTCTTGCAGTTGAAGTCTGAAGCATTTGACTATTTTCAGCAGTTCAAGAAACTTGTTGAGAAAGAATCAAGATGTTTCATAAAGACCCTTCATTCAGATCGAGGGGGGAATACACATCAAAAGAATTTTCCTCATTTTTGCAGAAACATGGGATAAAAAGACAGTTAACAACAACCTATTCTCCTCAGTCAAATGGAGTTGCTGAGAGAAGAAATCGTTCCATTATGGAAATGGTTCGATGTATGCTTAAGGGAGCCAATCTTGAGCACATTTACTGGGCTGAAGCTGTAACAACTGCAGTATATCTTCTAAATAGGGCTCCCACACGGGCTCTTGAAGGTATGACTCCTCAGGAATCATGGAGTGGAAGGAAACCCTCCATATCTCATCTACGAGTATTTGGGTGTAAGGCTTTTATGCATATACCTAAGGAGAAAAGAAAGAAGTTAGATGAGAAGACCCTACAATGTGTTTTTCTTGGATATGATGAATTCTCAAAAGGCTATCGGTTGATAGATCCATTCACCAAGAAAATACATATTAGTAGAGATGTAGTGTTTGATGAAGCTTTCACATCTAACACTACATCAGTATACCTGGATGATGAGGAGCAACAACCACTTCCTCCTCCACAACAGAAAAAGCCTCCAAAATGGTATACAAGTACTATGAAAGATTCCAAACTCACTTCACCACCTGATCTCACTCTCAATCGCCCACAGACACAAAGCATGTCTCGACAGAGAAAGGCAGAAGCATCTACTTCAGTTGATGATCTTTGTGCAGATTTTCAAGAGCTTTCTGTTGATAGAGATTTAGAAAGTGGAGATGATATGGAAATTGATGAGGAGAGGGTTTACATGTCATCATATGATGAAAATGAACCTTCTACAGTTGATGAAGCACTTAGATTGCCTCAATGGAAGGCAGCTATGGATGCTGAACATAATTCCCTCATGAAGAATAAAACATGGAAGCTGGTGGATTTGCCTAAAGGAAAGAAACCCATAGGCTGCAAATGGGTTTACAAAGTCAAATATAAGGCAGATGGCACCATAGACAAGCATAAGGCCCGTCTTGTGGCGAAGGGCTATGCTCAAAAGGAAGGCCTTGATTATGAGGAAACCTTTGCACCCACTGCAAGGATGACCACCATTCGAGTTCTTTGTGCTATGGCAGCACAGTTTGGATGGAAATTACATCAGATGGATGTAAAAAGTGCCTTTCTAAATGGTGACTTAAAAGAAGAGGTATACATGACTCAACCTCCAAGATTTTCCGAGGAAGGCCATGAGCAAAAGGTTTGCAAGTTGGTCAAATCATTATACGGGCTAAAACAAGCCCCAAGAGCATGGTACATCAAAATGGATAGTCACCTACTACAGCATGGATTCAAGAGAAGTCCATCTGATGCAAATCTCTATATCAAGAACACAAGTTCTGAAATAGTGATTCTTGTATTATATGTAGATGATCTGATCATCACTGGCAATTCAGAGAAATTGATCAACGTCGTGAAAGATGACTTGAAAAAGTCATTTGATATGACAGATCTAGGACTTCTCCACTACT
Source organism: Wollemia nobilis (assembly GCA_028583015.1). Lineage (NCBI taxonomy): Eukaryota > Viridiplantae > Streptophyta > Pinopsida > Araucariales > Araucariaceae > Wollemia > Wollemia nobilis. The sequence continues at coordinate 7,493,430 of JAQPPZ010002502.1, forward strand.
GTCTTGGCCTTGAGATAGAACAGAAGAAGAATCATCTTAGGGTGACTCAGAAAAAGTATGCCAAGACTTTAGTAGAAAAATATCGTATGACTGATTGTAAGCCCAAAGCAACACCGATGGAATCAGGGCTTCAGTTATCACGGTATGATGACTCACCACAGGTAGATGGCACGCTATATAGACAGATGATTGGAAGCCTCATCTATCTGACCAATACTAGACCAGACATTACTTATGTTGTAAACTATCTTTCTCGGTTCATGCAGGAACCAAAGGTCTCTCACTGGAAAGCAACAAAGCGTGTTCTTCACTACATTCATGGTAGTGTAGAATATGGTCTAGAGTATAAGAAGAATAACTCATTCTTCTTACAGAGTTACACTGACTATGACTACGTTGGATCCCTAGATGACAGAAAATCAACATCAAGATATGTATTTCATCTTGGATCTGGTCCTGTCTCATGGCATAGTAAAAAGCAATAGGTGGTTGCTTTATCTTCAACTGAGGCAGAATATCGCACTGCACGTGGAGTTGTGTGTGAAGCGATATGGTTAAGTCGCATCTTGGCTACCATGGGCCTACCAAAGAAACTTCCTATTCACATGTTTTGCGACAACTCAGGTGTTTTGAACTTGGTCAAGAATCCAGTCCATCATGAACGTACAAAGCATATTGACACAGATTGTCATTTCATTCGTGATGAAGTTCCTAAACACAGGATCAAGCTCCAATACATTCCCACCGACGAACAGGTTGCTGACATCTTCACAAAGGCACTTGGACGTGTCAAATTTGAGTTGTTCCGAAGTAAACTTTGTATATCAAAGTAATGTAATAAAGGGGGGATGTTAGGGTAAAATAGGTAGTATATTGCATTATACTACATAGATTATTACATTTACTTTTTACTGCATAACCATGGAGATATTTATTGTTCCAAAATATCTACTGGTTAACCTAGATTAATACCTAAAATATCCTAGGTCAGATATTTTAGGTTAGTTGTTTAATCATACTTCTCTACCCTAGGTTAGTAGTTAGAAGCACCTCTCTCTCTACGCTTATTGTTAGCGTGATTAGTGCTAAGGCAGTTTACTATTCTATTTTGTAACCTATATTAAGCTACGACATTCCTAAGTCTAGCTAATGCTGAAATATATTATTTCATTTGATCATTTTGTGCAACTCTTGTTTACATGGATACGGTGCGCAGGATGGGCGACATTCAAGTTGGCATGGAATCTATCTACGTTCATGGCGAGTACTACAGGGAGCGCTTCTTTGAAGTGCAAGCCAAAAATCTCGAACTTGAGGAGGCCTTGGCAGGGGCGAGGAGGCAAATCGAGTCGCTGGAGTCTGAAGCCGCGCAGCTAAGACAGCAAGTGCTTTCGCTAGAGGCGGAGAATGCAGAGAGCTCCAAGGCGTGCGATCAGCAAATCAAGGCGCACGCCGAGGCCAATTCGGGCGCTCATTGTCCAGGTCCAACAGTTACAGGCTGAGTTGGCTAAGAAAACATCGCAGCTTGTCGCTTTCTCTAAGGAGCGCCTCAAGGAGATGCGCGTGCAATTCCTGGCAAATTTTCCGACAAAAGTTGCGCGGGCAGTCACAGTTGTTACGTTTTTTAGAGAAGCGCAACAGGCAATCGCAAAGGGCCGCTCCGTTTTGGAGGCTGCTCAGGCGTACGTCTGTCCTTGGCTAGACCTGGTCACGCAACTCCGGAAAGTTGAAGACATGTATGTGCAATTTACTCCAATGAGCATCTTGGCGCGATCCCGGGCGAAGGCAAACTTGTGCTCTTACTCCGTGAAGCTCGAGCTGACCAAAAAGGCTCGTAAGCTCTCAAGCGCCCTTGAGCAGGAAAGGGAAGATTCGCTGCAGTTCTCTAAAGCCCTAGCACAGATTGGCATCCCCGGTTTCACAGACAGCGACGAGCCCATTTCCCCTGTTGAGGAGTTGAAGCCAATATGGGCGGCATTTGTTGACAGCGCTTCGGATATTGATGCTTGGGAAGGCCCAATTTCAGAAGCACAAGTAATCCCTTTCATGGCTAAATACGCCACTCTTGAATCTTCCTTGCAGGAGTTTGACCGGAGGCTAGACCTGGCCGATATTGAGCGCATTGAAACCTTTCGCTACCTGATCCAGGAGCTCCGAAAACAGCCAACCTTTTCCCTTGAAGACTGGACCGAGGCTTCCGCAATGCATCAACATTTCTTCAAGAGCTCTCTAGATAGGTTTCTTCCCTATCCACACGAGGCCAATCCCAAGGAGGAGACTAGAAGCGATCAAGAAAATGAAAAAGCAGAGGGCAAATCAGAGGGCGAATCAGAGGATGAAGAAGAAGAAGAGAAAGACAGGCTTGAGGATGTACCAAGCAGCAGCGAAGAACAATCTGAGGAGCAGTCCGAAGATTCTGAGAGCGAAGAGGACTCTGAAACCCAAGGATAAGGCCTAGGATCTTTGCATTGAGGCAGGCTCAATACCCTGCGAGCCGCCAAAGATGTTGCCATTCTTGCCACATTTTGTTAAAATTCATGTTGTATGCAGTTTTTGAGACTTGATCATTGTAAAACTTCTCTTTTTCCATTAAAATGGTCAAGACGTTATGTTGTGTTTTTACCAGCTTGTCTCTCTTGCTCAAAACTGTATTCTTTCGCATTCTGTGGTTCCTCTACTTTTTCTGTACTTTTCCTATCATATCGCATACAAAATTGTAGTTGTTTTAGCATGGGCAATGTTATGAATGGGTTCCCTTCCTTACTGTTTTTCTGCAAGTTCTTTTCATATCTGCGCATATGGTAGCAATTTCCAGCACTTACGCATTTTTTAGAGCATGTTTTCATGTTGAAAAGTGTTCTCGCTCCATCAGTGGAGTGAACCTCCCAGTCGCTCCACCAATGGAGCCAAAGGCTAGCAGGGCTTAAAGATAGGCAAAATTGGCTAGGGATATAAAACAGGTCAAATCCTGGTCAAAGCAACAAGCGCTCCATCAGTGGAATGAATCTCCCGATCGCTCCACCAATGGAGCGACACTCCAAGCAAAAACAAGTGTTAAAAGGCTAAGTGCAAGAAAAGTCAAAATGGTCAAAACTACAGTCGCTCCACTAGTGGAGCGAAACTCCGGAAAGGGGCGCTAAGTAAAAAACATTCGCCGAGGCAAGGACTAAAAGGTCAACTTTTGGTCAAGGGCCCTGTCGCTCCGCCAGTAGAGCGAAAGGCCCAATCGCTCCGCCAATGGAGCAACACTTCGGAGGGGTGCAAAGAACATTTGGTAAAGTACAGGAAAAGTGAAAACGGTCAGGGGCCCTGTCGCTCCAAAAGTGGAGCGAACGGCCTTGTCGCTCCACCAAGGGAGCGACGAGCTTAAAGAGAAGTCAAACCGGCGATCAAAGCGCTAGTCGCTCCACCAGTGGAGCAAACCCTCCAGTCGCTCCACTAGTGGAGCGAAATACTCTATTGGTCCATCTAGGGAGCGACACTAGAGGCAAAAGCTCAGAAAAGTTTCTAAGGCATGGAAAGAACTGTTGTCGCTCCAGTTATGGAGCGAAGCTCCTGGCGGGCCCCAAACACAGTGCAAACTGCCCAGAACCCCCATGGAATGCCCGGAATTGTCAGGGACTGCCCGGATTCGGCATTGACTAGTTAAACCGACCCAAAGCTGCACTCTAAGTCGTCCGATCATGGTGGATCGTCGAAACCTTCTGCCTTCAATGCTGAGTTATCTACAAGGATGAATTAAATGTTGTAAGTCGGTTCCGAATCGAATCTGCCTGTCACTACTGGGGAAGTGGTTGGACATTAATGTTTTAGGAAGTAGAATTCCCTATAAAAGTTGCTCTTTTCTCTGTAATTAAGGATGGACAATCTCTGCTAGAAAAGCAGTTGTACGCTTTGAAATCTACTTCCGAAATACAAACTTTTGGCTCCGGCTTTGAATCTTCTATCTCTGTGTATGACTTCTATCATGTTATTTTTGTTAAATTAGCCTCTTTATCATATAGCTTGAATTATGTTATCTGGATTTAGCTGTCAGTAAAGGACGAATCCCTGGAATACCCCGGATTTTATGCAGTTCTAAAGATTTAACGTTGGTTTCTGTTAAAAGTCTATTGTTTTGATTGTTGTTGGTTCAAGTGTTAGGTTGTCTATCGTGCTTCCTGTCCATCACCCCGTATTTCAGGCTTTTAGCCTTTTCCCATTCCTTTCAGTAATTTCCATCTCTTTTAGTATCTTTCTAACCCTTACCTCAAAACCCCATTTTTACTTTCGGAACCAGCCCTACTGGAGATTGTCACGGAGGACATTCCTTTCCTTCGGACATCCACTGCTTGGCAGCGGGTCTAGGGTGCTGCATTCTTAGAAACTTTGCATCTAGGCCGATTCGATCGCCAACAGTATCGTAGATTATTTGATTCTTGAAGTACATAATGAGAATGATGTTGCAACATTGTGGACAAAGTTGTCGAATAAGTATCAAATATCTGAAGCAGGACATGCTTTGTTTTTTAAGGATCTTCTCCATTTCCTCTCAATTGCAAGGAGGTTCCATTTATAAGTACCTCATGCATCTAGAAGATTTGCAAGATTAGTTGATTTCTATTCAGAAGATAATCGATGATGAGGACATGGTTGGCATTCTTTTGCAAGGTTTTCCTTCATCTTATGAGTCTTTTGATGAGCCTTAGCATTTGTTTGTTGAAACTCAAACTCTTGATTTTGAAAAGATGTCTTCTTGAAACTCAAACTTTTACAAAAGAGAGGAGATAGTCACATATGGGAGTATGCACCTCAAGGAGTACAGAAAGTGCATTTACTACTAATGCCAAACACAACGGCAATCAAAATGCCAAGCCCTCATCATCAGATCACAAGCAACGTAAAACCTTTCATGTAAAGCAAACCCAAGTCATTTGTTTCTACTGCAAGAAACCTAATAATTTCAAATGAGATTGCAATAAGTTGAAGAATAAACATAGTCAGCAAGGGACGAAACAAGCAAATGTTGTTGAGATAGAAGATTAGAAAGGAAAGTTTGCTTTTGTAACAATTCTAAGTTCATCTTGTCAATCTACTAAGTGGTACTTTGACTCTAGAGCATCTAGACATTATAAATGTTAGAAATATTGGTATGTTAATTTCATTGAAGATCTAAGAAAGAATGAGTTTGTTTCATGTTTTGATGGTAGATCATACTTTATTGAAAGGTGTGGTCATGTTAGTGTGACATTGAACAACAATGTTACATACACCTTCAATATTGTTCAATATATTCTTGAAATGAACAAAAATCTTCTGTCCATTGGTGAAATCACGAAGAATTCTCAACTTGTCCATTTTTGTAAAAACAAATGTGAGGTGATGCATGTGGATAAAAACAAGCTCATTGCTCATGGTATAGGCGAGAAGTGTTAGAATAAATAGATATGATAGGGATTTATATTATTGTATTCTTTGTTACAATATTTTTTAGGGACAACCTGTTAAGATTTGTAGAGATAAGTTAGATTTGTAAGGATAAGTTGTTGAGATTTTTAGGGATAAGTTGTTAGGATTTGTAGGGATAAGTTGTTAGGATTTTTAGGATCTGGTTTTATCAGCACCAACTGATTACCAGATTGTAAATCATTATAAATTGGAGCTCAGAAATGCAAATAGAGCATCTTGTGTTACATTCTTTTATGGTATCACCTATCAACCACAAAAAGGAGAAAGGAGTTTGTCTCACACCATTCTTTTTAGCCGAGTTGATTTTTTTTCTTAGGCAGTTAGTTAAACTGTAGATCGTTACTCTATAGTCAGTCTTGGTGTTGTTGCATTATCAATGAAGGACCTTACATGATTCCAGATTGAAGAATTGAAGAAAGCAAGGGAACAAGTAGTCGCGGCCAAGAAAGCCAACAAAAGGGCAGTTATTCGTAATTTGCGTGCAGTGATTAGGGACTCTCCCCCACCTGGGTGGTCCAAACCCTTGCCTAGCAAATGACTCCATCGGCACGGAAGGGGGACGGCAGATAAGCTAGTTGTAGCTTGCTGGAACTGCAATGGTACGATGTGGTCTACCCCAAGGTCCCTCTCTGATGTGATTGGTAGACATGACATCATTCTTATTTGTGAGACACCCTGAGCTGGCCCTACCAGTTATATCAAGTTAATTCTAGTGGTCCAGTTGTCGGCAACTCACTCGGCGCTCTGGGGGGGTTCGAGGTTCAGGAGGTGTTGCTGCTCTTATCAGGGATAGGCTCCAAGGTTCGGTATCCCTAGTTTCGACTGACCCCCACTCCAGGTTTTTATGGATTAAAATCCACCGTCACCCACCTCTTTGGGATATATACATTGCCACCTATTACTTTCCCCCCACCACGTCCAATTTTGCTATTCACACGGACGAGGACCCTTTCCAAGATCTCTATGAGGACATTACTAGATACTCGGCTTCAAGGAAGATACTTTTGCTAGGCGATTTCAATGCTCGGACCGGACCTATGTAGGTTTCTCTTCATGACCTCGCAACCGATGAGTTGCAGACTCGGGAATTGGATCATAAGGACCTTGGTTTTGCTCGAACCTCTAGCGACACACAAGTTACTGCTTACGGTAAGCATCTTATTGAGTTGGGTGAATCCAATAGGCTAGTGCTTCTCAATGTTATATCTTGTTTTCCGGATTCCGGTGGGTTTACTTGCTTTCCTCATAGTGGTGGAGCCAATGTCGTCGACTATGCTATTTCCTCTACCACCCTCATTCTATTCATTTCCCGGTTTAGCATCTCTAATCACCCTCCCCCCTTACCGATCATTCAGTTCTTTCTCTTACATTATCCGTTGTTTCCCTTCCTGTTCCTCATCCCCCTCCTTCCTCCCCTCGAGCCCCTCGGGTCATAATAGACTTTGACTATTATTATTCCTTTACCTAAATGGACCGGTTGCGTCAAGTTCTCCCCAGGGTGTATTCTCTTCTCGATATTTCCGATCGTTCTGCTTGCTTGGTCCAAACTATTTGGAAGCTTGCTTTGGACTCGTACCCCCACTCTATTCGCCCTCCCCCCGTCCTCGTCCCCCTGGTCATTCTCCCATGAACATCTGGTATGATGAGGAATGTAAGTCTGCCCATCGAAGGTTGAAATATGCCATTTGGAATCCTTCCTATCTCTATGCCATTTCCCACAAAGACTACAGGATGCTTCTTCGAAAGAAGCTTCTCTTCCTCTCTCAACATTGACTTGATCTTATCCACTCCCTTTAGCAGTTTCCTAAATCCTTCTAGCGCCTTATCCTCCCCCGTGATCGGATTACTCATGGGATCGATCTTCCCTCTTGGACCATTCATGCCTCTTCCCTCTATACCATCCCTAATAAACCTCCTATTACTGTTCCCTATCCCCCCCTCTTCGTGCCACCTCTTTTCTATTGGTCTTGTCAGGCAAGCTATCAGGAAACTTTGTACGAGCAAAGCAGCAGATTTGGATGGCTTACAGGCGAAATTTCTGAAGCATGGTATTGACCCTCTTGTTGGGCCCCTCACTGATCTCTTTAATCTCTCTGTCTGTTCTAGGTTTCCTAATTCTTGGACTCAGCATATCATTCACCCCATTCATAATGTAGGCAATCCCCATGAACCCAATAATTACAGGACTATCATGATTGGGCATATCTTTGCCAAGCTTTATGCTACAACATTGGATGTGCTTCTCTCCCGAAGGTTGGAGGGTTTCAGGGCTTTTGGCCAAGCTGTTTTTCGGCAAGATCACCAAACCACAGATCACATTCTAGTCCTCAAAGCTATTATTGAGGAGGCAAGTCCCAAGTCCTCGAAGGTTTATTGTTGCTTTGTTGACTTCAGGAAAGCCTTCGACATGGTGCCTTGGCATTTACTTCTTGAGAGACTTCGACCAGTTGGCATCTCTAGGCAACTTTTGACAGTGGCTACACAATTATATGAGACTGTGAAAGGTCGGTTTCACTCCCCTCAAGGGCTTTTAGACAGTATTCTTAGCACCATAGGAGTGAAACCAGGGTGCCCCCTTTCCCCGACACTTTTTGGGATCTTCATCGACGAGCTTGAGACTTTTATTAAGGAGAATGCTCACACAGAGGATGGTTGCCTTCTTTACTATGTATTTATTTCTATTCTCTTTGTTGATGATGTTGTTCTTTTGGCCTCTTCCCCTGAGGGGCTTCAGTGCCATCTGGACAAGCTTGACGCTTTCTGCGACTTGAGACAATTGACGGTGAATCTTTCTAAGACCAAGGTTACACCAAAGAGGCTCTATCTCATCTCCACTTCTCTTTCCAAGGTCGATAGGTGGAGATCACCACCTCTTATGTGTACTTTGGGTTCTTTTCACCGGTCCCACTTTTGGTATGAAACCTGCAGCCCAGGCCTGGGTGTGTAAGGGATATGCGGCTCTCTCTTTGCTAGAGAGGAATTGCTTCAAAGCACATTTTCAGGATATAACTATGAAGATGAGGATTTTTGATGCCTTGGTCAAGCCAACTATTACTTATGGGTCAGTGGTTTGTGGTCCTAGTCTTGGCCCGACTGAGTGGTCACAGGTTGAACGAGTCCAGACACTCTTTCTTCGACAATTCATTTGTTGCAAGGGCACAGTTCCCCGCTCTATTATTTTGGCAGAGTTTGGGGTTTCTCCTCTCCAGCTTGATATTATCTTCCTGATTATCAACTATCTTCACAGGATCCATACTTTCGGAGATACCCCGAGGGTTGCAGGCAGTACCCTTACCTCGCCCTTTGCTCCTCGATGGAACTCTCTCCGAGTTCTCGGGGAGGTCGGAGGGGCTAGTATTTTCAAGTTTCTACCCTCTTGGTCAAATTTAGATAGACAAGCTCCCCCTTTATTCTTTGGGTGTTCTCCCCCCCTCTCGGCTTAGTAAGGAGAGGATGCTCCACGAGATCCGGAAGGATGTTAGTCTCCAGTACACCAGATGCACTTGGATCTCTTTTGTTGCCCCTCTTTCCCCCAAGTTGTCTTTCTACCATGAGCACTTCTTACGGATACAAGAGGGCACAATAGTCCCTCCACAATACCTTCAGTAGCACACAATACATAATCTTCGGATTACTATTGGGAAACTCAGGGTGTGTTCTCACCAACTCTGGATTGAGTCAAATCACCATCTTCCAACGGAGGAGCAGATTTGCTTGTTTTGCCCCTTGGGTGAAGTTGAAACCCTTCATCACTTTATTTTTTGTTGTCTCATTTATTATAAGATCCGGGATAGATTCCATTGCCTTTTCAAGGATAACTCTCGATTTGTTTCTACCTTCTTCAGATACCCGGACCAGCGGTGTCTCGCACTCTTTCTTAGGGAGATAACTCAGCGTCGACGACCTAAAAGTTCTACTCCATATGGATCTCGCCCTCCTCAACATCGGCTCATCACAAATTACTTCACTATCTCCGACGGACCAAGTGACTCTGGATGGAAACACCCCACATCATCCAGTTTGGAAGGAAGCAAGGTCACTAGATAGCGCACCCATAGTTTTTCAAGGTTCCAAACTAGCGCTGGTCAGAGACATATCATGGACTTCTTCAACTCCAGTACTTCGGCCTCGACTATTAGGAGAGATTAGTTTTTGGGGGGTTCTTAGAGCTTGCCCCTCCTGGGTTGCTCCCTCCCCCCTCCTCTCTCTCCGTTCTTCTTGGTGTGCACTCCTCTCTTTTGGACTGCAGTCCTCCCCCTTCTACTCTCCCTTTTCTTTTCCCTTTCTCTTTGGCCCGGTTGTTGGGTTTCATCTTGTATTTTTCTTAGTTCTTTTCTTTGTTGGGCTTTTTAGCCTGCTAGCTGGCATTATTGTCCTTCTTATAGTCCCTTGGGTCTTATTTTGGCCCACCGTGGACATTAATAATATTTCATTTCATTTCTTACATTGTGTTTAGATCTATTGGATTTGACAGACGGTGTTTGGTGTTTTGATATTTAGCATTCAATGGTTTTCTCCTCACTTGATAAATTTGTTGCTTGCGACATTCAAAGTACTACCAAGTTGTGGTAAAGTGCTGCTTGGAGTTTGCCCACGTTTCCAACTTGGGCAAAGTGCTTGTAGGCGTTTTCCCACGTTTCTAGCTTAGGCAAAGTGTTGGTTGGAGGTTGCTCACATTTCCAACTTGGGCAAAGTGCAGCTTGGAGTTTGCCTAATTTTTGAGCTTGAGTGGAGCAGATTGCACTGTTTGGCATTTGTTGCTCTGAGTCTAGTGTTCAAGGCGTGTTTGGCATTCAATATTTGTTGTTCCAGATTGTCATAAGTGAAAGAATGACGAATATTTAGTCTCTAATTCTTCAAGACTCACAAAAACTAATTAGAAGAAATTATAGTGCGTGGAGCCATAAGATACTTACAATTTGTGAGTATCGAGATTTGGCAAATATAGTTCTCAAGAAAGAAACTAGACCAGAAGATGATCTAGACGACTTCAACAAGCGACATAGAGAAGCTTTAATGGTTCTCAAATTGTCTTATCGCTGATGATTTAACTCCTAAAGATTGTAATGAAGATAATGTTGCAACACTGTAGACAAAGTTGCAGAATAAGTATCAAACATCTGAAGCAGGACATTCTTTGTTTTTGAAGAATCTTCTCTATTGTTCCTCGTGGAGAAAGGAGGGTTTGTTTCCGAGTATCTTATACATCTAAAGGATCTAAGAGATCAATTAATTGTTATTCAAAAGATAGTCAACGATGAGGACATGGTCGGCACTATTTTGCGAGGTTTGCCTCTATCTTATGAGTCTTTTGTTGAGTCTGTGCATTTGCTTTCTGAAACTCAAAACTCTTAATTATGAAAAGATGTCTTCTTTACTTTTGCAAAAAGAGAGGAGACAATCACAGTTGGGATTTTTCACCTCAGGGAGTACAAAGAGTGCATTTATTGCTAAAAACAAACACAAAGCCAATCAGAATGCCAAGCCCTCATCATCTGATCACAAGGATGGTAAAAATTCTAATATAAAACAGCCCCAAGTCATTTGTTTTTACTACAAGAAACCTGGTCCTTTCAAATGGGATTACAATAAGTTGAATAATAATAGCAAGGGAACAAGGAAGTAAATATTTTTTAGATAAAATATCAAGAAGAGAAGTTTGATTTTATCATAACTCAAGGTTCATCTAGTAAATCTACTAAGTGGTTCTTTGACTATGGAGCATCCAAACATTAGACATGTTGGAAATACTGGTATGTTTATTTCATTGAAGATCTAAGTAAGAATGAGTTTGTTTCACTTGGTGATGGTAGATCATACTTTATTGAAGAGCGTGGTTATGTTAGTGTGACATTGAACAACAATGTTACATACACCCTCAAGAATGTTCGATTTGTTCCTCATATGAACAAAAATTGTTTGTCCATTAGTGAAATCACCAGGAATTCTCAACTTGTGCATTTTCACAAAAGCAGATGTGAGGTGTTGCATGTAGGTAAAAACAAGCTCATTGTTGTTAGTATAGTTGGTAAAGTTTGTTTATGCTAAGTTTGCCAATTCATTTGCCATGGCAGTTGAAGAAAATAGTTTTGTTCTTTAGCATGAGAGGTTTGGTTACATCAATTATAAGTATTTACCAATTCTCACTAACATGGTTCATGGATTGCCATCCATTCAAGAGTAGCAACATTCGTGTGTAGGATGTAGTCGTCAACCATTTGAGACGAGTAAGTATTGGCATGCACAAGGTGTTTTGGATTTAGTACATATTGATTTGTGTCGTCCCATGAATACACCTCCTGTGGTGCAAAATATTTTTTGTTGATAGTTGATGATTATTCAAGGAAGATGTGAGTATACTTCCTCAAGCATAAGTTTGAATACTTTCAAACTTTGAAGGCCCTTGTAGAGAAACAATCTGGAAAGAAAATCAAGGTCTTAAGGTCAAATAATGGAGGTGAGTTTACCTCAAAATAGTTTTAAGATTTCTGCAGACATGAGGGTATACACAGGCAATATACAACTCACACTCCACGACAAATGAGGCAGTAGAGAGGAGGAACAAACAATCATGGAGATGGTTAGATGCATGGTGCATAGCCAGAATGTACTACGTTGTTACTGGGCAGAAGCAGTAATTACTACACTCTTCATTCTTAACAAGTGTCTATGTAAAGCTCTACAGAATGCTACTCCAAAAGAAGCTTGGTTTAGAAGAAAACCTTTGGTTAGTCATTTCTATATTTTTGGTTGTGTTGCATTTGCATTAATTCCCAAGGAGAAAAGAATTAAGCTAGAAGCAAAAAGCAAAAAGTTCATGTTTGTTGGCTATTGTTAGGACCCCATCCTAACATTATTTTTGTAATTCTCAATTGATTATGTAATGACCCACGTCCAACGTGGGGACCCCCTTATAATGTTATTTTGTAATACTTTTGTAATGGTATGTGGCAAGTAAGGCGCCTAGACAAGTGGGGCCATTTCATGTAACCGTTATCAAGAATGTAACCGATGTTTGGTAGAAGATTCTAGCTCGAGTGGCATTTTGCATGTAAGCCAACTCTTGAGCTTAGGGTTAGGGTTGCATGAAGTTGTTCTTTAAAAGACATGGAGCCATGTACGAATGTATCTTTTTGCAAGTTAATGAAATATTGAAGGAGGTTGCCCCCTCGAAGAGGCCCGCGATTCTAAGTTATTTTGTGAGATTGTTTCAATTCTGCAATTACTTTCTGCATAGTGGTATTATGTTATTTGATGAATTTTTGTTTATTTTCAGTATTTTGTGTGAGTGAGCTTAATTTTAATAGTAGGTTCCTAACAAGTGGTATCAGAGCGCTTTCCAGGGCCGAGTTCTGCTGCAACTGTGACAATTCTTGCCCATCCATTCCAACTGTTAGGTATAATTTTCCTGTGTTTTCCGTTTTCTGTTTGTCCTTTATATAAAAAAAAAAAAAACAGCAAAAAATTACAGTCTTTTTTTCTACAATAGTTGAGTAGGTTAGAAACCCTGTGTTGGGGGTTTTAAAATATCGCAGAGGAGTTGTCATTATTGGCTAAGCTAGATAGCCCATAAAGCGTCTAGTGAAGTGAGGGGCGATCAGGCTCCAATACCCAGGCCTTAGACAACACCTGCACACGGAATCGAGCTCCCACGTATCTTCGGGTATTTAGGGAGACCATCTAGGGTTAAACAAACTTTTATCCATTAGGAAGCTTTTCGGCCTTGTATTATCCATAGTACACGGGACACAACATCCCGGAATATTACCCTCACGTATTGTCAGAGAGGCAGATAGTGTGCTCAAGGGTATGTGTGGAATCCTCCTTGGGTAGTGGCCTGAAATATTGGTCCGAGCACTATTGTTCGTCACTGTGGTATAACAAAGGGCCTATGGGTATTACATACTCCCTTGCCTAGCGTACCCTAGTTCTGTCCAAAACTTCAACCTGCAAAAACAAAAGCCTTCCTATTCTACTAAACCTGCAATTTTTTCCCACAAAAGTGAGCATACGGAGGAGACTTCCCTATCACGAAAAAACCTACATGCACCAAACAGTCAAGGTAGAGTTGCAAGTGTCTATGACAGTCAAGAAATAATTCAGTAACATTCGGGATAGTGACAGTAACAGTCGGGTCAGTGGCAGTAACAATCGGGTTAGTAGCAGTAATAGTCGGGTTAGTGACAGTAACAGTCATCTGTAACAGTCAAATTACAGGGTGGTCAGTGACAAGAATAGAACTGACAATGTCAGTAACTACATAGTACAGATAATCCCCGAGTCAGTGACTGAGCAGTGACAGTGGCCACAGTACAGGTGATAGGGCAGTGTCAAGTGTGGTCATTGATCAGAACAGACAAGGCAGAGTCGGTTGACATAGTACCCAACTTTTGAACCCAACCTCCAGAGGAAAAACCGACCTCACCAATAGACTCGTCAAAACAACAATAAAAAAATTTAGGGTGCCCAAAACCAATGTTGTGGGATATAGCTCATTGTGACCATCTTTTCGAGCTGATCATTTTGATATATAGCACCCAAGCACTTTTTTGGACTTATTACTAAAAATAGTAACCCTTGAAATCACACTTCTATTTTTAGTAAGTCACTAGTAGTCGTTCAAATCACACCAAAATGGTTGTTGGTACTCGTGGACACCAAAAAGAGATGGAACAAACTGCCTCAACATTGGAGACCATCACCAAACAACTTAGTGCCATTATCCAAGACAATCAATCAATACGGGAGGACATCCAAAGCTTCAGAAGGGAATACATTACCTCCAAAACTGAACTTCACGAACAAATTCTAGAGGTTGAGTCTAAGCTTCAAGGCATCCCACAAGTATTTGAGTATCAGGATACAGAACAGTCAGGGCGAGGAAAAGGACCCCATAAGGAAAGAGAAGGTTTTCATGCTAATTTTGACCGTGATACTACCTTCAAGATGCCTAAATTGGACTTTCCTAAGTTCAATGGGAAAGACGTGGATGGGTGGTTATGTCGCGTTGATCAATTCTTCCAACTCCACAATGTCCCTAAATATTACTGGGTCAAGATGGCTTCTTTCAATCTTGAATCAGAAGCTTTACAATGGTACCAATGGTTCCGACATACCGTTACCGATCCTTCTTGGGAAGATTTTGAATCACAACTACTCACTCGCTTTGGCCCTAGTGAATATGATGATTTTCAAGGAGCACTAACCAAGCTGAGACAAACTTCTACAGTTCGAGACTACCAAGCCCAATTTGAAAAATTGGCTAACAGGACCAAGGGGTTGAATGAAGGGTTTTTTATGAGTTGTTTCATCAGTGGCTTAAAGGATGATCTTCAAGCCGAGGTTAAGATGTTCAAACCACAAACAATGATGCAAGCCATAAGCCTAGCACGGTTGGCCGAATCCAAATTTTCAGCTCAAAGGAGGACATCTAAATTTCCATCAACCAAACCCTCTTTTCCTCCCAAGTTCACAAGCAATAATGAAAATAAATCTATCCCCTCAAAACGCTTGACCACCGAGGAAATGGATGCTCGACGAGCCCAAGGGTTGTGCTATAATTGTGATGAAAAATATGTTAGAGGGCATAGGTGTGCCCAAAAGAAGTTGTTCCTGATAGATGTAGAGGAACCCGTAAGCAATGACCACAGTGATGATGAAGTAGAAACAACCGAAGAACACCCTCAAAATGAAGAGGAAGTACATGAAGAACCCCAGGCAGAAATTTTTGTCCACGCTCTTGCAGGGATTACTACTCCACAGACCATGAAAGTTGTGGGTTTTTTCAAAGGCCAATGCCTTACAATCCTTATTGATTCAGGTAGCACACACAACTTTATTGATCCCCGAATTGCCAAACAGGCCAATTGTTACATACACACATGCAATTCCTTTGAGGTTATGGTGGCAAATGGAGGGACCTTACCTTGCAAAGGTAAATGTCGTAATGTTAAATTGAAAATAGGGGATTATGAGCTCAAACAAGATATGTTTGCTCTTCAATTAGGGGGATGTGATATTGTGTTAGGAGCTCAATGGTTGGGTACCTTGGGCACCATCGCATGGAATTTTGCAGAATTATGGATGCAGTTTTCACAGAATGGACAGTCTTACACTCTTCAGGGTTCAAAAGCAAGGCCTCCTCAGATTATCAGCTCAAACCGTATGGAGAAGTTGTTAAAAAAATCTTCTCGTGGGGTCATCGCGCAAATGTTTGCAATCCAGCCACCTACTACAAAAGTGGACCAAATTCCTGAAGATTTGCAACTTGTTTTGACAAAGCACAATGCAGTTTTTGCCGAACCAACAGACTTGCCACCACGTCGCTCCCATGACCATGCCATTCCATTGCTACCTGGTAGTGTACCGCCTAACATCAGGTCGTACCGATACCCTCATGCCCTTAAGTCAGAGATAGAGAAGTTGGTGCAGGAATTGTTAAAAGCTGGAGTCATTCGCCCGAGTAACAACCCTTACTCTTCTCTTGTCTTATTGGTGCGAAAGAAAGATGGATCATGGCGATTATGTATTGATTTTCGTGAGCTCAATAAGCTCACCATTAAGGATAAGTTTCCTATTCTGATGGTGGATGAATTATTGGACGAGCTGCATGGGACTATGTTTTTCTCCAAATTAGATCTTTGCTCCGGGTACCATCAGATCAGGCTCAAGGATGAAGATATTCCCAAAACCGCATTCCGTACTCATGAGGGTCATTATGAATTCTTGGTGATGCCATTTGGCTTGACCAATGCACCTTCCACATTTCAAAGTCTCATGAACAACATTTTTCGTCCATTTCTTCGTAAATTCATTCTGGTTTTCTTTGATGACATTTTGGTTTATAGTCGCTCTTGGGAAGAGCACCTCTCCCATGTGGATCAGACTCTACAACTTTTGGCACAACATCAACTTTATGCTAAGCGGTCCAAGTGTTCTTTTGGGTTGATGGAAGTGGAATATTTGGGACACATTGTCACCAAAGATGGCGTTAAAGTTGACCCTAAGAAGATTCAAGCGGTTCAAGAGTGGCCGAAACCTCGCACTCTAAAAGGTCTTCGTGGATTTTTGGGGCTTACAGGCTATTACCGCAAATTTGTCCGCAACTATGGAAAAATTGTTGCTCCCTTAACATCCATGTTAAAAAAGGATTCTTTTACTTGGACTGGTCCAGCTGAACAAGCTTTCCTAGAGTTGAAGCACGCTATGACAACCACTCCGGTCTTAGCAATGCCTGATTTTTCCAAGCCTTTTGTAATTGAAAGCGATGCTTCAGGCAATGGTATTGGTGCGGTGTTGATGCAGGAAGGGCGCCCCTTGGCTTTCACTAGTAAAGCGCTTTCTAGTCGTAATCTAGGCAAATCAACTTATGCTAAGGAAATGCTTGCCATTTTGCATGCGGTCACTCATTGGCGACCTTATCTCATTGGGCATCATTTTTCCATTAAAACAGATCATCAAAGTCTCAAATATTTCTTAGAGCAACGGGTTGCCACCCCCAAACAACAGAAGTGGGTCTCTAAGCTCATGGGCTATGATTATGATATTACTTATAAAAAGGGCAAGGAGAACATTGTGGCGGATGCCCTCTCTCGCCAATTTGAGGCTCACAGTATGTTATGTGCCATTTCTTCACCTATTCCCTAGTGGATAACTTCTCTTCGTGAGGAGGTGCTTAAGGATTCAGGCTTGCAAACCTTGGTTGCTTCCCTTCAAACAGAGCCTACCTCATGTCCCGGATACACTTGGGATGGCCAAGATTTACGCTACCACCAACGCCTTGTTGTTCCTCACACATCTCCACTTCGAGAACTTCTCATGAAGGAAATGCATGCTTCCCCCACTGCAGGTCATTCAGGGTTCCTCAAAACATATGAAAGGATTAAGCGTACCTTTTCTTGGAAGGGTATGAAGAAGGACATACACAATTTTGTGGCAGCATGTGACACCTGTCAACGGATGAAAGGTGAAACGGTGCATTCTCCAGGAACTCTACAACCCTTGCCTATTCCCGAACAGGTTTGGACAGATATTTCCATGGACTTTATTGAAGGGTTACCTAAGTCCGGAGGCAAATCGGTTATTTTTGTGGTAGTGGATCGTCTTTCGAAGTATGCTCATTTTTGTTCCCTCTCCCATCCTTACACGGCCTCCACAGTTGCCCAAATTTTCCTCGATTCTATCTTTCGCCTTCATGGCATGCCCACCTCCATTGTGTCTGATCGTGACCCTACATTCACTAGTAATTTCTGGCAAGAATTGTTTAAGTTGCAGGGAACTCAGCTCAAAATGAGTTCAGCTTACCATCCGCAAATGGATGGCCAGACTGAGATTGTCAACAAATGTTTGGAGACCTACCTTCGTTGCTTTGCCTCTGATCATCCTACACAATGGGCGAAGTGGCTTCCCTTGGCCGAGTGGTGGTATAATACTTCCTATCACACGGCGACCAAGGTCACCCCTTTTGAAGCAGTTTATGGCCGGCCTCCGTTCACACCATCCTCCTACATTCCAGGCAACTCTAAGGTCCATGCAGTCGACACTACACTCCGCCAACATGTCGACGTCCTCTGTCAACTAAAGATGAATTTGGAAGCGGCCCAAAACCGGATGCACCAACAAGTTGATCAACATCGTTCTGAGCGTAGCTTTGATGTTGGTGATATGGTCTTCCTTCGCTTGCAACCATACAAACAATCATCCCTCCAACTTCATAGGTGCCAGAAACTTGCGGCCAAGTACTATGGGCCCTACCAGGTTTTACAGCGGATTGGTGCCACGACCTACAAATTGGCCCTACCGTCGACATCCAAGCTCCACCTTGTTTTTCATGTCTCCTCTCTCAAGAAGGTTGTGGGAAATCAGGTACAAGTTCAATCTGCCCTCCCAGAATTGGATGAAGAAGGTTCTATCTTGCTCGAGCCAGAACAATTGTTGGATCGTAGGATGCACACTCTTCGCAACCGAGCCATTACTGAGGTCCTTGTTCAGTGGCGTGGTCTACAACCGAAAGATGCTACATGGGAGTCTCTCCACCAGCTCCAACACCAGTTTCCTCATCTACAACTTTGAGGACAAAGCTTTTTGAAGGGGAAGGACATGTTAGGACCCCATCCTAACATTATTTTTGTAATTCTCAATTGATTATGTAATGACCCACGTCCAACGTGGGGACCCCCTTATAATGTTATTTTGTAATACTTTTGTAATGGTATGTGGCAAGTAAGGCGCCTAGACAAGTGGGGCCATTTCATGTAACCGTTATCAAGAATGTAACCGATGTTTGGTAGAAGATTCTAGCTCGAGTGGCATTTTGCATGTAAGCCAACTCTTGAGCTTAGGGTTAGGGTTGCATGAAGTTTTTCTTTAAAAGACATGGAGCCATGTACGAATGTATCTTTTTGCAAGTTAATGAAATATTGAAGGAGGTTGCCCCCTCGAAGAGGCCCGCGATTTTGAGTTATTTTGTGAGATTGTTTCAATTCTGCAATTACTTTCTGCATAGTGTTATTATGTTATTTGATGAATTTTTGTTTATTTTCAGTATTTTGTGTGAGTGAGCTTAATTTTAATAGTAGGTTCCTAACAGCTACAGTGAACAATACAAGGCATATAGATCTCTTGATGTCTCTACTAACAAGATTGTAACTCGTAGAGATATCATTGTACATGAGAAGACTCCTTTCTTCTAAAATGATGGTAAACCTATTCAGATTTTTGTATGTTATAAAATTGTTGATAAAACTGCAACAGGTAGTGAAGTTCACTTGGATTTAGATACATCAAAGATTGATGATGAAAAGAAAGATGTGAAGATTCAACCAAATTGGTGTGTTGAAAATCCACTTTGGGATGACCTTGGAGAACAGAGCTTGATAGAGGTACACCCAAGTGAAGTTTGCTAGCAACAAGAGCCATGTCAACAACCAAAATGGTATACATAGACAATGAAAGATGTCAAGGAGGATGAGAAAGCAATAGTTGGGCCATCTAGGCGATTTGGAAAGAGCCTAGACAAATGAATAAGCAAGCAAATTTTGCTTTAATTACCCAACAAATATGAAGAAGCCAAAGGTAAACTAGATTGGGAAGCTGCCATGGAGGCAAAGTTTGACTCATTAATGAAGAATAAAACATGGAAACTGTGTGAATTACCCCATGGGAATAAACCGAGTGGTTGTAAATGGGTTTACAATGTAAAATGTAAATCGGATGGTTCAGTTGACAAATTCAAAGATCGCCTTATTGCTAAAGGGTATGCACAACAAGAAGGTATAGACTATGGAGAGATATTTGCTCTAACTGCAAAGATGATGGTTTTTCGATTAGTTCTCTCCATTGAAGCACAGGTTGGTTGGTTGGTATATGAGATGGATGTTAAGAGTGCCTTCTTGAATGGAGATTTGGAAGAGGTGTATATGGTGCAACCACAAGGGTTTCAAGTACCAAGAAAAGAACATCTAGTTTGCAGATTGATCAAGTTCCTATACATACTTAAGCAGGCTCCCCATCTTGGTATTTCAAACCTGATCAACATCTTAGAGATTTAGGATTCAGTCAGAGCTTTTGTGATCATAATCACTATATCAAAAGTAAAGTAATGACATTGCCACTCTCATTTTGTATGTTGATGATGTTGTTATTACAGGTAGCGGAGCCCATCTGATTCAACAAGTAAAATCTGATTTGCTTTTGGTTTTTGTGCTATGGTACTTAGAGATAGGTATATGGGTATATGATATTGTTTATGGGTATTATGGATAGTTGTCATGGGCCACACATAACCCAAGGTTGATTATATTATAATATTATATTATAATAATGAGTTGGATAAGGGTTTAGGAGTCGGTTCCCCAAAGTAGCATTAGAAGATGGGTATATAAAGAAGGGATATTGTCATTGTAAGAATCATCATTCATATCGAGTATTCTCTTGTAATCATCTTTGCCCATAGAGTGGCCTCTCATCTTAGGAGATCTTGTGGAGTTATTCCTTAAGAAGTATTGGTGGTGTTGCCCTATCTTAAGGGTATTAATGATATTTGTGGCTCATTTATGTGGATTATAATTCTAGAATATTATTTATGGATGAATGATTTGATATTTTTGCATATTGGCGAAAAACTTATATTTATGAGAAATAAAATTTCATAGCAAGTGGTATCAGAGCAACGATTTTGGCAAAGTGGGGATTGTTTTTTGTGGATTGCAGAATTTGGGTAGATTTTTTTCCAAAAAAGTCTCATTTTTTGAGAGCCATATCTTTGCAAAAAGTTTGTCTAATTCAAACGATTCTTATGCCATCTTGTTCAAAATTTGAATAACTTTAAAACAAGTGTCCATATGAAGGAATCCGAGCACTATTGATGGATATACGACCCTGTGAAGTTAGCCATCTAGAACAGGGGCAGGGAAGTTTTTTCACATCGTATTTTTTCCAAAAAAAATGAAATTTGAGATATCTTTCAATTTAAGTATGCAAATCATTTTTTGTTTGTTGGAGATTTCTACGTCTACTTATTTATGTGGTTTTTTTTGCTTCAAATTAGTCGAGAGATATATATTTTCATGCAACCCTAGTTATAATTATCATTTTGTGGCTGTGAACTCATGGCATTTCAAAAGTTTTCTAGAGAGAATGATGTTGATGTTAGAGAATGGTGAAAAACGTTTAGGTCTCTATTTTGGTGATCCTTTTTGGAAATTCCACCTTACTATATTTTTGGAAAAGAAAGCTACAACATGGTTGTTAAGTTTTATGACTGAAAAGAATGAGTACACTTGGGACAAAATGGAGAATGCATTCTTAAGTCATTGGGACCCATATAAAAATATAGCTAGTTTGAAGGATACCCTCAAATGCTATGCAAAATAAATATACAGGCTTTAGAGGAACAAAAGGAATTAAAAAGAGAGTTAGCAAATTTCAAAGAAGTGGTAGAAGGGAAAAATGATGATAGTGTGCAAGCTGAGGGAACCACACCTTTAGTGACAGATAAGCCAAACAGTAGACAAAAGGATTCATTTGAATCTAAAAAATCTATTTTGCAGGTTTATGGTTGCATTCAAAAAGAAAAAGATATTATTTCCATTAACCCTAGTAGCAGATATAATTTCATTAATATTGCTTTGGATAAGAGGTTGCAGGTTCAAGCAACAAAAATTAAGGACATACAATTTGAGGGTGAGAATGTTCATATTTTTGAAGATTTGAAGATCATCATGATTAAATATGTTTTACATTCAGATTTTCATATTATTAAGATAGATGATGTGGATATTGTTCTTGGTTATCCTTGGCTGGATTCTTTAAGTATTGTTAACATTAATGTGTAAAAGAAATTTATGAAGTTATGGAACAAGAAAAAGAAGATAGCATTACAAGATATTTCTTGGCTTAAGGAGCAAGGATCCTAGGAGAAGCAAGAAGTTATAGCAGGGAAACAAGTTAAGGAATCAACAAAGGAATAAAAAGCTAAGTCAACAGCAGAGGCAAGAGCAAAGTCCAAAAAAGCTTTGTTAGAAGCATAGTAGCAAAACTCGGACTCGGCTCGGACTCGGAAAAGTCAACTCGGGAGTCGGACTCGGGACTCGGCAAAAAAACTCGACAAGACTCGGAAAAAAACTCGGAAAAAAGAAAAAATGAAAAAAAAACAATTTTTTATTGAAAAATAATATTTTTCATGCATATTACTTATTAGTATATTCTAACACACTTACTCAACATTCAACATTGTTCAAATAAGAAATTAACAAGAGGAAGGGGCATATTCTTTCTTGTATTCATCAAAATGTTAATAGTACAAAATGTGCTCATGAGCCATGACAAAATACAAAATCAAACAGCAGTAGCACTAAGCAAATACAATATCTCAAAAGTCAAACTATTTATGAACTGATTTGCCCCTTGACCTAGAATAAGCTCTAAGTTCCTTTTGTTGTGTAGATCCCTGTGCCTCCTCTCGTGCCCTTTGCTCTTCCTGTTCCCTCGCCACTAACTCCTCTGCTAGGTCTTCAAGTTCCTGCAAGGGGATGGTAGGATCTTCTAGAGGCTGCACCTCCTCCTCTATGATCCATTCAGAGGATGGATCAATCTGATCTAGGTCAATGGCCTCGTAATCAGAACCTGCTATTTTTTTGTGGTGGAGGAGTAGATTGTAATGGACAAACACAAGATCATTCAATTTCTCTTGTGTTAATCTATTCCTCTTCTTGGAGTGTATGTGCTCAAAAACACTCCAGTTGCGCTCACAACTTGAAGCGCTGCATGGCTGAGATAAAATGCGGATTGCAAATTGCTGCAGGTTGGGCGTATATGTCCCAAAGTCCTCCCACCATAAATCTGAAAAAAGCCAAGAAAAAGAGAATTAATACTTCACAAGTTCACATGTAAATGTGAAATTGAGATTTAAAGATAAAATAACTTACGTGGCAACAAAGTTGAACTTTGTTTGGTGCATTCAGGGGATGTTAGAAGGATGCCCTCGCCTTTCTTATAAGCTTGAAGCTCACCCTGTATCTTTGAACGCACTTCTGGATCAACCACTAAGCGGTCAATACATATCCTTAAGCCCGCCATCACCTCATAGTCAGTACAAACTATTCTCCCAAAAAAGAATTGGGGATTAAGGAAGTATGTTGCTGCATGAAGAGGGCTATGAAGCTGGGCTGTCCAACGCCGATCAATGATTTCCCAAATGGGTCTGTATTTGTGTGGCAGATGTTTATAAAAAGAGGAAATTGCCTCTTTGGCCCTTTCCATAGCCTCATATACATAACCCATTGGTGGTTTTTCCCCATCAACAAGACGAAGAACTCTCACCAAAGGCTCTGATACCTGAAAAAAACATTATTAGCAAATGCCTTGTCTAATAAACATGTAAAATCATCCAATAAACAAAAAATAAAAATAAGAACTTTAATCTTGTAAGTTGTACCTTGATGGCCTCCTCCATGGCCATCCAAAAGGGCTCCTCAAATATGATGTCATACACTCTCTTCCATTCAACGACGTGTTTGTACCTATTTCCATGCTCTGTGCTCCACTCATCGCCAACAAACATTTTCTTCAATGCCCCTTGTGCATTGAAGAGACTCTGCAATGTAATAAAATTAGTGGCGAATCGTGTCACTCCAGGTCGTATTATCTCCCTCCCGCTAGTGTACTGCCTCATCACATTTAACACCCATGTATGATTGTATATATACTTTGTCACTGTCCTCGCCTTTTGCACAACCTCCATCACCCAAGGCAATCTCCCAAGGTCTTCCAACAACAAATCGAGACAATGGGCTGCACATGGGGTCCAAATCAACGTGGGAAATCTCTCCTCCAATAGCTTCCCAGCTGCCACATAAGCTGAAGCATTGTCCGTGATGACCTGGACAACATTTTCAGCTCCCACCTCCTCCACTACATCACCCAACAATTGTGCAAGAAGAGTTGCATTCTTCACATGGGCTGATGCATCTATTGATTTAAGGAAAACAATGCCATCTGATGAAGCAACCAAAAAATTGAGCAACGTCCTGCTCCTCCCATCCGTCCACCCATCTGACATAATAGTGCAACCCTTCAACTTCCAAATTTCACGTTGCTTCTCAAGCAAAGTCTGAATATCCTGCACAGACTCCTGAAGGAGAGGGCCCCTAAGGTCAGCATAGGTGGGCGGCCTAAATCCTGAGCCGCATGCTGCAACGGCATCTAGCATGCCTCGCCAATATGGAGACCTTGCCACATTGAATGGCAAGTCTGAAAAATACCAAAAGGAGGCTATTGCCTTCCTAGCTGCTCTGTGTCTCTCCTCGTTCCACGTGGCCATACCCTGCAGCGTGGGTTGTGCCCCTGGCGTGGAACGTGCTACAAAAAAGGAGTCATTGGTGCCACTTCCAGGGTGTGCAACTGAGGGGTTGCTGCTAGAGACACTGTGTTGTCTACTGCTGCCAAATGGTGATGGCCCAAATGTGCTCCCTTTGTCTGTTGCACAAGGGGGGGATGCCATGGCCTCACTCTGTTTCCTTTTCAGCTCCTTCTTCTCATTATAATCAACAATATTTGCATTGCATTCTCGCTGAACTTCTGCGGGCACCTTGTCACAAGCTCTAACATTGTTGTTCTTCAACTTAGCTAAGTGATACTTGAGGCGGTTTATACCTCCATGCATCTTCTTCTTGCAAAAATTGCAAATTACGTCCCCCTTTGTGGACCCTTCTGTTCCATATCTCCAAATAGGATCCGTTTTTCCTGTGCTTGCCATTATCCTACATATGGAATCATGGATACATAAATTATTAAATAGTAAATACCTACGTTTTGTGGAAATGGAGTTTTGTTTAATAAATAAATAAATAATAATTATAAAATAAAATTTAATATACAAAGTTTAAAAACAAAAATTAAAATTTTACATAACATTAAAAATTAATAAACTTTAATCATTTTATTTTTATCTATCCTAAAATAAAAATAAAACTTTTATTTTTATTTCCAACTTAAATAAACTTATTATCAAAACATTATTAAAATTTTACAAAACATTAAATAATAATAATACTTTTATTTTTATTTATATCTAAGTTTATTATTTTATTTATAATTTAAATAAGTTTATTATCAAAATTCAAAACATTATTAAAATTTTACAAAACATTATATAAAAATAAACTTTAATGTATCTTAAAATAATTACATAATTTTATAAAACATAAATAATAATAAATTTTACTAATTTCATATACTAAAATAATTACATAAGTAAAGCTCAATAAAAATAGTGTATTTAAGGTGAAGAAATTATAAAAAATAAGTGTTCGTAAATATTTAATATATCTATAAATTCATAGAAAAATAAAGGTGAAGAACAATATTAAATACAAGTGTCGGCTGGCTTTGGAGTTTGGAGTAAAAATTATTTAATATAAAAGAAAAAAAAATCTATATTTGAAAATAAAGTTGGGCCATCTATTAGCGTGCTGGAAGGGATATCAAGTTATTAACGCGTGGACATAAGCAAGTTCTCCCTATAATTTAATTTAATAAATTAAAAATATTATTATAATGCAATGTGTAGTATTGAATATAAGTGTCGGCTGAGTTCGTAAATATTTAATATATCTCTAGATTCATAGAAAAACAAATATATCTGGGTAAAAAACATGATTAAATACAACTGTGGCTGACTCTATAATTTAATTTAATAAATTAAAAATATTATTATAATGCAATGTGTAGTATGACTCTATAATTTAATTTAATAAATTAAAAATATTTTTATAATGCAATGTGTAGTATTGAATATAAGTGTTGGATGTGTTCGTAAATATTTAATATATCTCTAGATTCATAGAAAAACAAATATATCTAGGTAAACAACATTATTAAATACAATAACTCTATAATTTAATTTAATAAATTAAAAATATTATTATAATGCAATGTGTAGTATTGAATATAAGTGTCGGCTTGAGTTCGTAAATATTTAATATATCTCTAGATTCATAGAAAACAAATATATCTAGGTAAAAAATAATTATTAAATATAACTGTGTAGTATTATTAAATATTATTATAATGCAATGTGTAGTATTGAATATATGTGTCGGCTGATTGTTCGTAAATATTTAATATATCTCTAAATTTATAGAAAAACAAATATATCTAGGTAAATAACATTATTAAATACAACTCTAGGCTGACTTTAGAGTTCGGAATAAAAATAATTTTCAATAACCACATTATAAACATTGATAATGTTTTTTAGAAGACTTATTGAAAAAATAAAAAAAGTCTCAACTGGCCTTATTGAATAAATGCTTAACCGGGCATATATTACTAATCAACGTAACCCTATCAAACACGTGCATCAAATCAAAAATTTTGGCACCAAATCCACTTAAATTATAATTCAATTATAGCACCAAATTAAACAATTCAATGCAACACTCTTTGACCAATATAACATGGAAGCCGTAACCATGCAATTGTAATATAGAAGTCTATTGCAACCCACAAGTGCCACAGAGTCCAACTCCAAGTGAAGCGAACAAGAAGCCACTATACCTGGCATACAGAAAGCTAAAAACCAAAGAGAGAAATCCACCAATGATGCTCCACAAGCATAAGAAAACTAGCTCCTGCCTATGGACACGAATTAGTTTAGGCCATGAGTACCTAACTAGTCGAGGACTGATTGTAGTAATAATTTTTAAAAGTCTTTGAAGAAATCGACAAAAGTTATTGTCTAGCTCTAAATACTAAAGAATTGAAATTCAATCTTTTTGCAAGGGGAATTGGTATCTACCTACCATTCAATCTTTGTTGCATAGGAAAATTGGCCTCTCGTTATCTACTGCCGATAAAATTTGCCTATCGTTATCTACTGCCGATAAAATTTGCCTATCGTTATCTACTGCCAATAAGTATTCAACAACTACCCGCTTTTAAATGGCATGAGATGGACCACCAATCTCAAGAGAAGAGAAAAAAATCGAGGAACACTACATTGTAACCAAACGACTTATTTTAAGAGTTAAAAGTACATTATTTTTTTTACCTTTAGCTTATTTGGTAAAAAGTTAAATGGATTTTGTTTGGGAATTAAATTGAGCAGTTTGTTGACAAGTATTTAATAATTACTAATAAAAATTTTAAGATAAAACATAAATTAAAAAAAAATCTTAAATCTCTTAAATAAAAACTTAAAAAATATTATTACAATTTTTTTATTAGTAAAACTATAATTTTTTAAAAAATCTTAAACTTAAATCTTTTAAATAAAAACTTTAAAATACCACTACAATTTTTAAAAAATACACTACAAGTTTATTGGTAAGACTATAATTTTTTATAAAGACACCTTACGAAATAGGATAAAGATAGATGGAACCCCTGCCACAGACCACATGAATTCTTCTAAAACCCAGTTAATATGCACGGCTGTCACAAATTAAAAGCTTATCAAACGAAAACCTTTAAGCTTCTTTTTCAGCAATAAAATAAACAAATGTTTCCCCTAAAACGTTTTTTATTAGAAGGCAGAAGCTAGTTAAATACGTCCATCCGACGGTGGATATGCATTATTAGAGTAAATTTATTTTAATTTAAAAAAAAAATTAAAAGGCAAACAAGGTTTACTTATAATCTGTCCGTCCAGTATTTTTAGTTTTTATAATATATTTTTCAGTTTTCATTTAAAAACTTAAAAATTAATACTACCCATTTCAATTCATTAAAAAAAACGACGCTTATAATATTTCTCTCAGTTGGACCACGGCAGGGTTTCTCTTTGTGATTGCAACTACAATTCCCATCAAATCAACAACCGTATCAAAAGTTGGACGCTTATAATATTTTTTTATTAGTATTGTGCCTTTTAAAAAAATAGCATAAATTGCTTTAAGGCAGAGAGTTCCACAGATAAGGCGGAGAGTTCGACAAGTTCAATAGACAAGGCGGAGAGTTCGACAAGTTCAATAGACAAGGCGGAGAGTTCGACAAGTTCGACAGACAAGGCGGAGACCCGTGCTCAACTAGGCAAATTCAACTAATTCACTGAACCAGTTGTCTCTGAAGATGGAGGAATACAACTGGCGGAGCTTTTGAATAGAAATGGGAATCGCTTTAAGGGTAAGATTGGAGGAAAAAAAAATTCTTCAATAGAATATGACTGTGCATAGTATTGGTCATTAAAAAAAAGGTAAAATTGGAGGAAAAAAAAATTCTTCAACTGTGCATAGTATAGTAGTTAGGGGAACTTTTGTTACATACCTGATATATGTTGTATGAAGTTGAAAGTCTAGCCGTGCATTGACAATTCTTCTTCTGCAACCTCTCTGCACCTTCTGCTAAATTCTTCTACAAACCTCTCTGCACCCTCTGCTAAATTCTTCTGCAACCTCTCTGCACCCTCTGCTAAAGCTTCTGCAATGGCTATTAACCTTAGACTGCAGCTTTATAGAATTATACAGCGCGCGAAAATAAAATAAGGCGCCAAGGGAGAAGCCATGAAGCGTGCCAAATTAAGTTGCAGTCAGAGAGACGTCGATGTACAGTTGTGGTAGATGTACTCCTGTCATCTCGTCGCTCGCGTAAAACATGTCAGCAGAAACATTGCCCCCGACAGAACTTTTACATTACAAAAATCCCAGTTTTTTTTTTTTTAATTAAACTTTAATGTTTTTTTTAATTAAAATTTAATTTTGTTGGGCCGAGTCCCGACATCGGGACTCGGGAGTCCAGGTTAGACTCGGACTCGGCCCCGGACTCGGCCGGACTCGGCCGAGTCTAGAAAAAAAAGGAGTCCGAGTGGGCTCGGCTCGGCTGAGCCCACTCGGAATCGGACTCGGCCGAGTCTGACTACTATGGTTAGAAGAGCAAAAGGACGCACCAAAAGAAGGGCACATGAGAGAAGAGCATGAGGAAGAATTTAAAATAGAGGAACAAAATGTTGAAGAATCAAAGGAAGCAAAACATTGGGTTAAGGTTGCAGCATATTGCCACCCACACCACCAGGAGCAGAAACAATCTTGGAGGCATGGCTTAGGGCATCAATATTATTATGGACCTACATGGATTCAGAAAGGCATCAAGTATGAGAGTGTTTGGTAGAAAAAACAAAATAATTCTAGCTTTCAGAGTGATGTTGCAACATCCTGGAACCATAGGACCAATTGATGGGATATAATATTAACCATCCTTTATCATCTTTTTTTTAATTAACTCACACGTAAACTGATTATCTTCTATAGCCTTATGCATATTTATAAGCATGTTTTGCGTATATATATAAATAAATAAATCTTGTTTGAATAGGGATAGAAATAGATGTTACTTGTTTTAATTTGATTAGTTATATGCTTTACTAAGGAAAAGGGAATGCTAAATGAATGTTTGTTTCTTGTTGAGCATGTCTATAATTTCTAGTTTAGTTGTTGCCCAGTTACTGCAGAAAGACATTTTTGTAAGTACTGCCGAAGGGCAACACAATTACTGAAGAAGAAGACCACTGTGTCTAGCAAACAGTTCCTGCAGAACAACTAGCAGATGACGGAATGACAGCTGGCAGATAATGGAATGATCCCTGGCAGAGAAGACTTGAAAATTCTAGTCAAGGTGCCTCAAACCCAGGACGCCAGCCATACCTAATCCCTGGCACACGAGTTGAAATTTGTAGGGATAGGACAAAACTGTCTCATGCCAAACAAGGAAGAAACAGTTGTTAGATTCCCTCTTGCACCTAAGAAATAACAGGGTTGACTACTGTTACAGGATTGAATTTGTTAGATTTATTTTAGAACATAATCTATTTTGGATTAGATTGTTAAAAATTGTTGAAAGATAGAAATAAAAGATTGTCTATAAATCAAACATCCCAGATTGTCATGGTTGTTGAACTTTTCTAGAGCATAATAATAGGGGATTAGTATGTTTCATTTTCAGACGCTGTCCATTTTAAGGCATTTCTCCCTAAGGAGTTTTAACATGAATAAAAATGCCATTTTATGGCGATATGTTATGATATTGTATATGGGTATTATAGATAGTTGGTGTGTGACACACATAACCCAAGGTTGATTATATTATAATATTATATTATGATAATAAGTTGGATAAGGGTTTAGGAGTCGATTCCCTAAAGTAGCATTAGAAGATGGGTATATAAAGAAGGGATATTGTCATTGTAAGCATCATCATTCATATTGAGTATTCTCTTGTAATTGTCTTTGCCCATGGAGTGGCCTCTCATCTTGGGAGATCTTGTGGAGTTATTCCTTCCTTAAGGAGTATTATTGGTATTGCCCTAACTTAAGGGTATTATCTATATCTGTGTCTCATTCGTGTGGATTATCATGGTAGAATATTATTTGTGGCTAAATGATTTGATATTTTTGCAGATTGGTGAATGATTTATGTTTATGAGAATAAAGTTTCATAACATTTTGATATGACAGATTTAGGGCTCCTTCATTACTACCTAGGTGTAGAATTTTGGCAACTTGATCATACTATATATATATCACAAAGCAAGTATGCCAAAACACCTACGAAATTTAGATGTGAGATTGTAATCTGATATCTACACCTACGAAATTTGGGCTGAAATTGTCAACCTACTTTGATTCATCTCTGGTCAATGGGTCAGTATATCATCAATTGGTCGACAGCTTGATTTATCTTACAACCACTCAACCCGATTTACATTTTGCAATAAATTAGTTGTCTCATTTCATGTCAAATCCTCGAAGAGAGCACTGGCAAGCTGTAAAATGTACTCTCAGAAATATGAAAGGTACCCTTGACTTTGATATATTGTGCCAAAAATCTAATGGTTTTTAGTTGGTTGGATATACTGATGCAAATAAGGGAGGATTGATTGATTATCGGAAATCTACTACTGGCTATATATTTGCTCTTGGATCAGGGGTTATTTCTTGGCAGAGCAAACTTCAGCATACAGTTGCTTTGTCATCAACTAATGCAGAATATAAGGCAGCATTTAGTACAAGTTGTGAAGTTGTTTGCTTGCAACGATCAAATAGCATCAACATCACTTCATTGTGATAATCAAAGTGTGCTCAAGTTGGTGAAGAATCCAATATATCATGCCAGAACAAAACATATTTAAGTTCATCATCACTATATTCAATAGCTTGTAGAGCATGAAGAAATTTGCCTAAATTATTATCCAACTTCTTAACAAATTGTTGATGTAAACATAGTTACAAAAATCTTAATCCGATCCGATATTTTGCGATTCAAGGGGGTTGCCGATTAAATCAGTATCGGAAATTGAGCTTTTGAAAAAATGGACGATTTTTGCCCCATTTTTTCCAAAAAATTGGGAATCAAGATTTTTTCAAAAAAGCATGATTACTAAGCGAAAAATCGCCCACGGCCGCATGGGTAGAGGAAACATTATAAAAAAAAAAAAAATTCATTTTGCCTCATTTTTACCTGTTCTAAACAAGAGAGATGGGTCTGCCTACCTGCTACCACACCAAACAAAACTTGCTAGTGCATCCTAACAGCCAATTTTTTGCAGTTTGAAAGAAGTTGGCAGCCACCAACAGTAATGTCATACATTATTAACTGATGAAATTCTGCATAAAAAGACGTTGAACTATCAATCCAAACTTATTGCTCAATTTTTGTTATCTTAGAAATAAAAAAAAAGGTGTTGCAAACATTGGAAATAATGGGCAGCATGAAATTAATTGTTACACAAAGCCTAAAATACCTTGCAAAAGACAAATTTGGAAGCCTAATATCAAAAACACATTTAAATTAAAACCAATCACAATCATCATTTAAGTTAATTTGTTGGTGTTTTAATCAGCCTATGAGTTGTTGAAGTCCCAAATTAGTAATTTTAGTATCCTTTCTACACCAAAATACAAACAAGAAGAAAAATTCAGTTCAGAGAATGAAGGTACGTGCAAAGGGTGCTACCCATCGACCCCGCAAGGGGGGCTGCCCCTCGACCCCCGACACAAGTGGCAATGGGCATTAGCAACCAAGGCACAAGAAGAGGCATGGGCACAATGACAAAGAGAGACTAGAGCTTCTACTAGGGCAAAGGGCAAAGGCATTCAAAGATCTTGAGGCATTGTATTTGTCATGACTAATGACACATTTTGTAATTTGTATATTTTTTATATTATAAGCAATACAAGAATATTTGAATTTTGGTCGCATTAAAATTTCTTTATTTAAGATGTGTTTTGTCACTTTCATATGTAGTTTAAGGCTTTAAGCTTGTATCACTTGCCACTTTCATGTGTAGTTTAAGCTTGTATCACTTACAGTATTAATATTTGATTTGCATAATGTTAATTCATTGTGATATGCATGAAAAAAAACTTTTTTCAATGAAAATTTGCATTTTCTTCAATTTTTTTTTTTGCCAAATTTTTCAATTCCCGATTTTTTCCAATTCTTTTTCCATGCTGATTCCAATTTTCTCAACTATGGATGCAATGACCAAACCCTTAGGTAGAGAAAAAATTGTAGAATTTAGGGATAAGCTTGGGATTGTATCTAGGTTAGTCATTAAGGGGTGTTAGAAGAAATAGATATGATATCGTTTGTTACAACAACTCTCTAGGGATAACTTGTTAAGATTTGTAGGGATAAGTTGTTGAGATTTTTAGGGATAAGTTGTTAGGATTTGTAGGGATAATTTATTAGGAATTTTAGGATCTGGTTTGAACAGCACCAACTGATTACTATATTTTAAATCATTATAAATTGGAGCTTAGAAATGCAAATAGAGCATCTTGATTTACATTCTTTTAAGAAGGAACTATACAAGTTAGTTGATGCTAAGTCTAGCAATTGAAGACAATAGCTCTAATTTTTGGCATGAGAGGTTTGGTCACCTCAATCGCTAGTATTTATCAGTTCTCACTAACATGGTTCACAAATTGACATCCATTCAAGAGCAGCAACATTCTTGTGTAGGATGTCAACTTGGAAAACAAACTCGCCAACCATTTGAGACAAGTCTTGGCTTGCACAAGGTGTTTTAGATCTAGTGCTTATTGGATTGTCTGGTCCAATGAATACACCTTTGGTTTAAGGTGCAAATATTTTTTGTTGATGGTTGATGATTATTTGAGGAAGATGTGGATATACTTCCTCAAGTATAAGTTTGAATTTTTTTCGTACTTTCAAGGCCCTTGTAGAAAAACAATGTAGAAAGCAAAGCAGGGTCTTGAGGTCAAATAATGAAGGTGAGCTTACCTCAAAACAGTTTCAATATTTCTACAAGCATGAGAATATACATAGGTAGTATACATCTCCTTACACTCCACAGCAAAATGGGGTAGTAGAGAGGAGGAATAGTACAATCATGGAGATGGCTAGATCCATAGCCGAAATGTACCATATTGTTACTAGGCAAAAGCAATAACTAATGCAGACTTCATTCTCAACAAGTGTCTATGTAAAGCTTTGCAGAATTGTACTCCTAAAGAAGCACGGTCTAGAAGAAAACCTTCGGTTAGTCATTTTTAAATTAAGTTTGAATTTTCTCAACTATGGATGCAACGACCAAACCCTTAGGTAGAGAAAAAATTGTAAAATTTAGGGATAAGCTTGGGATTGTATCTAGGTTAGTCATTAAGGGGTGTTAGAATAAATAGATATGATAGGGATTTATATTATTGTATTGTTTGTTACAACAACTTTTTAGGGATAACTTGTTAAGATTTGTAGGGATAAGTTGTTGAGATTTTTAGGGATAAGTTGTTAGGATTTGTAGGGATAATTTATTAGGATTTTTAGGATCTGGTTTGAACAGCACCAACTGATTAGTAGATTTTAAATTATTATAAATTGGAGCTTAGAAATGCAAATAGAGCATCTTGCTTTACATTCTTTTAAGAAGGGGCTATACAAGTTAGTTGATGCTAAGTCTGGCAATTGAAGACAATAGCTCTAATTTTTGGCATGAGAGATTTGGTCACCTCAATCGCAAGTATTTATCAGTTCTCACTAACATGGTTCACAAATTGACATCCATTCAAGAGCAGCAACATTCTTGTGTAGGATGTCAACTTGGAAAACAAACTCGCCAACCATTTGAGACAAAGTCTTGGCTTGCACAAGGTGTTTTAGATCTAGTGCATATTGGATTGTCTGGTCCAATGAATACACCTTTGGTTTAAGGTGCAACTATTTTTTGTTGATGGTTGATGATTATTTGAGGAAGATGTGGATATACTTCCTCAAGTATAAGTTTGAATTTTTTTCGTACTTTCAAGGCCCTTGTAGAAAAACAATGTAGAAAGCAAAGCAGGGTCTTGAGGTCAAATAATGAAGGTGAGTTTACCTCAAAACATCAAGATTTCTACAAGCATGAGGATATACATAGGTAGTATACATCTCCTTACACTCCACAGCAAAATGGGGTAGTAGAGACGAGGAATAGTACAATCATGGAGATGGCTAGATCCATAGCCGAAATGTACCATATTGTTACTAGGCAAAAGCAATAACTAATGCAGACTTCATTCTCAACAAGTGTCTATGTAAAGCTTTGCAGAATTGTACTCCTAAAGAAGCACGGTCTAGAATAAAACCTTCGGTTAGTCATTTTTAAATTAAGTTTGAATTTTCTCAACTATGGATGCAATGACCAAACCCTTAGGTAGAGAAAAAATTGTAAAATTTAGGGATAAGCTTGGGATTGTATCTAGGTTAGTCATTAAGGGGTGTTAGAATAAATAGATATGATAGGGATTTATATTATTGTATTGTTTGTTACAACAACTTTTTAGGGATAACTTGTTAAGATTTGTAGGGATAAGTTGTTGAGATTTTTAGGGATAAGTTGTTAGGATTTGTAGGGATAATTTATTAGGATTTTTAGGATCTGGTTTGAACAGCACCAACTGATTAGTAGATTTTAAATTATTATAAATTGGAGCTTAGAAATGCAAATAGAGCATCTTGCTTTACATTCTTTTAAGAAGGGGCTATACAAGTTAGTTGATGCTAAGTCTGGCAATTGAAGACAATAGCTCTAATTTTTGGCACGAGAGATTTGGTCACCTCAATCGCAAGTATTTATCAGTTCTCACTAACATGGTTCACAAATTGACATCCATTCAAGAGCAGCAACATTCTTGTGTAGGATGTCAACTTGGAAAACAAACTCGCCAACCATTTGAGACAAGTCTTGGCTTGCACAAGGTGTTTTAGATCTAGTGCATATTGGATTGTCTGGTCCAATGAATACATCTTTGGTTTAAGGTGTTGTTGCCACATTTGGCAGGGGTGCCATGTTTTCCGTTTTTGTAAGTGAGCTGCTCTCTCCCTTTCCCCCTTCCTCTTTTTCCTTTCTTCATTTCCCTCTCTCCCTCTTCCTTGCAGTTTTCATTCCTCTCCCTTCCTCCCTTTTTCTTCCCCCCAGTAAAGTTTCCAGAACAGAGGTGTTCCCTGAAAGTTTCTAAGTATCAGGGCGCAACCCGACTTCGCAGCGAAGTCGGAGTGCGCCCTCAGGTTGGAGCGCAGTAGGAAAGGCGAAGTGCGACAACAGGACAGGAGATGAGCGAAATTTGACTAACTGCTGGGGCGCAACCCGACTTCGCAGCGAAGTCGGGGTGCGCCCTTCTTCCTGGGCGCACTTGGAAAGCAGTATGGCAGAGAATAAACTAAGTGTTGGGGCGCAACCCGACTTCGCAGCGAAGTCGGGTTGCGCCCGCCTCTTAGTGCTCAGTTCGAACAGCAAAGGAGAAGACAAGTGTTGGGGCGCAACCCGACTTCGCAGTGAAGTCGGAGTGCGCCCCCCTCTCAATGCGCAATCCGAACAGCGGTAGGAGACAGCAAGTGCTGGTGCGCAACCCGACTTCGCAGCGAAGTCGGAGTGCGCCCGCTGACCGGTGCACAGTTGGGGAAGCAAGACCAGAAAATGACTAAGGCAAGATGACCCTCCCAACTGCGCTGTTTTATGCCTGCGCAACCAGACAGCGCTCAGATCCTAAACGAAGTTGGATAAACTGCCTTTCAAGGCAGCCATGTGTCACTCGTCAGCATCTGACAAGTGTCCAACTTCGAGATTCAAGCCAAGGCATGACCAGGAAAAGGACAAAGCATGGACTGCACTATCTGCGCCAATTGCCACCATTTAAGTTGATGTAAAGTGCCATCTGCCGCACCTACCCACATTCCTGCTGACCGAAGGTTTGACCCGACATACCGCCACGCAGCTGTACAGCCTTCAAGGAGACCATGCCGCAAGTACAGTCCTGCCCGACAAAAGTCAACATCAGCAGCTCTTCAGCCGCTTGTGTCAGCTAATGTTTAGTCTGGGACTTTGTGCCCAAGAATGTAATCGGGGGGAACTTGAGGCTATAAATAGCCATGTAATTCATTGTAAAAAGGGGAGAAGGGGAATATATTGCTAGGGAACCATTGTAGCTGTGCGTTTGCCTCTAATACAAGCATATACTTGGCTCTGCTTACTGTCTTTTATCTTGTATGCTGCCTCTCCTTGTCATTTCAGCCTCATGTTTCTTGTATCATTGCTTACTGTTGTACTGAACTCTAGACTCTGGTATTTGATGATCAAGTATTCCTGGAATGCATAGATAGAGGATACATAGGATGACTGATAGCTGTAGTTTCAATGTATGCTTTGTAAAGGAATGTTGTTAGTAGTGGTGATTGATCGTTGTCGTGCTGCTTATTCCCCCCTCCCAACTCCAATCACATTTGGATTTTCTTTCTGCACTTTTATCTCTTTCCCTGCACTCTTAACCTAAAACACTACAAACCCCATAGGAAGCCGGCCTTCTCCGGAGATTGGCACGGAAGGCATTCCTTCCTTCCGGCCTTTCAATCTGGTGGGCGAATCTGGGCGCAATAACAACAAATCCTTTCCTCATGGCAGATTCGTAACCAACAGGTGCAAATATTTTTTGTTGATGGTTGATGATTATTTGAGGAAGATGTGGATATACTTCCTCAAGTATAAGTTTGAATTTTTTTCGTACTTTCAAGGCCCTTGTAGAAAAACAATGTAGAAAGCAAAGCAGGGTCTTGAGGTCAAATAATGAAGGTGAGCTTACCTCGAAACAGTTTCAAGATTTCTACAAGCATGAGGATATACATAGGTAGTATACATCTCCTTACACTCCACATCAAAATGGGGTAGTCGAGAGGAGGAATAGTACAATCATGGAGATGGCTAGATCCATAGCCGAAATGTACCATATTGTTACTAGGCAAAAGCAATAACTAATGCAGACTTCATTCTCAACAAGTGTCTATGTAAAGCTTTGCAGAATTGTACTCCTAAAGAAGCACGGTCTAGAAGAAAACCTTCGGTTAGTCATTTTTAAATTTTTGGTTGGGTAGTGTTTGCATTAATTCCTAAGGAAAAAAGAAGTAATTTATATGTAAAAAATCAAAAAGTTCATGTTTATTGGCTATAGTGAACAATCCAAGGCATATAGATTGCTTGATGTCTCTACTAACAAGATTGTAATTAGTAGAGATATTATTGTACATGAGAAGAATTCTTCCTTCTTAGATGAAGGTAAACCTATTGAGATTTTTGTTTGTTATAGAACTGTTGATAGTACTGCAACAAATAGTGAAGTTCAGTTGGATTTAGATACATCTGAGATTGATGATGAAAAGAAAGACATGAAGACTTAGCCACACTAATGTGTTGAAATTCACTTTGAGATGACCTTGGAGAATAGATCTTGAAAGAGGTACACCCAAGTGAAGTTTGCCAACAACACAAGCCACGTCAACTACCCAAATCATATACACAGACAATGAAAGATGTCAAGAAGTATGAGAAAGCGATAGCTAAACAATCTAGGTAAGCTGGAAAAGAACCTAAACAAGTGAATGAGCAGGCAAACTTTGCTTTAGTTTCACAGGTTTTTAAACCTAGTAGATATGAAGAGGTCAGTGGTAAAACAAATTAGGAAGATGCCATGAAGGCATAATTTGACTCTTTGATGAAGAATAATACATTGGAATTATGTGAATTGCACCATGGAAAGAAACCCGCTAGTTGTAAATGGGTTTAAAAGGTAAAATGTAAATCAGTTGATACAATTGACAAATTCAAAGCCCATCATGTTGCTAAAGGGTATGCACAACCGGAAGGTATACACTATGGAGAGACATTTGCTCCAATTGTAAAGATGGTGGTTTTTGGATTAGTTCTCTCAACTGCAATATATTTTGGTTGGTAGGTATAATAGTGGTAGAACCCTAAAGGTTCTAGCTAATATTTAATAAATGAATAAATAAAATAACATTAAAAAGAATCACTTTTAAGGTCGAATCACTGTTGCACTGGAATGGGGAATCCCTCCAATGGGTTTAACAAATATATATTC
Source organism: Wollemia nobilis (assembly GCA_028583015.1). Taxonomy (NCBI): domain Eukaryota; kingdom Viridiplantae; phylum Streptophyta; class Pinopsida; order Araucariales; family Araucariaceae; genus Wollemia; species Wollemia nobilis. The sequence goes on from JAQPPZ010002502.1 coordinate 7,531,739, forward strand.
TTCTTCTTGGATGATTTGTGTGAATGGCCAACCTAATATATATATCTACCCTAAAGCTACGTTGATGAAGAGACGTGATGCATTAGACGTGATGGTTCACGTTATGAAGAGATGTGATGGTTCACTTTATGAGTTAATAATATAATAATTAAATGATTAATAATACTAACTAATAATGTTAGGATGGAGGATCCTAACATGCCACCCTCCTTAAAAAGAGCTTTGTCCTCAAAGCTCAAAGTGAGGAGCTTTATATTTTGTTTTCCAAGAAGAATTTTTGCAAGTTCTTGTACTATTTTAATGTCACTTTTTCGAAGGCAGGGATATCTTGAAGGTCGGAGTGTTAGTGGGGGGTTGCCAAGAATAATAGTAGAATCTTCCTTAGGATAATTGTGATGATGATGGGAGGGCAACCCTTGGGGTTCCTCAAACATTTCAGAAGGATGCTTAAAAAGAGGTGGTAAAACTTCTACATTCTCCTGTTGTTCCCTGGGAGAGGGAATGGAGGAGTGTGTAGTCACCTTTCTGCCTTGTTTTTGAATAGGTTTGACCCTGCGGTGATAACTCACTATTGGAGAGGAAATTGAGTGTAGTTCTTGTAGAGTGCATGTTTGGCCATAATGGGTCACTTCGGGAATGTCTACCTCATCCTTGCCTGATGCATCGATCACTTATGGCATATCGACTGTATTGCCTTCCTCGTTGTGATCAGGTGCTTGGGGTATTTCTTGCTCATTGTCCTTGTTTTCTACATCTTCTTCCTCTTTCTTATCTTCCGTGGCTTCCTCATCTTCCTTACCTTCCTCATCATCCCCATATTTAGTGTCATCTTCAAGTGTATCCGTCACTATGGCTACCTCAATCACATTTTCGTCGTTGGGAGAACTACAAGGAATAGTTGCATCCGAAATATATAGTGCAGGTGTAATACATTGATGATTGTGAACAAATTTCTCATCGCAATGAAAACAAATGCCCTTTTCGCGTCGTGCCTTCATTTCTATAGGGTTGATACGTTTAATGGGTAAGAGTCGGGTAAATTTTGGGGTGGTGTATGTATTTTGTGATTCCCATACAGGTGGTTTTGTAGTTGGCTCCTTCCACTAGCAAAAATCCTCCTTTGTAATAATTTTATTTGCAAGGTCATTCTTTTTTAGGGTTAACTCTGCTATTTTTCTTGCTATTTTTGTTTCAAAATCATCTTGCCATTTATTCATTACTTGCAGGATTTCTTTTGAGATGTCCAGAATCGATGCTCGGATACCAAATGGTAGAACCCTGAAGGTTCTAGCTAATATTTAATAAATGAATAAATAAAATAACATTAAAAAGAATCACTTTTAGGGTAGAATCACTGTTGCACTGGAATGGGAAATCCCTCCAATGGGTTTAACAAATATATATTCTTCTTCTTGGATGATTTGTGTGAATGGCCAACCTAATATATATATATATATATATATATATATATATATCTACCCTAAATCTATGTTGATGAAGAAACATGATGGTTCACGTTATGAAGAGACATGATGGTTCACGTTATGAGTTAATAATATAATAATTAAATGATTAATAATACTAACTAATAATGTTAGGATGGAGGATCCTAACAAATAGATGCATGTTAAGAGTGTCTTCCTGAATAGAGATTTGGAAGAGGAGGTCTACATGGTGCAGCCACAATGGATTTAGGTACCGTTGGTTACGAATCTGCCATTAGGAAAGGATTTTAATCTTTTGTGCCCTAGACCCCCGCCCAACAGATTGAAAGGTCGGGAGGAAGAGATGCCTCCCGTGCCAATCTCCGGAGAAGGTCGGCTCCTATACTACACTACTAATGTTTTTTAGATAAGGGAACTGGAAAGAGATTGTAAAATGCAGAAAGAGATGTAAATAGTATGCGGTTATGGTGGGAAAGAACAAGCAGCACGATTACTTAGCTAATAACCAAACCAAAAACAATCAAAACAAAGCATGTAACAGAAACTAACACTATTATTCCTTCTTATGTATCCTTCATTCACTATTCCAGATTCAATTAATTGCCAATGCTCTAATCCAGGATTCAGAATTACAGCAATCAGAAAAATAAATGAACATAAGCAGAAATACTTGCAGAAGGCAGCATAAAAGAAAGAGACAGATATCAGAGCCAAAGATGCTTAGTATTGAAAGCAAGTGTTTGTTACAGCAAAGCTTTCTTAGCAATATGTTCCCCCTTTTTACAATGAAGTTCCACTGCTATTTATAGCAGAATTTTCCCCCCCTTTACAATGATGCACAGAACCCAAAGATTGCAAAAAGCAGTCGATATTAGATCCTTGCTGGCCATGAGCGTACCTGCAACAAGATTCACCTGAATCTGGTACGGCTCCGGACAGATCTGGTGGTTGAGAAGGCGCGTCTGATAAATGTGGTAGGTGCAGTACAAACTGTTGTTGAATGCTTGTTGTCAATGTTCACCTACCCTGTACTTTGAAGTACGCCTTCTGTTATGTCTTGTCAGGCTCGAATCCCGAAATCCGTATGTTCTTTGCCTGAGTCTAAGGTTCGTTGAGAACTGAGGGGGTTGACCAGAATCGGTGAAAAACCAAGCGACCGCCGTCGACTGCTGAAAAACCAAGCGACCAGCGTCAACTGAGTGACCGGCGTCGACTGCTCACACTCAAACAAATTTTTGATTTTTTTCCCTCCGTTGCCCATGGTTGCTGAAAAAAGGAGCAACCGACATCAATCACTGAAAAATTGAGCGACCGCCGTCGATCGCTGAAAAACGGAGCAACCGGCGTCGACTGAGCGACCGACGTCGACTGCTCACACTTAGACAATTTTTTTATTTTTTTCCCTCCGTTGCCCATGGTCGCTAAAAAAAGGAGCGATCGACGTCGATCGCTGAAAAACCGAGCGACCGATGTCGATCTCTGAAAAACTGAGCGACCGACTCGATCTCTGAAAAACTGAGCGACCGTCGTCGACTGCTGAAAAACGGAGCAACCAACGTCGACTGCTCACACTTGGACAAATTTTTGATTTTTTTCCCTCCGTTGCCCATGGTCACTGAAAAAAGGAGTGACCGACGTCAATCGCTGAAAAACTGAACGACTGCGGTCGATCGCTGAATAACGGATGACGGAACGACCGGTGTCAACTGAGCGACCGGCATCGACTGCTCATGCCTTAGGATTTTTCATGACGAATTTGAGCTTTCTGGTTCTGCTTCCCGGGGCCATAACTTTTGATCCGCTGACCCGATCGCCTATTATAATATATCGCCGGAAAGCTTGCGAAAAGATCTGCAATGAAAAAATATCCAAAGCTCATTTCATCCATTTTATCATCCCCGTTTAGGGCCCGTGAAAATGCCAACACTTTTGCATGCTCTTTGTTGCTTTAAAGCTCCATTATTAGGCAAAAAATTCATTGGAAAGTTTAATGTGGCAAAAATGCCAACAGGGACCACGAAAACATCTGGTTTGCAAATTGATTAAGTCCCTATATAGACTTATAAGCAGGCTCCCCAACCTTGGTATTTCAAAATTGATCAACATCTTAGAGATTCAAGATTCAATTGGAGCTTTTTTATCCTCATCTCTATATCAAAACTACAAGTAATGACATTGTAATTTTCATTGTGTATGTTGACGACCTTGTTATTACTAGTAGGGAATGATGGAAACAAGAGCAAAGAACAGCAAATAGAATCCAATAGCACAGATAAAAAACAACAAAATTGGTTTGCACTTGAACAGTTGTGAATTGCTCACAAAAGATAAAAATATTACATGGAGACTAAGGCTGTATAAATAGCCTTATGCATACATAAATAAACCTACCTAACAGGCCTGATCGGCACCTACTTCATCTGTGTTGGATGGGTGCCTTTAATACAGGCTTGACTTTGCATATACTCACATGGGAGTAAAATAGTCAACATAGACGGCTAACATGAAGTAAATATTAATCTAATATTCTAACATCCCCCCTTAAGATTTACTTCATTTATTCTTAACCCAAGTTCAGTTCTGAAGTACTGAAATTTTTGAATGCTAAGGGGCTTGGTGAATATATCAGCCAAGTGCTCCTTTGTTGGCTTATAGATAAGCTCTATTTGTCCACTCTGAATTTGTTCCCTGATATAATTATGGTGCACCTCAATGTGTTTGGTGCGAGCATGTTACACTGGATTCTTTGCAATCTTCAAGACACTTTGGTTGTCACAAATTACAATAGATTATGGTTGGCTTTGTTTGTTGAGGATCAAGATCGCACATGAATTGTCGAAGCCAAATGGCTTCCCTGGTTGCTTCTACAGCTGCTTTGTACTTTGCTTCTGTGAATGAGAGTACAACTGTGGGCTGTTTCTTACTGCTCCATGAAACTGATGCTGAACCAAGATGGAAGCAGTATCCTGATGTGGACTTTTTGCTGTCTGGACAACCAGCCCAATCAAAATGTGAGTATCCTTCAAGTTTGAAGTTTGCATTGTGCGCAAACTGTAAGCCTTATAGTAGAGTGCCTTGTAAGTACCTTAGCACTCTCTTTCTTGCTTTCCAATGACTCTGTTTAGGACAATTCATGAACCTAGATGGCATACCTACTCAATACAACAAATTTGGCCTAGTTGTAGTCAAATAGATTAGACTACCAACTAGTTGTCTAAATAATGTGCTATCTACTGGTTTTCCTCTCTCATCAACAACCAATTTTGTGCCAGTTTCCATGGGAGTCGGAGCTGATTTACAATCTTGCATTTTGAACTTTTGCAAGATTTCCTTGGCATACTTAGCTTGATAAATGAAAATTTCTCCAGGCTTTTGCCAAACTTCTACTCCAAGACAATAATGGAGTAGGCCTAAATCTTTCATCTCAAAGTTCTTCTTCAAATCCTTTTTGAGATTATCAATCTCTTTTTCATCATCACCTATAATTATTAATTCATCCAAATAAACAATTACGAGAGAGGTGATAATACCGCTTCAAACCTTCAAGTAGAGATTCGAATCAGTCAAAGACTTCTGATATCTAGTTTGGAGTAGGTACTAGTCAATCTTGGCATACCAAGCTCTAGGAGCTTGTTTTAAGCCATAAAGTGCCCTCTTGAGGCGGCATACAAGCTGCTCTTTACCTTCTTCTACATAACCATGTGGTTGGTCCATGTACACTTCTTCAATTAGATCTCCATTGAGGAAGGCATTCTTTACATCAAGTTGATGTAGTTTCCACTTGTATTGAGTTGCTAAGGCAAGAATAACTTTTATGGTGATCATCTTGGCTACTAGTGCAAATGTCTCCTCATAGTCTATGCCATGTATTTGACTGAAACCTTTGACTACCAATCTTGCCTTATGCTTGTCAATAGTAACATCTGATTTGAATTTGGTCTTGTAGACCCATTTGCAGCCAATGCTTTCTTTACCAAGAGGTACGTTAACAAGATCCCATGTCTTGTTTTTCTTGAAGGCTGCCATCTCAACATCCATTGCAGCTCTCCATTTCTGATCTTGGCAGGCTGCTTCATATGTGGAGGGCTCTTGGGTATTCAGCACTTGTGACATAAGTGCAAAATTTACTGAATCTGTTCTCATCTTGGACTTTCTTTTGTCCTCTTCATCTGGCAACTGTGCTTCAGTTACGGTTTTAAGATACCATTTGGGCAGCTTCTTTGAAGTTGAAGAGGATTCATGAGAGACTTCTTCTAGTGCTTCACTGTCACTTGTCAAGGTACTTTCAGGATCACTGGGTGTTGGTGTGCTTGATTCTGGCTGTTCTCCAGCTACTCTATGTTGAAGAAGTTCCAACTCCTTAATACAAGATTCTTTAATGCCTTCATTAAAGATTACATCCTAGATACATGAACCTTTTTGGTTTTGATCACATAGATCCTATATGCCTTACTTACATCACTATAACCAACAAATATACATCTGCTACTCTTATCATCTAATTTCTGCCTTTTTTCTTTTGGAACACGCATATAGGCAGTACGACAAAAAATTCTTAAAAGAGTAACAATGGGCTTTTTACCTGTCCAAACTTCTTCTGGTGTCATGTTTTGAACAGCTTTTGTGGTGCTTCTATTAGTCAAATAACAGGCTGCCCTTACTGCTTCCGCCTAAAGTGTGTTAGACAGCTGCTTTGCCTTCAGCATTGATCTGCCTTTCTCGACCAAGGTGCGGTTCATCCTTTCCGCAACTCCATTTTGCTGAGGAGTATAAGGCGTTGAAAGTTGCCTTTTAATACCATGTTGTTTGCAAAATGCAATGAAGGCATTTGAGGTAAATTCTCCTCCATTGTCAATTCTGAGAATTTTGACCTTTTGGTTGCTTTCATTCTCAGCTTCTGCTTTGAATTCTTTGAATGCATCAAAATCTTGTGACTTGTACTTGAGAAAGTAAATCCAAGTACGTCTTGAGAAATCATCAATGAATGTGATGAAATACTTTGCACCACCAAGAGATGCAGTCTTCATTGCGCCACACAGATCACAGTGTACCAACTCTAACTTTGATTTGGCTCTCCAAGCTTTGTCCTTTTCTAACTTGTCTCTATGTTGCTTGCCCATCATGCAAGCTTCACACAAGCATTTATCTATTGAGATCTTTGGTAAACAATGTACCATATTCAACCTATTCATGTCTCTAAGACTAGAGTAGTGCAAATGACCTAGGCGTTCATGCCATAATTGGTCTTTTGATGATAAGTTTATATAAGCCCGATTCCTCTTTGCCTACACCAATTACAATGTTTTGACTATCCTGTATCATACATTTGTCTTGTCTAAACAAGATTTTCATGTTATGTTGTCCTATCTTACTAACTAAAATCAGATTTTTCTTCATTCCAGGTACATACAAACATCTTTGATGTAATTCATCTTACCATTAAGCATCTTGATGGAATTTTTGCCAACTCTTTTCACTTGCAACATTGAGTTGTTGCCAAAGGTGACATTTCCTCCTTCCATTGCTTGGATGTCATGGAGCCAATCTTCTTTTCCCGTCATGTGCCTTGTAGCACCAGAATCGATGTACCACACTTGGTCATCATCATCATGTTTTGATTGGTATGCAGCAACCAATATTTTGTCATCCTATTTGGATGCATAATGGCCACCTTGATTCTTCTGATTATCAGCTTTCCTCTTTCTGCAATCCTTTGACATGTGGCCTAACTTGCCACAATAGAAACAAGTGACAACTTTCTTCTGCTTTTGAGGCTGTTTTTGATTGCGAGGCTCCTTAACCTTTTTCACAAAAAACTTCTTTTGCTTGAACTTCTTGAACTTTGTTGCATAAGCTCCAGAAGAATCTTCTTCGTCATTGTTCAAGAGAAGTTGTTCATGTTGCAATAGGATTCCCTCCAATTCATTGAATGTGAGGGTACCAAGTTTCCCACTATGCGTGAGACTTGTAATCAAACTTTGATAATCCTTTGTCAAACTCTTGAAGGTGGCTGAAACTAGCTTTTTGTTGGTGATTGTTTCACCAAGTGACTTCAACTGGTTTGTGATGCCTTTGATGGATCACATGTGATCTGCTATGGCAAAACTTAGCTTCACACTGTAAAGTTGTTGTCTCAATGTGAGAGCACGAGCTTCATTCTTGTGCTCATACAAAGTCATGATGGAATCCCATGTTTCCTTCAGAGTAGTGGCATCTGCCACATTCTCAATAATGCCTCCACTAATTGACATATTAATTAAGGCAAGAGTGACACGCTGTTTTGAGTCATATTCCGCTTGTGTTGCAGCATCTGTCTAATGGCATACTGCAGTGCCTTCTACATGGCTCCACAAGTCATGAAGCATCATCAAATTCTTCATGTGATGCTTCCATACCCCAAAGTTTTGATGCTTCATTTGATGCACTCCTTGGAAATCGACGGAAGCAAACCCTAGGGTGGAAGTTAGGATTCCGCGATACAGGGAGTGCGTTGATTTACGCAATGAGCACGGGCGGCCATGCCCTAGATGGCTTCAAATGCGCCGCTTGCAGCTACCACCGAAATTTCCACCGCCGGGAGGTGGTCGTCCTTGGAGCTCTGGAATTTCCATCCTCTCTGCAACCTGGGAGCTCTAGTAATACTAGAAAAAGTGGGAACTTATTTATACAGCCAAATCGAAACCAGCTTGCTCCATAGTTCTCCTTCCAACAGGGATTGTGCAGGCGTTGATACCAATTGATGGAAACAAGAGCAGAGAACAGCAAATAGAATCCAATAGCACAGATAAAAAACAGCAGAATTGGTCTGCACTTGAACAGTTGTGAATTGCTCACAAAAGATAAAAATATTACATGGAGACTAAGGCTGTATAAATAGCTTTATGCATACATAAAGAAACCTACCTAACAGGCCTGATCAACACCTACTTCATCTATGTTGGATGGGTGCCTTTACAAGCTTGACTTTGCATGTACTCACATGGGAGTAAAATAGTCAACATAGACAGCTAACATAAGGTAAATATTAATCTAATATTTTAACAAGGAAGCCCACTTGTTTCAACAAGTAAAATCTATTTTGTGTTCATTTTTTGATACGACAAATTTAGGGCTCTTTCATTATTGCTAAGGTGTAGAATTTTGGCAACTTGAATATACTATTTTTATATCACAAACCAAGTATGCCAAAACACTTTTGGAAAGATTTCGGATGATAGATTTAATCTGATATCTATAACTATGAAAGTTGGGCTGAAACTATCATTCTACTCTAATTCATCTTTGGTCACTGAGTTAGTATATCATCAGTTGGTTGGCAGCTTGATTTATCTTATAACCACTTGACCAGTTTATGTTTTGCAATGAGTTATTTGACTTGTTTCATGTTAAGTACCCAAAGAAAGCCCTGACAAGCTATAAAACGTATTCTCAAATATATCAAAGGTACCTTTGACTTTGTTATATTGTACCGGCAATCTAATGTATTTCAGTTGGTTGGATACACCGATGCAAACTAAGCAAAGATCAATTGATGATCGGAAATCTACTACTTGCTATATGTTTTCTCTTGGATCAAGGGCCATTTCTTGGAAGAACAAACTTCAACATAAAGTTGCTTTGTCATCAACTGAAGTAGAATATAAGCCATTTTGTGGTGCAGTTGTGAAGTTGTTTGGTTGCAATGCATATTATGATAGATCAAATAGCATCAACATTGCTTCATCATGATAATCAAAGTGTGTTCAAGTTGGTGAAGAATCCAATATATGATGCCAAAACAAACATATTGAAGCTCGTCATCACAATATCCGAAAGCTGGTGAAGCATGAAGAAATCTAAATAATTGTCCAACTTTTGAATAGATTGCTGATGTAATACTAAACCTTGAGGTAGAGAAAAATTTGTAAAGTTTAGGGATAACCTTGAGATTGTATCCAGGTTAGTCATTAGAGGGGTTGTTATAATAAAGTCTATTAATAGATATGATATGGATTTCTTTTATTGTATTGTTTATTACAATGAATTTTTAGAGATAAACTGTTAGGATTTGTAGAGATAACTTGTTAAAAAATTTAGGATTTGGTTTTATCAGCACCAACCAATTACCAAATTGTAAATCATTATAAAAAGAAGCTCAGAAAAGCAAATCCCATCACATTCTAATTTTAAGGCATGAATTATAGGATTTCATCCTTGGTTTCCTTAGCTGCAGGAGATACAAGATAGTTCTTCCAAAAAAGCTTTATCCTCTAGAGAGTGTTTTTATGTACTCTATAAATGTTTATTTCCTGAACTATTTTAGAATACAACTTTCAAGTATTCAGATGGACACATTGTATTCTAGATGTTGATGCCATTTAATAAACGAATTAAGAACTCTTTTTCAAGTGCACAATTCCTGAAATTAAAGTATATGAAACTTATGTTACCATTGTCCATAACCACTAACTTTTATAATAACAAAAGTGTAATGTCCCCATTTTGGCTTGTCAGCAGTATGGATGCACTCAGGTGTTATTTGGACATTGCAGGGATGCTGATTGCTTTTAGATGCCAGTTTCCGGAAGTCATTATGTGCTTTGATGATGGACTTACTATTTTTAGTAAGTCAGTGGCTAAGGTTTTTGACCGTGCAGACAGTGGATTGGTGTTCTATGCAGAATTGGGTATCCAGATGTATCTTCAGTTGTCAGTTTTGAGTCTGTTTGGACACTGGAGCAGGAGACTTACTATTTTTAGTAAGTCAGTTAGGGTTGGCATTTTGGGAAAGCGGGAAAGGTACGTTTGTCATCTACGGCGAAAAGGGTATCCGTTTCTACCATTTTATTGGTGATTGGATGTTGGGAGCCTGATTATTTTAATGCCCGAAGTTAATTAATATTATATTTAAATGTAATATTTAAATATATTAAAGTTGGGCTTATATTTTTTATTAAAAGGGGCCTTGTGAGTACTCGTTTTAAAGGGGAAGAAATAAAGATTTGATTGGAAAGATTATTTTATCATTTTTAATTACTTTTGTCACCTTGGGAAGTGGGACGCTCATTTTGGCTCTTAAGTTATGAAATTAATGTATTTCTTTTATCCCACATTCATCAAACATGAGGATGGCCCAACTTGAAGAAATAATAAAAGGGCATTGAGGAGGCATAAGGAGGGATCTTTTGCTATTGTATTCTCTTGGAGTCTTTGAAGGAGAGCTTGCATTGTGCGGGAGTTTCTCATTGCTGCTTTGTTGTGACGAAAACCACAGCAGAGGACACCATTCGTTGGGAGTGAAAGATCTCCTTACTTTGGTTAGTTGCATTCTCAATCCTTGGGAGTGACTTTGAGCAGAATTGGAGGCATACTTCAGTATCAAATTGAAGTTTCTTGTGAGAGTTTGAAGACATTATCAGCTGTACATTATTTGTACTTCAACCCACAAGGAGGCCGTACCATTTTGAGGTGAAATCAGCTTGTGCAAGGGGAAAATTCAGCTAGGGTTTGATTGTATTGTAACCATACTTCCTCATACAGCCCAGCCGCTTCATATAGGAGTGAATTTAGTCAAGTTCGTGGCAGATTGGAAGAGTCCTTGGCAGCCGTACAACTTCCCAGCCTGGCCGTACAACGTAGAGAGGGACGTGGGACTTGGGTGTTGAGACGCCTTGTTTTTTGGAGCTTTCCAAGCTTGCATTGTCATTGTCTCAATAGAGGGTGTTTAAAACTGCCACTAGTTTGATGGAGAAGTTTGTAATTTGAAAGTTATGAGCAAACAATGAGTTTTATGTAGCTGACATGCAATTTCCAGTTTATAACAGACCTTCATATTTCCGGGTATTCTCATTTTAATGCAGTTTCCTTCATTGGGTTTGTTTATCTATATTAGAGGAAGCTTGTGTACAAATTTGGTAGCATCCGGAGTTGTAGAAACAAAGTTAGAAGCATTTATTTATTTCAGTAGTGTGTGTTTCTTTTTTCTTTCATATATTGCAAAATACACAAAACCCAAACTAAAACACCCAACCGGAGTGATAAGTGGAAATCTCAGTTGGGGGTTGCACATTACGATGGTATCAGAGCTAAGACCCAAAACCAGGGACATACAGTGGTATCAGAGCAGGTTCAGCACTGCTCGCCTGTTTGGGTATCCACTTTGCTGCTACAATGTCAAATTTTCTACCTACAATTACAGAGTTGCATGATCAGTTTGTTCAAGAATGGACCAATGCCAGTACGAAATTCAAAGAATTAATGTCACTTTGGGATTATGTGGACATGAGAATGAGGCAACAACAGAATGGTGATGAGAAAATGAACCTTCTTGAAAAGATGAACAGAGAATCAACTCTCATTGATGATAGGGTTGCAGATTCAGAGGTTATTGAAGAAGGATGCAAATCAAGGATTGTAGATGATGGTGTAAAAAATACTTCATCACATGAAATGTGTTCATATGTACCACCGGAATTCCCTATGGTCGTGCATGCACATAATAATGATGACATTGATCACAAGATTCATGATATGGAAGCTGATTTGGACTCGGACACGGATACAGGAAATGGTGGTGGAACTGCAGTTTTAGGATTGCATACACCTAGCAATGAGGGTGTTGAGCACGGAGGCGATGACTTGACAGTAGATGCAGATTCAGATTTTGACATACCATTTGGAGTCTCTACAGCTGTTAGTGGACATGTAGACACTACAGGTTTGGCTACCGGTGTTGTCCGTTCAGTAGAGTCGGATGTGTATGTTGCTTATGATGGTGTTGTCACAGATTCGAGAGCAACTTTTCCTGATGATTCTGTTACTTATTCTCAGCTTGTGCATGGAATTGTTTTTGAGCGTCAGGTTAGTCATGGTGATATTGGGATTGACAAGTATATTGCAGGTGATGATACATTTGCTGATTCAGAGCATGATGGTACAGGTGGTGTTGGATTTGGTCTTCAAACCAAATATATGGTGGATAATGCACAGTTTAATCTACCTATGTATGATTCACAGTGTGTTTTTACAGGGGGAATTCATCCTGAGGATCATGGTTATTGTGACGGTATTGAGCAACATGGTTCCCTTACATCGGCCGACACTTATGAGCGCAGTCCTGGCGTTGGCATTGGGTTAGTGGATCGTCTCATTGTACCATGGGATCCTGGTGTGTTGACACCTGGTGGTGACCTTGCACCAGAGGGAGATGTTTCTCCTTCTAGTGATATTGCTGCCCTAGATTCACAGCGTGGGTTAGGCACAAAGGGCAGTATTAGAGATGAGCACCCGGTCAGTACAGTTGAGATTGACTTGTTTTCAAAGCAGTGTCAGGTAGGTGTTGCGTTGGTTGAACGCCAGATTGAGGATTCATGCACAAGTTCTTGTTCTAGCCCATTAGTGCATAACGATGCTTTTCATGACACAGTTGACGGGGACCCCAGTTCAGAGCTAGAGTCAGTTATTGTTGAGGGTGAGTCTCTACATGTTGAGAGCGGTCATAGTTTTCTTGATGGGCATGCTGATTTAGGTGATAAGTCAGTAGAGTATGCGGTTTAGGACTTTGAGGTTGAGCCGGATTCAGTTTTCACTTCAGTTCATGAGACTGGAAAGTGTAGAGGATCTGACTCTGTTCTTCTTATTGGAGGTGACAGTTTAGGGATACAAATGTGTGATATCGACTGTGAGCATAGTTATGATGCAGCGCATAGTTGGAGAGATCATCTGCAGGTCTCAGAGGAGATGATTGCTCAGGCTTTGTCACATCTTGATCGTGCTCATTCATTTGTGGAGGGCCTCCGTCATTCAGCTCAACTCAGGGAGAGAAAGGGAGAATTGATTGATGACCCATCTATTGCTAGCAAGCAGACTCTTACGCATGCTTTGGAGAAAATCAAGTCCGATTATTTACAGTTATTATCGGATCGAGACGTGGCTGTCGAGTTCACTCGGAGGACTTTTCGAGAGATTAGCGAGAGAGAGAGCAGGAATTGGATGAGATGAGTTTGCAATTGTCTTTAGCTCACTACTCTCTTGATCGGGCGAGAGCTCGATTACCTGTTGTAGCTACTACACAACATTTAGAGTGGGTGACGAGAAGCACTCGTGATTCGACGAGTTGGTGGAGGATATGCATGAGATTGGGTGTGATGAGGAGTTACATAGCATTGGCGAGTTCCCCTTCTTCCACGCGGGATCAGCATGAGCATGGTGTGGATGATGGTGTTTCCCCTTGGCAGGATGCCATTCCAGGTGTAGTTGATTCCATGACTCTTTCCTCATGTGACGATGATGATGGCGAGGTTGGTGAGATTTTGATGGATTGCATTGTGTGTTATGCTCACCAGTTCACTTTCAGCCCATATATTAATGAGTGGATTTCGTTTTTGTTGACACATGGCCATGGAACGAAATATTGTGACGGTGGGTTGTTTCCTTCTTTTGAGTATGAGGTGTTTCCTTCTCCAGAAGGAAAGATGGTTTTATACAGGGATGGTGGACTGTTTCAGTGGGACAACGCTTTTTCAGAGATTGAGTTTGGGATTAGCAGCTTTACACTTGCATGTATATTTTTCCAGCAAGATTATTCGGACAATTATGATGTTTATATGCTGGATTATGGTCTACTCCTTGGTGTGAGGTACGATAGTGATCAGTTACACATCTGGGATCCAGGGAGTTATCAGTGGTGTTTGTTCTGTCCCACTGAGTCGGCGATTCTTTGTGGATTGCTAGGCTCTACTTTTGCCCATGGGATCCGGGAGGTATGTATCCATGGGGGACAATGGTCGATAGAGGTTGCGCTATGATGCTACTTCCGTTAGCTGGTTGGTGGCAGGAGTTAGTTCAGATTTTCAGATGGGACTCTGCTACTAGGTTGCAGATCGGCAACCATTGGACTCCAGTTTTATCTCTTTCGGTAGATTGGAGAGAGATTGTAGTCAGGGCACGAATACCTTGGTTATCGAGAGATGATGGAGAGTTAATTATGGCTTTTCTTCAGCATACCGTCCTTGTTAGGCTCTTATGTTCACGTAGAGATCTCATTTTAGACTGGGTTGATTCTTTTGACACATGGAGTTATGGTATCATCATGGTATTTTTGGACCTTGATGGCAGATGTATCCCTAGGAGAAATTTTTTTAGGATGGATAATGCTGATTTCCATATTTACCAGTTGAGGGAGTCTGATCGGCATTCTTGTTGGACCATTGTGGTGAGATCAACAAAGCGTTGTGATACATTGATGAACAGATTGTTTTCTTGGATGCCCTTGATCAGTTTGGACAGTGTCATTGTAGGGATGGATCATGTCGAGTTGGTTATCCTTGAGCCCCCTCAGGATTTTGAGCACATTCTAGACAGGCACACTGGTTCCGATTTTGCGGATGAGCTTAATTTTGATATACAGGAGTGGGATGTGTAGGTTTGAGCAGATGGAATTTCTTGTTGTGATCGAGTGGTGCGGCGTCGGCGTGGTAGATCCGACATGACAAAAATCTGGGACCCAGGGATCACATGGTATTCATTCTTGAGAATGATGTGTGATGCGTTTGGATTGCTTGAGGACAAGCAATCTCGAGGAGGGAGGACTGTAATGTCCCCATTTTGGCTTGTCGGCAGTATGGATGCACTCAGGTGTTATTTGGACATTGCAGGGATGCTGATTGCTTTTAGATGCCAATTTCCGGAAGTCATTATGTGCTTTGATGATGGACTTACTATTTTTAGTAAGTCAGTGGCTAAGGTTTTTGACCGTGCAGACAGTGGATTGGTGTTCTATGCAGAATTGGGTATCCAGATGTATCTTCAGGTTGTCAGTTTTGAGTTTGTTTGGACACTGGAGCAGGAGACTTACTATTTTTAGTAAGTCAGTTAGGGTTGGCATTTTGGGAAACGGGAAAGGTACGTTTGTCATCTACGGCGAAAAGGGTATCCGTTTCTACCATTTTATTGGTGATTGGATGTTGGGAGCCTGATTATTTTAATGCCCAAAGTTAATTAATATTATATTTAAATGTAATATTTAAATATATTAAAGTTGGGCTTATATTTTTTATTAAAAGGGGCCTTGTGAGTACTCGTTTTAAAGGGGAAGAAATAAAGATTTGATTGGAAAGATTATTTTATCATTTTTAATTACTTTTGTCACCTTGGGAAGTGGGACGCTCATTTTGGCTCTTAAGTTATGAAATTAATGTATTTCTTTTATCCCACATTCATCAAACATGAGGATGGCCCAACTTGAAGAAATAATAAAAGGGCATTGAGGAGGCATAAGGAGGGATCTTTTGCTATTGTATTCTCTTGGAGTCTTTGAAGGAGAGCTTGCATTGTGCAGGAGTTTCTCATTGCTGCTTTGTTGTGACGAAAACCACAGCAGAGGACACCATTGCTTGGAGTGAAAGATCTCCTTACTTTGGTTAGTTGCATTCTCAATCCTTGGGAGTGACTTTGAGCAGAATTGGAGGCATACTTCAGTATCAAATTGAAGTTTCTTGTGAGAGTTTGAAGACATTATCAGCTGTACATTATTTGTACTTCAACCCACAAGGAGGCCATACCATTTTGAGGTGAAATCAGCTTGTGCAAGGGGAAAATTCAGCTAGGGTTTGATTGTATTGTAACCATACTTCCTCATACAGCCCAGCCGCTTCATATAGGAGTGAATTTAGTCAAGTTCGTGGCAGATTGGAAGAGTCCTTGGCAGCCGTACAACTTCCCAGCCTGGCCGTACAACGTAGAGAGGGACGTGGGACTTGGGTGTTGAGACGCCTTGTTTTTTGGAGCTTTCCAAGCTTGCATTGTCATTGTCTCAATAGAGGGTGTTTAAAACTGCCACTAGTTTGATGGAGAAGTTTGTAATTTGAAAGTTATGAGCAAACAATGAGTTTTATGTAGCTGACATGCAATTTCCAGTTTATAACAGACCTTCATATTTCCGGGTATTCTCATTTTAATGCAGTTTCCTTCATTGGGTTTGTTTATCTATATTAGAGGAAGCTTGTGTACAAATTTGGTAGCATCCGGAGTTGTAGAAACAAAGTTAGAAGCATTTATTTATTTCAGCAGTGTGTGTTTCTTTTTTCTTTCATATATTGCAAAATACACAAAACCCAAACTAAAACACCCAACCGGAGTGATAAGTGGAAATCTCAGTTGGGGGTTGCACATTACAGTGGTATCAGAGCTGAATACAGTAAACCCTTTTAAGCAAAATACACAAAACTCAGTTGGGGGCAGGACATTACAAAAAGGAACATTATTTATGCATTTTACATACCTGCAAAGATTTGTTTTTGAGATAACTGAGGCCATCATCACCCACACTGACACATTCAACCAAAGCTAAGTTCTCAAGATGACTTAGCTTTGCAATAGAGGCAAGGCGTTTGTTGGTTATCTGCATCAAAACAAATCTGCTCAATATGAAAGCAACCAATATCAAGCATAGTAAATTCAATCATATTTTAGTTGTGCTGAAAGCAGATCATTCCTCTAACCACTAACCATAAAACCACCTCTCTTATATCTTGCGTTTATGAGAATGAATATCATGTTCTAACACTCATAACCAGATGGAGGAGTTTAATCATTGCAATGACAAGACATGTCCAGATTTGAAGACTACATCTAAGAATATAATGCAAAGCATGAAATAAACTCCAAAATTGGAATGCTGAAATTTAATAATTTAGCAGTGAACATGAAGGCCATTGATACGCTGTTAGGTATCCAAGATAGGTACTTAATAATTTAATATAATGGTATGAGCCATAAATGAATTATTGGCTAATGTAAGGAAGGCCACATGTCAAATTAGGAATAGGTAGGAGAATAATGTCATAGAATCATATGTAACCATTACTCATTAGTAAGGAAGGCCACATGTCAAAATTAGAAATAGGTAGGAGAATAATGTCATAGAATCATTTATGTAACCATTAGGGAATATTGTCATATTATTATGCACTTTGTAACTCATGGAAGGTGAACCACCACATGGGTGATCTTGTAACTCATGGAAGGTGAACCATCACACTTTTGTATAAAGAGAGATATACCCCCATTGTAAAGGGGGTCATATATCAAGTATTATTTGTAGAAGTCTTGGCTCGTGGAGCTGGAGATCTTGTGGAGTGGCTTCTTTCTAATAAGAAGCATTGTATAGTGTTGCCCTACCTCAAGGGTATTATCAATCTCTATTTTATTGTGTAGATTGTTATTGTGGAATTTATTTGTGGACGCATGTTGAATATTTCTGCATATTTATGAATGGTTTTTAAAAAAGAAAAGATAGGTCTTAACATTTGGTATCAGAGCAGTGATTCTAGCAAAGTGGGGTTGGTTTTTTAGAGCTAGGGCATGTTTTATTTTTTAAAACGTCATATTTTGTGGGAGCAATATATTTTCTTTCAGCAGTCATTTTCAAAAGGTATTTGCATCATTGTGTAGATCTTTTTGAGCACTACGAAAATGACCGCTTATTTGTTAAATTCCGAGAAGTATTAAGAAATTTATGGCTGTTTGAAGTTGAGATATTTGTGCTGTTTTTTGGCTGCGCAAATTTTTTTTCAAAAGAAAAAAATTCATATTAAATTTTTTAGCAGCCATTTTCAAAATTTTTTTGCACCAACATATAGGTTATTTTGGGTAAAAAGGATTGCTCACTTGTGAAATTCTGATAAGCATTGAGAGAGTTACAGCTATTTAAAGTTGGTCTGTTGAGGCTGTTTTTTGGTTGTCCGAATTTTTTTTCAAAAGAAAAAAATTCATATTAAATATTTTAGTAGTCATTTTTAGAAGATTAAAAGTGTGTTCAAGAGAATTTTCATAACTCTCAATCCGGGTAATCAAATCAATTGTCGTTTGTTTTGTTTTGAAGAAAATCTGCAATCTTGCAGATTTTCTTGTTTGAAAAAAGAAATAGATGAGATCTTAGAAATTTAATTTTTGAGAATTTTCAGTTATTTAAAACCCTAGTTGCTTTGAAAAAAAAAAACATGGAGTTGCCAATATTTATTGGAGAGGATGATAATGATGCTTTCCAATATTTATGTCTTCAAAATATTCTTTTTTTTTAGATCTGATCTTTATTTTAATTTACAAGGGGAAGCTTTATCTTGGTTTATGGAGTTTGCTAGTGACCGTAAACCTATATATATATGGGAAGAATTTGAAGTTGTTTTTTTAAGCAAATGGGAAAAAAAAAAAAAAGGATAATAGTGTGCAGGCTAAGGAGACTACACCTTTTGTGGGCCAAACAATGGTTAAAAAGATTTGTTCAATGTTAAAAATTCTATTTTACAGGTTCATGGAAACATTTAGAAGGAAAAGATTATTATTTCCATTAACCCTAGTAGTAAATATAATTTTATTAATGTCTTTGGCTAAGAGGTTGCAAGTTCAAGCAAATAAAATCAAAGACATATTGCTTGAGGGTGAGAATGTTCAAATTTTTTGCATTCAGATATTTATGCTATTGAGATGGACAATGCAGATATTGTTCTTGGTTATCCTTGGTTGCATTCATTGGGTACTATTAATATTAATGTACAAAAGAAGTTCATAAAGTTTTGGTACAGAAAAAAGAAGATAACAGTACAAGATATTTCTCGGTGTAAGGAGCAACAATCAAGGGAAAAACAAGAAGCTATTGTCGAAGACGCAAAAGAATCTGAAATAGAATCTCAACAGGAGACAATAGCTAAAATCAAGAAAGAAGTAAAAGAAAGGGACAAACCAAATGAGGGAAGCAAGAAGGAAGAGTCAAAAAAAGTAGAACATCAAGTTAAGGTTGCAGCATATCGCCACCCACACCACAAGGAGTGGCAACAATCTTGGAGGCATGGCTTAAGGAAGCAATATTATGGTTCTACATGGAATCAAAAGGGCACCAACTATGGCAAGGTTTGGTAAAGAAAACATAGTGACTTTGGTTTTCAGAGTGGCGTAGCTGCGTCAAGGAACAAATGAACCCATCATCAAAGTAGATCAGCGAAAACGTGGAGCCAACTAAGCAGTTTTGGATACTCAAGTGGCAAAATGGCATATCAGCATCAAAGACCCCCACCAATCATAGTTTCACTAGGATGGATGGATGATCGAGATTGGTACCAATACTTAGCATGGCTCAAAAGATCATATTATTTAGCCTCTTCTTATGTTTCGTGAACAAAACATTTTGTAAGTGGAATGGAATGTTAGGTATCCAAGATAGGTACTTAATAATTTAATATAATGATATGAGCCACAAATGAATTATTGTCTAATGTAAGGAAGGCCACATCCATCCTAGTGTAACCACGATTGGTGGGGGTCTTTGATGCTGATATGCCATTTTGCCACTTGAGTATCCAAAAATGCTTAGTTGGCTCCACGCTTTCGCTGATCGAGATTGGTACCAATACTTAGCATGGCTCAAAAGATCATATTTTTTAGCCTCTTCTTATGTTTTGTGAACGAAACATTTTGTAAGGGGGATGGAATGTTAGGTACCCAAGATAGGTACTTAATAATTTAATATAATGGTATGAGCCATAAATGAATTATTGGCTAATGTAAGGAAGGCCACATGTCAAATTAGGAATAGATAGGAGAATAATGTCATAGAATCATATGTAACCATTACTCATTAGTAAGAAAGGCCACATGCCAAAATTAGAAATAGGTAGGAGAATAATGTCATAGAATCATTTATATAACCGTCGAGGAATATTGTCATATTATTATGCACTTTGTAACTTATGGAAGGTGAACCACCACATGGGTGATCTTGTAACTCATGGAAGGTGAACCGCCACACTCTTATACAAGGAGAGATGTACCTTCATTGTAAAGGGGGTCATATATCAAGTATTCTTTGTAGAAGTCTTAGCTCATGGAGCTGGAGCTCTTGTGGAATGGCTTCCTTCCAATAAAGAGCATTGTACGGTGTTGCCCTACCTCAAAGGTATTATCAATCTCTATTTTATTGTGTAGATTGTTATTAAGGAATTTATTTGTATGCATGTTGTATTGATGAATGATTTTTAAGAATGAGAAGATAGGTGCATATTGGTGAATGAGAAGATAGGTTCTTAACATACGCCCTATAAAACATTTGCATCGGAAGACAATATGAGTAGGCTATCATAGTGTCATATGCATTTTAATGTTGTCAAACTTTCTTTGATATACACAAATTGAATTTCATGTGTATCTCTGTGTAATTTATTGCATGTGGAATAACCATGAGTCCTAAGCTGCAATTAGCAGTTAATAAACTATATACAACTTCGAGAAAAGACTGTGTTTACATGGTAAAGCATATCAACTACATGCTTTCTAGAATAGAGGCATATTTCACAATTTCTATGGCCGAGATTTTGGTGGTCAATATTCATCAATTACTAGTTCTTTAATAAAATAAAAAACATTAAGTACCTTTTTGTAATAAAAAAATGAATATTTACCGACAATATTTTGATCTTTCAAAATTTGCATCATTTTTGTATAAAAACATGTAAAATCTAAGTAAAAACTAAAATATCTTTGGATTTTCAACAAATTTAAAAAAATTCAAAATTCAAAATACAAAATATGAGTTAAGATATATATTTTTAAGAATGAATGGCATCTCAAATTTTCAAACTGCATGCAATAGAAGTAGACAATTGCCCTTTCCAAAGAGAAAATATAGTAACAGAACGAAACACCTTAATTTTGCCTTGACATGCCAGGGCCTATCTCTAAGTGCAGAAACATTAAAAAAAAAAAGAGGGCATTAACAGAAAGAGCTAAGGCTAAGCTCAGAACCTGTAGGTAAGAAAGATCAAGGTTTCGTAGCTCCTTGCATTTCACAGCAACCAGCTCAACACCAAGGTCTGTGACCCTACACACCACTTAAGATTCAAAGTCTGCAATTTATGGCATCCCACAGCTATGCATCCAAGACCCATGTCAGTGAGCCGCTTGCATTTCACTAACTTTAGCGATTGCAAGTTCTGGGCATGTCCTATAGCTTCAGCTGCATAATCTGTGATTTCAGTGCAGTCGGAAAGATTGATCTCAACCAAGGATTGACATCCCTTAACCAAGTCTGCAACACCTAAGTGAGTGAAAGTACACAATTTTGAGAGATTAATAGAAAGCAAATAATTTCCAATGATCCGACCCACATACCCTAGACTCTCATCTGTGATCTGAGGGCAAAGAGATAAATCCAAATGCTGAATCCTGTTGTATCTTTAGCAAATCCTAGGAAGTAACTCCGATCTCATTAGCTGTATTCCTTTCCTACAACTGGCTTCCAAAGAGAAAAAATGTTTGCAGACGGGGCACCATGACTTTCTATCTGCAGAATCCTGCAGTTTATTAAGAATGGTAACAAGGATCTCATCGTTCAAGTTACCGATGATTGAGCCACAAAGGCCAGCCTCTCTCTTCATTGCAAAGGATTAAAATTATACACCACGTAGAGCCCTGAGGGAGTTTCCCAATCCACAAATGGTCTAAAGAGCCAAAGATAAACTAAATTGCTAGAATTGTAGCTCAAAGTGATAGAACCATTGAAAGAATTTCCTATATCCAAATAATGTTTGAGGTAAACCCAAAAATGTTGGTTGCTGAAAAGCCTAAACCTAATCTCACAAAGCACTCAGGCGTTTACCATCCACAAATAATTTTATCGAGCAGGTACCACATCTCAGCTCTCGTCTGTGATAGAAAACATCAACACTAGATTGAATTGCTAGAACTTTGCAAACGCCTTGGGGATAATTATGTTTCATCATAGCTCAATGTGAACCTTTTATACGGTAGGCAAAAATAGTCTATATTCATATATAACATTGAATTCCTGCATTGAATTCCCACACCTGATATAACACTCCCAGTTTATGCCTGCATTGAATTCCCCTCCAATTACATTAGATAATACCCAAAAGCTCAGAACTTCAGATAAGCCCACCCAAAGCAATTGCCGACCGAGAAATCGCCAGCACCAGTCAATGCCTTGAGCACTCAACGATATGCGTCGAAGATATTCCTCGCAAGCGCCAAAAACAAAACCATATCCATCATATATATTCTTCATTCAATTTATTTCTTTATATAGAGAAACATACATATTAGTGCAGGTCACACTTGCTTCATGTGGCTAAGGACACATATTGGGGAAAGGTCAATTGAAAGTACGGACCAAGTACATCTTTCCGTGCAATATTAAAGGGGTACATGGCCCCATGCGGTGTGGGTCCCATCACCATGTCCTATGGAATGGCCGGTCGGATTGCAAGGAAAAGGTCAAAACCAACGTGCCACTCATAGGACCTCTGTTTATTCTCCTCACTTTCGCAAGAGCGATGTGCTTGTGCGATCATCGATCATCGATCATCGATCATCCCTCCCTCTATCTATGTATATATATAATATTAAAAAGTAGGGCTAGTGCTTTCTTTCTCGAATTACATGATAAGTATAGGACCTCAGATATCAATATCTATCTTTAATGGTACTTAAGAAATGTAAGATCTAATTTTGAAATTTTTAAATCTAAGTCTCGTTTAGGACATCTCAATGTTTTCCTTAATTTGAATTATAGGGAGGGAGGAGAGTGTGGCCTCCTTCAAATTTTTTAATTTAATATTTAACTTTGAAAAATTATCATTTTAAATAATAAGAAATTTAATGTAGATACTTAAATTTTAAACTTGATTAATAGTATCCGCATGTTGCAGGTGAGTTAAAGAGGGTAGGACAATCTTCTAAGGGTGGTCCCTCGTTCAAATCTCCACCCTACCAAACGCACGCCGGGTACCCAAAATCTAGTTGATAATGCTAGCTCGGTTAGGGCTAAGAATGACTTCTGGGTTATTTTGACAATGTAGAACCCCTTGGTCGTGGTTTCTCAACCAAGACGGCCTCGCAAGAGGTTTTTCGCTAAATTCAAAAAAATGATTAATAATCGATTTTAAATTATTTGAAACTAGTATTAAATTAGTTTAAATTAAGATCTTTTTTTTTTTTTAAATACTTCTTATAAATTCATAAATGAAAAACCAAAGTACAATAAAATTATGCAAGTCTATACAACATCAGTAAACATTCTGACTTGCATAAATCAAAAATTCCTTTTAGATATTTTAACAATTCTACTCTAAACATTCTTACCTGATCTGAAATACAACTCACAACTTTACTTACAGTGCTAGTAACAGGAATGGAACCTACACTAAAAACAAGAGAGCACATGTCCTTCCAGATAGCAAACAAAATAGAGACCCTCACCACTTGCTAGATTCCCACCAGATGAGGTGGACAATCGTTGACATCTCCAAGAAGTGCAATACTCCACCAGAGGTGTCCCCCCAAAAAAGGGGTAATAACTCCATCCATTCCTTTCCATACTGCTTTGGCACGAGAGCAATCCCAAAAAATATGCTTTATTGTTTCCTCTTTACCACAAACCACACAACAACTAGAAGTGAAATTCAGTTTTGCCAACCTGGCTTTGCAGGGTAGGCCTTGGAAGGCTAATGACCAAGCAAAAACCTTAAGCTGAGCAGACATTCTGAAATGCCAAATTTTAGATAATCATCTTTTCCATTTTTTGTAGGTGCAGTTGACATTCCATCTATGATTCAATACAATATCTATAGGGGCCTTAATCAACAAAGCCTCATAAATCTTAGTAGACTTAAACTAGAGCATAGGGCAACCAAACTTCCACCTCCAATCTCTCCAGACAGGTCCTGGCAGTCCTCTATTCAATTTGTAAAGTTGATCAGATGGCAAAAGAGAGTGAATTTGGGTGATAGCATCTTTTCAAGAGCACCCCCCCTTTTTTAAAAACCCACCCCCCCCGGGGGCAGGAGGAGGGGCCCGCCCCCCCCCCCAACCAACCGGTGTCAACATTCCATAAATCTGCCCAACATCGAACCCCTTTTTTTACCAACCGTTTACAATGGAGTCTCGACCTGTTAGAGGCATACTCCCCATTCTCTTTCCATAACCAAATTGACCTATAAGGAAGCACCCACCCTCTCCTGTCATCAAGAAATTCCCAATGTAGCACATGGGCAACCGACTTCCATGCTTCCCAAATTCTTTTAATAAGAATATTACCTCCTATTTTAAACTTCCAAGGGTTGCCAATGATGTCCTCCAAATGGAAGGAGCTCTTAATGCCATCAATATGAGTACAAGTCTGAATTCTATGTCATAACAAAAGTTTCCACCCTTCATTCCCTTCCAAAGCCCTCACAATCCACTTAGCAGCTAGAACCTTACCTTGAGTATGAATATCCAAGAGCCCCAAACCTCCCTCTTCTTTAGGAATGGTGCAATATTTCCATGCTATAAGCGGCAATTTATTTGAACCATCAAAGTTGGACCACAGAAATGATCGAATGATCTTCTCAAGCCTCATGTATTGCGAAGTATTAGGCAACCAACAGGAAGAATAGTAAAGATGACAAGCCTGCATAATTTTTGCCACCACCACCAGCTTACCAGCAAATGAAAGTAACCTATTTTTCCACACCTGAATATTTTTTCAAATTTAGCCAAGCACCAATTCCACATATCAACCAACGAGACTCTCTTACCAAACGGTATTCCAAGATATCTAACAATATCACCATCTGCAATATGTTTCCACATAGGGGAAAAGCCCTTTGGTAAGGAATCAACACCAACTAACCAAAATTTAGATTTAGATTCACTGATTTTGGCACCTGAGGCCAAGCAAAACTGATCAAGGGAGCATATGGTATTTTCAATGGACTATTTGTCTAGTTGGACTGAAATAAAAGAATCATCTGCAAAGTGGTTGTTAATAATTGTACCCCCTAGAATCGAGATGCCTCTTAAATCCCCTACCTTCATTCTCGTTTCTAATAGATATCCCAAAGCATCAATAGTCAACACAAAAATATAGGGGGCTAGAGGGCAGCCTTGTCTAATTGACTTAAACAAAGTAATAGATTCTGAAAGCTTACCATTAACCATTACCTTTGTTGAGGCACATGAGAACAACACCTTGATCCTCCCAACCACTACTTTGTTGAATCCCAACCACTCCAACATATTAAAAATAAATTTCCAATCAACCCTATCATAGGCCTTATCAAAATCTATCTTCAAAAACAATGCTTGTTGATTGCTTCCTTGTGCCCACTCCATTGTCTCCCATATGGACAACACGACGTCTAATATAAATCTTCCTTTAACAAACCTTGTTTGCTCTTGTCGTACAATTCTTGTTGCTATAGGTTTTAGTCTAAGAGCTAGTGCCTTGGCCAAAATTTTGTATGAGACATTGAGCAAAGTAATGGGCCTCCAACCTCCAATCGTGTCCTTCCTATTATTCTTAGGGATCAATTTAATCAACCCTTGATTCAATCCTGGAGATAACATGCCTTTGTCAAAAATTTCCCACACCATCATTGTGTAATCATTACCAATCACTTCCCACATTTTCTTGTAAAATTTTGCAGGGAGTCCATCTGGACCAGGGGACTTACCATTGCCCATAAGAGAAAGAGCAATATAAAGTTCATCCTTAGTGAAATCCTCCACCATCTTGTCATTCTCAAAACTGAAAACTTTCCTAGGTACACATTTTTTAACTTCTTCTCTAGCTAGCAACACACCTTCATCTGCAGGATACTCCGCAAATATCTTCCTAAAATGAGATTCAAATATAGATTTGATCTCATCTTCCTCTTCAACAAGAGAACCATCATCTGTCTGCAAAGCTACTATCCTTTCCAAAGCAATCTTTCTTTTGATGTGACCAAAAAAGAACTGAGAGGGTGTATCACCCTATTTAATCCAATTGAGCCTACTCCTGATTCTCGCTCCTCTACCAACATAGTCTTCATACCCTCTAATTTCCTTTTCTTTACTTGCTGCCAGTTCTTGTAACTAGATATTTGAAGGATCCAATTCCAATTCCCTTCTTGCCTTTTCTAGTGATTTTCTTAAACAATTGATTTTACCCCTCCTTTTTTTGGCCACCAATCTCCCCCAACCTCGCAAAAATCTAACAGTCCTTCTCACTATTGCTTCCCACCATCCTAACCACCCATATTTTTCTCTAGGCCTAGGTTCCAAGTTCCATACATATTTGATCATAGTTCTGCAGGCTTCAGATTCCAAATGAGAAATATTCAACTTAAAAGTCAAAGCACTATCTATTGTAGAGACCTTACCAATGTAAATGGTTGTGTTGATAGGGAAATGGTCAGAACCTGTTGTTGAGAGGTCCACATCACCAACTCGTTTACCTAGCCCTGTACAAGTGAAGACATTGCTATCAACATAAAATCTGTCCAACCTAGCCTGTACACGATCATCACCCCTTCTCCTGTTAGACCATGTAAACCAACCCCCCTTTTCCAGGTGCTTTTGTTTAAAATTTATGTCAAAGACCTGCAAAGAGGCCTTCATTTTGGCCCATTTTTCTTTTTCCTCACCTGCAACACATCCTCCTGTTCCTCCTTCCCTATCCCCTATCCATTCTACCATATTAAAGTCCCCTCCAATAACCCAATTAGCATTTGGCATATTAGAGGTCATCCAGTCCCATAGCTTGCTTCTATCATTTGAATTATTGGGAGCATACACTGAACAAACACCAACAACCTGCCGAGCTATCAAAAAGGTTACCCACACTACCCATCCTTGAGGATCCTCTCCCTTATCCATTAACAAGGAACCCCATGATGGATTGACTACTAAAATGGCTCCTCCAGAGCCACTATCATGAGAGGAAGCCCACCAACATCCCTTCCAACTACTATCCATACAACTCTTTAATGCAAAACCACTAACTTTAACTTCTTGAAGACAAACTACATCAAATTTCACATTTCGTAAAAAATGACAAACTAAACTCCTTCTTGATGGGATTGACATCCCTCTTACATTCCAAGAAAGGATACTGAACTTCATTGATTCACATCAACATTCAACACCTCAAATCTATTACCTGAGTGGCTCCCACCTGCATGCACATCATTCCTGAGACTACCAGCCACTTCCTTTCCATGCGAATGTACCTCCCCTCGTAGATTTTATTCACCATATTTTTGCTTGCCTAGAGAGGAAGACCTTCTTTTGACTTTAGAAGGCTTCCCTGGAGAATCTCTACTCTCCCTTATTTTTTGTACCTGAACCCATTCTATGGGAGTCATAACTTTCCTATCCCTTGAGCCCTTACTCTAAGTTGTCTTTCCATTTTGTGTCTTTCCCTCCTGTATTACCTCCATGGTGTTTGTTCCTTGACTGTTAGAGAGCTCTTTAGTTTGTTCACCAATTGATTCACCCTCACCCTCCCCCTTCTCTGATTCCTTAGAATCACTAGCAATTTTGGGGGGCTTACGGAATGGACAATCCCTAATTAAGTGCTCCTGTGACTGACATGCAAAGCAAGCATTTGGAAGATTTAGGTATTTAACTTCTTGGAAAATAGTTCCTTCAGAGGTAATCATCTTGAAGTGTTTAGGAAGCTTCTTTTGCAAATCAACTTCCACACACACCCTTGGGCTATACCTATATGTCATTGTATCTGATGGTTCAATTAAGACTTTCCCAAAACGTTGAGCCATGGGTTTAAGCAGACATCTGAACTCAGATTTCATTGAGACAAATTCAATCCACAATGGAAATCTTGATTGGGCCTTATCAAATGGATCAAAATTTGGGTGCCAAGATTGAACATAAGCAAATGAACCAACCACTATCCAAGTTCCATACTGTAAAACATGTCTAGCAACCTCTGATTTTTCAAAAAGAATAGATACATACCTTCCTCCCAATCCCCAATATGATTGCACATGCAACCCTTTAGCCGTCCAAGTATTTCTGATCCATTTTTGGAACTTTGCCTCTGGGGGCATTCTTCTAAAAATGGAGGATAACTCCTTTGTTTAGCAGATCATTTATTGAGTTTTGATACTCCTCTTGCTCGTCTACCACCATAGAGAAATCATCTTCATCTGCTATCAAGGAATCTAATCTATCCAATCTTTGTCCTTCATCCTCTTTGATAGAGTCCTCATCCTCAATGCCTGAACAAAATTCACCTTCATGCATCTCCACATTCCTATTTGGTGCTTGGTCAAACTTTGCATTTGATGCTTGTTGACAGTGACCCTTAGCCACATCTGTGAATGATATTAAAGGAAGGAGTGATTTCTCTAAAGGGATTGTTGTTAAATCAACATGCATGTTCACCATAGGGACTGCATGTCGATTGTTTGTGTTTACAGTATTCCCCTTCAAGACTACATATCGCTCACCTAGATTTACATGCTTTACATCTGAGGATAACACATGTCCATTAACACATCCTCCATTCATATTAGGCACAGAGAAGAGAGTTGATCCATCACTTATTTCGGGCTCTTAATGTCTCTATGCACTCTCTAACAGTTCACCGAAAAGAGAAAAATATGCTCTAGTATTTTCGACTGTAACATCTATCGTATTTACCTCTGTCGACCTCTCAAAACTTGTCGCAGATGAACCCTTTTGATCCAGCAAAAATAGTGTTTGGGCTGATGCTCCCTCCATTATTTTACTAGTAGCACTCGATAGCAACGATGAATGGGAGTGATCCTAGTCCCCCTCTTCTTCCCCAAGGCTCATGGTGGGATAGACATCATCGATCCACCTATCTTCCAATATTCCTCTCTCAAAAACATGGTCCTCTACATCGAATAATGGATTCTTAGTTGATTTTCTCCCCAAATGACCTCCTCTTCCATGAACCCTAGCCCCATGAAGGACTACTCAGTTTCCCACTCTTGACGCCATCCAATATCCCTAAAAATTTACAATTTAAAAATATATATTAAATCTATTTATTATGATATGATACTTAAAACATACGGTAGGCATCAATAACAAGCACCCTTTAATTATTCTTAAAATTGGCTTATCGTGAAATTTTGTTATATTCTAATATATAATATCTTCAAATATTAAAACTTAGTCTAATTTGATGTTAAATACCTTATTCGAAGTAAACCTGGTCAATGTAAATATCTTTCATCTTTTTATAATAGCACCAACTTCTCAACATTAGCATATTGATGTGATTATAAGCCAAGTGGCACTAGTATTCAAAATTAAAAAAAATATTAAATAGCATAGTGTCAACTCATTAACTTGTTTTTTGAACTCTTTGATACATTAGCATTGCTTTTACATTGAAATTATGTTGCTTTTATTGGAGTAACACTTTTGGCTTAAGAGGAACAAAAATCAAAGCAAACACTCAATTTTGGTTGACTATCAACATCCAACTCAACTAGCTCAATCTTCCCATATATTCCTTCTTCACAATAATTTTCTTCAAATACATAGCCCCCAATCATAGTTGGCAACTTTCCTCCTCACTTGATATGTGACAACTACTTAATTGACTCACTTGCACAAATATCTCTTCATACAACGTTAGACAACATAAGAAACTTTGATCAATGCATCAAAACAAGGGTAAACATAGTTGGAAATTATATAGGAAAAACAATGAATTAAAACAACCATTGCAAGTAATAGCTACAAGCTTACTACAATGGTAAGGGCTTTGGCCTCGCTTTGAGAGGTCCAAGGTTCAAACCCCACTCAATATGAGGGGACTGGAACCCCTCATAAAAACCTGTGTAAACTCATTGAAAAAATACAACCATTGCAAGGAAATAAAAAATGAAATAATGTTGACACCATGACTTATGTAGGGAAAACCCTCTAGGAAAAAAAGAGAGCACTCATATAACTCCAAATTACTCCTAAAAGTTCATGCCCCTATTTGAAAAATGTAACAACACCCCAGTTTATATTTTTTTAGCAATGGGAAAGGCAAGTGGGCATTGAAGACCAAAATTCATGACTTTCTCTTCAAATTCTTCTCCAACGACCTTTCATTTTTCCATTTTTCTTCAAATATTAAAATGGAAACTTTTCTATTTGCTTAGCCTTCAATCTTGATCACACCTCCCCAATGAGAGGCTTTTGGTCGCCAAAACTTAGTCAAATAAATTGATATTTACTCGATAATTTGGATCGATGGAGTTCAATGTGAATGCAAGTTGAATAGGGAAACTTGATATAAACAAAACAACAAATACCTCTAATGAAGTGGTAAAACTAGTAAACAGTGCCAACATTGCATGTGATCACATTCACTTTCAAACTAAATTATTGCACATAGACTAACATTATGTAATCAGTCTACCAATTTCTATACAAATGAAATCAAATAATATCAAATCCACAACCTCACTATCATAAAACTTGACACGTTGCTAAGAACAAGCAAATCATTTAGAGCAAGGCTAAAAAATGACTACGAAACCATTTTTGGACAAAATATGAAACACATGTGGATTACCTTTGCCAAATGTCTCTCATTATAGGAATAGTTTTGAGCATGTGGTAAAGTTCACTTATTATTATTCTTTAGTCCATTCTAAAGCTAAAAATAGATGGAAACAATGAAGAGCCATGAATTACATTCAAACACAACATACCTCCTATAAAATGATAATACTACAACGAATATGAATACAATGTTTTAGTCCATGAGACTTGTCCAAACTTCATCACCCTCCAATGGACAACAAATCTAAATATCAAAGTACTTTTTTTTTGGGTGGGTGGGTTGCATATATTGTAACAAAAGAGTTGATCTATCCATACAAAGAAAACGATATACCAATCTATGAACAACAAAATATGAATATGCCATAAAATGATTTCTTTTCAAAAAGAGTCCTTTTCTTTCACGTATGAGGATGCCTTAACAAGAGCATAAATATGAGCTAGTATTAAGTTTTATTCCAAACTCTAAACATAAAAATAGTTGACATAACCAAAAATACAAACTGGTCACAATCAATACGATGAAATGGATGACCAATATAAATTAATTCTTCATTAAAATTTGTACTTCATCTTATCTCTTTGTTTGGTAAAATGATAGAGTGGTTATAATGCAACATAATCGAGGATGCCAAGGTCTTATCCAAACTATAAATTTTATCTACTTTTTCATTGTTAACTAAAGTATTCCTTCATATAAGAAAATATAAACAAACCATAAGAGAACAACCAATTGTGATCCACTTTAGTATTAGCTCATAAATGTAGATACCAATTCCCCTCTTCTTAGTCTTATTTTTTTAATATACAAAGAACCCTACTCTATTAAGAAATTCGAAATTAGGATATGAAATGAACCTATAAAAGAAACTTGCAAATAAATTTTTAATAGACTCTCATTTCCTTGGTTTCTCCTCTTCCTTTGTGAAAATAAAAAGAGTAAACATTCCAATTAAGAAAAAAAATGGTTGAAAGTGTAATTTGATTCATGGCCAAGGCCCACATTGTATGATGTAATATTGGATAGGCCTAAGGGCATTCATTGTACAATGTATTGAATTTATTGTAATATTTTATTATGTAAGCCCTATAGGCCATGGTTAACCTTGTTATGATTAAACCCACCTTATAAACTTGTAATTAACCTTCAATTTTTTTTTGTTATATTGGTTTAAGGTTAAATTGATTTATGTATTTGGGAATTTGATATTGATATAAATACCCTCAACCACTCCTCATTTGATCATTGGAGTGAAGTGAATGTAACCTACGGTCTGTACACTAATTATTTATGGTGCCTATGGGCACCTCCAAATATTTATCTCTTTCTTTTATCCTTTCATGCTTTCTATATAATATTTGAGTGAATGGATTGCTTTTATTCATTTCTAGAAAATATTGTGAATTTCAACATGGTATGATAGTAGGTATGGAGCTTCATCACTTGGTCATAAAAGTGTTTATTATGATTTTTTGATCTTTTTTCAACTTCTAGGATGAATTACTTCTCGGAGCTTCATAAGGACCTTCGATAAAAAAGACAAAGGGAAGATCTATTTTTCAATGAGTTTACACAAGTTTTTATGAGGGATCTCAATCCCCTTATATTGAGTGGGGTTTGATCTTTGGACATCTCAAAGAGAGATCAAAGCCCTTAACACTACAAAAAGCTTGCAGCTCAAGGGAAGGTCTAATTTTTCTTTCTCCAATTATTCTTATTTTTTGGGGAGAATTTATGCCTACTCTAGGTTATGTTTTCCTTGCAAAAAAATTAGAAGAAATTTTTAAAAATTTGATGTTTTTCAAAAATGTTACTTTAGTCCCTATTGGGACACCTCATTGGTAAAGGATTTGGGCTCACATTGTAGAGACCCAAGTTTAAATCATGAAGAGGGTGGCCCCTATTGTGCCCCCACCTGTATGCTTTGGTTATTAAAGTATGTTTAACAAAAAAATATGTTACTTTAGGGCATTTTGGAGGGAAAAATTATAGGGACCATAAATTTTACATATGAAAATATTTTGAGTTTTTTTTCAAATAATACGATTTTTCAAGCTCTAAGAACTGGTGACATTAGTTTATGGACTTGTTCCAGTGTTAAGGGCTAAATTGTGTGGAATAGTCCTTAAGCCCTATTACCCTATTTTAAAAGGGTAGATTTATCATATTCTATGTATCAAAATCTTGGACCTGATTTTTAGAAGATATAGAGGGATTTGTAATAGCTACAATAGATTTGAGTCTTTTAGAGGCGTACAAGAAAAGGATTCATGATGTGCTTTAGTCAATTCCTCTTCCTCCTTTGGAAAATTGACTTAGATTATTCAAGAAGATCTAATAATTCATGATCTCTTTCTTATTCTATTTCTTGTCCAGGTACTCTTGGAAGTTTGTTATAGCTCTTCTTTTAAGTAGGTTCATGCAAAGCCTCTTTTGGTGACTAAAATTAGGTGGCCTATGAGCAAGAGGAATTCTTCAAATAGGGTGATGTATGTTATTAGAGGAAAATATATACCTTCAAGTTATACTTTATGCGGCTATGGAAGATTTAAGGAGCTTATCTCTAGAGGAGGTGGTGATCTTAATTTATTTTTTTCATTTGGAGACCTAGCAAAAGTACTTTTTGGATGTGTGCGAGAGTGTTTAATAGTGGCAATGATGAATATGGTCTTACCTAAGGAGACTCTTATTCATGAATCATTTTTGTAACAATAAATTTTAGATGATGAGGGGGATATAGATGCATTTATCTCAAAATGCAGAGGTCCACTAGAGTATCCACTATGGGCGAGATATAATTGCTACTAATGTTTTCTCTCCTTGGACCCTCAATTCAGATTATGAGGGGGTATTGATAGTGTAATTTGGTTCATGGCCAAGGCTGATATTGTATGGTGTAATATTAGATAGGCCTAAGGACATTCATTATACAATATACTAAATTTATTGTAATATTTTATTATGTAAGCCCTATAGGCCATGGTTAACCTTGTTATGGTTAATCCACCTTATAAATTTATAATTAGCCTTAAAGCCTTTCTTGTTATGTCATCTTAAGGGTAGATTCATCTATGTATTTGGGGATTTGGTATTGGTATAAATATCCTCCACCACTCTCCATTTGATCATTGGAGTGAAGTGAATGTAATCTATAGTTTGTACAATTATTATTTATGGTGTCTATGGATGCCCCAAATATTTGTATCTCTTATTTCATCCTTTTGTGCTTTTTGTATAATATGTGAGTGGATGGATTGCTTTTGTTTGCTTATGGAAAATATTGTGAATTCCAACAAAACAACCCACTGGTTACAAAAGGAATACCATTGGTTAGCAGATGACCATTAGTGATGCAAATTTGGTATTGTTTTCCATGCTTTACCACTTTCAACTCCTCCAAGAATACTATGACAAAATAATATCTTCTTCCTTGCAAAATTAAAAATATTAAACTTGGTGATCAAGAAAAAATAACACACTAGTTACTATTGGTCGCCAATCAAACATCGTGCGCAAGGTGGGGAGGGTGGATCATCGCCAAGAATAGAAAGGCCACTGCATCAGGATGGGATAGATGATATTTGAAGGAGGCCATTTCCTTTGGGGGTGGTTCCAGCTATCTACGCTGCAAAATGGGAAAAGGAAAAAGGGAAGGAAAGAAATAAAGGAAGGTCGTAGCCAGAACTCACAAGGATTGGTATAGCCACATCAATACCTATGCAGGTGATATACCCCGTATGAACAAAGAATCTACACCTAAAAAATCACCCAAATGTGCCTTAGTTCTATCTCCTACCAATGACGGGTGGGAGGCAAATTTCAAAACCAACAGATAGGTGCATGAGATCCAGGATGCAGAATCGAAGCGCTCTTATTCGATTGTCTTTAGTAGAAATAAGTCCCAACCCCATATTCAAGGACATGTAGTCCTAAGTCACTAAATTAAATCCCATGGAATCCAAACAACATAATAAAATGAGATAACTTAAACAACTAAACAACAATGAGCATTCACAAATTCGATAAAGAACAAGAGGACAAAGCCAAAGACCAAACAGTGTAGAATTTGTATTTACATAGAAGTAAACCTTACATATGAATTGTAATGGCTAAAGATCCGCCCTTAGGAATGACTAACATTCCACTATTTATAGGTATATTTACATCAATTACAAAATCATACATTAATTGAGGAAGATGGGAAGATAATCCTTACAACAGACAAGCGTCGCACTGGTACATTGTTCCTCTGGAGAGAATCGATCTTCTAGAAGGAGGTAGATGTACCTGGTTCAATCTGGGCCTTTAGATCTTATGATGCTTTTGCCCAACTCATCAATCCTTATCTACCTCGTCCTTCTCCTCGACTGGAGATTCTTTGGTTAGGCGATGAGTAATAGGTATTGAAATGCCTTGGGAGCATCACATTGGAAATTTATCACATCTACTTACGTTGTTAGGTACTCGAACTGCAAGACTAGTAGACAAAGCTTCATTTGAATTCGGACGATGGTGGGAGTCTTGTATATTAGATGGGTGCTTTGTTTGCTCTTCTTTATGCTTGTGGGGGTACTGGGGAGTGAGGGAGGTTATTTTACTAAGGTTTTGTCCTATGTGCACTTGTATCTCCCACCCAAGATGGGCAAGATTTTATCTCCTCCCCAAGGGCGAGGTTTTACATTTTGTCTGCCCATGCTAGCCCTTTGAATTTTTTACCTAGCAAGCTGGGTGGGGTTTTAAGAAATTTTCACCCACTACCAAGGGCAGATTCGTCCACCTACTTTATCACCTACCCTTCTTTAATCCATCATCTGCCCGTCAATTTGGTCTGCACTGCAATCATTGCTACCACCACCTGATATCTTCAGCCCTTCCACTGATGTTCCTTCAAAACTAGCACATTCCTTTTGAACAAAGAGAGTCACTTCCTGAAGGGAAGAGTAGGTGAAGGGTGCAAAATTTTACCCACACTTCTAGCGATTCACTGGGATTTTTTACTCTGTATAAAAAAAGGAACCCAACAAGCCTTCAACTTGCAAAGCACTTAAAAATAGGGGAATGGAGAAGGGATGAAAAGAGAGGACAGAAAGAAAATGCATTATGGAGAGGAAAATGACAAGGTGGAACATAGCATAAGGAAAAAAAGAAAGAACACACAAGGGGGATACCAGGTGAAATGGAATAAGAGTACCTAGAAACATGAAGGGAAACACACAGGATGGAGGTAAGAAGGGGAAGGAGGGGCTGCAATATAGTTACAATACTAAGAAACCATCTGAACAATAGAATCCAAACA
This sequence comes from Wollemia nobilis, assembly GCA_028583015.1. Lineage (NCBI taxonomy): Eukaryota > Viridiplantae > Streptophyta > Pinopsida > Araucariales > Araucariaceae > Wollemia > Wollemia nobilis. Next base: position 7,567,830 of record JAQPPZ010002502.1, read on the forward strand.
GAGAGAACACGAAACAAGAAGAGAACAAGAGGGGATACAATGCTGAGCACAACCCTAGAAGAAGATAAACAGAACTACCAGATCTATGAAATATTTCCATAGAGCACCAAACTGAAGCTCTTGGTTCATGGGATGCATCCAAACATTGTACATCCATAAACATACTCCTCTGCAGCCCAGATTTAGTTCAAGAACAGACATGTTACCAAATGTCATGATTTTCAGTGTAAACAACTTTTGACAATCTGCCTATTCTTGAATTGGTTTTCCACCAAACAGGTTTTAATAGAAAGTCCTTTCATCGAGGCATGCCATGAGAGCTTTCAACTATATTCAAAAATTCTTTAGATTATTTTTTGGAATGCATATATAGGGGAAGGTTAAGTGGGACAAGCGTCCTTTTCGAAAGATTTGGCAAGATCATTGCTAGGGCACCGGTGAACCTTACTACTTATGCAAGTCTCACTAGCATTTGCTTGATGCAACCGCATACCTTTAAAATTTTTGTACTATATTGTCCTTATCCATTGGGCTATAGAGTCACAAAAACTAAAAATAATAGTGAGCAAAAAAGAAAGAACTATAAGTGCTTAAAAATCAAAGATGTTTAGTTGTAATCCTCCTCTTTTCTCGGGTAATGCCACCCTGGCACTCTTTTATTTACTACTTGCTTATGTACACAAAATTGCAGTGCGACTGGCATGCCATGACTATCGATTCGCTTTGGAGCTCATCCAATGAATCTATAATTGTCAGACCATATTGTATTGAACTTGACGTGCTCTTTGTACTCCGGATGACATTGCCAACATTTCCAATTCATGAAAGACTCACAACTTGGTAGATCATCGTGCATACCAGTACTTATACAATCGATGATTAGTGTGGCAATAAATTTTTCTATGTGGGAGCCTTATTTTTGTACTGGTTTTTCTAGCAACAGGCTTTGATGTTGCTAGACCAGGGGTTTCACCCATTATGAAATCCCTGCTTTACACACCTCCATCGTTCTCGCACATTTTCTATCATAGGCTATATTAATTGAGCCTTCTGCTAATGAGACCTCCTCAAGAATTGGGTGCTGATGAGCTAGGCCATCATGGAGATGACTTGGACCTCATTCGTTGCACATTGGGACACAAAAAGGGTGTAAATATGCTCCTTTCTTGTGTGTGGTGTTCTCGCTCAGGTCCAGATCCTTTGCTCCTTGGGACAAGATGCAAGAAGTAGAGTTATAGCATTTGGTGTTGAAGTTGCATTTTTCCCATATGGGCTCAAGATGACATCCACCCTTTGTGTTCCACCAGACTATGCCCTTAGCTTCTGCACAACTTGAGATGACATCCATGGTGGATACTATGTAGTGAAGTGGAGAACAACGGTGGATGGAAATGGGGATGGTAGGGCAAAGTCTCCTAAAGATGTTATTCCTGCTTGGAGCAGGAGAATCTTCTTTTTCAATATTTTAGGAGGAGGAGGTCTACATTCGAGCTTAAAGCATTGACATAGTACAGGTGAGCCTAGGTGGGTGACGACTGGTACTCAGGAGGAATCCTCCTCTAGCTCCTTTCATGGGATGCACCCAAACATTGTACACCCATAAATATACTCCTCTGCAGCCCAAATTTGGTTCAAGAACAGACAGGTTACGAAAAGTCATGATTTTCAATGTAAACAACTTTTGGCAATCTGCCTATTCTTGAATTGATTTTCCACCAGACAGGTTTTAACAGAAAGTCCTTTCATCGAGGAATGTCATGAGAGCTTTCAACTATATTCATCCCTTCTTTAGATTGTTGTTTGGAATGCATAGATATAGGGGAAGGTTAAGTGGGATAAGCACCCTTTTTGAAAGATTTGGCAAGATCATTGTCAGGGCACCGGTGAACCTTCCTAATTATGCAAGTCTCACTGGTATTTGCTTGATGCAACCGCATAACTTTCAACTTTTTTTTACTATCTTATCGTTATCCATTGGGCTACAGAGTCACAAAAGCTAAAATGAATAGTGAGCAAAAAAGAAAGAACTATAAGTGCCTAAAAATCAAAGATGCTTAGCTGTAATCCTCCTCTTTTATCAAGTAACGCTACCCTCACACTCTTTTATTTACTACCGAATTATGTACACAAAATTGCGGTGCGACTAGCACACCATGACCATCGATTCTCTTTGGAGCTCATCCAGTGAATCTATAATGGTTACATAAAATTATACTAAACTTTAGGCACTCTTTGTAGTCCGAACGACATTGCCAGCCTTTCCAAGTCATGAAAGACTCACAACTTGGCAGATCATCGTGCATACCAGTACTTATGCAATCGATGATTAGTGTGGCGATAAATTTTTCTACGTGGGAGCCTTATTTTTGTACTATTTTTTTTAGCAATAGGCTTTGATGTTGCTAGACCTAGGGGTTTCATCCCTTGTGAAATCTCTGCTTCACACACCTCCATCGTCCTCACACATTTTCTATCACATGCTACATTAATTAAGCCTGTTGCTGATGGGACCTCCTCAAGAATTGGGTGCTGAAGAGCTAAGCCATCATGGAGATGACTTGGCCCTCCTTCATTGCACCTCAAGACACAAAAAAGGTGTAAATATACTCCTTCCTTGTGTGTGGTGTTCTCGCCCAAGTCCAAATCCTTTGATCCTTGGGACAAGATGCAAGCAGTAGAGTTATCTCCTTTGGCATTGAAGCTACATTTTTCCCATGTGGGCTCGAGATGACATCCACCCTTTGTGTTCCACCAGATTGCGCCATTAGCTTCTACACAACTTGATATGGCATCCATGGTGGATACTATGTAGTGAAGTGGAGAACAACGATGGATGGAAACAGGGATGGTAGGGCGAAGTCTCCTAAAGATGTTATTCCTGCTTGGATCAGGAGTCACTCTACCCATAAAACCTCCTAAAATACTTGAGAGAATCTCCTTTTTTGAGATTGTAGGAGGTCTACATTTGAGCTTAGAGCATTAACATAGTACATGTGAGCCTAGGTGGATGATGATTGGTACTTAGGAGGAATCCTCCTCTAGCTCCTTTCGAATCGAATGTTGAAGTTGATGAGAGATTCAAAAGGTGCCCTCTTGATGAACAAGAGATGCATCAAGAGTTGGAAGGGATCCATGGAGCCATCAAATGTGTCGATGAGAGCTCCCACCAAGTCTGCCCATGAGCAGATGGTTTTTTCCCAAGGGTTTGGTACCACAATAGTACCCTTCCCTCTAGTGATATGACCAAAATCCTGATCATGACATCTTCATGAGTAATACCATGGAGGGGTGCTAGTGCAACAACATATTCAAGATGCTCCTGAGCCATTCCCAAGGTGCAATTGTATTTGGTTAGGGCCTTTAGGGCACCCTTGGGAGTCTCATGCAAGCAATGGAGATTCAGTGAATCGAGGTCATTCCATTGGGAGAACAACAACTGAGCCATTAAGGCACTAGTATTTAGAGGTCCCGACTGTGATGTCAGAGTTGGAGTCAAAGTTGCCAAATGAGCATGTTATATTTGCTAGCAAGGTCAAGGCTGCTCATCATACCTTGAGTTCTCTAGAATATTTGGATCTTTAGCACGAGCGAGTGACTAGTCTCATGATCTGGACATGTTGTGTAGTTGGACAAACTTTGATTTCCTAAAACATGGGGACTTAGTGAGTTCCCCAATAGAGTTGCCAAAAATTGTTGATCTCCAATCTGACACTGCACATAGAGCAAGGAGGGTGGATCAACATCAAGCATAGAAATGCTGCCATGTTGGGATGGGGTAGACGATCTCTAGAGAAGGTTGGTTCCTTTGTTAGTGGTTTCAACTATCTATGTTGCAAAACACAAAAATGAAAAATGGAAGGAAAGAAATAAAAGAAGGTCGTAGCCAAAAATCATAAGGATGGGTATAGTTGCATCAAGACCTATGCAGGCGATATAATCTATATGAACACAAACCCTACACTTAACATATCATCCAACTGTGCCTTAGTTCTAGCTCCTATCAGTAGCAGACAAGAGGTGAATTCTAGAACCAACAAACAGGTGCATGAGATCTAAGATGCAAAATTAGAGCGCTCCTATCCAATTGGTTTTAACAAAAATAAGCCCCAAATCCATATTCATGAACATGCAATCCTGAGTCACTAAAGTAAATCCCATAGAATCCCTATAGCAGAATAACACGGGATAACTTAAACAACTAAATAGCAATGAGCATTCACACATTCGATAAAGAACAAGAGGATAAAGCTAGAGACCAAACAATGCAAAATTTGTATTTACATAGAGGTAAACCTTACATAGAAATTATAATGGCTAAAGAGTAACCCTTAGGAATGACCAACATTCCACTATTTATAGGTATATTTACATTATTTAAAAATCAAACATTAATGGTGGAATGCGGGAAGATAATCCTTGCAGCAGATAAGTGCCACACTAGTATATTGTTTCTCTGGAGAGCATCAATTTTCTACAAGGAGGTAGATGTACCTGGTTCAATTTGGACCTTTAGATCTTTTTATGCTTTTTCCCAACTCATCAATTCTTAGCTACCTCATCCTTCTCCTTGATTGGTGATCCTATGGTTAGGTGGTGAGTGACAGGTATTGAAGCACCTTGGGAGCATTGCGCCAAAAATGTGTCACATCTACTTACATTGTCAGGTACCCGAACTACAGGACTAGCAGAGAAGGCTTCATTTGAATTCGAGCGATGGTGAGAGCCTTATATATCAAGAGGGTGCTTTGTTTGCTCTTCTTTTTGCCCATAGGGGTATTGGAGAGCAAGGGTAGGTATTTTATTGAGGTTTCACCCTGTGTGCACTTGTATCTCTTGCCCAAGATGGGTGGGAGTTTATCTCCTCCCCAAGGATGGGGTTTTACATTTTTCCCACCCACACTAGCCATTTGAATTGTCCTTCCAACAAGTTGGGTGGGGTTTTAAGAAATTTTCGCCCACTACCAAGGGCAGATTCATTTGTCCACTTTATCACCAGTCCTTATTTAATTTGCTATCTGCCCATCGATTTGGTCCGCCCTGCGACCGCTACTTCCGCCACCTGATATCTTCTACCCATCCACCAATGTTCCTTCAAAATCGACACACTCCTTTTGAACAAAGAGAGTCACTTCTTGAAGGGAATAATGGGTGAAGGGTGTAAAATTTCACCCACAATTACCAAAGGAATACCATAGGTTAACAAATAAACATGATTGGTGTAAATTTGATTTTGGATTCCATGCTTTTACACATTCAATTCTTTCAAGAATGCTCTTAGAGAATTATCTCCAAAATGCCAATATGGAGACCAAACTTAATTCTAACCAATAAAATACCATTCCATAAAAAATTAAACAAAAATATGCATAGTTTACTCATTTAAATGAATTCACTATCATAAGTGACTTCTTATTAGAAAGTAAAATCAACTTTTCTTTAACTACCATCTTCCCAATTGGTTTGCTAGAATTATTTGGCTGAAATAATTTCATGTGTCAAATATAGATTGAAGTATCTATCACCAATAATGTGCTCACACTATTTAAGATTGTAACTAATAACAACTATGTTATACACAAATAATAATAGTTTTGGATTAGACAAACTTGATAAATGACTAACCCCATTTGATATATAACAATTATTTTCCTTCATATATGGAAACTCCACAACATGAGGTTATCACAAACTACTTAAAATAAAGGGTTTAAATGTAAATATGATTTTGAAACCTGTAAGTATCACACTCTATTTGCTCGGACTGATCCAACCATATCCAAATCTCATGCGACTTGGGATGAAATGATAAAATCTTCATAAACCTTTGTTTTCCTTTTAGAGAGATATTTCTTGCATTTAAAAAACAAGAGCTTTCTCCACATGATGGTGTTATGGTTTTTTGACATAATTTTCACAAGGACAAAGGTCCAAATAAACTGATATATGTGCCTTTCCCTTCCTCAAAAATCACAACAAAATGAAAAGCTAAAGGATTAATATTTATACCTCTTTTTGTGAGTGCATACTTGCTTACGGTTTTTGTACCTAGAGCTTGTAATACACCTTTTTTGCACTTCTTGTTTGATGGTTGCACTTCCATTTTTATGAAAATGTGGGAAAATGATGCCTTCTCCTCTTGCACATTCAAACTATGTTCTTCTTGAAAAACTATTTTTTTCAATAGTATCCAAGACCCATACATAGAGGTCGGGAGAACACCTTAATAAGATCCCTCGTTCCTTGGATATGCTTGCCAAGTCCTTAGCATTGATATCCCATATTTATCAAAATATTGGACCCTATTCCTATAGTGTGCATATCAATACTAGTAAATGAATTATTGCATTTCTTCAAAGATACAAAATTGGAATTAAATTTGCTTTCCATACCTATTTCTATGATGGTGCTAGTTTCTTTGGTTAAGCAATGAGAGACATTTTTATCTTTCTCCATATTTTCATTGTTGGATTGGAGTTGGACCAACATATCCTCTTTGGAATCCATCTCTTTTTCAACTTCTCCATTATTCATAAACATTTATTTTTGACTTGTGGGATGGAGTCATGAGCAATACCAACAATTTCAACATATTGGATCTTGATCTTCTTTATAACTATAGCAAATAACTCTTCTTTATTGGAGATTTAATTTGAAATTTGTATTCTCTTCTCTCAACTTTACATTCTCTCAAAACTAATATTGGGTGTTCTCTAAAAAGTCATAGATCTTCTCTTTTTTCTCTTGGAGTTGGTTCTACTGCTTTCTACTAAATTTCCCTATGTTTCATAACACAACACAAACACTTGATATGCAAACTTGTTTGCACTTTAAAAAAATCCAAAGGGATAGAAAACCTCACATAAGCTTAAGGAATTTTTTTTCTAATACCATATGATTCATAGAAACCCCACAATTCACTCACACATATCTCTCTCCATACAAAATTATAAAATATAAGGGAAAACATAGTTGGAAATCATATAGGAAAAGAACAATGAATTGGAAAAACCATTAGCAAGAAAATCAAACGATTTAAAACAAGTACACCATGATTTATGTGGGGAAAACACTCAAGCAGAAGAAAGACCGTATTAATTTTTTGTTGTAGCTTATATTATTGAAAGGTAATTGAGAATAGAATGTGCACACATTGAATAAAGTATTTCCTAGATAAAAATAAGAGAGAACAAGAAAACTCATACAACTCCAAATTACTCCTAAAATTTCTGGCCTTTCCCCTAGCTATTAAATGCAACATCTCAAATTTATGTTTTTCTAACAATGGGGAAGGAAAGTGGGACATGCAAGGCCAAAATTCATGCTCCTTTCTCTTCAATTTATTCTCCAATGGCTTTTCATTTTTTTTTCAAATATATATTTTTTCTATTTAATCAACCTTCAATCTTGATCACCATTACTAGTCAAAATCACTGATAAATTATTGTTTTTTTTTTTTAAATAGTCAAGTCATCTCTTCCCATCTTTGCAACAAATTAAAATATTACCTTTTGAAAGGAAAGACAACATGTAAGTGGCAAAGCATGTTGGAAATTTAATTCAATCTTGATTTTGAATTATAAATAAAACCTTTCCTTATGTCAAAGGCTCTAGAATTAACACCCATGGTTGATTTCTAACTTCTAACTGCCTACAACTATAAAAAATCAGCCAATGCTATGTGTACTTTTGTTTTTTGGATCTTTTAAGGCAAAGGGAGAAGGAAGCTTGGGGCATGTGCAAAGTTCAACTCTATGGATGAACAACAATATATTTCTTAACCTTTTTATCAATTAATTTATTATGTTTTTAGTCTCGTCATTATCTTTGTCTTAGTTTAACTAGTTTTGTGAAGTGTTGTAGAATCACATTCGGAGAGTTTGATTCTATGATATATTTGTATATTTAGATTCTCATTATAATTATGAAATCCTTGTTCATTTGGTTTAGAATCCTTGTGTCATGCTTTAATGAAACTATCTTGTATGTATTAGCCTATTATTTGGACATAGGTTATAGGTTTTAGATTGTAAGTTGTATACTATAGGTTTAAGCACAAAAATAATAATTGGATTTTACCTTAAAAATTGATAACATAAAAAATATGTGTTTTATTAGCATAGTTGCACTTTCTTTAGCATCAAACTACAACAAAAACAACTTCCAAAAAATAACAATTCCAACAATAAAATTTATAATTATAGTAACCTAAACTCAATTCATCAAAATATTCTTAAATAAGTTATGAAAATAAAAAATATCTAGATTTTATCAAAACAATCCAAACCACTCAAAAAGGTTAAAATCTCTTAAACACTTAGAGAGGAAAAAGTCTCTTGTGCACACTAGAGGCAACAAAACATTAGAAGTATGAATGATTATCCAACTACATCACAACTCATTTATTTAAAATCAAACCAAACAACAAAACCTAACCTTAATGTTCAAGGGCCAACTAACCTTAGGCCCAAGTCAATAATAGTCAATGTGGCTATATTGGAGTTGTCACATGGCCTCCCTTTAAAAAGCGTTGTCTTAAAAGATAAAAATGACTAGAGAATGCTCCTAGATTCCTATGTTGCATATTCATATGGAAGATCCTACCACTTGATGAGGAATTATTGCACTTGATGATACCATAGATTACAAACCAATGACTATAATACTACCTCCAATTGTAGGTCAATACATCCCTCTCCATCCAAGTCTAGAAGAATTGTTTCAAATATCCTCTTTTGACCAATTACCTACTTATAACAAGAAACATGGAAAATAGGATGGAATTTGAAAGTAGGATGAAGCTTCAACTAGTATGCCACCTCCCTAATTAGAAAAATCATCTTGTAGGGACCATAGAATTTGGATGTAAAATTTTGATTGGATTTTATCTTTAGAGAAAGCTGCTTATATGAATGAAGCCACAAAAAAATCATATCACCCACATCAAATTATTGTTTTGGGTGATGTAAATCTTATTATTGTTTTATATGGCTTTAGGTTTGACAAGATAATCTTTGAGAAGCTAGATAATAATCAGATGTTGTTGAAGGAAATTGCTTACCTAACCACCTAGGAAGATCCTAGAAGATAGTTTATCAAAGATAGAGGTTTTTGACCATACAATGTTTTAATCAAGGACATTTTTAGTAAAAATAATAAGAAATATTATACCATCATTCTAATAAGGGAATTTATTTAACCCATTGCTACTACTTATCTTGGGCAAAGTATCCAAGGTATGTACCTAAGCACTTAACAATTTTAGCTAGGCCATCAAGTAAAGGTGATAAGAAGATCTCATATTAAGCCAAGTACCCTTGAGAGTGAACAACTCCCTCCAAAATTTTCTAGTGAAAATTGGTTCATGGTAAAAAATAATAGACTTAGGCATACCTATAGTTTGAAAATAGAATCAATGACTACTGTGGCTACCTTGTTGGCAATGAATGAATGATAGAAGGCATAAAAATGGGTATGATTTTAAAGGTGATCCACCACAAAAATAAACATTGTTTTTTCCTCTAAATTGGGAATAAATTGAATTAACTTCATAGAGATGTGATCCTATTGGAAAACTTGGATAGGAAAAGGCTACAATAATAATGGATATTTAGCTATTTCCCTATATTTATTTGGTATCTATTTTCATTCACTTACAACAAAAAAGATAAAAGGGTAAAGTAGTTTTTAACATTCATAAGGCTATAGGCCATATGAGACAATCCTTAAAGAGGATGTTGTTTACCCAATATATGGTTATCCAACCATACTCTGGTTACCAAAGCATGGTGTACAACCCTAACCCCTATAGGATTCAAACCTTAGACCTCTATTTAGAGTTCCAAAGTATCCATTGTTAGGCTACTCAGGCTATACTACTTTACCCTTTGATAGGTTTCAAGAAACCTAAAATTCCCTGCCATTAATGAAGCATGTGATTCTTAAAGTATGTTTTTATTGACCTTGAAGACAAAATGAGATTAATGAGGCCCTTATTTATAAGAATCCTATCAATGGAAGAGAATAAGAGAGTGAGTAGGTTACTAGCCTTTGCATCATCAATCAAAACAATAGTCTCAGGATTCAAATGTTGTTCATCTCAAAAGTGGGAGAGCCATTGAGGAAGGGGGTTGGAGATGACATTGATAAAGAGGAAATATCTATATATACAAGAAAATACATTAATCACTACAAGATCCTTCCCTTTCTTATATTCAATTCCAAATTTATAACCTGATTTCTTAGTCAACCATTTGTTTTATTTTGGATAAGAGAGATGTTGTTCTAAGTGCTTGAGACTACTATGATCTATTTTAATAATAAACCACTAGATCAACAAACAAGACTTCCATTTTTCCACTGTATGTAAGATGGATAACATCCCCTTATCATAACTGGAACAACCCAACTTCTTTTTTGAGATTTTTTCGCTTTCAAAATCTAGTGGTGTCCTTCCTACAATAAAATAACTTTAATACCTCTTCTAAAATCATCACACTCAAATACAAATAAATTATTGAAGTCTAGAAAAACTAAAACAAGGTTGGTACACATGTCCTCCTTTACGACATTAAAGGTCTTGGTAGCCTCCTCAAACCAAACAAAGGGATCCTTCTTGGTGAAATACATCAAGAAAACTACAATCTTCCTGTAATTCCTATAATATCCTATAATACCTAAAAATCCTTGAAGACTCTTAAGAGATTTAGGCAAGCATTAATATTGAATGGATTTGATCTTGTCAGGGTCCACTTTGACACCTTCATGAGACATAGTGTGGCCTAAGTGCTCCACTTAAGATACCCCAAATTTGGACCACTTGGCATGTAATTGTTCCCTTCATAGAAGGTGGAGTGCCTATTCAACATGAAACAAATAGTCTTCCAAGACTTACTATAAACTAGGATATAATAAAAAAAATACCAATACATATTTTTGAAAAGAGGATGAAAAATATATTTCACTAAACTATGGAAATTCGAAGGGGCATTAGTAAGACCAAAGGGCATGGTCAAGAACTCATAACATCCTCATGTATTGAAAAATAATTTTAAGAATGTCCTCTTCTCACTCTAATTTTATGAAACCCAAAACACAAGCCAAGCTTGGAAAAACAACTTTGCTCAGTGTAGTTCATCCAACAATTCCTTAATAATCATAATAATATACTTATATTTTATTGTAATTTTGTTGAATGGGTTAGAGCAGTTTTTGGTAAATTTAATGGGTCTTGTCTAGGGGATTCAGCCTTGAGAAAATGGATTGATAGGATTTGGAAGTCTCTAGGAGTGAGTATATCATTTCTTCCTAAAGGTTTCTTCCTAGCCATTTTTTGTTCCAAGGAGGAAAGAGATAGAATCCTAAAAGGGGTCATTGGTTTATGGGAAGAGCAAGACTCTTTCTTACCTACTGGTATGAAATATTTATACTTGAAAATGTAAATCTATCACTTATACCTATTTGCATTAGGATGTATAGGTTTCCAATTGAATTTTAGGAAATATATACCTTCAAGGAAACAGGCTAATTCCTATTGCCTTGAAGGTATAGGGGAATTTCTTGATATTTCAAAAACTATAAAATATAGTTTTTTGGTTATTTATGCTCGGATATTGGTCATGATTGATATAAGTAAATCTTTACCAGAATAAATCATTCTTAATTATGGTATTAAGTTGTGGAACCAAATCATTGATCATAAAAACATATTTATTAGATGTAGAAGATGTCATGAGGTGGGGAATATTGAGATATCATGCCCTAAGAAGAGTCCAATAGAAACATATATAGAAAACCACAAGATAAACTTGAGAATGGATATGGAAGAGGTAGAAGGTTCCTAAGGGAGGTAGGAGGTCTCCCACTCCATGCGGGAGGTGACCATTCTAATTTTTCCACTTCCTCCATTGCTCCTTCGATGGTGATCCTGGGTGGATTCCCTACCTAGCTTCCTTGGAGGTGATCCCAAGTGAATTCCCTCCTTTTTCGTCTTAGTTTTTTGGTGTTGACTGAGCTGGTGAGTGTGGTATTCTTTGATGCAGATTAGTAGTGCCTCGTTGGTGATCAATTTATCCTATACTAGCTTGATGTGCAAGGTGGTCTAGAGGGCTTCTTCTCCATATTTTTGGGTGGTCTTTAGGGAGAGACCAAGCACTTTCATGATGTGGAGGAAGGTTTTTTTGGATGACCTCTTGGTCTAGTAGTAGTGGAAAAGGATTGTGTGGCATTGTAAAGTCTGTTTGAGAGGATTTTTAATAGAACCCTTTCTCTGTGGTTGTTTGTGGTCTTGGGAGGGAGACTAGGGACTTTCTTGTTGCCCATAAAGTAGGGGTTCTATAGACCTCCTCTCGATATTTTGCTTGTTTTGTGAGGGAGCCTCAGTGAGCCTATATTTGCATTTTTTTATCTCATAAAGGGGAGACCTCATGCTTTCATGATGGCTATAGTTGATGGGTTTCAATGTTGGCTTCCTAGGCTTGCCCTTGGTGGTTGGGGGTCTCTGTTTTTCTTGATGAGGAGTCTATTCCTTTGAAATATTCTCTGTAGATCTGTGAGGTCTCAAGGGATACCTGGTGCTTCCACACTATAGAGTAGGGTTCTAGGTTTGGCTTTCTGATTAGGTGTTTGTATGGGCCCCGATGGGTGGTGGAGGCGTGCTAGTGGTTCACATATTTTCAAGATATCCTTTGTAGCTATTCCTTTTGTTAGTTTCTCTGGTTCAACTTGCTAGTGAAGGTTTCCTTGGGTAGGAAACCTCTTTTCAAAATTTTGAATGGTTGGTGTAGTTCCTTTGGTCCAGCTTGTTGGTGAAGGTTTCCCTAGGTGGGAAACCTCTGTTCAAGTTTTAAACTACAAGCAAAGGTTTCCCTGGGCGAGAAACCTCCTTTCTTTTTTTGAACTACAAGTGAAGGTTTCCTTGGGTGGGAAACCTCTTTTCATTTTTTGAATTGTAGGTGAAGGTTTCCCTGGGTAGGAAACCTCTTTTCAAATTTTAGGGCTCTTTTGTTGCTCGTTGGTTTTCCCAGTTTAGGCGAGAAACCATTTTCAAATTTTAGATCTCTTTTGTAGTTGGTCCTGTAGAGGTTGTCTCCCTATTTTAGCAATTCTTTTTTTGTCCCTTAGAGATAGTCTTTAGGATATTGTATCCTTTGTTGTGATCCTTTTGTAAAAGGTTCGAGATCTTTTCAAAACCCTTTCTTTCAACCAATAAAAAAAATATGGTTCTCAACACTTGTAAAAAATAGATCTAGACAAATGAAAGTAAATAAATAGTGGAGATTAGTAAGGTTATTGGAATAAATACCAATTATTTTGAGGCTTTATCCCATGAAGAAAAAACAAATAAGAGCTTAGAGGACACAATACAATATGCTTAGAATATTAACAAGGAACTGTCTATTTAATATGATCCTAATTTAGGGGTGGACATTTTTGATGAACCTAAGCAATGTGTCTTTTCAAAATTTGAAGACTCTCTTGAAGTACCATGCACCATTTAGGATAAATTTATGGAGAAAATATAGTGTTAGATGTTAATACCTCCACCATTAATAAGGAAATACCAAAAAAGGAGCAAGACAAGTCAAAAGCTTCTATAGTAGAGCCAAGAGAGTATAAATTTTATGAAAAAGAGAGTTGTGAAAGAATATTGAGAAATAGAAAAATAATACCTACTCCTAATATATATAAGGTAAAAAGAGGAAAACTTTTAAATTATCAAGCAAGATCTAGGGAAGTAAGAGCAAACATTGAGAAAGGAACACAAACTAAGTTGGTTGAACTTCTCTTTACTAAACAACAAAATCATATTGGCAATTTGCAAGCGGGGCCAATAACCCCTAATGAGATATGATTACCATCTCATGGAATATAAAGGGTTTTGATGCTCCCTCAAAGTAGAGGTGTATCAAGGACCTCTATTTGAGTAATAAGCTTGATGTTCTTTGCATCCAGGAAATTAAAATGATAAAGGAAGAAGTTTCCAAAACTATGAAAGTAGTATGGGCAAGATGTGAATGGGATTTGTGCATTTTGAAGGAGAAATAGTTGGAATTCTAACTTTTTGGAATCCTATTAGAACCTCCTATGTAGCCATTCATAAAACTAGGCATTGTATAGCCTCTTTAGTCATATGCTAATTTATAGATATTTATTTCATCCTTATCAATGTCTATGGACCTACAAATCAGTTAAGCATATTAGAAGTATAGAGAGGGGTTGAATCCTTTATGAGAAGTAAAGACCAAGAAACCCGATTCATGATCATAGGATATTTTAATGCCATAACCAAGCTAGATGATTTTTTTTTTGGGAATTAGGAAATTAACCCAAAGTATGAGAGATTTCTTAGCTTTTATTCAAAATAATAATCTATGGGAGGTTGATTTTGAAGAAGAAAACTATACATGGACCAACAACAGGAGAGGCCAAGACCTAATAGAAGAAAAAATAGATAGATGCATTATCTCAAATCATTGGCTAGATGAAGGGACTTGTGCTAAAATTAATACCTTGACAAGGATTGATTCAAATCACTGGCCAATTAGAGTTAAAATGGTTGCATGTGAATTAAAAAAATATCATATTTTAAATATGGGTAGATGTGGGAAGACCATCCATAATTTGTTGATATGATAGCACAAACATGGAATTATTCAAGAAATAGTGGGTTGTATACACTTCCAAAACAAATTAAATAAATACCATCTTGATTAAAATAATAGAAACCCAGGTGTTGTAGGTGAGTTGGAGAGGAGAAGGCAATCCTCCAAGGGAGGTCCCAGGTTCAAATCTCCACCCTACCAAAAAGCTGAATTGGGTATCCAAAATCCAATTGATAATGTTGGTGCGAGCAGGGTCGGGTGCGACTCTCGGGTGACTTTGACGGTGTAGAACCCCCTGTTCGTGGTCTCTCAGACCAAGGCAATCCCGCAAGAGGTTTTTCACTTAAAAAATAAAAAATAATGGAACAAGAACACTTATGGAAATATTTTTGAGAATAAATAACTTAAATATAAACTTCAAAAATCTAAAAAAGTGATCATATTAATACAAGCTCAAAGGAAAGGGAGTTGCTTAATTAATATCATATTATTTTGAGTAAGGAAGATAAATTTTGAAGATTAAAATCGAGACAAACTTGGTTAAAAGAAGGAGATAAAAATACAAAGTTTTTTTATAGGATGGCAATAGTATAGAGATCAACATCTAGAATTAGTATAATTAAATCAATATAAGGGGTTTGGATTGAAGACTAGAGTGAAATAATAAAGGAGAAAAGGTTTTTTTACTATAATATTCTAGGATCGGAGGAGTTTGAAGTTCTTAATGATAAACTACTACAAGAAGTACCTTCAATTATAATAGAAAAAGACAATAGGAAACTAATGGAGCCTATTACTCTGGAAGAAGTTTATTTATATCTTTTCTCTTTTGATAAGGATAAACCCTTAGGTCTTGATGTGCTCTCTACAACATCCTATCAACATAATTGGGATATAATGAATGATTCTTTATTGGTGGTATTCGAACAGTCTAGGGTAAAATAATACATACCTTATAAAATAAAGGCAACATATCTTACCTTGATTCCAGAAATGGAGGATGCATAATTCTTTGACTCATTTGGGCCCATAAACCTATGTAATATGGAATATAAGATTATCTCCAAAGTGATGGTAAATTGGTTAAGACCATTTTTAGACATAATTATTTCAAAATAGCAAGGATGATTTATGAAAGAGAGACATATTCTAGACGGGATCATAGTCTCTCAAATAGTTATGCATTCAACAACTTCTAGAAAAGAGAGAGCAATGATCATAAAACTTGATATGAGTAAATCCTATGATAGGGTTAAGTGGGATTTTTTTTTGTAGTATTAGAAAAGTTTGGATTTGGGAAGAAATGGGTAAGATGAATTAAAGCTTGCATCTCTAGAATTTCATATTTAGTGTTGGTCAATGTTTTAGTAACAAAATATTGTAAAGTCAAGAGAGGTCTTAGACATGGATATCATTTATCTCCATATGTGTTCATTATTATGGCATAGGTTTTTGGTAGGAACTTGAAGAACGATAACAAAAATGAGTTTATAAGTGGACTTAAGGCTAGTAATAACATTAACATCACCCATCAATAGTTTTTAGATGATAAACCCTTTTTGGAGGGCTAGGATAAATGAGGCCAAAGATTTGATTAACTTCTTAAAGGAATATAAAAGAGCAGCAGGGCAAAAATTTAAGAGGAAATAATCTAAAATTTACTTCCTAAACACCCCAAATAGAATCAAAGCAAGGATATACATGTTACTTCAAATTGAGAAGGCAAATTTACTAGCAACTTATCTAGGGATGCCCTTATTTAAGGGAAGATTGAGGATATAATTATGGATTCCAGTTATAAGTAAAGTCTATCATAATTTTTCAGGATGGAAAGGTAGATGGTTATTGTTACTAACAAAAGTGTAGCTAATTAAATCAATCTTACAATCAATTCCAACATATTATATGTCCTTGTATACCATGTCAAAATCGATAGAAAAAAGTTTAATCTATATTATGTGATCATTTTTGTGGTCGGGATTACATGATAAAAGAATATTTCCTTTAGTGAAATGGAGCAATATGTGATGATATAACTAGGGTAGGTATTGTATTGCGAGTTCTTATGAATGCAAACTTAGCTCTTAGGGGAAAATTAATTTGGATATTATACAAATAGAGTCAAAGACAATGGGCAAGAATTCTTCTAAGTAATTATGTTGATCCCAATGACCTAAGCTTAATATTTACTACATTCTCACTACCAAATGGTTCAACACAATGGAACAATTACAAAAATTCAATTGATCTAGTGATTAAAGGTATAATATGGGTGGTGGGAACTAAAGAAAAAAATTCTATATGGATGGTTACTTAGTGTGATAAAAGACCACTCAATATAGATCCAATTTTGAAACCATGGATGAGATTACTTCAAGATAATATCATGATAGGGTTTCAAACATTTTGTACAAGGATTGGGAAGGAAGATACAAATGGAAAGAATATATTTTTACAAGTATACAAGACATTGATGCTAGGAGGTGGTTGAGTAGAAGGATAAAAACAATGATTGTTCTGAGGGGAGCCAAGGATAAGCTAATTTGGGAGTTGAATAGATCAAGAGAATACACAATAAGAAGTGGATATAATTTAAAGCACCAAAAAAATAGGAACATCACAAGAATATGGAGAGATATTTGGGATAGCCCAAGCATTTCTAAATTCAAAATGTTTGTTTGACTAGTAGGTTATAAAAGAATTTTATCCTAGGATATCCTTATGAAAAGGGGTCTTCATGGCCCCTCATAATGTGGTCTTTGTAAAAAGGAGGAGGAGAGTATAGACCATCTCTTAGGACACTGCTCAATAGTATGGAAACTATAGCAATGGATTCTTAACATGTTTAGTAAATGTATGGTGATGAATTGTAGAATTGAAGAATTTTTAAAGCAATGGCATGGAACTTTTAAAAGTGAGGTTTTATAGACAATCTAGGATATATCAAAAGTGGCAATACTTTAGATTGTATGTCTACAAAGGAATAGAAGAATATTTAAAGGAAAGAAAAGTAGTTTAGAGGTAATGAAAGGGAAGATTTGTTTAGCCATAGAGGAGTCTAAACCAACCCTATCGACTCACCCAATCCCTAATTTAGAAGTAGACGACCTTGATAGATGGAGTCAAGTCATCAAATAGAATTATGATGTTGGGTACAAGAGAAAAAAAGAAGGCTAAGAACATAAATTGGAAACCACCAAATGTGGATTTGGTCAAATTGAAATTTTATGGAGAATCTAATGGAAATCCAAGACCAACAAGAGGAGGAAGAATTATGAGAAATAATAGATGAGATATTTTATCTCATTATGCTTTCAATAGTGGATTTAAGATAAACAATGAAACTAAAGCTCGGGTGGATTTGAAATGGTTAAAAATATGCAAAAAAATGAAATGGCATAGAGTATGAATGAAAGGTGATTCACTCATAGTAATAAACACAATTTTGAGGAAAGCAAAGGCTCCATGGAACATACAAGAGATAATTGTGGAAATACAAGACCTTGCTATAGAGTTTGAAGAAATCATGTTTACACATATGTTAAGGGAAGGAAACAATGTATAGATAGGCTAGCCATAATAGGGATTTTAATTGAGGATCATGAAGTTAAATTCTATTTTTCTTGGTTAGAGGAAGTAGTAAATTTAGTTGAAGCTGACAAGAAATATTGATTGCCTGATTCAAATAATGAATAATATTTACTTTAAGTTTTCCTTTGGTAGTATTTGCTTTATTTTATAACATTAATGTGTTTCTATATAAATTTTTTATTACAATTTTTATGATTGCATTTATGCTTCAAGAAAGAAACTAGCAATCTAGATCTGGTAAAGCAGACTATGATAGTAGGGTGTTTTGGAAATATTACTCTACGAAGATGCAATGCATAAACAACATAGATGGATTTTTAGTATTGTGAAGGTTGTTGTAGGAATTGTCATGAAGGATGTTGAATTATGGAATATTTGTATTCACACAAAAAATTGAAGAAGATCCATAAAATGAAATTCAAGAGTCCAAATATTATGTAAAATGATGTAGGTATCTAGCTATAGCAACTCAATTGATATGAGAATTGAATTTATTTGTAAACTCTCAAGCTATAAAGGAGAGAGTTATTATTTTTCAAGGGTAGGGAACCTGAGTACAACTCCTTATTCTCTAGCTAAAATAAATCTTGTTGAGTGGGTAGAAATTAGGTCACATTTTCTAATAATTGTCCTTTCATCACACCATGACCACCAAATATTAATAAGGGTTGGTACTATGATGGATAATACCCTGCTCCAATATCTCTTGAATTATTTTGGACTATTGGGGCTAGGGATAGTAATAAGGCCACTTAGCATATAATTGTTCCCTCTATAGAAGGTGGAGCAATTATTCAACATGAAAAAATAGGCATCCAAGACTTACTATAAACTAAGATATCATAAAAAAACCAATACAAATTTATGAGAGGAGGATGATTAATATAATTCACTAAACTATGGAAATTGGAATGGGCATTAGTAAAACCAAAGGGCATTACCAAGAACTCATAATGACTCTCATATATCCAAAAAATAATTTTAATAATATCCTCTTCTAACTCTAATTTGATGAAACCCAAAACACAATCCAAGTTTGGCAAAACAATTGTGCAATGTAGTTCATCCAATAATTCCCTATTAATCATAATAAGAAACTTATATTTTATTGTAATATTTTTGAATGGGTAGAAATTAGGGGATTTTTCAAAAAATTTCCTTTCATTGCACCATGACCACCAAAAATAAATAAGGGTTGGTATTAGGATCGATAATACCTTGCTTCAATATCTCTTGAACTATTTTGTTAATATTAGACTTTTGGGGATAGGGATAGCAATAAGGATGAATTTTGGGTGCTTTAATTCTTGGAGGAATGTGGATACCATGATCATGACTCCGATTGAGTGGAAGACCCTTGCTTTCATAAAATATTGGAGAATATTTATTAATAATATATTACATGTTTTTTTTTTTTGAATTTACATGGTGGAATCGGTAGCCGCCACGAATCCGGGCAGACTGTCCAGCTTTTATGGCCGCCACAGTATTCTGCGTTATCCGCCCTAGAAGCCGCCACACAAATCTTTGCGCAGTCCGCCCCTATAACCACCATGCCACAATCATTTTAAACCTTTTACGTCGTTGAAAGCACCAGGAAAGGGACAAGCGTTCAATCCGACGAGGCCCAAGATTTGAACCTTGGACCTCCGCCCCCCTTATGGGTTTGGATGAACCAATTGGTCTACACCTCGGACCTTAATATATTACATGTTAGAAGGAAGAACAATAGGTGATTTTTTAGTGGCCATAACTTATAGGCAAGAAAATTAGGTGAATAATATTTTGTTTCACTTCCTTAATAGGTTTTCCATCTAGTGGTAACTCATGATATTTGATAGTATGGTTTCATAATTTGGAGACAAATGACCTTACCAATTTTAGTCCATTATACATATAGTTCTAAGTTCAAAGTAACATCCCCTAGTTGATACAACCATTGATCTCCCATGTAACACCTACACTACCTAATTTGATCATATAAATTTTATCAAACCAAGTATAGGAACCAATTTGTATGCTAATATTAGCAATACAACCCATACATTGAGCCTTACCCCTACTAGCAATCAACATAGAAATTTATCCTAGTTTAAATTGTTGATATATGATAATAGGGCTTTAATCATCTTACTATAAATGAAATTATGAGTACTACCCAAATCAACCAACACATTAAATTTTTGTATTTGTATGAATCCTTAAACCTTGATATTGTGATGAGCTTGTAGTATCATAAGGCCAAACACTAAGATGACCATAATATCCATATATTGCACATGCTCATCATCCTATTGTTGTGAGGTAGAAACTTCCTCCTCTAGGATATCTCCTCAACTTCTATGTGGAAGTTATGTTACTTTTGACATGCTTGATATTGAGGATGGCATGATTGATATTTTAAATAGAGGAACCCTTGTGGGAATTTCTAATTGTGGTTATTGAAGTAAGGTCAATAGGGATTGAAATTATGCTATTAGTAGAATTAAGGTAACTAGATCTTTTCAGCTACATGGTCCAAACATACTACATCATGTAGGGTGTATGGATCGTGAATATATACTTCTCATTAGATGCCATCCTTGAGTTTATGTCAAACTATCAAAACCACCACTATAAGATCCAAATTATATGTATATATCAAAAGGCTTATGAACTTGGTGCATTACTAATCTATCATGCTATTTTTTTATTTGCATTAATTGAACTACATAAGAGGTAGAGGGACCCTTATCAAACTTGAGAAATAATATTTTCTTGAATTCTTTCCAAGAAAAATGACAACCATGATGCCTCATTTCCTATAGAATCCATCAAAAAGTATGAATACCCACCTTAGAAGTAGCAAGAGTGATCGTTGTTGGGTAAAGACCTGATTTTATTTCAACATAAAATATTTAAATACATGCATATTTTTTTAGTGATTATAACCCAATATTTTCTACATTCTCATTACCAGATGGTTTTGCAGTATGAAACTATTTAAAAAAATTAATTGATCTAGTGAATAAAGGTCTAACATGGGTGGTGGAGACTAGAGAAAATTTTCTATTTGGATGGATGGTGTGATAAAAAATCACTCAATATAGATCAATTGCGAAACAATAGATGAGATTAATTCAATATAAATATAGTGATAGGGTTTCAAAATTTATGTACAAGGATCAGAAAGGAAGATACAACTGGAAAAAAAGATTTTTTATAAGTATACAAGACATTGATGCTAGGAGGCAATTGAGTATAAATATAAAAACAATGATTATTCATAGGGGAGCCAAGGATAAGATAATTTGGGAGTTGAGTAGCTTAGGAGAATACACAACAAGAAGTGCATATAATATAAAGCACCAACAAAATAAGAATACTACAAGAATATGGAAAGATATTTGGGATAACATGAGCATTGCTAAAGTCAAAATATTTTTTTGGCTAGTAGGTCATAGAAGAATTTTATCCTAGGATAACCTTATGAAAAGGGGTTTTCATGGCCCCTCACAATGTGTTCCATGTAAAAAGAAGGAGGAGAGTGTAGGCCATCTCTTGGGACACTGCTAAATAGTCTAGAAACTATGTCAATCGATTCTTAATATGTTTGGTAAATGCATGGTGATGAATGGCAGAATTAAAAAATAACTAAAGAAATGGTAGAGCACTTTTAAAAGTGAGGCTTTATAGACAATCTAGGATATTTTAAAAGATACAATACTTTGGACTGTACAGTTGGAAAGTAATAGAATAATATTTAAAGGAAACAAAAGCAATTTAGATATAATGAAAAAGAAGATTTGTTTAGCCATAAAGGACTCTAAACCAAGCCTATCAACTCACCCAATCCCTAATATTGAATCAAAGAACCTTGATAGATGGATTCAAGTCATAAAATGATATTATGATGTTGGGTATAGGAGAAACAAAGAGAAGGCAAATAATATAAAGTATAAATGACCAGATATGGAGTTGATCAAGTTGAATTTTGATGGAGCATCTAAAGGAAATCCAAGACTAGCAGGAGGAGGATGAATAATTAGAAATAATAGAGGATATATTTTGTCTCATTATACTTTCAATAATGGATTTAAGACAAATAATGAAGCTAAAGTTTGGGCAGCTTTGGAACGGTTAAAAAATTCGCAGATATATGAAATGAAATATAGTGTGGATGGAAGGTGATTCACTAATAATAATAAATACAATTTTGAGGAAAGTATAGACACCAAAACCTATCCACTTGCAAAACCACATTCACATTGCACATTTCAAATCTGCATAATAAAATTATATACCTAAGTCTAAACTTAGGTATGTATTTATTGCACATTATCCTATTTTCTAGATTTTATTAAATCTAGAAAATCCTCCTAGGATACCCTGTCTCCCCACTTGACATATGTCTTAGCCACCACTACCCTCCCCTTCCCACATACCCACATGCCACAACTCCACCTAAGTGAGACACTCTAAGTGACTCACTACAACTACCCAAGATAGGTGGTTGCCCAGTCCCTGCCACTTGGAAGCCATGGCTTGCCACCTATCCTTTCCCTCCAAAATCCCCAAAGACCTATATCATCAATCCATCACCCAGAGAGAGGTTGAAAAATATATCGTCATGCTACCAAAATTGCTACTGGAGGTCGTCACCATTCTTGTAGATTGACTCACAGAATCCAAGGAGACCAAACCCTAGTATTTTTTGTGGTTCAACCACAAATATGATAAGGTATTTACACAGGCCCAAATGTGGCTCTACATTTGCACAAACATAGGCCTGCATTTAACCAACCCCAAACATAGCTCCACATTTTCTCATGAAATATTTTTCAAACGATAGGCATAAGATCAATCAGGTAAAAAGAAAGGCATCAAGTTTATTGTTTCTCTATTTTTTTCACTTTTAATATACTCTGTAAATATTTACATTAGGGTTTTGTGTAGATCATTTCACATATATCAAGTAGGTACTGCTAACCCCTTCTTCGGTGTTTGTATTCATACATGTTGTTGAAAAGATGTTGAAGCTGGAGTGGCCCACCATAGGATACACAAACCCACTCAAAATGATGATTGTAGCAGAGAAGATATAAGACACCCTCATCCACTAGATTCACCAAAGGGGCTTCGTACCTTTGTGCATATTATACTGTAACATGAGCAAGCATTCTTTTGTAATAGAGCCCCTCCTTTGCAATTTGGGATATATTACTATTTTCAAAAGAGGAGATCAAAGCTCCTAAAAGGCTTAATATAAAAGTATTATTTTTCATTCATTACAACTAGTTGGTGTCAACTTTTTATTTGCTTGGGTGTCAATTCTTTGCTTACATAAATGGCGATCACGGTGATAGACGAAATAATGGGTGTCTTAGATATTCTCTGCTCCAATCATCATTTTGAGTGGGCTTGTGTATCCTATGGTAGACCACTCCAATTTTAGCAGCTTTTCAACAACCTGTTTCCTGCAACCTATTTGAATTCAAACAATAGAGAAGGGGTTAGTAGAACCTACTTGATATATGTGAAATAAGCTACATAAAAACCTAATATAAATATTTGTAGATTATATTAAAGGTACAAAAAACAAAGAAACAATAAACTTGATACCTTGCTTTTTACCTAACTGATCCGATGCTTGTTGCTATTTGAAAAATATTTTCCTTAGAAAATGTAGAGCTGCATTTGGGGCTAGTTAAACATAGGCTTACATTTATGCAAATGTAGATCCATATTTGGTTTTATGTAAATACCCCACCATATTTGTGGTTGAACCACAAAAACTGCTAGGGTTTCATCTCTTTGGCTTCGGTGAGTCGATCTGCAAGAATGGCTATGACATCCTATAGAAATTTTAATAGCATGATGACATGTTTCTTAGCCTCTCATTGGGTGATGGATTTATGATGTCTTTATAGGCCTTTGGAGGTTTTTGAGGGAAAGGATAAGTGGTAAGTTAAGGCTACCAAGTGGTAGGGACTGGGCAAACACCTATCCTAGGTAGTTTCAGTGATTCACTTAGAGTGTCTCACTTAAGTGGAGTTGTATCATGTGGGTAGGTGGGAAGGGGAGGGGTAGTGGTGGCTAGGACACATGTCAAGTGGGAAGACAAGATATCCTAGGAGGATTTTCTAGATTTGATAAAATCTAGAAAATAGGATAATGTGCAGTAAATACATATCTAGGTTTAAACTTATGTATATAATTTTATTATGCAAACTTGAAATGTGAAATGTGAATGTGGTTTTACAAGTGGGTAGGTTTTGATGTCTACAAATGCACCTTTTTGTACCATATTGGGCTAAGCATAATACAATGCAAAAATAAGAGACACCTAGCTTTATTGAATGTAAAAACTAATTTTGTTGCCCTAGCACAAGGATCAAATGACCATAATTGAGTCATCATCAACCTCATCAACATCACCCACCTCATCCACCTAGCCCATATCATTCAAATCATTAGTATTTCACAAGTTGTAGGATGCAAAAACAATCGCTTTACCAACATACGTCCTATAGACAACAAAAAAAATAAACCTAGGTTGCATAAAGAAGATCATTATTACCTCTATCATCAAATCAGTCAGGTAAAAAACAAGGTATCAAGTTTATTATTTATCTATTTTTTGCACCTTTAACATACTCTACAAATATTTACATTAGGGTTTTGTGTAGCTCATTTCACTTATATCAAGTAGGTGCTACTAGCTCATTTAGGTGTTTGCATTCATACAGGTTGCAAGAAACAGGTTGTTGAAAAAATACTGAAGTTGGAGTGGCTCGCCACAAGATACACAAGCCCACTCAAAATGATGATTTTAGAAGAGAAGATCAAGACACCCTCATCTACTAGATTCGCCAAAGGGGCTTCATCCCTTTGTGCATATTATACTGTGACACAAACAAGATTTCTTTTGTAATCGAGCCCCTCCTTTGCAATATGGGGTAGAATACTGTTGTAAAAAGAGGAGATCAAAGCTCCTAAAAGACTTAATATAAAAGAATTATTTTGATTCATTACAACTAGCTGGTGTCAAATTTTTATTTGCTTGGGTGTCAATTCTTTGCTTCGATAAAGTAAAGGTTGTATGGAACATACAAGATATAATTATGGAAATAAAAGACCTTAATAAAAAGTTTGAAGAAATCAAGTTTACCTATACATTAAGGAAAGGAAACAAATGTGCAGATAAGCTAGCCAATATAGAGGTTTTAATTGAGGATTATGGAGTGAAATTCTATTTATCATGGTTAGAGGAAGTAGTAATTTTAGCCAAATATTAAAAGAAAAGTTGACTGCTTGAATAATATATTGATTAAGATTTACTTTAATATTTTCCATTGATAATATTTGCTTTATTTATAACATTAATGTGTTTTTATATAAACTATTTATTATGATTCTTGTGGTTGCACTTATGCTTTAGGAAGAAAACTAGCAATCTAGATTTAGTAAAGCGAACCATGATAGCACAAATTTTTGGAAATATTACTCTACTAAGATGCAATATATAAATAGTACAGGTGGATTTTTAGTATTGAGAAGGCTATTGCGAAAAAAATTCAAGAAGAAGGATGCTAAATTTTTAAATATTTGTATTCACATAGAAAATTGAAGAATATCCAAAAAACAAAAATCAAGAATTTAGACTTTTTATGAAAATGATGTAAGTATCTAACTATAGCAACTCAATTGATATGAGAATTGAATATATTTCTAAAATCTCAAGCTCTAAAGAAGAGAGTTATGATTTTTCAAGGTGGGGTATCCAAGTACAACCCCTTGTTCTCCAACAAAAAAATAATGGTTATAACCTTATGTAAATATAGACTAGGAGGTTCTAACCATGAATATTGGTTATAACTAATATTATAACCTACTATTTGCTCTAGCTTGAAGTTTAATACATATTAATAAAATAGTAATAGTGTAATAATTCCTAACATCCCCCTTATTATATTATTTCATATACAAATAGAACTACAAAACAATTCAAATTTGATACGTGCGAGTGCCTTTGTCAAAATATCCACAAGTTGTTCTTTGGTAAGAATGTACTAGAGCTGAATCTGGTATTTTGTCTTGTAGCAAGGATAAATGCTATGTGCCCAAACTCAACCAAATGAAAAAATAAAAAATGAGGAGAATATTTCCAAAAATGGAGAGAATGAAAAATCACATCTCTCCCTTTGTGTTATGAAATTATATATTGAGAAAAATAAGATTAGGGTTAGGGTTCCCAAATCCATATTACATGAAATTAAAATGAACATGAAATGACATTACACATTAAAATAATATGTTCTAATGAGGTCTTATTAAAACCTCATAACAATTAATTTGGAACCTAACTAATAAACATGACCTTGTAGCATTAACATGTCTTCAATCCCCCATTAATGGTAGAAGCTTATTTTATTTTAGTAGATGAGTGGCTCAGGTGGCTCTTTGTGTAGCAAATTAGCCAATTGTCCATAAAATGTGGCTCCAATATACTGGGTTTCCATATACCAATTGATCATCCCCCATGTCCTTTCAGGTTTTCATAGGTTTCAATTTTCCAAAACTAGTACAATCCTTATCCTTTTGCACCCACAAGGAGTTTTCACGAATGGGATAGAGTAGAGACCGACCAATACTTTCTACCCACATAAAGGTGGTTTTAAAAATAAGGATTAGCCTTGTTGATCCTATTGCATCTGCATTATTAGGAGGATATGGAGGCTCTCAAGCCTATCTTCTGTTTGAACTGTTCAAAATTCACCCTTTAGAGTGGCTTGGTGAAGATGTTGGCAATTTGATTTGTTGTTGGATAGTAGTGCATTTGTATTATGCCATATTGAACAAGTTATTGAATCCTATGGAATTTTGTACTGATGTGTTTGGTTTTATCATGAAACACATGATTCTTTGCCATGTGGATTGTTGATTGATTATCCACATGTAGTCTTGTAGGACCTTTTTGAGTGATATCGAGAGTGTGTAACAACTTTCTCAACCATACCACTTCTTTTTGAATCTCAACTGTAGCAATATATTCAGATTTTGATGAAGAATATTCTACAATATTTTATCACTTTCATCTCCATAAAATTGGTGTTGATCCAAGAAACGTCAAATACCCAAACATAGATCTCCTAGTGTCTTTATCTCCTAAATTTTTTGAGATTGTGTATGTGATGAATTTGAAATCTGATTTCTTTTCATACAATAGGCCATAATTATAGGTTGTCTCTAGGTACCTCAACACTCTTGTTACCGCTTTCCAGTGACTCTCCTTTGGCTTGGTCATGTACCTTACTAAAATCCCTGCTACATAAGCAATGTCAGGTCTTATGTTAGTAACATAGATGAGACTACCAACCAACCTTCTATAGAGTGTTGCATTTTCCTTTGGTGTGTCATCGTTCATGGTGAGTTTTAGATTTGATTCCATTGGTGTTGTCATAGGGCGTGCATATTTGAGTTGAAACTTCTCCAGAATATCGTTGATGTATTTCTATTGTATCAAGAATATTTTACCATTTTCTTGAGTTACTTTTATGCCCAAATAGAATTTCATGAATCTTAGATCAGATATATCAAAAGTCTCTGCAAGGTCTATTTTAACTATGTTGATGACATGTTCACTGTTACCTGTTAGAAGCATGTCATACACAAATACTATGAGGTATGTGACTTTGTCTTTGTTGTGCTTGATGAAAAGTGTTGTATCAATGCCTTGGTAATCACACACTTCAAATTAAAGTTGCTTCATCTGATTTGATAACTTGGTGAACCAAGTGCAAGGAGCTTGCTTCAATCCATATAAAGACTTTTTGAGTCTGCATACCTTGTGCTCCTATCCTACAATATCAAAATATTTTGGTTGTGCCATGTATATTTCTTCTTCCAATTCACCATTCAAGGAAGTAATCTTTACATCTAATTGATGAATATTCCAACCTTGTTGTGCAAATAAGGCTATAAGAGCCCTGATTGTGGGTCATTTTGTGGTAGGTGAAAATACCTCAGTGTAGTCAATACCTTGCTTTTGCAAGAAGTATTTAGACACTAATCTCACCTTGTGTTTGTCAAGGGTGCCATATGATTTATACTTGTCTTTGTACACCCACTTGTTTCAAACTACGTTTCTTCCAAGTGGTAGATCGACTAACTCCCAGGTACCAATTTTTATTAGATATTCATACTCCTAGTTTGTTGTATATCTCCAAGCTATGTGTTTGATATCTTCTTGGTATGTGAGAGGTTCATTATTCAAAGCGAGGTGCAGTTTTGCAAGTTCTAATTCAACACGTAATGACTTGTACACTCTTGCTTTGAGGGGACCTCTTATGTTTGTTTTACCCGCTTTATTTCATTTGATGTCCTTTAAGAGCTGGTGAGATTCACAAATTCCTTGAGTGGGGAGAAGTGTGGATGTATCACCTACCTCAAAGTTCTCATCATAATCCTAGAATGGATTGTTAGGTAAGAAGGATGTTGAAGAACAAGGATGTGAAATAATACTTTTATGACAATCAACATTACTGTGTGAAGGGGCAGAAGGTGCAAAAGATACAAACATATTATTAGTATCATAGTTTGGTTCCTCTAGAATTGTGGGTTTATTTGTAGATTCTAGAGTTTTGAGTAACTTTTCAATGTATCCCCCCAAAGGCTGTAATTTGAACATCATATATGTTAGCATATTTTGATCTAGGCTAAATATTGTATCCCCTAGTATCCAATATAACCAGTTGTTCTTCAGTTTTTGCAAACACATCACGTGTCACAATCAATTTTTAATGTGAAGGAATGAATACCTTGTATCCCTTCTAATCCATAGGGTATCCAATAAATATATCTTTAATAGCTCTAAATTCAAGTTTATTTATGTGCTCTAGAATAAGATGAGCATAACAAATGGAGCCAAATATTCTAAAGTGACTAATGGTGGGGGGGTGTCCAATCCATTTTTCATGAGGTGATGGACTGGATTTTGAGGGACTCATTGTTTTGAGTACATGCATAGCAATCTAGGTGGCTTCGGCCCAAAGATATGGAGGCATATTTTTATAGACAAGAAGGGCACAAGCCATGTTCATAATTGTCCTATTCATGCACTCAACAATATTGTTTTGTTGATGTGTGCCTAGTATTATCAATTTATGTTTGATCCCATGTGAGGACAAGTACTGTGTGAATTCATTTGATGTGTAATCACCGCCATTGTCATTCCTAAAGGTCTTGATTCTATAACCTGATTCTTGTTCTACGTAATCCTTGAATACTTTGAACAATTTAAAACCTTCAAAATTATTCGCTAAAAAGCCGATCCATAACTTATTTGAGAATTTTTCGATGAGGGATATGTGATATCTTTTGCATTTTAATGAGGGAAAAAGCATTGGCCCACAAATGTCTGAGTGAACTAGCTCCATTTTTTGTGTGGACTTCCACTGACTATTTGGAAAAGGTTGTCAAGCAAATTTGGTAATGATGCATGCTTCACATTTGATGGGTTTGGAAGAGAAGTGTGGTATTCCCCTAACGGTGGATTCTATTTGTCTCAATCAATAAAGTTTGACATGACCCATGTGAGCAATGCCATAATGCATCAACCAAATTTTTCTTGGGAGTCAGGGTGGCATTAAGTGCCATGTCAAATTCAACAATGTGAACTTCAAAAGTAGGATGTCCAACAAGTTTGATGAGTTTTCCATCTAAGGAACCAGTCATGACCACTATTTTGGAGGATGGATGAATGACTCAAAGAGTTTTATCTTTGGCAATGACACTCAGATCAAATCCATGACAAATTAGTGTAGATAGTGACAACAAATTTTAATTCAGAGTAGGGATGCAAAGAACATCAAGTAGCCAAAAATTAGGTAATTTGCGAAGTTTCAATCGAACAGTTCCAACTCCTTCAACTATTTGAGAGGATTTTTTAACCATGTAAACTACACCAAGTACTTCTAAGTTGAATTCTTCAAAGAAGTCCTTTTTGGAAGTCATGTGTTGGGTGGCTCCAATATCCATGATCCACGAACTTCTAGTGGAGGCTATGTTGTAGGTAACTCCAATGGGTTGTGATGTGGGATGAGAAATATCATAGCCAACATATCCTGAATGTGCCTTAATGAATGTTTTGGGATGGTCAACAAATGGTGATATAGATACATGTATGCTAATGATATTTGATGCACAAATTGAGCACTTTAGAAGATGTCTGGATGAAATTCATCTTCATTTACATTAAGCACACTATGTTTTTGAATCTGCTTGATCTTGTATGTGGCAGTTTGGCAATTAGTGGCATAGCACCCTTTTATATTACAAAGTTTGCATACCATATTTGAGTTGCCAGTTCCTTGAGAGGTACTGGGCTATTTTATTTTTCCTTGACTGTGTTGTCCTTGACTAGTTTTATGTCATGAGTGTTCATGTTGACCATTTTAGAACCTTGTCCTTATCCTTTGCCTTTGCCTTGACCACAAATTTTGTTACCATGATTGTTCGAAAAATTTACATCTTCAACCACCTGAAAAGCTGAGTCGCTAGGGCTAGAACTGGTGAAGTTTGTGTTAAAGGTTTTGTAAAGTTCAACAAATTGTTTTGTTAAGACTTCAAAGTTAAGAATTTTTAAGGTTCCACTAGCTAATAAATTGGTAAGCAAGTTCTTGTAGTCTGGAATGTGAAGACATGACTAAATGAGGATAGCCCATGTGATACATTGACTTTTGAAGTCTTTATCAATGACCTATTTAATAGGGTAAAGGAGGTTGATGGTGGAACTAGAATGCCATTTTTGTATCTTTATTTGATTCATCTTGACGACAAGACGAACAAATTCTAGGTTAGATTTGATGTCAAAGTTTTTCTTGAAGACTTCAAGAACCGACCATGTTGTGTCATGCTTAGCTTCATCAATAAAATTATGAAGGTGATATTCTATGACAAGTAGGATGTTGACACAAATTTAGTCATCATCTATCTGCTATTTTTCTAGGGTAGAAACATCTATGGGTGGTGTGGAATTTGTGTCTAGATGGTTGTGCCATAGGTTCCCAAATTTTGCAACTATCCTAAGGCCTATGAACCATTGATCCCAATTATCCTTACCTTTAAGGGTACATCCAACATTTTGTTTGAAGTTGGAAGTCATTATAACCTGTGACACTACAAAGACCTAAAAGAGGTATTTCAAGGTGTAAAAAAGGAATAGATGAGTAAGTGAAGCAAAATGTACCAGTAAATAATGAGTCAAGTGATGACAATGAATGAATGCAATCCACTAGGCCTTGCTCACCTTCCAAGTGGAATCTCTTTTATAAATAATAAATTGTACTATTAAGTGAATATGAGTCCCGATGGAACAAGATGATGATGTGGCTAAATATAAAGAACTAAAAAAAGGTGTGTAGCCCAAATTGAAATACTGTAGATGAATATAAAAGCTAATATCTCCAACAAATGAATGTGTAGGCCAATATCTCCAACACTAGATTACACAACTAAATACCAAAGTGTGAGATGTGCAAAACTAGTAACCTCAATCTTATGACTATAAGTAGGCGAGTGTTGAAATTTGGAGAGGTATAGTGACCTTATCTCAAATTAAGGCCTTCACCTAGATGCCCACATACAAATGCTCAATGATGAAATCCAAGTCGTGATGGAGTCCAAGTCCTACCAATCCTCACCTAGTTTACTATGGTCAACGATATACTCTTTGAAGAGAAGTACGTGCTCTATTTCATAGTTATGGAGATATTAGATCGACTTAATTTTAATCTTGATTAAGAGTTTTTAATTTTCCAAACATAGGAGAAAGGATAATCTCTTTCCAAAGGTTCATGTGTATGGCTAACACCCTTCACTATATATTCTCGTCAAGTCCAATCCAACTTTGACTCAAAAGACCTTTAATACAACTTTCCCACCACCAAGGAAGTAGCACCCTATCACGAGGCTAGGCTATGGAATGAGTCATCAAATGTGTTCCTTTTAGGGATGATGCAAATATGTGAATTAATTTGTAATGAAAGAAAGCAAATAAAAACTAAAAATAGACTTGGAGTGTAGATGGAGTGCTACTACAATGCTAATGTGGTAGTATGTATGTTGGGCATAATCCACTAAACCTTGCTCACTATCCAAGTGGAATAACTTTTACAAATGAGGGTTATAAGTTAACTAGAAGCAATGTGGAAAATTTTATATGCCACTTATACAAATACAATGGAGAGGCTAGAAGCCTATTGTACTGTCAAAAAATATGATCATTTTACAAAAAGGTTGATCTGACTGTATGGCTGTGTAAAAACAAACACAATTAGTTTACACACATGCCATTGAACTCTATCAAAAATAGATTTTGAATATTGTATGGCTATGAACATGATTAGTTTACACAGAGGCCACCAAACTCAATCAAATCTAGATTTTGGATACTGTATGGCTATGTAAAAATGAACCCAATTAGTTTACACAGAGGCCACCAAACTTGGTTAGATCTAGATTTTAGATACTATATGGCTATGTAAAAAATAAACACGATTAGTTTACATACAGGTCATCAAACTCGATTAGATATAGATTTTGGATACCTGCAAACAAAGATACAAGCTAATATCTGCAATAAAAAGAAAATCTATGGAGGTTTTATTAAAACTCATGCAACATCCTCATGCTCTACTTCAACTCAAAACATAAATTTTTGGAGGAGATAAGGGCAATGCAATGCTTCTCCAAGCTTAGTTGTGGGAGAGGCAAGCATCCAAGATCTGATACCACTTGTAGCAAGGATCAATGTTATGTGCCCAAGCTCAACCACATGAAACAATAAAAAAGAAGAATATTTTTGATAATGGAGAGAATGAAAAATCACATCTCTTCCTTTGTGTTATGGAATCATATATTGATAAAAATGAGATTAGGGTTCCCAAATCCATATTATATGAAATTAAAATGAATATGAAATGACATTACATATTAAAATAAC
Source organism: Wollemia nobilis (assembly GCA_028583015.1). NCBI lineage: Eukaryota > Viridiplantae > Streptophyta > Pinopsida > Araucariales > Araucariaceae > Wollemia > Wollemia nobilis. The sequence goes on from JAQPPZ010002502.1 coordinate 7,601,004, forward strand.
CTATTCTAATGAGGTCTTATTAAAGCTTCATAATAATTAATTTGGAACCTAACTAATAAACATGACTTTGTAGCATTAACATGTCTTTGTTTTGAACTTATTTATAAATGAAATGACACAAAAATTTAATATGTTTTGTTATTTTATGAAAAATAAGTTTTTTCACCACCTTTAGATTACCTTGATTGTTACAATGTAATACTATTAATTGATTTTTAGGAACAACCATTTTTGACAATATGCGACATAACCATATTGCTTCACACACAACTCCTCATGCAGTGTAATAGTTTGCCTCTATGGATGATAAAGCCACTATCAATTGTTTATTAATGTGTCACGAGACAAGTCCAAATCCTAGATAAATCACATATCTAGATGTTGAAATCTTGTCATCTATAGATCTGACTTAGTCTGAGTCCATGTATCCTTTCAAGAAAAATTGATAATTCTTATTATACTCTAGGATATACACCATTGTACCATAGGTAACGTAAAATCCTCTTTGTGGCCTTCCAATAACTCTCCTTAGGTTCCTACATGGACCTCAAAGGACAACTCACAACAAAGTTGATATCAAGCCTAGTATTTGTTAGGTATATGAGACTCCCAATTGACTAATGATAAAGAGTACCATAAAACTGTGGTGAATTATCATATTAGAATAGTTTTAAACCTTTTTCCATTGGTACCATAATATTATACAAACTATATCCCCATATTCCTATCCCATGCCAACTATTCATAATATCCATATACAATATAATATCATATCCCCAAATTACTATCCCTAGGTACCATAACATTTCACCCTCATAAAATTTTCATCCTTTAAACATGAGGAGAAACTAGATAATATTATTTGCTAAGCAATATTGACAATTGGTACTAATCTTGAACATCTGTCCATCCAAGTGAAATTTTAACTAGTGGTGGTCTAGGATGATTCCAAGTTGTCACTGTGCCACATATCCATAATTGCTTGGTTCGATACATTCTTATTCTACTTTATTTTGATATTCTAAATGATTGGTCCTATTGTTCTATGATGTTGCTACACCACTTTGAAATCTAGAATTACTATGCTTTTTCTTCCAAACATTGCCATATTTAATACCTTTATCACTTCATGTAGATATATAATATTGATGTACTAATCCTTAACTCCAATATTTTTGTTGCTCATGGTGATGTGGTTGGCGATATGTTGTAACCTTGACCTGATGTTTTGTTTTATTTTATTCTTTAGCATTTTGTTTTATTATTTTAAATTCTTTCTCAAGCTCTTCTCTCATGTAAAATTCTTTTGGTACATCTATGTGCTCTTCTAACAAAGCTTCCTTGGATTTTATTGTTGCTTCTTCCTAGGACTCTCCTATAGCCTCTATTGTAGAATTATCTTTTGATTTCTCTATTGGTTCCTTAACTTATTCCCCTACCATAATCACTTCTTTTTTCTCTTTGAATATTTGCTCTTTAAGCTGAAAAATATTCAATATTGTTATCTTTTTTTTCTTGTGCCATAACTTCATGATTTTTTTTTTCAAATTAATGTTTATAGTAACCAAAGAACCAACCAAAAATCACCCAAAATAATATCCACATCATCCGTATCAATAGCATGAAAATTTGAATGTAGAACATATTTATCCATGGTAATCTTCAAATCTTCAAGAATATGAACATTCACACCCTTAATTTGCATTCCTTTAATTTTTGTTGCTTTAACTTGTAACTTATTAGTCAAAGTTATACTAAAGTAATTATAGTTGCTACTAGGATTTATAAAAATAATAACCTTTTTCCTTTGAATGCAACCATGAACTTGCAAAATCAAATATTTAGATTCAAACAAATAATTTTGATAGTTGTTTGGACATCTGACACTGAAGTTGTGGTTCCCTCAACTTGCACACTATCTGTTGACCCTAAAAAGGTTAGCCACCTTTTCAAGCCAAGTCCACATTTGTCTTGTGCGCTCCATTCCCATGGGGCACACTCCAATTCACCCGGGTGCACTAGTTGTGCACCCCGAGCCAAACCGACGCGCTCCACTCCAATGGAGTGTGGACCCCCTGGGTGGGCACACAAGGCCATGCACCTACCTTTAGCCGTGTGCCCTATTTAAGGAGGGGGCACAAATAGTCCCTTAGGGATGCACAAGCTAGTGCACCCCACCAATGGTCTATGCGCTCTATGGGGAGACGAATTGCATGATAGTCCCTTGGGGCACACAAGGTCATGCATCCCAAAGTCCGATGTGCACCCCACCTTGGAGTGCAAAACCTTAGCCAAAGTGCACAAGGATGTGTGCTCTACCCCAGTTGAGTGCACTCCACTCTATAGTGGAGTGCACAACCTCAGATGGAGTGCACAAGACTGTGTGCTCTGCCCCAGTCGAGTGTGCTCCACTCTAGAGTGGAGCGCACTACCTCAGTCAGAGTGCACAAGGCTATGCGCTCCACCCCAACCGAGTGCGCTCCACTCTAGAGTGGAGGGGACTACCTCAGTAAAAGCGCACAAGGCTGTGCGCCCCATCTCGAGTTGGCATGCCCCTCCCTTTAGGGCATGCACTAACATCCAAGCAGGTGTGCAAAGTCATGCGCCCACCTTTGGGTTATGCACTCCACTGTGGCGGAGCACACAAGGTCAAAAAAGGGTACATAGCATGTGTATCCCATGGAGGCGTGCATGCTCTACCTCCTCGAAGGTCGCATAGGTGCATAACCTGTGTAACAATTTCAAAAGCTATGTGCCCCACTCCCCAAGGGGGTACATGTATGAAAATTAAACCCAACGCACCTCAAGCGAGCGCATACCTACCTGTGCCCCAACTCAACCAATGGAAAACCACCACGAGTCTCACTTTTTTTGGGCAACCATAATTTATTCATTGAAGCAAAGAGACGACGATCGACATGGCACACCTAACCAATACCAGTATCTCACAATAGGGGAAAAAGCGTAGGCACCATCTACCATATTTAATATGCCCATTATAAAAGAAGGTGGCGACCATTTTTTGCACCATCTGCACATGCATGATTGCCTATCAACAAGGTCAAGCGAAGTGACGAGAGCACAAAGAAAAATCACAGCTGAAGGGGGGTGGTGAAGAATTCACAATAGTTTAAGCAAAATAGCGTCTACCAGCTCCCCAGTCCTTGATGCATCGCTTGTCCAAAAGAGAATCAATAGAATTACCAGAGCATGTCCGATTTACAAGAGGCCAGGGAGGGTGCAAAACCCCAAGATATTCAAAAATTTTCTTGATTCCAATAGGGATATCATCAAAGAATAATAAAAAGAGTTGGAAGGAGTTATTATCTACTCGTTTGATCCCACAGAGGAGGATAGCTAGTGCCACTCGACACTTTTGAGGGATCTCTATGCGCAAGCTTATCGGGACAGTAACAGACTTGCCCCTGTCTGTAACAAATGGAACACGAACCTCGATCGACTGACTTGTCCAATGGTGTACCACTCCTTCGATATGTTGGCATGGATCATAGTTTCCTATGACTCCAAAGCATGCACCATCCACAACTTCAATGGTCAGGCAGTGGTCCGAATATCAACCGACAGGGTTTGACAGGTTTTTGGTTTGGCCATCGCTTCTAAGGTGGTGGATTTCAAAATATTGGCCCTTCAGGCCAATTACATGATAAATACAATATTCCCCAGAGCCTGTTAAAGAGGGGGAAAGTAGGTCTAGTAGATTTACCTATCAAGAAATTCATGCTCCGTCCCTGGGCACAATATTACGCTGACATGATCAATCTAGCCTTGGGAGTGAAATATTTGGAGCCTATCTCTAAGGAGGTGATGTTTTTAATCCTCCAATGTAACTGAAAAGACATGACCCCTCTCTATCGATGGGAGGATGTCATCAGCAAAAAAATGGATGAGGAATTATGACTATTGCAGGAGACCGTGATGGCCAATAAAAGGGATATGCCTCCCTTCTCATACTATTCTTTTTTCATTCATCTATTTATTGCACAACTAGACAAGACCTTGGTGGCCCAAATAGGGGGTAAATGCGTCCACCATACAGGATAGGCTGCTATGCATCCAGGAGGGGTGTTCTAGCTATATAACCTTCTTTGAGAAGGTCCTCCTTGTGGTACACTTCCAGATGTGTGGGAATTTCCCCGATAGAATCGGGGCAGGGGTCAGGGAATATCTATGCCAAGAAAAAGCAGGAGACTACTTTTACGTAGAAAAATTCTCCTATATCAAAATTTATGGGTCAAAACTACCCCCGAAGGCACTACATTTTCACTGCCTGACTTCCATCGCCACCCTTGAAATTACTCGATAGATGGCCAAGGAAGTGAAGATTAGACACCTGAGGAAGAAAGGACCAGTAAAGTGGATGCCCATTCCTTGTACAATGGGGCATTACACCTATCTCGACCACTTTGCTCCATTGCGGGCCATCTGGAATATGGATACTTACTACTTCCTCGAGGTAGCTTAGAGATCTTACGACCTAGATGACCACCACAGGAGAGAGGTTACCGATAAGCTGGTCCTCTTAGCAGTCACACACAATGGTGACAATTTTTAAGACGCGATGCAAGAGGTCTTCAAAAATAACCGAACACTAGATTTTATATGGATGATGCCCAAGGACCAGCATCCTTACAGTAGAGTGGAGGTTGTTGGTTATTATAGCGCCCATCTTAAGTTACATTGGGGGTTACTAGTGGACAAGATGGCCCCATTAGTTCTAGCAGATCCTACTGAAGAATTTGAGGATCCCACCCTCCAAATAGCTCAACAAGATTCTGACCTCTTTGAGGTAATGATGAAAATCGTTGACGAGCAGGCCAAGCTTCCCTCCTCTTCTAGTTCCTCTGTTACCACTTCAAAAGGAAAGGAGTTGGCCATTGGATATTCCAAATAGACTACTGCCCCATCAAAATTAGCTTTAATAAGTCCATGTGAGCAAGGACAATTGGCATAAAGTCAACCCTCATGGTATTATACCACCCTGGTAATAAATCAAGAGGAGCATCAAATTAAGCCAAGGGTGATGAAGAAGATAATGCAAGTTAGAGGGTTATCCAATATTTTGAGGGGTTACGAAGTGCAAAGTCCCACGTGGTCCCCTACCCATAAAAATGCAAGGACTAAATCCTTGGATCAGGGAGTGGAAAAGTTTACGATGGCTATGGTCACTGACACTTGCCAGTTCACAGATGATGAAGAAGATCAAATCCAGGATATAGAAGAACAAAGATCTCAAAGTAAGGGGATAGTCAGGCACAATAGAGCAGTTGGAAAAGAAACCACCAATACACTTGTTGCCTCTTTTGATATCCCCTTGCCACCTAGCATGAGGGAGGCTACCATAGATACTAGAAAAGGTGTCATCCGAGCATCTGCTGTGCCTGTAAAAATGATGAAATCATAGGTGGCCACTCAAGCACAGGTGGCTGAAGCAGTAGAAAAGGAAATGGAAGGATGGAGAGCCAAGGCCATCGAAGCTGAACCTCTACAAATCAAAGTCAAGCAATTTTAGGTCAAAGTTGATAAACTAAAGATGCCAGCTCCTTGCACTACACAGGCTAGCATCCAACTCGGGTCGATGGATGAGTTCAAACAGGAGATGAAGGAAAAAATCCTAGTTAAAATGGGAGATCTGGAGTCCATACTAATAGATATCTACGCTGTGAAACGAGCAGTAGGCATCATCTAGGATAACTTACAATGTGGGAGGCAAAGGATAGATGTAATCATGTGAATATATAAGAAATTTCAAGAAGACTGTGTACCCATTTTTGGGCTATCAGTTGTTCTGGGAGATGAGTCCTTATGTTTCTTTGCTGAAGACTACATCAAGGTCTCCCTGTTTTTGTAGAATGAGTAAAATTGGTGCCAGTGGGGCCCCAATGTGGTAGAATATAAATATGAGGCCAATGATGAGCTGGTCGATTACAAACTCACCATCGAGGCCAATTGTTTTGCTTTTTTTGAACCAACACCGATTGGTGTTATGGTTGTCATTTTTACAATACGAGCAAAACCTCTTTTGAGATTGCTTTCCCTTACCTTTTGAGGATGATCCTCCCTTTTGAAAATTTCCTTTCTTCTTATCACCCTGATTGTTTGAGTAAAGTGCATTGTTCGACACTTCATCGCTTTGGAGTTGATTTTCTTCCTCAATTTGAAGCAAATTGACTAACTCCACAAAGGTGACTGATCTTTGTGAAACATTAAGGGATGTAATCAACATTTTATAGGATTTGGGAAGAGCTCTCAAGATTACTGAAGTCAAAATGGTGTCTTCAACTTTGGCTTCTAAAGCATCAAGCTTATACTTCAGTTCTAACACTTTGCAGAGGAAGAGTTCTACTGATTCACCTGACTTCATATGGAGTGTATGAAGTTGTGTTTGAAGGTTTAGAACAATTGATTGATTCTTACCTTCAAAAATGGTAAAAAGAGCATCCCATGCATCTTTACCAATTTTAGCTTCACTTATGTGAGGTTGGATCTCATCAGCAGTAGCTAGGAGGATCAACATAAGAAGATGATTACTCTTTTTATCCCATGCTATTTGATCTGCTCCTGGTTTTGCGGGTCTTGATTCAGTGCCATCAACTAAATCCCACATTTCCTCTACAGTCAGGATGGATTTCATTTTTGTTTTCCATGTTGAATAGTTAGGACCCTTTAGCAATTGTGTATCACTTAAGTATTTATTGATAGTTTGCCATGATTAAGGTCCTATAATTTGTACTAAGATGATTTTTCTTTCACTCTCAAGTGGTATTTAATGGCACCTACCTGAAAATTCTCTTGAAGAGAGATAATTAGTTGGAGGAAATTAAGCCAAACAAATAAGAGATGAAAGATAATTCACTCAAAAAGATATTTAATGGGACCTGCCTAAAAATCCTCTTGAAGAGGGATAATCGGTTTGAGGAAATTAAGCCAAACAAATCGAGTGAATTAGGGTTTTTTTGGTTTGTAGGAGAGAATATCAAGTGAATATTGGCTTTAAATCTGTGCAATGGTTAACATAAATTTATTAGTAAAATTTTGGGGTATGGAGTGTTCTTGATTCTATGACTTATAATTGCAAAAGAAATAATGCAATAATAAAACAAGAATTCCCACAAAATTATTATCACCTAGGGGCAGGATTCAACAAAAAATGCACCTAATTTGCAAATGAAGGTGTCGAGTAAAATAAAAAATACACCTTTTAATTTTTACAACAAAATATGAAATTGTGTTGTGCAAAAAATTGATATGTTATGTCTCCTCCTTGTCTTGCAATTTTGCAAAAGAAGTACAATGTTGTCTTCCCCCATTATTTTGTAAAATTAACAAATCGAGCACTCCTTCCAAGACAAGTAGACACACAACCCTCGTTTGAAAGGCTTCCAGACCAGTCGACAAACGACTTGGTTTTGATGGATCCAAGGTTACAACGTCTTCTCAATTTTGCAAAAAAAGAATGTGCAATTTTATGTCTTATATCCCCCCTCAGAGAAAACAAATGCATACTTTGCCTTTTGAATTTTACAAAAAAAAAATTCAGTATCCTTGTTGCGTAATTTGCAAAAAGAATTCAAGTTTGATCCTTTCTTGTATGCTAAACTAACAAGGTTGAGAAGAGTTTTTATTTTTTTATGGTTTGCAACAAAAATTTATTGGTTTCTTTGTCTCTTTATCCCCAAATGTGGAGAAAACAAAAGAAATGAAATTGTTATAGTTGCAAAGAAAAATTTGGTGTTTAAAATATTTCCAATGTAAATGCTAAAAAATAATTTTAAAGATTTAATTTTAAATAATTAAACATAATTGGCCAAAAAATAATCAAGTTATAAGAAAAAAATGATTATTTAAGGCAAAACTATATAAAATTATAAAAAATAATCTAAAAAAGTATTAAATTTAAGCAAAAAGTTTGAAAATTTGAAAAAACTTTACCAAATCTCCATAATAATGCACCTTGCTTTGCCAAAAAGGAGCGCATGGGGGTCGAACTCGTGACATCGCACCTGTCAAGTTCCACCTTGACCACTGCACTGCTGGGGCAGATTTGAAAGCTTACCCCATGTGCAGAGTGTTATGGAGGTGGCGGGCGACACGTGGGTTTTTATGGGATTTATCCCACATTCATCCCACGAGGGATGAAAGAGGCTTTTAAAAGCCTCAACACGCGTTATAGATGATTTCCTATGAGAAATTGTTGACCTCTCCATGTTGCCTTCCTCCACCACATGTCACCTGCACATCGAATCAAACCTTGCCACGTGGCAGCTTGTTGCCCAACCAAAATTTTTTGCCTCACATGTCACTGTATTGTTTGCCCTAGGTGTCTCCTTGCTGGACTCACCCACCTTGCTGGCTTTACCATGTGTCACATCCTTGTCCTTGCCACGTGTCACATTTAAGTGTGTGCTATGTGTCATGCTGAGTCATATGCTTAGGTGTCTAGTGAGTCAGATCGCCAGTGTCTGAGTTTAGGTGGCACAATTTGAGTCGACCACATGTCCTACTATGGTTTCACCAAGTGTTCAAAGGATTTAGCGCCTGATGCGCTCCGTCGGGAGTGTGAGGGTGCTCCTGCCCTCGAGGCACTCTTGGTCAGGTGAGGCCATGTGGAAGCATGAGGGTGCTCCTGCCCTCAAAGCGCTCCCACTGGCTTACCTCGGGTGCGCGGGCCTTGTGGGTGGGAGCCAAAATAAGGCTCTACCATAGGTCGTGGGCATGATCATCAGTAGCTAAGATCTTCTTGGTCGATTGACTATGGGTGATGGGCCTGGCCAGAGAGTTGGACCTAGCCGGTCAAGCTCCTATAGGCCCTCCTTTGACCCTGTCCTGTGGACCTCTGCCTTCGGGTAATTTAATTAATGAAATTCAATTAAAAAACATAGGAAACTTAGGAAATATGAGAGGGAAAAAAATAAATTAAGTCACCAAATTGAAAATTGGTGCTTCCTCCTGCGCGAGAAATTCCTTCGCCTTGTCTTGTGGAACGAAGGTGTAACACCTTCACCTTGTCCTATGGAATGAAGGTGTAACACCTTCGCCTTGTCTTGTGGAGTGAAGGTGTCTTATTTAAAGCTCCTCCCTCCAGCTCTGATACCAATGTGACCAGGAGATCCAAAATAGTTTAATAATTGAATATTTGCATTAGCATATAGTTTAGAAACTATAGCCTTTAAATAGGTTACAAAATAGTAATCAAAACTGATTGAACATGAGATCACGCCAAACAATATGCCAAGAGGAAGAGAGTTTGGTTTAGAACTCTTCACCTAGGATATTTAGGAAATTAACCATTAGATATTTAAGACAATAAATATCTACATGGTAGAAAGTAGAAAAGTAAATGTAATAATCTACGCAAGTAGTGTAATGCAATATAATACCTATTTTACCTAGTGGAGTAAAAGGGTAAATATCCCAAAGAATGGAATATTACTCTAACAGCTTTCGGAGTCGGCTTCTCAATGTAGCATTAGAAGATGGGTATATAAAAAGGGGATATTGTCATTCTAATGATCATAAATCATATTGAGTATTCTCTTGTAACAGACTTGGCTTGTGAAGTGGATCTTATTTTAGGAGATATTATAGAGTGGTTCCTTCCTCAAGGAATGACATTGTCGTTTCCCTATCTAAAGGGTATTATCACATCTTATATTATGTGGATTAATTACTATGCTTGATTTAATTTAACATTTAGCATATTGTGGATGCCTTTATATTTATGAGAAGTAAAGTTTCATAAAAGTTGCTTCCACTATGGAAAAATAAGTGCTTCCTTCATTGAATCTAGTTTTGAACTCTCCATAACTGATGTTATCAAGGCTAGATTTACTTCATGATATGTACTATTGCAAGTACATGATCGTGTGGAAGTGATGTTAGTAACTGCATCAAGTTTAGCATCTTTGATGGTACTAGTGAACCATTTTGGATTCTTTATCCATTATGATGAAGTTGTAGGCATAATAACTTCCTGTTCACCAACTCCTATAGGTTCATCAATAACTTCTTCATGAACTTCCTCATATAACTCCATATCATCATTTATGCTTGTTGGAATACATTAAATTATTTGGTACAAGCCAATGTACCACCATGGGTACATCTTTAGATTAGGAGTTTGTCTTAGATTAGGATTTGAGTATTTACTTTATGCAATGTAATAAATGCACAAGTATTATTAGAATGTGCAATGATGTAAATGTGCATGTTGTCCACATGTACATGAGTCCTTAAGAATAAGAAGATGAAGAGTCATAGGAATATGGAAGGCCAAGAGTCATGTATCACTATATATAGGTCTTCTTATAGGAGTAAAAGTGAGCCATAGAGAGAAGGTAGATAGCATTGAGTAGAATAGTAGTAGATACAATGTAGAGCATGTATGCAATATGGAGATTTTGAGACCTCCATTTTTATCAATGTAATATTTTCATGAGCTTTCATTAATGGTTGTTTTATGAGTAGTTATAGAAGTTTCTCATGAGTTTTACATGCTTAGTATATTGCCATTATCATAGCTTTAATATTGCATGCTCATTTTATATCTTGTGGTTGCATTTCCTTTAATATATAACATCAAAATCTAATAGTGGTATCAAAGCACAAGCTATATTGATAGGGGATAGGGAAAACCACAAGATATATTGGGAGGAGATAGGAAATCTAATTTTCAAAAATCTGAAATTGCTTTTTGGCTAGTCTTTCCACAAAGTTGCAGAAAAACTCATGAAGACTAGGACTCAACATTGATTCCACTAGTTTGAAAAATCAACTAGTGAAGTTCATTATCTTTATATTTAAATAATTTCCATTATCATTTTCTAATACTTTATTGTAGAGAAGAGTTGATTCAAATAAAGTTGAGAAGCTTCCTACAATAGCTAGGAAGAATATCTTCTTTAAAATTGATCTAATACTTGCAACAAGAAGTTAAATATTGAAGAATTTGAAGGCCTAAGGAAAAAGGTCCCATTGTATAATTTTCATAATCGAAGATTTTAGATTTAATATTGAGAAAAGAGGAAGAGGACAAAGGAGACCTATTAAATATTGAAGAGAGAGGAGACTCAAGAAAGAAGTCCCCATAGAATATTAAATACTGAAAATTACATATTGAAGGAAGAAGAAAACAACTCTAGAAGGAAGAGACCCAAGAAAAGGGTCTCATTGAAGAACTTCCAAATTTGGAAGATAGAAGATTGAATATTGAAGATAGAGGAGGACTAGAAAAAGTCCTATTAAAGATTTGAGAAGCTGCAGATTTTGAAGACCCAAGAGAAGAGGTCTCAAGAAAAGTTGGAAGGAGAAAGAAGAAGAAGGCTAGAAAAGCCCTATTGAAGGAAGTTGAAGAAGAGACCACCAAATTGAGAAAATTGAAGACTACCATTAAATATATGAAGGCTAATTTGAAAAGGAGGATTGGATAACATTTGGTCAAGAAAATGTGCTGCAAATTTTAGAAGTTAAAGGCATCATCATACAATATTATAGTTTCAATAATACACACTCTTGGATAGCACAACTGAAGGAGAAATATACATCATTGGAAGCTGCAAATTAGATGAGTTTAGGACAAAAAACTAAAGGAGAAGGATTCTAGCATTTAAAGCAAGAGTGGGCAACAAGTTAAAGGAGTTATAGAGCTGCAATATTAACAAGTTTAGAGCATCAATTTTTACAAATTCAAGGCAACAAATAGGTGAGTCAAATCACCAAGAAACTAGCTTAAAAATGAGACCAAAAGGTATGCAATATTGGTGCTATAAGAGTTTATTATTTGAATGTTCATATTAGCATTTTATTAAGTCTTTAAAAGCACCACATTTAAGTTTTCAAAGTTGCAAAAGGAAAGGTCTCAAGTTTATATCTTCAAGGTTGAAGAAGACAACATTACAAGGGATTAGAACCTGCAACAAAGAAAGGAGAAATTAGACATAATATAAGGAAAGAAAATATCAAATCCTTGCTATCTATTGGAAAATAAATAAATCAATAGATTACAAGAAAGAATAGTAGTATCATACTATCCAAAAGGTAAACGTTTTAGCGTAAATTAAAATCTTGGAGTCACCATAGAAGATATCACGAAGCATTGAGCTAAGGAAGAGTTGTAGTAGAAGAGTAGCCAATGAGGAAAAAACAATGGGAAGAGAAACCTCCATTACCACATCTTGGTGAAGAGGCATCACCATATTTAAACAAAAATGTCATTTGATAAAGGAAGAAGGCAAGCAAATAGATTGGACAACGAAGAAGAATATATACAGTAAGCTTGGAAAGATATCATAGATTAAGCAAGATCTATAAGGAACGTCCAAGAGAGCACCCAGTCGTTAAAGGATCGAGTTACAATGATAAAGAGTTAAGAAATAGTAGCATCAGAAGTCGAATGCCCCAACATTGGAAGGTGAATGGACCAATAGCCAAGCGTAGAAGAACCACCATATTTGAACATGTCAAGCCACCATTGAAAGGTAGAACCACCAAGTCAAAAAAGCCACTGGAAGGAAGAAAGAGAATTAGGTTTGAGCATCATTGGATAGAAGATAAAGAGACACGTTAGTTGAAGATAAGAGACCAAAATAAATAAAATTGTATTTAGGAGTTACTGAAGCATGTAGCAAGCAAGAGAATATAAAGGGTGCAATAGACATTTGGAGCATTAGGATAAAAAGGAATGAGCACCACTAGGTAATATCATCATGACCAAGTGAAGAATCCATTTACCACTTGTCATATCACAACGTCACTAGGTAACTTCATTATGAGCAAGTAAGAAAGTATTTACCACTTGTCATCTCATAAAAAGAGAGTCGAATATAGATGAAAACCATTCATTATCGAGCATTAAATTGTAAGGAAGAGTGTTGATCAATGTAAATCAAAGGAGTAAATCTGTTACTTGCCACGATGGAGGATCAATAACTGAACACAGTCTGAGTGCAAGGGAAGTTCAACCATCGTTGCAAAGGAGACAAATAAGTACAATAAGGAGGAATATAGAATTTTAACCAAAGGGACGTTACAATTCATGAGCAAAGGTGCATACATGAAGGAATCAAGAGCAAATTGAAGCTCATACGTGGAGGTGTTTAGTACCTCAAGCCCACATGCAAGAGCTACATTGGAGAAGAGTGAGAGTTACGTTGAAGCACCCTAGAAGAAGCATCAATACTAAATGCCAAATATCCAAGTAAAAAGAAGTGCCAAGGAGCATTAAATGCAGGGAGAGCATATTTAGAACATAGGTCGCAGAGTCAAAGAGCAACAAGTTGAAGCTTTAGGTACCATAATCAAGAAGGTAAGAAAATATTTAATTAAACCTTTGCAAATTTTAAGGAGGTATAAGGCATAATATTTTTGAAGTAAATATTAATTAATTATATTTAAGGTTATTTGAATAATAGGAGAAATAAGGTGATAACCTTAGAAAAGTATTGAGTGCCTTAGAAGATATTTGAAGTAAGAAGTCTTTTGAAAGTTTTATTACTCTATTCATTCTTGAAATTAATATTGCATTGAAATATTTGCAAAAAGATTAACTTGGAGAAATAAGGACTTCTACACCAAAACCTGAAATATTATTTGCAAACACCGGTGTTTCTAAATTTCCAACTAGGCAGTTATAAGGAGTTCAACATAAAATTTAAGTTATTGAAATTTAGAAATTATATTATTGAAACTTGAAAGAAGCAAAAACATAGAATTGCTAAAAAGTTGGAAAAAATACTTTTGATATTAGTCTCTTGCTCAAATTGAAGGGACATAAGGAATCCAACTTAAAGATCTTGAATATAGAAAATCTTATCAATTGAAATTGCATTAAAACTATCTTTAGTTCTCTATTCATTAATAAGGAGAAATAAGGTGAAGAATAGAAGTTGAACATTAGGGAGATAAAAGGGATTCAACTCAAAGGGAAAACTAAGAAAGCTAAGTACTTTATCAAGACCATAGTACATTCAAAACACTTGCAAGATATAAAGTATTTTACAAAACTTAAGAATTTGAAATATCTTATCAAAACATGACCATATACTCAAAAATAGGGAGTCATATGGTAGAAAATTTCAAAGGCTTTAAAAAATAAAAGGTTCTAACAAAGTTATTCTCAATGCTAAAGAGATAAATGGAATTCTACTTAGAAATATGACTATTGATTGATCATATACTATAAGAATTGAAGGTTAGAATCTAGAAGTTGAAAAGATTAGGAGACATAAGGAATACTACAATTTCTTAAGATAACTGATAAGTTAGCAAGAGGAATATATCATTGTAAAATACACTATGAAAGAATTCAAGATCAAAATCCATCCAATATTCCATATTAGAGATGCAATATTAATTTAAGCACACATTATTCTATAGGTCAAAATAAAAAGGACATTCGGTTTATTGATTCTGGTGCAAGTCATCACATGATAGGAAATTTACAATGGTTAGTAACATAGATGAGACTGCCAACCAACCTTTTGTAGAGTGTTGCATTTGCCTCTGGTGTGTCATCCTCTGCGATGAGTTTTGGATTTGATTCCATTGGTGTTATCATAGGGCGTGCATATTTGAGTTGAAACTTCTCTAGAAGATCATTGATGTATTTCTCTTGAGTCAATAATATTTTACCATTTTCTTGAGTTACTTCTATACCCAAACAAAATTTCATCAATCCCAGATCAAATATATCAAAAGTCTTTGCAAGGTCCTTTTTCACTATGTTAATGATATGTTCACTATTACTTGTTATAAGCATGTCATCCAAAAATACTATGAGGTATGTGACTTTGTCTTTGTTGTGCTTGATGAACAGTGTTACATCAATGTCTTGGTAATCACACACTTCAAATTCAAGTTGCTTCATCTGATCTGATAGCTTGCTGAACCAAGCACAAGGGGTTTGCTTCAATCCATATAAAGACTTTCTGAGTCTGTATACCTTGTGCTCCTATTCTACAATTTCAAAATATTTTGGCTATGCCATGTATATTTCTTCTTCCAATTCACCATTCAAGGAAGCAATATTTACATATAATTGATGAATCTTCCAACCTTGTTATCCATCTAAGGCTACACAAGTTGTGATTGTGGGTCATTTTGTGGTAGGTGCAAATACCTCAGTGTAGTCAATGACTTGCTTTTATGTGAAGCCTTTAGCCACTAATATGACCTTGTGTTTTTCAAGGGTGCCATATAATTTATGCTTGTTTTTGTACACTCATTTGTTTCAAACTACCTTTCCAAGTGTTAAATCAACTAACTCCCAAGTACCATTTTTATCAGAGATTCATACTCCTAGTCATTGTATGTATTCAAGTTGCGTGTTTGACAACTTCTTGGTATGTGAGAGGTTCATTATTTAGAGCAAGGTGCAATTTTGCAGGTTCTAGTTCAACAAGTAATGATTTGTACACTCTTGCTCTAAGGGTACCTCTTGTGCCTGTTTTGCCCACTTAATTTGGTTTGATATCCTTTAAGAGTTGGTGAGCTTCACGAATTCCTTGAGTAGGGAGCAATGTGGATGTCTCACCTACCTTAAAGTTTTCATCATGATACTAGAACAGATCATTAGGTATGAAGGATGTTGATGAAGATGGTAGAAGGTACAAAAGATACAAACCTCTGCTTAGTATCATAGTTTGGTTCCTCTAGACTTGTGGGTTGATTTTCAGATTCTAGAGTTTTGAGTAACTTTTCAGTGTATCCCCCTCCAAAGGATGGAATTTAAACATCATATATGTTAGCATAATTTGATCTAGGCTAAAGATTGTGTCCCCTAGTATCTAATGTAATCAATTGTTCTTTAGTTTTTGCAAATACATCAGGTGTTACAATCAATTTTTTGTGTGAAGGAATGAATACCTTGTATCCCTTCTGATCCATAGGGTATCCAATAAATATGTATTAAATAGCTCGAGCTTCAATTTTATTTTTATGCTGTAGAAGAAGATGAGCATAACAAATGGAGCCAAATATTTTGAAGTGACTAATGGTGGGGGGGTGTTGAATCCATTTTTTATGAGGTGACGGGTTGGATTTTGAGGGACTCACTATATTGAGTACATGCATAGCATTCTAGGTGGCTTCAGTCCAAATATATGGAGGTGCATTTTTGTAGACAAGAAGGGCATGAACCATTTTATTAATTATCCTGTTCATGCACTCGAAAATATCATATTATTGAGGTGTGCCTAGTATTATCAATTGATGTTTGATCCATTTGAGGACAAGTACTATGTGAATTCATTTGATGTGTACTCATCACCATTGTCACTTCTAAAGATCTTGATTCTAAAACCTGATTCTCATTCTACGTGAGCCTTGAATGCTTTGAAAATTTCAAAAGATTCAAACTTCTTTGCTAAAAATCCAATCTATAGCTTCTTTAATAAGTCATCGATGAAGGTGATGTAATAAACTTTACCTTTTAATGAGGGAATAAACATTGGACCACAAATGTTTGAGTGAACTAGCTTCATTTTTTGTGTTGACTTACACTGACTCTTTGGAAAAGGTTATCAAGAGAATTTGGTAATGATGCATGCTTCACATTTAATGGGTTTGGAAGAGAAGTGTGGTAGCCCCCTAATGGTAGAATCTATTTGTCTTAATTGATCAAGTTTGAAATAACCCATGAAAGCAATGCCATAATGCATCAAAAAAATATTTCTTGAGTCAGAGTGGTATTAAGTGCCATGTCAAATTTAGCAATGTGAACTTTAAAAGTAGGATGTCCAACAAGTCTGATGAGTTTTCCATATAAGGAACCAATCATGACCACTATTTTGGAGGGTGGATGAATGACTCAAAGAGTTTTATCTTTGGTAGTGACACTCAGATCAAATCCATAATAGATGAGTGTGGATAGTGACAACAAATTTTTCTTTAGAGTAGGGATGTAGAGAACATAAAGTATCCAAAAATTAAGTAATTTAGGAAGTTTCAATCGAACAGTTCCAACTCCTTCAACTAGTTGAGAGGATTTGTTAACTATATGAACTACATCAAGTACTTCTAAGTTAAATTCTTTAAATAATTCCTTGTTGGAAGTCATATTTTGGGTGGCTCCAATATCCCATGATCCACAAACTACTAGTGGAGGTCGTGTTGTGGGTAACTCCAATGTGTTGTAATGTGGGATGAAAATATCATAGCCAACATATCCTTAATGTATCTCAATGAATGTTTTAGGATGGTCAAAAAATGGTTATATAGATGCCCATGTGCTGGTAATCTAGGAATGCACAAATTGAGCACTTTAGAAGATGTCTAGATGAGAGTCATCTTCATTTATATTATGCACACCGTACCTTTGAAACTGCTTGATCTTGTGTGTGGCAGTTTGGCAATCAGTGGTATAGTGTCCTTTTCTATTACAATGTTTACATACAACATTTGAGTTACCAATTACTTGAGAGGTACTAGGCTATTTTATTTATCCTTGACCAACTTGATGTCATGAGTATTCATGTTGACCATTGTTAAAACCTTGTCCTTATCCTTTACCTTTTCTTAAACCACGACTTCTGTTACCTTGACTGTTCAAAAGATTTACATCTTCATCCACCTAAAAAGCGGAGTCGCTAGGGCTAAAACTGGTGAAGTTTGTGTCAAATTTTTGTCAAGTTCAACGAGCTTTTTTGCTAAGGCTTCAAAGTTAATAGTTTTTAAGGTTCCACTGGCTGATAAATTGGCAAGCAAGTTATTGTAGTCTGGAATGTGAAGACATGACTAAATAGGAAAGCCCATGTGATATATTAATTTTTGAAGTCTTTATCAATGATCTATTTAATAGGGAAAAGGAGGTTGATGGTGGAAATAGAGTGTCCTTTTTTTATATTTATTTGATTCATCTTGAGGACAAGATGAACAAATTCTAGGTCATATTTGGTGTCAAATATTTTCTTGAATACTTTGAGAACTGACCATGTTGTGTCATGCTTGGCTTCATCAATCAAATTATGAAGGTGATATTCTATGACAAGTAGGATGTCGACACAAATTCGGTCATCATATATCTGATATTTTTCTAGGGCAACAACATCTATGGGTGGTGTGGTATTTGTGTCTAGATAGTTGCACCATAGGTTCTCAAATTTTGTAACTATCCTAAGGCCTGTGAAGCATTGATCCCAATTAACCTTACCTTTGAGAGTACATCCAACATTTTGTTTGAAGTTGAAAGTCACTATGACTTGTGACACTACAAAACCTAAAAGAGGTGTGTTAAGGTGTGAACAAGGAACAAATGAATAAGTGAGGCAAAATGTGCCAATAAATAATGAGCCAAGTGATGACAATAAATGAATGTGATCCACTAGACCTTGCTCATCATCCAAGTCGAATATCTTTTATAAATAATAAATTGTACAAGTGGCTATGAGTCCTGATGCAACAAGATGATGATGTGGCTAAATATGAAGTACTAAAAAAAAGGTGTGTAGCCCAAAATAAAATACTACATATGAATGTAAAAGCTAATATCTCCAACAAATGAATGTGCAGGTCAATATCTCCAACACTAGATTACACAACTAAATACCAAAGTGTGGGATGTGCAAAACTACTAACCTCAATCTTATAATTGCAAGTAGGTGAGTGCTGAAAGTTGGAGAGGTATAATGACCTTATCTCAAATTAAGGCCTTCACCTGGATGCCCACATACATATGCTTGGTGATGAAATCCAAGCCATGATGGATCCCAAGTCCTACCAGTCCTCACCTAATTTACTATGGTCAATGATATACTCTTTGAAGAGAAGTACGTGCTCTATTACATAGCTATGACAGATATTAGACTGACAAAATTTTAATCTTGATTAAGAGTTTTTATTTTTCCAAGCACATGAAAAAGGATAATCTCTTTCCAAAGGTTCATAGGTATGGCTAACCCCCTTCACTGTGTATTATCATTAAGTCCAATCTAGCTTTGACTTACAAGACCTTAAATGTAGATTTTCCACCACCAAGTAAGTGACACCCTATCACGAGGCTAGGCTGTGGAATGAGTCATCAGATACGTTCATTTTAGGGATGATGTAAATATGTGAATCAATTTTTAATGAAAGCAAATAAAAACTAAAAGTAGACTTGGAGTGTAGATGAAGTGCTACTACAATGCTAATGTGGTAGTATGTATGTTAGGTGTGATCCACTAGACCTTACTCACTCTGCAAGTGGAATCACTTTTACAAATGAGGGTTATAAGTTAGTCAGAAGCAATGTGGAAAATTTTGTATGCCACTTATACAAGTACAATAGAGAGGCTAGAAGCCTATTGTGCTATCAAAAAAATATGATCATTTTACACAAAGGCTGATTTGACTGTATGGCTGTGTAAAAACAAACACAATCAATTTACACAGAGGCCGTCGAACTCTATCAGATACAGATTTTGAATATTGTATGGCTGTGTAAAAAATGAACATGATTAGTTTACATAGAGGCCGCCAAACTTGATCAAATTTAGATTTTGGATACTATATGGCTATGTAAAAATGAACACGATATGTTTACATAGAGGCCACCGAACTTGATCAGATCCAAATTTTAGATACTTTATGGCTGTTTAAAAAATAAATATGATCAGTTTACATAGAGGTCATCGAACTCAATTAGATCCAAATTTTGGATACCTACAAACAAAGATATAAGCTGATATCTGTAATAAAAAAAATCTATGGAGGTTTTATGAATACACATGCAACATCCTCATCCTCTCCTTCAACTCAATACATAAATTTGTGTAGGAGGAGAGGGAATGCAATGCTCATCCAAGCTTGATTGTAGGAGGGGTAAGAATCCAAGATTTGATACCACTTGTAGCAAGGATCAATGTTATGTGCCCAAGCTCAACCACATAAAACAAGAAAAAAGGAGATGATTTTCGAAAAAGGAGAGAATGAAAAAGCACATCTCTCCCTTTGTGTTATGGAATCATATATTGAGAAAAATGAGATAAGGGTTAGGGTTACCAAATCCATTTTATTTGAAATTCAAATGAATATGAAATGACACTACACATTAAAAATCCTATTCTAATGAGGTCTTTTTAAAGCCTCATAACAATTAATTTAGAACCTAACTAATAAACATGACTTTATAGCATTAACATGTCTTCATTTTAAACTTATTTTCAAATAAAATGACACACAAATTTAATGTGTTTTTTTGTTTTATGAAAAACTAGATTCTTAGGGAGATACGACCTTGTGAAGTTAACCATTCGAAACAAGGGAAGTGATGATTTTTCAAATCATGAAAAACAAAATTGCAAAGTGCTAAGGATTAGGATTTTTCTTAAAAAATATCTCATCTTTTAGAAGCCATATCTTCACGAAGAGTTATCCGATTCAACTGATTTTTTGGACCAACTTGTACCAAATGTGAATAGCTTTAAAATGAGTGGTCATATACAAAAATCTAAGAAATATGAGGGATATACAACTCTGTGAAGTCAACCATTCAGAACAAGGGCAGTGACGAGTTTTCAAGTCATGAAAAATGAATTTGCAAATATTTTCCAACTAGGGTTATGATAGGAAGAGCATTTAAGGGCTAGGACTTCAGCAAGGCAAGACATTCTATCTTGACAAAGAATTTTTTAGCTAAGTTATTTTTTCCTTTTGTTTATCTTAGAAATTGTGCATGAAAATTTTATAATTTTTTTTATCAAATATTATGTTTTTATAGAACTTTTAGATAAATTTCATTAGATTTTGAGTTTTAGTTTCTTTTCCATGGATTGATTTATAGTTAAATCCTTAGAATCATCCCTAGTGGTAGAGGTTAGTGAGCGCACCTCAGAGAGATCCTCATTGCTCCAATATAGGGTATTTTTTGGTAAATTTAATGGGTTTTGGATAAGGGCTTCAGCCTTGAGAAAATAGATTGATAGGAGTTGGAAGTCTCCAGGAGTGATTCTATCATTTCTTCCCAAAGGTTTATTCCTAGCCATTTTTTTTTCTAGGTAATAAAGAGAAAGAATTCTAAAAGGGGATCCTTGGTTTATGGGAAGAGTAGGGCTCTTCCTTACCCGTTGGTATGAAGGCTTTTCACTTGAAAATGTTAATCTATCCCTAGTACCAGTCTAGGTTAGGATTTTTGGGTTGCCCATTGAATTTTAGGAAATATATACCTTCAAGGCAATAGGAAACACTCTAGGAGAATTCCTTGAGATTTTAGATACAATAAAATATGGATTTTTAGCTATTTATGCTCAGATATTGGTCATGATTGATATAAGTAAAGCTTGAATAGAATTAATCATTCTTAAGTATGGGAATAATATGTGGATCTAAACTATAGATTATGAAAACATATATTTTAGATGTAGAATATGTCATGTGGTGGGACATATTGAGAGATCAGTCCCTAAGAAGAGCCCAGCATAATCATTTGTAGAAAATCGTAAGAGAAATTTACAAATGGTTATGGATAAATATGGTTTTCAACTTCCAAAAAATAGATCTAGAAAAATAAAATAAAATGAACAGTGGAGACCAATAAGAAAGGATACTAGAAGAAATTCTAATTCTTTTGAGGCTTTAGCCTATGAAGAAAAAGTAGATCAAAACTTAGAGGACACAGGACAACAATTTCAACATATTAGCAAGGAACCATCTATTCAATATGATCCTAATTTAAGGAAGAACATTTTTGATGAACCTAAGGAATGTGCTTCATAAGATTTTGAATACTCTCTTGAAGGACCATGCACCATTAAGGAGAAAATAATTGGTAAAGAAAATGCAGTTTTAGAAGGTAATACCTCTACCATTAATAAGGAAATACCAGAAAATGAGCATGATAAGTCAAAATATTCTATAATAGAGCCAAGAGAGGATAAATTTTTTTGAAAAACAAAATGGTGAAAGAATATTGAGGAATATAATAATAAGACCTACTCATGATATAGGCAAGGCAAAAAGAGGAAAACCCTCAAATTATCAAGCAATATCCAGGGAAGAAAGAGCTAACGTAGAGAAAGGAACACAAACTAAGTTGGTTGAAATTTTCTTTACCAAACAACAAAATGTTATTGGTAATATGTAAGAGGGGCCAAAATCCTCTAATAAGACATGATTATCATCTCATGGAGTATAAGGGCTGCTAATGCCCCCTCAAAGCATGGGTGTATTAGGGACCTATCTTTAAGTAATAAACTTGATATTCTCTGTATCTAGGAAACTAAAATGATATAAGAAGTTTCAAAAACTATGAAAGTAGTGTGGGCAAGATATGAATGGGATGCTATGGATTTTGAAGGAGTAGCAAGGGGAATTCTAACTTATTGGAATCCCTCTAGAAACTCTTGTGTAACCATTCATAAAACTAGGCATTGGATAGCCTCTTTAGTCACTTGCTACTTTGCTGATATTCGCTTCATCCTTATCAATATGTATGGTCCTACAACTCAGTCAGGTAGATTAGAAGTTTGGAGTGGGATTGATGCCTTTATGAGAAGTAAAGACCAAGAAACTCGTTTCATGATCATTGGATATTTTAATGCCATTACCAAACTAAAAGAAAAATTTGGGGGGATTAGGAAATTGACCCAAAGTATAAGATATTTCTCAGATTTTATTCAAAACAATAATCTATGGGAAGTTGAGTTTGAAGAAGACAACTATACTTGGACCAACAATAGGAGAGTCCAAAACCTAATAGCAGAAAAATTAGATAGATGCATTCCCTAAGATCATTGGCTAGATAAAGGAAATTGTTCTAAAATTAATACCTTAACAAGAATTGGTTCAAATCACTGGCCAATAAGAGTTAAAATGGTGGTTAGTAAATTAAAAAATCATATTTTAAAAATGAGCAGATGTGGGAAATCCATCCTCAATTCGTTGATATGATAGCTCAAACATGGAATTATTTTGGTAATGGTGGGTTGTATGCTTTTCCAAACCAAATTAAATCTATGACATCTAGATTAAAATAATGGATCAAGAACACATTTGGAAATATTTTTGAGAAGAAAGAAGAACTAAAAGATAAACTTTCAAAATTCCAAAAAGGTGATGAAAATAATACAAGATCAAAGGAAAGGGAGTTGCTTAGTGAATATCATAATATTTTGAGTAAGGAAGAGAAATTCTGGAGATTAAAATCAAGACAAACTTGGTTAAAAGAAGGATATAAAAATACAAAGTTTTTTTATAGGATGACTATAGTACAAATATCTTCTTCTAGAATTGGTAGAGTTTAATAAATAGAAGGGGTTTGGATTGAATATTAGAGGGAAAAATAGAAAAGAGGCTAAGTCATTTTATCATAATATTATAGATTCAGTTTAGACCGAAGTTCTTAATGATAAACTTCTTCAAGATGTTTCTTCAGTTATGACAAATGAAGACAATAGGGAAATGATGAAGCCTATTACTCTAGAAGAAGTTCATTTAGCTCTTTTCTCTTTTAATAAGGATAAATCCCCTAGTCCAGATGGGCCGTCTACATATTTTTACCAACATAATTGGTATATAGTGAAGGATTCTTTATTGGTGGCTGTGGAACAATATAGGGTAAAACAATACATTTATTATAACATAAATGCAACTTATCTTACCCTAATTCCAAAAAAGAAGGATGCTAGATTATTTAATTATTTTAGACCCATAAGCCTATGTAATATGGCTTATAAGATTATTTCCAAAGTGATGCTGAACAGATTAAGGCCATTGTTAAACAAAATAATTTCTGAAGAGTAAGGAGATTTTGTTAAAGGGAGACAAATTTTGGATGGGATCATAGTAGCTCATGAAGTTATACATTTAGTAACTTCAAGAAAAGAGAAAGCTATGATCTTAAAACTTGATATGAGTAAAGCCTATGATAGGGTTAAATGGAATTTTATTTTTGCAATTTTAGATAAGTTTTATTTTGAGAAGAAATGGGTTAGATGGATTAATGCTTGTGTCTCTACAATTTCTTATTCAATGTTGGTCAATAGGTTAGTGACAATATTTTAAAGCCAAGAGAGGCCTTAGACAAGGAGATCCTCTATCTCCTTATTTGTTCATTATTATGGCAGAAGTTTTGAGTAGGAACTTAAAGAAGACTTACAAAGATGGGTTTATAAGTGGACTTAAGGTTAGTAATAACATCGATAACATAACCCATCAACAATTTGTAGATGATACAACCCTTTTTAGAAGGGCAAGGATAAATGAGGTCAGAGCTTTGAATAAATTTTTAAAAGAGTACGAAATAGATTGAGGTAAAAAATTAATAGGACTAAATCCAATATTTATTTTCTTAATACTCCTGCTAATATCAAAGCAAGAATTTATAGGTTGCTTCAAATGGAGGAGGTAAATTTACCAACAACTTATCTAGGGATACCTTTATTTGAGGGGAGAATGAGGATAGATTTATGGAATCCAATTATTAGTAAAGTTCAAAATAAAATTCTATCTTGGAAATGTATATGGTTATCATTAGTAGGAAGAGTGCAGTTAATTAAGTTAGTCTTACAATCCATTCCAACATATTATATGTCTTTGTAATCTATGCCAAAATCAGTGGAAAAAGTTTAATCTTTATTATGCGATCCTTTTTATGGTCAGGTTTACATGATAAAAGGAAATTTTCTTTGGTGAAATGGAGCAAGTTGTGTGATGAAAAAACTAGGGGAGGTCTTGGTTTAAGAGCTCTTACATATGCAAACTTAGCTCTTAGGGGAAAAGTTATCTAGAGATTGTACAAAGAGAGTCAAAGACGGTGGGCAAGAATTATTCTAAGTATGTTGATCCCAATGACCCAAGTTTAATATTTACTGCATTCTCTCTTCCAAATGGTTTTGCTTTTTGGAATGATTTAAAAAAATCTATTGATCTTATGATTAAAGGTTTAATATGGGTGGTGGGAACTGGAGAAATAATTTCTATTTGGATGGATACATGGTGTGATAAAAAACCACTCAATTTAGATCCATTTTTGAAACCTTGGATGAGATTGCTTCAAGACAAATACGGTGATAGGGTTTTAAATATTTTCTACAAGGATTGAGAGGGAAGATACAAATGGAAAGAAGATTTTTTTACAAGTATACAAGACATTGATGCTAGGAGGCAATTGAGTAGAAAGATAACAACTATAATTATTCCGAGGGGTGCCAAGGATAAATTGATTTGGGAGTTGAATATATTAGGAGAATACACAACAAGAAGTGGATATAATGTTCAACACCGACATAATAATAATATCACTAGAATTTGAAAAGAGATATTTGGGATAGCCCAAGAATTCCTAAAGTCAAAATGTTTGTTTGGCTAGTAGGTCATAGGAGAATTTTATCCTAGGATAACCTTATGAAAAGGGGTTTTCATGGCCCCTCTAAATGTGTTTTGTGTAATAAGGAGGAGGAGAGTATTGACCATCTCTTGGGACATTACTCAATAGTTTGGAATCTATGGCAATGGATTCTTAATATGTTTGGTAAATGCATGGTGATGAATAGCAGAATTGAATATTGGTTAAAGCAATGGCAGAGCACTTATAAAAGTGAGGTTTTACACACAATATGGGATATATCAAAAGATAAAATACTTTGGACTATATGGCTAGAAAGGAATAGAAAGAAATTTAAAGGAAAGGAAAGCAGTTTAGAGGTAATGAAAAAGAAGATATGTTTAGCCATAGAGGAGTCTAAACCAACCCTATCAACTCACCCAATCCCTAATTTGGAAGCAGAGATTCTTGATAGATAGAGTCAAGTCATTAAATGGAATTATGATATTGATTACAAGAGAAAAAAAAAGAAGTTAAAGAATATAAAGTGAAAACCACCATATGTGGAGTGGGTTTAGTTTAATTTTAATGGAGTATCTAAAGGAAACCCAGGACCAACAGGAGGAGGATGAATAATTAAAAATAATAGAGGAGAGATTTTGTCTCATTATGATTTCAATTGTGGATTAAGACAAATAATAAAGCTAAAGCTTGGGAAAATTTAGAAGGGTTAAAAATATTTAAACAAATTAAATGAAATAGAGTTTGGATGGAAGGTGATTCTCTCATAGTAATAAATACCATTTTGAGGAAAGCAAAGGCTCCATGGAACATACACGAGATAATTGTAGAAATTCAATATCTTGCTAAAGAGTTTGAAGAAATCAAGTTTACACATATATTAAAGGAAGAAAATAAATGTGTAGAAAAGCTAGCCAATAGAGGAGTTTTGGTTTAGGATCATGAAGTTAACATCTCCTTTCCATGTTTAGAGGAAGTAGAAAGTTTAGTTGAAGCTAACAAAAATTGTTGATTGCCTAAATCAATTAATGATTAAGATTTACTTTAATGTTTTCCATTGGTAATATCTATTTTATTTTGTAACAATAATGTGTGTTCATATAGACTATTTATTATAATTTTTGTGGTTGCACTTGTGTTTCAGGAAGGAAACTAGCAATCCAAATTTGGTAAAGTGGACTATGTTAGTACAATGTTTTGCAAATACTACTCTACTAAGATGTAAGGAATAGATAGTAGAGGTGAATTTTTGGAATTGTGAAGGATTCTATAGGAAAATGTCAAGAAAGATGCTAAATTTTGGAGTAATTGTATTCATACAAAGATTTGAAAAAATCTAGAAAATGAAAATCAAGAATTCAAAAATTTAATGTAAAATAATGTAGGTTTCAAACTATAATATCTTAATTGAGATGAGAAGTGTATATATTTGTAAAATATCAAGATCTAAAGAAGAGATATGTAATTTTTTAAGGATGGGATTAACTATATTCTTGACCACCTTTAGATTATCTTTATTGTCACAATGTAATATTATTGGTTGATTTTTAAGAACACCCATTTTTGATAATATGCAATATAACCATATTTCTTCGCACACAACTCCTCATGCAGTGTAATACTTTATCTCTATGGATTATAAAGCCACTATCAATTTTTTCTTAATGTGCCACGAGAAAAGTCCAAATCCTAGATGAAACACACATTTAGATGTTGACATCTTGTCATCTATAGATTTGACTTAGTCTAAGTCCATGTATCCTTGCAAGAAAAATTGATCATTCTTCTTATACTCTAGGCTATATGCCATTGTACCATAGGTAATGCAAAATCCTCTTTGTGGCCTTCTAATAACTCTCATTAGGTTCCTACATAAACCTCAAAGGATAACTAACAACAAGGTTGATATCAAGCCTAGTATTTGTGAGGTATATGAGACTCCCAATTAGCTAATGATAAAGAGTACCATATACCTATGGTGAATTATCATATTGGAATAGTTGTAAACCTTTTTCCATTGGTACCATAACATTATACCAACTATATCTCCATATTCCTATCCTATGCTAACTATTCATAACCCATATACAATATAATATAATATCCCCATATTCCTATCCCTAGGTACCACAACATTTCACCCTCCTTACAAAATTTTCATCCTTGAAATATGAAGAGAAACTAGATAATATGATTTTCTAAGCAATGTTGACAACTGATTCTAATCTTGAACATCCGTCCATCCAAGTGAAATCTTTATTGGTGGTGGTCTAGGATGATTTCAAGCTACCATTGTACCACATACTTAATTTCTTGGTTCGATACATTATTCTACTACTCTATTTTGATATTCTAAATGATTGGTCCTATTGTTCTATGATGTTGCTAGACCACTTTGAAATCTAGAATTACTATGCTTTTTATTCCAAACATTGCCATATTTCATACCTTTTTGACTCCATGTAGATATATTTATCGAACCAAGAAATTAAGTCCTAAGTCTTACCTCCAATATTATTGTTGCTCATGGTGGTGTGGTTGGCAATATGTTGTAACCTTAAACAAATGTTTTGTTTTCTTTGATTTTTTAGCATTTTGTTTTACTATTTTAAATTCTTCCTCAAGCTCTTCTCCCATGTACCCTTCTTTTGGTATATCTATGTGCTCTTATAACAAAGCTTCCTTGGATTTTATTGTTGCTTCTTCCTAGGACTCTCCTATCACCTCAGTTGTCTACTTAGCTTTTGATTCCTCTATCGGTTCCTTAACGTATTCCCCTACCATAACCACTTCTTGTTTCTCCTTGAATATTTGCTCTTTAATTAAAAAATATCCAATATTGTTATATTTTTTTTCTTGTACCATAACTTCATGATTTTCTTTTTCAAATTAATGTTGATAGTACCCAAAGAACCAACCAAAAATCACACAAAATAATATCCACATCATCCATCTCAATAGCATGAAAATTTGAATATAAAACATATTTATCCATGGTAATCTTCAAATCTTCAAAAATATGAACATTCACACCCTTAATTTGTATGCCTTTAATTTTTGTTGCTTTACCCTGTAACTTATTAGTCAAAGTTGTATTAAAGTAATTATATTTTTTACTAGAATTTATTAAAATATTAACCTTTTTCCTTTGAATGCAACCATGAACTTGCAAAATCAATTATTTAGATTCAAACAAATCCTTTTGATCGTTGTTTGGCCATCTGACACTGAAGTTGTGGTTCCCTCAACTTGCACACTATCATCCTTATATTTTTCTTCTACCAATTTCTTGAAATATTTTACTCTATTTTTATTCATTTTGGATCCTAGTTATCTTTTTAAAAGGATTTTATTGACTCAAGAATGTTTACTCTATTTCTTCCCAAGTCAATTCATAATTATGGGCCATAAGAAAACTTTAAAACCAAGAGAGAGATTCTATTTCAAAATAAAAAGTAAACCTCATGCTCTAACAATAACTAATAGAAAACAAGGATTTAGATTTTTGCCACCATTTTGTAACTTCAATATCATCTTCTCTAGAAAAATTTTGTAACTCCGTAATTTCATGCCCCAATAAAAGATAATGCAAAATAGGGTTTCATAAAATTTAAATCCCCCGATTGATTTAAAACTAAAATTAAAAAAAATCTCCTTCAAACACAATATAATATTAGCTAAGCTCAATTGAAAAATATATTGAACTTATTTTTTCTAGAAAAAATGTGATTTAAAAAAATACGTCACTGCCTTGTTCTAGACAATTGATTTCACAGGATTGTATTCTATAAATACTCCTTGGATTCCTTCATAGCACAACTTGATTTGAAAATCTTCAAATTTTGAATAAAATAGTACAAGAATAGCCTCAATTAGACAACTTTATGTAAAAATATGAATTTCAAAAAATAAGACATTTTCTAGGAAAAATTGCCAAAAATCTATAATCGAGAAAACAAATCCTACTTTGTTAGGATCATTGCTTTGATACCACTTGTTATGAATATTTGCTTCTCATAAAAATAAAGGTATCCATGATATGCTAAATATTAAATAAATCAACCATAGTAATTAATTCACACAAGACAAGATGTCATAATACCCTTTAGGTAGGGCAACACCAATATTATTCCTTAAGGAAGGAACCACTCCACAATATTTTCCAAAATGAGATTCACTCAATGAGTCAATATTGTTACAAGAGAATACTAAATATGATTGAAAATTATTACGATGATAATATCCCTTATTTATATACCCATCTTTTAAAGGTACTTTGGGGAGCCAACTCCTAAACCCTGTCCCACTTATTATTATAATATAATAATATAACATAATAAACCTTGGATTAAATGTGGCCCATGCCAAATATCCATAATACCTATATACAATATAATATCATATCTCCATATTTCTATAACAAAACATTAGGTTAATGTTATAACATATTGCCACCCACACTACCATGAGTGGAAACAATCTTGGAGGTTGGGCTTAGGGCATCAACATTATTATGGATCTATGTAGAGTTAGGAAGGCATCAAGTATGGTAATGTTTTACAAAAAAAGTACAGTAATTCTATATTTTAGAGTCATGCAACAACATCATGGAACAATAGGACCAATCATTAATAATATAAAAATAGAGTAGTAGAAGAATATAGCCAATCGAGCAATTATGGATATTAAATTGACACAATGACAAATTGGCATCATTGCAGACTACCACCAATCCAGATTTCACTTGGATGGAAGGATGATAAATATTGGTTGTAGTTGTCAATATTGCTTAGTGAAACATATTATCTAGTGTCTTATCATGTTTTGAGGATGAAACATTTTAAAGGAGGGTAGAATGTTATGGTACCTAGGGATTGGAATATGGGGATATGATATTATAGTATATATGAGTATTATGAATAGTTGGCATGGGCCACACATAACACAAGGTTGATTTTATTATAATAATGAGTGGGATAAAGGTTTAGGAGTTGACTTCTCTATGTAGCATTAGAAGTTGAGTATATAAATAGGGGATATTTTCATTCTAATGATCATCAATCATATCAAGTATTCTCTTGTAACATAATTGGCTTGTGAAATGCATCTTATTTTGGGAGATATTGTAGAGTGGTTCCTTCCTTAAGGAATAACATTGTTGTTTCCCTATCTAAAAGGTATTATCACATCTTATCTTTTATGTATTAATTACTATGTTTAATTTATTTAACATTTGGCATATTGTGGATGCCTTTATATTTATGAGAAGCAAAGCTTCATAAAAATTGCTTCCACTATGGAAAACTAAGTTCTTCCTTCACTGAATCTAGTTTTTAACTCTCCATCACTAAATTCATCAAGGCTAGATTTAATTAGTGATATGTACTATTGCAATTACACTATCATGTGGAATTGATGTTAGTAGTTGCTTCAAGTTTAGCATCTTTGATGGTACTAGTGAACCATTTTGGAGTCTTTCTTAATTATTATGGAGTTGTAGGCATAATAACTTCTTATTCACCAACTCCTATAGGTTCATCAATAACTTCTTCATGAAATTCCTCATCTAAGTCCATATCATCATTTATGCTTGTTGGAATATATTACATTATTTAGTACATGCCAATGTACCACAGTGGATACATATTTAGATTAGGAGTTTGTATTAGATTAGGATTTGAGTATTTAATTTATGCAATATAATAAATACACAAGTATTATTAGAATGTGCAATGCTATAAATATGCATGTTGTCCACATGTACATGAGTCCTTAAGAATATAAATATGAAGAGTCATGGAATATGGAAGGCCAAGAGTCATGTCTCACTATATATAGGTATTATTATAGGAATAAGAGAGAGAGCCATAGAGAGAAGGTAGATAGCATTGAGTAGAATAGTAGTAGATACAATGTAGAGCATGTATGCAATATGGAGAGTTTGAGACCTCCATTTTTATCAATGTAATATTTTCATGAGATTTCATTAATGGTTGTTTTATGAGTAGTTATATAAGTTTCCCATGACCTTTACATGCTTAGTATATTGCCATTATCATAAATTTAATATTGCATGCTCATTTTATACCTTGTGGTTGCATTTCCTTTAATATATAATATTAAAATCTAACAGTGGTATCAGAGCACAATGTAGATTGATAGGATATAGGGAAAGCCACAAGAGAGATTGAGAGGAGATAGGAAATCTCATTTTTAAAATTTTTGAAATTGCTTTTTGGATAGAGTCTTTCCATAGAGTTGCAGAAAAACTCGTGAAGTCTAGGACTTAGCATTGATTGCATTGGTTTGACAAATCAACTAATGAAGTTCATTATATTTAGATTTAAATAATTTCCATTATCATTTTATAATACTTTATTGGAGATAAGAGTTGATTCAAAGTGTAGCACCCTAAAATTGGCACAGTTAAACCTTAGTAAAAAGATAAAAATTTGAATTTTAACCCAAACCGCCCGTTAACCACCTGTTACATGCTATCCTTGTTTTTCGTGCCATTTTTTAGGATTTTTTTTGACCGTTGGATGATATCGTCAGTGATCAAACGAAATCATCCCAGATTTGAAGAATTCATCTAGAACAGAACGTCCAGACGATTTCGTCCCAAAACCAAATTTTCATAATTAGTTCCTGTTTCAACAGCTTCTCTAACTTGGGTAGAAAGTGTGTCTGGGCAGTTAGAGTCCCCCCCATTGGAGATCTCCCAAATTGGGATGATCTCCAACCTCCTAACCTCTCCCTAATCCTATATAAACTGGGATTTTCTTAGTTTATCCCCCTGAACCCCCATTGAATCTCCTGGTTGACTGATTTCCCTACAAATTTAGCTCCTTGTGCATTAGAACATCCTAGTACCATCATTTGTATTTGGTATTTCAAGTTTTCTTGTAGGAATCTTATTGTTTTTCAGTCGGAGCAAGCTCGGATCATTGCAATTGATTCCAAACAATTTCGGACGATCCTGTCGTAGATCGGCGATGATCTCGTATGATTGGAGGCGATCTCGACTGCAGTCAAGATTAGGGGAGATCAGAGCCCGAAGTTTGCATTTACTTATCTTTTTACTTCATTTTATTACGCATTAGCTTGGTTTATTTTATTCCTGCATCCTGGAGTTCACCTCATTTAGTATAGATGCATGCTAAAGGTAAAATAAATATTAAAGTAACTCATTTTCCTTTAATCGTTATCTAGATCTATCATTTAGGCAAGTTCACTGTCATTTATATCATTTCCCCTTGCTTTTGCAGTTGTATTTTTGGTTTTTGGTATTTGTCTCTGTGACTGCAGGTTTCTGATGAATTCGTCAGATCAATGACAATTTCGTTTGATCTCAGTCGACCGACTAAGATCTGAGATGATACTGTGCAATTCCAGATGATCACGTATGATTTGAGATGATTTGGACTTCTACAAACCTCAGAATCTTCATTCAGACATCCAAAATTAGGTATATTTTGTCTTATTTAGCATACTCTCTGTATTTAGCATTTATTCATGTTTTTTGTATTCGTAAAAATCAACATTGGCATATAGAATAGCTTAGATTCATCTTGGCCAAACCTAGGATATGAATGATTAAAGTACAAAATGAACACATCAAACCTACTCTCAACCTAGGTGTGGAAACTGCCACTCAAAATTTTCCCGGTGAACCCACCATCCATCAAAAATTCACCCTTATACCCCTCCCCTGAGAGGCGGGACCTTCAAAGGGCCTCTCAGTCTGAGGTATTGTCCCATGCTTCTCGCATCCCCCTTAAGGGCGTGGATCCTATAGCCTGAAGGTAAGGATGCAAAAAATTTGGAGCGATACACAAAGAAAGTTGAAAAGCTTCCTACAATAGCTAGGAAGAATATCTTCTTTGGAATTGATTTAATACTTGCAACAACAAGTTAAAGATTGAATAATTTGGAGGCCTAATGAAAAAGGTCCCATTGTAGAATTTTAAGAATTGAAGATTTCATATTGAATATTGAGAAAAGAGGAAGAGGCCAAAGGAACCCTATTAAATATTTAAGAGAGAGGAGACTCAAGAAAGAAGCCCCCATAAGATACTGAAGACTAAAAATTGCAGATTGAAGGAAGAAGAAAGCAACTCTAGAAGGAAGAGATCCAAGAAAAGGGTCTCATTGAAGAACTGATAGATTTGGAAGCTAGAATATTGAATATTTAAGATAGAGGAGGACTAGGACAAATCCTATTGAAGATTTGAGAAGTTGTAGATTTTAAGGATAATAGATCTCAAGAAAAGTTGGATGGAGAAAGAAGAAGAAGGCTAGAAAAACCCTATTGAAGGAAGTTGAAGAAAAGGCCACCAAATTGAGAAAATTGAAGACTGCCATTAAAGGCCTAAAGGCTGATTTGCATAGGAGGATTGGATAGCATTTGGTCAAGGAAAGGTGCTATAAATTTCAGAATTTAAAGTTAGCATTAGACAACATTATAATTATAAAAATACACACTATTGGACTACACACATGAAGGAGAAATAGACAACATTGGAAGCTACAAATTAGATGAGTTTAGGAAAAAAAACTAAAGGAGAAATATTCAATTATTTAAATAAAGAGTGGGCAGCTAGTTAAAGGAGTTATAGTGCTACCATATTAACAAGTTTAGAGCAATTTTTTTTAAAAATTTAGGGCAGCAAGTAGGGTGAGTCAAACCACCAAGAAAACTAGCTTCAAAAGGAGACCAAACAATATGCAATATTGGTGCTATAAGAGTTCATTATTTGAACATTCATATTAACATTTTATTAAGTCTTTAAAAGCACCACATTTAAGTTTTTAAAGTTGCAAAAGGAAAGGTCTTGAGTTTATATCTTCAAGGTTGAAGAAGACAACATTACAAAGGACTAAAACCTGCAACAAGTAAAGGATAAATTAGACATAATATAAGAAAAGGAAAGATCAACTTCTTGCTATCTCTTAGAAAATAAATAAACCAATATATTATAACAAATAATAGTATTATCATACTATCCAAAAGGTAAAAGTTTTGGCATAAATTAGAAGCTTGGAGTCACCATAGAAGACATCACCAAGCATTGAGCCAAGGAGAAGCCATGGTAGAAGAGTAGCTAACGAGGAAAAGGTGACATGGAAGATAAACTACCATTACCATATCTTGGTGAAGAGGCATCAGTCGTCACCATATTTAAATAAAAAATATCATTTGATAAAGGAAGGAGGCAAGCAAATAGATTGGACAACGTAGAATAATATATAGTAAGCTTGGAAAGCTATCATAGATTAAGCAAGATCTATAAGGAATTCCCAATAGAGCACGCAATAGTTAAAAGCTTGAGTTACAATTATAAAGATTTAAGGAAGAGTAGAATAAAATGCTAAGAACCCCAACATTGGAAGGTGAATGGACCAGTATCCAAGCATAGAAGAACCACCACATTCAGACAAGTCAAGCCACCATTTAAAGGTGGAACCACCGAGCCAATGAATCCACTGGAAGGAAGAAAGAATGTTAGGTTTGAGTACCATTGGAGAGAATTTTAAGAAATATTTTTGTTGAAGGCAAGAGATTGAAAGAAATCAAATTGCATTTGGGAGTTATTGAAGCACCTAGTAGTCAAGAGAATCTAAAGGGTGCAATGGAAATTTGGAGCATTAGGGTAAAAATGAATGAGCACCACTAGGTAACATCATCCTAAGAAAATGAAGTAGCTATTTACCATTTCTCATATCACAATGCCACTAGGTAAATTTATTTTGAGCAAGTGAAGAAGGTATTTATGACTTGTCATCTCACATAAGGAGATTCAAATATAGATAAAAATCACTCATTATCGAGCGTTACATTGCAAGGAAGAGCATTGATCAATGTACCTATATGGTTGGTAAATCAAAGGAGTAAAGTTGTTACTTGCCATGATGGAGGGCCAATCATTGAACATAGTCTAAGTGCAAGGGAAGTTCAATCATCATTGCAAAGGAGACAAATAAGTACAACAAGGAGGAATATAGAATTTTAACCAAAGGGACATTACAATTCATGAGAAAAGGTACATATGTGAAGGAATCAAGAGCAAATTGAAGCTCGTATGTGGAGGTGTTTAATACCTCAAGCCCACTTGTAGGAGCTACATTGGAGAAGAGTGAGAGTTACGTTGAAGCACCCTAGAAGAAGAATCAAGAATGAATGTCAAATTTCCAAGTAAAAATAGCACCAAGGAGCATTAAATGTAGGGAGAGCATATTTAGAATGTAGGTCACAGAGTCAAAGAGCAGCAAGTTGAAGCTTTAGGCACCATAATCAAGAAGGTAAGAAAATATTTAATTAAACCTTTGCAAATTTTAAGGAGGTATAAGGCATAATATTTTTGAAGTAAATATTAATTAATTATATTTAAGGTTATTGATAAAGAAAAAATTATTTTGGATCATTCATAATGGTCAACATGCAAATTTTTGGACAGATTCTTCGGATGGTCACAAACCTTTGATAACTCAATTTCCCGATTGGAGGCCTTGGATGGAGGAGCTTCACCGAGCTAATTGGATAAAGGTGGCTAATTATTGTCGGTACCATACTCGGTAATTCAAAGGTTGGTAGATATTGGATCCCTATTGAGGACTGGCCTTTTCAAATCCCAGAAAGGCAAAGACAAGATATCCAAGGCATCCTTCATATGAGATCCCTCTCTTGGTCCCATGAAAAAGATTGTTTTGGATGGAACAACACTACTAAGGGTGAGTATTCAGTTGCTAAAGGTTATTTGACCTTATGCCATAATAATCCCAACCATTATTCTGACATATTTTCTCAATTGTGGGCTCAAAAGCTCTGGCCTAAGGTGAAGTTCTTTAATTGGCTTTTATTGCATCGTAGGGTGCTTATCGATGAGCAACTTATGAAGCGTGGTTTTCATGGCCCTTTTAGATGTGAAATGTGTGAAGAGAATGTAGAAAATATCAACCATATTTTTATTGAGTGTACTTTATCCTCTGAGCTATGGAGGAGAATGGCCACTTTACTTGGATTACAATGGTCCATTTTTTTTACTTTTGAACAACTTTGGAGGGATTGGCCTAATCAAGAGGGTGTTGATCATTTTATTAGGCAGTTAGTTTGGATGGGTTCTACCATTCTTCTTTGGAATATTTGGAATGAAAGGAACAATCAAATTTTTAATCAAGATAGGAAGGATATTCACTATATTTGGCAAAATACCATAGCCAACTTAGTTGAATCAGTCCATCAACTCCTTAATCACCCCCAAAACTCCCACCAAAGATGGGATCAAGTGATGCAAATATTGAAGATTAAACCTTCTAAGGGCAACCATATTAAAGGGAATGTGAGTATTAGTAAGTTGGATAGGACTAGAAATTGGCAACCTCCTCCTAAGGATTTTGGAAAAGTCAATACTGATGGAGCCTCTAGAGGGAACCCTGGAAAAGCCGATGTGGGAGGAATTTGTAGACTTTCAGATGGCTCCCTGGTTTTTACTTTTGCTGATAATTTGGGTATTCTTTCCAATAACCTTGCTGAGGGGTATGGTATCCTTAGATGCCTTCAGGAGGCTACTAAGATTGGATGGGAAAAGGTGTTAGTTGAGTCTGACTCTCAACTTATGATTAATCTCTTGAAGACTCCTTCTGAGAATCATAAGGTGGATTGGAGAATAAAAATAATTATTGAGAAGATTCAGTTAATCCAGATGGGATTTTTGAAATTTGATTACAATCATGTGGTTAGAGATCAAAACAAGAGTGCTGATGCTTTAGCTAATTGGGCTTTGGACAAAGGTGATCTTACTTGTTATGGCCACCCTCTTATATGGTGGGTTTCTTGAATTAGGGAAGCTCTTCTTTCTATCATTTCTTTGGATGGCTCCAGTTTTGAAGGTACCTAGTTTCTTCTTGTTTTTTTTTTGCTTCTCTTTGGTTCATTTAGTTTTTTTAGTTCCCTAGCTCATTCTATTCTTTTTTTTTGTTTCCTCTGTTGATTCGTGCCTTAATAGTCTTATGGTCTAGAGAGGTCATTGTTTTGTTTATTTATTTTTTCTTTTTTCTTCTTTGTTTTTTTTGTTTAGTTTTTTAAGGTGGGTGGGTTCTTTTGTTTTGTTTTGTTTTTGTGTTCTTTGTGTTGTTTTTTGTTGTTCTTGTGTTTTTATTGTTTTGTTTTTTTTTTTAATGTTTTTTGTTATTGTTCTTGTTTTTTTTCGTTCTTGTTCTTGGGTTTCTCTTTGTTTGTGTTATTTCGTGTTTTTATGTGAGTGTTTTCTATGTTTTTTATTTTTTTTTATTGTCTGTTGTTGGTTGTTTTTTATTTTTATTTTTATTTTATTTATTTTATTTTTTAGGATTTGGTTGTGTTTATTTTCATGTTTTTTTTGGGTTATGTCTTTGTAGTGTTATGTTGTTTTTGTCTTGTTTGTGTTTTGTTATGTGGTTCTTGTGTTTTTCTATGTGGTTTGTGTTGTGGTTTCTTTTATCTTATTGTGAGTGTTTGGTTGTGCTTTTGTTTTTGACACACTCAAGGAGCATGTTTTTTATTTTATTTTATTATTTTTGTTGTTATTTTCTTATTTTTAATTGGGTTTGTTTGTTTGTTTCCTCCTTGAGTGTGTCAAAGGTGGTAGGCCAGGTCCGAGTCCTGGGCACTTTTGGCGGAATGGATAACCCTGCCTCCTTGGGTCTTACCCGAAAGTGGCATCCCTTTTGGGATGTTTTCCACAAATAATAATAAAAAAAAATATTTAAGGTTATTGAATAATAGGATAAATAAGGAGATAACATTGGAAAAATATTGAATGCCTTAGAATATATTTGAAGTAAGAAGTATTTTGAAAGTTTTATTACTCTATTCATTCTTGGAATTAATATTATATTGAAATATTTGCAAAAAGATTAACTTGGATAAATAAGGACTTCTACACCAAAAATTGAAATATTATTTGCAAATACCATTGTTTCTAAATTTTCAACTAGGGAGTTATAAGGAGTTCAACATCAAATTTAAGTTATTGAAATTTAGAAATTATATTATTGAAACTTGAAAGAAGCAAAAACATAGAATTGCTAGAAAGTTGGAAAAATTACTTTTGATATTAGTCTCTTGCTCAAATTGAAGGGATATAATAAATCCAACTTAAAGATCTTGAATACAGAAAATCTTATCAATTGAAATTGCATTAAAACTATCTTTAGTTATCTATTCATTAATAAGGAAAAATAAGGTGAAGAATAGAAGTTGAACATTAGGGAGATAAAAGGGATTCAACTCAAAGGGAAAACTAAGAAAGCTAAGTACTTTATCAAGACAATAATACATTCAAAATATTTGCAAGATATAAAGTAACTACAAAACTTAATAATTTGAAAGATAGTATCAAAAATTGACCATATACTCAAAACTAGGGAGTCATAAGGTAGACAAATTCAAAGGATTTGAAAGATATAAGGTTCTAAGAAAGTTATTCTCAATGCTAAAGAGAAAAGGAATTCTACTTAGAAATATGACTATTGACTGATCATTTACTACAAGAATTGAAGGTTAGAATCTAGAAGTTGAAAATATTGGGAGACATACTACAAGAATTGAAGGTTAGAATCTAGAAGTTGAAAATATTAGGAGACATAAGGAATACTAAAATTTCTTAAGATAATGGCTAAGCTATAAAGAGGAACATATCATCACAAGATACACTATGAAAGGATTCAAGATCAAAATCCATCCAATATTCCATATTAGAGATGCAAAATTACTTCAAACACAAAAAATTCTATAGGTCAAACTGAAAATAACATTTGGTTTATTTATTTTGGTGCAAGTCATCACATGATAGGAAATTTACAATGGTTTGATTTTCGTGAAGTCACTAACAATTCTAGGTTGAAAATTGTATATTTTTTTTTTGGTAAATAAGGTACAAATTCATTACTATCGGGTTTTACAGGTTGACCCAAAACCTATTACAAAAACAACACAAAGCTTAAGCAGAACACAAAAGAGCCACACAGTCTGTTCTTAGCCCCCTACTAGGGCCACACAACCAACAAAGAGCAATAAGCTTACAAAGGATTACACACACCTTAAAACATAGGCAGACGACAATTTCCAAACTTTTTATGGGTATGGAAATGGGTGTGTAACACCTAGTACATAATTTCCAAACTTTTTATTACATGATGTAATGTATGTTACTGGATTAACATCAAATTGTATTTCAGTAGCCAAGTTGATAGAAATCAAAAGGATGGTTGATTTTAGATA
The DNA here is from genome assembly GCA_028583015.1 of Wollemia nobilis. NCBI lineage: Eukaryota > Viridiplantae > Streptophyta > Pinopsida > Araucariales > Araucariaceae > Wollemia > Wollemia nobilis. Next base: position 7,640,537 of record JAQPPZ010002502.1, read on the forward strand.
CATAAATGGAGTCAATATGTGTCACATCATAAATCAAAATTAGATAGAAGCTACATGATCAATACACAATGATATATATGCTCTAGACTCAATTAAAATTTCACAATATATTTTTGTATTTCAAAACAACACATGCATTTTTTTAGGAACAAATTGCAGAAAATGAAAAATCCATATATCATAAAAGTCGACGTGGAAATAGAAGATTCAAAATAAGAAATATGAGAGGATAAAAAAACTATGGATTACTTGGCCATCTAAATATTAAAGAAGAAGAAAAATATGATCAAGCTGAAGAACATTTGAAAGATGAAGACCCATATTGAAGACTAAAGTCTTCAATACCCAAATAAATTGGTACATGCCAATGTACCACCATGGGTATATATTTAGATTATGGGTTTGTATTAGATTAGGATTTGAGTATTTACTTTATGAAATGTAATAAATGCACAAGTATTATTAGAATGTGAAATTATGTAAATGTGCATGTTGTCCACATGTACATGAGTCCTTACGAATATGAAGATGAAGAGTAATAGGAAAGTGGAAGGCCAAGAGTCATGTCTCACTATATATAGGCTTTCTTATAGGAGTAAAAGAGAGAGCCATAGAGATAAGGTAGATAGAATTGAGTAGAATATTAGTAGATACAATATAGAACGTGTATGCAATATGGAGAGTTTGAGACCTCCATTTTTATCAATGTAATATTTTTGTGAGATTTCATTAATGGTTGTTTTATGAGTAGTTATAGAAGTTTCTCATGAGTTTTACATGCTTAGTATATTACCATTATCATAGCTTTAATATTGCATGCTCATTTTATACCTTGTGATTGCATTTCCTTTAATATATAGCATAAAAAGCTAACAATGTTCACAACAGAGATGTGGCATATTTAGACTCCTTGGTATTTGAATTATTTTTACAATCTTCATCAAACACCACATATATATTTATATGCAAATTCTTGGTTATTGGATCCATTAGTCAATAAGCTTTTGAATCATCATTATACCTAAGAAATATGTATGGTAGGGTCTTAACTTCCAACTTGGTCCTTTGTTTCTTTAGCACATGCATCTATGCCTTGCTTTTGAAGACTTTGAGATACACAATTGAAGGCTTCCTCCTAGATAAATATTCTTTAGGTGTAAATCCTTGTAGTGCCTTTACGAGGAATCTATTCAAAAGATACATGATAGTGGCCATAGATTTAACCTAAAAATGCTACTTCAAATTTTCTCTTGTGAGCATAAAACAAACTATTTTCATGATGGAATGGTTCCTTATTTAGAAATCCCATTCTACTATGGAGTGTATACTAAATCGAGTTATCTCTTGATCCCATTTTATTGAGAAATGTCAAAAATTCATTGGATATATATTCTCCCTTTTATTAGAGTGAATAACTTCAATAAAATACCAAATTTCTATATTGACACACTTCTTGAAGCGCTGGAAATGCTTGAGCATGTATGATTTTACCATAAAAAATAAACCCATATCTTCCATGAGTAGTCATTCAAAAAAACCTAAAAGTACTTATATCCACCAAAAATGGTAGTCATGGGTTTGCATAGATCAATGTGAATTGCATCCAACTATATTTTTGTTTTGTTAGTACTGAACTCAAAAGGTACTCAATGTTGCTTCTCTACTAAACAACCTACATATACTGGTAATGTTGATGAAAATATAAGCAAACATAACACAATTTGATGCTTACTCAACTATAGTGAGTATCCTAAGATGACCATATATCCTATGTCATAGGGAGGTAACATTTATCATTGTAATTGGCAGCGTGACATTAGGATATGATATGACATTGAGTGTAAACAATCCATTCTTATAGGAACAAATTACCCCAATCTTGTCATTTCTCTTGATAAAACACTTCTTGTTGCCATCAATTATATGAAATTATACCACCACATTTAGATCCATAACTTGTAGTACTGATAACAAATTTTTTACCAATCCAAGTATATATAATGTTTTTTGGATCAAGCAACTACCTCCAAAAATATCAAGAGAAACATCTCCCACTCCTTTGAATTGATATGTTTTATCGTCTAGTTTCCCATGTTCTTTTGATTGTGATAAAAATCAAACCATATTTTATCCCTAGTATTGTGCTTACTAGCACCTGCATCAATGTACCAAAATTCATCCTTTGGTATTTTAATCACCTTGGACATTAGCACCTTGTGTGCCTATTTGGATTCTAAATCTAATTTTTCATGTTCAACATGCCCTTATTATCACTTTTGTGTAGGACGTGGTTTATACCGTGCCTTATTTTGATTTGGTTTCTAGACTTGATCTTATTGAGTCATAGGTTTACACCAACTCTTTGTATCATACCCATTTTTATCATAGATTAGCAATATCTCTTTTATTTCTAACATTGTTTCTATGGATATGAAGCTGGAGGACCGTTCTATGGATTATCTCTCCTAGACTTATTGGATATGAGTGAATTATTTGTTAATTGACCCCTCAACTTGTTAGTCTCCTCTTCTTGTTAAAGAATATTCACCAACTTACCAAATTATACCTTCCTATTTGAAACTTACAAGAAAGTGATCAACACTTGAAATGAATTTGGTAGATATCTAAGTATGATGGGTACTAAGAGTTTATCATCCATAATTTCTACCATGGCACTCGGTTTGGATTTCAACTCTACAACTCGATGAAGAAATACTTTAATATTTTCTATATCTTGGACTCCCAATGTGTGAAGTTGAGATTCAAGATGAAGTATTATTAGTTCATTCTTCCCTACATAGATGATAGAAAGAGTGTCCCATGCCTCCTTAGATGTTTTTTGCTTCAAAAATATGTGGCTAAAGAACATTGACTGAGTCAAGAGTGATTATCATCAATGCTCTAGAGTCTACATCATAAAATTTTTGTTGTGCATCTTTGTGCTTTTTAGGTCGAGTGACTTTGCCTATAATAATTTTCTAGGCTTTCTTAGCTATCAATATTGTTCACATCTTGTTTTTTAAGGTCCAAAATTCCCTTCAAGTAGCTATAAATATGCATGAAGAACTTTTGGTATGGATATGATGAGGGTTACTTATAACTCCAAAATAGTCCCCTTTTTTATATTCTATCAGTTTGATATATCTTTATATATACCCATCCTTACTATATACCCATTAGTACATGGAAGAAACTAGTCCTTTATATATACATGGCCATACATGATAGAGACTTTAAGGTACATGAAAGAGAATAGTATGAGGTACTAAGGTGGTACAAAAATGGATTTAACCTATTAATGATACCTACTTTAAGAGAAATCCTTGTACATGAGTGTAACTTTCCTATATATTTAGAACTTCCTAATTCTAGGGTTTATGCCTAACGATAGTGATAAATAGGGTAATAGTATGGAGTGAAAGTATACAAAATTAATGACCTTATATCTCCATAATTATTTAAGGGTCAACGTCTAGATGTTGTTATGATAACTTTGTCAGGTTATAGGCATAAGAGCTCAATGCATCAACTTTACCAATAGACATAAGCTAGAAGAATTGTTGATATTGAATGTTACTAATGCATCTAAGCACTTGTTGTAGAGGTATTCAAAGTAGAAAATAAAATTAAAATTAACAAATTCAAAGAAAATTTCAATTTTTTTTAAGGTGTTGAATATAACAAAAATGCACTTGTAAAATTTTACCACCCCTTTAATTTTGCAATATATAAACTATAATTAATTATTTGAAAATTTACCCACAAAACTATAGGAATTTACAAAATTAAAATATTTTTGCTTTCTAGGGTAGTAAAAGAAATTGTGTTTTTGGTGAGTTTTGACCCCTTGACCATTGTTTCAAAAGTGTATGCTTTCTTTCTAAATTCCAACTCCCCTACGTAATGCTTCATGTATTTAAAAGGGAAAATAATATTTTTAATTTCCTTTAAACAGTCCCAGTGTAGTGCTGCAAAGTTTCCACCTTGCTTTCCTCAACCACTTATGGGGAAAGAAGACAATTAAGATATTGGAGTATCTCTTCCAATATGTTGAGAGATCGGTTCTCAACGTTAAGAGAGGAGTCTCTTCTCTCCCTTTGCATAAAGGATTGCATCTACTGATGTACCACAATGTTTTGGAGTGTCAAACTTGGAGGGCCATGGGAGTGATGGTTTTGGGACCTACGGATGATATTAGAGTAGCTGGAAGAGACACTTCTGCATCCCCAAGAACTAATTGGATGCTAGATTTCAATCCCAAGATGGATGGTACCCCAAGCACCCATCGCTCCACCAGAGTCAAAGCTAGTAGTGGTAAGCTCAAGGCACCAATTGTAGTTGACAACGATGCTTCTTATGAGTCTCTATATTTTTAGGTTAAGTAGTATACTACCCCTAATAAGAGCCATCCTCTTGAGGGGAACTCCATCAAACCTCCTCCAATTTTGGCTTCCTGGGTGTTTTGCTGGCCCAATATATTTGAAATAGGCCACCTCTAGGACCTCCACGATATCTTGAAGGCCCTAGGGAGGGCAGCCAAGATGACTTCATCCCTAATTTCTTAGGCACATACCCTCTTGGATGAGTACAATGATCAATTTGAGATCCTAGAGGTGTTCAAAAGCCTGGTGGGGGCTAATGAACGTGATGCAGTCAGTCAAATACATAGTTAGAGTCTACAGTTCTATGGTGGATCTTTTTCCCCGGTTTCCTATGCGTGGGATTTTATTTTTTGGTTTTCTTTGCTGCTGCCCTTGCATGGGTTTTTGAGAGTGTTTCTATCCTATGCATGGTATTTATATCCCTCATTTGTGACCCCTACAAGGGATTATTTTTGATTTAGGAGGCCTATATTTTTGTTACCATGTTTTTTCACTACCCCTGCATGGGATTCTGAGACGTGTTTTATTTCCAGCCCCTACATGGGCCCTTTGATCCTCCTCAGTGGCCATGAGAAGGCTTCATTTTTCTTCAAGAGGTTTACATTTTTTTGGGTGTTTGTTTTAATTTTAATCATCTACTGTAAAAGGCTATGGGACCCTTCCAAAACCCCTATACCAATCAAAAACAAATTCAATCATAAAGCAAAAATAAATAAATAAATAAATAAATAGGAAATTGAACCTTAAAATATTCCTTAATGAAATTTGCATGCAAGTTGAAGTAACTTAAATTTATGCACTCTAGCATGAGCTACACGAGCCCTAATCATGTGAACTCCTAGGTGACATGTGGACCCCCAAATGACACTCTCACCAAAATTCATCTACAAGCTTGGCAAACATTCAGTCTACCTATGAGTTGGGATAAAATCCTCAATTTTATCATTCCCTTCTCATGCAAGCTATAGGATCATTACAAGAGCATCCAAAAGACCTCACTAAAGATTATTTTAAGGTAAACAAGGATTGTTATCAACAAGCTTAAGATTTAATCCCACCAAGAAGATAGTACAAGAGGGTGTTTGAGCCAAAGCATATCCAAGCTATTAATATTAGCAACCAATTTTTTTTTGATAGGTCAGTTTGAGAATATATAACACCTATTATGTGTCAAATATCATTATCCATAGGATTTGTGGCACACCATTGATGTGTATAGGGGAATTGTTGGAAGTTAAAAGTTGTTTTATCCTTACCTTTTACCTTAATGGATGGCAACCTGGTCAGCACAGTGGACGACAATATGGTCGGCATAGTGGACGGTAGCTTGGGCGGTAAGGATATTATAGACTTCAATTTAAATTTTTTTTTGCTTCTCATTCCTTTATTTTCTCTAACTATATGTTTTTTTTGGTAATTATAATAATAGATTAATTGTGGGTTTTTATAAAGGATCCCAAAACCTTATGTACAAAATCAGCTTTGCTAAAAGATATTTCATGCCGGATGGCTGGGTAAATAGAGCAGTTCGTAAAAAAAGACAGGGAAATACAAAATTCCTGAGGGCCCCAAAAGAATCAGGGGGGGAACCCATCAGGCCCGGGGGCCTTATCTGGTTGCATGGAAAAAAGAGCATCCTTAATCTCAAAATGGGAAAAAGGTTCCAGGAGTTTAATACTTGCCTCATGGGGGACCTTGGTAGGGAAATTAGCAAGCAAGGATTTTTGAACTTGGAGGACGCTATCAGGAGGAGCACCCAACAAATCTTGGAAGAAATCGACTGCTTCGCTTCGAATTTCCTCAATCTCCCTGGTAGTGCGCCCATCCTTACACAACACCTGTCTGATCTTGTTGGCCCCCCTGTGTCTCATGGTAGACACGTGGAAAAACTTTGAATTTGAATCATCGCTCTTCAGCCAGAGACCCTGGACTTCTGATGCCAAAACGTTTCCTCACTGGCAAGAATGGAATGATAGTCCACTAGGAGGCTCTGTTCCTCCTCTCTGAGGCCTTATATAAGCTTGTAATTTTTCCTTATTTTAATTAATGAGCAATCTCAATTTACACCTGGTATCAGAGCTGAGCAGATAGGGAGCCGAGCGGACAGGGTCCAAGGTGGGCACGATTTTTGAGGAGACAGATCTGACTGATCTGGCTCAATTTTTGAGGCCAAGGAGGGTTTGTTCGAAGCTAGCAAGGCGGACCAGGAGGGCCCGTAGGCTCGAAACTTGAGGGACCTGACTGACATGACAGCGATGCGAGATCTGACTGACGTGGACAACGAGGTGAGATCTGGCTGACATGGATAGAAGGTGCAGATTAGCTGACGTGGATGACTACGAGGTGACACATGGTGGCTACTGAGTAGAGGATAGCATGGCAGTTTGGCTGGTCATGGACGCGACATGGCAAGGTGTGATTGGAGGTCACGTGGCAAAAAGGGCAAGGGCCGATTGCCCGAAGGCAATCGACTAAGGTAGCGAGCGCCCAAGGTAATAAACCCTTATCAGTGCATAATCCCAGTGAATGTGGGACAAATCTATTTCATTTTTTTTAAAAACATAAGCGTCGCGTATGATTAAATAGAAGCTAGCATACTTTGATTTCAAATCCGGCTAGTAGCTCGAGTGGCAAAGGAGGTGTTTAGCTTGCAACTGGTCGTGGGTTCGAATCCCAATGACATTTTTTTTGAAGCCCGCATCAAGAAATATTTGAAGCCCGCGTTGAGAAATAGTATAAGGCACGTGAATGCCTTGGAGATGCTAAAAGTTGATGTAGCCGAGTTGGAAAGTCGGCTCAGTTGGTTTCCATAGGTTGCGAGTTCGACTCGCGGCATGAGGTAAATTTTTTATTAAAAAAAAGTTTGTTTCTTTCTTCTAAAGTTTATTTCATAATTTTTTTTAAAGTTATTTAATATGTTATTTAATAATTAAAAAAATATTGCTTTTTTTTTTATTTTTTTAAGGGAAAGCAAGTTTTTTAATTATTAAATGCAAAGTTATTAAAATAGCTTTTTAAATTTTTTTGAAAGTAAACTATAAAAGGGAAAATTGAGAATATTGCCTAAGAGGCAATTTTTGTAAAAGAGGGAGCATTACACCTGATTCAAGGAATCAATATTGTGGTGAAACATTTTTTGTAATAGCCTAAGAGGCTTAAAAGCTGAAATTTTTTTCTTTTGTAACAAGCCTGAGAGGCTTAAAATTTCTTTGTAATAGAGGCAAAAGAAAACTTGAAATTTGTAAAGGCACATAGATGATACGATCAAGTGGTTGTTATCATGCCCTCTGTGCACTTTTGGTGAGAGAAAACGCCGAAAGATTTGATGAAAAAGTGCGAACTTATGGACTACATACTGTGTTTAGTCAGTTGCAGAACGCAGTAATAGCACATCAGAGACATCCGGACTCAGGGTACGAGGCAGACTCTGAGGATAACTCTTTTGGTAGCAGATTTGAGCAGTCGAAATCTGCACCACAAGCACCAGTAAATCCATAATTCAGCAATAATGACTCCATTGAAATTCTAGAACCAGAATCACCAGAGATAATCTTGATCAGTGATGATGAAGAACAGGTAGCAGACAATTTCGTGAATCAAGTGATAGCAACACCACAACAAGAAGAACAAGCTATCAGTGAAAGGGTGAATCAAGCCAGATTTGATCTCAATTTGTAATCTCCTCTTCTTCTTCTTTCTTCCTTCTTTGAAAAGTAGAGTGCTTTATTGTAACAGAGAAATAAAAGGAGTGTTTTTTAGTTTATAGTAGCTATGGCCTCACATAACAATCTACCTATTCCAGAATTCAACGGGTATGATTATGAGTATTGGTCCATCAAAATGAGGACCTTACTCATAGGCAAGGGATTGTGGGACATAATTGAAGAGGGTTACACCGAACCCACAGACTGGGCAACATTAAGTGTCACAGATAAGAAAACAAGGAAAGAAGGGCAAAAGAGCAACTCTTCTACTCTTTATCATCTCCAAGCAGCATTGGAGAAGAGTATATTCCCTAGAATAGCTGCTTGTACAACTGCACAAGCTGCATGGAAAGCTTTGAAAGATGGATTCCAAGGAAGTGATCAAGTGAAGCAAGTGAGGCTTCAAACTCTGAAACGAGATTTTGAAAATCTAAAAATGAAAGAAGACGAAAAATTTGGTGACTACTGCGTCAGAGTGAAAGCAGTTGTCGATAAAATGGTTACTCTTGGTGAGGAAATTAAGCCTGAAACATTCGTAAAGAAAGTGTTGCGAACACTTCTTCAAATATGGAATCACATAGCCATAATCATAGAAGAGTCAAAAGACCTTTCCACTTTAACATTTGATGCATTAATCGGTTCGTTAATGTCTCATGAAGAGAGATTACAAGAATCTCCTTCAACCAGCTATGGAGGCGATGATAAAGCCTTCACATCCAATGAAAATGCTGGAAGAGGACGTGGAAGAGGTCAAGGTAGAGGTCAGAGAAGAGGTAGAGGAAGAGGCAACTACAGAGGAGGCACTCCCAGTAGAGGAGGCAATCAAAATAGAGGTGGAATTCAAAACAGAGGTGGAAATCCAGGGCAAAGTGGAAATCAAGGGTGAGGAGGTGACAAATCCAAAAAGGCTTGTTTTAACTGTGGCAAACCAGGTCACTTTGCTCATGACTGTTGGTCCAAATCTTCTCAAGGCAGCAACAGTCAATATGGAAATTATGGTGAAGAAGATGAAACCTCTAATATTTTTCTTTCTTATGGACAATCAGAACAAAATCTAAATGATACATGGATTTTGGATACTGGTTGCTCCAACCATATGAGTGGCAAAGAAGAACTCTTTGCTACACTAGATTCCACTTATAAATCCCGCATCAAGTTAGGGGATGATAAAGCCTTGCAAGTTGAAGGCATTGGAGCCATGGAGGTTCCAACGAAAGAAGGCATAAAGAAAGTGAATGACATCTACTACACTCCAAAGCTCCAACACAATCTGCTAAGCATTGGGCAAATGATGGAGAAGAATTACAAACTTGTTTTTGATAAAGGACAATGTGTCATTTTTGATAAAAACAATTGTAATCGTGTCATCACACAGGTACCAATGACCAAGAATAGGTTATTTCCCCTCAAGTTTGGAGAACCAGGGGGAGCTCAACTTGCAAATGTTGCTATCACAAATCCAAGTGTGCTTTGGCACTTGCGATATGGTCACCTTAATTCAACCAGCTTGAAATTGTTAACTTCTCAAGCTATGGTGATAGGACTTCCAAAAATCAATGAACATAAGGAGGTCTATGAAGGATGTGCTTTGGGAAAGCACTCCAGGTCTAAGTTTCCAAGAGGACAAGCGTGGAGGGCCAGCTATCCACTTTAGTTAGTGCATTCGGACATCTGTGGTCCAATGCAGACAAAGAGTATCGAAAACAATTCCTATTTTCTCACTTTCATAGATGATTTCTCTAGAATGTGTTGGATCTATTTCTTGAAACACAAAGATGAAGCTTTTGATTGCTTCATAGATTTCAAGAACAATGTAGAGAAACAAAGTGAGTTTTATGTAAAGTGTCTTAGGACAGATCGAGGAGGCGAGTACTCCTCAAAAGAATTTTTGAAATATTGTAAAGCAAGTGGGATCAAAAGGCAATTCACCACTGCCTATACCCCACAATAGAATGGTGTGGCAGAGAGAAATAACCGCACCATAGTCGAGATGGCAAGAACGATGCTACAAACTAAGCATCTAACTAATATGTATTGGGTTGATGTTGTTAGAACCAGTGTATACATTCTAAATAGGAGTCCGACTTCTAGTTTAGATGGCATCACTCCTTATGAGGGGTGGTATGGAAAGAAACCAAATGTAAAGCATTTCAAAGTTTTTGGTTCTTTAGCATATGCACACATTCCTGATGAAAAAAGGAAGAAGCTTGATCCCAAAAGTCAAGCTTGTATTTTTGTAGGGTATTGTGAGTCTACCAAAGCATATAGACTCTACAATCCAAAGACACATAAAATTGTACTTTCCAGGGATGTAATTTTTGATGAAGGGGGAGAATGGGGTCATCAAAGAATTTTTGTTGATGATGAATCCCAAGATGTAAGTTCTTCACAAATACAGCAGGTGCCTCCCAAGAAAAACAAAGGCACACCCCCTCCAAGCCCAAGCAGGAGTACTACATCAAGTACATCAACCGCCACTCCAAGTCCTTCTCCACAATGATCAGTAAGTTCTTCACCGATGGATATTGACTCTCCATCAAGAGGCAAAAGAACATTACAACATCATCCATATTTTCAAATGTTGGATCAAAATTTCCAGAAAAGATACACTAGAAGCCAAGCTAGTGAAATGAATTCAGTTTTGCAGCAACTTGAAAATCTGCATATGTATGGGGATGATGACTCCCATGATCCTAAGGGAGATGTAGTCAATTATGCTTTATTGGCTAGTGCACAGCTAGAACCATCTAGCTATGAGAAGGCTTGTACTCAGAATGTATGGCAAGAAGCCATGAAAGAGGAAATAACCTCTATAAAAAATAATGATACTTGGGAGCTAGTAAAGCTTCCCAAAGGAAAAAAATGTGTTGGATGTAAATGGGTCTACAAGACCAAATTCAATGTTGATGGAAGCATTGAGAGGCACAAGGCGAGACTTGTAGCAAAAGGTTTTACTCAGAAATTTGGCATTGACTATGAGGAAACCTTTGCTCCTGTTGCACGACAGGAAACAATCAGATATGTTCTTTCCTTAGCTGCCCACAAAGGATGGAACATTCAGCACATGGATGTGAAAAGTGCCTTTCTGAATGGGTACTTGACTGAGGAGGTTTATGTTCAACAACCTCAAGGCTTTCAAGAACAAGGTAAGGAGAACCTTGTTTATAAATTAAAAAAAGCACTTTATGGCCTCAAGCAAGCACCAAGAGCTTGGTACTCTCACATTGATGACTATTTTAACGAGTATGGTTTCACTAGAAGCAAAAGTGAACCTACTCTTTACTACCTAAAGCATGGTGTAGACATTCTCATAGTTTGTTTGTATGTGGATGATCTAATATTTATGGGTAGTAACACTAAAATGAATATGGAGTTCAAACACTCCATGATGAAACAGTTTGAGATGAAAGATCTTGGTTTAATGCAATACTTCCTAGGCATGGAAGTTCATCAATACAAATAGAGGGATCTTCATATGTCAACACAAGTATGCTCGAGACATGATCAAGAAATTTTCCATGGAGCAGTGCAAATCAGTTGCAACTCCAACTGGACATGGGATCCAATTGAGCAAGGATGATGGAGCACCAAAGGTTGACATGACCACTTACAGGAGCATGGTTGGGAGTTTGATGTTTCTCACCAACACAAGACCTGATATTCAATATGTTGTTTCTCTAGTTTCAAGGTTTATGGCAAGTCCATCTGAGCTGCATCTACAAGCAACTAAAAGAATCTTAAGATATGTAAAGGGTACATTGGATTTTGGAATCCATTACCACAAATGTAATTCAGTTAAATTAGTTGGCTTCAGTGATAGTGATTGGGGCAGTAATATAGATGATAGGAAATCTACATCAGGGAACTATTTTAGTCTAGGGTCAGGACTAATTACATGGAGTTCCAAGAAGCAGACTATTGTAGCATTGTCATCTACCGAGGCTGAGTATATAGCCATCACATATGCTAGTACTCAAGCCCTATGGTTGAGAAAAATCCTTGAAGAGATTGGAGAAAGACAAAGTGGTCCGACTCGACTGTATTGTGATAACATGAGTGCCATTCAATTGGCATACAATCCAATCCACCATAGCAGATCAAAACATTTTGATATGAAGTATCACTTCATTCGAGATATGGTGGAGCATCAGATCGTTGAGCTTAAACATTGCAGCACTTTGGACAACATTGCAGACATCTTCACCAAAGGCATGGCTAAAGCTCAATATATAAAGTTGAGAGACTGTATAGTCAGTCCTCTCAACTTTAAGGGGGAGAATGTTGGAAGTTAAAAGTTGTTTTATCCTTACCTTTTACCTCAATGGACGACAACCTGGTCAGCACAGTGGACGACAATGTGGTCGGCATAGTGGACGGTAGCTTGGGTGGCAAGGATATTATAGACTTCAATTTAAAATTGTTTTTGCTTCTCCTTCCTTTATTTTCTCTAACTATATGTTAGCACCTTATATAAGCTTGTAATTTTTCCTTATTTTAATTAATGAGCAATCTCAATTTACAGGAATGACCATTCATATCCTCAATTACATGAGTGCGTAGATTTGCATGTTAAGTTGTGTTGAGTGGTATTTTCACCCGATTGTGAAAACACACTCTCCAATAGGATTTGGGTTCCAAATCCCCTCTTGCAAAGAAGTCAAACAAACAACTTCTCCAAGGTCTCCGTTGTATTAGCATTTGCAACTATGTATTGGTAATCTCAAATGAAGATAATCAATTTAAATGCTTGGAACACCTTAGTGATTGCAAGTAACTGTAAACAAGGGGCAATGTTGGTTTATTTCATCATGAAGCTTTAGTGATTGTTCATTGTTTTTTTGGATTTTGTAATTTTTTAAATGTTTATTTTAAATAAGTTAAAATTTTTGAAGAAAAAAAAATGCAGAGAATGAAAATGCAATGCAGAAAACAAACTGAAAATAAAAAATGCATTCAATATGATGCTATCCTGTTCCGACAAAACCGAAGATGTGAGGTCTCCATGCATGCAACCTAACCTATTGAACCTATAAACATGCACAATCCAGATAAGCTAAGTGCCAGTTTCTAGGGTTTTAACTACGGTTTCCAGATTTAGACATTCGCATGAAGCAACCAAGAAAACTTGCATTAAACTCCATCTATAAGCCTAAAACCGAAAGGGGGAAAGATAAACATTCAATCTTGCATGCAGGGAATAACTCCTTCTTTCTTGCCAACAAAATGCAAATTTTTGAACACTTCTGCATTAAAAATATGTCATTTTACAATAGCAGAATCTCTGGTTTTTCCAAACCAGTCTATGGAAGAGAAACAACTCAAACAGGCCCATAATGGCCTTCTCGCCTTTAGCTCTACAACTCTGCTCGCAGCTGTTTTTGATTGCGATTTCATGACATGTCATGATATCGTGACATTTTTCCATTTTGGTGCATCCTACTGATCTGGGCCGTGAAAACGTGACCTGTCGTGACATCGCAACATTTTTCACTTTGTCTTTCTCTCTCCTCTATGAACTGCGATTTCACAGCACGTCGTGAAATTGTGATGTTTTCTCACCCGACTGCCTTTTGTTACTCTTGGCCATGAAAACGTGACATGTCATGAAATCGTGACACTTTTCTGTTCCACTGCACTTCGCTCGTCTGAGCCACAAAAACGTGACCTGTCGCGATATCGCGACGCGTTCTTTTTCTTAGCAGCAACACATCGCGATATTGCGACGCTTTCTTTTTCTTAGCAGCAACACGTCGTGATATCATGACACTTTCTTTTTCTTAGCCACGATAGAGCAACACGTCGTGATATCACGACACTTTCTTCTTATTCTGTATTTTGCTCTTCCTTTGATTTTTTAGCATCTGGGCCACTGCGGTCTTCTTTGAAAGCATGCAAAAAATGTGGGTCCCCAATTTTGGGGTGTGTTGTGGATCAGCAACAACAAATGGTGACTTTGCTGTCAAATGCTCCTGAGCATTTTGGTGAGAACCCAACCTAAAATATACAAGCTTAGATACAGGAGTCAGCACATAAAAGATAAACAAATATCGATAGATCAAAAATACATGAAACATCAGAATCATTAAGTATCAGCTCGGTGTGTGCAATGTGTTTTCATTCCCTATCACTTGAAATTGATCAACATTCCATTATCAGTTTCACTTATGATTTGTATGCAAGGCTATGAATGATTTGTGCAGGATTTGCTGTATGATGAAGATGCTAGAGATATAACAACCTGCTTTGCAAAGGCTCACACCTTCTAGTATCATGAACAAACATATTAAAACTGTCAAACCCTATTAGGACCAAATATATGTATACTGAATTAATTTACTAGATCCCAAAGTTGGTTATGTGTCACTACCATCTTGAACCCATGTACAAGTGTAAGTGAAATCAGAACTTTGGGGAATAGGATTCCCAACCTAAGCGAGATGGGAATTTAACTCTATCCTTACTATTCTGATTTGGAGTTCATTACCTCATCTTGAACAAAATGATTTAACCTGTTATGGATGAAACTGTCAAGCTAGCCTATCCGTTTGAACAGTCAGTGGTCTTGTTTTAGACAAGACATGCTGCCACGCATGAGCATACTTAACCCCATAATCCATGATTTGGCTTCATTCATTCTTTTTTTTTATTTCTTGGACCTTTGGGATGACTACCCATCCTTGCTAGGGACATGTAGTACGATCCCTCCAATCCAATATTAAGATGAAATGGAATATATTAATTTTATTTTTTATTTCTTGGACCTTGGGGATGACTACCCATCCTTTGCAGAGGACATGTAGTACGATCCTTCCCATCCAAGTTTTATGATAAAATGAAATATGGAAGCTTTGGGGAATCGAATTCTCAACCTAGGTGAGATGAGAATTATGCCCTATCCTTACTACTCCATGAAGGTCAAATCAGAGCTTTGGGGAATTGGATCCTCAACCTAAGCGAGATGAGGATTTAACCCTATCCTTACTACTCCGATTTTAGGCTTTAAGCATTATGGGAGTGGTAAAAACCATTGTTTTAAGGATTATGTTGCATGATAGGACAAACATGAAATATTCCTTTCGCCTCACCTTTTCTTCCAAGTATGGTTTTGACCATTTTGCT
Source organism: Wollemia nobilis (assembly GCA_028583015.1). Taxonomy (NCBI): domain Eukaryota; kingdom Viridiplantae; phylum Streptophyta; class Pinopsida; order Araucariales; family Araucariaceae; genus Wollemia; species Wollemia nobilis. The sequence continues at coordinate 7,655,742 of JAQPPZ010002502.1, forward strand.
CAAGATTCTTTTTAATATGCGTAGAACGTGCTTGGTTCAAGATATTTCGGGCATCAGTTCCCAACCTTAGGATCCTTTTAATATATGTTATGTAATAATCCTAAGAGGATTCGACACCTTCTCAATGATTGCACATGAAATGCATATGCAACTAAGATGGAATATATATGCAAAATGGAATGTAATATGAATGCATTGCTTTTATGAATTGTGGATGGAGTATACCACCTATGTTGCCATAATTTGTAAAACTGACAACTTCATGCATCACAATTTTCAAACAATATTATTTAATGTGTTTGCGTTACTTGTGGAGCTTTCTGCAATACAATTCCAATGTTTCATATTCTCCTGATTTTAGGCATAAGTTGACATCTCAATTTTTTTTTTTATAGACAAACCAACATGTCCAGAGGACTAACACACAAAACTTAAAACCAAACCCAAAAGTAACTTCAAAAACGAACTTGAAAACACAAACCAAAACCCAAAAAACCAAAATCTATATACAAATGTACAATATAATACAAGATGATGCAAAGCTTGGACTATCACTTTCCTGGATCCCAAACATGATTAGAACACTTCAACAAAAATATAATGTGATATGCATGCCAAGTGTTGTAGGAATCCAACAAAAACAAAAATTAGACCACACCATGCAACAACTTTTAACTTCCCTTGCTCACCCCACCAATTAGATTTAATTCCATTAGTACTCTCATAGGTGAGCGTTAAAATACTAAAATGATTAGACAATAAATGATATTCAATTTTATCTTGTCTATCATTGAAAGTATCCATTTCATAATTCGATTCATGATTTAGAACTAGGCTCTCTTTATCCAAAATGAGACTTTGTAAGCAAGAGCTTATTTCTAAAATTTTTAAAGCCAAATCATTGTCCAAATTTGCAGGCCAATCAAATTTGTGTAACAGTTTGCCAGCATCTAGGATATTTACTAAATTAGGATCATTAACAGTTTTTACCCTAGATTCAATTAGTAATTGTTGATGAATTTGATTTAACAATTCAAGTGCATCAACTTCTTTTCCATTCATTAAAACAATGTTATTAAAAGTGTGATTAAAAATTATACCTTGTTTTTCATCATAAACATAATTCAAATTCAAAATATGGTCATGCACCCAGTTGAAAACATGGCCCTCCTTTTCAACCCTCAATTTTTTTTTTCAAAGTGTATGTCAAGTAATCTATTTTGATGATCACTTATTCGAGTTGCTTCCAATTGATCAATATCTTTGTCATTTGGTTCTAATTCTTTGTTCACTATCCATGGTATCTCTTGATGTGAGGTAGAAGTTTCAATATCTTGTATATCCAGTGCAATATGGGTTTCATCTACAGGGGTGTGAGAAAAGAATGCATTATCATATCTCCCCCAACCATTGTAAAAATCATCTTCCAAAATTTGATGAGATTTGAAACCCTCTTCCAAAACGTCCTCAAATTGTACAGGAGTTGTAATATCTTCCTTCGAATAGGCGATTATGTTATCCTGTATATTAATTGGCACACAACCTTCATTAGAAGTTTTGGAGTGAGTGTAGTCTTCCCACTTCTTCCAAGCATCATAATAATCATCTTCCAAAATCAAGTGGTGATGTTCAACTACTTCTTCAACATCTTCCAATTCATCAATGTGTTTCTCATCAAATTCATCTTCACCTTCCTTAGATAGTTCAAGTATTTCCAAAAGTGGGTTATTTCTTGAATTCAAATTTATAAGGCTATCATCGTCCAAATTAGTAACCCATGATTCAATTTTATCATAATTTGGAGGGTGAAGAATTTCTTGATCGTTAATTTTACGCATCTCATCAACAGTATCTTCCAAGAACAAGTGGTGAAAATCTATCATATCTTTGAATTTATTTATTGATTTTCTTTCCATTTCACTTTCAACCACTTCATTCAATTCTATGGTAGGTTTCGTCCTATCACATATTTCAAATATATTTAAATTTAGGACCCCTTTATCCAGATAATCATGTATCTCTATGAATGAGATCATTTCTGCATAATCCTCACTAGAAGATGTTGGCTTAGCAATTTGCACCTCCTCGTGGACTACATCTAAGGTTGTTGTAAGATTTGGATATTCAAATTCATCCCCTTGATCATTTACCTTAGATATCATTGGAGTGGAGGGTGCTATTTTTAATGGTTGGTGTAGGTTGGCATCAATATATTTAGAAGGACAATCTCTTATGTGAACATGTTGTGCTTTTTCTTCTTCAAGACCTTGTCGTTCTATCTCTTCTAATATCTCATGGATTTTCTCTAGAAACAAGCCACCCATTTTTTCCTCAATGAGTGAAGCAAGTGTGGGGTGTATGGCTCCCAGGTATACTTCCATGGCTTCCTCTTCTAATGTGTTAAAATTTTCCCACATTTGGGAGTGCAACTCACTAAATCTTCCATTGAATTGACTCAAGGATTCATTAGGCCCCTTACATATGGAGGTAAACTAATTTTTCAACATTTCTAAGTCAACCTGATTACCAAAATGATAAATATAGGCTGCTTCTAGTTGTGTCCAAGAAGTCCTAACCTCCATGGGTAGTTGGCTGTACCAAAAGAATGGTTTATCATCCAAAATGTATGCAAATAACTTACAAGCCACGTCCTCATAGAAAATCTGGAATTGACATAATGTATCCTTGTAGACGTACAATCTTTGCAAGTATCCTAGTGGCACATCTTGATTAAAACATCGTAGAAACTCTAATAACAATTTAGGAATTTGATAGGGTACCACAGGTATAGACAAACCCTTATAATGATCCTCCATTATTAATACCATTCTTTCTCTTAGAGACATCATTTCTTTTCTCAGGGATACCATTTGCTCCTCAAGTGTTGTCATTAGTGAAACTCAAAATGTAATTTTAGAACCAAATCTTTTAGTCAAAAATGACCAAGGAATCACGGCACATCAGCGTGAAGTGACTAGAAAATATCCAACCTGCAATGTATAAAAAATCAAGTTAGCATCAACTAAGAGATGTATTCATTAAAATCAAATGAAAAGTAATTGCATGAAACAACACTTCATTAGTTAAGACCAAAAATTTCAAAATTAAATCAAATCACATTGTTTATGTATGAACAATAAAAAAACGTTAGAATGATATACAACATACCTGAATTGTTTAACGTAAATAGAAAAAAGTAAACCAATTCAGGCCCTCCTTTTAACAGTCTGCTGAGTGTTAGAGGAGTAAAGATAAAAATTAACAGGGCATGAAATATTCAAAATTTAAATCCCTATAGCACTTAAATCATAGTGAAATAAACCAATTCAGGCCCTCCTTCTAGCGCCAATCTGTTGAGTGCTAGAGGAGGCCGAAGCTGCTAATCAAATGGGCCTGAAATATTTAGCAATACAAAACTCTTAAACAATTATAAACATGTAGCATTTAAAATCATGATGAAATAAACCGTTTCATGCCCTCCTTCTAGCGCCAATATGTTGAGTGGTATTTTCACCCGATTGTGAAAACACACTCTCCAATAGGATTTGGGTTCCAAATCCCCTCTTGCAAAGAAGTCAACAAAAATAACTTCTCCAAGGTCTCCGCTGTATTAGCATTTGCAACTATGTATTGGTAATCTCAAATGAAGATAATCAATTTAAATGCTTGGAACACCTTAGTGATTGCAAGTAACTATAAACAAGGGGCAATGTTGGTTTATTTCATCATGAAGCTTTAGTGATTGTTCATTGTTTTTTTGGATTTTGTAATTTTTTAAATGTTTATTTTAAATAAGTTAAACTTTCTGAAGAAAATAAAATGTAGAGAATGAAAATGCAATGCAAAAAACAAACTAAAAATAAAAAATGCATTCAGTATGATGCTATCTTGTTCCGACAAAACCGAAGATGTGAGGTCTCCATGCATGCAACCTAACCTATTGAACCTGCAAACATGCACAATCTAGATAAGCTAAGTGCTAGTTTCTAAGGTTTTAACTACAGTTTCTAGATTTAGACATTTGCATAAAGCAACCAAGAAAACTTGCATTAAAATCCATCTATAAGCCTAAAACTGGAAGGGGGAAAGATAAACATTCAATCTTGCATGCAGGGAATAACTCCTTTCTTGCCAACAAAATACAAATTTCTGAACACTTCTGCATTAAAAATATGTCATTTTACAATAGCAGAATCTCTGGTTTTTCCAAACCAGTCTTTGGAAGAGAAACAACTCAAACAGGCCCAGAATGGCCTTCTCGCCTTCAGCTTTGCAACTCTGCTCGCAGCTATTTTCGACTGCGATTTCATGACATGTCGCGATATCATGACATTTTTCCATTTTGGTGCATCCTGCTGATCTGGGCTGCGAAAACATGACTTGTCGCAACATCGCGACATTTTTCCCTTTGTCTTTCTCTCTCCTCTATGAACCGTGATTTCATAGCACATCGTGAAATCGTGACGTTTTCTCACCCGGTTGCCTTTTGTTACTCTTGGTCGTGAAATCGTGACACTTTTTTGTTCCACTGCACTTCGCTCATCTGAGCCGCAAAAATGTGACCTGTTGCGATATCGCAACACTTTCTTTTCTTAGCAGCAACATGTCGCGATATCGCGATGATTTTTTTTTCTTAGCAGCAACACGTTGCGATATCGCGACACTTTATTTTTCTTAGCCGCGACAGAGCAACACGTCACGATATCGCGAAATTTTCTTCTTATGCTGTATTTTGCTCTTCTTTTGATTTTTTAGCATTTGGGCCACTGCGGTCTTATTTGAAAGCATGCAAAAAGGTGGGTCCCCAATTTTGGGGTGTGTTTTGGATCAGCCACAATAAGTTGTAATGCATAGGTGTACCCCCATGTAACGTTGGATTTAAAACATTCTCATTAGATATTTGTTCTCTATGATTGATTATTCTATGCTCTTCACACAAATCCATAACTCCCTCTAGTTTTGATGTGTTCTCATGTACCTCAAATTTACGTTCCACTCAAATTATCTACCACAACACCATATTTGATTGTCTTAAGTCAAAACTTATGTAGCATTGCATCGAGAGGATAACATGCAAGAAGCACATGTTCTTCCCAACTTGATATTGTGCTTTTGTTCCTCTTAGCTATACCATCATCACTCAGAGTTCACATATTATGCATGTTTATTGTGTGATCACCTATGGTAGACCATCTTGAATTTTTTAGGAGCCATTAGTTTCATGTGGGTGGATTTTATCACTTAGAGCTTGTATCAAGATAGCCTCCACTTAAATAGGATAAGGTCCCAAAAAGTATGATACCATTGCTACTATCATGGTGGATCTCCCTCTTCTTACAAGAAATCAAATCAACATCAAATATTACATAATCACCATTGAATTTGGCATCTCGACAAGGAATTTATTGCTAATAATTGACACCAATAATGATATCATGTGGATTTAGTGAAATCCTAAAGGGAGTTAGAGAAAACTAAATGCATTACCCATTGAGCTATAGACATTTATTACTTTGCTTTGGAGTGGATTTCTATTATTCTTAGGTAGATACATTATTTGATCCTAGGCCATCCTCTGATACCAATGTTGAATAAAATCTATATTTCATTAATTCAATGTCAAATATTTAAATACATGAATATTAGTTATAATGGTTATAACCATACGTAAATATAGGTCAGTAGGTTATAACCATGAATATTGGTTATAACCAATATTCTAACCTCCTACTCACTCCAGCTTAAAGTGCAATAACCATTTTTTTCAATTGGTTATATGGGATTGAAATGGGCCCCATCTGTATTACATCATCACCACATAGTGGTATTACAACAAAGCTTGGATATTATCCATATATCACTTGGTAAGATTTGAACCTTGGTCTCCTCATTAAATATTGAGGAATCTAACCGATTGAGATAATACCACTTGATAAAAGTACAATAACCATTAATAAAATACTAATAATATAATAATTTCTAACAATCCTATCATGTTTAGGAACTCCATGCAAGAGTATAAGACAATCCATCTTGGAAATCCAATAGTGAGGGTCATTGTCCTCATAGGTAAGGATACCAATTAGAGGAACCAAAACATCATGAGGCCAATCAAGAAAAAATGTAGCACCACCTAAAATAGAATCAATATCAATAGCAAACTATAAATTGATATCACCCATAACTATAAGATCTTACCTGATGGGTTAGGTGCATTCGGTAGTAAAAAAGCAACCAATATATTTTTTGAAAGGTTATTAGTGGAAGTATATTGGACATAGCTTGAAGGTTGTGCATTGGTAGTTTCCTATATATTAATGCTAGAAGTTCCATGGATCTTACCCATAGAGTGGCCATTATAAGTTACTTTGATCCTAATATTGGAAATGCCTTATAGGTTGAGGTTCATCCATAGAAATATCATGTCATTTTTGCCTATCATTGCATTTATCATTGGATACCTATTAGTATTCATCCTCCAATGCCAATTTTGTTCATGAAAAGGCCCTATCATGTTATGCTATAAGTTTATTCAACTTGTCTTTGATGTGTTGGAGAGAATCAAGGTATTTTATTTTACTGATATGTAAATTCAATCTATGGTACTCATCCAGAAAATATCAATGAACAAAGGGATAAATATCAAGATGGATATTTATGGGAGGATTATAGATGGATGACATTCCATAGAAGGGATGGTAGGATAATTCATGGAATCAATAGTAGAGTAAGCAATAGGGATAAAACTATTAATGCACTTTGAGATATTGTGATGCTTGCCATGATTTTTTGGTTGACATTACTTTTGGCTCATGCAAGCATTATTAAGTAGGTATGTATGCTAAAAATACCCATTTAATCATTCCCAATTAAATAAAGACAAAAGGTATACTACATCATTGATTGCTGATAAAACCCTAGGAGTTTGTCAAATGGCCTATTAAAAACATGTTATGAGATGTACCTTATTTTTATTAGCTCAACAAGATGTTTAGAATAAGATAATCCTTTCGCAAGGGTCTCAAAAACCTTGATATTATTTTTTTATTTTAGAAAAAATGAATGGTTTTGTCTAAATTGTTAGAACTAAATGCTTTGATGCTTTAAATTATGAAATAATAGGTATTTAAATACACAAAATGCCTATTCTAGGCATAACAACCTTCTTACTAATCTTGCAACTACCTCTATCCTATAGTACATGCATAAACCTTATGATGCATGGTTATACAACATGCCATTTAACATGGAATATGATGTAATAACTCCTAAAATACCACCCTTATTACATCCTAGGCTTCTAAGTTGATGAAATGTTCTAGGGTGATGTTGGAATTTGAGAGAAAAAATCCCCCCTGAATGTAGAATTCTTACTAAAATGCTTAGGAGTGTTGGGTTTCATTGATCATGCACTCCAAAAACACTTATTACAAATACTCATTCAATAATTTATAATACTTATAGAAATCAATGCATGAATATGTGTCTCCTCCAATGTCTTATAGTGAAGTATGTGCTACCATGCATCTTGTGTTGACTATTGGATTGATTGGTCACCGATTTTTGTCTTGCATATGATGGGAATAAGGTTGTGTAAGGCTTCTTATGCTACTTTTCTTTCTTTTGCTTTTCATTTCTTTCACTATGATTAAATCCTGATTGTTTGCAAGTTCTCATTTTATCATAAGTTCTTTGATATGATAAATGGAATGTATATTTTGAATGCAATATTTAGCAATTTTACATACTTATTTCAGCCCTTTGAATCATCCCATAGTTGTCACAGTTTTTCCTTGAACAATAATGTAGCAATCCGTTGAGTGTTCTATAGCCTTTAGAGTTGAACCATTAGGACCCAACAACTACTAACATTGTCTAACAAATATCCCTTTATCTTGTATTATATTTTCAATCTTGATGATATCATAATGCATCTTATCATTTAGTATCTTGATTGCTTGTAGTGTTGGTACACTCCTTGACAAGAGTTTTATGAGATCCTAGGCTTTGATAACGGTGTTCAGATCTCTTGTTTGAGTTGCAAAATTATATAATCTTATTTTAATAAGATTAAGTTTACAAGCTACGCCATACATCTTCAAAGCTTTTCTTATGATAGTCCATTCATTTTGCAAATATTTTTCTCTTTATTTGGGAAAAGAATAAATTTTGAACATACCATATTCATTCCAAAAGGTAAGGAACTTCTTGGCCTTAGAGGTATCCCATAGCTTGAACTTGTAATGGTTGCCTTTGTATCTTGACAATGTTCCTTCCCATAGGTTCCTTGGATTAAAATGAGCAATATTTCTTGGATGATTTGAATGGATCCAAATTTCTTGATTTTTCATATGTTTGGTTGGTTTGGAGTCATACCAAACATAATTATGTTGTCTTAACTGTTCTTGTGCAACAAAAACATGTTCTTTTTCTTCTCCATTTAATCTAGTTCTCTTTGGCTACATTATTTTGTTGTGCCTTTATCCAAATTTATTTTTCTTATCTAAAGATGATCTATCTTGTTGTTGGTTTATATCTTGTGAAAGAAATCCAATTTTGAATGGATTATGCCAATATTCCTTCACTGTGTGACCATTTCTACCACAAATTTTACACATCTATATTTCTTTGAGAATCTTTCCCATGATTCTGATATCCTTGAGAGTTTTTTCTTTGTTGGAAGCATTGTGGAGGTTTTATGCCTCTTTTAAAAGGTTGCTTTCCTTTTTTTATTTAAAATAAGTAATTGTTCTTATTCATCTATTGTATGTGAGATCTCTACATTTTAAAGTAGGTTCACCAACTTTTCAAAGCTTGGTGGTTTTTTAGTGATATATAATGTTATCACAAGAACATTGTATTTTTATGGGAGAGATCTCAAAATAGTTAGAACTAATTAGATACATAATTTCCCAATTCTTGTAATGATGCTTGTAACTCAATAATTTTCATCATGAATGTTTATAGTTTCTCTCCACTCTTCGACTTTAAGAAATTGGGTTAGATTTGGAGAAATAGAATTTGATTTTGATTCTTTGCTTCAAAGACTATTTGTAGCTTCTCCCATGCATCTTTGGCATGGTTGAATCCCAAATGTATGCTTGTACTTCATTTTCTATTATGAAAAATATGATTAATCTTGCCTTTTTGTCTTCCTTTTCAAACTTTATTTGGTCTTAATTTTTTTCTTTAGGATGAGTGATGAGGATTAGCTTATGCATTAATCATTAGTTTAGGACATTCTCTATGTTTTAAAATAAATTTATTTCTTAGTGAAATGTTACCCTTTAGAAGCTTCCATTAGATAGCTCAAGTTAGCTATTTATTAGCTTTAGTTAGGATATATGTTAGCTTATTGTTACTATTTTGGGGTTTAGTTGAGATTGGCTCATCACAATTAATATGATGTATTTGGCATATATTATGCTTTTATAATATTGTAACTTTGCTTATGATAATTAATATAGTTTGGTTCTCATCAACCCCATATTATTTGGTAGTAGAGTAGCAAAATTTTGCTTGTGAGGGGAAGTTTCCTGTTTGAAATACCCTTCTTTCCTATCTTATTCCATTCCTCACTGGCCAACTGCATAACCTTGGTTTCTCATCCAAAATCAAAGTTGAACATGAATTCTTTCTTTGTATGAATCTTCCTCCTTATTATTCAATTGTTTGATTTGAGATAAGTGTCTAGCTTGTGCGAAATAAATAAGGTTTGTGCTTTTAAGTTCAAAGATTTCATCCTCTTTTATCTTTCCTAAGCCCTCTTGTGGCTAGTCCCCATGAATCTCAAAGATTTGATGTCATGTGATCAAACAAAATTTTTCAAGGATGACAATCTCTCCATTTATGGACTTGTCCATGAAGGCAATCATGGCAATTGTACTCATTAGTATTTACCTTGATGTTATTGAAGTTAAAACTATCAAAGTGTGTCCTTAAGATGATCGAGAATTTTTGGTGAAGTCTCCTTAATGTCTGCTATTCCAGTGATTTCCATCATTGATTGAGCATTTTAATGTTTCCTTAGTCATTTTTAAAACCTCATAAAAATCCTCCAATGCCCATCTGAGTCACTCGCTCCTATCATATACTATTCTATCAATGTCACACAACTTACACTTTGCTTTGCATTTTTCCAAGATATCGATCGTGGGTACACTCATAAGGGCTATGTTTGAAATAACAAACACTAGGTACTATGTCAAAGGAAGTTTTTAACTACCATTTTAACTAGCAATTTTAGAGCTAATATTTTCCTCAATGCTTAGTCATGTTGGACTTCACCTTAGCTGGTTTTCACGTACTTTTTTAGTTATTGTTTTATCTACATTTATCTTCACCACCTAAGAATTTGAGATCTAGATAATTTTCTCATGTCACTAGGTTGAATCTCACCAATCACAATAACGTATGTATTATCTTTTGCTTTGCTTCTGGCTGCACCACCTACACCCTTTCGACTAGACTACCTAGGTGGCACCACCAATGGTGATGAAATCAATGGGTTACATGACCAAGTATAGTGGAGCTCATGGGAGGTGTTTTTTTGGCTAGAAACAAGTAAGGAGATGGGGCATCACATTGGCAAAATTTAATGCATAGTTTAAAAGTGGTTCGCTTTTGGTTGATTTGATGTCAAAATTCATTTGGTGTTGTCTAAATTATCATTGTTATTCTAGTTTTCCTCCAAGCCTCACTTTTTATGTTGCATTTTTTCCTACATTAATGAAAATAGCCTTGTGTCCCTCATAATGATGATAGAACCTAACATAAATACCTACTTTCCATTTTGAATTTGTCTTTGCCTACTGAATTTGGTGAAAAAATCAAATAATTTACATGATATGATGGGATATTTTCCTATGGCAATAATATAATTGGCAATGCAATCAATCCACCAACCAATTGGTTTGTGAAATGTCAACAAAAACAACGTCATCATTGCCTTTGTCCATGTGTTTTCTTTTTCTATTATTGCTCATGGAGCTCAATGCCAACTCACAACCTAAGCACTTGTTTGCTTTGTGGCTATTTGTAGCTCATCTAGTCTATTCGGGGTATCTTGCTTGGTCCTCTTGGCGTTTCCAGCAGCCCTGTTGCTGCCAGGGAAGGGGCCTTTGCAGGCGCCCCCAGGGGTTGGGGCCCCACCTGTGCCCTAGGCCAGAGTCCTACACTTCTGGGTTGGTCTACGACGCTTCGGTGTAGGGGATCCAACATGCGAGGGGGATTCCTTGGAGATGGAAGCCGTAGGGGAACTAGCCAGGGAATTAGCTGCATTAGGGGGGGCAGCAGCCAGGGGGGAATGTGATGGAGCTATGACTAATTGGCCAGAGAATGCCTATACAGCACTGCCATAAGGCCTTGGTGGGATGGCCGAGAATGGCTCTTGCAGGCACGATCAATGAAAAGACCCAGGGAATACAATAGAAAATTGGGAGTGCTGACCACCGTGGCCCCCCGAAGGTGGTTGAAATAGCTCAAGTGGAAACTAAAGAGCCTCTGATTTAGGTCATCGCAGGTAATGTATTGCATTACCAAGATGATTGCCTCGTCAAAGGGGGCCGAGAGGTTGGAGCAAAACAGGTTTGCCTTGTCCCATTGCTACTCTGAAAAGTGGGATAGCTCCTCCCAATTATGCTTGTCCCACCTAACAACACGTCCCTTGTCGTCATGGTGGAGGCCTGTCACCTCTTTAAGAAATTCTTTGTTTACTTTAAAATGTACCCCCTTTACCTTAACCTCGTTGTCATTCCACGAGTCCAGGAAGCATTGGGTGATCTCATCGTCCACTCCAACGAACTTGCTGAAGAAGGGTGTGAAATGCTTGGTGTTGGAGAACAACTTAGCCGACTCACTCAGATTGAGCATGGAGGGCTCGATGAATACACATTTAGCAGCCATGGGGCAGGGGAAGGAGGGGAAATCTAACCAGAAGTGCAAGGGCAGGGAATAGGGGAAGCAAACACAGTGGTAAAACTCAGCGCAAGGCAGAATAAAAACCACGTAGGGGGCCAAATAAGGGGGGAGCCGCCTATGATGGGAATGGGCGCTCGACGTTTGGAGCGACATGAGGGGGGAGGGGCTGAGGGGGTGCTACTATAGATTACCATGCAGGGCTAGGGGAAGGGGCCACTGCCAGTGTGCTAGGTGGCACCGGTTGATCGAGGGAGCACCTTGGGGGTACCACATGGGATAATGCCATGATCGAATTGACGTGGCATGGGGATCCATCCGTGAAGTGGTCGAGGCAGAAAGGTTAGGAAGGGTTGACGTGGAGGCGATCTTAGGACTGCCAGAGGTGCCACTGAAGTAGTGCAGGTCCACATCAAAAACTATCAAAATTCTAGCATGGCCTAGCGTGCCTGCCACTACGAGGGAGGTTTGGGAAACCAACAGGCGAGTAGGATGCGGCCAGGGCCAGGCGACGAGGCACCACTGGGAATGAAGACTTCGGTCCTCTGGAGACTGCGCCAGTGGAAAGAAGGGGCCCCAGCATGGGGCAGGTTAGACATCAGGGTCCTCCACATTGCTAACCTGATCTTGCGAGATAATGTGAACTAGAGCTTCAAGAAAGTCCATGGTCCAGGTAGTGAAGTCGTCAGTAGAAATGGCTTGGTTTGCCATGAAGTCAGCTGCCTATTGCCTTCCCTATACACGTGTTGGATGCTATGGTCAGGGAATCCCTAAAGGATAGAGAGGGCTTCTCGGATGAAGTTGTGAATGCACCAAAAATAGTTACCCAGATTGCTGGTAGCTTTGATGATGACTTGGGAGTCGCCCTCAATGGTGACTTATGAGGGAGACTCCTGAGCGTGTTCAGACCACTTAGCAGAGCAGCTGCTTCAGCAAAATTTTTGGTCTGAAAGCCAAGAGGAGCTGTGAACGCCATGATCAGGGCCTCGTGGCAATCACGGACAACCCCACCCGCCCTAGAGGGCCCGATATTGCCTTTAGATGCGTCGTCGAAGTTGAGCTTAACCCAACCGAGGGGGGTAGTCCATCTGGTCAAAGAATGATAGGAGGGGGCAGGGGGGGACCAGGGGGGGAGTTGGATGCCAAGGGAGGATAGGAGAGCGGCTTCGCCCGGCCATCGGGGTGCCTCAAATAGGGGAATGGATCAAGAATTTTCAAGGGCAAAGGTCATAGCCTTGGTCGCAATCCATAGGGGGGAATGGGCTGGGGAGGAAAAGGCTCTACTGTTGCACTCAAGCCAGAGCTACCAGAGCATATGGGGGAGGCATGAATTCTAGAGAAAGTGGGTGAAGGGATGGACAAAGGGGTTGGGCCACTGCAACAGGAGGTCATAAATGGATTTGGGACCTGCCCACTGGATGGAGAATTGGGAAAGGATGAGGCCCAAGACTTCAAATGAAAAGGGACAGTTGACAAAGAGGTGGTTGGTGGATTCCCAGGCATCACAACAAAGGTAGCATCTATTCAGGATCTGGAAGCCCCTCTTGATGAAATTTTTGATCATAAAGATCTTATTTTGAACGACCGCCCAAACAAAGTGGCTAATTTTGGGGATCAGCTTCTTGGCCCACACCTAACGGGTTGGGAAGGGAGCCATGTCAAAGAATCTCTGGAGATTTTATGCAAATTTAATGGAGAAGACTCCGCTAGGGATCCCATGCCAAATGCATCTGTCGTCACCTCCAGAGGACGGGATGATAGTCACAGTGAGGAGGCCCTGGAGTCTGCCAGCTTGAAGTGGGTGCCTGGGGTCTAGGATGGGCGACTAGGTAGCTCCACCCAGGATATAGGAAAGATAGCCAGAAACCTTGGGGCATCTATCCGCTAGGCCTAGCTTGAGAATGAGGAGATCTCTATCAGAATATAGGGCCTCATCCTGTATCCATCTGTCATCCCAAAAATCTATCTTGGCACCATATTCGAGGATCCATCTGCTTCCTTTCTGGATTATGTATTTTGTGGAGATTAGGGACTTCCAAAAGGTGGATCCATCATAGGGCTGAGACTCACTGAGGAAGGGGTGGTTATGATAGTATTTCCTATGCACAATGCTGACCCACTCATCAGGGGTATTAGTGTGCACCTTCTAGGCATGCTTGGCCATGAGAGCCCTGTTCATGGGAACCACCCTCTTGAGCCCAATCCCTCCCTCAAATTTGGGGCGGAAGACCAGGGACTAGGAGACCAGGGGAATCCTCTTCTTGTCTTCACTTCTTGACTAGAGAAAGCATTTTTGAATTTGTTCGATGTGAGCTGCAATGGAGGCCAGGATTCTGAAGACCGACATGAAGTATATCAAAATTCTTTGCAAGACTATCATCAAGAGGGTGGCTCTTCCAGCCTATGAAATAAGGTGACCTTTCCAAGGGGCCAGATTCCTCTGAATCCACTCCATCACCCCACCCCACAGGGCCCTAGAGGATGCACCTGTGAACAGGGGGAGCCCGAGATACGAGGAGGGGAGGGAACCAAGGGTACAGCCCAAAATCTGCCTAATTCTGATCTATCTAGCGAAGGGGGTGTGAATGAAGAAAATCATGCTCTTTCAAAGATTTATTTTCTGGCCAGCCACCTCTTCATACAAGATCAAAATATGCTTGAGAATTTTGGCTTGGGGGATTGAGGCTGAAGTGGCCAGGATGGAGTCATCCACAAACTACTGGTGAGACACAAGGGGTAGGCCTGGCATGGGCCTGATGCCAGAAATGAGATCGTGAGTCACAACGCCTGAGATGGTCCATCCTAGGGCCTCAGCTAGGATGATGAAGAGGATCAGGGACAAGGGGTCACATTGGCAAAGGCCTCTGAAGCTGGGGAAAAATCCAACAGGGGACCCGTTGATGAGGATAGAGAACCACGGGGAGAACACGCAGTTACTGATGAGCCTGACCCAAGAGGGGTGGAATCCAAACTTGAGGAGGACCTTGGAAAGGAAATCCCAGTTAACTTTTTCAAAGGCCTTGTTCATGTCCAGCTTGAGAAGAAAGGAGGCATTTTTGTATAGGACAGCTGAGTGAATGGCCTCATGCATGATGATGACCTCATCAGTGATCAATCTACCTTTGACTGAGCTACCCTGACAGGGGGCAATGATCAGGGGGAGGATGTCCTTGAGACGGGAAGCCATGGATTTGGTTAGGATTTTGTACAGGATGTTGCATAGGATAATGGGGCAGAAATCCAAGATGGATCGGGCTACCTGGGTCTTGGGGATCAGAGCTATGAAGGTGGAGTTGATACCTTTGGGGATGGATCGGGCAGTCTGCAGGTCCCGGATGGTAGCACACACCTTCGCCTTGACAAGGTCTCAGAACGATTGGAAGAAATGAGGGGGAAATCATCTATGCCCGGGGCCACATCAGCCTTCATGGAAAAGGTGGCAACATGGATTTTAGAGTCAGACAGGGGTTGCAACAGAATATGATTTGCCATGGGTGAAACAGAAGAAGGGATGTGCTCCAGAAGGGAGTCAGCCGTGTCTAGGAACATGGGAGGGCTGTCACCTAGGAGCTCCTAGAAGAAGCAAGTGGTTTCTGCCTGGATGTCCTTTTCTTCCTTGATGATACCGCCATCGCTGCCCACCAACTTAGCAATTTTGTTGGAGCCCCTGTTACTGAAGGTTGATGCGTGGAAGAAATTGGTATTTACATCGCCATCTCGGAGCCATAGGGCCCTCGACTTCTATATCCAAAATATTTCCTCCCGAGCCAGGATGTTATGATACTCACTGAGAACAAGGTGCTCCTCATCCCTGAGCCCCGGGTCTTGGGATCCATCTTGAAATCTAGCCTCGAGGGCTTCAAATTTTTCTTTGAGAATTGCTTTTTTTTCAAAGATGTTGCCGAACACCTCCTTATTCCATGCCTTGAGTTGATCCTTGAGGCATCTCAGCTTATGGTAGATTTGCTCAGCAGGGCGTCCAGGGATCGAGGGAGCCCACCAGTGCCCAACCTGGGCCCGAAAGTTAGGGTGATGCAGCCACATGGACTCGAACCGGAAAGGCCTCCTGGGGGAGGGCCTGTGGTCGATTTCAAGGAGGAGGGGGCTATGATCAGATCCAATTTTAGGGAGGGCCAGCAGGGTGAGTCTGACATAAATATGATTTTCTCCCACCCTTCTATTGGACCAAGTGAACCTGGCACCTTTCAAGCTGACATCCATGAGCTCATTGAGGGTAGTGAAGGCACCAAAGTCCTCCATGCTCTTAACCTGAGCTGTTGAGCCCCCATTTTTATCAGAAAGGAACAAGGGGCTGTTGAAGTCCTCGGCCAAGATCTAGGGTCGGGGGGCGAAGGCTTCTCTCATCGAGCTAATCTCCTTCCATAAGGCCTCCTTCTCGATGGGACTATTGGGAGCATAGATGTTGGACAGAATCCAAGATCGCCTTGACTTAACGTAGTGAACTAGCATGTTGATGATTATGGGGGACGAAGATATGAGTCTTCCTTCAAAGCATCGGGGGTCCCACATGCACAGCAGATCCCCAGAAGAGCCAGCCACGGGGGTAGACAGGGACTCATAATTGCGCCAGGTAGCTTGGGCTACACGTCGAGCAGCAACCTCATCTATTTTGGTCTCCTGAAGGAGGAGGAAGGACGAACAATGATCCCTATGGAGTTGGCCAAGGATCCTTTTCTTAGGAGCCCTATTGAGGCCCCTGATATTCCAGGTGATGAGCTTCATTTGACACCCTTGAGGGGTCGCTTGCCCCCCATTCCTAGAGTGAGTGGGGGGTTTGGATCGATTGGCATTTGTCTGTGAGAAACTTGCCCCCATGTCAGACAGAGTAACCTGAGAGCCATTGGCTATGTCATCTTTAGTGAGCCTAGTCCGCTGATCACCCTGGGTGGGGCACCCTCTTTTGAGTTTGCTACCAAAATCTATGGAAAAGGACCTGCTCTGGGTCATCTTAATACTGACTTCATCAGCCCCGAACGAAGAACTAGTTTCGATCTCTGCCTCAGACTTCTCAGATCCACACTCCAAGAGGGGAAGCCCAACAAGGAACGTTGGGGGGGGCCAGGAGGGGGTCAAGGGAGGAGCGAGGATGGGGGGGAAGAGGGGGCCTTGGCCAAGGGAGACAGCGGGGATGAAGGCCTAGCCTGCTTGCTTACGCAAGAAGGGCCCTGCAAGGAGGGGTTCAAAATGAGTTGGGTGGGAGAGCCTGGGATGAGGGCCCCAGAAGACGACCCAAGGGAGGGAGCGATAGGAGGGGAAGCCTAGGGGGGATCACTCTCTAGATCGAGGTCCAAGAGAGAATCCTTAGGGGTTGGGGGGTGGCCCTTGGAGGCCTAGGCCTGGGATCTGGGGCTATCATGGGGGGGCCCGCAAGGTGGGGCCCAACCTGATTGAGGAGGGGGTTTGGGGGGAGGGCCTTCCGCCTTTCTAGAAACTAGGAATTGGTGAGATAGGTGGCCCTAAGAGCTACAAGTGGGACAAAAGGTAGGATTATTTTTGTAGATCAAGGCCTGGCTCCAAAAGTAGGACCTAGAGGAGATGGTTACCTATGAGGGGAGCACAGATTCAAGGTTGGCATTGACGCAAAGCCGGGCATGCACCATCCAGGATCCTGCCTTGGTAGCAGGATCAAAGGCCACCAGGTCCCCGATCGACTAAGCAATGAGCTTGAGGATGTCTTTGTACCACAGATGGAAGGGAAGGTTTGGGAGGTAAACCCAAACTGGGGCAAAATTGATGCTTTGGGTGCTGGGATGAAAGTCAGCTCCATACTGCCTGAGGAAGAGGCTCTTGCACCCCAAAAACTAGGGCCCACTCGATAGAATATTTTTGACATCTTCGCTATTGTTTAATTTGATGAGGAAGAAGCCCTTGGTTAGGGCAACCAATTGGATGTGCCTGAACACCTTCCATTTGGTAGCAGCCCACTTGCAGATGGTTTCCATGTTGGGATGCCCTCCCAAGAATTTCCCTAGCAAGGAGACAGAAGAACCAGCTACCAAGGAGGAGTAGACCTCATACTGGATAGAGATGTGTGTGCCTTCGAGGGACAGACCTAGCCTCGGGGCCCAAGAAGGGGCCCTGGTGCCTGCCAAGACCTGCTGGAAGGAGGGTTTAGGCTTGCCTAGGACAAAGCCCCACCCAACGCTGGCATCAATGCTAGACTGTGGGCCAGGGCCCAGGACACCCTGGCCCCCAAATGGATCAAGCACAAAACCATCCTCTGGGCCTGTCGGGGGTCCTGCAGGCCCAAGACCAGGCCACGACGTGCTTGTCGCTGATCTCGAGCCCGATCTCGATCGAGATCCTGCACCAAGCACTGACCTTGCCCCCAGCCCTGCACCTGCTCCTGCTCTCGCTCTTGCATCTACACCTACACCTGCTCCCGCTCTTGCTCCCGCCATCTAAAAATTTTCTATCTCCCAAAAATATTTTTGAGACATATTGGTTCTTCTCTTATAATCACACTTTTCGTATTATCATCCCTTGAATAAAGTATATCTCTAAACCATTTTGATTCCTTGAATTTTTTATACTTAATAAGTTCTTCCATAGTTCTTCTAAAGTAATATTTCTTGTAACTCCTTAGTTTTAAAAACAACTTTGATAAAATACTTAGATTTCTAAGTTTTTATTTGAGTTGAATCTCTTTTGTCTCCCTAATTATGAATAGAAAACTAAAGACAATTTTGATGCAATTTCAATTTTGATAAAATTCTCTACTTTCAAGAACTTTAAGTTGGATTCCTTATGTCTTGTTAATTTGAACAAGAGACTAATATCAATGTAGTTTTCCAAATTCCCAACAACTTTATGTTGTATTTCTTAAATCTCTTAATTTTTTAGTAATATAACAAATATATATCTATCTAGATGCTGCCAGAATACTATCGAATTTTCTACAGGTGACACAAGTGTGAATAATTTTGTATCAATCCAATAAAAATTTCTTAAAAAATATACCAAGAGGAATGAGTGAGTTGAGGTATAGAGGGTGCGACGAGAGTGAGGGTTAGAATTTTCTGGGCAGGAATCTCAGCCAAGGCAGCAGAGGTAGAGCAGGTATGGAAGGGATGGCTGGGAACCTTGAGCATGGATCAAGCGAGGATCTAGAGGAAGGTGGTCAGGCTACGATATATTTGGATGTGAGCATCACGCTGAGGCCCAAACCTCCTCAAAAAGACCCTAAAAAAAATATATGAAGGACAATGTGGAGCCCAAGAAGTGGTTGTCTTTTGTTGAGACTATTAGAGGAAAAAGAAAGGAGGTTCTCTCTATTTCGCCCCTAGTTCCATAAATAATAAAATTTTGGCCTCGACAAGTATTATGAGTCCTTTTATTTCAATGGAAGAATTCTCCCTGGTAGGCAAGTTTTTGGGAGGTAGGCCGAACATGGAGACTATCAGGGCTTGGACGATGGGTAATTGATGATCGATAGGCAACTTGGAGTTGGTAGCTCTAACTTGAGGGTTCTTCATTATCTGTTTTAACAATATGGAGGATGCTAACTATATTTTAACAAGAGTTCCTTGGTTTCTAGGCAAAAGGATCCTTTTTCTCAGATGATGGGGTGAAAATTTTGATCGTAAAAAGCAAAATATTAACATTGCCCCTATTTGGGTTCTTCTCCCAAGTCTACCTACCTAGTTCTTCAATGAATATTGGCTGCAAGGTATAGCCAAAACTATAGGGACCTAATCTCTATTGACCATGTGACCTTGGCTAGGACAAGGATGACTCATGCATGAATCAACGTAAATGCTAATTTGGATAATGAATTTCCAAGGTTTATGGAGCTAGAGTATGAAGAATACTATCGAAAACATAATAGAATATGAGAACAGATCAAAATTCTGTGCAGAATACAAAAATCAAGGACATCTATGCAATCAGTGCCCTAACCTAGAAATGAATAGAGAAAATTAGAAGTAGGGAATGCTAGACAGAGGAAATTTGAGGAGTTTCCCTGGAAGAGGTGATTTCAATTAGGCAAACTATGTCTACCAAAAAAGAAAAGAGAGGGTGCAGGGTCCTAGCAATACAAAGGAAAACAACATGTTTTTGGCAACCAAAATACTCAGGTAAGTTCCAATCCTCTAGTTTCAAATAAATTTTTAATTCTATCCAATATGGGAGTAGGAGGATTATCGAAAGACATGGAAGCCCAAAACCTTCAGGCTAACCTTTCTGACTCTCTAGAATCCCCATCCAAGTCAGGATCCTCAAACCCTAATGCTAGGATTACTGTAAGCACCATGGGCATCACAAAGCCAAATCCTAATGCCCAATCTATAGAATTCCCATCCAAGTCGAGATCCTTAAACCCCAATGCTAAAAATACTTCAAGCCCAATGGAAATCCCAAAGCCAAACCCTAATGCTGAAGAACTTAGGAAGAAAGTTGAGGCATTGGAAAATAAAAAACTCATCTCCCTAACATCATCACTAGGATCCAGGTGAATCCTACTCAGGGGCCATCCTACAGACCAGGGGAATATAGGAAAAAAAGAGAATATTTGGATGTAGGGGTGGAGATATGTGAAACTCTTCAGACTGAGGAATATGACAGTATGGTTCTACAAAAAATTGCCTCCCCCCAGTTTAGTACTAAACAAACTAGGAGCACTATGAAGTCTCCTATAGATTTTGGCAGTTAAAAAAGAAGAGGGAGAATATCAAATGCTGAGCATCAAAAAATTAAAACTGATAATGACATTGCCAATGAAAAAAGAGAACCTAGTTTCAACAGGTTATTCCGGGTTCTGAAGACAAAAAATTAGGAAAACCCCCTCAAGGGAGGGGGAGAGGAAGAAATCCTAAACAATTTAAATGAAGCTCCTCTCATGGAAGATGAGAGGCCTCAATGACCTGCCCAAACATAGGGAAGTTAGTGCAATAAAAAATCAAGTGAATCCAACTATTATCATGTTGCAAGAAATAAAAACTGATGAGATTCAATCAAAAAAAGTAGCAAAAAAAATCTGGAATCAAGGGGAGATGGTTTGAAAATCATCCAGAGGAGTGTCTGGAGGCCTTATGACTTTGTGGGATCCCCGGATAGTAGAAGGCACCATTATTCAGAAAGATGATAGGGTTCTTAGTGTTTTATTTAAGGAAATGAATAACAACAGGTTGTGGATCCTTTCAAATATTTATGCCCTGACTTCAATTCAAGGGAGAGATCTACTATGGGAGTACTTAGGCAATTTGAGTGGAATCTTCCATAATGTCCCCTGGATTCTAGTTGGGGATTTTAAAACTCCTCTTTACCCTTCAGACAAAATGGGTGTAAATGGACCACCTATCAGGAGCATGGATGAGTTCAATGACTTTGTGAACTCCAACATGTTTATGGATGCAAAACTTAGAGGAGTGAATTATACCTGGAGTAATCGATGGATAGGGTGTCATTTCATTCAAGAAAGGATTGACATGTTTTTTCTATCAAAGGAGGCTACAATTATGTTCGGAGATTCTACCCTGCAAGGCCTTCCTAAAATTGCCTCTGATCATAATCCTATTTTTTTGGAGATCCCTAACTCTTTGTCCTTCAAGAAACCTTTTAGATTTCAATCTATGTGGATCAAAAACTCTAGTTTCAGAGATAACTTAATTCAATGGTGGCAATAGCCTATCAGGGGTAGTGCAGCTTTTAAACTTGCTGGCAAATTAAAGTTTGTTAAGGAAAAGCTTTGAAATTGGAACAAAGAGTTATATGGGAACCTATTTGAAAATAAAAAAATGTTGTTGGAAGTTTGAAGATAATTGATCAGAGGATTCAACATGGTTATTCTGATGAAACTACTAGGTAGGAGGAACGAAAAAAACTAGCAGAGTTTCATAACATTTTGGCCTATGAGGAAATATATTGGAGGCAAAAATCAAGGGCTCTTTGGTTGAAATATGGAGATTCAAATTCCAAGTTTTTTCACGTCACCACGCTTAGAAATAGAAGCAATAACAAGATAATTTTTTTTTAAAAAGTAGATGGTTCTATTACTTAGGACTTAACAAAAATAAAAAAGGAGGCAATAACTTATTTCAATTCTATCCTTGGTTAGGAATTGCAGTGAAATGATGAGGTCAAATATATTCTCTTGCAATCTATTCCTAGCATAATAAATGAGGATATAAACCTTAAGCTTATAGCTCCCTTTTTTGATGAGGAAATTAAGGAAGCCTTGTTTAGCATGGAGTCAGACAAAGCCTTGGGACCCGATGGTTTTCCCCTCATTTCTATCAAGATTTTTGGGACATCATAAGTGATGATGTAATTTCTGTCAGAGAATTCTAAGAAAGCAATCATATCCCAAAAGGTCTCAACTCTACTTTTTTTTCTCCAATTTCCTAAGAAGCAAACCCCTAAATCTATGGCTAACTTCAGGCTAATCAGTCTGTGCAATGTTTATTACAAGATACTAACTAAAGCCATTGCAAATAGAATGAGATATGTTCTGCCTCACATCATAGATCCATGCCAGGGAAGATTTGTCCAGGGCAGGTCAATCTTGTATGGAGTTATCATAGTTCATTAAGCTTTGCACTCTACTCATAAGACTAACAGGTCTGTTTATACCCTCAAGATTGATATGAACAAAGCATTTGATAGGCTAAATTGGGACTTTCTAATTTTTGCCCTCCTTAAGTTTGGTTTTCACCACCAATGGGTTAATTAGATCAAAGAATGCATTTCTAAAGCATGGTTCTTGATTTTTGTTAATGGAACAACTGCTGGTTACTTTCAAAGTCACACAAGAATTTGGTAGGGGGATCCTATCAGCCCCATGTTATTCATCATTGTGGCAGAAGCTTTAGGCATAACCATAAAAAATGCTTGCAATTCAAGTATAATTTTTGGAATTAAGGAAACATCTCTCACTAGGGTTGTTTCTCACCAACAATTCGTCGATGATACCCTTCTATTGACTAAGGCATCGGTGCTTGAGGCCAAAATAATTAAATACGTCCTGCAACTCTATGAGGATGTTGCTGGTCAAAAAGTTAATTTCAGTAAAAGCAAGTTATATTTCTTGAACACCCCCATTCAGAGGCAAGGAAGGATTACAAAAATTTTAGGGTGTGATATAGCAAACCTCCCCACTTCGTATCTTGGTCTCTCTCTTTTTATTGGTTCTCCAAGAGAGTCAATGTGGGACAGGGTTATTGAAAGAATTCAAAAAAAACTTGTTGGATGAAAAGGTCATCTTCTATCTCAAGCAAGAAAGCAAAACCTCACTAAGGCCTCTCTTCAGAGCATTCCAGTTTATTTCCTCTTCATTTTCAAAGCCCCTATGAAGGTTTTCTAGAAAATTAAGAAACTCCAAAAAGAATTTTTATGGACTGGATCAGAGGAGAAAAAAAGGATACACCTTGTAGGATGGACCAAAGTGTGCAGACCCAGGGAAAATGGGGGCTTAGGTCTGAGGATAATTGCTCATATGAATCTAGATTTACTAGTTAAGCAGGCATGACGCCTCATTTATGGTGAAGAAAATGAATGGACAACTATCATCAAATGAAAGTATATTCAAAATATGGAATTTCTAAGTGACGCAGTTCCAATCAGAGGTTCTTCTTTTTGGAAAACAATTCTCAATTATAAGGAAATCATCAAAAAAGGTTTACGATGGGTTTTAGGAAATAGTGAGAGGATAAATTACTGGAATGACAAGTGGGCTAAGGACAAACCATTGATGCAATATCCTAACTTAGCCCAAATCAGAGATATCATGGAAGAACTCATTGGCAGAAAAGTCTCTGATTATATGGTTGAGGACAGAGACAGAATGAAGTGGAAACAAATAAGTATTTAGAGATTTCAAGCAGAATCAAATGATCTTGTAACATTCTCAAGAAACTGTTTATCCCCATGAGACCCAAGGAAGATCAAGTGACCTGGGCTCCTACGAAAAATAGGCAGTTCACTGTTAAATCAACTTACAAGCTTCTGCTTAATGATGAGAATTTTGTCTGCCAAAAGGACTTAGTTTGGATAAAAAATTTAATTCCAAAAATGGCAGTCTTTTCATGGCTGGTTATCCAAGGAAGAATTATAACCATTGATAATATGATGCGTAAAGGTATTTGTATCACTAATCACTGTTATCTGTGTAGGGCTAATTGGGAGACCATTTATCACATTTTACTTGAGTGCCCTTTTTCCTTGACTATCCTAAGTGGGGTTTTTCAGGCCTTTAATATTTCTTGGGTTAAACCAACCATCGTACTTGATTTGTTCATCCAGTGGCCTTGCCCCTTTTCAAGCCAAAGACTTATATACATGTGGAAAATTTTTCTCAATCACTATCTTTGGTAGGTGTGGTTAGAAAGGAACCATAGAGTCTTTAATGAGTCTATCCATGATCATCAAACTATCATTGCTAGGATCCTATCCTTTGCCAATGAGAATGTGAACCTTATCCCTTTTTATAGTCGTAAACCTCATCTACAGGAGACCACGATTGCTCAATATTTAAGCTTAACCTTGTTAGATGAGTCTGTACCTAGGGTAGTCAACCCCATAGCCAATGTTAAGTGGTCCCCACCTCCTACGGGTTGGTTTAAGCTTAATTTTGATGGAGCGGCTAAGGAAAATCCTGGTAGAGTAGGCGCTGGCGGTATTATGCGAGATCATAATGGGAATATTATGCTTGCATTTTCCAAATATTTGGGAACAAGGACGAACAACGAAGTTGAAGCTAGAGCTATGTGGAGAGGAATTCAAATGAGTCAAGACATAGAAGGCAATTTGATCATAGAAGGAGACTCTATGCATGTTATAAATCTCCTCAATAATTGGAAAACACCTCCTTGGATGATTAAGACAATTTTTGAAGAGGCTAGGATCCTTTTCCAGGGAAGACAGGATAAAAAAGCCCAACATGTCTTTCGAAAAGCTCACAAAATTGTTGATAAGCTGGCAAATTTAGGTGTTGATGGTGAAAAACTTTTCAAATGGGAACACGATGTCCCGAGTGAAGTAGAGGAGCTTATTCAACAAGAATTTCAAGAATGATAATCAAATTTATGAATAGGGAAGGCACTGTAAGTTCGAAGGCTTGGAGTATTCCTGCCTCTTTTTTGAAATGGACTCACAATAAAAATTATCAGAGCTATCAGTCTTCATGGATGCTGATTGGAAATACCACAAAGACTAATGGGGACAGTCACATGTCATATAACATGGCTCCTACTTGTATTAGTAATTTGAGGTTGGTTGATAATCTTAGGGCAAGAAAGAAATGACAATATAAGACTTCAAACCAGAGCCATGTGGACCACCAGATAGCCATCGCCATAAATCTAGCTGGCAGGTTCACTTCTCCAAGGCTGATTGGCCAAGATAGGATGTGGTACCAAAGCATGTCATATACAGAAGAAAGAAATTACCAAAGAATTATTAAGAGTAACTGTAAATACAGAGCTTGTGGGAGTTTTTTTTAGTACTCTGCTATGTGTGTCTGCAACTTTTTATTTCTCCACTGTTTCAAGGAAGGGATCCATGTCTGTTTCTTTTTTTGTAATTATGATGTAGGTGTGTTTTCTCGGGGTATACCCAAAATGTTGTATGGGAAGTTTCTTTTTGATAACAGGCTATGTGCCTTACCGTATGTAATGGCTTTGGCGACATGTAGATTTTACATATATAGGATCCTTAGCAAGGACATGTTCATCAACAACCCTGGGCTAATTTTTGTAAAAGGTTTTGGGTCAACCTGTAAAACCGGTATTAATGCTATAGTATCTTATCTACCAATTTTTTTCAGTAATATGGTTTCTAAATTTCAAAAACCTATGTTGGTGTTGAATTCCTTATAACTCCAAAATTAGAAATTTAGAAAACAAAGATATTTGCAAATTCAATATTCCTATTTCAATGTAGAAATCCTTATTCCTCCAAGTCAAATTATTTGCAAATATTTCTATGCTTGAATTTCAAATAAAGTAATTTCAAAAACTTTCAAATTAAATTCTCTTCACTTCAAAAGTCTTCCAAATCATTCAATAAATCTTCTAAGGTTATAATTTATCAATTCATTACCTTATTCCTCCATTCATTTAATTAATCTCAAGCATAATAGATTAATTAATCTTAACCTTAGTATTGATATTCCTTATACCTCCTTAACCTTTGTAAAAAGCAAATTAATTTAAATGTTTTATGTACCTCCTTGAATATGGTGTGCTACATTTTTGGCTTGCTCCTCATGAGACTTTTCAACTCTACAACTTGCACTCTATTTCAGGTGCTATTCTCCAAAAATGAACTTCTAAAATTTTTCTCTCTTTCCAATGTATTTAATGCTCCTCCTTGTGTATGGTGGTCATTAAAATTAGTCTTCAAGACTCTGACCTTCCTCTACATACTTGTTAGCTTCTCTAACCATTAATGTGCAACACTCTACTAACTTGCACCACTCTCTGCTCTCACGAATGCACTTGTATAAATTGTCCCTCATGCACTTATGGATACAAGGAGATATTTCACTTCCCTGGCATTGGTTGGAGCTACCTTTTGCATTGTGACACTTGGAAAATATATTCTATCCTCCCAAGTGATAATTAGGTCAAATGGTTGGTGCTTCTCCTCCATGTAACATATTTTTCTCTTCTTGGTAACACTCGTCTCCTTCTCTACACTTGGTAATGCATTGCTTCTCCTCTACACTTTGTAACAACTTCAATTCTTTACCTAAAATGCTTCTACTCTTCAAATACTAAACACTCGACATATTTTTTCCAACGTATATTCAATGAAGTAATAGCAAATGACTGTTTGAATTCCTTCTAATGTCGTTTGGCTTTCTTTCAATGATTCACTCCAAACGACCCATAATTTTGACACTAAAAACTTTTTAGTAACAATGCTTGCTCTCTGCTTTGGTGGCTCCTCAATTTTTGGCACTCAAGATCTACTCAACGATGTCTTAATTTATCTCAAATAACGTTGCCTTCTATGGTGCTTAAACTCTCTTTCTAATTATGTTTCGTCTTCCTCTTTTACATTGCTTCCTCCGTCCAACGTAGTGGCTCTTCTTCACTATGGTGGCTCCTCATTCAAGATTGTGGTTCTACCACTCCTTTGATATGATGTCTTTGGAAACTATGCCTTGTTCTTATGCACTATTTGGTCTCTTTATTTTATTCAATAAGACTTAAAAATTCTGCATTTTCTTGGATTATAAGATCAACATATATATACTAATTTTTCTTCTCCTTATTACTCCCTTTCAAGCCATATTTAACTTTGCTTCTGTTGTTGTGTTTTATAGATTCTAGGATTATAATGATGCCTCCTTCCTTGGCTTGGAGACACTTAGCTTAAACTATATTTTGCTGGCTTTAATAACTATAGTATGGTGCTTTCAAAAACTTTATAATAAGCTAATTTGAACGCTTGAATAACAAAATTTTATAGCACCAATATTATAAACTTATTTGTACTCCTTTTTGAGGCTAGTCTCCTTGGTGATTTGATTCACCTTTTTCTATCTTGAATTTATGAATTTTGTAGCTTCACTACCTTTTACTTTGCTACCCCAAAATCAACTTATATCCTCTTCAAAGTATGTTGTTCGAATATTCTCTTTCTCCTTGCCAGACAATTATTATAGAATGCTGAAAATTTAAGCCTTCTTTATCTTCAACTTCTTTGATTTTAACAGCTCCAAATATTGCCTTCTTGTTTTTCAAAATCTATGCAATTTTTAGCTTTAATTGCTGCCTAATATTCCTTTGCTTTTGCTATCTGAATCTCTCTAAAATATGTCCCAGAATTCTTCAAATCGTAGCTCTACTATGTCCCTTTAATGTTGACCAATTTTGCAATCCAAATATCTTAAATTATTGCTCCAAAAATCTGTTTTCTTCTATTGCATATTGCTGTTAAAAAAAAAGTCTCTAACTCCTCCAATTCATTGCCTTAGTTTGTTGTCAAGCCTTCCTTCAATTGGTTGTTCATTGGCACTTAAAAATCTGCCCAAATATTCTTCAATTTGCAGCTCTATGTCACCTTCAATTTTCTGCCCTATGACCCTTCAACTAATGTCACGAAAATCATCAATCCTCTCCTCTACAAATCATCCTTCAAATTCTTAATGAATGTCTTCAAATTTCTCAAATTGGTGGTCTCTTATATCTCCTTTCTCCTCATTAGCTCTCGCTGAGTTATATCTTCAAATCTAACCTCTTTCACTAGCCTCTTCCTCAAGAATCTAAATGTCTTGAGGTCTTCAAAAATCCTTTTCAAAATTTGGAAAACTTCTGGAAAAATCCTTCTTCCTTTTAGGCTTGTTGTCAGATGGTGACAATTGTCCCAAATTCTTCTTTTCAAGAGTTTATCCTACTTGTAATAATCTACCTTGAGCTTTCTTCAAATCTCCTCCAATGGCCACTTCTTCAACTTCTTCAATAGGGCTTATCTAGCCTTCTTATTTCTCCTTCCAAGTTTGCTTGAGATCTCTTCTCTTGGGTCTTAAAATTTTCAATATTCTTTATCAAATATTCTATTCCTTTCTTAAATCTACAATGGGGACCTCTTCTCTCAGGTCTTCTCTTTCTCAACATTTTAATAGGAATTTTTTGGATTCTTTCTCCTTACTTCAATCTTCAATATTTAGTCTTCAATATTCTATGTGGACCTCTTTCTTGGGTCTCCTCAATATTCAATCTCCAATCTTCTATGGGGATATCTTTATTGGGTCTCCTCAATATTCAATATTCTATGTGGATATATTTCTTGGGCCTCCTCAATATTAAATATTCAATAGGACTTCTTTATTGGACCTCCTTAATATTCAGTATCTACTCTTTTGCTACAACTCAAAAACTAATCCCTGCACAAGGAAAACACATAGAATTTCATGCAATTGAAGATGAAATTCTTCTCTATCCATTGCAAAAAGCTTCTCAACTTGTGAGAACTATGTTGGAAATTTTGAGTCCTAAAATTTAAAGTTGTCATTGATGTCAGGAAATGAAGTCAACATTAATACCAAGGTTTTTCATCAAGGAAAAAAGTTGTCAAAGTTGTTATTTGATATCCAGGAAGAAGGTCAAAGGTTAAGAGATTCAGTGCAAAGTTAAAAAGGAGATATAATATTTTTTATAAATTATTTAAATTCAATGAGAATTTAAATTTTATAAATAAATATTATTTACACCATGGAATGCAATGTGAAGGAAGCAATAATATTATAATGGTTAAAAGGATATAATATTATAATGTTTGATATTATAATATTAAAGTGATTTGGTTAAAAGCCCAAAGTAAAATATTTACCCAAATATGGGCTTGGAGTTTAAAATATTCAAAGCACTTTATCAAGGTTCTAATCTTTGCCGACGTCTCATGGTAATGAAAGCTTCAAAGGTGCCGATGTTTTACAAAGCATGGAGGAATTTAATATAAATACCTATGCCAAAGGGCATTGAACCTTATCCTTGCTCGATCGATTATTTTGCATACGAATTATTTAAAGTGAAGAGCTCGTGAAAGAAGGACTATGATTTTCGTGTTTGAACTGCCAGTGAATAGAAACTAAGTGGAAGGCGTCGAATGGTTGAAGCCCAACCAGGCAGCTTGGCCTAGTGGCAAGTGGGCAAGTGGTAAAACATTTTTTGGCAAGGGATCCAACGTTCGAAATACAATGGTGTGCATTGACAGGCGTGTTGGTTGAAGGTGCCAAAGGCACACATTTTTGCAAAGGGGTAAGAGTGTGATACATTTTGAAGCACGTGGTGCTTCCTCCATCTCAAATGAGCGTGTATCTCATGCGGTTATTGGAGCCACGACAAGGCGTATGTCATGGGAATTATTGAGGGTTTGAATCCTCCGAAGGTAAGGTAAATATTTTGCATTAAATTTTTGTTATTTGCCTAAGTTTGGAGGTATAAGGATTGTTAGTGGAATTGTTTAGAAAGGGTGTTTGTTGGATAGTGGTGGTAGTTGAATATTATCATTTGGAGTAATAAGGAAGTTTTGGTTTTAATTATTTTTGATAAAGTCTTAAATTACTATATTGGCATATTGAAGGATTAAGACTTTTGAGGGTTGTTTAATTTTAATAAGGGGTTTTTGTGTTAAAGAATATTATTGTGAAGGTATTGAATATTATTTAAGTTGGAGTGATAAGGTGTAATTTTGATATCATTTTGCATTATGTTTTGTTGAGAAAATTATTATCTTCTAACCCTTATTGAGATTGGCAAAGAAGTAATTGTGAGTGTGGCATATTTGTGAGATCAACTTCTTGACAAGCAAAAAGGTATGGGAAAATTATTTCTTGGTTGAGTTGATTGATTTCTTACTAGAAAATAAAGTTTGGAGTGAAAAGGATTTGATTAGGGTTTCCTTTTCGAAAGTGCTTGAGTTAATGCTTCAAAGTTTTATGGAATTAAGAGTTGTGATTAAAACCTTGTTTGATAAGCATAGTTGTTAAAGTCATTGGATTGCATGAAGAATTGAGTTAGGGTTTGAAAAGAACATGAGTATCATTGTTATGTGAAGAATATTTTATGAGCATTGTTGTTGAAGTGAGTTGTTGTGCAAAAAACTTGAACTAGGGTTTGAAAAGAACATGAGTATCATTGTTATGTGAAATTTGTTGTTGAGCATTGTTGGAAATATTTTGAGTTGGTTGATATATGCTTGGACTAGGGTTTTTGAGAAAGGGGAGTTTCATTAAGTAATTGGTTGAGTTGAGTTGGTTGAGCCTAGTCAAGTGGTTGTATAAAAGTGATTGTTCAAGTTCCATAAAATAAACTATTCTACATTCTGATTTGAGTTGTGAAAGTGATTGAGCATTGAGTATAGAACATATTGAGTCTCTAACAATTCTCTTTATGCTTCTATGAGATTGAGAAAATTGTGAAAGTGATTGAGCATTGAGTATAGAACATATTGAGTCTCTAAAAATTCTCTTTATGCTTCTATGAGATTGAGTGAGTTGAGAAAGTGATTGTGCATTGAGAGTAGAACATATTGAGTCTCTAAAAATTCTATTTATGCTTCTATGAGATTGGACAAGTTATATGTGTGTAATTGTTAAGCAGATTTGAGGCAAGTATTTGAGAAGACTTGTGGACTGATTTTATGTGAGCTTTTGTGGAAGCTTACAATACAGATTTGGTTAAGTTCTAGAGAGTACTTATGGAGCAGATTTGAACAAGTTTTGTGTGAGCTTTTTGAGCAGATTTGGACAAGTTCTATGTGAGATTATTGAGCAAATTTGGACAGGTTTTGAGTGGACCTATTGAGCATATTTGATTAGGTTATGAGTGGACCTATTGAGAAGATTTGGACAGGTTCTGAGTGGACCTATTAAGCAAATTTGAGCAGGTTTTGAGTGGACCTATTGAGCAAAATTGAGAAGGTTTTGAGTGGACCTATTGAGCATATTTGAGCAAGTTCTAAGTGAACTTTTTTAGTATATTTGAGCAAGTTCTGAGTGAACTTGTTGAGAAAATTTGAGCAAGTTCTGTGCTAGACTGACTAGACTGTGTTTAGTGCAAATTTGAGTGGACTTGTTGAGCAGATTTGTGCTAGACCAATTGGACTGTGTTTAGTGCAGATTTGAGTGGACTTGTTGAGAAGATTTGTGCTAGATCGATTGGACTGTGTTTAGTATAGATTTGAGATAGAGCTTTGGAGGTGATAAAGTAGAGAGGATAGTAGTCTCCAGTGGATAGAGATCCATCAACCAGGGCAGTGAGGACAAGTATTCTGAGTGGGGACAAGAGTATTTAGTGGAGAGATATCCATAAGCCAGTGCGATGGAGGCAGTAGTCTTCTAGAGGACCACCAACCAGATCAGAGGAGGAGTTCTCCAATGGATAGAGATCCACAAACTAGATTTAGGGGATCAACATCTCCTTTGGACAGAGGTCCATAAACATTGTAATTGGGAAGGATTCCCAAAAGATTTTTTGAGAAATATTTAGAAGAAATATTTTCTCCATGGAAGTAGCCATCTTTGGGTGAAACACATTAAATATGTGTCTCTATTTTTGTGTGGTGATTTATGCATTGCTTTGATTACTGCTATTGATATTGCTATCTACATATTGCATAATATTGATTTGGAAAGAAAATTAAAAAGTGCTCTTATACTGTTCACCCCCCTCTCAGTATAAGCTTGTGTTCTTCAAACTAATTTTTTGCAAGAAAAATTAGGCAACAAAAATCAAATACATCCAAATATCTAGATATCTAAAATTATTAAACTTCACTAGTTATCCTTCAATCTAGTGGAAAATCAATCTTTGCCGAGTCCTAGTCTTTATGAGTTTTCTTGTAACCCTGTGGAAAGACTCTAGCCAAAAAGTAACTTTAAAATTTTGGAAAATGAAATCTCCCTATCTCCTCTCAACCTCTCTTGTGGCTCTCCCTATCTCCTATCAATCTCCCTTATGGCTCTAATACCACTATTAACTTTTGATACTAAATGCTTAATGCAAAATAACCACAAGATCTAAAATAAGAATGCTATATGAAATATAAGATAATGGAAATATTCTAAACATATAAAACTCATGAATAACTTCTGCAACTACATAGAAAACAACCATTAAAAAATGCTCATGAAAATAGTATTTTGATATAGAATGGAGATCTCAAATACTCCATACTTCATACATGCTCAATCTACATTGTGTCTCTTAATTATACTTTTCACACTCACATATAGACCTATATATATAATGGAATATGACTCTTCATATGGAGTATTATTGGTCTTCACTCTTCTTGAGACTCTTCACTTTCCTATTCTATGGACTCATGTGCACATGGACTATTATGCACATTTACATCATTAAATACTTTGCACACTCTAATAATACTTGTGCATTTATTACATTGCATAAAGTAAATACTCACACTCTAATATAAGACACACTCATAATCTAAATATGTACTCAAGGTGGTACATTAGCATGTACCAAATAATATAATATATTCCAACATAATTAATTAATTACTCTCCTTATAAAGTACATATTATCTTCACCAATTTTTTTATGCAGTACTTATTAATTAATTAATTAATATTTATTTTATATAGTGCATGACATATGCAAAAAAATAGTTTCATGCACAATGTAATACTAGTGCATGAGTTCTCTTAAATTATGCTTTGTATGCATATCAATTATGCTAGACATTCTAGTTGTCTTTTTGGAGGTTTTGAAAATTGTATTTACAAAAAGCCTCTTCTCTCATAGCTAGTGGTTTAGCTTATTACCACAAATAGTTAGATAGTCCATCTAACTGATTAGGTAAGTCTATATGGAACCAAATTACATGTGTAAGTACCACTCTTATAAAGCAATGTGTCCTTATAGACTTCAATATAGTAACCTCTATGCTTGCCAATGCATAGTGTGATATCTACAGATACAACAATGACTTTAAGATCTTTAATGACATCTTTGCATCATCTTTATTTGTTTGCATTGGCATTAATCTAGTAGTCTTTGACCATGGTGGATAGCTTAGGGCCAATAACAAACAAATATAATCAATGGTTATATCCCTAATTAGTGCTCACCTTTCATCTTCTATTCTCAAAATTATTCTCTAGCAAATAAAATCCATGCTTCTCCTATATATTTTAAGTTATGTATCCTTTTGATACATCATAGTCTTTGCTTTGACATTTCATGGTATCTTACTACAGTATTATTCTCTCTTTTCCACTTTATTCATGTTTAAGACCTATCTGGAAGTAGACTTTTAGTTCACAACCATGGGCCTCTTGTTTGATGTTGTCATAATTTTGGGTTCTTTTTCGAACATGAAAATCATTTGGGTACTCCAACATTGGAGTTGTCATGTCTCTTCCTTTGACCATGGACATTTTGTATTGATTCTTTCAGTAATGGAATCATGGTTACTCCTATAGTTAGATTTGTCTTTATGACATGTCTCTCATGCAGTGGATTTTATGCATTGCTTCTATTTTTTATGTTGTCCAAGATCTTTTCGACAATACATCTTACTAGCAGTTTTAGGCTACTAGCACCTCAGGATTGTGTTTGGAAAGCATTGGAGTCTTGGGGGGAATGACGAGGATTAGATTAGGCATTAATAATATATTTAGGACACTATATATTTTTAAATAAATTTGTTTCCTAGTGAAACATTGCTCTTTAGAAGCTTCCATTAGATAGCTCAAGTTAGCCATTAATTAGCTTCAATTAGGATATTTTTTAGCTTGTTATTACTATTTTGGGGGTTAGTTGAGATAGGATCATCATGAGCGATATGATGTATTTGGCATATATTATGCTTATATAATCATGTAACTTTGTTTATAATAATTATAAAGTTTGATGCCCATCAATCCCATATTTTTTAGAACAATGAGGATTATATTAGACATTAATCATTAGTTTAGGACATTCTATATTTTTTTAAATAAATGTGTTTCCTAGTGAAACATTACCATTTAGAAGCTTCCATTAAATAGCTCAAGTTAGCTATTAATTAGCTTAAATTAGGATATTTGTTATCTTATTGTTACTATTTTGGGGATCAATTGAGATAGGATCATCATGTGCAACATGATGTATTTGGCATATCTTATGCCTATATAATCCTGTAACTTTATTTATAATAATTAATAAAGTTTGGTGCCCATAAATCCCTTATTATTTGGAATGACAAGGATTAGATTAAGCATTAATCATTAGTTTAGGATATTCTATATGTTTGTAAATATATATGTTTCCTAGTGAAACGTTACCCTTTAGAATATTCCATTAAATAACTCAAGTTAGCTATTAATTAGCTCTAGTAAGGATATTTGTTATCTTGTTATTATTATTTTGGGGTCAATTGAGATTGGCTCATCGTAAGCGATATGATGTATTTGGAATATCTTATTCTTATATAATCATGTAACTTTGCTTATGATAATTAATAAAGTTTGGTACCCATAAATGCCATATCAATGGATAATGGTTTTATCTAACACTTGTCATACTTCCTCAAACTCAAGCTATATTTTGAGTTTTATTTTCTAGTTAGCATAATTAGTCCCTCTTAGTAGTTTGGAATTGGGCAACAAGAACTTCGATGCTCCATTACCTATAGTAAACTTTTACAAAACTTAAATATTTTTATTTCACTTAATTAGCCTTAAAAATACTTTTTGATAAGTATATATAAGTCTATAATTATATTTAAATGATTATTTACTCCCCCCTTGGTATATTCCTATGTAATATTCCTTGTCGAGCAAAAGGAAAATAAAGGTAAAACTTCCCTCCCCCTTGGTATATTCCTATGTAATATTTATTTTCAAAATATAATAACAATACCTTCTCTTTGGATTTTAGTAAGGCAACTATTAAGAATTATATATACCTTTGCTATTCCACAACTATGAATGTGGGACTTTGATTTTTTAAAGCATCTTGAATAATATATTTTTGAATTTGCAAAAAAATTTGAATTTTTACACCTTCAAGTTGCTACACCAAAGTGAAACATTCTTTTGGTTCCTTGTGTTATATAATGGGCTCATTTTTTATCCTCATTGTTAGATTTTGATGAATGAGCATTGGGAGATAATAATTACAAGATGCAGAATAATATGAAAGAAAGTAAATCTGCTAGATGATTGAAGTATGTTGTAAATATAAATTATATAAAATATTATAATGTAGCTACGGAGGAAATGAGCACTCCATTAACAAAGCTACTGATCTACATTGTATCCATAACCAATGAATAGTGAGGCACACATAACTGCACTATCCACTAAGCTACACTATCTGACTATGTTCCATGAATCTCTATATATCTATCTATGAGGCCATCCTTATATAGGAAAAATAGGATACTTGGATAACACTCTATCTAGCTATGCAAGGGACAACTTGCACATTGAAACTTGTGCATTTATTACATTGCATGAAGTAACTAGATAACTTGCATAGGAAGTAATCTAAGTATGTATCTTTGAGGATACATATACATAACCCAAATTATGGAATATACTCTATTTCCAACACCCCCTTGTATTACATTATTTGGGTATTGAAGACTTTAGTCTTCAATATGGATATTACTCATCATATTTTACTTGATCTTTGTAGTCTTATTTTGCTTTCTTTGTATTCAAGTTCAATAAGTAATTTGTGTCTTCATATGATACAGAGTAAGCTGTAGTTGGGCCTTCTTTCATTGAATGATCTTTGACATGTCCAAATTCATATTCTATCCAACCACCTTTATAATCCTCCTTGCAAGTACTTTCATTTGATTCTATTTATTGATGAATGAGTAGGGCATGGTGCAATTGTCCTCTCATCTTTTTGATCCTTCTATACTTACCTTTTGATGTACTGTTTCTTCATTTTCTTCAACTTGTTCTTCTGCAAATAAGTTAGAAGCATTTTGTAACATCGCATTATCTTGTGGGATTTCCATTGAGTCTAGGATCTAAGATCCGAACGCAGTAAAACAAACAAAATAATGCAGAGGACAAAAAATTAAATCATTTATTTAATTTGAAGCATCCAACCCAATAACAAATGTATATCCAATAATATATAGAGTAGGGAATAGGAAGAAAGTCGGCAAAGGAGAGATAAGGGGAAAATGGAGGATAAGAAGGGATAAGGGAGTTGGAGGGATAAGGGGGAAGAAGGATTAACGGAGGGATAAGGAGGAGGGAAAATAGGAGGAAGATAGGAGGAAATTAGGGAATAAATAAAAACAAACTTGCCGACAAAATTTGCCGACATAATGAGGGAGAATTCACACTGAAGCTTAGAAAAGAGATTTTTCTAAGCCAGTTTCGAAACAACCCTATTCACACTTGTAACATTCTCCCCCTTAAAGTTGAGAGGACTGACTACACAGTCTCTCAGCTTTACAAATTGAGCTTTTGTCATCGCCTTGGTGAAGATGTCAGCGACGTTCTCCAAAGTGTGACAGTATTGAAGCTCAACAATTTCATGTTCCACCATATCTCTGATGAAGTGGTACTTCATATCAAAATGCTTGGTTCTGCTATGGTGGACGGGGATTATATGCCAAGCCGAATGGCACCGATGTTGTCGTGGTAGATTCTGGTCGGACCACTTTGTTGTTCTCCAATCTCTTCTAGTACTTTCCTTAGCCACAAGGCTTGAGTACTAGCATAAGTAACCGCTATATACTCTGCTTATGTTGAAGATAGCGCTACTACTATCTCGCTTTTTGAACTCCAAGTTATTAGTCCTGATCCAAGACTAAAACAGTTTCCTGATGTTGACTTCCTGTCATCAATATTGCTACCCCAATCACTATCACTGAAGCCTACAAGCTTGATAGTGTTACATTTATGGTATTGGATTCCAAAATCCAATGTACCCTTCACATATCTCAAAATTCTTTTAGCTGCTCGCAAATGCAGCTCGGAGGGGTTAGACATAAATCTAGAAACAAGAGATACAACATACTGAATATCCGGTGCGGTGTTGGCGAGAAACATCAAACTCCCAACCATGCTTTTGAAAGTGGTCACATCAACTTTCGGTGCTCCATCATCTTTGCTTAATTGGATCCCATGTCCAAGCTGGAGTTGCAAGCTGGTTTGCAATGCTCCATAGCAAACTTCTTGATCATGTCCTGAGCATACTTATGTTGACAGATGAAGATTCCTGTATCTGACTGATGAACCTCCATTCCAAGATAATAGTGCATTAATCCAAGATCCTTCATCTCAAACTGCGTCATCATGGAGTGTTTGAACTCCCTATTCATTTTTTCATTACTACCCATAAAAATGAGATCATCCACATACAAACAAACTATGAGGATGTCTTTACCTTGCTTTAGGTAGTAGAGTGTGGGTTCATTTTTGCTCCTTGTGAACCCATATTCTTTGAAGTACCCATCAATGCGTGAGTACCAAGCTCTTGGTGCCTGTTTGAGGCCATAGAGTGCCTTCTTCAATCTGTAAACAAGGTGTTCCTTACCTTGCACTTCAAATCCCTGTGGCTGCTCAACATACACTTCTTCTGTCAAGTAACCATTGAGAAAAGCACTCTTGACATCCATGTGTTGGACTTTCCATCCTTTATGTGCGGCTAAGGCAAGAAGCGTTCTGATTGTCTCCTGTCTGGCTACAGGAGCAAAAGTCTCTTCATAATCTATTCCATATTTTTGAGTAAAACCCTTTGCCACTAACCTTGCCTTATGCTTCTCAATGCTTCCATCAGCATTAAACTTGGTCTTGAAGATCCATTTACAGCCAACACATTTCTTTCCTTTCGGAAGCTTCACGAGCTCCCAAGTGTCGTTGTTTTTTATAGAGGTTATCTCCTCTTTCATGGCATCTTGCCAAATCTTATGAGTACATGCCTTCTCATAACTAGAAGGTTCAAGTCGTGCACTAGTTAACAAAGCATAGTTAACTTGATCTCCCCTAGGTTCCTATTGGGATTCATCATCACCATACAAGTGCATACTTTCTAATATGTGTAAAACAGATTCCATTTCACTAGCTTGACTCCTAGTATATCTTCTTGAAAATTTTTTATCCAACATCTGAGATGATGGATGATACTTGTAAAGTTCGCTTACCTTTGGATGGAACATCAATATCCATTGGTGAGGAACTTACTGATCGTTGTGGAGAAGGACTTGGTGAAGCAGTTGAATCAGAAGATGGACTTGGTGGATGTGTGGGCGGAGACTGCTTTCCTTTCTGTGGTAGTTGTGGTTGCACCTGCTGAGCAACTACATCAGTGGCTTCAACATCACTGAATATTTGGGGCTTACCCCACTCTCCCCCTTCATCAAAAATCACATCCCTTGAAACCACTATCTTTCGAGTTGTAGGATTGTAGAGTCTATACCCTTTTGTGTTTTCACAGTATCCTACAAAAATGCAAGCCTGACTCTTTGGATCTAACTTCTTTCTCAGCTCATCGGGAATGTGAGCATATGCCAATGAACCAAATACTTTGAAATACTTCACATTTGGTTTCTTACCATACCGAGCTTGGTAAGGTGTCTTCCCTTTCAAACTTGAAGTAGGACTTCTGTTCAAGATGTGAACACTAGTCCTTGTTGCATCTCCCCAATATGCATTACTCAAATGCTTTGTCTGAAGCATTGATCTCGCCATCTCCACAATGGTGCGATTCTTTCTTTCTGCTACACCATTCTTTTGTGGAGTGTAGGCAGTTGTGAACTGCCTCTTGATGCCATGATGTTTACAAAAATTCAAAAACTGATTAGAGGAGTATTCTCCTCCTCTATATGATCTAAGACATTTTATAGAATATCCACTCTCACTTTCAACTTTTGCTTTAAAATCAACAAAGCATGCAAATGCTTCATCCTTATGCTTCAAAAAGTATATCCAACACATTCTTGTGCAATCATCAATGAAAAGTAGGAAGTAAGAGTGATTACCTAGACTCTTGGTC
The DNA here is from genome assembly GCA_028583015.1 of Wollemia nobilis. Taxonomy (NCBI): domain Eukaryota; kingdom Viridiplantae; phylum Streptophyta; class Pinopsida; order Araucariales; family Araucariaceae; genus Wollemia; species Wollemia nobilis. The sequence continues at coordinate 7,695,104 of JAQPPZ010002502.1, forward strand.
CGCATCGGACCACGAGATGTCCGAATGTACCAACCGAAGAGGATAGTTGGCCCTCCATGCTTGTCCATGAGGAAATTTCGATCCGGCATGCTTGCCCAAGGCACACCCTTCACAGACTTCCTTACTGTCTTGAACTTTGGGAAGTCCGAGTCACCATTGCTTGTGAAGTTAGCATCTTCAAACTTGCTGAATTCAAGTGACCATATCTCAAGTGCCATAGGACACTTGGATTGGTAATAGCTACATTTGCTAACTTATTTCCTCCTGGCTGGCCAAACTTCAAAGGGAATAATCTATTTTTCGACATTGGCACTTGTGTAATGATTCTATTACTATTGTTTTTGTCAAAAATGGTGCATTTACCCTCATCAAAAATCAACTTATAATTCTTTTCAAGCATTTGACCAACACTTAACAGATTGTGTTGAAGATGAGGAGTGTAATAGATATCACTTACATGTTTTATGCCTTCTTTTGTTGGAACCTCCATGGCTCCAATGCCTTCAACTGCCAATGACTTGTCATCTCCCAATCGGATGTTGGATTTGTATGAGGAGTCTAACTTAGCAAAGAGTTCTTCTTTGCCACTCATGTGATTTGAACACCCGGTGTCCAAAATCCATGTATCATTCATATTTTGCTCTGTCTGGCCATAAGAAAGAAAGAGATTTGAGGACTCTTCCTCTTCTCCAAAATTCCCAAACTGACTTCTCTGGTTGCTTCTGCTTCCTTGCGAAGTCTTTGACCAACAATCACGAGCATAATGGCCAGGTTTGCCACAATTGTAGCAAACTTGTTTTGATTTGTGTCCTCCTTTTCCTTTGCCGGATTGTTTCCCTTTATATTTTTGCTGTCCTCCTCTATTACTGGTTTCCACCTCTGTTGGATGATCCTCCTCTGTTAGGAGTTCCCCCTCTTTGATTATTCCTGCCTCTGCCTCTTTGTTGACCTCTGCCACGGCCTCTACCTCTTCCATCATGTGTGGCAAAAGCTTTGTCATCTCCTCCATAGCTGGTGGTAGGAGTTTCCTGCAACCTCTCTTCATGTGAGAGAAGTGAACCAGTTAATGCATCAAAAGACAATGTGGTTAAGTCTTTTGATTCTTCAATAATTATTGCAACAGAATTCCATTTTGGAAGAAGTGTTCTCAACACTTTCTTCACCATCATCTCTGGCTTAATATCCTCCCCTAGTGTGACCATTTTGTCGACTACTGCTTTCACTCGCACGCAGTAATCACCGACTCTTTCATTCTCTTGCATTTTGAGATTCTCAAAATCTCGTTTCAAAGTTTGCAGTTTTACCTGCTTCACTTGGTCACTGCCTCTATAGCTTTCTTTTAAGGCATTCCATGCATCTTGTGCAATTACATAAGATGCAACCCTAGGGAAGATAGTTTTATCTAAGGCAGCATGAATGTGATATAAGGCAAAAGCATTATTCTTTTGTGCTTCTTTTCTTGTCTTTTTATCGGCATTAGAAAATGCTGCCCATTCAGCGACGAGTTGGTTACGTCATAACCTTCTTCTACTACATCCCAAAGACCTTTCCCAATCAATAAAGTCTTCATTTTAATAGACCGAGTATTCATAGTCACTACCATTAAATTCAGGGATTGGTAGACTAGTGTTTGCAGCCATTGCTAAAAAACAAACTTTTATTGAGGCAAACTGGAAATACAAAGCAGTACAGAATGATTTAATGATTTAAATCAAATCTCGCCTTCTTAGTACATTCATGTTCTGCTTCGGAACTGCTGCTAATGATGATGATCTCAGGTTTCACTTCCACTGGATCTGCTTCTGCTGCTTCCTCTTCGTCTTCTTCTTCTTCTTCTTCCTCTTCTCTTCTTCTTCTTCTTCTTCCTCTTCTCTTCTTCTTCTTCTTCTTCCTCTTCCTCTTCTTCCTCTTCTTCTGCTTCTGCTGGTTCAGGTTCAGGCTCAGGAGAGCGTGGTGTATAGCCCTCACTCAATTCAGCTGTTGGTACACCTGGTGTGTAACTGGCACCAGATTGTACGTCCGAAACAAATTGCATGGTCTCGGACTCTTCAATCCTCTTTCCGAAGATATTGTCTTCTGAATCTGCCTCGTACCCTGAATCCGGCTTTCTCAGGTGAGCAATCACCTGATTCTCCAACTGACAAAACACAGTATGAAGCCCTGATCGATGAACCCTTGCATCAAAGGATTCTGGCGTTTCTCTCTTCAAAAGAGAGAGAAGTGCATGATAGCACCCTTCAGATCGGATCATCTAACATTGCACAGGCACATTATTCCTCCTTTCACAAATTCTCTTTAAAGGTTTGCAAAATAAAAGTTTTATAAAGGTTTTCATTTTAAATAAATTTAATAACCTTTTATTATTTTTAAATTACCTTTTTAAAAAAAACTAAATTAAAAAAGATAATTTTTTTAAAAAATAATATAAAAAATTATTAAATAAATTTGAAAACCTTTAAAAAACAATTTTTAAAAAACATTTACCTTTTCGTCACGGAGGGGATTCGACCCCGTGACCACCCTGAAAACAGCGGCGTGCTTTGCCGCTAGACCACGGCGGCTGGCTGAGTAAAGAAAGGACTTTCGTCCTTTTACTTTCTTCGACGGCTGATTTAAAAAAAAAAAAATGTTTTTTTTTCTTTCGCGTGGCGCTCGCGGGATTCGACCCGCATACCTCCTCACAACAAGCGAACCACCCTGACCGCCACGCCAAGCGTGCTCGGACGAGATAGAAAGGAATGCGGATGGTATTATATCCGCGGCGGGCAGATTTTAAAAAAAAAAATTGACGTGGGATTATCCCACATGCGTCCAACGATGGACGCGAAAGGGTTTTTAACCCTGAAGTCGCACAGTCGACTTCGAATGCCTTCGGGCACTCGGACGTGGCCGAATTTTACCCGCTCTGTTCGCCCAATCGCGTTTCGCCACGTGGAGCCAATCGTCGTTCGCCAACGCGTGCCAATCGCCGTCGGCCACGTGGCGGTATTTTGTCAACTCGCTGCCAACCAAACTGCCAATCGCTCTGCGCCACGTGTCGTCCAGTCACCTCTGCCTCGACTGCCGCGCCGCTGCCACGTGTCAACTTGACTGTGCACGATCCGCCTCGGGATCCATGCCCGACCTGCCTCGGGGACTGTGTCCGAGTCTGCTCGTGATCCGCCTCGGGATCCGAGCCGGCTGACTCCTGCCTCGGACTGCGTGCTTGCCTGGTCGCGCCTCGGGAACCGTGCCCGTGCTGACCTCACTTCGCCTCGGGAACCGTGCCCACCGGACGACGGAGTCTGGCTCTGATACCAGATGTAAGATCCGAACGCAGTCAAACAAACAAAATAATGCAGAGGACAAAAATTAAATCATTTATTTAATTTGAAGCATCCAACCCAATAACAAATGTATATCCAATAATATATAGAGTAGGGAATAGGAAGAAAGTCGGCAAAGGAGAGATAAGGGGAAAATGGAGGATAAGAAGGGATAAGGGAGTTGGAGGGATAAGGGGGAAGAAGGATTAACGGAGGGATAAGGAGGAGGGAAAATAGGAGGAAGATAGGAGGAAATTAGGGAATAAATAAAAACAAACTTGCCGACAAAATTTGCCGACATAATGAGGGAGAATTCACACTTGAAGCTTAGAAAAGAGATTTTTCTAAGCCAGTTTCGAAACAACCCTATTCACACTTGTAACATAGGATATAGGTATTTTCATGGATTGAACCTCTTTTTTTTATTCTATCTTGATTCATAATGAGACATGTATTGATATCATTCATATATCCAAAGTTAATCATGTAGTTATTTTCTACTAGCTTGGTCATTGATATGAGATTGAATGTTAATCCAGGAACATACAATACTTTTTGTAGTAGAAGATTTGAAAAATATTTACTAGGAGATACACATCCATATCCATGAATAGGATAAGTTTGGTTGTCTGCAATTCTTAATATGTAACCTTTAGTAACCTCAAGACAGTCAAACCATTGTATATTTTTTGTCATATGATCACTGGCTCCCGAATCAACAAACCAACTATGATTATGCTTTGTGAACTAGTTTGTATTGGAGCAAGTTTTATGATCATTGTATGACATTCCTTTACCCATTTGAAAGGTTGAACTTGAATAATTGAGATAAAATTGTAGTCTATCTTATAGCTCTTTATATATTATACCTTCTTGAAGTATATAAGATTGATATGGTAAAACCTTTGTAGATTCTTAGTTTTGTAGAACACCTTATCTATCCCTAGTATTTTGGAGTATGTTATAGTTCTTTTTGTAAAAATATAGTTCAATTTTGGTTGATTTTGTACAAGTTTTGTAAGAATCAAAAATCAACTTCTTAACACTTTATTATTCCTAATTGAAGCACTTTTTCAAATTTTAAAGAGGTTTTGATGTTGTAATTATTTTATCCCTTTTTGAATATTTGAGACAAGTAAAAATATATTTATCCAACCTTAATAGAAACCCTAATAACTTCTTTTATATCCCTTGGATTATTTATAATTTCCAATAAAATAAATTTTATGGAGTAACCCTTGTGGCTCCCAAGTTTGGAAAATTAGAAAAATGATAATAATATTTGCAAAATAATTTAATCCAAGTTGAATTCCTTATTTCTCCTAAGTTAAATTGCAAATATTAAATTAATAAGATAAGTTATCCCTTTTGCTTTCAAAATCTAAGTTTTAACCTTATTTTATAACCCTTATATCTCCAACTATGAAAGCAATAATAAATGATATTATACCTTACCTTTTTAGATACAAAATACCCTCACTATTCGACGCTTTTTGTGGCTGAGTATAACAACATGTAAGTGGTACTTTAGGTGCTTGAATTAATGGAGATTCCTTGGAGTAGTTGGTATTAAATGCTGGTACATAAGAACTGAAGGTTTGACCTTCAAAAATGGAGGAGCTTTTAATGCTCCTTATTCCTATATTCCATGTTGTACTTTGGATATTTTTGATGTGCTTCACTCCTTTGATCATGCTTCACTCCCTCTTTGGACATATTTTACTGTGCTTCACTCATAATTGTTGAACTTGGACTTTGAATGCCTTTTAAGGACAATTGATCATGGAATTTGTGACATGTCATGTTCGTTACAAGTGAGAAATCCCTTCTTTGTGAAATGGTCCAAGTTATTTGTTCAATGCTCTTGAAGCATTTCAAAAATATATGGGCAATCGTGTGAAGCTGGTGGATAATACCAAGTGTCACTACTTCGCTGTAACTCCTGCATGGGAGTTTCTAGAACGTTGAGAGAGGAATGATTTTTATAATGCCAAGTGTTATTTTGGCATGGAGTCTATTCCTATAACATCTTCTAAGATGGATATTATAACTCCTCAATTCCTTTGCTTTGATATATTTCTTGGGCAACAAGAAATCTACTCTTCTACAGGTGGATCGATAATGCATTGTGGAGCTTGGATGATGATTTGGAGCTTCCTTTGGTGGATGATCTTATCCAAGTTAGAGACCACAAATGTAACACCTTTGCCTATTCCTTTTATGCCCCCAATCATGTGGAATCCCTTGTATATTTTTGACGTCTTTTAGAAATAGATGTGCACTCGCTTGTCTATGTAAATGAAGCTCTAGAATAATATGATATGATCTTTGATTTTGCAGTTATGTACATCTAAGATGAGCCCTTGAGTGGCTCCTTCTAACTTGGGAAGAAGAATGATGACATCCGACCTTCGTTGGTTGATTTACCCTGTAGTAAATATGCCCTTTTGTGGTACTTTGAAGTATGCTATTTTGCTGTCAAAAAATAGATTAGAGTACTGCATATCATGTATTAGAATGTTGTATAATGAGGCTCTTTAATATACCTTCTTTTGCACTCTATTTACAGATCTAAAATTCTGGTTTTGTGGTAGATTTTTCCTGCAATACAAGGGTTTTGAGGTTGTCTTGTAGGAGTAGACACACTTTTCCATTTTTGCTTGGACACTTTGATTACTAATACAAGCTTCAATAATAGTAAATAGAAGCTTTTCAATTGATGCAATTTGCTACACTTTCTTTCCTTGCATTCAAATTTGTAATGCTTTTTGATTTGAGACTCACCAAGTCTCACTTTATTAAGCTTCTATTTCTATTTTTGGTTAGTTAAGTTCTTCTCCAAATTTTGGAGAATTCTATCCCTTTTTGGTGGATTCTATTGGCCACTACAAAATTCATATTTTTCTACTTCAATAGTATCTTTAAACACTTAATATAAATCATATTTTGTGCCCTTCAAGAAACACAAAACTAATTTCTTTTTCAAATTGGTATAATAGTACATGTCATTCACATTTAAT